>OY728142.1:1499873577-1501195999 GCA_963277665.1 Viscum album | reverse complement strand
ATTAACCGCGGTAAAAAAAGTAAAAAGTTACTATTCACAAAAAAATTATTTTTATCTCATTGAACCACATTTTACTTACTGATATCAACCGTGTCTGTCGGATTTTCGATATTCCATTCACAGAAGCGGTAAAATTAAGTTTTATGCAAAATTCAGTTTTTAACCTACCACTTAGTGGTTTCACTATTCATCAAAAATTGAAAGTTTTTAGAAAAATACCAAAATTTCACCCTAGGCTAATTTCGGTATTCTGAATCCAAAAATGAGGTCCATTTTGAAAGATAAAATTTCAAAAAGTGGTTATTACTATTCATAATGGTTATTTTAAATAATATTTTAATAGCATATCGTCGTTTAGTGAAACTCGGTATTGCGTACAACACAAGCTATCGAGGAAGGTCACGATTGCGTGTAAAGTAAGCCAAGCTAGTGTGTAGTGAAAGATTTCTTTGATGATATATATATAACATAAAAACAAAATATTACTCATAAAAATCTCCGGTGTTACAGTCATAGATTTCTAATTAATATTTATAGTCAAAAATATGACTTGTATAACCCCATTTAAAAATTGTTTTAGTAAAACAACTCATGTTGGTGACATTTTTATTTTAGCTTAAAATATGAAGTTATTTATGTCATTTTCCTACCAAAGTGGCTCCATGGGGTCCCCAAGATGACCCATGGATTTTCCTGGTCAGCCATGACACATACAATAGGGTTATGACAAGTGTAAAGGTATTTTCATATTTTTATAATATCAATTTTACCTTAAATTTCACTAATTACCTTTAATCGCGATTAATTAAACTAAAAAGTTACTATTCACCAAAAAATTATTTTAATCCCATTGAACCACATTTTAAATCTAAAATAAAACCATGTATGTCAGATTTTTGAAAATCAAATCACAGAAGTGGTAATGTATCATTTTAACGAAAAATCAGTTTTTTAACTACCATTAGTGGTTTCACTATTCATCAAAAGATGAAGTTTTTCAGAACAATGCCAAAATTTCATCCTAAGCTATAATTGATATTCCGAATTAAAAAATGATGCCTATTTTACAAAATTCCAAACATATAAGTTGCATTAATTAATTTTATAATTAATTCCAGTTGTCACAACAAATAGCGTGTTTTTAAGAAACAATATATATCAAAAGATTGACAATTTCTTATGTCCAATTTCAAAGTGAAATTAATTCTAATGACCACCACTGGATAAAATGGTAAAAATATATTCTAATTACACTTTAAAACCACTAAATAGTATAATTTATCACTATAAATTATTTTGAATAAAAAAATTGTTTTTATGTATTTTTCACTATTCATAAAAAATTGGATGTTCACAGAAAATTAAAAAAAAAATCAACTAAGGGTAATTTCAATATTATGAATACAAAAATGATGTCCATTTTGAAATATAAAATTTATATAATTTCAAAAAGTTGTTATTAGTATTCATAACTACTATTTTTATTGGTCACGGTGTGTTAGAACTCAAGGTTGCGTACAACACATGATGCTCTATTATTCAAAGAGAAGCATACAATGGAAGCTTGGGGTGTTACACTCTACCCTCCTTCAATAAATTTCGTCCACGCAATTTGGAATTTTTCTTTGAAAATAAAAGGTTGAAAATAAGAAATACCTTTGTGGAAAACCCACATCAGAAATAAGGTTAATAAAAATATCACTTTAAAAGAAAGAAATAGAAGTACAAAGGTCACCCAAGACATCCCATACTAGGATTCTATGAAAATATGGAAATGGAGGAAAAACAAACCATCAAGGTCTGATGGTGAGTTGTGGAAAACTGGGTTAGGAGAAAGTTAACTAAAAGAAAATCACAAACTTGTGATTGGTTAAACGATCATTGATTCCCCAGTTGGAAAAGTTAACCGACAATGTTTTTGTTTTAAGTCACCTTTCATAAAGTTGAGGAATTTATTTAGGAGATTTACTATGAACATAATGAAATATACATACATGTCATGTAGACTTTACATTATTTAATAAATTTTTTCCACAAACCCATCTTTCACCCAAAAAGGTAATAGAACCCAAAAATATAATATTTATCCTAATATTATAAGATTCCAAATATTAACACAGACCATTTAGATTAGGAAAACTATTTTGTAATAACCAGGGACTTCCTATAGGCTTGTGGTAGGAAATAAAGGCCTATCGTACTATGGTTGTGGGTTCGATTCCTACAGCTTTGTCCAACACGACGAGTTGTCCCCTGACCTACAGGTTGTCCTTTTCCTAAAACTATAGTATTATAATATTCCAAAAATAATATTAAGAAATGTTTTAATCTTAAACAATACTATCCAAAGTTCAACTTAATCCATTCCAACCTTTATAGTTATCCAAAATACATCTGTCCAGACTTTCTCTAAAAGGTCTTTAAATTCCAAAATCAATTGTAACATCAGATTCCCCAAATAAAGTAAAGTTTCTCTAATTGTCGCATACAAAAATATAATTACCTTAATCATATTAAAACCTCAATGAAAACAAAAAGTACATCAGTACAATCCTTATATATATATATCACATTATCCTTATAACCAGAATATAATCCTTGAGTCCAAAAGAACCAATACATTAATTATTCCACTTCAACTGTAGTAACAGCATAAGATTTTCCATGATCCCTTGGCCTTTTATAAGGTATGTTTCCCTAATTCTTAGGACATTCATTTGCATAATTCCTCATTTCCCTACAGTTTTAGCATTCAACATTGGTAGCCTCTTTCCTTCCCTTCCAATCATGAGCCCGGTGACCGTTTTCTCCACATTTATAACAAACTCCCATTCCTTTCAGGCAACTACCGAGATGATTCTTCCCACAATTATCACATAATGGAAAATAATTCTTTACATTTTTTCCCTTTATCTATCTCTTGTGCCACCATTCTCTTCTTCTCTTGCTTTACTTTATTGTCATAAGATTTAGAGAATTCCTTTTCTGTCTGGATAGAACACGAGACAATATTTTCGTACGTTGAGAATGATTGTTATTCTAAAGCTTGACAGAGAAATGGTTTTAACCCATCAAAGAAACGATCAATCTTACTTCTTTGGATACGTATATAATCTGCAGCATGCCTCGTTAACCTTGTAAAGTTAGCCTCATACTTTGCGACATTCTCATCCTCCTTCTGCCTCAGACTCAGAAATTTCCTTTCCTTATCCACTCGATGGTCATGTGGAAAGTATTTTTCTATGAAAATATCTTTAAACTCCCTCCATTCCATACTTGAAACTTCTTCATCTTCCTTTGTATTTTTAAAAAGAGACCACCATTGATCGGCATCTCCAGTGAGGCGGTAAACTTCCATGACAACATTCTCCCTTTCGCTACTCCCCAAGGCGTGGAATATTTTCTCTAAGGAGTTTATCCACTTCTTAGATACTAATGGATTTTTACCCCCATTAAATATTGGTGGTTTTTTCCTTATGAAGAAGTCTAACATTGATCTTCCACGTTGCGGATCAGGGGGATCCATACGAGTAAGGTTATTATTCATAACCTGAGTGAGTTTTCCCAGTATGGTGATAAGTCGATCAGCACCAGTTGTGTCTCCATCTCCACTATAATTATCTTGAGCAGGAGGGAAATCCCTACATGGAGTTTGTGCATTGAAACGGTTTCCATTCCTTCCACTAGGTTCCATTTCTAAACAATGGCATAAACTAGATTAGTTTATGAATCAAACTACATAATTCCATACTTGTAAAATACATAACATAAATTGAACTATTTATGGATATAATCCATAATCATAAAAATGTTTTCTTTGAGAAAGTATATACTCACAAACCCTTAATAATGGTTTGTAAAGAAAATGAGATTTATCCTAAGAATAACCCCTGGGAATGTCGTAACCAAGAGTGCAGCATGGCCAGTTGTCATGCACCCTTTCTCATTCAAGTCTATCTCAAAGCGGTGTTTTCAGGTTTTACCGCTAGGTACATCTGTTCCAAAGCCGCCACTACCTGCTCGTATCCAGACAGGGATGTATTCCTTAGAAGACTCACAAAATCTCTATAATACCAAAATTATAAGAAGTTCTTCTATACTAATCCTCAAATTCTATCTTTGGGCTATGTGCTCTAATCAGAGTTTATCTAAATCTAGATTCCAAGGTTTGTACTAAACTGCCTCTGATACCAATTGTAACGCCCCGACCCCAGTTACCAAGAGTCGGTGCATTATTGCGTAACATTGGCATGATCACAAAAGATCAAGTCCCGAAAGACTGATTAGTTTAGTATCATTAGAAACACTAGATACATTCATAAATGTTACATTACATCATAAAGAGAAAAACTACAATAACATAGTCTTCATAGTCCACTCTCATATCATTTTCATACTATCCCTGCAGTTCATTCATAAAATACTTCTTAACATCCTGGAAAATATTAAAACATTGAAAGGGGTGAGATCAGATGCTCAGTAAGGATAACAATATTTCGGAAGCTTTCATAAATAAACATTAACATTTAAGGCAATGTATAACTAAAACAAAAGCCTTTTTAAACATGAAATTCAGCATAATATGGAAAAAATAAAATTAAATAATGCCATTTACTTACTCACATGGATATTATACTAGTCGAATAATCATATGCAATATCAATAACCACTTTCATAATGATGGAATGCATAATGCCATACTATCATAACCACGTAGCCAAGGCCTCATGCCAAGACTACAAATAATATTTTTTCAAAGCCTCATGGAAAGACACTAGTTTGTCTCATGAGACCTACCGATACTGCAAGGAGCTATAGTGGGCTCCACCCGTCACTTATTAAGTCCAATGCATTCCTCATATGAATAGGTTTAAGCAAATCGTAAACCATAACATAATTGTATCACATAAAACATGCATAAAGGAAACATAAGATTTCCACACTTCAATCACAATATATCAATACAACAAATTTATATAATAAAAACTTTATCAAAACTATTTTCAATACCAAAATAAAAGGGAAGTAAAACATGGTATTTATTTTTCTTTTAAAAAACTTATGGCATATAGAGAAAGCTGAAACTCAAATAATAGTCACGGTGGTGGAAAATTCGTTGTCTCCACATACGTAAGAAAAAACATTCCTTTTGTCATTTAGTAAAACGCTTCATATAAAAGGATTCCTTTTGAATAAAAGTAAAAGTCAAAGGGGTTTGTACACCGTATAAATGAAAGTTGTGTATAAAACAAAATATGCCTCAATGAAGGGAGATTGAGACGAAGTCCATAAAAAGATCATTTTCAAAATAAAGTAGATCTACTATGTGTATTCACTATATGTACCCATAATTAAATTACAAATACAAGATAAGACATAATAATATCATGACATAATTTGAAACTAGGAGATTAACCCAAAGAATGGAAATTGGGTTAAGAAATTCCCTTACCTTGGGTCCGACTTGACTCGATCGTTCCTTAACCTCCTAAATAATAAACTAGAGATAATTTCTACTTGATTAAGAACCTTTTTCATGTTCATTATTCCTTTTATATCACTTATTACCATTTTATGAGCATTATGTAATTATTTATGTTAATAACGGTCGTTTTGTCGATCTATGATACTTGAGTCAAAAATAAACGTCTTATAATTACAAGTTGTTTATGTGGTAGAATATCTATTATCTCCAGAATTATATTCATGATGAAGATATCATATATATAATATATATCTAGTATATACATTCATTCATAATATTATGTAACATTTAGAGGTATGAAATGAAATGCACCGTTCATGGAGACAGTAAGCCTTACGTACGCATGAACGCTACCTTCATTTCTATTTTGTATTTAATGGAATGAAATCATAATGATATAAAGGTATATTATAATTACAGTATAATATCACATATAATATTATTTACTCCATCCTTTATACATCCCACATATGGAAATAACGATTCAAATCACTTTGAGGGGGCGGTAGTCCGCACTTCCAAAAATGAAATTATCGCGTTTACCCATAATGGAAATCATAAAGGTATGCCATAAATGAGAAATATAGAAGCATAAGGAAAAACTAAACATAATATATACCGTATATAAATATAGTGACATCTTAATGTCCACCATTAGAGGTGTTAAAAGAATATTGAACAATCATCATTTCGTGAGGCAAAAATTCGCCAACCACAGAAACAGTATGTTCTTTAACCATTAGATGAAGTTTTGTGTAATTTTAAATCAAATACTTCTCATAAAAACATTCTTTTATATTTAATATATTGGTGTTGTTACAAAAGGAAGAAATAAAAAGGGTTTAAGGGGTTGGAGAAGTAAAATAAAACAAAATAACATAAGAGAAGACAATACCTTAAAACCAGGTAACTCTTTTTTATTTGAGCCAAAGGCTTCCTTGGAAAAAATTCTTCCCAAATTGAGGCTTCTAGGAGTAAGCGAGGGAAGTTGGGAGAGTATTTGGGCAGAGTTTGGCCGAGCCAAATGGCTTGAAGGTGTGAACAAGGTGGTAGTGGTGGGGGCCTTTTATAAGAGGAGAGGAGGGGCACTCTTGGAAAGTCATGAAACGATACATTATTATATAATGAATTTAGGATTTTAAAAGGTCCCACACTTATATATTTCAAGGATAAGGTGATCATAATTCTAAGTATACTCATCCAATAGGTTTTTGACAAGTGTAAGTCTTATATTTTACATTATCTATTTATTTTATTTAAATCGTTAATTAATGAGGTAATCAATGCGTCATCATGGTGTCATAAACAATTTAATTTATTTAATGTCTAAAAATTATAAAATAAAAATATCATGATGTAGGAAATCGTTTTATCTTTCTAATTAATATTTATAGTCAAAAATATGACTTGTATAACCCCATTTAAAAATTGTTTTAGTAAAACAACTCATGTTTGTGACATTTTTATTTTAACTTTAAATAAAAAGTTATTTATGTCATTTTCAAACCAAAGTGGATCCATGGGGTCCCCAAGTTGACCAATGGATTGTCTTGGTTGGACATGAAACATCAATTAGGGGTAGGACAAGTGTAATGGTATTTTCATATTTTTATAATATCATTTTTACCTTAAATTTCACCAATTACCTTTAATCATTATTAATTAAACTAAAAAGTTACTATTCACCAAAAAATTATTTTAATCCCATTGAACCAAATTTTACATCCTAATTATAGAAATGTATGTCATATTTTTTAAAATCAAATTACAGATGTGGTAATGTTTCATTTAAACGAAAAATCAGTTTTTTAACTACCACTTAGTGGTTTCACTATTCATAAAAAATTGAAGTTTTTCAGAACAATGCCAAAATTTCACCCTAAGCTATAATTGATATTACGAATTCAAAATTGATTTCTATTTTACAAAATTAAAAACATATAAGTTCTATTAATTAATTTTATAATTAATTCCTGCTATCACAATAAATAGCATGTTTTTAAGAAACAATATATATCAAAAGATTGACAATTGTTTATGTCCATTTTCAAAGTGAAATTAATTTTAATGACCACCATTGGATAAAATGGTAAAAAAATATTCTAATTACACATTAAAATCACTCAATAGTATAATTTATCACTATGAATTATCTTGATTAAAAAACTTGTCTTTAAGTATTTTTCAATATTCATAAAAAATTGGATGTTCTTAGAAAATTACAAAAAATTCAACTTAGGGTAATTTTGATATTAAGAATAATAAAATGAAGTCCATTTTGATATATAAAATTTATATAATTTCAAAAGGTGGGTATTACTATTCATAACTGCTATTTTTATTGGTCGCAGTGTGTTAGAACTCAAGGTTGCGTACAACACACAATGCTCTATTATTCAAAGAGAAGCGTACCATGGAAGCTTGGGGTGTTACATCAATTTTTTTTGTAAAATTTTAAACCTAATATATAGTAAATATCCCTTTATTAATTGTATATTTTGTAATAGTACATATATATATATATCATACCATGTATGATTTACATATTATATTTTATTACTTGTTTATGTATAATTCCTCTCTAAAATAACCTTTCATGTAACAACTAGTCTGTTTCTCTTGTATGTTGGGGTTTACTATTTTCAGTCATATTAAAATGATCATGGTACCCTAACAAAAATATTTTTATTTATTTTATAAATATAATATATATTTAATATTTATATATTTTGGTGTAATACATAAAAATTAGAGAATGAAAATGAATTACACTATTTATTGAGATAGTAATTCATACATATCTATGAATGATGATTCAATTTTTTTGAAAAATGGAACATAGAAAGGTAGATAATAAATAAACATTTAATATTAATTATTATTTCATATATATAACATAGATTCATTAAATATATCCATATTATATTCAATGTGATGTGTTTGGGAAAAACTAATCACATATCATTATGAAGCGGTAGTCTTTTTTACACATGATCAAAGTTAATGCATTGATACAGAATGGAAATTAAGAAGTTATATGTGATATTATAAAAAATGAGTATATTTATGTTATTAATATAATATTTTTATCTTAAATGAGTCATGATATCCTTTATTTAGATGTCGTGATGGAAAAAATTACATCAGTTCATGAGGTTATAGACTGTTATACACACTATTAACGGTTTTGGATTCCCATTATATGGAAGAAGAGATAGAAATATTTTACACATAAATATAATAACATATAAATATATTTTTTATATTTTTGTTCTTTTATTTAAATTATTATTAAATTAATGGAGGTTGTAAAAGGATATTTAAAAAATAGTTTAGTAAGTAAAAATACTTAGCTAAGACAAGCATGCTTTGGATCACTTATTATAAACCATAAAATTTATCTTTTCAAACAACCAAAAGGGATAAATTTTTTACAAGGTTTTTTGTAGATATTTATTTAGGTTTTATCATTCCTAATTTCTTAGAATGTGTGAATAAGTTATGGTAGGAGGTGGCCATTATGAATTATGGAGGAGTGTCATTTTGGTAAATACCCAACACTATTCAATAATGGTATGTCATTCTGAATCCATGAATAAAATGATTTGATAAATAATTTACTTGAGATATGATATTATTTATCCACACCACTAATATAATTAAAAAACATTTTATTCCTTTGGAATAATTTTTTTTCAAAATTTATAATTTTAGTTTTCATCACGTTAACTAGTCTCCTTTTACATTCCTTCATAATTTATCCAATTAATCATAAAAATAAAATGTTAATTTTCTGAAATTATTAACATACGATTTGATATATAAATCCAATATTTTATATAAATTTTTTATGTTGGAGAAAAATTAATTTTAACACATTCGAGTGTAAGGTGAACAACGATATTTTAACCACAACCAGAACACTACATTTTGACTAGTTTTACTGTTATTTATGACCAAAAAATAAGTGTACCTTATTATATAATATAAATTATCATTATTATAATTCTTGAATAAATTTTATTTAAATAAGTTTATAGTTTTGTATGAATTTAATTTTAGAAACACCCTCTGATTCGACAAAAAACGATTTTCTAAAGAGAGTATTTTCATTTAATTGAAACTTTTACTATCATATTTCGAAATGAAGTTAATTATAATTACCTATATTAAGTAAATAAATATACAATTGAATTTATGTTACTTTTTAAAATTTATTGATGATGTAACTTTTTAAATGATTTAACAATAAAAAAAATTAACGAAAATCATCATTTTCCATTATTCACCAAAATATTATTTTTAGAAAAAGTTGAAAATTTCACACTATGATAATTATGATATATTTATTAACAAAAAAATTATACATTTAAAATAAATTTTTTATAATTGTAAAAAATTAATTTTATTATTTTGTTCATAAAAAAAATTAAATTTATTTTTTGAGAAATAAATTTTAAAAAAATATTTATACATGACTAAAAATCACGTACTTATATATAAATAAATTTTATTTTTCTAAATCATAGATAATTAAATTAAAAAATTTGTTAATTACACCTTACAGAAAACAATTTATGACTTTTTTATTACAGTCATGTTAAAATAAAATTATTAATATTATTCATTGGTTTCCCTAAAACTCTATGTATTGTGTAGAGAGACCAATAGAATAAATTAAATTAATTTGAAAGAAAAATCATAAATATATATTGGAATAAGGAAACACACAATTATAATGAGATTATGGTGGATTTGTACCCAAGAAATCTTAATATTTAATGTGTAGATATGGCAGAGTCTGAATATTTTCTAGATGAGCTAGATATCTTGAGAAATGTATGGATATAGGTCAAGGTAAATACATAGGACAAGGTGGATTATTTAGATATATTTATTATATATATTTTAGAAAATAGGGAAATTTTATCAACCCATGGATGATATTGTTAATGTACTTCTATCATTTATAATATGTAGCACATTTATATTGATATAATCGGTGTTGTACTAACTATTCTTGGTCTCTTTTCATGAAATATTTATTTATTCCTCTGTATATTGTGATTTATAAATATATATTATATCAATTATTTTTATAACTATTATATGAGTGTATTATCTCTCTAGATTACAAAATCATCCATTTTAATCTAGTCGGTATCCTCAACCATATATGGAGTAACACATATGGTCAAATAAATAATTATTCATGTTAATACAGAGTTATCCTGGAAGAGACGTTATAATGATGGAGGCTACTCAAAAATAAATTTTCATGATAATCAACGGTGTAATTATATTCAATATTTAAGATATGAAATGGATAAAACATATCTATGTAATAAAAAATTATTTAAATACAAATAGTAATACATATTTAAGATAATGAGATAGTGATTATGAGGGAATCCATCGAATATTCTGTATGAGTGGGTTATAACTTTTGAAATTAGATACATAAAAGGATCACATCCCACTCTAATTCAAGGATCAAATTTAAGAAAGGTAATAAAACCAAGATTACTACTAATATAATGATATATATTACATGTATAATAAAATTAAATTAAATCTATTATACTAAATCTAGATAAACATTACATTTCATTATAAATCCTTTTGCAACACCCACATTTCCTTTGATATGTGTAGTACAGTAATGAAATTCCTTTTTTAATGCTTAGTACATTTATTATCATTGTAAATGAATTCATTTATATCATCATGTATTAGTTATATGTATAGTTTTTATATTAAAATTCATTCTTAATTACTATTGACCTAGTACTCATGTGATGTGAAGAAAAATGTTTTTTTAATTGGTTGAAGAACCAGTGCATTCTCAAGGATGGAATATTACATGGATTTAAGATATATAAATAGTAATTTGAGGTATACATAGTAAAAATCAATATATAACATGAACTGAATATTCAAAACCTAGTGATTGGGATTATACCATTTTATATATACATTAGATTTTATCATAGATGTATGAAATATTCCATCAGGGCTGGTCAAACACATCCTCATTTAATATCAAGAAAAGTAATTTTTTATTTAATGATTTGTGAATATAATCCATGAGAACACTAGAAAATAATTTACATTCTAAAATATTCATAATATAATTATTTTAGAAGAATATATTGATACTTATATGTGATAGTAGAAATTATACTATTTAAGAATATCAATGGAATGAACTGATCGTATTCTATGATACATATACCATGAAATTCATACTCTATTGGTTGAAAAATTCAGCTAAACTTATATATAGAATGAGACTAATTTTTTTGTAGTTTCCATTGATATATTGTTCCTTTATATTTTACATTATAAGGTATATTTCATAGAAAATAATTTGTCTACAAAATATTTATTAGACTACAAGATTTTTAAAACTAAGGATGATATATTGGATATTTATTTTAGAAACAATTTCGTTTATAATAAAATCTAATAAAAGATGTAAGAATTTGAATAATTTACAATTATAAAATATTATACTAAAAATATTTCATGATAAGTTTTTGAATAGATCCGTGATTGAATAATAATTCATGCTGATTTAAAATACCATATATTTTTTGCTGATAAAAATAATTTATTTGTAAAATAAATAAATTATACCATTTTCAAATATCAAATTAATAATCTATTCATAATAGATATAGATCACCATTTTTTTGAAAAAAGTTATCTCGTCAATAAATATTAGGATATATATATCTTAAATAGTGTGAAATCATATTTTATTTGGATATATTTCTTGATTTATGTCATTATTCACATTCCAGTGGTCATTATGGTTGGATCGAATGGTGTTTAATATTTTAAAATGTATATTATTTTGGACTATTATACTCATGGATGAAAGGGATGACATAAAAGATCTAAATAACTTCTAATAGACCAAAACCATCAGATGTGAATAACAATACTTCACCTCCATATCCAAGAAGTTGATGTGTTCAAAATATGGGGTATTAAGATAATATCTCTCTTTATAAACTCATTTTAGAACACTTGTATTAATTTTTTGGTGTAAAATTTCAATATTTTAGTCTAATTTTAGAAAACATCAATGAAGAATAAAATTTTGGAAATAAAATTGTCAATGATATGTTTATTTAATGAGTGTTGAATTCCTTAATAACTCATTTGTGATTAAGTAACACACTATAAAAACAATATTATGTGGGTATTTAATGAGAAATATGTAATTTTATACAACCCCAATAACAAAAATTACCAAAAAATCATTGTTAAATATATATATATCTACATAACTATAATATGAAAAAATATTATCGAATATGATCAGATCAAATATAAAAAATTATCTGAATATCTTGATGAAGATAATTAGTTGTAATACATGACGTTGAGATATCTAATAAGGATATCACTATTCTAGTTGGTGTATTTTAAATAAATCCACATACTATATTTGGTGATAACAACAATTAATTTTTAATTTCATAACCTAAACTACTTGAATAGTAATAAAACTGGATCACCACTTGACATTAGGTATGCCTCAATATGTTCTGAAATTTTTTAACATGTGGTAAGGAGTTGAAAATTTTGTATAGAGGAAATGTGCTAAAATACAACCTGTATTTTTTCACAATCTATTGAAATTTTTTCATTTTATTTTTATATTAAAAACACATCCAAATCCCATGGAAAAACAGGGGTCCAGGAGGGTGACATGTAGTCTACTATATAAATGTAAAATGTTATCATAACGAATCAACATATAGAATAGTAGAAGAAAAGATATCTATAATATATTTTATGATTAAATATTGTAATTTCATATCCCCATGAATGAAATATATGATATATAGAATAAAAATGGAGTATTTGGATCAACCCCACACATGTGACAATATCCTTCTGTATCCTCATCCTTTGTTCACATCTCATCCCAATCCAACCATCCAACACCTTGATGATCATGTGATTAATGTGAAATTATAAATTTATACTCAGGTATATTGGAACACATTCTATATACATGACCATGGGGTGACGCATGTTATCAAGGAGGATTCCTTAACGCACCCTGACACACTGCATTCTAGTGATTAAGTTGATGTATGTGAAAATAAGTGGTGTGTAAATTTCCAAAGCGAGTGCTACTCAACTAACCTAGAAAAATAATATATTCATACTTATGAAATTCCAGACATGAATAAAACTATTCCAGAAAGTCACACATACATAAAATATTTCTTTTGTAGCTTTTAATCAGATTACATCTCGCATATTCAAGAAAATGAATATTTTTTACTCCCATGTACTAAGGGGGTATACAATACAGTCACTATCTCCGCATTGAAAATTATAATCTAAATTTATCTCCAAAAATCTCAAAATAATAGACAATTAGATTCCAACCTAACCCATCACTCATATCACTTATCATCAAAAACCTAAGCAAAAATTATTATGGGAAATGACAAATTTATTAGAAAAATAACAAAGTGAAATAAAGTAGGCATTAAAAATAAATAAGAACTATCAAATTATATTGAAAACATGAATTTGAAATCAAAGAGAGCCCAAATATTCAATCATGATGTTAAAAAACTGTGATAAAAAAATAATGAAATATAGTAGAGTAAAAACCACATAAATATCACAGAAACTATCACACTCCCCCCATTTAATGTAATTTATCATTACAAGATCTATCCACCAAGATAAACATGTAGAAAATATATCTCTTTCTTATATATGAGGATACATCATGGATGATGAATCATAAAAAATTATATCAAAAAACACTAAAATCACACTAAACCCAATGATCATATATCTAAATAAATTTAATCAATTAGTATTTCTTATATAATTTTTATTACAATAGGTTGAAACATACAGGTAGTGGGTCTCCTATATCATAAGTATTTGACTATATTTCATAATAAAAAACTACCACCTTATGAAGAGATTCATATATGATTACTCAATATATACACACCACTAAGGAGCAGTAAAAATTTGGTGCATAACATATGTACTTGGAAGCAATTTGGTGAATAAGAACTCAAATTGAATTCATCATCCCCTATAAGATTTAATTTACCCCTAGGGTCTTCCTCACTGTCACCACCAATAGGGTCATACCCTAGTCATGAGTTACATGATACATCAAAAAAGAATCATAGTCATAGTTCAAATTGTATCCACTCTCTTCCTACCAACAATACAATAGTGAGACCAAATAAACTTGGAATCTCATGTGATGATCCACCCTAATGATTAAAAAACACTATTTATATCGTTAAGAAATATATCCTTAGTCATGAATCAAAATATAAATGGGACCGCAACACTCTAAACTAATTAAGGTAAATAAAGAGGGCACTTCTATGATAACTATAGTGGGTAATCATTCATTCGAAGTTTCATTAAACATGGAACAGTTGATGATGAATAATTTCATGATCACTCAAAAAATATTAGGGCATATAATCTAATACATGGATCATCCAATGACATGATCTCCACCCAAGAGTGTTTATAAAATCCAAATATCATAATAACACATGACATGATCAAAATTGGAATGGCATGTCTGGAGTCCAAGAATCATGGTTTATACTAGAGGATATTTCAAATGGGGATTTGAATGTCCAAACATCATGAAT
Source organism: Viscum album (assembly GCA_963277665.1). NCBI lineage: Eukaryota > Viridiplantae > Streptophyta > Magnoliopsida > Santalales > Viscaceae > Viscum > Viscum album. The sequence goes on along the minus strand of OY728142.1, from coordinate 1,501,180,843 downwards.
ATTACTATATGTTATATCCAAGTAACACAAACTCATCCCAAAGGGGAAGGACTAAATTATAGTTCCTATGATATCATACATCATTATAAAACATGAATTAGAATAAAATGAAACCAAAAAAAGGCCATGCATAATTATATAATCAGTGGATAATTATTATTTTTTAAAAAAACTAAGTACAACCACGAAAGCGGCACACGAGAAAAAGAATAAAAAGAATAAAATTACAGTAAATCTCAAGCCCAAGGACTTGACCCTGTGACCTACCCCTCACCTCACCCATGTCCTTACCACCCCACCACCAATGGTGGGGATTATCAGTGGATAATTATGAATCACCATTAAATGGAAAAATGAGATAATGTTTTAATAAAAAATCATCTATAATATAATTTTTAATATTAGTATACATATGATATATAATATATATATAAAGGAATAATATATCAATCGAAATCACTCATAGGACTTTGAAATAATCTAGAAAATCCATTTAGAAAACAATACTTTCGTTGAAGTACTATTTGAAATTATTCAATTATATAACTCTATTTCACTACATTTCTATTCTTGAATCATTTTCCTTTAAATCATATTATATTGGAAAATGAAGTTTCCATGAAAATATAAATTAATCCAAAATTAAATTTTATATAGAGAATGATGTTATTTTTAAAAACCCAATTATGCTAAAAATAAATCCATAAAATAGGACACACATACTCATTCTCCAAAGGATCCACTAATACCCATTTATAAATATATGTATTCACTGTTTACTAGTCAGTTAACTTGATAATGATTCACATATAGATCAAAAAAATAAAATAGAATCTTAAAATTACTAAAAATAATTTTCACATTAATGTAAAATAATTTGTATAAAGATATAAAGGGTATAAATTCATTAGTATCGAGGCTTAAACTTTACATACCCCTTTCAATCATCCTTTTAATAAAACCAAACCCATAATGACCATTAATATATTTAGATAAACCATATATCACCATTAATATTTATAATTTATCTGGTCATACACATTAAACTAAAACCTCTAATTGCTATATTCATCGTAAAACTCTTCATGATGTAATGAAATTTTAAAACAATGGGCAATGAGGAGTGGTGTGCATCATACCCATGCCCATGTATACATAAAAAAATTCATAATTTTAAAACATAAATGGGTCACTAATGTAAATAAAATAAAAAAAATTAAAATCATCTTAGGATATAATACAGTAAAAACTATGTGAAATGGTGAGAATCCATACTTATTAAGACTCATATATTGACATTACATGAAAATAACATCAAGTGGTGTTATTCTATAATAATTATTTGAATGAATTTACAATACAAAATTGAGGAATACAATACTATAAGGATATAAGATATTGAGGAGAACCAGATAAAGAGAACAATATGGATACCAAATAATGGTGTGGTTGAAAGAACCCATGTCACTATGATCGATTGGGGAAGAATATGAGGAAGATATGTCATGTAGTTTACCCTCTTCCTGCACATGGATTAAAAAGTAATATAGCCCAAGCTGGAATATTATAATGTAAAAATATAAACCTAACATTTACCCTCATTTAGGAAAATGGTATAGGGCCACCATAAGTCAATTTAATGTCACCATACTCTTACTAAATCGAATAGTATTGTCAATTCACGGGTTATTGGGCACCGCATTTTCACATCCATGTAGACTTCCTATAAATTCTTATTTTATATAATGATTTGTAGCCACCCACTGTGTTTAGAGACCCAAAGCCTGACGTACATGGACATTACATTACTTTTGCAGAATACTTAGTACATAACAAAAACACACACACAAGGATCGTAATAGTTTAGTGTCTTTGGAAACTAAGAATATAATCTTCTAATCATGGTGAAAGATCTTCAAAATCTCCCACAAAAATCTTCCTTTTTTACCTAAAACCTTTCTTTATATCCTGGGGAAAAGAAAACATAAAAGGGTGATCTCAAATGCGCAGTAAGGGTAAAAAAAGAAATATCAATCACATCATATTCATAAGGACATAACATTTTGGAAATCTTAACCTGCAAAAGAGAGCATAATTTAATAACATGGGATAAATCATAGTACTGAAATGGAATCCCAATAATCATAACATAATACATGAAACTTCATGACATTCACACATAATCATAGAGAATCATTTCTTATTAATCAAGACTCATTGCCAAGACTATCATAGTGGACAAAGTCCCTTTCTGAACTGAGTTCACTCCTCGTTTCAGTCATGTTTCACTGAACCGGTATAACCTACCATTCCAGCCATGTCTATCTCATGAGATATAAAATCTTTACCCAATGCATTTGAGGGAGATATATGTTCCACCCATCTCATAATGATACCATTCTTATGTGTGCCACAAAATCATAAATCTTACATCATTGCATAACCCATGTAATAAAAATGGGAATCTTAAACATCGTGACATCATCAAACAATTCATATATGATAAAGGAATTCATAAAAATAATTCCATCAAAACATAATCAAATCAATGTAATAATAGGGATATAAACAGAACCCTATATTATCTTATATGGAAAATAATTTTGATAAAACACTTGAACTCCATTCTTGAGGAAAATATCCTTTCTACTTCAAAAACATTTTTCCTTTATTAACATGTCATAAAATTTTAAACTAAAATAAGTTGATTAAAATTAAACTTGAAAACTTGTAAGGGAAGCTTCTTGGAAATAATGTTTTAAAAATCCATTCATGCAGTATAAGTTAAAAGAAAACATTCTTCTCGTACTTTTGTCGGAAAAGTCAAAAAGTACCTCATATGAAAAACTACAAAAGATTCCTTTCATATCTTTTACTAAAAACTAACCAAAGGGTAAAATTGTATATAAACTATTGTAGAATGATGTAAATAAAACATATTGAGGAAACATGTATGTGGATGATAAATTGCACCCCAGTATATACCAAAGTATAAACAATCTCGGATAAAAATGAGATTGTGATATTTTCCTTACCTTAGGTCTGATTTGCTTCGTAAGTGTCCGAACCTCCTGTATAATGATTTAAATAATGTCATTGACTTATTCCAGAATCATACCCATTGTTATTATATAAAATACGGTTCACCTATGACTTTATATTACCCGTTATTTTGTAAATTCCATGTTAAAGAGCATTTTGGGTAAAATTGTTTCATTTATCGTCCGTGTTTTGACTTGTAATTATTCATATGATTACATAGATCATGATTACTTAATTCCAGAATATAAAACATGATGTATATATAATATATATTCAGAATATACATATATATAATAAATCAGTAAATGGAAAGAGATACACCGTTCATGGAGACGGTAGGTCGTACGTACGCAAGAACACTGTTTTTGTTTCCTTATTGGAGTTTATTGGAAATAAGTAGATGAAATGCATATATATACACATAAATCCAGTATCATTATTATGTAATATATTTCATGATTACTTATAATATATACATTATAATCAGTCATTAATGGTCAAAGTGGAGAATGAATCTCATCGCGTTGTGGAGACGGTAGTCCGTACGTACGCACGAGCGATGATAGCGTTCTCATGATCGTGGGACTGTATTGGAGTGTATGTATACTATTTCAGAGTCAATATCACTTTCAAATAATCATATATACTTATTATTTACACCATTATACACATCCAAGTAAGGTGGTGGTGGAAAATAGATTTCACCACGGCGTGGAGACGGTATTCCGTACGTACGCACGCGCGGTGATTTCGTTTTCCGTAGGATGGATAGACGGTGAAATAGGGTTGTTTCATACTTATAGTAACATATAATTATATGATTGATACTGATGTTATTACTTCATAATGAAACAACCTATGAAGAAGAATTGGAAGAAGAAATAAAGTTGAAAGAATCGGTAACGGAAATTACCTCTTCTTTGAAGCTCCTCTTTGAGATCTCCTTTTAGGGCACTAAAATTAGTCTTTGAGAAATACCAGAACCTCTAGGATGTTTCTAGGGAAGTGGAGAATATAATTTGGCAGGGTTTGTCCGATCTTGAAGGCTCAAAGTTGTGTGAGGAAGAAAGGGAGGAGGTGGCCTTTTATAAGGGAGGAGAGGGGCTACTTTGGAAAACTAAAAATATTATTTTATTATAAAGTCATATTCGGTTTTAAATAGATAAAAATTGATTTATTTATAAGCTAAGGTCGGGATGGATCAAAATACTCTCATCCAATAGAATTTATTCAAGTTTAGGTTCCTATTTTAACTTTATCATTTAGATTTAACATTTAGTTAAATAATTTTACTTTTACCGTGTCTTCTTGTGTTCTTACACTATAAGGTTAATAAACTTACTATAATAAGCCAAACGAACCCCAAGTTGTTTATTATTAATATATATAACCTTATATAAGTCATGTGGCCGAACCTTAGATTTTTAGGAATAAAATAACATTTAATAATATAATATTTGTTTTAAAAACTATTTTAGGTCTATTTTGACACTATTTGGTAATTGATTTTTGTGAAAATCATAAAAGAATGATTAGTTCGCAAAAAGTTAATTAAATCAATACTAACATGTCATATTAACCTAGAAAATTAATGTAATTAATAAAAAGTTTCAAATTATATTTATTTGGGTATTTATAATATCAATTATTCTAATTGTTCACTATTATGGTAATTACTGCATCATCATTGTGTCATAAATAAATTAAATTATTTAATATCTAAAAATTATAAATAAAATATAATTATGTAGGAAATATTATTATCTTATTAATGAATACTTACAATCGAATTTATCTTATTTATAACTCTATATTAAAAATGTTTTAGTAAATAAACTTTGATTTTAACTCTTTTAACTCTTCTTTAAATTAAATAATAATAAATGTCCTAATCTAATCCAAGTGGGCCTAAATGGTCATATTTTATTCCTAATGTTGTTTTGGGTCGAATTACACTTATACAATAGAATTAGGACATGTTTTAGGGTAATAATAATATCAGTTTTACCCTTAATTACCCTATTTACTTTTAACTGTGGTTAAAAAAACGTAAAAAGTTACTATTCACCAAAAATTATTTTCTTCTCATTGAACCACATTTTACATACTGACATCAACCGTGTCTCTTGGATTTTTTGAAATTCCACTCACAGAAGCGGTAAAATTATGTTTTATGAAAAATTCATTTTTTTACAACCACTTAGTGGTTTCACTATTCATCAAAAAATGAAAATTTCCAGAAAAATACCAAAAATTAGGCCTAAGATATATTTGATATTATGAACTCAAAAATGATTTATATTTTACCAAATTAAAAACATATCAGTTAAATTAACTAATTTAAAAATTAATTCCCGTCGTCAAAACAAATGGTGTGTTTTTAAGAGATAATAACTATCAAAATATTGACACTTGTTTATAACTGGTTTAAATGTGAAATTACATCCAATGACCAACATTGTATTAAATTGTAAAAATATATTCTAAATATACATTAAAACCACTCAAATTAATAATTTATCACTATTAATTATTTTGATTAAAAAAGTCGTTTTTAATTAAAATTTAGTAATTTTCACTATTCATCAGAATATGAATGTTATCCGAAAAGTACCAAAATTTCACCTAAGGCTAAATTCGATACTCCGAATCCAAAAATTAAGTCCATTTTGAGAGAAAAAATTTCTAAAATTTTAAAAGGTTGTTATTACTATTCATAACGGCTAGTTTTAATAATATTTTAATAGCATATCGTTGTTTAGTGAAACTCGGTATTGCATACTACACACGCTATTGAGGAAGGTCGTGATTGCGTGTAATGCAAGGGAAGTCAAGGATTCGTGTTGTGCAAGATCCTTTTGGTGTAGCGTACAACAAAAGACATTAATGAAATTAAAAAGAATATTTTTCATAAAATCTCGGGGTGTTACACTATGCCCCTTCTTCTCTCTCCAATATTGAAATCAATATTTTGAACATTTTATTAAACCATTAATTTTCTAAAACTAACCTTAATTATCTAATAAGAATAATAAAAACATATAATTTTCTATATTTCAAAATTTTGGGATTCATCATCATAATAGATCAATTAGATTCAAACAATCCTCTTAATTAATTAAAATTTTATCCAGTATGTTATTTCAAACCTTATCCTATAACATTTTTCACCCTTAAGATGAATTTACAATACTTGAACTGTAAAACTAGATCCATATTAGCTACCAATTAATAATTTTTTGGCCTCATCAGACCATCAAATGTCAGATTCTTTTAAACTATTCATCTCTAAATAATTATACCACCAATGAATAAAAAAATATTATATAATATATTATTTCCATGCTAATATCTTCAATCTCTTCATTTCATTATCTATATAATCTTACTAAATATACTCAATTCAATCTATTTCATAAAACTTATAATGAATTATAAAACCCATTCATATTTACCATCCTTACATCAAGGTATTTCTCAAACACACTCTCTAATTAGGGATCAAAAATTGTTAAATAACATCAATCGGTAAAAAGATCTCCAATACCAAGAAAAATTATTAAATGAAATTACCTTATTAATGGTGTTTCCCACCAGAGTAATGACATAAAAAATGACTCTAATGGGGTCCAATCCATGAAACTATGAATTCACATTCCTAGATACTGAAAAAATTATATTTAAAATCCATCGAAGGATCCTAAAATGAACATTTATCACGAATAAAATATTATATAGAATCCAATACATTCCATTCAAAATTATTAGGACACCCTTTATGCATATTCTGAAAAAGAAGTAACACATTAATACCATATTATTTTAATAATTTTAAAATATATACAAAACATATCTGTATACACCAAACACCAAAATTATTCTCTCAAAATCCCCTTACCATCCACAGGTTTTCATTGACAATTCAAATCTTAATTTCTTCATCCATTTAATTCTTTTCAAAAATAAATTAATTTGTTTTCAAAAACATTATAAGAACCAACAATTAAAACAATTATTTATAGAACTATTCAAAACCCACAAAAACATATAATTCCATTCTATATCAATCATTGTTCTGAAAATAATCCATAAAATAATTTAAACACGCTAAAAACAACACAAAATGAAATATATAGAAACTCCATATTCTGAAAAATACCACTTCATTTAAAAACCACCGGCTTCACTATCTCTTTGATGTAAAAACGATCAATAAAATATATTTATTCATATGTTTTCTAATCCATAAATTTTCATTTTAAAAATATGGTTTTAATAAAAACCAAAATCATCAAAAACCCATCAGACTATTGTGGAAAAAATATATTAATAAATCACATCATGAAAACAACACCTTATGTATATATTTATATAGTCCCCCATTATAATCTATTTTATAAAACATCAAATATATTATCAATTTCATTATATTAATAATGGATTTGATCAATGATATATGTAAAAATAAGCCATATATTGAAATATATGTCATGGCATATGTATGTTGTTGTGGTTATTCATAAATTATTAAAATTACATACAAATGATCACTATAAAATATATCATAACCCATACATATACCTCTTGGAATCAATATTTAACCTCAAACCCACTACTATTTTTCATAATCGTGATAGAGAACATCCTCTAGTCACTCGAATTTCAACCATATCCATGCATTACCTTCATGATCATTGACTACCTCCCTATTCGTAATATATTATACACACCTATAACTCTATCCTAACCAAAATCATTGTAATTATTACTTTTATCCCCTTATATTTTTCTTTGTAAATTGTGAGTAAGATATTTTTTATCATGACCATAGGTTTTCCTCCCAATACAAAATAGTATGTTAAAAAGAAATGAGAAGTATACAATGATGTAGAGATAACATTAACTTAATTATATACTTTTTATCCCACTTATAAATCCATTTAAAATTTAGTATAAATCATATATATTATTGATATACACAAAAACAATTGAAATTATTAAGGTCCATGTGTGTGTCCTACAATCTAGTATAAAAAAGTTATTTATCTTTATGATTCATGAAAATATAGTGTAGAAGTAATATTTATATATATATATATATCAGTAAAAAATAATAAATACAATAAAATATATTCCACAGAGAAGATATATATTCAATATTGAATAAAAAATAAAAGTTATTTCATCCAAATTAACATGACAAGAGCCTTCCAAATTATTAGTGTTCATACATTTCTCTTCCCAATCTATGAATCCATGTCCAAACTCATTTCTATGTATAAAATAAAAATCTAATGATAATTCCATGTAAATAAAAAACATTATATACACATGCATAAGGGAAAATGCAATGATCCTGTACAATTACCTTTCTCACTTAAACACTATGACTACTCGTGATTGAGCTAATAAAATTATAATTATGTGGTCCATTTTAGATTATATTTAGTACAGATAAATATGTATAGAAATAAACTTATAATTACTAATAAATGTATGTATCATTATTCCCTAATGAATAGAAGAGAAATTTACCCCAAACACTGACACCAAAGCAACATATCCCAAGAATGACGTCACTGGCCTATAATTATGGACATGTATAGCCTTGCATCAAAATGAGGTGTAGTATATAATTAATTTAACTTCATCACATATTTTAATCATGATTTATTACATATCATCTATAAAGAATCGCCCATTAGAGTGTAAATTGACCAGTCATTAATCTTAGTACTCTGAAACAACCAAAAACTAAAATATCCCAAAATTAATAAAAATATAATGAAATATACAATGTGGAAATAAAATATGTCTCAATAATCAATAAAATCTATCAAAAAATAATGAAAACATAATTAGTATCTAAACAAGACCCATGTAATCTGTCATGACATGTCCTAGTAGGGCCTACGTCGGGACTCCCTAAGCCCACCTCTAATAGGTCAAGGGCTGATGACTATCACCGAGTGGGAATATCAGAAACCTGAGAAGAATTTCCTAAGTACTTGTACACTCGCACACATCTCCAATCCCACAAAAGATGAAAATTAGTACCCATAAGGAAACAAATTCATGTATACCACAAAACCCAAGAAATAGAGTATGATAGAAATTTAGTGAGGAAAGTAAACTATGACAGAATAAAATCCCACAAAAAAAGTCATCAAACAACAAAGTCCAACTAGTAAGAAAGAAAGGGGTACTGTGACTAATAATCATAGTTGAAGGAACACCTTTCCTTGAAAGGAACTCAGAAATCTCCTTTCGGTACAAGTCCTCTCTAGACTCCATCAAAAGGCATCTCATCTTCACAATACACAACATGTGAGGGAAAAGCCCGTGCATGGGTGAGTATAACAAAAATAAGTAGAGAACCTTGAAAACCACAAATAAATGCCAAAATTAAGGTTATAGTTAGCTCTACACAGTAAATTTCTATTGAACATATTGCAAGAGAAGCACATCCAGATATACGTGAGACCCAAACCCATAGTCTACAACAACTTCACACCCACGCTAGGGTTTCAATTCAAAGATTCCACAAATCACTTATCTGAGAAAACTCACTCCACAAGTATGGAATCTCTGATGACATCCATCTGAGAAGTACTATTTTTCAGGAAAATCCATAAGAGAGATATATAAACAGATAGATCCGAATATATAATAGATACACTCATTCTACGAGAAAACACTTTTGATTGAGAAAATATCATGATACACAGGTGAGGATCACTACCAGGGCCTTAGATGATATTTCAACTAATTCAGATTCACCTAATTAGTAGAGGATCGACATCCTGTTGGATTAGTCTTCTCGATGTATGACTCTACCTAAGGTCAAAAATGGATATAAGATCTCACTTTGGGCCACTTAGAGGGATATCTAACTATATATCAGAAGGTCCTACAGAAGGGATCATACTTCTTTGGTTGGAAATGACAGTCGGCATTCATGAGAATGATAATAAGGGCACTAACCCAAATGAAACTTGTCCAAGGAATGGGGGAAAAGGGGATCAATCCATGTACAGAGAAGTACATAGTGTTTAGAAGGGTCACATGTTGTTTCCTTTGACCTTAGGTACTACCCATGTACAAAGGCCCATGTATTAAGAATTTCCATGTAGAATAAGGTGTACGTGGTGTGTATGATCACCAAAAATTATGTTCCAATACCCGAAAAAACTCAGTGTATGCTCTCAATGTGCCCGTACCCAACTTCAACCCATGTGTCCCCAACTTTGTACTCATACACAGGTTGGTCAGGGAATCTATTCGTGTCTGGCCATGTTGTGGATTAAATGCCATTTACTCCACCCCTTTTCTATTTATCTTCTAAGATACAAGTCGACTTCTTGTAATGACCCACGCATCATGTGACTATGGTCACATGTCATGTCTACGCTTCATGTCGCCTGAAACTCGAGTCGTTCTTATGTGGGTTCCACACATTGTGTCTCCCCAGAGGAATGTCGTGTCCATTTCTATGTGCAGTGCATAGGACCTAAGCACCATAACGCTGACCCCACATGGCATGTTCTTTGGAAAACACATCATGTTCTTTGAGATTTTCCAGAACCACTGTTCTTCATTACCCCACTTTGAGTGATACTCAAATATTTGATTCGGCCAACCGAACACTTCGAATCTCGTGGTTCAATGTGACCCCAAAACTGTCAGGTCATTTCAGTTTTTTTGGCCTCCGATCGGCCACAAAAACAAGTCTTCATCCACCCGTATAATAAATTATTAAAGGTATATTTCTCCCAAACCATGTCGATTTGTCTTTTACCTTCATTGGCGCACCTATGTTATGTCGTCACAATGCTGAATCTACAAATTGGGATTATCGTGTTGTGAAATGGGTGAAAAAAGATTCATTGTTCATCGCCCCATGAAGAACGCTAAGAACATAGGGAGAAGGAGGATTAAACTCAATAAATAGAAGAACACACCACTTCTGTCATTCATCTCAACATTGATATGCTCCCATTAATTGGTTTAATAGGTAAATCAAAAGATAATACATCGATTATCAAAAAATAAATTCTCATAAGAAAACCCCAAAAGAAATAAAAAAACAACCCTCCTGTAAGAACTCACAATCCATTGATCAACATGTTCATCGGTTGATCAGTTTCATCGTTTAATTGAATAACGGATAAAAATACATCGAAATAACAATTCCCCTACCTCTATTTTATTGGAGAACGATCACTATGTCATTTTCGTTGGTGATGTTCAGTCGAATATGAGGTGCGTCGATCGATTGTTTTGACATCGTCCGCCAATGGGTTCTCCTCCATAACTCCAACGGTAGTCATCAATTTGCAGGGTTATGCAGATAACCCTCCAAAAATTCCATTAGCATGTATTTAAATGGAAATAAATAGGTCATTGCGTAAAAAAGGAAACATTTAAAATAAATTATGTTTTTAAATTATTTTATTTCCTTTAAAACGTCTAAAGAAAAACTTTTGCAGTTGACCCACACCGATCACGATTAGACCCCACCTATAGTAAATTCATTGTTCTGAACACAATGGTGTCCTTGTATTTTTGATATGGTCACCCATTTAAATTTTATTCTACTTTTTTTTAAAATTTCTCACTCGTTCTATTTAGTGTTCAATTAATTTTAAAAATTAATTTCAAGAACTCTATGCCTCAGAATTGCACGTCATCACAATGAATGGTCTCAAAATAAATCCATATACTATTTCAAAATAATACAAAAAATATTCAATACATTATATTTTCCCAACCTCGGGGCATTACGCCCTCAAAAAGCGAAAACAAAAGGCTACTCAATCCGAAGAGGGTACTGCGCATGAATCTGAGCCTCCCACTCCCACATGATATCCTAACGATTACTATGCTGCCAATAGACACACACCATGAAAAATTTCTCACCCAAGAAGCATCCTCTCCTACTGATCCACGATCTCCATTGGATACTCTATGAATGTTGTTTCATCCTTGATGTCCAGCTCGCCCCAGTTCATGACATGTGATGGGCCTTGCACGTACCTCCAAAGCAGTGACACGTGGAAGAAATAATGAACCCTGTGCATCTACGGAGGTATAGCTAGGTGGTACGCCACCTCGCTAACTATGCATGGTATCTGAAAAGGCCTGATGAACCTTATGGATAGCTTGATGACCCGGCCAAACCTCCACAACCCTTGAAAATGTGAGACCCGAAAGAAGACATGGTCTCCCTCTTAAAACACCCACTGTCTCTTCCACCTACCAGCATAAGACTTATGCCAGCTCTATGTAGTCTTCATCTGCTCTGGTATGATTATCTATTTCTCAGTGGTTCTTCTCACCAACTCTATACCCATGAGTGCTGACAATAGAGGGTTGTTCTAGAAATGTAGTGACTGGTTGATCTCTCATATAAATCCTCGTATAGTGCCATTTCAATGATGGGGTGGTAGCTTTTTGGGCATGCAAACTCAACTAGTGGTAGGTGGTCCTCCCAACTGTGACCAAATTCCATGATACATGCTTTCAACATATCCTCCATATCCTAAGTGGTCCTCTCCATCTGACCATCAGTAATGGGATGGAATGCCATTCTCAAGCATAGCTGATTCCCAAAATCCTCTTGTAATCCCTTCCACAATCATGATGTTGAGCATGTGTCTTGACCCGAGACTATCCTCAAAGGGATTCCAGGAATCTAAACTATCTCTTTCATGTATAGTCATCCCAGTCCCTCTTTAGAACGCTTCCCCCTGATAACTAATAAGTGAGCAGACTTGTTGAGTCAGTCAATGATCACCCTGATGGAATCGTGACCCTTGGATTTTTATGGTAAGCATATCCTGGTTTCCATCGATATCCCAACGAACTTCTACTCTAACACTTCTTGGGGTCAGCTAACCTTTCTGGAACTCGGTGCTCAGCCTTCACCTACTGGCACATAAAGAATCAAGAAAAGAACTATGCCACTTCCTTCTTCATACCTATCCACTAAAACTATCATTGGAGGTGATGGTAAATATTTTTTATTCTAGGATATTCCACCAAGGGGGATGTGTGAAACTTCCTCAGAACATCCTCTCACAACACCACTAGTACAACTGTGCGTCCTCTGAAAATAAAAATATGCTCTCTACCTTGTTAATATACATCAGGAGCATGTCATGTGGATAACTAAGAATGTAATGCCTCATAGTATACATCCCCTAAATGTGCCTCTCGGATTATCTTTAAGAGTGGAGGGATGAAAACCATTAACTGGAGATAATCTACAACATCTCCATCAATGAATGATAACTGTATCATGGTCAATTACTCTTCTACCTCACTCAGTAGCTGAAAACTCAATATCTTGCTGAGAGCATATACTACAACATTTCCCTTCCCAGGCATATAGATGATCTCGATGTCGTAATCCTAGAGTAACACTATCAATCACCTCTAAATTCGATTCAGATCCTTCTATTATAGTATGTACTTGAGGATCTTATGGATAGATTAGATGATAAAATGTTCTCTCATCAGGTAGTGTCATCACATCTTCAACGTGAATTCTACTACTTCCAACTTAAAATCATGGGTTGCATAGTTCTTATCATGTGACCTATGATAGCGTTAACCATAAGAAATCACCACATGTGATACATCATGAAATAGCCAAGCACGGTCCTAAATGTGTGGTAGAAGACAACGCACCCAACACCTTCCTCTAGTAATCTCAATATCAGTGCACCCATCAAACTCTGCCTCAACTGCTGGAAGGCCTACTAGATCTTCTTCTTATAGATTAAATATTTCCCCTTTTATTTCAAGGTTATCATTGGTGCTGATATCTAGCATAAATCAGGGATAAACCTCTGGTAGTATCCTGCTAGCCAAGGGATGCTCTGCACCTCTATCACACTTTGAGGTGGCTTTTATTCTAACATTGCCTCATACTTTGTTGGATCCACCGCCACTCAAACTGATGAGATAGCATGTACTAGAATTTGGACCTCTTGTATCCTGAACAAGCACTTCAACAGCTTCCAATAAAGCTGGTGCTCCCGGAGTACGTCTAGAACCATCCGCATGTGTCTCATGTGCTCCTCCTCTGATGCTGAGTACACAAGGATCTCGTCAATGAAGACTACTAAAAACCGGTCTAAGTATGGCTGGATGATCTGGTTCATAAGTCCCATAAAAACTATGGGGGCATTCGTCGCACCAAAATTCATCACTAAGTACTCGTAGTGAACATAACGACATTTTGTGTATATAAATGTCTCGTACTCATAACTCGTGTTAACCCAATCGAAGGTCATCCTTAGAGAACCATTTATCCCCTCTGAGTTGCTTAAAGAGTTTATTGATATTTGTTAGTGGATACTAGTTCTTCACTGACACCTCGGCCAGGAACCAGTAATCCATGCACAACTTCAAACTCCCATCTTCCTTCATGGAAATCAAATCTGGGGTTGCCCGAGGTGAAACATCGGGTCATATTAAGCACTTACTCTAAAAATCATTCTACTGAACCCTCATCTTTCGATTATCTACATGAGCCATCCGATACAATAGTGAGGATATCGGTGCCTTCATGGGGTGTAAGTCAATGTAGATGTTGATTTCCCAGGGGGTAATCCTATTACATCTTCGGAAAATACGTCCTCGTACTCTACCACTACTTCTGGGAATAAAAAGCTCATGAAATCTACAGCATTGAGGGTAAGTCTAGCCAACTCATGAGTGATCGGTTATACCCTCCTATTCATGAGCTCATTCTTTTCTACTTGGGAATCCATTCCAACGACAAAGGGAATCCTTGTCCAATCATTTCGGACACACCACACTCTTCACCTATAGAATTTAATTTGGGAATGGATCGAAGATAACCAGTCAATACCCAGAATGACATTGTAGGGCCTCGATGGTTCCACCAATAGGTTCCCATGAAAACTATCACCTCCGAGGAAAATATCACATTGTATAAAAATATGTGTGATCATCAAGTCTCCTCATGTAGGTGTATCCAAGCATAAGTGTCAGGTTAATGGCTTTACCATAATATCAAGGTTTCACAAAAGAAATTTGGTGAATAAGGAATGAATAGAACTTGTTTCTATAATTATAGAAGATAAGGTAGAAAAGTAATAGATCATACCTCATATTATACCAAGATTCCCTGGGTCGTATGCCTCAACCGCATGCAGATGTCCTCGCCCTTGTTCCCCAAATCCCTGGGCCTGGTACGGACCTCCTATGATAGTGGGGAATGTAGATACAAGCCGCTTCCTCCACCTATAGCTCTCCCTAATCCTCTTCCATGTCCATCACCTGGAGGGTCTGCCTGCTCCACTCTATTCCTCTACCTTGGTGGTCCATTCACCACCTCACTGTTAGCAGTTCGACATGTCATACAGTCTTCATCAAGATTTCTTCTACCGTCATTCGAGTATAATCACCTCTCCCTAGGATAACTGGATCTATCTTGAGAGACCTAGGTGGTTGATCCCTTGTGCTAGGTCCTCCTGTGATGTCTCCTATATCTGGATCCCAGTGCATGACATCGGCTCCCTACTGTCAAGGTCTCTGCACCTGTCTGCCTATGGATAATAGACACATGTTGTCTCTGCTCAACCTATAATCTCTCAGCCACCAAATCTCACTCGAGTACTCATGGATCAGTTGAAATGCACAGAGGCATGACTTAAGCTTGTATTTTCCACCGCATACCTCAGTCAAAGGTCCGAGATCTATTTTATTTATCCCTGACCATATCCATTAAGTACCTGGCTAGGTTGGTGAACCTCAATGAATAGTCATCCACCATCAAACAACCCTATTAAAGTTGATGTAGATCTTGGATACACACTGCTTTCAACGCAACTTCATAGAACTCCTCCCTAAAGAGTCTCTTCAAATCCATCCATGAAATAGTCTCCTCGTCGTGCTTCTACATCGTCAAACTCCACCATCATCTAGATAAACCCTTAAAAATGTTCTCTATTAAGATCACCATCTAGTTTGATGGTGTCCTAAAAAGCTGAAAAACTCTAGTCATTGCCCCAATCCAGTCCTCAACTTCCTGGGTGTTGGGGTCGCCTTATAACCTGATGGGTCTCTGTCTCTAGAACTCATGGTGCATGCTCAGCCTACGCCCCTCATCTTTCGGTATTGTAGGAACCATGTGCTACTCCCCTGGTATTGGTATAGCATATACACCACCTATAGGTAACTCCTATGGAACGAGTCTCTATATCGAAGCCTCATTACTGATGGGGTCATCCTTGTGATTGAGCTGTTGAATCCTAGTGGGTGTGCTTCATAGAGGAATCCTCTAAGAGAACAAGATGTACCATTTTCAACGAGTATATCTGGACCACAGACAGAAAGGACATAGAAAACACCACCAATTCTTATATGATGCATGTACCATTCTTTTTTTTTCCTGAAACTAGTGTTTTCTTTTACTGAGTTGAAAATCATGTTATCAGGGTCGTTGTGTATGGATACGTCGTATTCCCGCTCCATCACTGGTGTCCCTGGACTAAAAGATGAACTCAAAACATTTTATGCTATTTCCCCATACCAATTTCACATAATCTTGGTCATATGGTATAACCGACCATCTATAATAACACTTTTTCACGACCCGTCCCAGTGGGGCTTTTTCCGCGACACCCCAAGCCCGCCTTTTATAGGATAGGGGCTGGTTAGTATAACTGAGTAGGAATATCACTTACATGGGTGGCATTTATTATGTACCTATACAGACATGTACATATTCAAGCCCACAAATGTGGAAAAGTAAAACCAATAATGAAAAAAATTCATGCATACCACTGAACCCAACCAATAGAATACGATAGAATGTATGTGCAAAAATTAAACTGGGCTAGAATACAAACCCAAAAAAAGAAGATTCTACAAACTAAAAATCCCAATATGTAAGAAAGAAAGAGGTATTGGGTCTGCAGCTCATAGCTATTGGAACACCTCAGCCTGTAATAAACTCAGAAAACATAGTCTGCTCCAGGTCTCCCCTAGACTATGTCAAAACATCGCTCTTATACACAAGACATGAGATGTGTGGGAGAATCCCCTAAGGGGTGAGTATAACAATTCTCAATCAAGGACCTCAACCACCAAAAATAAATACAAAAAAGTAATATTACATTCATATATTCAAAATATATGTCTACTGAACATATAGAAAGAGAAACACATCCAAATATACATGAAACATAGACCCATAGACTACAACGACTGTACACCCATGCTAGGGATTTAGTTTGAAGATTCCACAAAGCACTCGTTCGGGAGAAATCACTCAAGGAGTCTGGAAGCTCTAATGACGTCCTTCATAGAAGTATTATTTCTCGGGAAAATCAATGAAAGAGATAGCTTCTCTAATAGATACAAAGAGAGAATACCTGCACTCATTTTGGTAGAACACACTCTGGAGTGAGAAAAGATCATGAAATACAGATTGGGATCACTACGAAGGCCTTTGAAGATATTGTGACCCATATTGATTCAGCTGCTAAGAATATGATCAATGTCCGATAGGATTAGTCGCGTTGATACCCGACTCTACCTAGGGTTAAGAATGGATATATGATCTCACTCTTGGCCTCTCTGAGGGATACCTTACTCTATATAGGAAGGTCCTACTATAGGTATCACACTCCTTTGGTTGGAAGTGATACGTGGCCTTCAGGGGAATGAGAAAAGGGGCACTAACCCAAATGAAACTTGTCAATAGAATGGTGTACAAGAGGGTCATTCCATGTATAGATAAGTGCACAGATTGTATAAGGGTTACACGCGGAGTCCTTTGACCTCGGGTACTGCTTATGTTCAGCGGCACGTGTCATAAGGCTTGTGGTGTAGAAGAAGGTATACATGGCGTGTAAGAGTCTGACATGTTGTGTTCCTTTACATAGGGAAGAATACATCTACACTTTCCATGTGCACATACACGGATTCAACCGATGTGTCCCTGAACCTGTACCAATACATGGGATGGTCTGTGTATATAGCCGTGTTTGGTCTTGTGGTGGAGTATATGTTGTGTACTCCGCCCTGTGTTTGTGTATCTTCGGAGATATATGATGAGTTCGTGTAAGGAACCACATGTCATGTTACTATGGTCACATGTCATGTATATGCTTAATGTAGCACGGAACTATTGTCGCCACTGGGTGGGTCCCACACACCTTGTCTCCCAAAAGGAACACCTTTTCCTTCACAATGTGTAGCTCGAAAGACCTAGCTGCTACCATGAGGACCTCACAAAGTGTGTTTTTTAGAGAACACACAGTGTTATTCGAGATTTTCCATAATTTTTATTCTTTATCCTCGTGATTCGGGTGATCCTATGATCATTGATTCATCTTTTTGATCACTTCAAAACTGAAGGTTCATGGTTTCCCTAACACTGCAAGGACATTTCTCATGGATTCTGGCCATCTATCGGCCTCGAAAACAAGTCTCAATCCACCCGTATAAAGAATGCTTGCATATTGATTTCTCTCAAACCATTTCAATTCGTCCTCCTCTGTCATCGTCAAACCTCTTTTAGGTTATAATGATTCCAAATATACAATTGGGGATCATTGTGTTATGAAATGGGTGTGCAATGATCCATTGTTCATCTCCCCATGAAGAACGTAGGGCGTTGGAGGAAAAAACTCAATAAATAATGGTGGAATGCACCCCCTTTTTCATTTTTCACAACGTCAATCCACTCTTGTTAATAGGTTCAATGGAAAAATCAAATGACGATCTATTAATTATCCAAAAATAAATTTGTCACGACCCCCTCCCACCAAAGATGCCCCTCCTGAGCTGGAAATGGTGAAAGGGAGATAATGACCCCCGAGTCCTGCCTCTAGTAGGCCTCGGGTTGGCGACTAGCACCAAGGGTATGAGTTTTCACTAATATGGGAGGCATTACCCTTTTATTATTTTAAGATCGAGAAATAGTACAAGTTAACCACCAAAAAGGCAAAGCACAATTGTATATAAATAAACCCAAACCAATCCCACATGCATGTTTCAACAATTTTATAACAAGGTACAAGTACAAGAAAGCTCAAAGTACAATACCAAAAGAAAACAAGAGTACAACAACAACAACAACTCCAACTGTCTGACTAGTAGGGTCCCGCATGGCCTAGGTAGTCCTCCTAGAAACCTGAAAGTAAACTTAGGGTGAGCATACAAGTATACTCGACATGGAATCCTAAAGCTCTCGTGCACAAGTGAGAAGACATCCTAATGTCTCGTGAGAACAATGGAAGAATCCTAGAAAGGAATTCTATCCACCCAACCTCACCAGCCACACTCACAAAAAACAAAATCACACCAGGTAGTAGTATATATGAAACAATAGTAATGGGTACCCCACACCATTTCCCTTTAGTTAGCTGCTCTTCCTAACGGCGAACGTCCTGACGCTGCCACACTCTCCCCGCCCGCACACACCTGGGCCTCATAACCACATATCCCGCCCACACACACTTGGGCCTCACAACCACGTATCCCGCCCGCACACACCTGGACCTCACAACCACTTATCCAACCTGCACAGACCAAGGCCTCAGAACCACGTATCCCAGCCGCACACACCAGGGCCTCATCCCGAAGATTCTTGGGAAACAGTATAACCTGCCCGAAGAGTCTTAGGCTAAAACCACCCCAATCAAAACCTACCCGAAGAGTCTTAGGTGTATGGTCACCTCAAGCCATCATAACCTAGGGGATAAGGAGTAGGAAAGAGCTAGTAACTAAGGGAAAAACACCCTCTCCCATGAAATGGGAGTGTTCGGCACTAAGTCCTCAACATGGGTGGTGTGCGATAAAACACAAAAGATACAGATATATATATACCAACCACATAGCCCAACCTATGGCTTCTAAACAGAGAAACTGAGCACGTGCCTTGGCACTGCTACTAAAAAGCATGCATACAACAAAAAACCCCAACCCCATTTAGGTCTTCACATTTCAGCAGAATTAGTTTATTTAGTTCCTTAACTACTGGGAAACCATCCACAACCAACCACACCAATCGTTCGTAAAACATATCCCTGCCATCCACAAATCAAGTTAGGAAAACTCAAGCAGCACATCCAAGTCCTTCTTATCAACCAACCAACCCATTGATTATTAATACTGTTCCATTACCATGACCCATCATTCATTAACACTTCCACATTATATTTATTATTCAAAACCCATAGTCCTTTCATATTCCATCCCATCCCTGCAACCCCACTACCAACCACCATAACCACAATCGTACCGAAACTCATCCATCATTATCCCCTTATTACCATTTATCGCAGCCACACTGCCCGTCACCAACATAACATTCACACCAACCCATAACCAAGTAAATCACAGCCCCACTGCTCACCTGATCCACAACAACCCACAAAAAACCTCCATCACATGCCACAAAAACCAGGACAACACCCACATGTTCATTATTCCATTTTGTTCAACCGGGGTGATCACACATGGGTACCAGATTTTTAAATATCCAACTTTACGTGATTAACCAACATACACATTCTTCAAAGTTTCATCCACAAAAACGGTCTAGAAATATAGGGAAACATTTAATTGCGCAAGAAAAGGCCCCCAAGGACCGTGATTTTCAGTAGGCATGAGCCTATTCAATTCAAAACATATTATCACAGGATATAAAGTAACACCAAGAAAAAATTCCCAACCCCATTATATAAGACAGTTATTATCTTTATTAAACCGGTTTAAAAGTGTTCCACATAAACAAGAGGACACCAACCCCACATGATACACAAATTTAGAGAGACGAAGGTAAGATCCCTACCTCAACAGGTTCTGATGGCAATGCTCCCCGGATCAACTTTAGAAGACGTCTGTCAGCATCCGACACTTCGATCGAGTCCCAGAAAAATATCCTCAAGTGGAAGTAGGAAAGGAAAGGCCGAAGGAAAGACATGGATCCATGCTCAGAAGTTCCGCCTCATCGTTACGATCCCATGGCCGCTGACAGATCGTAAATAAGAGCTCGGATGAAGAAGTTATGGAAGAAAGAGCCTTCAAGACACTTGGGAGAACTCAACTCAAAGGAAAAGGGAGGAGAGGAGTGAGTTGAAAGGAGGAAGGGACCCCTCCTTTTATAGGCAAGAAAAGAAAATTTACACGGCGTGTACTTTATGGTACATGGCGTGTACTCAGTTATTTCACACGGCCTCCACGTGGCTTCTAACACGGCTCCGCGGCCGTTGACTTGTCAACACACGGTTTGAGGGTAACACATACACGGGGAGGGACTACACGGCGTGTAGTTTGGACACACGGCGTGTACCCATTTATTGTACACAGCAAGTACACGGCTCCAACATGGCACATGGCCATTGACTGGGAATGCGTACGCAGGGAATGACTACACGACGTGTAGTACTGGACACACGACGTGCACCCATTATTTCAACAAGCAAGGATGCGCCCTCAACATGGGGTATACCCAGCAATCTGGTACAAGTCATGTAGTTACACTACATGGAGTGTACTCATTTACTTCACATGGAGAGGACACGGCCTGCAACACGGGGTATACCCGGAAAGGGGGTACATGGCGTGTACTCAAACTACACGGCATGTTGTTTCAAAATTTTGGAAAGTGTGGGAAAAGTCCATTTTACCCTCCAGAACACTTCTTGACCTTCTTTTTGACAAATTAATGGGCTGGAGAGGTCTGGGACATTACATTAGATACCTCCTAAAACATTCTCATCCCCGAGAAATCAAAAAAAACAACCCAGAGGAAACCCAACAAGATACCTCTTAGGGTTCTCGTTACAACATGAACCCAACCAACAACCCTAATCATATGTGTTAAGAATTCATTCTCCTATGTCGAGATATAATCTGCTTTAGGCGGAACTGACTCGCCTGCACGGGTTCAACCGCATCCTTATTAATGCATCTCGATTAAGAATTGGGTCTTCCCACTTTCATACATTAGGATTTTTCAACTCGTACTACCCCCAACACCACACAACCAATACACTGCCCGAACATGTGGTTTTTGGGAAATTCCTTCTCCTATGTCGAGATATTATCTTCTTTAGGCGACACTAAATTTCCCGCACGGGTTCAATCACATCCGCATTAATGCGTCTCGACTAAGGGTCAGGTTTTTTCCTTTTCCCCACACATTCGGACATGTCACACACTTCCAGAGAAGAAGGAAACAAAAGGTATCACAACCGACAAGCCAAGCATTCCATATATCAAAGGTACAGAGTACAACATCAACCCAAAGATCAGAAGAACAACGGAAAACAAAAGTCAAAACAACTCTGGGTACTGAGCATGCATCTGGGTCTCCCGCTCCCAAGTGCTCTCCTCGAGGCCACCATGCCTCCACAACACACAAACCAACGGAATGGTTCTTCCACGAAGCACATTCTCTTTACGATCCTCGATCCTGACTGGTCATTCCTCGAAGGTCATGTCATCTCCCATATCTAACTCACCCTAGTCTATGAAGTGGGAGTCGTCGTGTAAGTATCGACGAAGCTGGGAGATGTGGAAGACGTCATGAACCTTCTCCAACTGAGGTGGCAGGGCCAGCTGATATTCCACCTCGCCAACTCGCCTCAGCACCTCAAAGGGTCCGATGAACTTAGGTGAGAGTTGGATCCCTTTCCCAAACCTCCGCTGCCCCCTCCAAGGGGAAACCTTC
Organism: Viscum album; assembly: GCA_963277665.1. Classification (NCBI taxonomy): domain Eukaryota; kingdom Viridiplantae; phylum Streptophyta; class Magnoliopsida; order Santalales; family Viscaceae; genus Viscum; species Viscum album. Next base: position 1,501,158,078 of record OY728142.1, on the reverse strand, counting down.
AAGAACACATGATCTCCCACCACGAACTACAAGGGCCTCCTCTGACGATCATCATAAGACTTATGTCGGTCCTGAGCTGCTTTTATCCTCTCACGTACAAGATGAACTTTCTCTGTGGTGCTCTGCACTACCTCATGCCCAAGAGCACCTGTCTCACCAAACTCTGCCCAGAAAATGGGTGAACGACATGGCCTTCCATATAAATCCTCAAACGGTGCCATTCCAATAGTAGAGTGCATTTTGTTTTTGTAGGAGAACTTTACTAATGGCACGTGTCGTACCCATGATCCTCCGAAATCCAGAATGCATGCTCGCAGCATGTCCTCAAACTTCTGGATAGTCCGCTCCTTCTGCCCATCGGTCTAGGGGTGGAAAGTAGTGATAAGGCATAGTTGGGTGCCAAAAGCATGATGTAACCCCCTCCAGACTCATGAGGTAAACCGAGTATCCCAATCTAATACGATATTCTTTGGAACTCCATGAAAACTTACCACCTCGTCTACATACATCTATGCCAAGGTACTCACCGGGCCTTACTCCGTAATTGCTAAGAAGTGAGATGATTTCGTCAGTCGATCCACCAATACCCAGATAGCATCATAACCACCCTGAGCTCTAGGTAGTCCTGTGATGAAGTCCATTGAGATGTCATCCCAATTCCACTAGGGGATATCTAAAGGATGCAATAAACCACTGGGAACACGGTGTTCAGCCTTAACTTGATGACACACTAGGCATTTAGCCACAAACTCCGCCACTGCCCGTTTCACCCCGAGCCACCAAAATTGTTCCCTCATGCCTCGGTACATTTTTTAAACTCCTCGATGTACCACCAAGGTTGAGCTATGGAACTCATGGAGAAATACCTCATGCATTGCCTCCAGGACAAACAACCTTCCATGAAAAAGCATCTGATGTCGGCTGTCCTATGACCATCATTCTGGAGCGTTCCCCTGATCGACACGATCCTGCATCACTTCTACCTCGGAGTCCCCCCATTGAGACTCTTCCACCTGCTGCAACAAGGAGGAATGCACCGTCATCTGAAACAAACAGCCTCTAACAGCTTCTTCCCTTGCATCTAAGTGGAAGGCAGCCAACTCTCCCATCGCATTCCAAGCATCAGCGGATTCACGAACCACTTCCTGATGCGAATTCCTACTCAGGGCATCATCCACAATGTTCCCCTTACCTTCAGTGTAAGAGATCTCAAAGTCATAGTCTTGGAGAAACTCGACCCATCCCCACTTCCATTTGTTCAGGTCACGCTAGGAGAAGATATAACGCAGGATCTTGTGATCTGAGAAGACCAAAAAGCATTCCCCAAAGAGGTAATGTCGCCACAACTTCAGTGCGAACACTAATGCTGCAAGCTCTAGGTCATGGGTGGCATAGTTACGCTCGTGAGGGCGTAACTGCCTAGACCCATAACAGATCACTCCCTTATTCTGCATCAGCACGCACCCCAGACCAAGGCCAGAAGCATCACAAAACACCTCATACAACAACCCTTCCTCTAGAAACCTGAGTACGGGAGCACTGAACAACTTCTCCTTCAGGTATTCGAAAGATTTCTGACACTGCTCGCTCCATAAGAAGACCTGGTTCTTCCTAGTCAAAGCTGTCAATGGAGCAACAACTCGAGAGATGTCTGAAACGAACCTCCGATAGTAACCTGCTAAGCCCAGGAAACTATGAACTTCTACCACGCTCTTGGGTGCTTGCCAAGAAACAACTGCCTCCACCTTCGACGTGCCCACTGACACTCCATGCTGATACACCACGTGCCCAAGGAAGTGTACTTCTTGCATCAAGAATTTAAACATCAACAATTTTCTGTAAAGCTAGTGGTGTCAAAGGACTTCTAAGACTGCCCAGAGATGCTCAATGTGCTCCTCCTCTGATCTTGAGTAGATCAGGATGTCATCGATAAACACGACGACGAACCGATCCAGAAACTCTTGGAAGAAAAAGTTCATAAGTCCAATGAACACAACCGGTGCATTCGTAACTCCAAACGGCATCACTATAAACTCGAAGTTCCCATACCTACACCTGAAAGCCGTGTTCGAGATGTCATTGTCCTTTACCCTCAGCTGATGATATCCAGATCGTAGATCAATCTTAGAAAACCAACCTTCTCCCCCCAGTTGGTCGAAGAGATCATCTATCCTTGGAAGCGGTAACAGTTCTTGACCATTACCTGGTTTAACCTTCGGTAGTCTATGCATAGCCTGAGATCGCCATCTTCCTTCTTCACGAACAAAACCGGAGCACCCCATGGTGATACGCTGGGGCAAACAAAACCCTTCTCCATCAGATCATCAATCTGAACCTGCAACTCCAACAACTCCGATGGTGCCATCCGATAAGGGACCATCGAAATCAGACGGGCACCAGGTTGTAATTCTATCCCGAACTCAATGTCACGTCGGAAGGGGGGGTAGAGTCACAACCTCCTCAGGAAAAAAATCGGGGAACTCCCCAACAACCTCCGGGACATCCATCATCTCTGTATCAGCTGGAACCACTGATTACCCAACTAACAAGGAAAGGAGAGGCTTCACATGCCGGCTTCCCACCTGATAGCTCCTCTCACCAACAAAAGATATGCGATGCCCATCCACTTCGGAGAACACGACTCTTCTCCGGAAGCAGTTGATGACGACACTAACATAAAACAACCAGCCGATGCCTAGGATGACATCGTATGGCTGCATCTGTAATAGAAGAAGTTCCCCACTAGATCGATGTGGTCCCAACATCAGCACACATCCCCGGAAAACACAAGATATGTTGGTCTGGCCTCCAACTGGTGTACTCATCACCAGTGGTAGAGAAAGTCTCTCTACATATAGTCCCAAAGCATGGGCTAGACCAGGTGCAACAAAGGAGTGCTAATCTCCCGAATCAAACAAAGAAGAAACAAGAGTGCTGAACAAACAAATCGTACCTCGCACCACCTCTGTTCCTACTGGATCTGTCAACTCTGCTGCGTGCAACTGTCCACACCCAGCTGCTCTGTCTCTCTGATGTCGACCAGGTTCCATAGCGGTAAGTTAATCAAATATCGCCTAAGCCCATGTAGTAAGGAAAACTCAAGGTTTTATTTTATCATTTTATTTCAATTTCTTTCCCAGAACACCCAAATCAAGTAAAACACAATCATGATGATGAATGTACCTTCCCTATAGTCTATACCCTGGAATCAATGTAGTCTCACATTGTCATTTGGTAGGCTAAGAGTCCTTGCATCGAATCACGGGGGGCCCTAAAATCCCGCGTCCTAGCCGGTCTTCCCTGGCCTATGTCACGCCCCTAGATTAACTAACACTATTTCCCTACCATCCCATGCAATCCTCACTATGCCTAAATCCAGACTCCATCCTATCTCTCAACCATCACCTCTAATATCATTCTATCATGAACCCCTCCCACCAAAGATGCCCCTCCTCAGCTGGAAATGGTGAAAGGGAGTTAATGACCCCCGAGTCCCGCCTTCATTATGCGCCGGGTTGGTGACTAACACCAAGGGTATGATTTTTCACAAATATGGGAGGCATTACCCTTTTATTATTTTAAGATAGAGAAATAGGACAAGTCAACAACCAAAAAGGAAAAGAACAAGTGTATATCAATAAACCCAAACCAATCCTGCATGCATGTTTAAACAATTTTATAACAAGGTACAAGTACAAGAAAGCTCAACGTACAATACCAAAAGAAAACAAGAGTACAACAATAGCAACAAATCCAACTGTCCGACTAGTAGGGTCTTGCACAGCCCTGGTAGTCCTCTTGGAAACCTGAAAGTAAACGTAGCATGAGAATATAAGTATACTCAGTAGGGAAACCTAAAGCTCACGTGCAAAAGTGGGGAGACATCCTAATATCCCGTGAGAACAGAAGAAGAAACCTAGAAAGGAATTCTATCCACCCAACCTCACCAGCCACACTCACAAAAAACACAATCACAACAGGTAGTAATATATAAGAAACAAGAGTATTGGGTACCCCACACCATTTCCCTTTAGTTAGCTTCTCTTCCTAACATCGAACGTCCTGACGCTGCCACACTCTCCCCACCCGCATACACCCGGGCCTCACAACCATGTATCCCGCCCGCACAATCCTGGGCCTCACAACCACGTATCCCCCCACACACACCTGGGCCTCACAACCACGTATCCCTCCCGCACACACCTGGGCCTCACAACCACGTATCCCACCCGCACACACTTGGCCCTCATCCCGACGATTCTTGGGAAATAGTACAACCTACCCGAAGAGTCTTAGGATAAAACCACCCCAATCAAAACCTACCTGAAGAGTCTTAGGTGTATGTTCGCCTCAAGAAATCACATCCTAGGGGAGAAGGAGCAGGAAGGAGCTAGTAACTAAGGGAATAACACCCTCTCCCATGAAATGGGAGTGTTCGGAACTAAGTGATCAACATGGGTGGGGTGCGATAAAACACAAAAGATATAGATATATATATACCAACAACACAACCCAACCTATGGATTCTAAACAGAGAAAATAAGCACATGCCTCGACACTGCTACTATGAATCATGCATACAACAAACAACCCCAACCCCATTTAGGTTTTCACGTTTCAGCAGAATTAGTTTATTTAGTTCCTTAACTACTGGGAAACTACCCACAACCAAGCACATCAATCATTCGTAAAAGATATCCTTGCCATCCACAAATCAAGTTAGGATAACACAAGAAACACAACCAAGTCCTTCTTATCAACCAACCAACCCATTGATTATTAATCATGTTCCATTCCCATGACCCACCATTCATTAACACTTACACTTTTTATTTATTATTCACAACCCATAGTCCGTTCATATTCCAACCCATACCTGCAGCCCCGCTGACAACCGCCATAACCACAACCACACCGAAACCTGTACATCATTATCCCTTTATTACAATTTATCTCAGCCCCGCTGCCCATCACCAACATAAAATTCACACCAACCCACAACCAAGTCAACCGCAGCCCCGCTTCTCACCCAATCCACAACAACCCACAAAACACCCCCATCACATGCCACAAAAACCAAGACAACACCCACATGTTCATTATTCCATTTTTTTCAACTAGGGTGATCACACAAGGGTTCCAGATTTTTAAACACCCAACTCTACGTGATTAACCAATTTCCAGATTCCACAAAGTTCCATCCACAAAAACGATCTAGAAAGATAGGGCAACATTTATTTGCACACGCAAAGGCCCCTAACGACAGTGATTTTCAGTAGGCACGAGCCTATTCAATTCACAACATAATATCACAGGATATAAAGTAACAGCAAGAACAACTTCCCAACCTCGTTATATAAGCCGTTTTTTTCTTTTTTAAACTGGTTCAAAAGTGTTTCATATAAACAAGAGGACACCCACCCCACATGATACAAAATTTTAGAGATACGAACGTACGATCCCTACCTTAATAGGTTCTGATCACAACGCTTCCCGTATCAACTTTAGAAGACGTCTCTCGGCGTCCGTCAATTCTGTCGAGTCCCGAGAAAACCTCCTCGGGTTGAAGTCGGAAAGGAAAGGCCAAAGGAAGACATGGATGCAAGCTCATAAGTTCCACCTCTTCGTTACAATCTTGTGGCCACTGACGGATCGTAAATCAGAGCTAGGACAAATAAGTTATGGAAGAAAGAGCCTTCGAGTCTCTTGGGAGAACTCTGCTCAGAGGAAAATGGAGGAGAGGAGTGAGTTGAAAGGAGGAGGGGATACCTCCTTTTATAGGACATAAAAGAAAAAGTACACACCGTGTACTTTATGGTACACGGCGTGGACTCAGTTATTTCACACAACCTCCACACAGCTTCCAACACGGCTCTGCGGCCGTTGACTGGTCAACACACGGTTTGAGGGTAATGCATACGCGGGGAGGGACTACATGGCATATATTTTGGACACACGGCATGTACCCATTTATTGCACATGGCAAGGACACTACTCCAACACAGCACTCGGTCGTAGGCTGGTAACTCATACGCGGGGAAGGACTACACAGCGTGTAGTACTGGACACACGGCCTGCACCCATTATTTCACATAGCAAGGATGTGGCCTTCAACATGGGGTATAGCTAGTAAGGTGGTACATAGCATGTAGTTACACTACTTGGAGTGTACTCATTTACTTCACACGGCGAGGACATGGCTTGTAACACGGGGTATACCCGGAAAGGGGGTACACGGCGTGTACTCAAACTACACGGCGTGTTGTTTTAAAATTCTGGAAAGTGTGGGAAAAGTCCATTTTACCCTCAAGAACACTTCTTGACCTTCTTTTTGAAAAAGGAATGGGCTGGAGAGGTCCGGGCCATTACACAATTCTTGTAGAAAACCCCCTAATGAAACAGAAAAAAATAACCCTCCCACAAGAACACACAATCCACGGATCATCATGTTCATGGGTTGATATGCATTCATTATTTAATTGAAGAATGGGGACAATTTGAAATAACAAAACCCAAACCATGATTCTGTTAGAGAGTGATTGTCACGTCATATTCATTGGTTATGTTCTGTGGAATCTGAGGTGTGCCATTTGATTGCTCTGATTTCATTCGCCAAAGGGTTCTCCTCCACAACTCTAGTATCAGTCGTCAATTCGCAAGGTTATGCAGCTAACCCAATGAGCATTCTACAATCATGTATTTAAAGGGAATTAATTAGTTCGTTGCATTAAAAAGGAAATTTTTACAATAAAATAAGTTATTAATTTACTTTACTTCCTTTAAAACATCCAAAAACTATCTTTTGCAGTTGACTCGTGCCAGTAAATGTTAGGAACCAGATAAGGCCAAGTCATTGTTTTTAATGCAAAGGTGCCCTTAAATTTTTAATCTAGGAAACATTTAAAAGTTATTCCAATATTTTAAGATAACTGCTCATGCATGATATAGAGAGTTAAATTTATTTATAACAATTATTCCGAGAACTCTGGGCCTCATAATCACACTCCTTCACAAATCCTTGTCTCAAAGTAATTCCATATAATATTTAAAAATAATACCCAAAAATATAAGACATTATATAATCAAATATATACTAAACCAAATTCATATGAAAAAAATATCCAAAAAAATTCAATAGTGTGTGATATAATTACCTTAACTCATATAATGCAAAATTTATTCTCAATAATCATCATCAGAGATATTTGTTATACTACTCCTAGATAACCATCAAATATTACATATATATCATGATTATTACATATGTATAGAATACAATGTATAATTATAAAAAAGTATAACTATACCATGATCCCATAGATCGTATATCCAAATTATAATTATCAAAAACCGAATACCATAAAAATGATCTGAATATATGAGAAACCATACTTGAAAATGGGATAGTTTGTTCCATATGGTCAATTATACCTCCCAAGAATACACCACCATGAATTATAGATCATTTTCTATATATCAAACTTCATTTTTCTTACATTATTATAATATCATTTTAAAGAAAAAAACATAAACTCATTACACATCAAGGATTCAAAGTTTTAGGGTCCTTGTGAAACGTATACTATACATAAATTCTACAAAAATTAAACATAAAAATTTATTTTATTCTTTCTTCTTCAGCTTCTTATTGGTCGTGGAATTATTTATAGAACAAGTAGTCACCTGAGGATATACATCAAAAAGGGGTGAGATAAAATCCCATTAAGATGACAGATAATAACATGAAACATTATAAAATTGGGTAAGAATAGTCATTATAATCATAATATATGTATATGATCATAATCATGAGAGTAAGCATTAGGAGAAGTCATGAAATGTGGAAATGTGTAAAAATGAAACATCATGTCTTAGTGGTCAACTACCACACATAGTTGTGAAAAAATATTGCATCATGTTCAAACATAATTCACTTTACTCATGATGTTTTTCACATTACCCAATACGTTGGAGCACTATATAATTCTAGGTGAACCCATCACATCAAAAAATTTACATTGGGCTATATATTTCTGAGCGCACCTATCACGTCATAACAATAACATTATCATGAATTCCACATAGAAAATATATAAATCATGAACATAAATAATAAATATAAATGAATATTTTTTATCTCATAAGAATAAATTCATAAACATTGGGTTCCCAAAATAAAGGTGGAATAACATATTGGATATAAGAATCATATACCATGAGTTAGAAGTAAAAGGTATGTTATGAAAGAAGAGTTCTTTTGGAAAACATTGTGATTGTCATAAACTCCAATAGAAAACATGTATATCCCATAAAAGATAAGATAATTATGAATAATTTGTTTAAGGAGTATCCATACTGAATGTGTAGTTAATGAGAGGAAACCAAAAGAAAGGGAGTTGGGATTGAAAAATCCTTTTACCATTTGTCTAAAAGATTATTTCACGTTAATATCTTTAATAATCACATTAGAATAATTATTTGACATTTAAGGAACATTTTATAGATAAATATGATTCATTATACATTTATTATGATCATTTATAGTCCTTTGGATGCATTATTGATTTTAAATTCTTTGTTTTGGAGTGTCGATTTTCTTAGTTTTCAAGATCGGTTCACTTGTATACATGAATTGAAGTAAATGTAAAGAGGGAATAAACATATATAACTGTTCTCATATGTATCTAATTATATTACATTATTTAATATGATCTTATGATGGTTTTGGATTTATACAAGTAGGATTATTCATTCGATAAAATTTAATGATGATCATTTTAGGTTAATTTTGGCGGTTTCTATCAAATTGTACTTATTTTGAATTATCATTTAGTATTGTTTGTATAATTTTGTTTTAGAACATAAAAGGGGTTAAAAATACACATTAAAATATTTTAGAAACCATTTAATGGTTCTATTAACATCAATGATGGATGTTATGGAAAATTAAATTCATCGCCCATGATGTCAGTAAATTGACACTTCACTGGAAATGATATAATTTTTAATATAAGAGATAGATAGTTGATATTTTAATGTTATATATTCCATTAACATGATATAATTAAATTATATTAATGTTACAATAGTTATAATTCCAATTGGATGATGTTAGGTGGGCATAGAACAAGAAAAGAAATTGAAATTGAAAGGAAATTAAAAGAAAATAGAGAGGATTTACCTTTTGAATTATTCTATTTATATCATCTTCAAGGCACCTATTCTTGGACATTTGATGAGAAAAATAGATCCTAGATCTAGGGTAAGATATAGTTAAGTGTTTTTACTATAATATAGGAATGTATATAAGATTCAGAGGTGTGTAGAGAATAGGGTGTGATAGGTGGTATTTATAATGGAGGAGAGGGTTGTTTTCTTATTATTTTAATCATTAGTTAATTATTTTTCTTAACACAATAAATAGTGATAATTCTTGTGACTAAATATTGTAATTAGTGAATGTGAGTTATAACTAATGATCACTTATATCATTCATTTTTCAAGCATGACTCAGATATTCACGTTTATAGTATTTATCATAAATTATCATATTTGACTATTCACTAAAAATTCACAAATTTCAAAAAATATACAAAAAAATCACCCGAACCATTTTTCAAATTTTAAAATTCAAAAATGATATCCATTTTATTAAAATAATTTCAAATTTTAATTAAAATCATCATTTACATGGAAAATAAAAATTTTTAAATTATAACTGATCCTTTCTCACATTGAAAAATTATCTTAAAATCATAATGAATAAAAATATTAAGTTATGAATACATTTTTTGAAAATTAATTTTATTTTAAATTAATGATAAAATATTTATGGCCGATAAAAATACACATGAGTTATTAATAGTTTTTGAAATATTAATTTACTTATATTATGACATAATTATATCATATTGTCACATATAAGATGAAAAAAATTATTTATATTATCATTCGTATGACTAATATTCAAAACGATAATTTACTATTAATAAGGGTCATAGTAATATTAATAAGTTTAACATAAAAATTCATACGGGTAAGATACATTTCAGCAAAAATTTTGTTTTTTCTATCAAACTCCAAATATCTTACTGGTCGAAACCATGTATGTAAGATTTCATGAATTCAAAATACAAAAGTAGAAAAATTATGTTTAGTGGCTAGGATATAAAGGTAATATAGTATTTACTTTTTCATTTAAGCATGATGTGTCATTGTGTTTCCTAATGTGATTTTATATAACATGATTATAAGAAGGGAATTTTCATCTATAAAACATTGGTTCGTTACATTATTACCCATTATGAAAATTCCCCCTCGAAATTTTATTTTACAAAAACAGGCGAGGGTAATTCTCCTTGATCGCCTCCTATGGTTCCCATGTTACTTTTTCATACCTATGGTTCCACTATAACATGTTGACATGGTGTGTTGTCTTGTTTCATATAACATTATCTCTCTGGTCCAGAATCTTTGTTGGATGCTTCTTATAAGAGATATCATCATCTACTTGTACAACTTTTGAGTTCAGTACATTTGAGGGGTCGAGTATGTAATTTCACAAGAGTGATACATGAGGCACATCATGAACTTGAGCCATATTCAGTGGAAGTACAAACAAATATGTCGTAAATATTATGTGATCAAGGATCTCAAAGGCTCCAATACCTTGGGCTTAGCTTCCCTTTCTCTCCAAACCTCATTAATCTCTTATACGTTGATATTTGAAAGAAGAATTTATCTCAAACATCAAACTCCATGTCCCTTCAATAGTTTTTATCACATCTCTTTTTCTGAATCTGAAAAATCTTTGATATGTTGCTAGATGGGTTGACCCTTTTCTTTCTTCTCTTGTGAAAGATCAGGTATATGTAGCTTACTTTTTCCAACTTCATCCCAACTGGATAGAGTTCTACATTTCTTTCCACAAAAATATTCTTATGGATCCATTTGAATACTTCAGTGGATGTAATTATTGTATGAAAACTCAACCAATGAGAGATTATAATACCAACAATATTTGAATTCTAATGATAAGTATCTTAGAATCTCCTTAAGCATCTAAAAAGTTGTCTTATATTGGCCATCATTTTGGGGGTGATAGGTCGTGCGAAAATCCAATTCAGTACACAAGGCACATTGAAGACTCCTCCAGAATTTTTTTGTGATCCTGGGATCACAATCAAAGACATTTGAAAGGGGACCCCCATGTAATATCACCACTTATTTCACATTTATCTTATTGAGATGTTCAAGCGATAGATATTCCTAAATATTAATAATGTGAGAATTATAGGTTAGTTAGTCCACCAAATCCCATATCACATTATTTTATTTAGATGCCTTTAGGGAACCTGGGAAAAATTTCATGGTCACATTCTCCCAATTCTATATGGATATAAAAAATGTCTATATCATCCCATGGGACTTTTTTCACTCTAATTTCACTTCCTGAAAAATCAAGAACCATTATATATACTTTTCAATCTCTTTATTCATGATATCCCACCATAAGTGTTCTCAGATATCACAGTACATCTTAGTGCTACCAGGATGCATAGAGAATGTTGATCTATGTGAAATGTCTAATAGATTCTTATTTATCCTAGGTGATGAAGGCAGGTAGAACCTTTTTCCAAACCAAATCACACCATTATCATCAATATGTAACTCTTGCAACTTTCCTTCCTTTACTACATTAACCATCTTTTTCAAATCCATTTCTTCCCTTTGTCCCTCCTTGATCATCTATTGAATAGATGGATGGGAAATCATTTGGGAATGTTATGATTTATTCCCTACCATTATGATTTCCAAATACATCCATTGAATATTCAAATAAAATCGGGTCTTTCCCCATCTGCAATATGGATAGGGTAGCATGTTCTTTTCTTCTTAGAAAATCAGCTACCTGATCGCCTTTTTGGGAAGACTGTGAATAGATAAATCATAGTCTTTGATGAGCTATAACAATATAATTTGTAACATTTTTATCACCATTTAATTTAATATATACTTTAGGCTCTTATGATTAGTATATATTTCACACTCCTCGATAGACAGTTAATGCCCCATGAATTTCAAGGAAAAATCACATCTTCTAGATTTAGATCATGTGTAGGGTAGTTAATGTAATGACCCAAAGTTTTTCAATGGAAATTACCTTCTTATATTTATGTCATAAAATCACATGAAAACACAATTAACTATAAAGTGATAAGTGACCTTTAAACATAATTTCGTCAGTTATGCATTTGGAATTTCGAAAACCTGGCATACATGGCTGTGATCAAGAAGTTTTTTGGAGTCCGATAAGAAAAAATTAATTTTTTGGTAAATAGTAACATACCCTAAGGAATAGTAACCTACCCTTATGAATAGTGATATACCCTAATTAATAGTAACCTCACCTATGATAGTATAAAGATAATATTCAAGATAGAAGTACAATATACCTATGTTTTAGAATGAGTTAATTCATGTTTTAAATATGGTTTTTGATAGTAAAATATGATTTTAATTAAATATTAAAATAATCATATTTAGAAAATTATTTTTGAAAAATGGAATTCATTTTTGGATTCTACACGTCATAGAATGGTTAGGGTGAATTTTTTATATTTTTATGAAATACATGAATTTTTTATGAATAGTAAAATACGGTATTTATATACATTATAAGCTAAATTAACTATTCCTAGCATCATGGATGATGTCACCACCCATGGTTCGAATTGACATGACCCATTTACAATTATTGGTCATGGAATACTTACTATTCTTTGTCTTGGGATGAAATAATAAAATATTGATTATTATATTTTGATATCCCTCCTCTCCTCCACTATAAAAACCCCCTTCACTCCCTCTTCTCTCCACTCCTCTAAAGCCCCAAGACTTCTCTAAATTCTACCCAAATCTCTCCCCATGGTCCTCCCACACGACCAATATCTCTAAGACTCCTCAAAATACCAAAACCTCTCCCATTAACAGGTTCTCAAAGGAGGAAGTCTCAAGAGGTAAATTCCTCTTCCCAAATTTCTTCTTTTCTTTTAAGTTCTTTCCATTTTATTTTCTTTCCTCACCTACCTTCACAATAATAGTATGATAAATTCAATAACATAAATGTAATGGAATGTATTCATGCTAGTGGTATATTTCATTATCTTCTCCCCTTTCCCCACCCTTTTATTTGAATGAAATGAAAGCACCGTTTGAGATTTGCTAATTTAGCACATTCAAGGACAACAGTTTATCAATTTATTTTATTATATTTAATTCTGGTCATGAAACCATTTGTGTTATGGTTGAACCAGATTATTATATATGTTATATATCCTGTATTTGGTTCTCGAATATTTTGGTACAAATGGAATTATGTTATAAATCAAAACACATTCTTTGTAATCAAACCAACCGAATAACAAAAACGGTTATCACTAAGGTTATATATGTAATTATTCAACATCACTATAATTAACCTAACTAAAATTAAAAATATGTAATCTCTTGTATATTAACTAAATAATATTACTTCAATTCTGGACAACCACTTTTATCTAGCATATAATCCAAACATGAGTATAAGTGAACCGATCTTTAAAGCCAAGTAAACAAATGAGCTCGAAAAATGAAATTGAACCTTATAACTAATCAAAAACGATTTGAATGAACTAAAAAGGGTTATAATAAATAAATTAAATATATTAGATGTTATGTAATTGTGAATTAATAATCCTAATTTTTTTATTCAGGTCATTAATAACAAGTGGAGAACGCCACCGGATTTAAGGTAAGGGATCCTCCCTATTTCTCTCTTAATCAAGATTGTCCTTTATACTTTTCCTTTTTATGTGTACTAGAAAATGATGGGGTATGTTTAATAACCTCCCCCGTACTTCTTTTGGGATTTATAAGTGATGAGAAACCACATTTCTCTCTCATTAATCCCTCTTGTTCACACCCAACACCATGCTGATAAAATCATAACGAATTCTAACTGAACCTTCTTTGTTCTTTCCGGTTTCCTTATATTTCTTTCAAAATGGTGTTATCATATCTCTCTGTGGGAGTCTTATGAATTTTGTTTAGTTGTACAAGATTCTTATATCATGAACCTTTCATCACATTCTTTCTGGGATATACATGATTTTGAAAGATTCCCTCCTTAGAACTTTCCGATAAGAAAACCTATTTTGAGGGGACTTCCCAAAAATTTTACCCAAATTTCAAGTGCACTCTATCCTATGTTTTAAAACACCATTGTATTTATAAAATCATTATTTTTATTATTAAAACATTCTTGTTCCAATTCTGGATTTATATAAAATAATTTCCTCTTTTCTTATTGAAAAGCTCTAGAGTGTTTTCCTTAAGACCGCACAAAAATGTTTTAATGCAAATTTTTCTTAAATATATTTTTTTTATGTTGTCACTTATATTTGACACCACTTACCAATTTATATGCCTATATCACCCTATTAATGTCCATGTATTTTCTAATCCTTTCCTTTTAGGGACACTTTCGGGATATGCCCCTTGGATATGTCTGGTGTCATGATTGTGGTACCCAATTCTTTTTATGGGTACCCTTATGTTTATGTATGGTTGATTATGTATGATTATTTATGGGGAAATATTATTTATGTGGCAATAATATTCATGAATATATTTAGATTGGTGCGCCTAGATAGTGCTCCAATGAATTGGTTAAGGTTAAGTCTCATGATATGTGATGTGAAACGGTATTGGCGGTTAGCCTTGACCCATACTAAAATGGGAAATAGGATTGGTGGTTAACCTGGACCCATACTAAAGATATTATTTAAGATTCTGTCAAATTTATATGATTCCATGTCTATATGATCCCATGCTTATATTAAATGATTTCATAAGTTCAATTCTTTGGATATCATTATGTCATACCTCTTGATTCATGTGCTTGAGGCGTATCCTTATGTTCATTCACTTACTGGGCATTTTTAGCTTGTCCCTTTCTTAATGTGTTTCCAAGAGTACCATATGAAGATGTAAGGGCTCAAAAGAAGTTAGGATCTCATTATGGATATTAAATAAATAACAGTTTTTTTATCCTAGTGTTTTATGTTATATGTACCTAGTCATTATGGCACTAGACTTAACGATCCTTGGCTTGTACTCTGATGGTTATTTATTCTTGAAATAATGAAATTTTTTATGTAAAAGGCTTGGGTCGCTATAGTTTTTATCATAGGATGGTATAGTTATTTTTGGAGATTATGAATAGAGCACATTATTGAGAACCTTAAGGATCAGACTAATTATAAGAAAATAGTCCTAAATTTTGGTCAGTATAGATTAAGTGGTTTATCAAGTAAATACATCCCTGTCTGTATACGAGCAGGTAGAGGAGGCTCTAGTACAATTGTATATAGGGGTAAATCCCGAAAACACCGCTATGAGCTAGACTCAACCGGAAACTGGTGCACAACAATGGCCCTTGCTGCACTCTTGGTTATGACACTCCTGAGGGATATGCTTTGGTAGATTCACAAGATTAGTACAAACCATTATTAAGGGACAAAAATAAACCCATGTAAATATAAGTTAAGAAATATATCGAGGATAACGTAGATATAAACCTAAGGAATCACAAGTCAAGATATACTTTTTCATTATAAGTTCATACATTTATGTTAAAAGTTTCTTTTTGTGCTCAATAGCTAAGTATTAAAGACCTCTAATTATACGTTATTTTTCTTAGTTAATGGTGGGAAATATAAGAACACGTTCTAACAACCAATGTGAGAGGAAATGTAATGATTTCCCTAATGACATGCCTGATGTGATGGAAGTGGGTGATAAAAACTTCATGACAGTACTTTCTCAGCATGCTCGAGTAATGAATAATAACTTGAATCAGATGGAACATCCCCCTCCTCCAAGGAAATAGCATGCTTCCGTAAAATATTTCATGCAGCAAAAGCCTCCCATGTTTAGCGGTTCTTCTGATCCCCTCCTCCCAAAGCAGTAGATAAAATCTATTGAAATGATTTTCTCTATCCTCCAGTGCTTGAAAGAAGATAATGTTGTACTAGAAGTCTATCATTTCGATGGAGAAACTAATCAGTGGTGTAAACTGGTCAAGAATATGAATTCCCATGAGTAAACTGATTCCATAGAATGGGAGGAATTCAAGAGGATGTTTTTCAACAAATATTTTCCTCGAACCCTCCATCTCAATATGGAAGGAGATTTCCTTGTACTCAAGCAGAAGGAAGATGAGTCCATCGGGGTGTATGAATAGAACTTCACAAGGCTTGAAAGGTATGCCTCCGGTGTTTTCATGAACACCAAAAGCAAGGTGGATCGCTTCTTTGGCGGACTAAAGCTGAGTCTACGAAAAGTGATGGCAATTCGAGACTTAGACAGCTATGAGGAGATTGTCCGTTGTGCCCTCAAGGATGAAATGGAGATTGGAAACTCTCAGTGGTCTCATGGGCCTAGAGACAAGAAGTGGGAAATGGAGAACAACATGGGTGGTTCATCAAAATATTCTCAAGATGGATAGAAGCCTCACTCTCCCCTTTGCAAGAATTGTGGGAAGAAGCATCTTGGTGATTGTCTCAAGGGAACCATGAATTGCTTCATATGCGGGAAGTTTGGTCATCTGGCCAATCACTATCGAAGGGATATGAAAAATCCCACTAATGTTGAAGAAGAATTGAAGGTTCAGATCAACACTCAGCCTGCAGTGTAGTGTTTTAACATAAAGGAGCTTGGGCATTATTCGAACAATTTCCCTAAGCTAATGGTTGTTAGAGGCAATCAGCAACAACCTACAAGACAACAAAGAAGGGATTATGCTATCACTACTACTGAGGTGGAGTCTTAAAATGATGTGGTGATAGGTACGCTTGTTATTCATTCAATAATAGTGAACATACTATTTGATTCTGGTTCTATGCATTCTTTCATATCATGCAAGTTTAGTAGAACTATTCAAACACCACCTCAAAATTTGGCAGGAAAGTTATTTGTGAGAATAGTGAATGGGGAAATTATCACTTCCATGGTTTATAAATCCACCCTGGTTAATGTTTGTGGACTGAACCTCCCAGAAAATCTTTTCATACTTCATTTAGTGTAGTTTGATGATATCTTGGGCATGGATTGGCTATCTTTGTACAAGGAAAATGTCAATTGTCGAGAAGGGGAGATTACTCTTCACATCTTGAAGCATCCTTCGATTCTTTACAAGTGAAAAGAGGAAGATGAGACTCCTTTAGAATATTTATCTCAAGTTTGGATATTTCTTTCTTATGAGCATGAATACATAGCTCAAATGATTGAGACAAAGGATAAAATCATTCTTGAAGACATTCCAATTGTGAGGGATTATACTGATGTATTCCCTGAAGAGTTGTATGGTCTTCCCCCTAACTGAGACATTGAGTTCTCAATTGATCTTATCCCTAGATCTCAGCCAATCTCCAAGACACCTTACAGAATGGCCAACGTAGAGCTAGAAGAGCTGAAGAAGCAGTTACAGGAGAATATGGAGAAGGGTTTTATATGCCCGAGTGCTTCACCCTGGGGTGCTCCAGTCCTCTTCTTCAAGAAGAACGGTGGATCAATTCACCTCTGAATTAATTATCGTGAGCTCAATAAAATCACTATAAAGAACAAGTATCCCCTTCCATGAATAGATGGCATGATCTATCAGCTTTGTGGGGCCAGTTATTTCTCTAATGTGGACCTTCGGTCGGGATATCACAAACTAATGGTGAGGAAGGAAGATATTCCCAAGACTGGATTTCGAACGAGGGATGGACACTATGAGTTCTAGTGATGCCCTTTGGACTCACTAATTCTCCAGAAATTTTCATGGATTTAATGATTAGAGTCATTATAGATTACCTTGACAAATTTGTGGTGGTCTTTGTTGATGATATTCTGATATACTCCAAGAGCAAGGAGGAACATGAGGAGCATTTGAAAAATGTGTTAAAGAATTTGAAAAGGGAGAAGTTTTATGAAAAATACAATAAATGTGAGTTCTGGATGGAGGAAGTATCATTATTGGGGCATGTTATCACCATGAAAGGGATATCTGTGGACCCTTCCAAGATGAAGGCAATTGAAGTGTGGCCGAGGCCAACTTCTGTAATGGAGATCTGCTGCTTTTTAGGTCTAGTAGGGTATTATCGATGATTCGTGAAGAACGTTTAATGATTATAAAACCCAATGACCAAGCTGAAATGGAAGGGAGTAAATTTCTCCTGGACACAGGAATATGAAGACTGTTTCAAGGAGTTGAAAAAGAGGCTTATCACTATGCCGACACTCACACTCTGTTCAAGTGGATAACTCTTTGTTGTGTATAGTGATTCTTCTAATAAAGTATTAGGCTGTGTGCTAATGAAAAATGATAAAGTGATCACATATGCCTCAAGTCAGCTGAAAATCCATGTGAAAAACTATCCCACACATGATCTGGAGTTGGTGGTTGTGATATTTGCGTTGAAAATATGGAGGTATTATCTCTATGGGGAAACAAGTGAGATATATACTGACCAAAAGAGTCTCAAATATATATTCACACAGAAAGAGATTAATATGCACCAACGAAGATGTATAGAGCTCATCAAGGATTATGACTGCTCAATACACTACCATCCCGGTAAGGGAAACATGTGGCAGATGCTCGAAGTATAAAGGATCATGCATCTTTATCAATGATGAGAATTGAAAAGGATCTGATCTTCTTGGAATTGCAAATGATGGACATGGGAATCATTAAGGTAGGAACATCATCAATTCTTTCTCAAATGATTTCTCAACCATCCCACTTGGAGAAAATATATGTTGCTCAATGAAAGGATGTGGAAATTCAGAAAAGGGTGGAAGCTGTTAAAAATGGGAAATCCACCGATTTAAAAATTTATGAGGAAGGCGTTGTAATATTTAGGACCTGATTATGTGTACCATCTGATCTATAGATAATGAAGGAGCTATTGAATGATGCACATAGCTCTACCTTCTCTAACCATCCTAGGAGTACCAAAATGTAATGTGATCTATGAGAACACTTCTGGTCAGATAAATGAAGAAGGATATTGCGGAATATATATCAAAGTTCTTGGTATGTCAGCAAGTTAAAGCTGAGCAACAAAAGTCCAAAGGTATGATGGAGCCATTACCTATACCCATGTGAAAATAGGAAAATGTTACTATGTACTTTGTCACGGTTATCCCGAAGATGTCAAATGGAAATTATATGATATGGGTTGTGGTTGACCAGCTCACTAAGAAATCCCATGTATCAATCTTGAGGAAGTACATACCTGATCCCTCACATGTACTAAACTCATAGGTGGTGCAGCTGGAAGATGATCTCCCCTATAAGGAGCAGCCACTAAAGATTCTGGATCAGAGAGATAAGGTTCTACACAACAAGAAAACCCATCTTTTCATAGTGTTGTGGGGGAACCATAAGTTTGAGGAAGCAACATGAAAATTGGAGGAAGTAATGAAGGAAAAGTACTCGCACCAGTTTTTGTCTTAGTATGTAAAATGAAATTTTGAGGGTGAAATTTCATAAGGGGGGAAGAATGTAACAACCCAAAGTTTTTCAATGGAAATTTCCATCTTATATATATGTCATAAAATCACATGAAAACACAACATAATGAACTACTAAGTGATAAGTGACCTTTAAACATAAGTATGTCACTTATGTGTTTGGAATTTCAAAAATCCGACATACACGGTTGTGTTCAAGATGTTTTTTGGAGTCTGATAATACAAAATTAATTTTTTGGTGAATAGTAACCTACCCCAATGAATATTAACATACTCTTATGAATATTGATATACCATAATGAATGGTAAACTCACTTATGATAGTATAAAAAGAATATTCAAGTTATAAGTACACTATAATTATGTTTTAGAATGGGTTAGTTCATGTTTTAAATCTGGTTTTTGATAATAAAATATGATTTTAATTAAATATTAAAATAATCATATATAGAAAATTATTTTTGAAAGATGGACTTTATTTTTGGATTCTACACATCGAAAAATGGTTTGGGTGAATTTTTTAGATTTTTATGAAATACTTGAATTTTTTATTAATAGTAAAATACGGTAATTTACCGTATATATATACATTATAAGCTACATAAACTATTCCTAGCATCATGTCTGATGTCACCACCCATGGTTCGAATTCAATGACCCATTTACTATTCATGGTCATGGAATACTTACTATTCTTTTTCTTGGGATGAAATAATAATTTAATGATTATTATTTTATGAAATCCCTCGTGTCCTCCACTATAAAAACCCCCTTCACTCCCTCTTCTCTCCACTCTTATAAAGCTCCAAGACATATCTAAATTCTACCCAAATCTCTCCCCAAGGTCCTACCCCATGTCCAAAAGCTCTCAGCCTCCTCAAAATACCAAATCATCTCCCCTTAAGGTGTTCTCTGTAACAGCCCGAGATTTTATGAAAAATATTCTTTTTTATTTCACTAATGTCTTGTGTTGTACGCTACACCAAAAGGAGCTTGCACAACACGCATCCTTGACTTGCCTTGCATTACACGCAATCGCAACCTTCCTCGATAGCGTGTGTGGTACGTAATACTGAGTTTCACGAAACAATGATATGCTATTAAAATATTATTGAAACTAGCCGTTATGAATAGTAATAACTACATTTTAAATTTTAGAAATTTTAACTCTCAAAATGGACTTCATTTTTGGATTCAGAGTATCGAATTTAGCCTAAGGTGAAATTTTGGTACTTTTCGGATAACTTTCATATTCTGATGAATAGTGAAAATTACTAAATTATAATTGAAAACAACTTTTTTTAATCGAAATAATTAATAGTGATAAATCATTAATTTGAGTGGTTTTAAAGTATATTTAGAATATATTTTTACAATTTAATACAATGTTGTTCATTAGATGTAATTTCACATTTAAACTAGACATAAACAAGTGTCAATCTTTTGATAGATTTTGTTTCTTAAAAACACGCTATTTGTTTTAACGGCGGGATTTAATTATAAAATTAATTAATGAAACTTATATGTTGGGAATTTTGTAAAATAGAAATCATTTTTGAATTCGGAATATCAATTATTGCTTAGGGTGAAATTTTGGCATTTTTCTGAAAAACTTCAATTTTTGATGAATAGTGAAACCACTAAGTGGTAGGTTAAAAACTGAATTTTGCATAAAACTTAATTTTACCGCTTCTGTGAATGGAATTTCGAAAATCCGAGAGACACGGTTAATATCAAGGACTAAAATGTGGTTCAATGAGATGAAAATAATTTTTGGTGAATAGTAACTTTTTACCTTTTTTACCGCGGTTAATAGTAAATAGGGTAACTAAGGGTAAATATGATATTAATATTACCCTAACACATGTCCTAATTCTATTGGACAAGTGTAATTCGACCAGAAACAAACTTAGAAATAAAATATGACCATTTAGGCCCACTTGGATTAGATTAGGACATTTATTATTAATTTATTTAAAGAAGGGTTAAAATAGTTAAAATCAAAGTTTAATAAGTAAATCATTTTTAATATGGGGTTATACATAAGATAAATTCGACTTTAAATATTCATTAGAAAGCTAAAAAGATTTAATACATGATGGTATTTTATTTGTAATTTTTAGACATCAAATAAATTAATTTATTTATGACACGAAGATGATGCAGTAATTATCTTGTTAATGAAATATTGACATAATTGATGTTATAAACACCAAAATAAATGTAATTTGAGACTTTTTATGAATTAAACTAATTTTCTAGGTTACTACGATATATTAGTGTTGATTTAACCAACTTGGTTCGAACATATAATTTTGTTATGACTTTCACAAAAATCATGTATCAAATAGTGTCAAAATTGACACAAAATAGTTTTTAAATCAAATATTATATTATTAGTTGTTATTTTATTCCTAAAAATCTAAGGTTCGGCCAAATGACTTAGATAAGGATATATGTATTAATAATATACAATTTGGGGTTCGTTTGGCATGTTATAGTAAGTGTATTTACCATATAGTGAAAGAAAACAAAAAGACACGGTAAAAGTTAAATTATTTAACTTAGAGTTAAATCTAATTGATAAGGTTAAAATAATACCCTAAACTTGTCTAAATCTTATTGGTTGATAGTATTTCGACCCATCCCCACTTTATCTTCGAAATAAGACCCTTTGGAACCATTATAAACCGATTTTGACTTTAATATAAAATAATATTTTGAGGTATTCCTAAGGTGCCCCTCTCCTCCCTTATAAAAGGACACCTCCTCCCCCTCCTCCTCACACCAATTTGAGCACTCAAGCTCGGCCAACCCCTGCCAAAATCTCTTCTCCACTTCCCTAGAAACATCCTAGAGGTTCTGGTCTTACTCAAAGACCATGTTAATTCCCTAAGAGGAGGTCTCCAAAAGGCGCTTCAAAGAAGAGGTAATTACCGTTACCAATTCTTTCATCTTTATTTCTTCTTACACTTCTTCTTCTTAGGTTGTTTCATTATGAAGTAATAACATAAGTATCACTCATATACTGATATGTTATTATAAGTATGAAACAACCCTATTTCACCATCTATCCATCCTACGTAAAAAGAAATCACTGCGCGTGCGTACGTACGGAATACCGTCTCCACGCCGTGGTGTAATCTATTTTCCACCACCACCTTACATGGATGGGTATAATGGTGTAAAGAATAACTACACATAGTTATTACAATATCATATTGATTCTGATATAATGTATAATCCACTTCAATTCAATTCAATATTTATATAAATGATATCATCGCTCGTGCGTACGTACGGACTACCGTCTCCACGACGCGATGAGATTCATTCTCCATGTTAACCATTTAAGAATGATTATAATGTATATATAAGAAATAATAATGAAATATATGACATTATAAAGCTACTGGATTTATGTATATATATACATATGTATGTCATCTACTTACTTCCATTTCAAGACAATAAGGAAAGGAAAACAGCGTTCATGCATACGTACGGACTACCGTCTCCATGAACGGTGTTTTTCATTTTATTTATCTACCTATTATATATATATATACTGAATATATATGATATATAAATCATATTTTATATTCTGGAAGTGAGTAAATCATGATATAAGTAATAATGATGTCAAGAACAACAAGTCAAAACACCTACGATAAATGGAACGATTATACCCAAAATGCTTCTTTAACATGGAATTTACAAAAGAACGGGTAATATAATGTCATAAGTGAACCATATATGATATCATAACAATGAATATGATTCTGTAATAAGTCAATAACATGATTTAAATCATTATACAGGAGGTTCGGACACGTACAAGCAAGTCGGACCTAAGGTAAGGGAAATATCACAATCCCATTTTTATCCGAGATTGTTTATACGTTGGTATTTACTGGGGCGTATTTTATCACCCACATCCATGTTCCCTCAATATGTAATATTGTTTCCATCCACTTACAATAGTTTAAATCCAATTTTACCCTTTGGTGAGTTTTTAGTAAATAATATGAAAGGAATCTTTTGTCGCTTTTTCGTATGAAGTACTTTTTGACTTTTCCGACGAAAGTACGAAGAATGTTTTTTTTAACTTATACGGCATAAATGGATTTTTAAAAAAATTATTTCCAAGAAGTTTCATTTACAAGTTTTAAAGTTTATTTTTAATCAACTTCTTTTAGTTTAAAGTTGTATGACATGATAAGAAAGGAAAAAACGTTTTTGAAGAAGAAAGGATATTTTCCTCAAGAATTCATTTCAAGTGTTTTATTAAAATTATTTTCCATCTAAGATAATAAAGGGTTCTATTTTTATCCCTATTATTAATTTGATTTTGTTGTGATGGAATTATTTTTATGAATTCCTTTATCTTATATAAATTGATTTATGATGTCATGATGTTTCAAGAATCCCATTTTTGTTACATGTGTTATGCGATGATGTATGTTTTATGATTATGTGGCACACATAAGAAAGGATTCATTATAAGATGGGTGGGACCTATATCTCCCTCCAATGCATTGGGTAAAGATTTTATATCTCATGAGATAGACAGGGCTGGAACGGTAGGTTATACCGGTTCAGTGAAACAGGACTGAAACGCGGGTTACTTGATTCAGAAAGGGACTTTGTCCACTAAGATAGTCTTGGCAATTAGTCTTGACTAACAAGAAATGATTCTCTATGATGATGTGTGTATGCCACAAAGTTTCATGTTTTATGTTATGATTATTGGGATTTCATTTCACTACTATGATTTATCCCATGTTATGAAATTATGCTCTCTTTTGCAGGTTAAGATTTCCAAAAGGTATGAATATGATGTGATTGATATTTCTTTTGTATACCCTTACTGAGCATTTGAGCTCACCCTTTTATGTTTTCTTTTCCCCAGGATATAAATAAAGGTTTTAGGTAAAAAAGGAGATCTTTATGGGAGATATTTAAGATCTTTCACCATGATTAGAAGATTACGTTCCGAGTTTCCAAAGACACTAAACTATTACGATCCTTGTGTGTGTTTTTGTTATGTACTAAGTATTCCGCAAAAGTAATGTAATGTCCATGTACGTCAAGCTTCGGGTCTTTACAGTTGGTATCAGAGGAAAGGTTTAGTCAACCTTTGGAAACTAGGATGCGAAAACGTTAGTGAGATCCCTAGAGATATTTCTAAGGTATGTCTAGGGATGTCCCTAGGGATAAGTATACGTATAGGTTATAGTAATAGAATTACGCTAACGATCATAGAATTAAACCTAAGATGTTGGATATTGAAGGTACTCCCCCTTTATTATGTTGTTTTCCCTAGCATGATTTTTGCCTCTCACACTATTCTTTTTGGGTTTTAGATGATGGCTGGAACCCGAAGGAACCGTGTTGATCAATGCAATGGACAATGCAATGATTGCCCTCCTGAACAAACAAATGTTATGGGAGATGGAGTGCAAAATCTTTTTGCTATACTTACACAAGCTATGAATCATTCTGGACTTCCAAATGAGCAGAGAAGGGAACAATATTCTATTGAGTCCTTCATGAGGCAACGTCCACCTTCTTTCAGTGGGTCTACTGATCCATTAGTTGCTGAACAATGGATTAGTACTACTGAAAAGATATTTTCAGTTCTTCAATGTTCTGAACATGATAAAGTCATCGTAGCAGTATATCGTTTGGAAGGTGAAGCTGATCAATGGTGGAATCTTATCAATAATACGAGGCCAAGAGATGAAATTGAGTCCATGGAATGGGACGAGTTCAAGAACCTCTTTTTCAGTAAGTACTTCCCTTGTATTCTTCAAACAAAGATGGAGAAAGAGTTTCTTGAACTGAAGAAAAGGGACGATGAATCTGTTGGTACCTATGAAGAAAATTTTACAAGACTTGCAAGGTATGCTTCTGGAATTATCATTCAACCTGAAAGTAAAGTTGATCGATTTTTCAGTGGCTTAAAACCAAGTCTTCGAAGGGCATTAGCTATAAGAGACTTCAGTAGCTATGAAGAAATTGTGCGTTGTGCTATCAAGGTAGAAATGGAAGTTGGTGTTACATATCCATCTCATGGTTTTGACAAGAAACGAAAGATGAAGTTCAAGGAGAAATCTCAGAATAATGATGAAAAGAAGATGAATGTTTCCTTATGCACAAAGTGTGGGAAGAAGCATGGTGGAGATTGTCTTAAAGGGACTAGAAAATGTTTTAAGTGTGGAAAAGAAGGTCATCGAGCAGCTGAGTGTCGAAGTAATGGAAAAAGGGTTTCTAATGATGTGAATAAAGCAAACACTGCAGAGAACGCACCGCCAACACTTCAATGCTTCAAGTGCAAGGAAATGGGGCATTATGCTAATAATTGACCTAATCCAAGGGTTAGTGATGATCAACATGAGCAACCACTGAAGGCAAAGGACAAAGGGAAATCACATGAGATCACTATTGGCAATGTTGAATATGACAACGATGTGGTGGAATGATTAAGTGTTTATGTAATGGGATTCCAAAATAATGTTGTATCATTGAGTATTGCAATATTTATTAATGTGGTATTCAAAGTGATTGAGATATTTTTTGGAAATAAGATGATATGCGAGAAAATGAAATGTTTAACAGTATTCATGAGCTCATGATTAATTTAAGGACTAAGTGATATCATGGTTTGAGTATATAGAATTTTGAGGATTTTGGTATGTGGAAAGTGTTAACTTTTAACTGCACTCATGTTTTCACTAAGGTATTCAAGAGAATACACGATTAAGGACTTTGAGTGTTTGGAATGTGACCAACAAGACATATCTTATGATATGTGGGGATCAACGACAGTATTAAATCTCTGGTAATCGTTGTCACTATATTATGAGAGTGGACTGCAGTATTATGTATAAGCCTAAAGATTAGACTGGATTATGTTGGACATAAGTTAGTATTGTTTAAGGATAGAAGATTTTTGATATTATTGATGGGATGTTATAGTAACGTAGTTTTAGAAAAAGGGACAACCTGCAGGACGGGCGACAGCCCATCGCTTCGGACAAGGCTGTAGGAATCGAACCCACAACCGAAGTGCGACTGGCCTTTATCGCCTACCACTAGCCTACAGGAAGTCCCTGTTTAGTAGAAACTAGTTTTATTATATTAAGTAGTATGATATATGAAGTATAAGTCCATTTTAGGAACCATATGTGATTAATCTCACTATAGAATGACTTATGTATATTTAATAACTTTTTCTAACCTTTTGTTTGAGACAGATGGAATGACCCATCATTCTATCACATAATCTGCAAACACTTCACAAATAACAAATTCAACTTCATTTATTTAAGAGATGAAGTAGAAATTGTTCAAGGCACGAACAAAAGTGAGATTGTACCAAAATAAAGTAAGTATTTATTTTAAGCAAATTTTCAACTTTAGGGAAATGATCTTGAAAACCAAAAATGTTGTCCTAGTGATCTTATACCTGATGAATCATATGGTACCTTATATCATCACAAATCTATGGATTTGTGATTACTGGCTTTTCCATAGCCATGTTCTCTACCACTCTCCATCAGAACATGATGGTTAGATTTCTCTTCCATATCCATATTTTCACCTATGTGGAAACCCAGTGATTAGTTTATTTGGGTAATCGTTACATTTCATACTTTAGTTTTTAAAGCCAAGTTTTGGTATTCCCTTTTACGATGTGGGTTTCTATTAAAGAAACTTTCGAATAGTAAACCATTTATAACCCCGACGAATTTCGAGGGCGAAATTCATTTTAAGGGGGTAGAATGTAACAGCCCGAGATTTTATGAAAAATATTCTTTTTTATTTCACTAATGTCTTGTGGTGTACGCTACACCAAAAGGAGCTTGCACAACACGCATCCTTGACTTGCCTTGCATTACACGCAATCGCAACCTTCCTCGATAGCGTGTGTGGTACGTAATACTGAGTTTCATGAAACAATGATATGCTGTTAAAATATTATTGAAACTAGCTGTTATGAATAGTAATAACTACTTTTTAAATTTTAGAAATTTTAACTCTCAAAATGGACATCATTTTTGGATTTGGAGTATCGAATTTAGCCTAAGGTGAAATTTTGGTACTTTTCGGATAACTTTCATATTCTGATGAATAGTGAAAATTACTAAATTATAATTAAAAACAACTTTTTTTAATCAAAATAATTAATAGTGATAAATCATTAATTTGAGTGGTTTTAAAGTATATTTAGAATATATTTTTACAATTTAATACAATGTTGGTCATTGGATGTAATTTCACATTTAAACTAGACATAAACAAGTGTCAATCTTTTGATAGATTTTGTTTCTTAAAAACACGCTATTTGTTTTAACAGCAATATTTAATTATAAAATTAATTAATGCAACTTATATGTTGGGAATTTTGTAAAATTGAAATCATTTTTGAATTCGGAATATCAATTATAGCTTAGGGTGAAATTTTGACATTTTTCTGAAAAACTTCAATTTTTGATGAATAGTGAAACCACTAAGTGGTAGGTTAAAAACTGAATTTTGCATAAAACATAATTTTACCGCTTCTGTGAATGGAATTTCGAAAATCCGAGAGACACGGTTAATATCAAGGACTAAAATGTGGTTCAATGAGATGAAAATAATTTTTGGTGAATAGTAACTTTTTACCTTTTTTTACCGCGGTTAATAGTAAATAGGGTAACTAAGGGTAAATATGATATTAATATTACCCTAACACATGTCCTAATTCTATTGGACAAGTGTAATTCGACCAAAAACAAACTTAGGAATAAAATATGACCATTTAGGCCCACTTGGATTAGATTAGGACATTTATTATTAATTTATTTAAAGAAGGGTTAAAATAGTTAAAATCAAAGTTTAATAAGTAAATCATTTTTAATATGGGGTTATACATAAGATAAATTCGATTGTAAATATTCATTAGAAAGCTAAAAAGATTTAATACATTATGGTATTTTATTTGTAATTTTTAGACATCAAATAAATTATTTTATTTATGACACGAAGATGATGCAGTAATTATCTTGTTAATGAAATATTGACATAATTGATGTTATAAACACCAAAATAAATGTAATTTGAGACTTTTTATGAATTAAACTAATTTTCTAGGTTACTAAGATATATTAGTGTTGTTTTAACCAACTTGTTTCGAACATATAATTTTGTTATGACTTTCACAAAAATCATGTATCAAATAGTGTCAAAATTGACACAAAATAGTTTTTAAATCAAATATTATATTATTAATTGTTATTTTATTCCTAAAAATCTATGGTTCGGCCAAATGACTTAGATAAGGATATATGTATTAATAATATACAATTTTGGGTTCGTTTGGCATGTTATAGTAAGTTTATTTACCATATAGTGAAAGAAAACAAAAAGACACGGTAAAAGTTAAATTATTTAACTTAGAGTTAAATCTAATAGATAAGGTTAAAATAATACCCTAAACTTGTCTAAATCTTATTGGTTGATAGGATTTCGACCCATCCCCACTTTATATTCGAAATAAGACCCTTTGGAACCATTATAAACCGATTTTGACTTTAATATAAAATAATATTTTGAGGTATTCCTAAGGTGCCCCTCTCCTCCCTTATAAAAGGACACCTCCTCCCCCTCCTCCTCACACCAATTTGAGCACTCAATCTCGGCCAACCCCAGCCAAAATCTCTTCTCCACTTCCCTAGCAACATCCTAGAGGTTCTGTTCTTACTCAAAGACCAATTTTAGTTCCCTAAGAGGAGGTCTCCAAAAGGCGCTTCAAAGAAGAGGTAATTACCGTTACCAATTCTTTCATCTTTATTTCTTCTTACACTTCTTCTTCTTAGGTTGTTTCATTATGAAGTAATAACATCAGTATCACTCATATACATATATGTTATTATAACTATGAAACAACCCTATTTCACCATCTATCCATCCTACGGAAAAAGAAATCACTGCGCGTGCGTACGTACGGAATACCGTCTCCACGCCGTGATGTAATCTATTTTCCACCACCACCTTACATGGATGGGTATAATGGTGTAAAGAATAACTATACATAGTTATTACAATATCATATTGATTCTGATATATTGTATAATCCACTTCAATTCAATTCAATATTTATAGAAATGATATCATCGCTCGTGCGTACGTACGGACTACCGTCTCCACGACGCGATGAGATTCATTCTCCATGTTAACCATTTAAGAATGATTATAATGTATATATAAGAAATAATAATGAAATATATGAAATTATAAAGCTACTGGATTTATGTATATATATACATATGTATGTCATCTACTTACTTCCATTTCAAGACAATAAGGAAAGGAAAACAGTGTTCATGCGTACGTACGGACTACCGTCTCCATGAACGGTGTTTTTTCATTTTATTTATATACCTATTATATATATATATACTGAATATATATGATATATAAATCATATTTTATATTCTGGAAGTGAGTAAATCATGATATAAGTAATAATGATGTCAAGAACAACAAGTCAAAACACCTACGATAAATGGAACGATTTTACCCAAAACGCTTCTTTAACATGGAATTTACAAAAGAACGGGTAATATAATGTCATAAGTGAACCATATATGATATCATAACAATGAATATGATTCTGTAATAAGTCAATAACATGATTTAAATCATTATACAGGAGGTTCGGACACGTACAAGCAAGTCGGACCTAAGGTAAGGGAAATATCACAATCTCATTTTTATCCGAGATTGTTTATACGTTGCTATTTACTGGGGTGTATTTTATCAACCACATCCATGTTCCCTCAATATGTAATATTGTTTCCATCCACTTAAAATAGTTTAAATCCAATTTTACCCTTTGGGGAGTTTTTAGTAAAGAATATGAAAGGAATCTTTTGTCGCTTTTTCGTACGAAGTACTTTTTGACTTTTCCGACGAAAGTACGAAGAATGTTTTTTTTAACTTATACGGCATAAATGGATTTTTAAAAACATTATTTCCAAGAAGTTTCCTTTACAAGTTTTAAAGTTTATTTTTAATCAACTTCTTTTAGTTTAAAGTTGTATGACATGATAAGAAAGGAAAAAAACGTTTTTGAAGAAGAAAGGATATTTTCCTCAAGAATTCATTTCAAGTGTTTTATTAAAATTATTTTCCATCTAAGATAATAAAGGGTTCTATTTTTATCCCTATTATTAATTTGATCTTGTTGTGATGGAATTATTTTTATGAATTCCTTTATCTTATATAAATTGATTTATGATGTCATGATGTTTCAAGAATCCCATTTTTGTTACATGTGTTATGCGATGATGTATGTTTTATGATTATGTGGCACACATAAGAAAGTATTCATTATAAGATGGGTGGGACCTATATCTCCCTCCAATGCATTGGGTAAAGATTTTATATCTCATGAGATAGACAGGGCTGGAACGGTAGGTTATACCGGTTCAGTGAAACAGGACTGAAACGAGGGTTACTCGATTCAGAAAGGGACTTTGTCCACTAAGATAGTCTTGGCAATTAGTCTTGACTAACAAGAAATGATTCTCTATGATTATGTGTGTATTCCACAAAGTTTCATGTTTTATGTTATGATTATTGGGATTTCATTTCACTACTATGATTTATCCCATGTTATGAAATTATGCTCTCTTTTGCAGGTTAAGATTTCCAAAAGTTATGAATATGATGTGATTGATATTTCTTTTGTATACCCTTACTGAGCATTTGAGCTCACCCTTTTATGTTTTGTTTTCCCCAGGATATAAGGAAAGGTTTTAGGTAAAAAAAGGAGATCTTTATGGGAGATATTGAAGATCTTTCACCACGATTAGAAGATTACGTTCCGAGTTTCCAAAGACACTAAACTATTATGATCCTTGTGTGTGTGTTTTTGTTATGTACTAAGTATTACGCAAAAGTAATGTAATGTCCATGTACGTCAAGCTTCGGGTCTCTACATTCTCAATGGAGGAATTCTCAAGAGGTAAATTCCTTTGCCCAAATTTCTTCTTTTCTTTTATGTTCTTCGCTTTTTATTTTCTTTCTTCGCCTCCCTTAACCATAAGAGTATGATGAATCTAGTAACATACATGTATTGTAATTTATTCATGCTAGTGGTATATTTCATTATCTTCTCCCCTTTCCCTGCCCTTTTATTTGAAAGAAATGAAAGCACCGTTTGAGATGTGCTAATTTTTCACATTCAAGGACAACGATTTATCAATTTATATTATTATCCTTAATTATGGTCATGAAACCATTTGTCTTATGGTTGAACCAGATTATTATAGAAGAAATATATCCTATTTTTGGTTCGTTAATATTTTGGTACAAATGGAATTAAGCTATAAATCAAAAAACATTCTTTGTAATCAAACCCACCGAATAACAAAAACGGTTATCCCTAAGGTTATATATGTAACAATTTAACATCACTCTAAGTAACCTAATTAATATTAAAACCATGTAATATCATGGATATGAACTAAATAATATAACACCAATTATGGACAACCACTTTCGTCAAGCATATAATCCAAACTTGAATATAGGTGAACTGAACTTTATAACCAAGTAAACAAATGAGCTCGAACAATGAAATTGAACCTTATAACTAATAAAAAAGGATTTGAATGAAATATAAAGGGTTATAATAAATAAATTAAATATAGAATAGTTTGGGTACTTATGAATTAATAATCTTAATTTGTTGATTCAGGTAATTAATAACAAGTGGAGAACACCACCGGATTTAAGGTAAGGTATCCTCCCCTTTTCTCTCTAAATCAAGATTGTCCTCAATACATATCCTTTTTATGTGTACTAGAAAATTATGGGGTATGTTTTAGAACCTCCACTATACTTCATTCTGGATTTTTAATTTATGAAAAAACCCCATTTCTCTATCATCAATCCCTCTTGGTCACACCCGACACCATGCCGATAAAATCATAACGAATTCTACCCGAACCTTATTTGTTCTTTCAGGTTGCCTTATATTTATTTCAAAATAGTGTTATCTTATCTATCTATGTGATTCATATGACTTCTAGTTAGTTGTAAAAGATTATTATATCAAGACCCTTTTATCACATTATTTTGAGGATATACATGATTTTGAAAGATTCCCTCCTTAGAACATTCCAATAAGAAAAACTGTTTTAAGGGGACTTCCCAAAATTTTTACCCAAATTTCAAGTGAAATCTATCCTATTTTTTAAAAATAATATTGTATTTATAAAATCACTATTTTTATTATGAAAACCTTCTTGGTTCAATTCTGTTTTTATATAATATAATTTCTACCGTTATATTTGAAAAGATCTAGAGTGTTTTCATTAAGACCTCACAAAATTGTTTTAATGCTAATGATTCTAAAATACATTTTTTGGTTGTTTCCACTTATATTTGACACAAATTACCATGTTATATGCCTATATTACCCTATTAATGTCCATTTATTTTCTAATCCTTTTCTTTTCATGGACACTTTTGTGATACTCCCATTGGATATGTTTGGTTTCATGATTGTGGTACCCAATTCATTCCATGGGTACCCTTATGTTTTTGTATGGTTGATTCTGTATGATTATTTATGTGGAATGATTTTTTATGTGGCAAGAATATTCAAGAATATGTTGATATGGGTGCTCCCAGATATAGCTCCAATTAATTCGTTAATCTTAAGTCTCGTGAGATGTGATGTGAAACGGGATTGGCGGTTAGCCTTGACCCGTACTAAAACGGGAAATGGGATTGGCAGTTAGCCTTGACCCATACTAAATATATGATTTAATGTTCGCCACATTTATATGATTCCATGTTTATATGATTCCATTATTATATTAAATTATTTCATATGTTTCATGCTTTGGATATCATTATGTCATGCTTCTTGATTCATGTGCTTGAAGCGTGTCCTTATGTTCATTCCTTTATTGGGAATTTTTAGCTCATCCCTTTGATCCTATGTTTCCCAGGGTACCCTATGAAGATGTAAGGGCTCAAAGGAAGTTAGGAGATCATTATGGAGGTTAAATAAAGATGTGTTTTTTTAGCCCCATGTTTTAGGTTATATGTACCTTGTCTTCCAAGACACTAGACTTAATGATCCTTGGCTTGTACTCTGATGGTTATTTATTCTTGACATAATGAAATGTTTTATGTAAAAGGCTTGGGTCTCTATAGTTAATCACATGGATCGTCATATTTTTGAGGTTTAGGATATCAAATAATCATTTTTAATGATTACACAACACCATAATTCCTTGTAAGTGTGACTATATATTAAAAAACATGCTCCAATTTTCAGTAATGTCAGAACAGTTGCAGTGATCAACATTCTATTTAGCTCCTTGATGTTTTCCTCACATTCTTCCATCCATAAATACTATACCCTATTCCTTATTAACATATTTAGTGGGCTTGACAATTGTGGGAAATTTCTCACAAAACATTGATAATATCCTTTTATTCTAAGAAAACTATTGATTTCTATGACACTAGATGGTCTGATCCATTCCTAAATTTCCATGGTTTTTGAAGGGTCCACAAACATTCCCTCACTTGTGATAAAATGTCCAATTAATGTGACTTTTTGCATCCCAAATTTACACATTCTGAACTTTTTATACAAATTATCCTTCCAAAAAATTCCCAACACAGTTCTTATATGTTATTCATGTTCCTCCTTTCTCTTGGAGTGGATAAGAATGTCATAAAAAAATACTACCAAATTTTTTAGGTAATGTATAAAGACCTTATTCATCAAATCCATGATGAATGAAGGGGAATTAGTACGTCTAATGGGAATCACAAAAAAAATCATCATACTCATAACTTTTACGGAAGGTAGTATTCTGAAGATCATCCTTATTCAACATTAGATGATGATATATAGAATTAAGATCCACCTTTTAGAAGTATGAAGATCCTCTCAACTCATAAAAAATCATCAATCCTCAAAAGTGGATAATTGTTCTTTATGGTGATCTTGTTGATTTATTGATAATCGATACACTGTTGCATTGATCCATCATTCTTCATAACAATTAGCACTAGAACACCCCAAGGTGGTTCACTAGTGTGTATTAACCCTTTCACCAAATGATCCTGTAGATTCTTTTTGAACTCCTCTTATTCGATAGGATCCATCCAATTTGGACACTTTCATGATAAAGTAACATAGGGTATGAGTTTTATTTAGAACTATAACCCACGATCCAAGGGTAGTCTGAGTAACTCTTTAGAAAATAAATCATTTTATTTCTTCATGATGGGAATTTCCCCTAGGTGGATTTCTTCCTTTAACTAAATATTTGGAGAAAGGTATGCCTCTTCAGAGAGAATCAACACCCACACCATTGATGGACTATTCAAAGGAGATTCATGTTCATCATTACATTCTTAGAAGATCATGGGATGGTTCAAAATATGAAAATATATTTTTTTTCCTGAAGAGTTTATATGTTCTATATATAAAAAGATCCAATCCATCCCCATTATAGCATCAAAAAACACCAAGGAAAGAATCATGATATTTTTTGGAAGAATCTTCCCGTATATGCTAATAAGTGAAGAGTCTAACACATGGGTTGCAATGATTTATCCACTAAGTGTTTTTACAAATAACTCTACTTCATGTTTTAGGGTATTTGATTCAATAGTTCTAGAAATCTTGTGAGATATAATGTAATGTGTAGAACTAGAATCAAATACATCTTTTCCCATTCTTTATAGAATAGAAATTGTACCTTGTATGAATCCGTTTTCTCTCAACAATTACGGAGTAGTGATGGAATAATAATTCTCTTAATCCTCTAGATTTAGTGTCTAATGACACTTATTACCCTCAAGAACTCATGGTTTAGTGCACTGTCTTGAATAGTTCCATTTATCCCTACAATTGTAGCATTGGACCATGGGTGGTTCTCTCTTTTCCTCTACCACATTGTCCAGCGTTTTCATGTATTTTTGACATTCACGATCACGGTGGCCTTCTCTCTTCCATTTTAAGCATTTACCTATCCTGTTTTTGTTACTCCCAATATTATTCTTCTCAGATTTTTGACATGTTGGTGGTCGAGTATTCCTTCCACCTTTTTCATTAGTTCCACCATCTTGAATCTTTATCTTTTCTTTCTTATCACCATATCCATGGGACCATTATCCAAAATCCATCTCCACTTTTTGAGAACATAAAAAAAATTCTTGAAAACTCCCAATATCTTTAATTGTAAGAGCCTCTTGAAGGTGTGTTTTCATACCACTAAATAATATATCAATTTTTCTATCATTGTAGATAAATAAACCTAATGTGTAACTTACAGGCCTTTTAAAATTTTCTTCATAGGTCATGCGAGATTCTCCTTCATTTTTCATTACCTCTAAGAATTCTCTCTATATATTAGTTAAAATACTTTGAGGGAAATAATTATTAAGAAACATTATCATAAATTCTTCCCAATCTATCTCTTCAATTATGTACCTTGTTATGGTGTTCTTAATAAAATCCCACCATTGATAGGACACTCAGACTAGATGATAAACAATAAGATTCACCTTCTCCATCACAGAACAGTGATGTATTGAAACTATCTCTCCATAGAGTTGACCCATTATGCAGTAAGTAGTGGATTGGAAGATCTAGTAAATGATGGAATTCATTGTGGCATAAAATACTTGATACCGAGTTTCTACCTCTTTGGATAAGGAGGGACTTCCACATTATTTAGGTCATTGTTCATAACCTAAGACATATTGGTAAGAATCACCAATAAATTTTTTACTCCACCTTCCAAATAATTGGGGATGTCTTTTGGGAAACTGTTGCAATGTCCCTCACATGGTTTTTTTTCTTGGTTTCTCCACATTCCATGAATTTTCTTAAATAGAAATGGTTAGAACAATACATAAGTCAACAAGTCTTGAAAATAAAATTTCATCCTTTGGGAAATTAATTCTAGAGGAATATATTGGGGGATACCTATATTTTGAAATGAATTATGGTTGATTACTAATACTTAGTCTCATATTAAAATTTTTCACTATGGTTCTCTAATCCTATTTCCCAAATTAACTAAACAATCCTCTGATACCAACTATAGTAACCCTGATTTTTCTTACATTATTATTACACAATTTTATGGATAAAAAACATAATGTAATTACATAGAAGTTATTAAAAGGTTAAGTTTCTTGGGAAAACTAATACCATAAAAAACTTTTAAAAAATAAAACACAAACATTCATTTAATTAATTCTTCTCTATCTTCTTATTGTCCCTTTAATTCTCCTTGGTACAAGATGTCACCTGAGGATATACATCAAAAATGGTTGATAAGAAAGCCTAGTAATAGGATAAATAAGAACGTGAAACAATATAACATGGGTTGATCATAATTATTATCATTATAACATATTCATAGGATCATAATAATGAGAGGAAATATTAAGAGAAGACTTGGAATGTGGCAATGTATAAAAATGAAACATCATGTCTCAGTGGTCAACTACCACACATTGTTTTGAATGAAGCTATCTTGTTTTTCATGGATAATTAAATTTAATCATGAGGTTATTAACAATACCCAATTAATTATAGTGATATATAATTATAGTCTCACTCGTTGCATTATAACATTTACATTGTGATATATAATTTTGGGTGCACCCATCACATCATAACATTTACATTATAAATAATACCACATAAAAAATACATCAATCATTAACATAAATAACTTATTGAATGGAATAATTTTAATCCCATAATAATAAATTCATAAACATTGGGTTCCCAAAAGATGGGGGGATAAAAAACTTGATATAAGAATCATCAACCTTGAGTTAGAAGTAAAATGTGTGTTTTGAAAGAATAATTCTTTTGGAAAACATTTTTTTTCCATAAACTCGAGTAGAAAACATAAATATACTATAAAATATAAGATAGTTAAGAAGAAATTAATTTTAAGGATTAACCATATAGAAAATGGGGTGACAAAGAGAAAATTGAATGAAATATAGTTGGGATTGAGAAATGCCCTTACATTTTTTCTAAAATCATCCATTACATAAATAACATGTCTAATACCATAAGACTAATTAATTTATAATTAGAAAAACTTTTATACATGAGTATGATTTATTACGGTTTTATTATGTTCTTTTATAGTCCTTTGGATGAGTTATAGTTTTTAACATCATTATTTGAGAGTGTTTGTTTTCATATATTTCGTGATCATTTCACTTGTATACATGAATGGAAGTTCATGTAATATGTGGATAAACATACAGATTTTTTATTATAAATTTTTAATGATATTACAGTAGTTAAAATGATTTAATTAGAGACTTGGTTATATACCATGAGGATAATTCATTACATAAAAGATAATGATTATCATTGTATGTTAATTTTGCGTATTTTTATCACAATGAACTTTTTTTGTTTTATCATTTAGTATTATTTGTATAAGTTCATTCAATAAAATCATAGGGGTTTCACCATAAAAATTAAAATATTATTTAAACCATTTAATGGTTTTATTAACAGCTTTGATGAAATTTATGGGAAATGAATGTTCATAACCCACTATGTCGGTAAAATGACTCTTTACAGGTGATTATTTCATTTTTAAGTTAAGAGAGGGATGGAGGGAGGAGTTTAATATTGGTTCTTCTATTGACATGACATAATTCCAATATATTTAACGTAATATATTTATCATACCATTTGGATGAACGTATGTGAGGAGATAATAAGAAAATAATTTGAAATATAAAGGAAATTAAAAGAAAAAGAGAGGGGATTTAACTTTTCAATTATCCTCTTGAGATCCTCCTCAAGGAACCTCAAATTGCTATTTTCACGATACCAAGAGATCTTGGATGTGTGAGAGGGGCTGGGGATAATTATTGGAAAGAATATAGATAAGGGTCAAAGCTTTAGAGGTGTGAGGAGAAGATGGTGTGAGGGTGGTATTTATAATGGAGGAGAGAGGTGTTTTCATATTATTTTAATAATCGGTTTATTATTTTTCTTCAGAAAAGAAATAGTGAGGATTCAAGTGACTAAATAAATTAATTATTTCAAGTGAGTTCAAACTAATGGTCACTTACAACATCCATGAGTCAAACATGACTAAAAAATTTAGGTTTTTAGCATTTATTGTAAATTATCATATTTTACTATTCTAAAAAAAATCATGTATTTAAAAAAATACCAAAACATAAACCTAACCATTATTAAATGTGTAGAATTCAAAAATAGACAGTATTTTTTGAAAATAATTTAAATTTTTAAATTAAATAATCATTTAGTTGGAAAATTGAAACTGATTATATATCACTTTCAAAAATTAACTTAAAACCATAAGACATAAAAATATTAATTTATGTATAAATTTTATTTTAAATTTATCATAAACTATTTATGAATTATAGAAATACCAAAAATTTACTAAATAATTTTAGAATATTTATTTACTTATATTATTTTACAATTATATTATATTGTCACCTATAAAGAAGGATAAATTCTATTTGTACAACCATTGGTATAATTACTGTTCACATGGCTGATGTAAAATTCATATGGATCATATTACTATTCATAAGAGAAACAATAATATTCATAAGGATAGTTACTATTTACCAAAAATTATGTTTGTCCTATCGGACTCCAAATATCTTACTGATCACAACGGTGTATGTCAGATTTTCAAAATCCAAAACAAAGAATTGGGAAAATTAAGTTTAATGGCTAGGCTATATTGGTCACATAGTATTTAGCCTTTAATTTAAGCATTAGGTTTCTTTTTGTTTTGTAATGTGATTTTATGTGACACAATTATAAGAAGTTAATTTCCATTGTTAAAACTTTGGGTCATTACATTATATCATATCACTATGTTGAGATACAACCAAGGTGGAATAAAAAATAACAATAATTTTATCTATAGTATGTAAATAATTAATTTATGTGACCTTAAAAAATTATAAATACTACTAAATCTTATATCAGACACAATGGAAATCCTCAATAACAAATTACACTGGTTTTTATCTCAATAAAGATGATTATCACAAAACATCACTATGTTAAATTCTATGTTCCATGTCCCTTTGTCTTGTACTTTCCGGAGTCAATTTCACATGGGAGGATATCAATGCCCTACTACAAAAAATACCATTGTGGTAACTAACAAACTTCCATTTCACACATCATTATGGACTCCAACTAATAACCCAAAGTGTTGACTATCTTCCTAGAATCAAAATTTATACATAAATCAAAACATTCTTAGGATTATTTTCACCTAAACTACTGAGATAAATCAAGAAATGACTACAAATGAAATGTGATTACCAACCTCTCACATTGAATTACATTCATGGATCAATAACAAACGATGAAAACTATAACTATTAGCTAGTCTGTTTCAAGTAATATCATACCATCCAAGGTTCAATACATGAATTTAGCATAACCTATAAGTGAGGACATAATAAGAATCTATCTAAAATTAAAACTCAATTAATTCATTTAGTGATTCTCAATAGTAATATTATTTCTCACCAAACTATATGGCACCTCTGTTGGTCTCTAAAACATCCCATCATTAAGGATCTCCCTAAACTATTATTCTTATTCTATCTAACCAATGACACAATAATATGAATAAATTATTTTCCATACATTATAATAAATTATAATGAATAATGAGACAATATACTAGGAATGAATAAAGAAATACGGCCCACACAAGTATACAATCTTATGAGATCCATGAATCAACATCATCGGGAAAAATAATCCAAAACATTTATTAAAATAGACCATATTTATTTCTAATTAAAGTGCATGTCAAAATCCTCCATATAATACATATAAAAAGAAATAATATAAGAACTATTTAAAATCCTATAATAATTATACATTCTGGTGAAACAATTAGAAACCATAAATTTTATTTGAAATCATAAAAAAAATATTTTCAGTAAATAAAATGATTCTAACCAGATATCCTATTTTAATTTATATTTCCATTAAATTCTATTTTAAAATTGAAAATAATTTCTATGAAATTGCATTTTTACTAATTACATAATAAATGTAATGTTTAAAAGTTACAAGTCATATAACTAATAAATGTATCCCACTAAATCATTATATTCATAAAATGGATCATCGCAATCATTTGGCCATGGTTCCACAAATATTCTATTTTGAATGATATATTATCTTTATTGATTATTAGTTTTTCCTAGTCCCACCCTGTTTATATAGATATGTAAAATTATATAATCATTACATTAATTATGATAATAATAACATAAATATAAAAAATGAGTTAAAAACTAAAAATAAGATAGAAACGATTTTTATCATGGTGTAAGGATCAAGAACCACATTAAAATATAATTTTAATAATCTCATTACAACTTATCCAAACATCAAAATAAGTTATATAGTCAAGAATCACCATAATGTTATATTACAAGAAATTTTAAATAAAACCCCAAATTAGGATATTTATTAGAAAAAATAATGTGAACCAACTTGTTTCTAAATCCTAGAGAAATTGGGTTTAATCCACTCCTCAAGAACTCTAGACACTATGACACATAAAGACACCCATTTATGAACATGAATAAATGATAAATTTTACTAAATATTAATCAGATACATAAATAAAATCACATAGAGATGAAAAACTAGTTTAAATATCTAGAGTAAGGATATTCCATCCAATATAATCATCCTTTTAACACCTTATATGAATTCCACAATAATTGAAAAAATTACAAAATTATATAATAGAGTCTCTATCTGAATCCATAATAAAGAATGAAAAAATCTAAATAGACAAGAGAAGGTGTATAATTGGAGGATTAAAATAATGATTCATCATCGCATTATTGTGATGTAATTAAATAAATCAACCATGATCAAATAAAGAGTTAGGGGTGGAGGAGTATGGCGTGAAGCTAAGCTCAAACGTACAAACACCCTTTTAAAAATGAGATCCCCACGTCTGAACTTAAATGATAATATCGAAATATTTTCACTTATCTAATATTTTTAAAATTCCTCTTTCAGTCAATTGTAGTTTAATAGATTTTGTGAGATTCTCAATGAAGAAACTATAATATTAGGGTTATTCTATCATGCTTCTGGATACAAAGAAAGAGGAACACACCCTTTTCTCAACTTTCTAAACATATGGTGCACTACAATTAGTACTCCAATTTGGTATAAACCAACTGAAAATCATTAATCACTCCCTCTTAGGATAGAAATTTTATGGTGAACATTAAATGAGATCTACTATGTCAAAAAAATATTTTTTTACCTCATAATACTAAAAAAACAAACCCCCATGATATATTTCCAAAAATATTAATTCACCACAAAATTATATTTATTGATGATTGAAATTTATTATAGACCGTAAAAGTTAATGTGAGTTATTATTTATAATTTAGATGACACAATGTCAATATTGTATTATAAAAATATCATAAAACACAAAAAAACAATGATAAATGAATATGAGAATATATGGATGGATATATAAACAAATGAAATCCTGTACAAAGAGAAAACCAAAATTATAACTAATAAATTGATCAAATAGTAATAATTTACATCTAAAGAAAAAAAATTACCTTGAATTAACATTTGTTAATTTACAATTAGAAATAAATACATGTTATTTTAAACCATTCATGGAGTTAATTTTACAACCTTATAAATATATTTAAATCCAAATGAGGTTTTAGTAATCACTTAAATAGTATGTATAACTGTTAAATCATTACATAGAAAAATTATAAACAAAGTACACGTTGGATCTAATATTTTATAAGGGTCTAATTACATGACTATATATCCACTAAAAATAATGCTAAAACTATAATGAAACCAACGAATTCATTTAAAAACACATTAGAATTTTAAAATTTTTGACTCATGGTAGGCCTTTTACTTTTTAATTAGAAATTGAAAATTTTAAAATATATATATATATGTAACAATCTTCACTATGTTTGTGCTGGAACATTAGGAAGAGTATTCAATTTTTAGTCCCGATTAAATAATGATTATATTCAATGATAAGTAACCATTAAATAAAAAAACAATTCAAGAGGGAATGAACCACCCAATTAATTCATGTCCATAATTATTTCTATTACTATTTAAATAAAGATAATTTCACATGTCATTAAATTGGGTTTTTCTTCAATAATTAGCTATAGAGAAAGAAATATAATATCTCCCTTCTCTAATGGGTATAGGTAAATTACCAGGGAA
Source organism: Viscum album (assembly GCA_963277665.1). Lineage (NCBI taxonomy): Eukaryota > Viridiplantae > Streptophyta > Magnoliopsida > Santalales > Viscaceae > Viscum > Viscum album. Next base: position 1,501,115,165 of record OY728142.1, on the reverse strand, counting down.
TATAAATTTGTGTGGATATTTTTTCCTGATCATGTGTATGAATTTATCTTTTAAATGATATTTTGTGTGTTATATTTGTTTACCTACAAATAGTGATCTATTTCACATTATAAATTAATTGAAAAAATTTCTATTATCTAAAAAATTCATATTTCATAAATATTGTTTTACAATAAATTTCAAACCATTATTTTGGAATTCTCTTCCATGACTATCTCATTCAAATATATATATTTTAGAGATATAAATTACATATAAATAAATAATGATGGACATATTATTACGGGTAGCCTTTTAATATCATTAAAGCCTCTATGGGAGAAATTGTTGGTAGAATGGAAAAAATAACAATTAAATTATGAAATATTTTAATCTAAAAGGATGTTATTTTATATATTATTAATTTTTAGAAGAAATTTTTCATTCAATTATAGAGAAGTAACTGTGTAGTATAATTATTAGAGAAACAAAGTAGAAAATTCAAATATATTGAGAAGATAACATATTCATGTAATTATCTTGTAGATTATTAGTGAGTAATTAAAAACTAAATTTATTCCCTAATTAAGAAATAGATTGTAATAAATATTCACTAATTATTTCATTGAGCATGCTATCTATGTTTTTTTGGAAAATTTAGAAGAAATAAATTCATGGAAATCTAAAAAGTTTACTAATAACATAGTATGGGGACATTCTTATATAAAATAAATGGAAGTGGAATTTTCTCAAAACAAGTGTTTATGTTTGAGGAATTTTCAATCAAAATTATTCTATGAAACACGTGATTGATTATGGATTAAAACAAATTTTTGTGATTACATTTTTATAAAAGTGTTTGGAAACAATCTTCATGTATGTTTACAACTCTATACCCAATGTATTTCGTCAAATAGAAGTGATGAATGACAAAATATTAAATGATAAATCTCTAATAAAATAATGTATAAATACAACAAAATAAGAATCAATTTTCAATAAAATGCATGTAAAACAAAAATAGTTGGGAATAAATAGTGAAAAATAAACCCATGACCAAAATAAACATAGGAGTAATTAATCAAAAAAATTGTAAGTGTTGGAGTGTGTTACCTAGAACCAACTAATTTGTACTCTTGAGGACAATAATATTCCATGTACGGAATATTAATATAAAAACCATGTCACATATTGATTTTTATTTTTCATAAAATTAATGGGATAATGTTGAAGAGTAGTTTTTCATTGACAATGTTATAACGATTGTTCTATATGATTTGAATAATGAAATTACATTATGATATTCATAGTAATAGTTCTATAGTCAGAAAACATACAATGATATGTAAGATAATATACATTATATCATGTGAGAGTACATGTAATATAATGAGTCTTCTTCTCCTAAAGTTGACACACGATAATATCCAATATAGGAGAATTTTATAACATAATGAATAGTAGTAATTCTTTATGTTTTAGTCTATTCAGATATTCCTAGTAGTAATCTTTATTATTAATTCTTGTTATTAATCACTCACTATAATTTATTTAGAAAACCACAAAGTAAATATTTTATGGAAATGTTGGATATTAGACAATTTCATGAATGAAATGTTTGTAATTAATAAGTCATGGATGGATTTTCCCCTCTATCATTACTACTGTTGAATTTTCATCCCTTTTATTAAAGTATAAATGTAGTATTCAATTCTAACAGATGGATTAATGACATTTATTTCAGATTGTTAGAGAAAGAAATATCAAGCATATTGGTTGATGAAACATATGTGAAACCTACTTGATAAGATATAGAGACAAAGGGATTATATTACATACTATGAATTCAAATGTTTTTGTGGACATTGAGATATTATATTCATTCTCTTCGGTTCCTTGATCTGTTCCCAGATAGTAATCTTGTACTTTTGGAATGTTTGCTTAATTCCAAAGATAGAGGGTCCTAGAGGGTTACAATATAAATTCTTCTAATAGACACAATGAAAATATATTATATTTTATTATCAGATTATATATTAAATTCATGATCGGGTAATAATTTTATTCATGTTTTATTAGTTGCTTGTATTCACAAAGAAATAAATATAAATTTATTTATTAAACTTATAATTTATTTATTTACATAAATAAATTATAAATATTTGTCATCTAGATTGTGGATAAAATTTTTATTTTATACATTATTTAATTATTAAATATTTATTCACTATTTTAGGAATAAAATATTTATTTATGTGATCAAAATATGTATATGGGTATTCAATAAATGCTTAAGAGTTCAAACTAAGAAATATCATGTTTGGTGATAAATATTAACTTCCAATCCATTAAAATAATATTTTTTATTTCACAAGTTATACCACACCAAATAATAACAATAACAATTTAATAGCTATATAGAATAAGGTATATTAATATTTTAATATTATTATAATGATGGTACACAATTAAAATATATTTTACCCAAAACCATAGCTATATATATATATAGTTCTATCAATTGTGAATGTTTAATTGAGAATTGAAAATAATTTCTCACAAAAAAACATATCTCCTGATCACGTCTTAAGAATGGGAATAAGTACATCATGCGAGAAGGATCATAGATAAACCAATTCAGAAAACCCAAGAAAATATATTTTCTATGCTATCACTTAGAAATTAACTCGAATCAATTTGATATAAATGTATTATTTGTGTGTTGCATATAGATAAATTAAAATCTTCAATACTTAATGAATTAAAAATCTATTATATATTAGGATTTTAGACGATGATGAAAATCTACATCAAATAAAAATTATTCTAACAAGGTATCCATTTCTTCTGATCAGAAATAAAAATGTATATATATATATAAAATAAAGGATCTTGTCATGGGGGTTTGAGAAACTCGAAATTATTATTTTTTGTTAATTTAACATCCCCCAAATGTTCTTTTTCTTTAACCTAAACCTTCATGTGTTTTCAACATAATCACATTTTATATTCATAATTATTTATTTATTTCTTGATCAATATGCAGAGTCGTTATTGAGTTTTTTCGTTTTAAATTATTAATTACTTAATCTATTTTAAACTGACATGTTCTCAAACCATTAATTTCATTGAGAATTATTAACAATTTCATAATTACAATAATAGACAATGAGTGAACCTAGATTCCATCGGGATCTGTTGAATAATATGAGCAGAAAGTATGTGATTACAAGGTTTGTATCTAGAGAACTCTACGAGTATCATAATTTACTCTTCTAGACTATGTTAGGGGATAAAAACATATTGAGAATTAGTTATTTGTGGTGTATTTATCTCACATCGCATGTCTACAAATGAATCCTAGAATAAAACATATCAAATTACACATTGTGTATATTCCATACACACCACATATTATACATGGGTTAGTGGAAAAATTTACACAATTCATTTGGTATTTATACATTGTAAACCAACATGAGACTGGCATCCTGGAGAATTAATGTTATACACAATGTGTATTAAGTCTAAAAATCATGTACTTCATAATTTATCCAGCCCAAAATACACACTGAGCTATTTGAAGATTTATGAGGAGGCAATACATAATAGATAAATGACATGTTGTTAGCCTATACATGTAGTGTAATTATAACCAATGAAAACAAAAAATTCTTCCTTATGTTGAATAAAAATGTAAAAATAGTGATATAATATGTGTAATAATATTTTACAAGCCTTATGGTCTAGTTTAATACATAAAAGATTCTCATTGTGTGAAAATGTGGTACAAAAAAAACTGAGTAACACTGTGTGTATATCTTAAGAACACATTGTGTAGTCTCCTAATAAAATATAGAATTTAATTACATTAAAATGAAAAATTTCCACATTATAACATTATTTTAATTATTGGAATATGTTTTTTTTTAGAATTTAATAAATATTATAAATAATTTTTAATGAATAATTAATTAATTGTAACAAATACATGATTATTCATTATACTATTTATTTTCCTTGAATTACATTATTGATGAGTATTTCCAAATGACATCACATGGTCATTAAGATCAATGAGGATAAATCAATTAAATTTCTAATTAATTAATGCAATTGTGTTTATATTATTATTAAAGAGGGAATAAAAATGAATGATTATAGTTTTACTTTAGAATATTTGTTTCTTGTATGGCCATTTATTATATTGAAAAATAATTGTGTATGTGTTTTATGTTTTAATTTAATTTATTTTTTGTGTTTAAAATCATTTAATATTAATTTCTATTCCATTCCATGCATGTAAATAACCCCATATTGTTATGTAGGGCCTGCATGTCCATAGTTATTTATATAATTCCCATTATCTAATCCATTGGATCATCTCCCATACATGTGTGTTATAATTAATTGTAACTAAGAGTGTATCCCATGGTGTGTGGAGTTATCTCAAGATGGAACTATAATGTTAACCACACAGGGGATGCACATTTGTTCATGATGCATGTTGTAAATCATGTTGTGACTAACATAAGGAATTGTCCACTATGTAAATGATTTAATTATTAACCACCCAACAAATAAATAGTTAGATATCCTATAATAGGGTAATTATTCATTTATTTTTTCCTCTATTATGAATTTGTATTTAATGGTTGTAAGACCTTTACCACATAAATAAATAAACTATTATAATCTTATGGAATTTAAATTATTGGATTATGCAAAAATTGCTTATCCAATATGGTTATTTAACTATGTAAATACAAATTAATAGTAATAACTTATATAAAGGATAAATAAGTTAAAATTTATACATAACAAATAGAAAAACCTCATTTTAATGTTATGTCATTAAGATTTTCATCATGAGAATTAAGATAATTCCATTCTTTAACTATCATTTTGGCACCCATCGATGGAAATTTTAATAATAATGATGTTTTTTTAAGAAGGAAGTTCCTCGGTCAAAGACCAAGAAACAATTTATTAAATAGAAATAAATTAACTACATATGTCTAAAGTAAGGAATATTTTTAAAATCCTTATCATAAATAGGGAGAATATCAATAAGAAAGTCATCCAGCTAAGTTATGCCCTGATTGATTTCCTTGTTAGCAAGACCGTCTACAACCATGTTCGCTTCACTAATAGAATGAGTGTCAATGAAGATGATATCAAGAATTGAAGAAAGATAGCTCATCTAAACGGTAGTAAGCGGACAAGAAAGATGCACCACTACATTCAAAATATCATGGAAAATAGTAGTTGAATAACTTCCAATAAAAATATTGTTCTAGCCCTTTTCTTGGAAAAATAAAGACCATGAATCACACCCATCATTTCCGTCTCTAGAGAGGAGGTCTTACCATAACTACCAAAGAAGAATCCATGACACTGTCCAAGAAAATCTCTGAAAATATCACCACAACCTACATGACCTAGGTTTCCTTTAGAATCACCATCAACATTCACATTGATCCATACTAAGAGCAGGTCTTGCTAAAACACCTCAAAGTTTCACCTCAATGGTCTTTAGAGACTATCAATCCTAAGTCGACGAAGGATCTAAAAGTCTCCAACAGTGTTGTCACAATAAGCTATGTGAATTGAGCAACATCTCTAATGGTTATGAGAATCTGCATCCATCGTCTATTAATACTAAATGAGAAATTATTGTGGATAATACCATTTCTATCATACTAAGTCACATGGATAATCTCAGCAACCGAAGTCAAGAAGAGATTCTTGATTTTTTGAGAGGTATCAGTTTCCACACACAAATTTAATTGGGATCTAATAGAGTCATATAATATCCATATGTAGTCAAACATTTCAGTAATATAATTCTAAAGGGATGAATCCATATAACAAGTCCAAAATAAGTGGTTTGAATCTTATCTATGTGGTAACAAAAGTTACGATTAGAGAAAAGGTGGATCCCAAAAGACAGAAGACAAACCTCAGTGGGGACTCGGTTGTGAGAAATAGGACACAAAAAATTGAGTCTCAAGGTTTTAATCCATGGTTTGTAAAATAATTTCAACCAATAAAATTTAAGATAAGTATTTTAGAAATTGTGATTGTAAAAAATTTTGGAGTCTAGAAAAGCATTGTGAACAGGATCCCAAATAAAAAAATCGCAAGAATTTGAGGAGTAATTATCAATAACATGAATGATATTATCAGTAAAGTTGAAGATATGAGATTGAATAACATACTTTAGAGTGTATTTTGTATTTTCTAGAGGGGAATTAGCAGGCAACATAGATATTAGCAGGTTGCTAGTCCCATTGTCCATCCCAAACATCATGGAAGAATCTACACTAACCATCCATCTAGAATTATTCATGATGTTTTAAAACAATTTTCTAATGTAGGGACATATGTAAGAGTTAATATAGTTCAAATTTAATTTCATTAACAATTTAAGGAATGTTTTTTTATGAAAATCAATAGAGTTAGAGTTGTTATGAATTAATCTCCATCCGAGTTTGTCCTAAATAGAATCATTAAAGAGTTTTATATTTTTGATGCCAAGACTGCCCTTCTCTAAAGGTTTGAAAAAAGTATCCAAGGGGATGGAAACAAGCTTCCTTTAAAGAATATTCTAGTACAAAAAAATTATGTAAATATTTATTTTTTTAAGGAGACCAGCATGTCATTTATAGACCATCAGTGAGTAGACCATTTTTGAGCAAATAGTTGATTTCACCAGAAAAATCCTTCCAGCCATAGAGAGGTATTTACCTTTCTAAGAGTATAGTTTATTGATGACCTAGTCCACAATGGTGTAAAAGTACGTGTATTTAGGTCATCCCCAAAAAATGGGAACTCTAGGGTAAGTGAATGGGAAGGATCCTTCTGTGAAACCTAAACTATTGATGATAATAATTTTTTCTAGTAGGAGAAAAAAACTACCAAAGAGAACAAAATATTTGTTCCAGCTTATAAATTGAACATGTATTTATTCATAATGAGACAATTATTTTTTTAATTTTTGAATTTTTCTTTTATCGCAACGTACGAACGGGATGATGTTATCAACATATAAAAGATGTGTAGGAACATCAATTTTCTAGCAGCCTAAATGGGTTTAATTTTGTTTTGATCAATAAGTCTAGAGATCAATCTACATTAGTAGTCTTTCACAATACTGAAAAAATGTTATATAAGGTACCACCTTGTCTGACACCCTCGGTTCATTAAAAATATCCAATTAGGGGAGTCAAAACCAAGGATGGATATATAGGCCAATTTAAATAATTAGTTTATTCTACTAATGAATGTATCATTAAAACCAAAGTCATGAAGAACATTGAAAATTAAGCTCCAATCAATGGTATCAAAGGATTTCCTAATATCAAGTTTAATGGAAATATTTCTGCCTCATGTAGCTTTGTTTAAAGTGTTGATGTATTATAAGGCTAGGAAAATGAAGCCTTGTGTAGAACTTCCATTGATAAAACCAAATTGATTCCAAAAATAATTTATTACATATATTATAAAGTCTATTACCATGAAGTTTTGTATTGCTTCCGTAAAGAGAGTTAATTAGAGTAATGGGCCTAAATATATAAATCTCAGAGGCATTGGCCACTTTAGGAATTAAAGTATGAAATTGACCGTTTAGTCCATGAGGGAGAACACCATTAATAAGAAAATATTTAACATGTTTGAAAACATTAATGAGATTAATTTCATAGTTATTCTGAAAAATAAACAATTGTTAAAGCCATCAGGACCCAGGGAACTATCAGGATTAAGGCTAAAACAATGTCTTTGATTTCATGTTATAGAGGGATACTTAAAAGATAAACATTGTATTCCTAATTCACTATAACCAGAATGACCTCATATAGGAGGTCCTTGTTGAAATTTGGGACATTGAAAATATTATCCATATAAGAGACCACATGACTAGAAATGGACTCCTCAGAGTCAATTAGGGTGTCATTGACTCTATGGAGAAAAAGTGGTCTGCAAAAGTTTCTGATTTTTTAAGAGAGTTGTAGAAATTAGAATTTATATCACCATTCAAAAGAGATTTTTTTAAATATTAGATTACATATGTTGACTTTAAGGATAATAAGACAATTATATTTCATAGTGGTGTTGATTTCTAGTTGGGGATCAAATGAAAAATCAAACCTAGTGGTGATGTTTTAAATTTGGATAAGTTTATTCTCAAGGGTATAGATTTAATTGTAAATTTTTTTATATATAGTAAGGCTCCATCCATTGAGATGATATTTTAGGGTTTTAACTTACTGATATATTAAAAAGTGTCATTGTTATTATTCATATACTCCCAACAATTTTTTATGATGTTTGAACTTTCTAGATCAGTAGACTAAGAATTATTAAATCTGAAAGGAAGAATTGCTTTAATACTTTTAGTGATAAGACTAACAATGATGGGGTGATGGTACGAAATAAGTTTGGTAAATGTAATGCTACATATGGTGTCCCAATTTTCCAAATAAAGAATATTTGTGAAATCGCTATCCAGTTTTCTTGCAACTACCCTATTGTAGTGTCTTCTATAACATGTGAACTTGGAACCAGTGAGGTTGATTTAGATAAGGTTACAATCTTCAATATATGTTCTAAATTCTCTTGAAGAAATGGAATATTAGGATGTTCCAATTTTCTCACTAGAGGTAATAATTGCATTAATGTCACTGATCCCAAACCAAGGGTATGAATGTTGTTAGCTAAAACAAAAATATCATGCCAAATGGGTCTTCGTTCTTAATATCCATTTCGTTGTTAAATCATGGTACAAAAAGAAATACTTGCCATCAAGGGTAAAATCACAAGCATACATTTTTTTAGAGATTTCAAAGGCATTAAAATTCTATAATGATTCATGATAAAAAACCCCTAAGATATTCAACAGGGGGACCATCGTTGCATGCACCTAAAAAATTATAACCATAAAAAAGGTGCATAAATTTAAAAGAAAAATTTATTTTTTGTTCATCAATAGAAAAAAATTTAGGTATATGGGTAATAATAAATCTTTTAATAACAGTAAAAGAGTCATGGTTCACATTTCCTAGAACATTTCAAAGTAAAATATTCATTAAACACTAATTTTGGTTCGAGAACTCCCCTTTTTCCTTTTTGAACCACCAAATCCTTTATTCCTCTTTGATATTATAACATTTTGTGAAGAGGTCAGACTGGGTTTCCTATCGTGTTTACTCAGAGGAGAAACAGAATATTTTTTAGAATCACCTATATTAGAAATAGTTTGATTTATTTAAGATGATTTAGCAATCGAAGGGGTGAACATGGGACCATCCCTAGAGTCCATTAAGGGATTTACAACATGAGTGACAGTGGAAATAACAGGGCTATGTTTCGTGCCCACGGACACTACAGACTCAGTAGATAAAACCCTATTATTTTGTGAATTCATACCTGAATTATCATTCTGGGGAGTCAAGCGAGTGATAGTACTAATAATAGGTGCATGCTGCATTCCTTCTGCCACTGAGATCACATTAGCTAGAACCAGGTTAACTTGTAGAGTCATACTTAAATTCCCATCTAAGAGAGCCAATGCTGCAGATTCCTCAGAGGGTTGTCCAGCCTTATCAATGTGAACGAAGTCCTCAAGGCTGACCTACTCATGTGGCAGTGTATTACAATCTCATAGACAACCATTATAAGTATATCCAATATACTTAAGAGTTTTAAGAAGGGCCTTGTAAGAACAGGGTTCTTGTTCATGAGGTACGAGTTTCTTCTTTTCCGTTTGTCCTTAAATATTTTTGAGATAATAAGGGAAACGGGGAAAATACCAAACGTTGTGGGTACACGTCGTGTACTTTTCCACACGCCATGTACTTTTTCCGTGTGGGATGAGTACACAAGGCGTGTAGCCATGCTGGCGATGAAAGCTGTAAAACCCAACTACACACCATGTAGTGGGTAATTACACTCCATGTAGTCAGTCGGTAGGAAAATAGTAAGGCAGTGGCCAGCTGAGCGATAGTACATGTCGTGAACATAGGTAATACACACCGTGTACTCATGTCGACAGATAAACAGTGTCGCGCTGGTAAGAATCCGCCAGCAGAATAGTTATAAAATGAAAAGTACACGCCGTGTACCCAATAGTACATGTTGTGTAGTCTATTTTTCGCTTAAAATGGGCAGTAGCCTCCTCTATTCATAGAGAAAGATTATAATCAGAGGAGATATTGGTAGAAATGGCTATAAATTGGAGGACCTCCTGACCACACACCGGGAACACGTTTTCGGCACCGTCGATCTTCTTGGAACCGCACGAGTGAGTTCTTCCTTCTCCTTGCGTAGATCTTTCCAATTCTTACTTCAAGGGAAGTTATTTGAGTTTGAACGTGGTTATGTACACCTCAAATATATGTTGTTCTCGGGCTTTTTGAGGAGCGTCATTCACGTATATCGATCAGGGGCGATCGAGGTAGCTAGTATGGGGTTTAAAATCCAACTACTATGTGTTTTTCTGTACCATTGTGCTTTGAACCCATGTTGGGGTGTCGTATGGATGAGGCCTTGGATGTATAAATACCTATAATTTCATAGGTAATATAATGTAAGTGTAAAACTACTTTTTGGCATCACTGCTTGGATCCAGGACCATTTGGGGGTGTGTTCCCCTGTTTAGACAATTGGCCGGATACCCAAGGGAATTCCATATTTATTTTGAGAATTAATTTTTCCTTGAAAGGAATTGTATATATAACTGCTTTTTATGATTTGGGCTTGGCCCGGTTACTTGCGCCTGAGGGTAGTGTTTTACGTTAGCCTGAGGGCGTGGTTTTCTTAGCCTGAGGGCACCAGTTGTATAGCCTGAGGGAAATGTATCATATGCCTGAGGGTAGTAGCTTCCATGCCTAAGGGTAATATTCGATATTACTGAGGGAGAGATTCAATAAGCATGAGGGCACCATTCGTTATACCTAGGGGTAAGCCTAAGGGCGTGGTTTTATTAGCCCGAGGGCGTGGATATATTAGCCTAAGGGCAAGGTTCTGATTAGCCCGAGGGCTTAGTTATGAGGAACATTTAATGTTACTAAATTTAAAATGAATGTTATTAAATTGAACAGATAAATGAAAATTTAAATCTCTATGAAACTGGTAATAAAAGTTACTTTTGAGTGCTTACTAGTTTACTGCATTTATTGCACACTATTGTGGCACATTTCTCACTAACAGTTGGGAACGGGCCTTTTGTGGGTGCCTACTGGGATTTATTTCTCACACCCTATTTGGGTCATGTATTCGGTCCAAATAGACTATATTGTTACAAGTGTGTATAAGGGAAAGGGTCCCTATACAGGTACTTGAGTGTTGATGAGGTGTAGGGGAGCATGGGATCGAGCTCAGGCTCGTGATGTTGCCGGCTATTTTGTTTTGTTTTGATATACCTTGTACTTGAGTTGTATTATATTGTGTTGCATTATAACCTATTCTGGATGTTTTCATAGAATAGTGACATGCTGCATCTTTATCTATAAGACTGCTGGTTCTCTTTTACATCTAATTGTTCATTTCAGTTTCTTACTGTTTACTACTTCCGCTGTTGTATGTTATTTATCATTTCCACTACGCTACAGTTTGAAAAATGGGGGTATAGTTTCCACACTAACAGACCTGGGCCCTCACTGCTAGTCAGCAGCCTCTAGCATTTGGGGAATTGCGCTTGAGGTCATGTGACCAATAGGGTTCGGGGAACCCGTTGAGTGACACCTGGATCCGGGAAGTTACAAAGTGGTATCATAGGCAGGTTCTTTTCTTTGACTTACTGTTTGGAGCTCTAGTCAGGGATAGGATGGAAACGGTATTTGGTAATAAGCAGTGCCTGAGAGTAGCTAACATGTGTACTGGGAAAAGATGATTTACCTCGTGTTGCATTTTTTCTGATTTTGTAATTTTTCAGTTAATCTTATTTTCTCTATTGGGTGACACACTTGTGGTTTGATGTTTATATGTTATATGTGGGTTCTATTTTAGTTTCAACCCGATGATATGAGGTTATTCCATCTCATGCATCATTTAGGCACATGATCGAAATCACATGCCATGTATAGTTCCATGTCGTGTAGGTGCATTAGAAATTGCTTGTTGTTGTGATAGCTGTTGTGCTAGAAATGGATGCTATTGTGATAGCTTCTTTGATAAATACATGAAATTGGATAGGGTATTTTGTGAGGTTGTGATAGTATGGACGCCAAACTTTGGTTTTTGGTGAGTATGGGCCCTCAATAACCAGAATTTGGTGGATCGTTAATCTGTTTTCCTTGTTATAACATGTATAACATGCCAAGATTTGATTCACAGGGAGTATGGGCCCTCATGGATTGTAATTTGGCACTTAGGTGTTGGTTTCAATGTTTTCGGGGCTCTGGAGTAGTTTATGAGGCATATAGTCCAGAAAACCCAGTATAACAGTCGTGTAGTTCTCTGGACACACACTGTGTGTTCTTCTATTCGGGAAGAAATGGAAACTTTTTATGTACACGCCGTATACCCTCGGTACACACTGTGTAGTCTCTTCCCGTTTCATAGACCGTGTGGGCGGGGACACGGGGTAGGTAATGGTTTTGGGAAAAACATGTCGTGTACCATTTGGACACGCCATTTAGTAATGATCTTGTGTCTGCCCATGTAACGAACAACACGGACGGTGAAAACCATAAGACATACACGCTGGGTTCACTTTGAACATACCGTGTATTCTGACCCCAGTACCCAGCCGTGTAACTAACAACACGGGTCAGTGTTATCCTTGCGAGTACACGTCGTGTCCTCCGGGAACACGCCCTGTAGTGGTAGCTGAGTAGCAGGCCATGTATCGAGCAACACGGGTCGGTCTGGGGCATCTTGTACACGCTGTGTCTTTTTTAAAACACTTCGTGTTGTGTGGATTGGGTATAAAAGCCATGTCACTAATGACACGGGCAGTTGGAAATTAAACCATACACGCCGTGTAGAGGTTATACACGCCGTGTAGTGTTGTTCAAGGGAGCCGTGTGCCTTAGCCAGGTAGAAGGACTCGGGTAGGGAGAAATGAGTCGAGAACACGAGGTGTAGTATTTATATACACAGTGTTGTCATGTTTTGTAAATCATGAAGATTTTCTTCCTCCTAACCCCTTGCTTTTGGTTTTTGATAATCTTAAACTAAGGCGTGTTTTTGACCTTATAGTGTCATTTCGTCGATAAAACCACCGGTTGTTCACCAAGATACTGGTGACGATTATACTCTAGAGATGGTAGGCCATGGGATACCAGTTGATCCTCCAGCAGTGCCAGATGTGGTTCCATCCGTTATACCGGACGCAGGCGCAGAGGCGCAGTTCCATGAAGGCTTTATGCGATTTATGAAGACCTTCCAGAGAGCATTGTAGTCTGCCACATCTATGGCAGAGCTGACATGTATCTTCTAGAAGTAGCTTCTGCCTATGTTTTCATGGGATAGTGGACCAAAAGATGTGGATTCCTGGTTTAATTCAATGCAGACTATTTTTGAGCTTCTTGAAACACCTCTTGGGCGAAGGGTCAAACTCGAGACTTAAATGCTGCATGATTCCACCAAGAGGTGGTGGGATGTTACCACCCTTTTTGCGCTTCACCGCGACATGGTGTGGGAAGATTCTTAGGCAGAATTATATGACTTCTTCTTCCTAGAGATGCTGAGGGAAGATCGAGATTGAGAGTTCCTGAATCTGCAGTAGGGCACTATGTCGGTGATGGACTATTCTGCCCTCTTTACCGATCATCATCATTTTGCACCCTTTCTAGTGGGTGATGACACATTGAGGGCCAGACGCTTTGAGAATGGTATTCAATATGACATCTGAGCACTGGTGAATGTTTTTAGGTTTCCTACTGTACACACTATTGTAAACCAGTCACTGACTACTGGGAGGAACCTACGGGAAACTAGTGGTGTTGGCCAAGGTGGTTCGACACCAGTTACTGGTACTATTTCTACTAGTAATAGGAATTTAGAGATGGAGTCCACTCACGGTGGTAGTACCGACCAGAGAAATGCTTCGGGTGGCCCAATCATTTTCTACCAGTGTGGTAGAGAGGTTCAAAAGAGACCATAGTGTCCACGTGACCTATTGGAGTGCTGAGCTTGTGGAAATATGGGTCATCTCCAGCATTATTGTAGGGTGTTTCCACCAATGGAAAGTGATAGGGGTTCTGTACAGACTCCGCATGCAGGAGAAGGGCCAGTAGTTTCTTACTAGTCGGGAAACTGGAATATTTTAGGGCATGCAGGCCGAGATGGTGGTCATGGTCGTGGTAACCCGACATAGGGATCTTAGAAGTAGCAGGGCGGGACAGCTCAGGGTAGCCAGGATGTGTCGCAGGGCCACGATACTGGGCAGGCATATGCAGTGCAACAGACCCAGCTGGAGCAGGATCCCGGACCTTCAAGTGTCAGAGGTAATATTCTAGTAGATTCTGCTTTTTCTTCAGTACTTTTGGATACGGGTGCTACACATAGCTTTATATCTGTTCCCGTTGTGGAGATCTTGGGTTCTATTTTTCTTCTTCTTCTGATGTTATGACACTAGGCACTCTGTTGGGAACTAGAATGGCTACTGTGCTTCAGTGCAAGAAGTGACCCCTTGAGGTTGGTGGGTGTCACTTTCTATGGGACCTCTATGTCTTGGAGATAACGAGCTATGATGTCATTCTTGGGATGGACTGGTTGATACCCTTCCGAGCCTTTGTAGACTGCTATCGTCACAGGGTGTGTTTCATGTCACCAGAGGGTAGAGAGTTTCTATACAAGGGAGAGTGGGATGTTCAGGCTAGTCGAGCTGGACCAGAGCAACGTGGGTGAGGTGGAGTGAAAACCTAGATTGTGAGTTTATATCTGGATGATCAGGGGACTTGTCAGAAGGATTTCCCTCCAGTGGTTGATCGTTTTAGGGATGACTTCCCAGACGACTTTCGGGGTCTACCTCCGAAGTGAGAGGTGGAATTCTCTATTGAGCTTATGCTAGGAGTGGCATCGGTGTCCATTCCTCCTTATAGGATGGCTACACCAGAGTTACAAGAGCTCAAGAGAAATTTAGAGGAGTTGGAGTCAAAAGGTTTCATCCAACCCAGCACTTCTCCTTGGGGTTCTTCGGTCCTTTTTTGCAAAGAAGGTGGATGGTACCCTCAGACTCTGTGGGGATTATCGGAAGCTAAACCAGTTGACGGTTATGAACATATATCCCTTTCTGAGGATTGATGATCTTTTCGATCAACTTTGAGGAGCACGAGTGTCTCAAAGATTTAGATGAGATCTAGATTTCATCGTTTACTCATTAGACCATCAGATATATCAATTACAGCATTTCGGAGTAGATATGGTCTATACGAGTACTTGGTTATGCCGTTTGGACTCACGAACTCGACAAAAATTTTCATGGCTCTGATTAATCGTGTGTTCCATCCTTATCAGGATTCTTTTGTGGCAGTATTCATGGATGATATCTTGATGTACTCTCACACTCTACATGACCATGACACTCATATTGAGATCGTATTGACTACACTAATAGAGAATAATCTATGTGATAAGATCTCAAAGTGCCACTTTTGGATGGACCAGATACACTTCATAGGTCATCTTATCTCAGAGGCAGGAGTTGAAATAGACCTAGAGAAGGTGAGAGCAGTAGTTTCTTGTGAGAAGCATAAGAACGTGTATGAGATACATAGATTATTGGGTCTAGCTGGTTACTACATGCGCTTCATCTAGGACTTCTCCCACATAGCAGCACCGTTGACAGGTTTGACTAAGAAGGGGGTGAAGTTTTTTTGTTCATAATCTTGTGAGACAGCCTTTCAGGTGCTAAAGAGAAATTTGACATCAGCACCAATCCTGATACTCCCATAGTAGGGGAAGAGCTATAAAGTTTACTGTGATGCATCAGGTATTAGTCTAGGAGTTGTGTTGATGCAGGGAGATCAATTTGTTGCATACGGGACTCGGAAGTCGAGGCCACATGAGAGGAATTACCTGACGGATGACCTTGAGTTGGCTGCAGTTGTTCATCTGTTACGTATTTGGAGAATTATCTTTTGGGAGAACATTTTGTGATGTTTAGGGACCACAAAAGTCTCAAGTATATCTTTACTCAGTGTGACGTGAATCTCAGACAGAGAATGTGGGTTGAATACCTTCAGTCCTTTGATTTTGAGCTTTCTTATACACCTAGTAAGGGTAATGCAGTAGATGATGCACTGAGCAGGAAGACTCGGACATAGGTAGTACATGAGGCTAGTGGTGAGTGGCAGCTTATGGATTTGTTCTTTGAGATGCATTTGGAGGTGCATGAGAGTCCGGGGAAAACTTATCTTTCTTCCTTAGCTGTGACATCTACCCTCCTGGCTAGAGTGAGGATGAGACAACTATCTGATTCAGAAGACCTAGTTCTACAGGAGTTAGTGGCAAGTGAGGACCCTCCTTCGGGATAGATGATAGGTGATGATGAGTTATTGTATTTCCAAGGATGAGTATGGGTTCAAGGGGATATACTCATGGAGCTTATGTGGGAGTTTCATGCTTCAGCTAGGGCAATGCATCCCATAGTTACCAAAAAGTACCATGACTTGAGACATCAATATTGGTGGCTAGGTATGAAGAGCGAAGTAGCTGGTTTTTTTACTAGATGTTCCAGATGTCAGCAGGTGAAGGCAGAGCATCAGAGGCCAGCCGTACTGTTACAGCAGTTACCCATCCTATAGTGGAAATGGGCTGATGTCACGATGGAATTCATGACTGGGTTACCAAGGTCACCTCGAGGCAATGTTACTGTGTGGGTTGTGGTGGAAAGACTCACCAAGGTGGCTCACTTTTTACCGATCAAGGAGACTTTCGGTGTTGACGAGCTCAGAAAGCTGTATATCCAAGAGGTTGTGAGTCTTCATGGGATCCCTCGTTCTGTCATTTCGGATAGGGATTCCCATTTGATGTCTCGTTTATGGAAGAGTTTTCAGTGGGTATTGGGTACACTGGTGCTTTTGAGCATAGCTTACCACCCTCAGACTGATGGACAGTCAGAGCATACGATACAGGTGCTTGAGGACATTTTGTGTGCATGCATCCTAGAATTTGGGGGATATTGGGAGAAGCATATACCCCTGGTTGAGTTTGTCTATAATAATAATTTTCAGGAAACTATTGAGATGGAACCCTACAAGGATTTATATGGTAGGCCATGGTGATCACCCCTGTGCTGGTTAGAGACAAGTGAGGCAGCCTTACTGGGACCATGTCTCATGCAAGAGACATTAGAGCTGGTTGAGTTGATAAAAAATCAGATGGTTGATGCACAGTCTCATCAGAAATCTTATGTTGATCACCACAAACTACCCTTGGATTTCTTTGACAGGGATGAGGTGTATTTTTGTGTTTCACCAAGGTTGGGACACATACGGATCAGGAGATAGGGTAAACATTCACAGTGGTATGTGGGACCATTCAAGATTCTGTAAAGAGTTGGGTCATTTGCCTATTAGTTGCAGGTACCACAGAGGTAATGGTCCATGCATGACGTCTTCCATGTATCTTAGTTGTGCCATTATCATTCATACCAATCTCACGTATTTTAGCCCAAGTAGGTTGAGATTCATGTCAATGCATCCTTTGAGGAGAATCTGATTCGTATCGTTGATAGGATCACGAAGGTTCTCTGAGTCCGGTCAGTTCTTCTAGTACAGGTGCTATGGCAGCATGGCCGAGTTCAGTACAAAACCCGAGAGTGGGAGACTGACGCACGTGCTCAGTGGCTAGAGTTATTCTGAGCTTTATCTTTACCACCAACGGAAGGACAATTCAGGGACAAATTTTTTTAAGGGGGGTGTTTTTAAGAACCTGGTTCTTTTTCTTGAGGTAGGAGTTTCTTCTTTTCTTTTTTCCTTATGTATTTTTGAGAAAATAATGAAAACGGGGAAAATCCCAAACTTTGTGGGTATAGGGAGTGTACTTGTCCACATGTCATGTAATTTGGCTGTGTGGGATGAGTACACAAGGCATGTTTCCATGCTGGCGATGAAAGGTGTAAAAACCGACTACACACCGTGTAGTGGGTAATTACACTACATGTAGTCAGTCAGCAGGAAAATAGTAAGGCGGTGGCTAGCTGAGTGATCGTACACGCCATGTACATAGATATTACATGTTGTGTATTCATGTCGGAAGATGAATAGTGCCACGCTGGTGAGAATCCACCAGCGGAACCATTAAAAAATGAAAAGTACACACCGTGTACCCAATAGTACACGCCGTGTAGTCTATTTTTTCTCTTAAAATGGGCAGTAGACGCCTTTATGCATAGAGGAAGCTTAGAACCAAAGGATAGCTTGTGAGAGACGTCCGAAAATTGGAGGGCCTCTTGACCGCACACTGAGAACCTGTTTTCTGCACCGTCGATTTCCTTGGGACCTCACGGGTGAGTTATTCCTTCTTCGTGCATAGCTCTTTCCAATTATTACTATAAGGAAAGTTATTTGAGTTTTAACAAGGTTATTTCCACCTCAGATCTACACCATTCTCGGGCGTTTCGAGGAGCGTCGTTCATGTATATTGATCAAGGGTGATCGAGGTAGGTGGTCTAGTGTTTAAATTCCAACTGTTGTGTGTTTTTGTGTCCCATTGTTCTATGAACCCACGTTGGGGTGTCGTATGGATGAGTCCTTGGATGTTTAAATACCTAGAATTGCATAGGTAATTTAATCTAAGGGTAAAACTGTTGTTTGGGATCACTGCTTGGATCCAGGACCACCCGGGGGTGTGTTCCTCTGTTTATCCGTTTGACGGAATACCCAAGGGTATTCCATGTTTATATTGAGAATTACTTTTTCCTTTAAAGGAATTGTATATATAACTACATATTATACTTTTGGCTTGGCCCGATTACTTGTGCCTGAGGTAAGTGTTTTACTTTAGCCTGATGGCATTGTTTTCTTAGCCCGAGGGCACTAGTTGTATAGCCTGAGAGAAATATATCTTATTCCTGAGGGCAGTAGCTTCCATGCCTGAGGGAAATATTCGATATTCCTGAGGTTGAGATTCCATACGCCTGAGGGAACCATTCGTAATACCTGAGGGTAATCCTGAGGGTGTGGTCATATTATCATGAGGGCATGGTTATATTAGCATGATGGGAAGTTTCTGATTATCCTGAGGGCTTGGTTATGAGGAACATTGAGTGTTACTAAATTGAACTTGAATGTTATTAAATTGAACTGATAAATGAATATTTAAATGGCAATGAAACAAGTAATTAAAGTCACTTCTGAGTGCTTACTTGTTTACTGCATTTATTTCACACTTTTGTTGCACATTTCTCAATAAAAGTTAGGCACATGCCTTTGGTGGGTGCCTACTTGGATTTATTTCACACAGCTTGTTTGGGTCATGTCTTCGTCCCAAACATACTATATTGTTGCAGGTGTGGATAAGGGCAATGGGTCCCTATACATGTACTTGAGTGTTTCTGAGATGTAGGGGAGCATAGGACCGAGCTTACTCTTGTGATGCTTCCGGCTGTTTTGTTTTTTTGTTATACGTTGTACTTGAGTTGTATTGTATTGTGTTGAATTGTATTCTATTATGGATGATTTCATAGAATAGTGACATTCTGCATCATTATCTATATGGCTGGTGGTTCTATTTTACTTCTAGTTCTTCATTTCAGTTTCTTATTGTTTACTACTTCCGCTGTTGTATGTTATTTATCCTTTCTGTTGCGCTACACTTTGACAAATGAGGGTTTAGTTTCCCCACTAACAAACTCGGGCCCTCACTGTTGGTTGGCAGCCTCTGGAATTTGGGGAAATGTTCTTGAGGTCATGTGACCAACCGGGTTCGGGGTACCTGTTGATTGACACCAGGATCTAGGACATTACAGTCCTATTGCATCTTATAGGATGAGAAATATTCATATTCCAAAGATATACCAATGAGACACCCACTAGATGGGTTTGCATGGGAGAAAAGTTGTCCAGATTCAGTAGAGTTAAGATAACTTGAGTCCTCTGAGATAATAATATCTGGGGGCTATTCAGAAGAATCGAAAATTAGTTTTTCAATTTTCGTAAGGTTGCTTCAATAAATATTGGTAATCTCTTCTTCATCCACCATCTCATCCCAGGTATTACCCGAACTCTCTCCAAAAGGATATGACTTATTTACCCATACATTAGGTTTCTTCTTTGTGGGTTCGGGATTTTCAAAGTTAGTGTTTTTGTCAATTTTAATTCCTTCATAATTCAATCCATCCATCATGACTTGCCTATGAAACCTGGCTTTTCAGAAATCTACATTTCAGCAAATAATGTCGTACAATTTTAAAGAGTTCAATGTATCGTGGCATACGCTGAAATTAAATCTGAACCTCTACTTTTTGTTGTTTACATTAAAATTAATGACCTCTAGGAGTCTATAGGAAATATCATCCTCCATCATTACTCTAGAATATAGAAATTTCAGCATTTAAGGTTTGTTAGTCAATTTTGAGAAGAGTTCCTATGCAGGACACAATGTCGTTTAAGATAACGAGATGTCATAAGAACTAGCTAAGTCCATGAAGTCTAACCCATATTTGTTCCAAGGTGTTCCTAGAGGCATGTGGATTAATGTTATAATCACATTCAGAGATTATAATTACATTTGGATTGATTTATAGGTTCCCTAGTTTCCAAACATGATGATGTTCCTCCTAGGATTTTAACCGATTCTATATTGGGTTTAATTTCATCGGTTTTCTAATAAAAATTTGGAGGGAAGTGTTGATGAAATCCATGTATTTTTTTATAGATTTGGGACTTCACTCAAGAGATCATTAATCTACAAGCCCCCAATTTTCCCAAACACCAAACTAAATAATCTATAATTTTGTCACGACCTCTATCTAGATTATAATAAATCAAACATGGATAAATTCCACTTGAATGTTAGAGATAATAGACATTACAAGACCAATAGTGAAGGATTTTGATACCTACTAAAATTGTTGGAGAATTAATAAAATTAATTATTATTATTTATCTCATAATTTTTAAAAATGAAAATATTAAATAATGTGTATTAATTATTAAAAAAATGGATATCAACACCATCATTGTAGTGTAATCATTACATAAAACAATGAATTTACTTAAAAAAATTCTAGATATGGTAGAATAGTTAATTCAATACATTACTATCAAAAAAATTGAATTATTTTTTTGAATCCCATAAAATTATTCTACCACCATTATAGGTGGGTGATAGTGAAAAGGATGCATACCGTAGACATATTAATGGTTGTTCCTATGTTTTTTGGGTTAAATTATCAACTATTTTCAAAGATATAATGATAAAACAATAATAAAAAGATAAATTCATCATACTTTTACATATATATTCTCTTTATAAGGACAATAAATGGTAAAAATAATTATTAGTGTTAATGACCTATCTTACTGTAAACCGGAGGAGGGAAATCAAGCTATTGATCAAGCTTTTAAAATAATGTGTTATAATGAACAGTTAGTTTAATTTGTATCCCTATTGGATTATAAAATTCCAGTAAAATTATTTCATTATACTTATAATCATGGTTATATTTATTTTCCCATCCTAGATAAACAAAATATATAAATAACATAGGAATTTTTTTTTACTTCACAATGTAGATAAGAATTAGTGAAAAAATATTTCAACACTACTTATGGGGATGATTTTATAATGGAAGAGAAAAGATACCAAGGATAATATAATTACAAAATATCCTTTTTAATTTCCATTAAAGGGAAAAAAATATTAAAATTATAATGAAAAAATATGATGATATTTTCATCTTCTGTTAAAATAATGGAAACTGGAAAATAAATTCCAATTAATTAAAGTAGTAATAAGTTGAACTCCATTAAGGTATATTTATCAAAATGAAATTCACTAATTGTGTATTAAATACAATATGAATACAATATACATATATTCTAATATAATAAATGAGAATGAACTAAAATTTTATAGAGTGAGCTCCGAAGGAGGTGAGAAGGGATGATTATAATATCTACCATGGGGATATCACTATTTCTCATTTCTAGATAGGATTTATTCATGTTTGTAATAAGTTTTATTAAAAAGTGTATACTAGTGTCCTCATTAAAGGAATGATACAATAATTCAATTTTGAAATAAATTTTATTATGGAACAAAAATACAATATTAATGGTTTAGTAACTCATGAATCACAAATATCCATTTTACTGATTATTGAATATAAAAATGTATCACTCATACATGATTGTGGAAGGATAATTATTTTCCAAATAATATTAGAAATAGTTGACCTACTTATAAATATAAATGTTTTTGATTCTCAACTGAACTATGTTAATGGATATTCAAAAAAAATACTAATAATGATTTAGATGAATAATCCTTTATAAATAAAGATATGACATAAAAAAATTAGTTAGTTAAATGTGTCCATATCAATAATTCAAATTCTAAAGTAAACCACATATAATTCATGATATTTTATTAATATATCTTGTAAATATACAATGAATTAAATTAGTTTATTTGTTAATGATTGATAAATTTTCGAGATGGATTATCTAAAAACAACATATCAAAGCAATCATTGATCATACATGCGAGGTAAAAGTCATTCATAACTCATCATCATAAATTTCATAATGGTAGTAAAAGTAATATCAATGTTTAGTCACATATATATATGTGTATATATTTAAAATATTCCATCATTCCTTACAATACATGTTATGAAAATAAAAGTAAATCATGTAACCATCTTCCAACCTGATTTTCTAATGTATATCGTATCAGTCACGATATGAAAATAATCTATTTGGACAATACCTTAATATTTTTATGTACGTTTGTTAAAATATAGCCTTATCTAAAAAATACAATTAAATGTAAATTGAATATGATTTTATTATCCTATTGGCACTATGAATATTGTATGTTTTTATGATTTCCAATATTTCCATAATAAAATAATATCATTTCAAAAAATATGGGAGAAGTATTAACTTCTCGAGGATACGATCCAGAAGTATTTGAGATGACATAAGCATAATGGAATCCACAAATCATTGTGGGTGGAGTATTTACAGAGATACATACTACATATAAATTTATATATAACCAAATAGTTGGGTTATGTTCAATGTAAAGGGTAATAAATATATTATTATTTATGAATAATGATTTCAACAAAGAATAATAAAAAAAGTAATATTTATGGTTGAAAAGTATGTATAAATTCAATTAATGGACTCCATGTATCTATACTCTAGGACTCTATATGTTGATTGATTCTAGGACATGATACTATTGGTGAGTATTCAAGAGAAAACAGGAATATATGGTAAAAAAGGTACAAATATAGTGTGATAAAATATTGAATGGTTTGCACTTTTGAATGAATTATTCACTAATGGTAATAATTAAAATCCCTTTTAATTTTACTAGTCAATGAATATTTTTATGGTCATCATGTTTTATTATTTATTATCAAGGAAACCACATTTAGAGGAATCCTTATGGAAGGTGTGCATGTGACTTGACGAAAATGAGTGTCTGGTATTTTTTTAATCAACGTAACTAAATGGTTCGGTGATACCAATATATTCCAATATGATATATATTATATAAACAAAAGTATTAATAAATCCTGAATATTGAAAACTAATATATTCAATTTGAAATTAAGGATTGCCATCTGTCTTTAATTGGCTAGTGTAAGGTATATATATTTTCCAGATAAAAATGTTTATAACATATTCAAATAAATATTGTGTATTTCTAGTTTTTTACGACTAATGAGTTTAATTTCATGAAGTTAGACTTAAAGTAGTAATTATTTTATAGGTATCATGATCTATATAATAGATCAATGTGTTTTCTAAATCTATTCACTTTATAGATATTAAAATAGAATTGGAAAATAGAAGTCAAATCAATTTATATTTGGCCCATAGCTGGCATATAATCCTTCCAATATAAAATACATGGGAATAGTAAATGATTATGGAGATTGAAATAATTTCACAAGATTAATTTCTAAGAACTCATCTCATGTGACAAGATATGTACTGATTTTTTATATTATCGATGCATAAATAATGAAAGTTAAAAATCAAATAGATACAACATAATTTCATATAATAATAGTTAGAGAATACTGTTGGTATTATAAAAGTAAAATTTTTGAGCTCCTAGTGCATGTATATGTGACAATACTAGTAATAAATTTAATTCAACCTTGGTCTAAACTTGGTCCAATTCTATAAAATTTAGAAAACAATAATGATATAATAGACAAGAAAAACTAATTATTTCTAGTGGATCCCTTATCTATAATATTTTAGTATGTTGTAGCTTCTAATGTTTCTTAAGAAGAGGTATTAACAATGTCATATTACAATTTTGGGTTATACATAAAGAAAGATATTAATCATTTTATGAGAAGTGATTACTATTTATTTAGAATGGATTTCATGATTATGACATGGAATCAAGATGTGGACACTTAGGTATATCAATACCAGAGCGATTTTATCAATATTATATAGTCATGGTAAATTTATTTTCTTCATAGAAACACTAAAAACCCAATACTAGCCACAAAATGGGTAGGCCAAACAGTTGTAGTAATATTCACTATATGCATGTTGTTTTGTGAAGATTAACCAACTGTTATCAGATGGATCTAGTGTAAGTTGAAGTTTTTTAGAGTTGGTCCAGAGAACCAATTTCAATATAATTTAGTTCAAAAGAGTGTTTAGTGGAGTGAATATTATAATAAATATATTATCACATATTGATTTTTATTTGGTATAAAATTGATTTAATAATTTTCTATAGTAATTATTATATTGATAAAGTCATAATTGTTTCATGTTGTGATGAGAACTCTGAGATTCCATGTAGATAATCTAATAGAAAGACTATGTCTAAATAAAATACTATGATTTGGAAATATTATTATATCATCTAGGATGAGTACCTGTAAGAGTTTGAGGATTCATCTCATGATGTTATAATATGTTAAACTTCATGATGGAATTTTATAAGAATGGACCATCCATCCGAATTCTGTATGTTTTTTCAGTAATTAGATATTCCTATCCTCAAGAGTGTGAAATGGTCAATAGATTTTAATATTCTTATTATTGTGTGTTATGACTCATTCATATGATGTATTTCATAAAACTTGGAGATAAAAACAATTGAAAATTTGGATATGTTGGGAGCATCATGGATAACATGTTTTTTAACTAATATATCAAGGAATGATTTTCACCATCCATATTTATGGAAGTTGATATCTCATCACTTGGATTAAAATATAATGATTACATTAAATTATATTGACCTGAGGTAATGATGTCTGTTTGAGATATTCAAAGTATCATGTATCTAGTATATAGAATGATAACGCATATGTAAACCCTAAAAGATGATATATTGAGATAATGGTACTACATTCAATATATAACAATCATATGTGACAATTGATGCTATGAAATTTAGTTATTTCTCATTGGTTATTTGACCCATATCTATATAGTAATATTGGAATTTAGGCACACCGTAGTAATTCTAATGAGAATGTATCCTCGAGGGTCACACAATAATTTATTTAGATGATCTTGATAATATTCAATTTGAATTTCAATACTAAAATAAATATTATTCTCATTAACATAGAATTATTGTATTCATGTTTATTAATAAATAATATTTGAAATGAAATAAATATTTATTTATTCATTAATTAAATAATTTATTTAATTATGAGAATATTTAATAAATATTTATTTGATGGATATTTTTATAAAATATTTATTTTATTTATTGACAGTTTTAAAAAATATTATTTCAAATCATTATGAATAAAATATTTATTTAAGTATTGAAAATAATTATTCTTGTATTTATTAAATGATTTCGATTTTAAGGGGACCAATGTATAATCTATTGGTAAATATTAATTTAAAATCTGGTGATATAATATTTTTTACGGCGTGAGTTAGTACATATAATAAAATATTAATATTATTATTATATTGGATTAGGATTATTTTTTATTAAAAGATTATTTAATGGATTGTATATATTTAAATAATATATTACCTTAAACTCTATATCAATAAATAAATTCTTATTTCTATTATGTAGTTTTAGTTGAGAATTTAGATACATTATTCACAGAAAACAACTCTCTCGAACACCAACTCTCATTTTCTCATGAATGGTAGTAACTATTTCAAGCCCAAATGATATTAGTGTAATTAAGTCATGCAATTCAAGACAATTTATTCACCCTGATAGTACCCAAAAATCAATTGGTATCACTCCGAGAATATATAAGAACTTGTGAATCATAACTAAAATAATTCTTCATGTGGAATCAGAGATATTTAACACTGTTATTATTTTAATTTAATATTTAATAAATAGATTATTTTGTAATTTAAAACAACTCAGAATTGATTTAAATTAATATTTTATGAATCTAAATGATTTTTATTTATTCCAATTGTGATTGGGATCATATATAATATTAAAATTATATAATATTTTCTTTTAATAAAAAAAATATTTTATTTTAAAAAACTATAATTATAATAAATTTAATATTTTAAATTTTATTAATATGTAATCTAGTAATAATAAAGGTAAATAAATTAGATATTATTTTGAAATAATTTATAATCACATGTATTCAATATTTTTTTATGTATACATTTATAAATAAATTTAAGTGTTCATTAATTATTTAAAATAACATTTATTTAGGGTCATAAAAATTATTATTCTTATAAAATTATTACCTTTAAATGAACTATTATTTTCATGAAATAATTTACAAATCTAAAATTATAAGCCTTAGTTTAGTGGTAAATATTATATTATTTCTCTTTGTAGTAGTAATTTGTAATAGTAATTAATATAATAAATTTATGTTAAAAAAAATATAAAATTAATCATAGAAATTTTGATGTAAAAATTAAATATATTGAGAAAAAGTATAGTAATATTTTATGAATGTAAAATAATTTTACTAAACACAGCTTGTATTTTATAAATTCACTAAAATAAGTAATTTTAAATTAACTTTTACTAAAAAAATATACCCTAAAGCGAACTAAGGGATCCCTCAGGACATATGTTGGACTCTATTGGGACGACCATGATGATAAGTAAACTCAATCAATATGAAGGGGGTTGGTAACGTGGTATGTGTAAAATAACACATGGCAGTTAGAAAGATCACCCAAAGGGTACACTAGTATGCGTACATAGTTTCTCGGTATAGTACATGTCACGACCTGTGTCGGGTCATGTGTCTGATGTGTTTTTGGAGCAGACCCCACTTTCATCTTGAATTTTAAGTAGAACAACATAACGTATTATGAGTTTACATAATGATCTAAAGAATTATGTGGGACAACCTTCACATGTAACATTCTATATGTTTTAAAAACAAACATTTATATCGGGACCACTTGATTAGATTGATGATAGAAACAAAATAATCCAAAATATTGTCTTCTACCTCCCACTGATCTAGTGAACCTATTACGAACCTCTTTCCTCTCAATCTCACTAATTAACATAGAGGCCACATTTAATGCATAAATCATACCATAATCATTTTTTTATGCAGTTTCAATAAATTTAGTGGGATATGTCTTTTTTGAAGCAAATTCACAATGAATCTCATGTCATATAAATTTTAAATACGATAAAATATATGAAGGAAAAATTGTAAATTTCATATTTAATGCATTAAAATAATATATTATTTATTTTATATATTCAGATTTATTAATTCTTATCGAGTCTTTATTAGTGAAGGAAATGATGTGTATAATATATATATATATATATTCAATCTATAAAATTCATGTCCACATATTTCTTTTTGGGCTATGAAATCGTGATTTTCATGGATCTCCCATGATCTTGGGTATAATTTTCAAATGGTTGTATACGGATAATCATATATATATATCTTATAATTTTATAATTTTTAATACACAGTAATATGAAAATTATATATCATTGTGTTCTTCCTTCTCTTTTAATGCATGTTTAACGGTGATAATGAGAAAGAATATAGAGTGATTTCAAAAATAGGAGAATAGAAGAAGAAGAAGTGAGAGCAATGGAGTAAAATTCCATGAAAAAAAGTATAATTGTTCTAAAAATTTTATGTTCATGGAAATTATTCATTTAAATTATACCTCCATGATCATTTTTAGTAAAATACTTCTGTATGGGAAAATATATTTTTTTAAAACATATAAATTTTTTTTTTATAAAAATATATATTTATAAGGGGTTATATTTAATATTTATGTTTTTGTAAGGTGATATTTATATTAATAACTCTTTATGAATATTTAATTATTTTCAAAAATATATTTCATAACTCTGATTTTATGTATGAATGTTATTTTACAATCTAAATTGTATAATTAAAAAATAATTTACGAAAATAGAATTTTATTTTATTTTATAAATAATATTAATATTTGATACAGATTCTAATATTGTTTGAAATAATAAAGTTATCATTTTATTTTTAAATCTTCATTTTGAAAATATATATGTTGAATATGCATATAGAAATAGTTGTACACTATGTGTATGATTGTATTTCCAAGCACATTTAGATATAATTTTTTAAATTTAATTTTATATCTATTTATAAATAAATATTTTAATATAAGAACTTATATAATAATTATGGGTTTCTCCTATAAAGGTGTATTTATCCAAATACATTTATTGTATTATTAAAAATGAATAATACTATTTATTGAATGAAATAAAACTATTTACATAATGTAAACCAATTTATATAGTCATTGAAAGGATTTTAATGGATTTTAAATGGGAAAGTAAAATATAAAAAAATAGAATTATTTTTAAATAAAACATGGTTATTTTATATGATGTGTGATGATGAGGAGTGTGGAGTGAACCCACTACATCAAAAATATATTTTCCTAATATTGAAACATCACGTGGGCCAATAAATGTCTAATGGTTTTATAATTATCATTTTAATCAATAAAAGTTATTGTTTTCTAATTTTTTAATAGAGATATCCAAGTATAATTTCAAAAATTAATTTTTTGAAATAAACTTGTATTGAATGTAATATAAATTTTTCATAGGTTTTGAAACTTTTTCATAAATACCATACCATATTATTTTAATTGATAATATATAAATTCAAATATTTTTTATTTGATATAAAATGTTCTAAAAGAAATTTTAAGTAATTTAAAATGATTTTTTATCCATATGATTAACGGCCCTTACTATGGAATTTTATCCTCATCCTGTGTTTCTAAATTGTTTTCCACAAGGTCCTTAGAATAACCAATGACTAGTTGTTCCTATTTAGTAACTAGGTTAGGTAAGAGAATTATTTACTTTATATTATTTTTAAAATCATTTATGATGTAATGAATTCTACAAATCCTCCAAAACCTAGATAAACAAAATTTCATCAATTGTATAATGGACTTTGTATTTATTAGTTATCTTCAAAAAATAAATACATCATGTTTTTAGTACCAGATTGGAAGGTGAAGGTTTGGTTTGTTACACTACACTTGGATCCTCCATGCACAATAAAAGAATCATGGAAAAGGGTTTTTTGATGATTGAAAAAATTCATCGAATAAAATAACCTATGACTAGATATTCATTTATTTTTATAATAAATAATTTCATTTAAAATTTAACATGAATGTTCCTCTTGTGGGGTTTCAGGATGCTCAAATAATTTCATTCTTAGCACTTAGAGCATCTAGTAAACATATGATTTAAAATCCTCCCATTTTGGAATACCTCGTCACTTCAGCCAAGTTTGTTCGATGTTAAAGTAAGGGTAGAGGAATAAGAAACTTATAAATAGAAAAATTGATATTATAACTATGAATAAGGATATTTTTATTATTCATCAGGTTTATAATATCAATCTTTTGGTCCAAGAATTTAAATTGGTGACTATCTGGGGTTCTTCTAATCATTTAAGATATTAAATTATATTCATCTCGTTTTACACACTAGGTAGTTTTGGATATGTGATACTGATAAATATTGGTGCCTTTAACACCTTTGGTTTTGGAGATATTTTCATGGAAACTAATATTTGAGTCTTGTTATTACAAAAATATATTATTAATGTCTATAATATGTTCTCTAATCTAAAATCCCATAAAATGATTGATGAAGACAGTTTGTCCACTATATTTTTGATTTAAAATAGAATCAAATGAAATGTATCATGGTTATAGAAAATGGGATGAAATATCCATTCCCAAAAATTACATAGACTAAACCATATAGTGGAAAAATCAATATAAATCATAAGGAATTATTTTTTCATGTTTTTCACAAAAATATTGACATGTGAATGCAAAAGGAATTAGAATGATTTCATATAATGATTTCTTTGCAAGATTCAAAGGTACTAATTTTGATATTTTTGTTGATTTTATCATGTTAAAACAACAGAGAGTATCTTTTAAGGGTTATTTTCAATCCAGAATAAAAAAATTAATAGAATTTATATACATATATTATTTTGAGATAATGTTTTTATTAGTAGGATATATTTATGTTTACCAATTTTAGGGTGATTATTTTGGAAAACACTGGGCAAATAATTTTTAAACTAATGATTGTGCATGGGTTCTTGGTATGAAATTTAATTACATGAATGAAATAGAAACAAAAATGAAATTAAATGATGTATATTGATAGAATTTTTAACACCCTAAGATTTTATTTTATGTACACTTTAAATTTTTATTTATTTTATAACATTCATTTCACAGAACAACAATATTAAAGAACAATGATATACAAAAAAATATCATTATTTTAAAATGATTGTTATACCACAGTTGTTAAATTGGTGAGAATGAATAGTATATACGAAAATATAAATCTATATGTTATATATTTAAGAAAATGTTCTTACTTGCATAAAAATTATTTTATTTTCATAAGATTAGAAGAAATCAATTTTTTTTCATTAAATGACTATATTTTTCTAATGGTGTTTGTATAGCCTTTTAATAGACCACTATTTTTATAAATTAAATTTAGAAACTTTTATAAATTATATTGAAGAAACAAAACATAATTTTTAAAATTGGTTTTCATAATTATTATAGGGTAAAATTTTTGTATTTTTCTGAAAATATTTATTTTATAGTTAACAGTGAAAATACTAAATTTTTTATAAAACTATCATTTTCATTATATTAAATCTTATATTTATGATTTTATTAATAAACTCACCTATGATAATATAATTAATTTTTGGGGATGTTATAAATGAAAACATGGTATATGTATATAATGGAAGAAGTAAATAATTATTTTAAAAATGATAAATTAAGTATTGTTATTTTTGTGAAACAAAAATGTTTATTTACTAAATTACAATCAATATAATAATTTAAAATAAAATATAATTCAATAAAATAGATTAATTAATTAATAATTTCTTTTCATATGATTATAATATATTTTAATGAAACCTTAGTTAATATTTTAATGATTTACAATTTTAGTTATTATTTTAAAATCATTAATTTTCGAATCAATTATGATTTTATTTAAAAATTTAACGATCTCATATTATGAAAATTATTTTAAAAAATTAGATTCTATTTTTGAATTTTTCATATCAAAAAATCATTACTATGATTTTTTAGGGGTTTTCTAAAATAGTTAAATTTTTTGTGAATAGTGAAATACGATAATTTACGAAATTTAACAAATAAATGAATAATTGATTAATAGATTATTTATGGATGATGTATAAAAGAAATATTGAAATATCCTAATGTATTTTGAAATAATTTTTGGATAATTATTAAACTATTAATATTCATTATCCAGATTATTTAATAAGTGATTAAAATAATCAAAAAGCATCCCTCTCCTCCACTATAAATACCACCCCTCACCACCTCTTCTCCTCACATATACAATGTCATGATTCATTTCCAATTTATTTACTATCCTTCTCAAAAACATATCCCCCACATTATAGTTTTTATGGCCTCGCAAAAATATCATTTCAAAGTTCTTTAATTTTTTTCTCATAGAGAGGAAATCAAGAGGTTATATCTCTTATTATTCATTCATTTTTTTGTTTCTTATCTTTTATTATCCTTTATTTACATATAGTATCCATACATGGATCATAAATATAGTATCATAAATATACTACAATTATATTATGATTTTGTTATATCCCCCATCAATTTGTTTCTCTTCCCCTTTTTGTATAAAAATTAAAATGTCATCTTTGAGGTGTCGATCACCATGTTCATTTACAAGGATTCATTCATTTTATAATACAACCATCAAGGATGGTCATAAAACCATTTATAAAGATAATAAAGTTTATAATATTTATATTCCAACTTATTATGTGTTATGAACCAATATATATAAATAATATTATTTAATAAAACTAAACTAGTCCCTAATGATTGGAAAAACCCCAAAATAATCCGAACATTTATCAGTCACATTTTATCTAATGAATCATCCTCACATTTGAAAAAATGTTATATATATGACCATAAAATATTCAATATGTTCATTAATATTAAATAAATTTTAATTCTGGATAACTATTTACATTTCACAAGTTTATTCATATATTTATACATGTGAACCAATCATGAAAACCAAGGAAACATACTCTTCAAAATAATAAAATATAATATTATAACTCATCAAAAAGACCAAAAATTAACAAAATAAAATTATAATAAATCAATT
This sequence comes from Viscum album, assembly GCA_963277665.1. Classification (NCBI taxonomy): domain Eukaryota; kingdom Viridiplantae; phylum Streptophyta; class Magnoliopsida; order Santalales; family Viscaceae; genus Viscum; species Viscum album. Next base: position 1,501,082,315 of record OY728142.1, on the reverse strand, counting down.
AATTTTTTAATATGTTCTTAATTAAATTATTAATGAATTTAATTTCATTATCTAGTACATCTTGTTGATGTGCTCAACAATTTATACATAAGGTAAGGGAATCTCCCCAAATCTCCATTTTCATTCTCGTTATGAATTCTCTCTCATTACCCCAATGTAAATATTATCTCTTTATCATTATTTTATGTTATTTTTATATATTCCTATATAATGTATCCATATCCGTTAATATTCCTTTTATGGTAAAACATGTGTTTTATAAGGTTCTCTTTTCAATTTCTCAAGATAAGAATGCCCAATTTACGTGATATTTTATATTTATTACCCATTTCAAGTACATGACATAATATGTTTTAATCGACCAATATTTTTCAAAAATAAAAATTTTTATCAATAAAAAAGTTCATTTTTAATTTCTAGTTTTATTAAAAAAATCATTTTTTATTTTTTAAATAATTATATTTATTATCCCCTAACCTGCATTGATGATGCTCATTTCTATTATTTCTTAAACACTAATTTTACATTATTTCACTTAGGTTTCAAAATTAAATTATGAATATTCATTTAAATATAATATTATTCCCTTCTCTTTCATTCTATATATATATATTTATAATCTAATTTTATGAAATATAAAAATTATTTTACCAAAAGAACACTTCATTGCAAAGTAAAAAAGGGATATTTCACTTAGGAATTCCTTGATAATTTAGTTAGAGTATTTTCATTTATTTAAACACTCTCATTGGAATATTATACCTTAAAAGGATTAATCATTTATGATATTATCTACCATTCTTTATATAATGGCTTGTATTTATTTTTAATATGAAATTACTATCTTGATACCATTCACCATATTACTGTTGATGGTTTAAGATTATGATTATTTTTTGGGGAATTTTTTTAACATTTCATATGATAGATTCAATATGAATTTATAATTTGTTTATGATTTAACCCATTCATATTAAAAATTCATTAGACATATTATGTTATTATCATGGCCCGTTATATCATTCGATGCATGGGTAGGTCACATGATACAAACTAGAAATAGTTTTTACCCAATTTAGTATACGTTCTTTTCTTAGGACATAACTGTATGTTTATGGTGTCTAAAATTATGCATTCCATCACTATTTTTTCATAATAGATAGAACATTTTATTATATGATTAGTATAATATCCATGGTTAAATTTCATTCTCATGTTATTGTTTATATTGAATTATTTATTTATCATTTATTCCTACCATATTATGATCAATATTATATATTAATGGAATGTTTTTAGTTATTCATCCTTCTTTATTAATTATGTTTATGATATCTTCATCTATATTGATTACCCTTACTAATCGTATAATCTCACCCATTTCTTATGTATTATTTTTCCCTTGGATGTGAATATGTGTATTATGAATGACTTGTAGGGATAGTCTAGTAATTTAAAGTTGTTTTTAATAGAGTGTATATGATGTTTTTTCATTTATGTTATAAAGTAAAACATGTGTATATTTATTGTTTTCTAGATATACTAATAATTAACTCATTTGGGATTTGATCTCTCGTTTAAAATACCATTGTAATTATGTAAAGCATCGGATCTAGGCTACCGAGGTCTGGTTCATTACAGTTGGTATCAGAGAAATTTTAATGGAGACCTTGGAAACAATATTGAAAAAATATGTATTATGGAACATAACACTCAGTTAGATAATCATATAATAAAATCCTAAAATTTTTGTTGTATAAAGATTTTGTGGGTCTTTGTCACGACTCATCCCAGAGGGGCTCATGCCATGACTACCCCAAGTATGCCTCTAATAGGCCTAGGGCATGTGTAAACCCCTAAGTATGCATATACCAAAATGGGAGGAAATAACCTAAATTACTAATATTCACACCCACATCTCCAAGACACAAATTATGAAATATAAAATCACTAAGTAAACAATGAATTTGAACATTTATATCCCACAAAAAAAGTACAATAGTGAATGTATTAGGATGTGAATAGTGCCAAATACAAGAACCCAAAAAAGAGCATGTAACCACAAGTCCAACCTGTATGGAAAGAGGAAATGGGACTAATATCTGAAAATTCATAAGAATACACCTCAGACTATCCAACCTCACAAATCACTACCTAGGTCGGGACTTCTTTGGACTCTATCAAAATTTTGATCATTTTCACATGACATGGATCATGTGGGAAAGTCCCTTAAAGGGGTGAGTATAACATTACTCAGTAAGACACCTAGAAACCACAAAGCAAAAACACAAAGGAATACCACAAAGGAATACAATAATTGAATACAAAAAATATATTCCATGAGAAAATACTAAATAGTAATACCTCAAAAGAATACTAAAAAGGAATACCACACATGACTACTAAAATGTTTTTCCAAAAAGAATACCACACAAGATTTCCACAATGGAATATAATAAAGGAATACTATAGATGAAAAACATGAAGGAATACCAAACATGATTACCATTAAGGATTCCAAAAAGGAATACCACACAATATTTCCACACATTAATACCACATAGTATTACCATAATTGAATACAAAACAATATTACCATTGAGGAATGCCACATAGGATAACAAAAAAGGATTACCACATTGGAATACCACATATGATTAACACAAATTAATACCACATAGGATTACCAAAAAGGAATACCACACAAGTTTACTATAACATAATACCAAACATGATGACCACAAAAGATTACCACAATAGAATACAATACATGTTTACTATAAAGTAATACCATAAATGATTAGCGGAAAAGAATGTACAGTCAAATATGCAGTATTATATGTCTAAAGCATATATGATAAGGATATATAGATATAATAAATCAAATACAAAATGTATAGAGGTAAGACACCAATAATTAATATCAGTGGGATTTTTCTCAAAGCATGTTCATTTTGGGTGAACTCACACCTCAAGCCCTAATATCATTGGAGACACTTCTGAAAAGGTCTAGCACATTTGGGACCCACTCAAAGATAACCCTTTAGTCAAGGAAGAATATGATACATAGAGAGGGGATCCTTCCCTAAAATACTGGTGAATACCACATACCAAATCTTGATCAACCCACAATATATAATATCTTTCTCCGACACACTAGGGAATACCACTGACTGTAATGATGAGTCTCACTATATAGAGGATCAACATTCTACTTTAAGTGGTTATGTTGATTCCAAAAAACTCCACTAGGGGTCATATATGATCCAAATATAGTCCCATGTAGGGATATTATACACTGTCGAGGACTCAGACTCTATAAGGGATTATAATAATGTGGTGTGGATGTAATGTCGTACTGAACCCTTGAGTAAAAGACCATGGTAACACTCTTAACCTAAACTCATCCAAACTAAAAATGCCCCACTTTTTCCAAAATGCACATCCAATCACTAGGGTCCCAACACAATAGAAGTGTCATCAAATGAACATATTATTTGAAAGTTATGACAGTTTGATATTTCAAAGGGGGTCATTATGCCTGTGGACCAACCCCACAGTCGGTCCACCGACTGCCATGGTCGACCGCTTCAGTCGACCACCCCCTTTTTTTATCTCATGGAAGTTGAAGATGCAATTTCTCACAGTTGATCATCAATGATGATTTTGGACTGACTCTGGCCTGGTCACACCAGGTCTGACTCGAGTCTGACTCATTTGTCCCAGCCAGGCCCACTCAGCCATCTCCTCCGTGGACCTCTCCACTTGGCCCACTCTACCTAGGCTTTCTCCTATCTACATACTCAACTTGGGACTTCTCTGATTGGATTGTGCCCCACATTTACACCCTCCACTAACCCTTCTGGAACCTCTACTGCCGCTCTGTCTCCCTGTGATACTGTTGCGGCTACAAATGGCCTCACCGCCGCACATGGTTTTACTATCATCTGATTCCCCCAATCCTTATAGTCCTTATTGTCATGTCAATGGTCTTTTTTACAGATCACTACACCTCCTAGGATTCCCCAAAATCAGAATAGTTTTAGATTAAAGATCCTAGGATCTTGATCTACGTATTTCTGATATCTGTTATGGATTATCCTCCAATTAAGGGGTCTGATCTCATTTGGAGCCACCCGTCAATGCTGATTCATGATAATAGGGATCCAACAGGGAATAACATGATAAACCAGTGGAGAAATGACAAATAAGAACCTATGGAATGAACCTCATACTTTGTTCATGTTAGCCTCAATTCATTCCCAGGAGAACAAGAAACGAAAAACCAAATCATGAAACTCCAAAAATAATTCCAAAAAAAATAATTTCCTTCCTTTAATACACAATATTGTTGAATAAATTCATTTTTAATTGGCTCATGTTCATTGTATAAATTAATAATGGATAAATAAACATTTGAAACAAACTCCCTACCACGATTTGGATCATTTTCTAACAAGAACGTTCGTCGCATCATTGTCGTAAAAAATATCTTACGAATCCATGTTGTGTTGGTCATTAGCCCATGATCCATGGTCTTTTCCGGAAAGAGAATCCTAAAATCACGATCGAAATGTTCTCAAAGGTTTCTAGGGTTATCCAACAAACTGTGGAAGTTCACCTTAACATGATTTTTAAAGATTTTCAGTCGATGCATTAAAAATAGTTTATTTTAATTATTTATTCTCATTACATCTCACTGTAATGTTTTCACACATGACCCATTCTGACTAATTCTCTATCATTCCTAGGTAAAGAACCACATTATAAACTCAATGGGGTCTCAGATTTTCAATCTGAGTCATCATTCATGAATTGTTACGATTTAAAAATAAACTAATTTTATTTATTCATTTTATTTACGAATATGTCCTTGGTGACTTTTTTTACACATAACCCTCAACAAAAAAAGTTAGGTAATTCCTAGTGTAAATCCAGCATTCAGATCTTAATGATTACCTCATATTTCTGATCTAGGAACCCATTTAATAGTTATTCAAATTTTTTAGGAAAACCATGCATGTATTCTATTAAAAAGATTAATATTTTTCAAATAATTTTTTCGGGAACACAGGGCCTTATAATCTCATTATTTCTCACCACCTGATCACGAAATAAATCCATTTAATATCTAAAAATTGTACATGGAAAATTGTAGATGTTATATTCTCCACAATTTGGGTATTTATCTCCCCAAAATCCAAAAAAGGCATTCTCAAATAGATTAGGGTACTAATCATGAATCTAAGCCTCCCAATCCCAGGTGCTCTCCTGGATATTTTCATACTACCAGAAAACATGCACAAAGGGAATCAATCACCCACAATGAATCATATCCATTTGATCCCCTATCTCTAATGGGTACTGAGAAAAAGTCACACTATCCTCAAAGTCTAGGTCAACCCAATCGATAACGAGCGTTGATTCATGAACATATCTCCTAAGACACGTCACATGGAAGACATTTTGTGCCTGACACATCTACGGTGGTATATCCAAGTGGTATTCTACCTCACCAACTTTACATAGAATCTGGATAGGTCCGATGAATCTCATGTATAGCTAGTAAGTGGGGTGACTTGGTGAGGTAGTCAACGATCTCCCAGATATTTGTGTGAGGGTGTGTGTGGGGGGGGTCATAAATACATTCAAATTTAATAGGCAGCTCAAAAAAACCATTGAGAACAAAATAGTGTAACTATAATCTATAAACTCAAGTATTCTTCAATCTCATTCGTGGTTTTATGAATCGATTTATATATGTATATTCATAATCTTAAAAAATGAGGATTAAAAATAGTCTGATTTTTATTTATTATTGAAAAGAATGATTTTAAATTCAATTATAAATATATTTTTTATGTTTATATTTTCACAACATGCTTATTTGGGAAGAAAAACTCATCATTGGTGTTTCAAATTCTCTACCAGTGATTGATTTCTCACCATGGAAAAATAATAGTGATGTTTTTGAGGTTTATAATTGGTAGGTCTTCCACACTCATGATTCTTTATTCCTGAAGAAGAAGGAGATGTCAACGATTGAATAAGAGGACAGTGAGGTCCATTTTTTCAAGACTATAGAGGAAGATGGAGGAATAGTTTAGGGATTCCTGGAATATGAAGGTCAATTTATTTGTAAACAAGGCATAATATTGATTGTATGACCTATGTTTTAAGATTTATTTAAACCATAGGTGAAAATACCCACAAGTCTGTATCCAACATTGATTCTTTTCCCTATCTTCAAACTCTTATTAATATAATCACTACTACAAATATATATACCCAACACCAATTTAGACACCCAAATATACTACACCCACACCCACAATGGTCTCTCCACACTTGTGTGACCCACAAAGCCTCCCAATGCATGATCTGCAGGCATTATGTGCACATCGCACCTACCCAATGGAAGTACTCAATCAAAAAAGCCATCATGAAGGGTATAATGGATTGTCACTCATGGTGGGTTGATCATGCTTAGCATAATGATTTGAAGGGTTGGACCAATGATCTTGCATATTTGGCCAAAAAAACAACAAGTTACAATGAAATTCATATTCATATAAGAATTTTTTTATGTTTTCACTATTATCAGTACTATTTTAATTATTTTTATTCATTAAACAATTTCATTTCAATTTTAGGTACACATTACATAACAACCAAAACATTTAATAATATGTTATACCATTATTACTATACAAACATTATATTGAGTCTTACTATAATATCTAACTTAGCAATGAAGATTAATATTTTATTGGATCAAAAAAATATATTAAAATCATATTTTAACTATTGATTTTTATGAGTTGTATATTATTTATATATATATACATATATGTTTCAGAATAACATAATTACTATTTTTTAATTTCATCAGTAATATAATCTTTTATTTAAAAAATAACTTAATTTCTATTTTATTAATAGCCGTCCAATTTTTCCTATAAATAACTGACATCAAATAAATTTTAAATAAAATTGTCTCTACATATTTAAACTTGTCTCAATTGTAAATATGGTTCTTATATTTAAATTACCATGTACTCTAACACTCATTATATTTGGATTATTCTAACTTTTGGTTGATCTAAATGAATCTGACTATGATTTATATATTCTAATGTTCATTGGAGTCTATCCTATTTTATTAATGATAGATTTTCAAGATTATTTTACTCATAATTAGTTGAAATAATCTGTAAAGGTGTTTAGTTTTGTAAGGTTTTGGGTTATTATATTGTTTTAGATAAAAATTTAATCTATTCTGGTTTGATTTTCTAATGTATTGTCTTTTTTATTTAAACATCACTTCCCCATTAAAATATTTGGATGTAACTTTCTAACTCTTACTGTAATTTCACCCCTAAAATAATTTTATAAATTTTTTTATAGGATTCATAACATGATTAAATGTAAAATCATTATTTATTTAAAAAAAAGAGAAATGTTAGAAAATTTTTATGTAGGTAATTTTAAATAAATCTATATAAAAATAATAGAGAAAAAACATTCCTCTCACTAGACTTTTTCAGTAGCTGTCACACCATTATTTGCATGAACATTTACAAGGTGAATGGATTCATCATAAGTATGTGTTACATAACAACTCATGGATAAAATATTATCTATGAATTTCATTCATAAAATTTATATTATTAGATAGTTGAATAGAACCATTATATATAGATTGAACAATGGTAGAAGAATCACATTCCAACCTCAAATTACACCAACTTTTTTGCCTTTATAGTTTAATCACATTGACTATTCAATGAATTTAAGAATCAAGAGAATAAGAGTTTCCACACGGTCTATAGAGACATCCATTTATTTTTCAACAATGATCTCTAAAGACATCACTAAATCTAGAAGGTCTATGATTTCATATGGACACTCTATTTGGGTTGAATTTGACCAATACAATGAATGAATGAATCCACCACACACAAAATGTTCCAAAAGATGTTCAAAAATTACCTAAAATTACAAGAGCTTCAGAATCATGAAATCATGTATGGAATTATTATAATTACTATTTTGGAGAGGGTCTACATTTTTCACTATAACAATTATTTGAGAAATCGTAGATATAATATAGAACATAAAATCCTCATGAAGTCACTTTTTGTCTCCCTGATAAATAATATGAACCACTTTTGAGATAGCCACAATAAATATATTAAATAATTTTGAAGAAAATGATATTTTTTCACAATCTAATATATTCAAAAATCTTTTCCATGTTATTATTATACACCTCAAAAATTTATACAATGGGGTACCAAATATCTGCATCTGTATTGAAACTCAATAAAAGGTTATTGATGTCCTCCATGTTCTGATTATAGAGAATAAATTTTGAACATAAATATATACCAATATATTGAATAGATTAATCAATAGAAAGTTTGTGGTTAACCAGCCTCTACACAAGAGAAACAATAGATGGAAAATTCTACGTCTTATCTTGATGGTAGATCCAACATCTGAGTCATCTAATTGTGGTGTATGAATAAAAAATTTTAGATGTCAGTTTTGTATTTGATTTTGGCACTCAACAAATCATATCCTCACCATCAATGAAAATTTAATTAAGAAACATTTATTTTACCTCCATTTTATTCTTAATTTATAGTTAGGTATCAAAGAAATTTTTTAAATAAAATTAAAAGTCTAAGGATTGGTGTAATTGTCTAGTTTTCTATCAAAAAAGTGAGAGAATGTTTCAGATTTAATAACCAATGTAACTGAGAAATTTTTTTAGAGAATGATGTTTTCAAATATTAAAAAATGTAGGAATCTATGCAATTTATTGTTTGATATGTAAGCTTTACTAAGAATAATAATCTAAGATATCCAAGTTCTTTGGTTTTATTATAGATTAATCTATATATAAAATAACACTATAACGAGATATTGAAATTAAAAATATTTTTAATCAAAATACCTCCCTAGTTGATCGGATGAAAACACTTTTTTTCAGGGGACAATAATGATTTTCCTTCTCATAATGCAAATACTCCAAAAAAAATTTATATACATATTAATATTTTTATGTAGAAATTTTTTTCATTTATAAAGAATATAGAATGAACAATTTTACAGACAATAAATGCCTTTAAAAAGAAAATACTTCCATCCATTGATAAAGTGTTTTCTCTTTAATAGTAAAGATTATCTCTAATATGACTAATGATATGTGTAAAGTTCCAAGCACTTGTTTTACCCCAAAAATGTGAACACCAAGATAAATTAATGGGAACACACATTCTTAAATTACAAGATCATTAATTATGTCCAAAATTCGAAAAACTTGAATATTCTTTCCAATGTTTAAGAATGATATATTCTAGTTAATTTCATGTCCTAAAACATTCTCCTAATATATAAAAGATTCTAGGGTATTCTTTATATTTATTTGTCTCCCTAATTAAAAATCATTATGTGAGCACCATATAAGAAATGAGTGGGTGTAGATTGGTTAATGGTAGCTATGGTGGGATTGATTTTATTTTTCTCCAAAAAATTCATAAAATTTTTGTTTCGATAGTCCTCTATAATGGTAAAATTGATAGATGATAGAGGATCAAATTTACTAAATCCCCTAGAACATTTATAATATCCCTTAATAGAACTATTACTAAGCACCGATATATAGGTTGAACTCACTAACTACTTTATTCACTTTATAAAAGATTCATCAGAAAAAAAAATCTAAGGAACTTAAAATAAACCCCCAATACATCATATAAAAGCAATTTATAACATCAATTTTACAAGAAATGTTTCCACCCATAGTCATTATCCTAATAATATTGACACATTCAAATGGAGTAATGAGGAAATCATGAATGGATCTTCTCTTAGTGAAACCAAATTTATTATGAGAAACAATATTATTGGTAATGTTGTCAAGCCTGTTAACCAAAACCTTCCTAATTATTTTTTGAATTGTTATTAAAATAATCATAGGCCTAAAAAGATGGATTTCATTATCATTATTTACCTGGGATTTAAGGAAATGAAATTGATCATTGAAAACATGGTTATCTTCTCCACCTTTGAAAAATGTATAAAAAGGAAGCAAGTATCAATGTTAATAACATCCCAGTTGGATTGAAAAAAATATTGAAACCTTAAGGACTAGAAGAAATCTCACTGGTATATCCAAATAAAACATCCATCATCTCAAGATTTAGACTAAATGAAGAAATATTTTCATTATCCTCCTGGATGACATTCTTAGTAATATAACCATCCAACAAATCCTAGCAATTTTGAGGCCTAATAAAAAAACTTCCTTAAATATGAGACACATGGCTTAGTCAGATTATCCCTCTTTTAAATAAGTTCCCCAAGAATATTTATAATATAAATAGTTATCCTTACATTCATATACATTTAAAATGAACTAAAATAATTAGAGTTTATATCACCATCCTTAATCCATTTTATTTCACAACATTTCCCTAGAAATTGATCCCTTATAATGATAAGATTCTTAAGTCCATTAGAATTCACGATTTCCAAACTAATACTAGAAGAAAAAACACCTCAATTTTAATTCTCTTGAATTGTATAAAAATATCACTTGAGATGATTAATATTCTTTTGAAGAAATCTTAAATATTTTATTCTCCAATATTTCAACTTCCTTTTGAGCAATTTTGACATTAAAACACATATTAAATCATCATCATTATAATTAATAGCTTCATATGTCCCATGACTATGTTAGTTTTAATCTAGTTTAGAGATCCAATTATTATTTAATATGAATGGAAAAGGGAATTTTGTATCACTAATTATAGAATTTTACAATATATAATGATGATCTGAATTTATTCTTGGTATGGTAGTAGAAGAGATAGATATCCAATTAAATGCCTTGAACCCAGAAAGATAAAGAACGGGAAATATTTCATTAAATTGGTAGGATTAAAAGGAATAAAATTATAATAGACTAATCAGTTTATAAGTCTATGTAATCTATATTACATACATGATACACATAATACATTTGAAAATAGAAAATAAAACATGACACATAATAAAAATAATTCAAATGAATTATTTTAAATCTTATTCACAGTTTTCTTATTCATAACCTAGGGAAATGAAACATAATAAGGTATCTCTCAAATGACAATTAAGGGTAATTAAATTGGATTAAATAATGAATTAAGGTAAATAAACCAATATTTCATGGTATATAACTCATATCACATTCAATTTAAATAACTTGATAAGAAAATATCCATACGGAAAGGTATGAAACTAAAACACATGCCACTAAAATAATAAAACTGAGAATGGAATATATCCATAGATATTTGTATAAAAATATCATTGATAATAATAATAATTGCGTTCTCAGTAAAGAAAATTCTTAATTCTTGGATTCAATGTTTTCTTGGTACATGGAACCATTATCGTCAAGACTCTTCACAATACGGATCAAAACATATGTTTTACAAACCAATTTGGTTTCTCTAACCATAAATGTATTGTCAATACCTTTTTCAAGAAAATATATATCACACTGGTTACAAACATTATGTTTTATTATATCCTAATTTTATCCCATGATACTACATATGCATCGATGGTCTTACACTTACTGATCTCTTACCCATTGGGAATTCCTTAAATGGTGCCCAAGTAGTGTCATTCATGTCCTAAGCATTACTCATTTCAAATATATATCACGACTTAAAAAATTATATTTTAAATAATGGATATGTATTTATAAAAATTTTCCCAAATGAGGATACATAATGAAATTAAATACCATTGAAATTCTATTAAAACATTCTTGTGGAAAATAATCTTTAAACATCCCAAAGTGTCACATACCACATTGAAACATTTCAAACCAAAATCCACTTAGAGGAAAAAAATTTAAATGAAACTTATAATATCATGAAAATAATTATATTATTGATATAAAATTTCAATGTTAGTATATATACCATATAAAATAATTTAGGTGAAAAACAACAATTAAGTCTCAATGGGATGTAAATTGAGATGGAAATCCATCACCTTATCCTTCCTTTTGTTGTGTGGTTTTTATCCTCTAGTATAGTGGCTTAATTTTTTTTTAAAAATGTATAATAGAACCATAATAATTTTTATAAATTCATATAACATCTTATTATAACATCTTATTATCTTTTTTAACAATATTTCACAATTTTCACTATTTCATGTGTTAATTGCCTCGATTTCTCATGTATGTTTTGACTTGTTATTTGGTGATCCTACTACGTATATCATGATTTAATCATATCAAGAATATAAATAATGATTAAATTGTCATGTATATTTTGTATATATAAATTTATAACAATCCATAATATTTTGAGATAAGAAATGAAATGCACCATTCATGGAGACGGCAGGTCGTACGTACACAAGAACGCTACCTCAATTTATTTGTAATATTAAAATAATAAAAAGTAAAAGATAAATATTGATATTATGATTAAATTATGATATATATTTCTTATATGTTACAAATTGTCTTTGAAATAATCTTTCATATGCTCCATGTATAGATTGAATGAGTCACATCGCTTTGATCGGGCAGTTATCCAAACTTTCACAAATAATGTTATAAAATTTAAAAAAATGGAATGTATTAGAGTATGTATTATAAAATAATTAAATAAGAAGAAATAAGTTATAAATATCATATATAAAATATATAAATATATTTTCCATCATAATTTTCATCATGAGATATGGTAAATAAAAAATGAACAATCATAGTTTCATGAGGCGGTTGTTCCCTGTACACATAAAAAGTATGTTTGTTTCCCACTTGATGGAAGTGAGTGTAAAGGTAGGTAAAGACATTAACATTAAAATAATATTAAATTTATTATTATTGTGTTTTTATATAGTAATGGAATAAGATTTTTTGAGAGAGTGTATAATGGAAATAAAACTAAAGAGCTTGAGGAAAGATGTTGCCTCTTAATCGGGTAACTTATTTTTTTTAACCAAATGGATTACTTGGATTGATTTATTCCAAAAGGTAGGACTAATTAAGTATTTTATGGATTTTTTGAAGTTAATTAGTTTGATTTGGGACTATCATAAGTTTTTTTAGAGCTTTTAGAAAGTGGGAGGGGTGGTGGACTTTTATAAGGGAAGGGAAATTAAACATTTGTAAATACCGAAAGGTATTCATTAATGGGAGTTATATCTTACCTAATGTGTCTCCAAAATTAAAAAATCACTGATTAAATAGGGATATTGGTAACTAAAAACCTCCACATCATAAAAAATTCTCATTTTAATCATTTGGTTCCTTAACATCTAAGAATCCCTAATTTTATAATTATGGTTTTTATTAAACAATCTAGTTTTATATCCTAATTACAATAACCGTTTAGAATAAACTAAAAAAAATTACTAATAAATATATAGATAATTAATTATTAATATTATATCTAAATTATAATATAAAAATACCTTGTGTTTTGGAAATTAATTTTAAAACAACCGCATGTGTTGCGCTAAAACCCTACATAAACTCAGACCGTATTAACAATGTTTTTATAGTATATGGGTAAATATGTTCATTATAAGAGATAAATTGATCCATAAATGGATGATTTTTATTATTTATTAACACTTAAAAATCACATGGTAGAATTTAGGAATTTTAATAACTTTAAATCATTTAAAAAAATATTATTTATTACAAAATAACAATAATATCAATTTTGATATTATTTATTTAATTTTAATTTTAATGAATCAGAAAAAAATATTAGAATAAATATATATTAATTTCCATTCCATGTAACATGATATATAGATATAAAAAATAATTAAATATAATAATTCATCAATCAACATCACTTTTAATATTTATAATATCATTTTTTTTAGTTATTTATTAACTCAATAATCACTACATTGGAATTTCATAAGAATTTTATGTAACTAAATTATCATTAAAAATTAATGATGATTTATTATTATAAAATTATCACACTTATCTTTTAAATGGATATATATATATATATATATATCCAAAAATGTGATTTTTTCTACATATCTCAATGTTTTATAAATGTTAATGGAAAGAAAAGTTTTCTTTTTTGTCTCTTTTCATACTTAACCATTTATATAGTGAAATTACATTTTATAATTTCTCAATAACCACTAAAATTAGAACCAAGAGGGGATATTTTATATATATTACAGGCCAATGGTTTTCTAGGAAATTTTCCATGTCATTTTATCAATTAATATTAATATTTAGTCTCCTGTTATACTTAATTTTACCTTGATCACTATAATTACTTTTAATCACTTTCACTAATTTTTATGGTCTTAAATTAAGTTGATATTATTAGACCATAATTATTTTATTTATTACTTCCATGTATGTCCATTTTTTTAAAATTAAAATCACATAAGTGGGAACATTAATATTAATGTTAATCTCAAAGACGTTGTGAAAAAGCTGGTTTTTAATATAAAAACATTCGGAAGTTAAATATGTTTTTATATCCAATATTATTATAAAAATGATTCTTATAAACTTAATTTGGTTAGTACTGTATTATTGGTCTATTTTGACAATGAAACCCACCTTAATATATAATTAAATGTTAATAATATTTTATAAAAAATGCTAGTTCTTAACTAAAATGCAGTATTTTTCACCATTCATCAAAAAATAAAACTTCTAAGAAAAATAAAAAATTAACCAAATATAGTTTTGGAATTCCAAATTCAAAAATGAAAATTATTTTTACAAATAAAATTTATGAAATTTCTAAAATTTATTTTTATTTGGATGGGCCATTAAAAGGTGGTAAAACTAGATATTACATGTAACACAAGCTATATCATTGTTGTGTGTAGTGTATAATTAATGTGGTGTTTCATATAAATAAATATAGTAACAAACTAATATTTACTCTAAAATTAAAAAATTATAATGTATTTTAGTGGTACATTATCCCCCACCCTATTTAATTACATCACCCCAATTTAAACATTATAATAATAATAAATTGTTTTGATATTTGGAAATACTATTTTTGAAAATCTCACTCCATAATAGGGTTAATTACACATTTTTTTATTTACAGAGAAATTAATGTAAAATAATCAAATAAATAGGTTCTATATTAGAATATAATTGGTGGGAAATGGAATCATGGATACAAAAGAAAAATCCAAAAATTGTGTTTTGATGGAGAGTGCTAGAGAACTTGTTCAGATGAAAGTTGTAGATCACAAAGCCATAAA
The DNA here is from genome assembly GCA_963277665.1 of Viscum album. Lineage (NCBI taxonomy): Eukaryota > Viridiplantae > Streptophyta > Magnoliopsida > Santalales > Viscaceae > Viscum > Viscum album. The sequence continues at coordinate 1,501,067,021 of OY728142.1, read as the reverse complement.
AAATAGGTGTCAATAAATATCATTGATATCAAAAAAATAATGAGAATTGGACATTATTTTTTATACCCTTTTCCCAAGAGTTGATAAATTCTTTCACGCAATAATAAAATAAGTATATATACTTTTCTATAAATATTATATTTTTCCTTGATTACACCTTCAACTCTTTCAACTTCATTTTTTAGAAAAATATCATTATATAGTAAAGTAATATATCAATCTATAAAACCACATCCAATGTTCAACTTAAACCCCTTCATAAATGGTTAAACCTTCCAAAAGAATATGATTTGAAATAGTATAATTATTTTCATGGTAGTTAGTAGTATCTAGATTGCCTTAACTATATAACTCATCTCCTTGCCAAAAAATAATTAACTCAACATTTGGGAAATATTAAGGCTTATATTTCACTCAAATTTATATTTTATAATACGTTCAACTTTATAATGAATCATTTTTCATAGTTATTAGAACTAATTGACACTAGCTCTTAAATCCTTGATGAAGAAGTATTGTAGTACAATCCTTATATATTTCATAATTCCAATAACCTTTACATCATTGATAAAATGATTTTAAAACATTACAAAAGGATCCAAATACATGATCAAATTAATCATTACCCTTCCTAAATATCATGAACATTAGCATAACCATTATCCCTTATCTTCTTCTAAGGTATGTTCCCTTGATATTTTGAGCATTCATTTGCATATTCCCCAATCTCTTTATAGTTAAAACATGGAACATTTGAGTTTTATTTATTTCCATTGAAATCATTAGTCCCCTTAAATTGTGGGGGCCTCTATTTCATAAATAAAACCAATATTTTATATTCTCATTATGGAATAGGTTTCTCCATTCCTGTAAGGTTATGTGTCATAACCTGATAAAGTTTCACCAATATATCCATTACATTCTCAATTGCAATACTATATATATTATGTTTCTCACTAGGGAAACATCTATATTAGCAAGGAGTATTGGTACACTTCTTCTTTCTAGGTTCTCTTTCTAAACAATGTAATATACAATATTACTTCATAAAACAATAAACTTATCATAACTCTATATATGGTGTAACACTTGAAAAATTATTCAATGTTTATACATAGTTTATCTCGAAATCATAAACATGGTTTCAATGGTATATTTATACATTCAAATCCTTCATAATGGTTATTATAGAATATGATAATTATCATAAGTGTATCCCCTGGGAGTTCCAAACAAGGCGTGAAGTAAGGCCTATTGTCATGTACTAGGTTACACCGATTTAGGCTCAACACTCCTTGTTGGAGTTTTTTCTCCTAGATAAATTTGTCCTAGAACCACATCCACTGGTATTATCTAGAAACGGGGGTATTTCTAGGAATACCAATATAGTATCTACCTTATCAATATTCATGGATGATATTCTATACTTATCCTAAATGTTCATCTTAGGGTTATGTACCATAATATATGTTTTGTAAATATAGATTCCAAGGATGTTGTGAAACTTCTTTTGATATCAACTTTAATGCCCTATCTCAAGAAGCCTAGAGCCTGTGCATTATTTTATTACATTGGCATAATTAGAAGGAATCAAATCCTGAAGGACCGATTAGTTTGGATTTCTTGGAATTCCATATTATGTACATGATACTAATGATATATTGGGAAATAGAAAATAAAACAAGATACATAATAAAATTAAATAAACATAATCCTTGAATGATTATTCAAAGATTTATTATTCAAAAATTTGGGAAAGGAAAGATAATAAGGGTGATCTAATATTCTCACTAAGGGTAGGTAATGTTGTATAAATAATGAATCAATGGAAATAAACCAACCACTAAAGGTGAATATCTAATAACACATTCCATTCAAATAACTAGATAATGAAATACTAGTATGTAATGGCATGAAACTAAAAACCATTTCACTCAAATATTAGAACTAATAATAGAATATTTTACATATATACGTCAATGAAAAATATCAAGGATAATAATAATAAATGATTTCTCAATAAAAAAAAATTTATTTATTATATTTCATGTTTGCTTAGTACATTCAACCATTACCACTAAGACCTCTTACAAGATGGTTTAATATACACTAGTTACAAACCAATTTGGTTTCTACAAACTTAACACTACTATTAAGACCTTTCACAAGACAGTATATACCTTATTTTTTACAAACACGAAGGGTTTTGGTCATTCTAATTTCATCCCATGCGACTACTGATGCATCAAGGGGATTATATTAATCGGTCTCCAACCCTTAGGGAATTCGATAAATAAACCCCAACCAATGCCTTTAATGTCCTAATAATTCACCATATTGAAGAAATAATATGCCTCTTCAGATATATATAATTAAAAAAATGATATGGAATTATCAAATTTTTCCCAGTGGAGGGTAGTTAGTGAATATAAATACCATTAAAACATTCTTTAGGAAAATAATATTTAAACATCACAAAGTGTCATATTCCACATTGAAACATTTAGACCCATAATCCCCTTGGAGGATTTATATTGAATGAAAACTATAATATCATGATAATAATTATATTCATGATATAACATTTCAATGGCTGTATATACACCATATAAAAGAAACTAGGTGAATAACATTAATTAATTCTCAATGGAATGTAAATTGAGGCAAAAATCCATTACCTTAACAATATTTTTTTGTGTGGTTTGTATCATCCTATATAGTAGTTTAAAATATTTTACTAACTTAAACTAGAAACTTAATAATTTTTATAATATCATATATCATCTAATTTAAATATCTGATTACCTTTTTGTTAATAATCAATCATTATTTTCACTATTTCAGGTCTTAATTTCCCAGTTTTCTCAATTTTGTTTTGACTTGTTATTAGTAGTTCCTAATATATAGATAATGATTTAATCTTCTAAATAATATAAAAAATGATTTAATTATAATATATATTTATTATATATTTATTATTAACAAACCATAATATTTACATATAATAAATGAGGTGCACCATTCATGGAGATGGTAGGTCGTATGTATGCATGAATGCTACTTCTCTTTCTTTTTCATATAAAAATAATAAAAATTAAATAATAAAAATGTATATTATGATTCTAGTATCATATCTATTTCATATATTTTACATAGTTTTATTGAGACACCTCTTTATACGTTCCATGTATAATGTAAATGAGTCACATTGTGTTGAGGGGGCGGTAGTCCACACTTCCCCAAACGATCTTATTATATTTACCGAAAATAAAACTTATAATGGGATGTGTTATAAAATAATTAAATATGAAAAAATTTATAATAAATTTCATATATAAAATATATAAATATTGTTTCTATCATAATTTCCACCATCATAGGTTGTAAATTAAAAATTAATAATAATCATTTCATGAGGCGATAGTTCTCTGTACACGTAAACAGTATGTTCTTTACCCATTAAAATAAATATGTGTGAATGAAGGTTGAATAAAAAACATAATAACATCATAGTATATTTAGGATACTTATTTTTTTATATAATCATTGAATTAGAAGATTTAATGGAGTGGATAATGGAAATTAAACCAAAGAGCTTGAGGAAAGATATTACCTCTAAATCATGTAACTCCTTTTGGGTTGAACCAAAGGGATTATATGGATTGATTTATTCCAAAAGGTATGATAAAATATGTAAGGGAATGATTTTTGAAATTTAATTGATTAGATATTTTCTAAAAATATATTGTCTGAGAGGTGTAAGGAAGTAGGGGCTAGTGCAATTTTAAAAGGGAGGGGTACTGACACTCCTGTAAATACCAAAATGTATTCTTCAATGGGTGGTCTACCTTAACTAATGTGTCTCAAAAATGAAACAATAATGTATTAAAATGTAACAATGTTCAATATAAACTTCCATCAAACAAAATAAGGTTCATTTTAATAATTTGATTCCTTACCTTATAAGATTCTCTAATTTTATCATTTTGATTTTTATAAAAGAATCTAATTTCTGATCCTAAGTAAGATAACCATTAAGAATATAATACATTGATATTTATTATAAAATATATATCCAATTAATTATTAATATTATATATAATTTATAAAATAAATATCTCAGGTTTTTTGTAAATAAAATTTATAACAGGTGTATGTGACCCGATAAAACACTACTTAAACTCGCATCATGTTGACAATGTTTTTATCATATATGGGTCAATATGATAATTATAAACGATAAATTGATCCATAAATAGACCATATTTAATATTTATTCACATTTACATATCAAATTTCAAAATATAAATTTTTTATTACTATTAATTATTTTAATAAAATATATTTTATTTTAAAAGAAATATAATTTTAATTTTGACATTATTTATTTAAATTTCTTCAATATAAAAACTATTTTTGAATTAAAATATAATAATTTTAAATTTTTATAAAATTATATATTTATCTACTAAAATAATTAAATATAATAACGCAATCAACATACTTCACTTTTAATATTTATAGTATCATTTATTTTTGTTAATTATTTGTTGAATAATCATAACGTTGGTGTTTCTAATGAATTATAAGTACCTAAATCATATTCAAACTTAATGATAATTTATTATGATAAAATTAAAACATATATTTTTCAAAAGGATATGTATAACTCAAAATATGATGTTTTTTACATATCTCAAGGTTTTATAAATGTTAAAGGTAAAGAAAGTTCTATATTGTCTCTTACATTACGAAAAATTTTATATAGAGAATGTCCATTTAATATTATATAAATATCCAATAAAATTAGAACCAAGAGGGTATGTGGTAGACCTATTTTCATCCAACAGTTTTTGGACCAGTATCCTAGTCATTTTGGCTTTTAATATTAGGTTTAGTCCTTTGTTATACTTAATTTTACCTTAATCACCGTAATTAATTTTAATCACTTTCACAAATATTTTTAGTCAAAAATTATTTTGATCAAATTAGACCTAAAATATTATAAAAATTACAATCATGTATTTTATTTTTAAAAAATTCAAATCATAGAAGATGGAAGATTAAGATTAGCGATATTCTCACAGATGTGGTGAGAAAGCACATTTTTAATTTAAAAATGTTCAAAAGTTCTATATTTTATATGGAAATTTTAATATAAAAATGATTAAAATGACATAAATTTGGTTAATATATATACAATTTATCTAGTTTTCATTATAAACCAATTAAAAATATAATTTAATATTTATTATTATTTAAATGAAATGGTTGTTTTTAACTAAAATACAATATTTTTCACTATTCATCAAAAATGAAACTTCTTATAAAAATTTAATGAAATAACCCTAAGATAATTTATAAATTATAAATTTAAAAATGAACATTATTTTTTCTAATAATTTTTTGAAATTTCCATAATTTAGTTTTAAAATATGAGTTTCATTAAAAGGGTGGTACAACATGATCTTACATGTAATGCAAGCTAACTCAGTATTGTGTTTAACATAATATTAACATAATGTTGCATACAAGGAAATGTAGTAAAAAATAATATTTATTTTAACATGAAAATGTTTTAATTTCATGGGGTTTGCACCCAAACATCATGTGTAGCTTCATTGAAAAATACACTATCCAGTTTACTTGATAACATTTTTCTTCAGATGTTTTCTACATGGTGTGGATATAACACCCTCTATGATTATTCCAATGATATTATTATCAGAAATGGATGATTTTAACTCCAATGTTGATACATAACAATTCACCAAGCCTATATTCTCATCTAAAATAATTTTGGAATTGAATTCCCCCTAAATATTCCATGGGTCATTGAATATCCCACCCACGGATTGAATAACGTGTGATAATGACATCCTTTATTAGAATAAATTGTAATCACAAATGAAGAAAAATCATGTTGAATACCCATAAATTTTAAACTGAGGTTAACACTCTGCTTATTATATTTAATAAAAATGGGATCTTCTATTTTTTACACAACACCTTAAATATAAAAATTAAGGAATGAGGGATTTAATAAAAACAATTATACTTAAAACAAAACTTTTTTTTAATGAAAACCACATAATCAGAAATTTTATCTAAATTATACCTTTGATTCCAGGTGCTACAACTTGATTCCAAAACTCCTAGATCTGATGATAAAAATACTAAATTTTCTTATAAAAATTATCTGAAAAATATATTGTATTTTACTAAAATATATTGATCATTTCTTTTCTAGGTTTTAAATGAAAATGAAATATTATTCCAATATATTAGAGTTTGGACAATAAATAAATAAAAAATTATATTTAATTCGATCATGTTGGCTCTATAATGAGGCTAAACACATTTTGAGATTCAAATGATTCTAAGAAACATTTTAAAACATAGGGTGGGTTGAAAATTTCCTATCATATTGTTTTAAAAAATATAAAAAAAATACATTTTGTAAATACTGTTTAAATCAAATTTTCAAAACAATTTCATTTATATCAAATATAATACATTTTATATATACTTTTTTTAAAAATATAATATTAGGGTATTGAAAATATATAACCCTACAAAATAAATTTAAAAACCAATGAATATACATATTACTTTGGAATCCTCTTTAATTTAAAAATATAATAACTTTTGAAAATAAATATTTCTTCGATAACCAATTTAATTTCAAAATATAATCAATTTTCAAAAACACATATTTCACTAAAAATATCTTTTATTTAAAAATATAATATCTTTTTGTAAATGTTCTTGGAAATAATTTTTTTTAAAACAATCATCCAATGGTTTTTATGACAATCACTGAAAAATATCAGAAGAAAAAATACTATGGTCACATGGAACACTACAAGATGTCTAGGGGATTCCCACCTTGGATAGTAGGGTTCACTCCCCAGATCCCATTCTGGTTTACAAAAACCATTTTTTGAATTTTTTTATAAAACATTTTTAACTTCATTCATTTTTAATTTTCAAACGATATTTTGACTTTTGAAAATATGACAATGAATATGTATTTATATATTTAGATATATATTTATATATATATATATATATATATATAAGTGAATATATATACCACCATTAAATATTATTCACTAAGCTGAACAAAACTGAACCAGATGACAAAAAAACATTGTCAAATAATCATATATTGTTAGTGACATATATATTTTATGTCCATACCAATAAATATGTGCATGATACAAAAACGTTTAATGAAATTTTTCACATAAAATGATAACATTTATATTTCAAAACACCATTAATTATTTTTAAACAAATCTTAAATAAAATTATAGTTTTTGAAATATGTGAGTTTGAAAATAATAAATTTCCCTCACATGAGGGTTTTTTAAACAGTACATACATCCAAAAATATTATTCTTAAAAAAAATTCATTTTTTATTCTTTTTTAATAAATATAAATATAGACTAATAATTTTAAATAAACCTTTCAAAATATTATATTAAAAATATATATCCCTTTTCTAAAATTGATTTTTCATAATATTAATAATATCATTGAAAATTTAAATTCCTTGAAAAATATATCATTATATAGTATATTAATTTTAAAAATTTAATCATATATAAATTACTAAAAATATTACCCCCTTAAAAATTAAAATGGGGTTTTCATGGAATGAAAATAGCTTTCAAAAACAAAATTATTTTAAAATAACTACCTTAAAAATTATAATTATCCTTTTATATTATATTATATATAATTTTTAAAATAAAGGATAAAGATAATAAATCTCATTTTATATATAAAATTTAAATTTTCAAAAGAAGAACTGCTCCCTTGTCTAAAACTAAAAAACCGGAACTAGATCGTCAATGTGATTCTTCATTGTCAAACCTCGAAATGATGATACAAAGAAAAAAAAGAGAGGGTAATGGAAGGATGATATTTTTACCAAGTGTGGAGGGCGATATTTCTATATATATATATATGAGTGTGCAGGGTTATGATTTACGTGTAACTTGAGAAATAAGATGGGAAATTGTTGAAAACAAAAGAGTGTACATATAATCTATACACGTGGGGATTCATGAGGTTTGATATAAGTGTTAGAAATCTATTAATATAGTTATATTCATAACCCAACAAAAAAGGGTTTAAAAAAGTCATATTTTGATTTATAGGGAAAATACATGGTTTTAAATTCGATTATAAATATATTTTTTAGGATTATATTGGCCTCTCTATGCTTCCATGGGAGGAAAAACTCACTATTTGTGTTTGATCTTCCCTGTGATTCAAGATCTATATAGGGTATATCTAAAGTGATTGATTTGTCTCCATGGAAAAAATGGTATTATTTGTTCTGAATTGTACTATTGGTATTCCATTTTCACTAGTGATTCCTTACACTAAAATGGGCTGGATATGATAACGATTGGAGAAGGGGACAATGAGGCTTTCTTTTCCAATAATGTAGAGAAAGATAAAAGAATAGTGGTGGGATTCTATTAATATAATAGAAAATATTTATGGAAATCCTAGATCATCATAATCAAGAAGCCTATGTTATACGATGTGTTTTAACCACATGTGAATAGTACTTTCTGTTTTGTGTCCCACAATGACTGTTTTCTCTATCTTCAAACACCTGATAATATAATTCTTAAAACAACTTTCTCAAATATTCATTGAGGTCTACACCCAGCTGCAATAAAACCGTAATCTCATCGGTCACTCAAAACCTACACAACAGATATAGGCACGCCATGCATGATCTTTGGGAACTACGTAACCATTATACCTACCAAGGTAAGAGCTCGATCAAACAAGACATTTTATCGGCTAGTCTAGTTTGGACCACCATAGGAGTTGAGATTTCTCCCATAATGTCTTGAAGGTCTGGCCCAACTAGCTTGCATAGTTGGAAAAATAATAATTACCACCTATGAAAAATGATAAATTCATAAAAGAATACATTAAACATTTTCACGATTATCATTACTATTATTGTTATTTTTATTCAATACACATTTTTATTTTAATTTTAAGTAAATATAACACAGTAACCACCATTATTAGTTATATGTTATACCATTATTATCCTTACAACATTATATTAATGTTCACAAACAAAAATATCTAAATTATCATTAAAAATCGATATTTTCTTGAAACAAAATAAATATATTCAAATTATATTTTAACCATTTATTTTTATAAATTATATCTTATAAAAATATATATACATATATGTTTCAAAAGACCATAATAATTATTTTTATTTTCATCATTACTATAATATTTTTTTAAATACCTCAACAACTATTTTATTAATTATAAACTTATTTTTCATATAAATAGGCTACCTAAAATACATTCAAAATAAATCTATCTCTACAATTTTGATATTTTATTTGTTCCAAGACAGTTCATATATTTCGATTACTATGTATTCTCACTATTGTTCTCTTTTGATAATTCTTACATATGGAGGATCCAAATGAAATTGATTATGATATTTCTATTTAAATGTTCACTGGATCATGCCCCCTTTTGTTATTTATGGCTTTTTAAAGTTTAATTTCTGCTTAATTACTTGAATGATTCTATAAAGGAGTGTCCCTATATTAAAGTTTGCGGAATTATATTATTTTATATATAAATTTCAACTATTCTTATTATATTTTCTATTTTATTTGCTTATTTATCATAAAATAACTTACACACTAAAATTTTGGGATGTTGTATTCTTCTCACATAATCATATTGTATCCCCACAATTCTGATATTCATAAAAAATCTTTAATTCCCACATTCCAAGCATCAAACATGCAGTTTCTTCGTCCCTAAAAAATAATTCTATTCATATCACTAAACATAGAAAATTGCATTTTAATATTACTCTAATATAAATCATACCTTCAAAAAGGTATTCAATACCTGCATCTCTCATGAATATAAGGGTTCTAGGGATGGTATTGGTTCCACAGGGAATTTTCAAAATCTACTATTTTATTTTTACAAATGAACCTAGTGCGATTTGGATCAAATTGATGAATACATTGATAAATACATAAAAAGGTTTTTTTATTAAAATACAATTTTAGGACATCCGTTTAAACCTTACTGTTGTAAAATAATTTCATCATGCATTTTTTAAAGTTTTTAGAATTATCTTCAATATGACCAAAAAGAAAAAAAATTGTTTGATACATATGTGATTGAGGGAGGTAACCGTATTATGATGTTCTTTTAAAACTAATGAGTGATTCATATTCCTTACTTAGTTTGAAGAGTTCAATAATTCCCTAACATTAAATTGTTCTCCTATTATGGTAGTAATGTTTAGAATACATGATTTTTCTTTTACAAACAATGATAATTGAATTAAACAGTGAATAGTGGAGTTATTAGAAGCCTCATAAAGTTGTTTTAAGGTTACATGGATATTGATAAATGTTTTGAATTCATTTAAGGTTAAAATATTGTTTATTTCTGAAATGGAATCCTCTATAATAGAGAGAAGAGTATTTTGGGATCTCTCTCTTTCTATTTCAAGACTTCTCCTTAGCAACAAAATAAAGAATTAGGGATTTACTAAAAGTAAGTATACTTTGAAACTAAAATTATTTTTATTCAAAATGTATTAATATATAAATATATCCAAACTGTACCTATGATAAGAATTATAACATCTTGAGACATTCACTCTAGGATATGATGCTAAAAATATTATATATATTTTTTTAATAAAAAGTAACTTAAATATATAAAACGATTTACTAAAATTTGGAAATTTTCCATTATATTTTTATTGAAAAGGCCAATCTATTAAAAAATATCAAATTTTAAACAAATAGTAAATAAATATTTAATTTTTACTTCACTCATTCTAGACCCTTATTGGGGATAAACTCCCTTCAATCTTCTAATGAGTTTGTGAAAAACATTTTAAAAAATAATTTCTGCACAAAATTTCCCAATGCAGTGTTTTAAAAAGTAATGAAAATACATTATAAAAATATTTTTTTAAAAATATTTTGATTTTTTTTATTTATATAAAATATAAAAATATTTAAAAAATCTATTTATGGCTTTTTAAAATATATAACCATTGTGAAATACATTCAAAAACCTTTAAAAATACATATTACGTTGAAAACCTCTTTTAAAAAAAATAATAAAATATTAAAATATAATTTTTTAAAACCCACAATCATTTAAAAATATAATATATTTTGAGAAATGCATATTTCTTCACAATACTATTTCATTTCAAAATATATTAACTATTAAAAATGTATATAGAAATATTTTTTCATAATAATATCATCGAGTGATTTTAATGAAAAAAAAATTCATGAGCTCAAAAAGAAAAAACATGTGGCCAAATGGAACATTAAAGAATATCTAGGGTCTTATGGTCTTGGAGGTTTGGGTTCACTTCTCAGATCCTAATCATTCTTACAAAGTACAAGTGTCAAATTTTTTTGTATAACATTTTGATCTTTATGCCATTTTACTTTTCACTGGAGTTTTTATCATTTGAAATTATAACAATGAATGCACACACACACACACTCGTATATATATATATATATAAGTGCATATATATTCATCCATATTAAATCATTCACTAATCCGAATGAAACTGAATCATAATGAAATCAAGCATTATAAAATATTTTTGGTTGTTAGTGGCATACATAGTGTATTGTTGTACCTATACATATGTTCAACATCCATAGTTTTCTAATAAAATTTTTCTCATAAAATTATTTCATTAATATTTCAAATCACATATAAATATTTTTAAATTAATCTCTAATATAATTATAATTTTTTAAATATGAGGGTTTGAAAATAATAAATGTCCCTAACATAAAGGTTTTTGAAAAAATACATATATAATAAAATATTTTTCCACAGAATTTAATTCCCTTATATATTATTATTCAATAAAAATAAACATATCATAATAGTTTTGAAAACAAAATTTCCCTTTTATAATATTATTTTGAAAATTTAGATCCCTTACATCAAAAATCTTTTGCAGAAAATAACTTATAGCTTTGAAAAAATTAATTTATAGAAAATAATTCTCATACATAATATAGTAATTTTTAAAATATAATCATATATACTTTTCTAAAAATATAATTCCTTTACAAAAATGAAAAGGGTTTTTCATGGAATGAAATTTTATTAGGAAAAAAATTATTTTAAAATAACTCCCTTATGAATTATAATCATCTTTTTATAATATATAAATATAGAATTTTGAAATTAAAAGTTTAAAATATTAAATCTCCTTTTACACATAAAAGATTAATTTTCAGAATAACAAACACTCCCTTCTCTGAAATTGGAAAACTAAAACTAGATTGGCAATGCAATTCTATACTATTGAACATGAAAAATATTGTATACATAAAATAAGAAGAGGGTACTTTCAGAATGGTATTTCTATCAATTTAGGAAGGCTTTATTCCTATATTTAATAATATATACGTTTGTGTGTGTTTGTGTTTGTGTAAATTTGTTTATGTATGTGTGGGTTTGGATATACATGCGGTTTGAGGTGGATGGTGGGAAAGCCATTGAAAACAAAACCATGTACCAATAATCTATAAATATGAGGCCTCTTGAGTCTTGATCTAGGTGTTGTAAAACAATTTCTATTGTTATATTCATAACTCAATGAAATGGGATTTAATAGTTTTTTTATTTTGGTTTATAATAATAATACATGATTTTAAATTTGATTATAATTATAATTTTTATGATTATATTGGCCTCACTAAGATTCTTTGAGAAGTAAAATTTTCCATTGGTGTTTGATCATCCCTAATATCTATGAAATAATATGTGTATAATTAAAGATATAGATTTTTCAACATGAAAAAATATAATTATTGGTTTCTTGGTGTACTATAGGTAAGTCATACGCACTGGTGATTCCCTATGCTTTATGGAGTTACTGATAAAAATCATTATACAATTGTAAAGAGAGGACCACATTATTTTGATTATAGATGAATGTGAAGGGGAAATTATGGGACACTAGGAATATTATGGGAAATTTTCATGGATGATTGAGATCATCATGGCCAGACAACCTATGTTATAAGTGGTGTTTTAACCGCAGGTGAACAATACCTATGAGTTCATGTCCCACATCGATTGTTTGAACAAACATCAAGAAGAAAATAATACAATTGTTTTCGCAACCCACATGATACCACGATGGGGTCAGCACCTGTATACACTAAACTCATTCCCACATCAATCTTTCTATAGCTACACCACCCACATAGGCACCCCATGCATGATCAACAGATTCTATGTACCAACTATGTCTGCCCAATGTTGGCACCTTATAAAACAAGAAATCTTCTTGGATGATCTGTTTTGGCCCTCATCATTGGTTGATAACACTACTCATAAAGGGTTTAAGGGTTATCCAATGTAGATTTCATAGTTAGTGAAAAAAAATTACCACTTATAAAAAAATTTAAATTCATATAAGATTAAATATATTCACTATAATAATTACTATTATTTTCACTTTTATTCATTAAACCTTTTTATTTAAATTTTTTAAGTACACATAACATAATAAACATGGTTCATAATTATATGTTATACCATCATTATCATGTCATAATTATATTTATATTTACATAAAATAATATCTAGTTGGTCATTGAAAATTGATATTTCCATGAAAAAAATAAATATATTCAAATTATATATTAACCATTTATTTTTATGATTTATACCTTATAAATATATATACATATATGTTTTAAAATACCATAGTAGTTATTTTTTATTTTCATCATTACTGTCATATTTTATTAAAAAAATATCTCAACAGTTATTCTATTAATGGCCAAACAATTTTTCCTAAAAATATACTATTTAAAAGAAATTCTAAATAAAATAAACTCTATATGATTGAAATTATATTTCATTCAAATATTGTTCTTATCTTTCCATTATAATGTATTCTTACTCTCATTCTCTTTCATGGATTCTTATTTATGGTAGATCCAAATGAAGTTGGTTATGATTTTCTTGTTCTAAAGTTTATTGGATATTGTACCCTTTTATTATGGATGGATTCTTCAACATTAATTTTAACATTATTAGTTTCAATCTACTATAAAGTAATTTTATTTTATCAAATTTTTTGTGAGTATATTATTTTAAATAAAAATGTATTTTATTGTGGTTTTAGTTTCCATAGTCTTATATTATTTATTTAAAGAAAACAAACACAATAAGATACTAGTATGTTACACAAAATTCTGAAAAATTTGATAAATAATGATTTTATGTAATATAAGGTTGATAAAAACACACCCAAAAATACAAAAAAAATCAAATATTTTTTTCTTTAACCTTTATGTTTTCTCATTTTTTATATTAAAATTTTCACCATGCGAAACTAGTCTCTTTTTTATTTACCTCGGTAATTATTCAATTAAGACTAAAAATAAAATAATAAATATTAGATAATATAGGTCCACTAGTTCTACAAATTATTTTTCAATTTATCAAATAGAAAATCCTAATTGTGTGGAAACTTAATTTTAAAATAGTCACATGCAATGTTGAAACCCCCATTTTAAACTTAACCATAGTAATTAATTTTTTTCACTTTAATACTCATTATGACCAAAACATAAGTTGAAATTGTTAGTAGATTTTAAGAATTATTATTAATAATATGAAATACATTTTAAGAAATTCAATTTACAAATTTGGAAAGAATTAATTTAATAACAAACACAGATGTGATGAAATTTGGTTTTCCAAAGATAAAATTTTAATAAGTTTATAAAAATTTAATATCAAAATTCAATATGGAAATGATTTCAACGACATAAATTGGATTCATAAATATATAGTTGAACTAATTTTACCTTCAAACCCATATTTAAATAAAATAGTTCTAGTAAAATATTTAATGAAATGGATGTTTTCAATAATAAACATTATTTTTACTACTCATTAAAAAATTAAAATTTTCAGAAAAAACCCAAAAATTAACCCTAAGATTATTTTTAAATGTTGATTCCTAAATTTAATTTCATTGATTCAGATAAATTTTTTAAAAATGGACCAAATATATTTTTTAATTTGTCCACAAAAAATTTCTAAATCTTATTTTGACAATAATGTATTTTCAAAGAATATAAAGACTTTACTAAAAAGTAAGTACTTATATATCTATCTGTTTAATTTATATAAATCCATTAAAATTAATATTTAAAATGGGGTTATTATTATTAATACCACTATTTTTAATGGCTAAGTTTTAATGTTCATGTTTATACAATAATATTTATAATGTCTTGTGGTTCGTTAAAACTCTGTCTTGTTTGTAATGAAAGATATCAAGGAAATTTAATCTTTTTGAAAATAATAATAAAAATATTTCAAGAAAATATAGATGAGTTAATCTCAAGATTCTCATGTGGATTAGAAGTGGGTAATATAGTTTAATGTTCATGGTACGATGGAGATATCTAATTGTGGTAATAAATTTTAACATCTAACTTTTCAAAAGTATAGGAAGAGACGTCCTAGGAATTACCTGAAGGTGATGAGGAAATTATTAGGGTGTGGGAATGGAGGGCACATTTCTATAGATTTTCAAACTAAGAAACCCACGAATGTGATGGAATAAATGAATGATCTTGTTAACCCTCAGCCTATAGTCCAATGCTTAAACTAGAAGTAATAGAGACAATATGTAAATCAATTCACTTTGAAAAGGGTTGTTGATGATAACTAATGACAACATCCTCTATGGGATAAAGATATAGGGTGGGTGTATTCCATCACAACTTCTAAGGTGGATCCATAAAATGAATTAGTGATAGGTAAAATAGTTATTCCTTCAAGGATAGTGGACATACTATTTGATTTTGGTTATATGTATTATTTCATTTCACCCAATTTTAGAAGAAATCTTCTAAAAACTCCTAAAAACATGTAACTAAATTTATTTATAAATAAGATAAATGTGTAAATTGTTGCATCTGAATAATAGAACTCATCCTCTATCCAGATTTTTTGGTTGAATTTTTGGTAAAACCTTTTGATACTCCCTATAAAGAAATTTGATGCTACTTTTTCATGGACTGGTTTTCTTGGTATATATCCAATATAAATTACTAAGAGAAATAAATCACCCTATTTACCATAATTCACCATATAATTATACTCAAGTGCAAGGAGGAGGAGGATTCTTATTTGGTACCAACATCTCGAGAATTTATATTCTTGAGGTTTACGTAGGAATATATTCCTATAATGATTCACACTAGAAAAAGATCATCCTTGATGGTTATTTCATAAATAAAAAGAGTTTTGGATGTGTTTCTGTCACTATATTACCATTTTCACTTTTCCCAAAAACTCCCAATGGTTCCCCCATCTGTAGCTGGGTACAAACTAGCTTTCCAACGGCTAGTGGTATCTAGGTTTTCAGGTCCAGTGACTCATAGGTACTCACGTTAGTTGAGAGGATTAGTGTTTAGGATCACCACACCGTTTTGGGTGAATCTATACCTACTGAGAGACTCACTTATATATTTAAGATACATTTGTGAATATCTTCCAAATCATGATATGGGATTGGATACCCTAATGAAAACACTTTATGTCAATTCAATTTTATATGAAAATGTGTGGGATCTATTTTTTGAGGACATCTGTATATGTCTGAGGTTCTTCATAATTCTCCAATAACATGAGGTTTATTATATGTTGAAATCATATAACAAATTTATTTTGAAAATTCTCTCATATGAGGAGGTTATTAACATTATGAGGATGTAACTGTGCCTCTGTGAGAATCCCTATATATTCTACTAATTTCATGAATCAAAACCCACAAAATTCACTTAACTCGTGTAGTTTTATGTCATACAGAATGAATTATATTGGTGCTCTAGGACAACGTCATGTTTAGTTCCCTAAGGGACATTATACATATCCTGAATGTAGTGAGAATCATTGTTTTCATAGTTAATTCTATGTTTCATATTAGATGATGAGATTTCCCTATATGGTTGAGATTAATAATTCTAGAGAGGATTTCATTGAATCCCCTTAATCCCACATGATCCATGCTCAAGGTGATGAACAAGGGGGATAAGATGATCAGCCTCATGGTGTATGGGTATGGGACATGAAAATTAGAACAGTCCTTTGGGTGTTTGTTATAGAGATCTGGCCTTAAGAAGGTTTCAAATGTATTGTGGATATGGAAGAAATCAGATTTCTCATAGTTCATTTTACATCGGGGCTTACTCACTATGGCTTCCATATACCATTGTAGTGGTTTATAAGGGAGATTATATGACCATTAAAACACCACATGAACATGTCATCAATGGTCATTTAGTAGAAACAAGGGATAATAAATAATCAATGTTATTTCATTGGATAAGGGACTCATATATTGGTCCCTCCAATGATGATCAACATGCATCTCTGACTTAAGAGGCAGGTGGCCCAATTATCCTGAATATAGAAGGAATCATATTTTTTATAGTTCAAGTTTTTGTTAGGGCTTATACGCCAAGGACTCCCTATTGGTCGGGGCTTATACATCAAGGATAGACAACATTTTCAAACCCTATGATGCACTGTTGATCTAGCTTTATTGTATAGATGAAATCACAAGACCCAGTTGGCACATCCTATGGATCATCCCATGAATTTTCTTGACCCAAATGGAGGGTGTGGTGGGATTTAGTGTGGGATATATCATGGGGTGTCATGTGTATTTTATGGCACCTCTAGTAGACCCCACGAGACATGGCCAACATGTCTGGAGGGAATCGTGAGACATAGAATATGTGAGAAAAGGGTGTCTTTTGGGGCTTGGTTTTAATGCCTGGATTCTTATGTGACTCACAAATGACATGATTAGGCACCATTATATGATTCAAGAAATGTTTATGAATGATTTGGAAAGTATTGGTTGATAGTCCCATAGGGTTAAAAATATCAAAGTGGAAACCCATAGGGGCACTATATGATATGCCTTTACATGTTTGGAAGACTTTTTATATCCCAGATGATATGCTAAAGGGGTGTCGCGAAATATGGGAAACATTTCCTGGTGCTATCTTTTTTCTTAAGATGACACACACGAAGCACATGAGGGGAAATGACCATGTCTTTTTTTAAGCCTTATGCCCTTGATCTTGGTTTCAACCCTTGTATTGTTAATTCCTTAGTTTCATTCAGTGTCAGCTTGTCTGAGTCTTGTGTTATTTTTAGGACATGTGGTATGTTCTCCACGTGTCATTCCATAATTATTTCTCATGATCTATGACTGATCATGCATGACACTTTATGTCTAGTGCATGAATACTCTAGATTCCCACCGATATATTACCTGATGGAAAGCTGATCGCCCACCTGATCTATTTTCTCGAGAAGTCTTCAGAAGTAGAGAGCTAAATCTTTTAGAGCATGGGTGTCCTTTCAATCTAAAATCTAACCATTTTTTGTGTTGGGGTAAAAAACTTATAGGCATCTCCACCCCTGATACTCACCAGTTTGTGTGGTGTATCTAGCACAAGTCTAGGCAAGAGTCGGCATAACGACCCAAAATTTTATTAAGGAAAATTCCACTTGATATAATTAAATTTATTACTATTTAAAATGGTAATATGAAACATATAAGCTTCCATGGTTTTATGTTTTTGGATTTTAAAATACCATTAATAATTGTTACCGTAGCTAATATAGGTGTTGAGCAGCGATCACATGATTAGTGAAAATATAGGGCTTTAACAAATCCAATTTACTTAGACAAAGGAAGTGATGACCTCATCCAATAGAATTTCTCTGTATGAAGAAACAATTTTAGTGCTCATAAAAGAGGTGGTGTCACTGGACTTCGCTCTTGACCAAGCCCAACCCGAGCTTTAATATGTTAATCTTGAACGGAACCGACTGCGGTTGATGTGGATGTTGATAGAGATTATCACCTGAGCGATGTTATCTGAGCCTCCCCAAGAGTCTGTCACCATTTCACGCATTACCATTAGGTCTCATATGGGGTTTATAAGGGGTTATGTAAAAATAACCTAGCACTACTATTATGTTCATTATTTTTTATATAATAAATAATATACATTCATTATTATTATTGTTACTTTGTAAATGGGTTTTAAAGAACAAATGGAATTTTTAGTTTACATTTAAATTCAATTAAGAAATCAATTTTGAAGAATTAATGGATTTTTTAATTATATAATATTTTAATAAAATATTATTACTAAATGAATTTTTGTTAAATATAAATGATTGTATAATAATTATGAATAGAATTGTAATTTTTATTATGGTTTGAAAGCTGTTTTTGTCAAAACCCAGGATTTTTTTTATAATTGTTTGTTTTTATTTTAAAAGTAAAAATTAAAATATCTATAAAATTATTTATATAAAATGAATATTATTTTTGGAATCCAGATGTCAAAATTATCCAATGGTAAATTTTTCATAATTTTCTAAGAGAATCAAATTTTTGGGTAGAAATTAAATACAGTTTAAATATATAATGTGTTTTATAACATCATAATGACAGAATATTTATTTAATAAAATTCTATAAATGGAATTTTCGTCCAATATAAGTTTACCTTTAAAATAATCTGATTTTTGGTTTGTTTTATTTATTTCACAAAGCATTAGTGGACTTTCCAAGACTTATAAAACATTTTAAAATGATTTTGATGAGACTAGGACTCACCTCCACATAAGTAAGACTAATATTTTAATATTTTCGTCCATTTCCACTATAAAATAATGTTTCCACTACCATTTTGAAAAAACCATTGACAAAAACCATGTGAGTTTTTGTGGTTTTGGTTTGTTTATTGTGTAGTGTCTTAAACCTAAAAAATAAATAATTCCCTCTCCTTTCCTATATAAATCCACTCAATCTCTCATTAATATTCACTAAAACCATTTTTAGCTTGAGAAAACCCTACCATGATCTCTCTGGAATCCTCCAAAGGCACCCCAAGCTCCCAAGAATCCTTTCTCAAGCCTCTCCTAAGCCTTTGGGATCACACTTCCACGTAAGGTATTCTCACTTACCATCCTTATTTATGTCTATGTTTCCTTATATTGTTATGAAATTTTATTTTCAATTAAAAATGTTGGGATAAGATTTATCACCTCCCCTATACTACCCTTCTTATGTTGGAATTATGATATACCCTTTAATCTCTCATAAATGTCTCCTAAGTACATATGTTACCAATCCAAATTTCCGTAAGGGATTTCTTCCTTTCTAATTTTTTTCAAAATTTATTTATATTGTTATACACTTTTATATTCAATTAAAAATGTTTGAGTATGATTTATAAACTCCCCTATACATCCCACCTTATGTTTTAATGATTATATACCACATTCTCTATCATTATTGACTCCTATGTAAACCAGTTACCATGCTGAAATTCGGAAAGGGATTTCTCACTCTTCATTTGCATTCAAGAAATTGTTTTATATTATGAATATAAATTATATTAAATATGTTGGTAAATGTTTCTATATTACCCCTTTACTTTACAATTCATTTAAATATAATGATATACCCATTTCTCTCTCAAATAAACCACTTTTGTGAATTATTATGTCACACTGTTATGCTGCCGAAATAGCACCGCTTTTTTCCAAGGAAAAGTCATTATGTAGTGAAGACCATGCCCATTTCTCTATAAATGGTTTTTAATTACATGCACATTTAAATATTTATTACATAGTTTCATGTATTAATTTCACATTTCCTTATCGTGGAATAAATGATGATG
Source organism: Viscum album (assembly GCA_963277665.1). Taxonomy (NCBI): domain Eukaryota; kingdom Viridiplantae; phylum Streptophyta; class Magnoliopsida; order Santalales; family Viscaceae; genus Viscum; species Viscum album. The sequence continues at coordinate 1,501,046,178 of OY728142.1, read as the reverse complement.
TTTAATGAATCCATGTTGTATGATCTCTGCGTCACACTTATGCGTGAAATGACATGATTTAGAAGGGTGCACCCTGATAGTGCTCTAATGCATTGGGTAATGATTAATATCATGATACGTCAAGTGAAATTATGGCTTACTCATGATCATTAATGTTAAATGAGGGTTTACTCAATCTAATTCTAGTAAATTGATGGTTTAATAGTTCTCTTGTCCAATGATCCTTGGATCATGCTAATATCATGTTAAATGTTACTTCCGCATTTACATGTTATTATAATCATGATATATCACGTCTTTATGTGAATATTTATCTTATGGTCCATTTATATTCCTATTACATAACATTTAATATATTCTTCATGTTTGGCCCTTTTTAATCCCTAACTGGTCTTTATAGCTCCCACTTCTCACATGTAAGTCCTCAGGTAATCCCATGCAATGATAAGTATGAGGGACTGTTGTGGTCATATAAAGTACATTTTCCATAATGATGTTGTATTTTTATGTCTTAAGATTTCATGGAATGTTCTTAATTTCACTAGACATGATACCACTTGATACTCATAGTTGTCTTAAGTTCAATTTCATGTAATAAATCATGTTTACGTGTGTAATAAAGAGTAGGGTTGTTATAGTTGGCATCAGAGGATAGCTTTAGATATTTTCCAAATTAATATTGGAAAACCCTACTGAAAGACTTAGGGATAATACTAAGTATTATGAAAACATTGCTAAATTTTGGTGAGTGTTGAGTAAGTGGTTTATCAAGAAAATACATCCCTATCTAGATACGAGCATGTAAAGCCGGCTCTGGCACATATGTATCTAGGGGTAAAACCCGAAAACCCCACTTTGAGCTAGACTCAAATAGGAACTGGTGCACGCGAACAGGCCTTTCTTCACTCTTGGTTACGTCACTACTGGGGGATATGGTTTGGTAAATTCATGAGCGTATTATAAACCATTATTAAGGGAATAAAAAATGACCCTATGAATATATGTTGGGAGGTAGATTAGGAATAACATAGATTTAAGACTATAAATTAATAAATTAAATAAATAATATTAATTTATAATTTATCCCATTTGGTCTTCAGATTCCCCCTTATGTGTTAACCCTAAATTTCCTTTTTTCCTGCTAATGACTAGTAATAGGAGGACTCAGGATAACAACTGATACAAATATCAATGTGATGATTGTTCTAATGAGTTACACAATCTGATGGGAGCAGTAATTGCAAACTTTGTCATGATACTCTCACTGTTAACTCGTGTTTTGAATATAAACATGGTTCAAGAGGAACGTCCACCCCCCCCCCAAGAATGAACAAGCCAAAATATAGAGCTTCATAAGACAGAGGCCTCCTATATTTAATGGATCACATGATCCCTAAATCATTGAATAATGGATCAACGAAAATGAAAACATCTTCTCCATTATTTAATGTTCTGAACAAGAGAAGGTTCTTCTGGATACATATTGTATGGAGGAAGGAGAATATCAATGGTGGACATTGATAAAAAATATGAAGCTTGAGGAAGAGATTGAGGCGTTCGAATGGAAGTATTTTCACAAAATGATTTTTGATAAACATATTCTGCGCACACTCCGAATTAATATATAAAGGTACTTCCATGACCTCAAGAAAAAAGATTTCAAATCAATTGGAGAGTACGAGAAAAACTTCACAAGGCATGGACGATACAACTCCATCTTTTTCATTACCGCTGAATGAAAGGTTGACCGCTTTTTTGGTGGGATAAAACCTATCCTACAGAAGGACCTAGCAGTCAATGAATTCGATATCTATGAAGATATTTTTGGATGTTCCCTAATAGTTTAAATGGAGATCGGTGAATCTCATGGGTAACATAGGGATATAAAGCGTAATGTGGACATTAATTCTGGTGGTCTGATAGATAAATCCAATGGATCTAAGAAATTCTATCACCCCACATGCCAAATGTGTAGAAAGAAGCACCCTATAAATTGCCCTAATGGGATTAGGAAATCCTTTAGGTGTAGAAGAGAAAGAAACACTACCATTAACTTTTAGTAAGAAAAACCTGCTACTATGACCAAGAAGAGAAACGCTCCGTTCGACCCTCAATGCACTATTCATTTCTTTAACTGAAAAGAACCATGGCACTTTTCAAACTTGTTCCCTAAGGAAAGGGTTTTCAGAGGCAACCAACAGCCTCCATGGATTAAAGGGCATTCTTTTTCTGTCACTACTGCCGAAGAGATCTCCGACAATGAAGTGGTGATAGGTATGCTAGTTATTCATTCAAGAATAGAGAATGTAATTTTTTATTCTTGTTCTACGCATACATTTATATATTGAAAGTTTAGTAGAACAATCTCTACACCACCAAAAATCATGGAATTAGATAAGTCAGTGAAAATAGAAAATGGGGAAATCATTAAATCCAATGAACATAACTCCTCCCCTGTCCTAATTTTGGGATTAAAATTCCGGAAAAATATCTTCATACTCCCTCTAGTGGAATTTTATTCAATCATGGCATGGATTGGTTTTCCTTGTATAGATCCAATATAAATTTTAATGGGTGGGAAATCACTATCCATATGGAAAATCAACCCCTGATTCTATAAATGTTCAAGGCGGAGGATGAATATTATTTAAGACAACCATCTCAAGTGTGGACATTAATACCCTATGAGAATGCATATCTTCCTTAGATTATTGAGTCTAAGGAAGAAACCATCCTTAGAAAAATACCTATTGTGAAAGAATTCGCTGATGTGTTTACCGAGAAATTACCTAGGATTTATCCTAGAAAAGATGTTGAATTCTCAATTGATATTAGACCTGGGGTGTTTCCAATGTCGAAGAATCTGTATAGAATGGTTTTTGTGGAGCTTGGGGAGATAATGAAATAAATATATGAGGATCTAGATAAAGGTTTTATATGCCCGAGTGGTTCACCATGGGGTGAACCGGCCATCTTCATCAAGAAAAAGGATTGTTCAATGCCCATTTGCATTTATTATTGTGATCAGAACAAAATCATGATAAAGAAGAAGTATCCTCTACCCCGAATTGATGACTTGTTCGATCAGTTATGTGGAGCACAATACTTCTCCAAGGTGGATCTATAGTCAGGATATTACCATGTAAGGGTGAAAAAGGAGGTTATCGCCAAGCCCGCATTTCATAAAAGGTATGGGAACTATGAATTCATAGTAATTCCTTTTGAACTCACTAATTTTCCATATATCTTCATAAACATTATGAATAGATTATTTAGAGAATACCTCAACAAATTTGTTGTTGTCTTTGTAGAAAATATTTAGATATACACCATAACCAATGAGTAGTATAAAGAGATTCTGTGAATCCCTCCAAGACAGCCGCAATTGAGGGATTTCTGAGGCCAACATCAGTGATGGATATCCATAGCTTCCTAGGCTCAGTTATATATTATTGCAGACTATCCAAACACTTGATGACATGTTGAGATCAAGATCAATGAACTTCAAAGGAGGATGGGATCAAAATCTTCTTCTAGTTGAGTTCTATTACAATTATAATTTCAATTCATGCATCCAAATGTATCTTTGTAAAAACTTGTATGGGAAAAGGTTCAAAACACCGTCATGTTGGGATAAAGTTGGGGAGTGGAAACATCTAGGTCCAGAAATGGTTAATGAAATGGTAGATAATGTTAAGATCATCCAGTAGGAAATTAAAGGTTCTCATAGTCGAAAAAAATATGCTAATAATCATCGATGAGACCTAGAGTTTGATGTTGGATACATGGTATTCCTCTTTATATCAATGGGAAAGAGAGTTATGAGATTCTGGAAGAATGGAAATATTAGTGCAAGGTACATCGGCCCTTTTGAGATCCTTGATCAAATTGGAGTGGTGTCATATAGACATTCACTCCCACTAAACCTATCTTAAGTACATGATGTATTCCATGTATCACTCATGATGATGTAGATACCAGACACATTACATGTACTCAATGTAGATTTGGTACCATTGGATAATAACCTCTCTTCTTAAGAAAATTCGTTGAAGATCTTTTATCATAGGGAAAAAGTTCTACAAAATAATGCAAGGCCCCTCATCAAGGTGTTTTGGAGAAACCACAGGTTTGAAGAAGCAACATGAAAATCAGAGGAGTTGATGAAGCAGAGTTACCCTCATCTATTTTAGTGTGAAAAAAATTCAAGGGAGAAATTTTTTAAGGGGGGAAGATTGTAACGACCAAGACATTTATTAATTAAAATTCCTCTTAATATAAATAAATTTCTTATCAAGTAAAATGGTTATATATAACCTATAAACTTTATTGGTTTTATGTTTTCTGATTTTAAAATACCATTATGAATTGTTACCATTTCTAATATATCCATTGAATAGTGATCACATGAATAATATAAATATAGGGATTTATCAAATCCAATTTACTATGAAAAAGGAAGAGATATCCTCATCTAATATAATTTATCCATACAAAGGCCCTTTTTTAGAGCTTAGAATGGAGGTGGTGTCACTGGACTTCAATGCGTTAATCCTGAATGGAACTGCCTACGTGAGAAGTAGAAGTTGACAGAGATTACCACTTAATCGATGTTATCTAAGCCTCCCTAAGAGTGTCACCATCGCACACCTTACCCTTAGGTCATATGTTTTTGTTATAGAGGGTTATGTAACAAGACCCTATCACTATGATTATGTGATTTATTTTTATATATATTAAAGAATATACATTCATTTTATTATTGTTACTTTTAAATGTTTTTAGAAGAACAAATAGTTTTTTAGTTAATATTTAAATTAATTTAAAAAACCTATTTTGATGAATTAAATGATTTTTTAATTAAAAAATATTTAAATAAAATATTATTACTAAGTTACTTTTTATTAAATATAAATTATGGTATAATGTTTTTGAATACAATTGTAATTTTTATTAAGGTTTGAATGTTTTTTTTTCCAAAACCCATAAATATTCTATGAATGTCAATTTTTATTTTAAAAGTAAAAATTAACATATTTATAAAAAATTTTAGATAAGATGAAAATTATTTTTTTAATAAGTGCATCGAAATTATATAATGGTGAATGTTTCAAAAAAATTTGAGACAGTCGAATTTTTTGGTAAAAATTAAATACTATTAAAATGTATAATGTGTTTTATGACATCATAAAGACCCAATAGTGATGTAATAAAATAATATAAATGTAATTTTCGTCAAATATATGTTTAAAATTTAAAATATTGTTATTTTAGGTTTGTTTTATTTATTTTACAATGCCTTAGTGGACCCTCCAATACATAAAAAACATTATAACATTTTAAAATGATTTCTATAAGTGTGTGACTCACCTCTACATAAGAAAGCATAATATATTAATAAGTTTGGACATTGTCCTTATAAAATAATTTTTTCCACTCCAATTTGGAAAAACGCATGTGAAAAAACCATGGTATTATCTATGGTTTTTATTATTTTAATGTGTAGTGTCCGAAACCTAAAGAAAAAAGTATTCTCTCTCCATTCCTATATAAACCCACTCAATATCCCATATCTCTTCACTCAAACAATCTGTATCTAGACCAAAACCTTCCATCATCCCCATATAATCCTACCTATGGTACCTAATCTCCGAATAATCTTCTCTCGAGCCTCTACCAAGCCTTTGGGATCACACTTCCAAGTAAGGGATTCTCACTTTTATTCATTCCGTATTTATGTCCAAGTTTCCTTCTATTATTATTCCCTTTTACATTAAATTAAAAATGTTGGTGTATTATTTCTCAACTCCCCTATACTTCCCTATTTAGTTTTGAATTATTAGATACCTCTTAATCCCTCATTAATGCCTCTTAAGTACTCATGTTGCCATTCCAAAATTCCATAAACAATTTCTTCCATTCTCATTTTGTCCAAATTTCATTACGTTGTTATGCACTTTAATTTTCAATTAATAAGTTTGGGGTATAATTTTTCACCTACCCTATAATTCTCTACTTATTATTTAATGATTATAGACCCCTTTTTCTGTCATTAATGTTGTTCATGTACACCTTTTAACATGCCGAATTTTTGTAAGGGATTTTTCTCTCCTCATTTACATTCAAATAATTCATTTATATTATGAATCCAAATTCCATTACATATGTTGGGAAAGGTATCTATATGACCCCCTTAATATCTATTTCATGTACATATTAGGATAAAACATTTTATCTTTCATCAATCATTTTTATAAATTCTTATGTCATGCTGTTATGCTGCCGAAATCGCATTGTGATTTTCCAAGCAAAAGTCATTGTGTAGTGAATACCATGCCCAGTTCTCTCTCAAACGTATTCACCTTAATGCAAATTTACTTATTGCTTATATATTTTTCATGTATGTATTCTACATTTTTTATCATGGAATAAATTATTATGTTTAATTAAGCCATGTTGTATGATCTATGTGGAACACTTATGCATGGAAAGAAATGATTAAGAAGGGTGAACCCAAATAGCGCTTCAATGAATTGGTTAAAGATTAATATCATGATATATCAAGTAAAATTAGGGTTTACTCAATATAATTCATTTGAAATGATAGTTTTCTCATGTTAATTCAACTACAATGAGGGTTTACTCATGCTCCATGTGCAATGAGCCTTGCCTAATGCTAATATCATATTAACTGTTGTTGCTACATTTCTATGTTATAATAATCATGCTATTTTATTAATTTATCTCCATGTTTATCTTATGATCCATTGATATTCCTATTACCTAACATTTACTTTATTCTTCAATATATGCCTTTTTTACACCCTTACTAGGCTTTATATCTCACCCTTTTCACATGTATGTCCTCTGGTTATCCCATGCAATGCTAAGTACGAGGTAATGTTGTGGTCATGTAAAGAAATTTTTCAATAAGTATGTTGTATTTTTATTTATTATGTTTTCATTTTATATTCTTAATTTTCTAAGACAACAAACCACTCTATCCTTATAGTTTCTTAAGTGAAATTTTGGGTAATAAATCATGTTTAAGTGTGCAATAAAGATAAAGGTTGTTATAGTCAGTGAAGGGGCATAGCTCCATGTGGTTTCATGAGTCTCACCTATGGATTTCTGTAAGTGCATCACTTTTTTTAGCGATCACAAGTTTCTTTCATCAATTCATCCTTTATCTGATGATTACCAGTTATCAAATACTAGTTCGATCACGCAGTTTTTTTGATGGACCTCCATGTTGTTATGTTGACACTTCCAAGAGAGTTTTCAAGATTCAGATGCCTATGGGAAAAACATTTGAGACCTTAAATTACATGTCATTGGGTCTCTCGTGAAGCATTGTGGGTGCATTGGGCATATTGCATGCCTTTCAGCGACTGTGAGTAGCTCTCACCTCCAACATTTTGATCACCTTTTTTATGTAAAAAGGGTTAGGTGTCATGTGATATTTCATGTGTTTTTTCAAAGTTATTTCTTCTGTTTTTTGGAGATGCATTGTGTGACCCATATGGGACACACAAGGGTGTACAAGCATTCCATTTCATGAAGATGGGGGTGATAATAAAAGGGATTTTTGAGACAAGGTTGCATATAATAGATGGCTCGTGGTGCCTTACAGGTCATTAGGGGCGTGTTCCATGTCTTTTAGCAACCACGAACCCTCTCACCTACTCCATTTATGTATTCCTTGTTTCATTTTATAGTGTTCACAAATCATATGAGTTGTAAAGAGTAATATCTATGATTTTTACAAGAGTTTTGGATGATGTATCACTTGACCAATATGGGACATATGGAGTGTGCGAAACCATGTATTGGAAAAGTCTATATGTATATCCTCAGAGCACCATGGGGTTTTGTGGACATGCCTGAGTAATTATTTTTGGTGAGGTTGATGAACTAGAGGGTTTTTGTGTGGTGAGTCAGACATGTCACTGAGGTATTGTGGCATCTCACGGATCTCTTGGGGTCTACATCACATGTGTTTGAGTGATCGAAAACCCCCTCTAAACTCCTTACCTTAGTCCCTATTGTTTTATATAGAGAATGATTGTAGGTCATTTGAGATTTATTAGACGCCACCAAGGTATTTTATTCTTCCTAATGATGACTTAGAACATGATATTCATGACCACTGGGGGTCTCTTCCTTTATAATTGTATCCCTAATTGTTATAAAAGTATTTTTGATGGTTTTTAAAGAACAATTATATGAAAACCCACGTGGTTTGGGGGCTCCCGTTGGATTTTTTGGGGGGAAGGGACTTTTCAAGATAACATATGTTTGTTGAATAGGGATCTGTGGGACTAGCCATGGGAAATACACAATGTGTGGGGCCTTCATGTGACCTTTAATTGATCATGTGATCATGAGTCCCTCAGAGCCTTCATGAGTCATTGACCATCCCATTATTCATTTCATTCAAGGGAAAAATAAAACTCATATTCAAACAGTTATTCCTATTTTATTTTTCCAATTATTATTTGGTTGGCATTAACAAATTCCCCCTCCCCATCAAGAGTGATGTTCAAGGGGAAAGGGACTCGGTTCTGGGAAAAAATAATGCCCATGAAAACCATTGATGATTTCAAAAACCAATATTTTGGGTGACATTTGTTCTACTGGGAAATGTTTGGTATTCCGTGAACATCCAATATATAGAGGAGTGGAGGAAAATTCATCCCACTGGCTACCAATTCTCAGAGTTCTCTCATTGTTTCTCTCGTCACAATAACCTTCTGCATACCCTAATCTTGATCCTTATCCACATGTTTGTGTCGTAAACCCATCCCTCTAAATCTCTTGTAGAAGGCTACTTTCTACTAAATTTATTTTCTACCTTGACCATGAACTTTTTTTGGTAATTCCTCGGACTTTGGTTTTCAGGGTCATGGTCACCTCATGTGGTTTCATAAGAATCACTAACCCAATCATTTCAGAATTTAAAATTATCATGACTATGTTTATGTCATGAAATTAAAATTCTTCATGGTGGTTCATGTGATTCACGTTATTCCCACTAGTGCTTATCCACCCCGTACATCCTTTGGATGTGCGGTGGTTCGCAAACGCCTTATTTGGTTCACAAATCCCATTAGGTGGCATGTGATGTGCATGTTGCCATTCTCTCGTGTCATGCCATATTTTTGTAATGAATTTTAAATTTATTTATCTGGAATATTCTACATACTTATTTTTATATGGATTATAATTCTCATCAACTTGATGAGAACATTTTTAAGAGGTAGGTGAGAACAATAATTGCATGTCGTGAGTCTATGGTAGCGAGCATGGGCCCTACCTATCGTTGATCAGTTGGTCCATATAACCAGAGCCTAATAAAATTTATGGGATTTAAAATCTCAAACTATCCCTTTTGGACTTCTTACCCCATTAAGGGTTTGGTTTTACCAATGAAACATCCATATCCTCAATGAATTCGTCATTTATAAACTCCTCCTAGATCCATATGGATCAAAATACTCCCCAAGCTAACATTTTTTCAGTAGGACACTTCATCTCTAAAAAGGACCATGAGGATGGTCATCTTATGACATTCATGACAATAGACTTTAACCGGACTGATCATGTATTTGACTAGTACATCAATATTTATCTCTAGTTAATGTGGCAGTTATCCACTAATCAAATGTTTGGGTAGATATCTACTTGGGATTCCCACATGGGGAAAATATTTAGACTGGACTAGGGATGGACCTTCTAGGTTCAATATATTATTTTTTAATTCCCCAATGAGCTGATGGAAATCATGATGTATACAGCTATCTAGATGTCACAGACATCGACATATTGCAATGAGAATATTATTTGGGAGATATTTAGTTGTTGGATCCCAGATATGAACATCTTCCACCTCACACACGGTGGTATTCAATATTATTCTTTGGGACATGGAACAGATTTGATGTGTGCATATCCTCGGTATCTTTAATGAATAAATATTTACTCCCCAATCCACCTAGGAGGATGGGAACAAAACTAATCCTTTAACTCGATATCATTTAATGTTATCTGAGAAGACTCATAGGAAAGGAGTAATTCATGTGGAGGAAACCCCATCAAAACATGGTCTTAGTATTTTATTATGTAGACCCATTCTCAGCTAGATTTCATAAATTTAGAGGCATGGGTTATGGATGATTCCTATATTGTGTCGGTTGCTTATTGGCCCATGGTTGAAGGTAGGGTGCTCAGAGATTTTGGATGGGGGTTATCCCAGGAGTTTAATGGTTGGTCTAACTAGATGGGTACATTTCCAGGTACTTGAGTGGGTACTTACTGCCATCAAAAGATAAAGGCGAGTCTCTAATATTTTGATGGTGACTAAGATGGCTTCAGAAGAGCACATCGAACAAGATATCCCTATGTTGGAAAATATTTACCGCCTCTTATATCATGTTTATAAGGGATATTCTCCTTACATAATCATTGAGACCTTCCAAGTGCAGTGGCGTTGGATGGGGGCACATCTAGGTGGTCATGAATATCTAAACATTCAGGAAATCCCCAACACAGACTTCATACCATACCTGCATTGTGTTAATGGGGTAAGACCCATTGGATTTAGAGATTGGTAAATTAGGGATTTGGAGAAACCTCGTGAATGTTTTTCCATCAGTAAATATGGTCAAGTGCTGATATGAAGTTCTTTCAACGATGGTAAGGCTATCGTTAGGGAATGTGATTATATGAATTCCCTTAGCGGGGGAGGGGGGTTCATTAAAACTACATTGATGGTGACCTAATTTGTGAATGGTATGAATCATGATGGTTTAGCCACCAAATTTTGTGCAACTAATCATGTTTTCCAAGAACTGTTCATGTTATTGCTATGAAAAACTTAATGGTTGCTTCCCAATTTTGTCTGATGTTCACAAGATATGAAACTGATTCAAAAATATGAATTCCCCCTCAAGATACATCCATCAGCTAATCCCAAGGTTATACAAGTATTTGGATCCACTCATATCTTAATGGGAAATTATCCAATCTGGTGAGTGAGGCTTTCCATCCCCCGGTAGTTGAATACAATCCCAGACCTGGGAAGCATTTGGATTCTAAGAGGTTGGAAGCACTAGTGGAACCACACAAGGAGGTCAAATGCTTACCATTTCCAGCATAGGTATCTTCCACTATGACTATAAGGGATGTGTCTTACTTGATGTTTTCCATCGTGTCTTATTAATGGGTGAGCTAGGAGGAAATTTAATATGAGGGTTTCCTTTGGGGTGTACTGGTCCTCTTTGTGGTTCATTTATACGGTTTCTCTTATATCGCTATGCCTCGTAGAATTACCTTTGAAGAGAATCCAGGGGAAGTGACAGACCTCCATGGAAGAATTTATATGGCCACGAAGAGTTCCTGGTGTAGGATATTTCATTACCCATGAGTCCACCAAATGGTCCTTCTAGGTATTCAACAAATTTCTACAAATGAGCAGGGATAACCTATTATTGAGGAAGCATGGATTTTGGTCTATTGTGCTCTTATGATGCCATGGTGTCTTTTCTATCTTGCTAACATCATTTATATATATTCATGTAGGAGGATGTTTCTGAAGATCTCTCGATCCTATTGTCCCCTGAATACACTCCCTGAAGTATGGTTGTGGGATTGAATTTGGTGGTGACCTGGGAGGTCGTGATGAAGGGTATCCAAGCCGACAGACTCAAATGAGGGAAGTGATTTCTACTTCTGAGGTGAAAGTTCCATCATTGATACCATATAGAGGTCCTTCTTCAGAAATTAATAAGAAATAGAATAGTAAGCAGACTACATTATCATACCCATCTCTTCTAGGACCCCCATGTAAGAAGGGTATTTGATTCCCCTATTTATCTTAAATTATTTTAGTGGGGCATTCATGATTTTTCAGGAATTCACAGGTCCCCATTGAGCTTGTTTAGAAGATATTGTACCTATTATTGAGGATTTTTATGAGCATTTAGTTTCTCTAGTGGATCTGCCACTACTAAACCCAATCCATAAAATAGTATATATGTAAAAGGGGCCCATTAAACTGGGTTTTTTTCCTTTTTAGATGTTTCTTCTAGTGTTTCATCTGATTTGGTGTGGATTGAGTAATTTTTGGACGGTGGTGATGTAGGAAGTCATTATTCTACTACATTAGTTCGCATGGATGTGAGTTTCGAAGAAGGTAAAAGCTTTTCCCTAGGAAATTCCCTTTTGTTTACTCACATCATACATCCAAAAATCACATTCTACTATTTAAATCCTTAAAGGTGGAAATCAAGGATTATCAGTAGACAGGGTACTGAAGGCAGTGTGAAATAATTCATCATAAAATGGATTTACATATTCTCTTGTAGACAAAGTTGAGGCAGTGGATGATGCTGGTGATTCAACCAAACGAGGAATGATTCTAACCTTAGTTACTCATGACGATATTTTGCTACATCTCTTGATTTATCTTATTAACGGACATACTCATGTATCCCTTACTATATCACCCAATCCTCTTAGTTTAAAAGCATTTGTACCTACACCTCTGGGAATTAATCCAATTGCATATACTAGTTTAGAGTTTGGTTCTCTCCCCTCATCATAGAAGACCATGGTCACAACTCTATCTTTGAGTGATCTTGTTCTGAAATATATTCAAATCCCCTAGATAAACCTATATCATGTCCTTGTATATGTATCACACTATCAATAAATACAGATGTATATATGGGGGATATTTGGATTTTAGTGTCAAAAACTCCATTATACTAGTTGAAAGACTGACTAGGTCATCTTTGATTCATGTTTCCCACCCTTGACTATAAATGATTAGACAATTACTCCCTTCATTCTCAGGTGAACGAGGTAATATATGTATGACTAAATAATAAGGGCCTTTATTTTTGCATAATAGCTACTATGGAATCCTCATAAGCAAAGCATGACTGGAGTAAAGTTGTTAATGAATCAACTTAAAGAGCAATGGAGGCTACTTCTCACCCGGATGCAATCAATTTTGGGAAGGTTTAGACTGGTCATCTATAGTATAAAATGTCTCGTCTTCAGAAAGAGATTCTAGGGTTCAGTATTCATTCTAGATATTGGAAAATACCATGCTGGAGCAGTAAGGATTCATGGATGATACATAGAACGTGATTATTGATGTCATCGCCAAAGAAGATAATCATCATCATGTTACAAAGGTGAATATTGAATCTATTGTTCAATTTCACTAATCTGTGAATTTACTGGAGAAAAAAATTTCCAATCATAAATACTCATCTGAGCAAGTGATGTAATGGATGTATAATTTCACAATCATAGTTTGTACCATACATTCATAAGACATGCTTGGGTTTGTAGAGACCCCACATTTTATATCGTATCGATTGGTGGGTTTGTAAAATTTTATATGATATGTATGATAAAACACTATTATATTATTTTGGATGTATTCATTGATACCCATCCTTTTCTTTGCATTGCATGATCATGATTGCCTTATCTAAAGGGGGATCACTTGGGTGTTGACCAAGTGTTGTTTTCAACAATACATAATATTTTTATTTAAAGATGGGGAGATTGTTGAGAACAATACTCTTTATCTATGATGATTTTTATGATCACAAATACCCTTAATTGTTTTATAATTATTTTATTATAAGTATATATCATGAATTTATTATTTATTATATTTTTTTCTGGAATAAATATTTTTTGTTCTTGAATAACAAGATTTATTTTCTAATGTATTCGCATTATCGTATTCTGGAAAAAATGTACATGATTTACATATTCGGGAATTGCTTAAGTGTGTTTTGGAATCACTGTTCAAACCCTACGTGGAGAAACATACCGTAAGGATGGAATGTAGTGTATACTTTATGGGTTATCAAAAAAGTATGGTTAATCAAAAATACGTTATCGAAAAAGTATGGAAAAGGAACCCTACGTTAGGAAATAACCCAACGTTTGGGATATTGAAAAGTATGGTTCATCAACCATACTTTTGTAAACAACCTTACGTATCATAAAAATTATAGTTCATGTACCTTACATTTGGAAGCTTTTAAAAGTATGGATCATTTATCATACATTTGAATGTTGAAAAGAATAGTATGGTTCATCAACCCTATTTTTGTAGTAAACCTTACATTTGAAGGATGTGACATCAACCCTACGTTTGTATTCAACCTTACATTTAAAAGATACATTCTATACAGTTCAACCTTACGTTTGGTGTTGGATAACTAAAGATGATATTATTATGCAATGGTCTGCAACAGGATTATTAGGCTAATTTCAAGCAGGATTAAAATCTGATTTTTAAAATTCGTATTTGAATGATTCAAAGCTATTTTATCTATAATTTAAAGGATCAATTTAAAAGGAGATTTTTATGAAGAATCATCAGGGACGTTACGACTGCTCTGTTATTTTGAATTTTTGAATATCATGAGTTAGAAGGTAAATTTTTTTGGATCTAAATTTGTAGGAGAAGTTCTCATTGTTATTTTTATATATAGATGTGATATTTACACAGAGAATATATACAATATCTTCAAAAAACAACGATGAATATAAAAAAAGATGAGAAAAACAGAGACTATCAAGAATACCGATCTGTTGATCATGAAGAGTGAAAGAGATATATTTATTGAATAAGAAGAATCATGATAAATTATTCACTCATTTGGCATCTAATATCTAATGTGAATCTAATGCTATTGAAGTTTCCAATGATATTTCTATATCTACTGCAACCAGATCGACTCAGAATGACTCTTCTTGAATGATCATTATTTCTGAAGGTGGCGATCCATCAACTATCAATTACATTCTGTTTCAATTTTAAAGAACAATGGGAAAGTATTTTAAAAGTACAAATATCTTTATTTTTATTCTTGAATGACTGGATTCTCGTACTAAGCTATGAAGGTTTTGTGATTGAACCAGAAGGCTCTATTTTTCCTTAGTTTGTAAAGGTGTCAACTGCCTGTACTCAGTTGTGGAACGATCTGTTGACAATAGGACCACATAGTGATAATCACCAAGCTTGTGGAGTAGTGTGTTGGTGGAGTGGAATAGGGGAATTCTATTCCCCACAACACTATACATCATATGTGCCTGCTATTTAAATTTTTGCTGTATTAATCCATCTAAATATAGTTAAAGGGTAGAACACAATTTCGAGAAGAATTTGTAAAACAAAAAATTCACCCCCCCCCCCTCTTATGTATATTTGGTATATCTCGATCCAACAATTGGTATCATTGGTGGAGCTTTCTGATAAGGCCATAACAAGATGAAAGTGATTAAGGATCATACAGAGAGTGATATGGATAATACAAGAGAAGGAATGTCTATGGTTATAGCACCGTACTTTAATGAAGAAAATTATGGATGCTGGAAATCAAGAATGATAATATATCTGAAAAACCTTGGATAGAGAGTATATTCTAAGATTATGACTCCAAAAAATACACCAGAGAAACCTAAAACTTGGAGTGTAGCCACTAAAGAATAATATGATATGAACTCGAGGCTATGGATGCAATTATATGTGCTCTATGACCTGATTAGTTTAATAGAGTATCTCAATTCCTGATAGCATATGAGATGTGTCAAACTTTTTCTGTTGTTTTTGAAGGAACTGACAATGTCAGGAAAATGAGATATGCTACTGCTAAGCTTAAATTTGATACATTCAGAATTTTTGAAGGTGAAAGCATTACTAAAATGAATGGAAGATTTTTAGAAATTGTCAAAAATATAACTGGCTTGGGAGAACCAACCAAACAAGCTGATAAAGTTTTAAAAGTACAAATATTACTGCCTACTAAATGGAATGGAATATCTACTGCAATCAGACAGTCAGCACATGTCAAATACTTGACCATGAGAGAGTTTATTGGAACACTTATGATGTATGAATCCGAGATGCAAGATGAAGAAAATTAGAATAAGGTTATGATCAAGAGAGAAGACACTACCTTAAAAGTGTCATCTCAAGGGAAAAGCAAAAAGAAAAATAAAAAATAATTAATGTTGAAATTAAAAAGTTCTGATTCTTCAAATTCTGATATAGAACTGGCTTGACTTGCCAGAAATTTTAGTAAATTCAAAAGAAAAAAGAATGGTTTCATAAAAAAACTCAAAAAGGATAAAAAGGAAGTAAAGTGTTATGAGTTCAAAAATATGGGTCATATCTGACCTAACTATCCACAGTTAAAAGAAGACAAGAAGAAGAAGTTCTTCAAAAGGAATGATTTTGAGCAAAAATAAAAGAAAGAAATGAAAGCTACATGGAGTGTGTCTGAAGACTCTAGCATCTCTTCAGAATTATACACAGAGAATGAAAAAGTAAATCGAAAATACAACATGTGCTTTATGGCAGAAAAAGATGTTGTACAAACATACTACTCTTCTGACTCTGACTCTAGTTCTAAAACAAGATATTCTAATGGAAAACATTCAACCTACTGTAACATGCTTAAAGAAAAATATAACTCTATTTTTCAGAAGCATAATTCATTAATGAACATTCAAAATTTTCTTTCAGATGAAAGAGATACAACACTAAAGCAATTTAATGAGTTAACTGATAAGTATAATTCAATTAACATTGACTATACATATCATGAACCCAAAATAAAAACTCTACCAACTGAAGTAGAAACATATAAAAGTGAAGCCCTCATTTTTACAAAAGAAGAAAACTCCTTGAATGAAATTCTTGGGAAAAATGTCATTAAGAAATAAAGAATTGAAATTGGTAGTAAATGTAAAAACATAAGTTGTACAATAATTATTTTGTTCCAAGAACAAAAAGATTAAATTGTAATTAATGTGGAACTAGAGGAGATATTTCTAAAAACTGTTTCATAAAAAAACCTCAAATAATTGGTATTAAGAAAACATTTTTTTTGAAATAATTTATTTGATTATGGTGAATTTAGAAAAACAAAACAAGTCTAGATTCCCAGATCTCGGCTGCATTACACAACTGGACCTAATAGAATATGGGTACCAAAACAATCTATTTAAATATCTTTGTAGAAATTAGGTCACAGAATCAAAAATACCATACGGTATATGGATAGTGGATTCTCAAATAATATGAGTGGAAGATCATATAATTTCTCTAAACTCACTAAAAATGATGGTGGACTTGTCACTTTTGGTGATAATGCCAAAGGGAAAATCATTGGTATTGGAACAGTTGGAGATCCAGAAGCTGTCTCAATCAATAAAATACTTTATGTACAAGGATTGAAACACAATATGATAAGTATCTCTCAACTTTGTGATGATGGTTATGTTTTTTATTTTTCTAACAATTGATGCTCTGTTTTTAAAAATAAACAACTTAAATTTAAAGCACCTAGAACTGAAAATGTGTATACCCTGGATTTAAATTCGTTGTGTAAACAACAAGTAAACTGCTTAACAACTAAGAAAAATGAATTCAGGATCTGGTATAGAAGACTTGGACATTGCAATATATATGCATTTCATAAATTACCCCAGAAACAACTAGTTTCTGATTTACCTAGTCTCATGTTTGAAAGTGATAGATTTTGTGATGCCTGTCAACTTGGAAAATAGCAAAAAAATATCCTTCAAATATGTTAACAAAATTTCTACATCTAAACCTCTAGAACTTATCCAAATGGATTTATTTGAACCTTCAAGAGTAGTAATATTGACTAGTAAACTATATGTATATGTTTTAGTTGATGACTATTCTAGATTTACATGGATTTTCTTTTTAAAATTTTAAAATGAATCTTTTACATTATTTGAATATTTTTGCAAATCTATTCAAAATGAAAAGGGTTTTAAAATAATTTCATTAAGAAGTGATCATGGTGGAGAATTTGAGAATCTATAATTCAATTCCTTTTGCTCAAATATTAGTATTAAACACACCTTCTCTACACCAAGAACACCTCAAAAAAATGGAATTGTTGAAAGAAGAAATAGGACTATTCAGGAAATGGCTAGGATTATGCTAAATGAGTATAGTATTCCTACCTATTTTTGTGCAGATGCTGTAAGTATAGCCCGCAATATAATGAATATAGTTTTAATTAGACCAGTTATCAAAAAGGCACCCTATGAACTCTAGAATAATAAAAAACCTAAAGTAAATTACTTTAAAGTTTTTGGATGCAAGATTTACACCTTAAATACCAAAGACAATATTGGTAAGATTGATCCAAAATTTGTTAAAAGAATTTTCTTAGAATATTAATCTACTTACAAAGCTTATACAGTTTTTAAAAAAAAGTCAAGGATTGTTGAAGAATCAGTTCATGTGAATTTTGGTGAATCTAATCCCATTGAGAAAAGGGAAGATCAAATAGATGATCCTGATTCTGATGATAAAAATAGACTTGAGTACTTGAAAGATGATTTCTAAAATGATATAAATGAAATTCAGTCCAGTCAAGAAGAACATCACACTAAAGAACCTATAAGTGTACTAACTAGACAGTCAAAGACCCTAAATAATCACCCTTTAGAAACTGTAATCGGTGACTTAGAAATAGGAATAAAAACTAGAAGAAACATAGGAAATCTTGTTGAGTTTTCTTCCTTTCTATCCCAATTTTAACCCAAGTACATATAAGAATATTTAGATGATGAAAGTTGGTTGATAGAAATGAAAGATGAATTAAACTAATTCATGAGAAATGATGTTTGGAAATTAGTTGAAAGACCACAGAATTATCCAGTGATTGGAACCAAATGGGTCTTTATAAATAAATAAGATGATCAAGGAATAATAACTAGAAATAAAGAAAGACTAGTATCTAAAGGATATAGTCAGGAAGAAGGTATAGATTATTATGAGACCTTTACACCTGTAGCTACATTAGAATCCCTTAAAATCCACTTAGCATATGAATCTCATATGAACTATAAATTATTTCAGATGGATGTTAAGTCTAAATTTTTAAATGGTTATTTAATGGAGGAAGTTTATGTTGAGAAACCTCCTTGTTTTGAAAATTCAAAAACAACATATTCTTTTTTTAGACTCACTAAAGCTCTCTATGGCCTTACACAATAACCTAAATCTTGGTATGAAAGATTAAACTCCTTTCTTTTGAAAAATTATTTTATTATTTTAATGGAAGATCCAACACTATTTAAGAAAATTATAAATTCAAACATTTTATTGGTTTAAATTTATTTTCATGATGTAATTTTTGGATCAACTAACAAATCTCTTTGTCATGAGTCTTCAATTTTAATGCAAACAGAATTTTAAATGAGTGTAATGGGAGAATTAAATTTTTTTAGGACTTCAAAATTATCATAAACATTTTGGAAATGTTTCATATCAATTAAAATATATTTAATATTTACTAAAGAAATTTGGACTTGAAAACATGAATACATATATAACTCCTATGAATACTAATATAAAACTTGATTTGGATGAAACTAGAAAATCAGTTGACAAAAAGTTATATAGAGGTATGATTTGTAGTTTATTATATCTTTCTGCTGGTAGTCCAGATATAATGTATTCAGTATGTATTTGTGCAAGATTTCAATAAAATCCTAAATAATCCCATTTAACTGCTATTAAGATAATTTTTAGATATTTAAAAGGAACTATTTGTAAATATCTTCTTTATCCCAAAATGTCTGATTTTAATTTATGTTCATATTCAGATGAAGACTTTGGGAGTTGTAGATTAGATAGGAAAAGCACTTTTGGGAACTTGTGATTTTATAGGAAAATTCATAGTGTCATGGTCAAGTAAGAAACAACAATTAGTTGCCCTGTCAACAGCTGAGGTGGAATATGTATCTACTGGCAGTTGATGTGCACATGTTTTGTTGATGAAAAACACTCTTAGTAAACCGATTTTATGTGATAATACTAGTCCTATAAATATTTCAAAAAATCCTATTAATCATTCTATGACTAATAATATTGGTATCAGACATCATTTTCTAATAGGCCATGCTCTTAAAAAGACTATATTCTTAGAATTAGTATGTGCTGAAATTCAATTAACTGACATTTTTACCAAACCACTTCCCACTAGAAGGTTTGATTTTATTAAGGGGGGGATAGGTTTATTTAATTATAAATAAATTTCTATTTTATTATGTTGTTTCTTTCTTTTAATACTATTTAAAATAAATTAGTTTTTTTCAAAAAGAATAAGTTTTTTTATGCATGATCAATTTTATTCATTTTTAAAAATCTATGTAATAATTATTGATGACATGAGAATCAAGGCTGTCATAAACCTTTTGAATTCTGAATCATTTCATTTATACCAAAAACCCTTTTGAACCCATGGAGTTTTTCCACTCTTTCTCTATTAGAACCTGAACCTTTGAAACCCTAATCCTATTTCAAAACTTCAGATATTTTTCGACATAAATTTCCAAGACCAAGAGAAATGTTGAGGCTGAGACAAGCACTGCCAAGAGGCAACACTTCGAAGGAAGGAAAGTTTTTCAATTAAATGTCATAAATCTGGAATGGTTATATAAGACGGACCTGTTTCTAAAGCAATTTCTTGCGTTTCAAAACCTTTAACAGACATTTAATAGAGATTTTATAGAGTTTCTATATGAGGTAGAACTCTATTATTTCTTTAAATCATTTCAGTTTAGTTTGGGGGAATATGAGGATACTATGATATCTAAGATTGAAGATGGATATGTTTCAATATCCTCTACAGAGATTGGTCATATTCTAAACTTCCCTCGTGAGGGATTCTATCAATTTTATTTGAAGAATATAGGAGATTCAGTAAATAAGTCTAAAAATTGTAAGTCTTTTCTTTTTGGTTCTACATATATAAGAAAGATGTTCATAAAGGACTTGGAGCAAGATCAGAAAATCCAAGTAAAGTTTGTGAAAAAAGGGATTGCATCGAGGATGTATGAGATGGATAAAATATTGTATCCAGACCTTTATATAATGTATCTATTGATGAGTGATATAAGACTTAATTTTCCTTGGTACATTCTAAGGTACCTTCATTATTGTTTTCAAACAGAATCTCACATGAGTTTTTATCTGTTTGGTAGATTTATATCAAAAATATTGTTCAAAAAGGATATGGTGAGGCTTGTGGAAGCCAGAGTTAGATGCCATCATAGTAAAAATTTTGGTGCTAGGACCCTAAGAAATATTGGTTACTCCTGGATCACATTGAGAGGAAAACTTTTTCCAGTAGGGGCTGAAGAAGAGGAATAGAGTGCTCAGGCTCAGTTTGCTAAGTCCAAGGAGGGACAGGCTGAATCATGAGTGAGCACTGCTAGAAGAAGAATATGATTTGAAACTGAATAATCTCAATAATAAAGTAGTCAGGAGGGAATTCAGATTCAAATGAAAAGAAATTATAATTCTCATGAGTAACTTGGTTCACATGTTTTAACATCACGAGATTTACTCATTTACAGTTTTGTCAGAGAAGCAGCTGTTGAGAAGCCACAAGAAAAAGATACTACTCAAACTAAGGTGACTCCTCAAGTATAATTTGAAATTCCAGAAGAAGTTGCAACTAAGACGCAAGAATGGGTTGGGGTTGTAACGGCAATTGAAACTCATATAGTAGTTGAAGTTGAAGTTACAATTGAAAAGGAAAAGGACCAGATCCTGGTGAAGAAGTGGCCAGTCCTCTGGAAAATTGAGAAGATATCATTTTAGAAAATCCAGTGGAAGAAATGATTACTGATGTTCATGATTAGAATGTTTCTATAGTTCATACAGATGTAATTCATATGTATTTTTCTGTGGAAGAATCGGGAAAATACCCGGAGGAAAAGTCTGTGGACCAGCCAGCTCAGGAGGAAGAAAAATAAAAAACCAATGCAGACTCTTTACCTTTAGTACTGCTGCATAAAATACAAGCTGAGGATGAGAATCAAGAATAGGGTTGAACTGATTCATTTCATAAGAAAGTAGAAGAGTTGTACAAAAAGTTTTCTTATTTGGAATATGAAAATGTGTCTCTGAGGAGATCCTTAGATATAGAACAGTTGAAATTTCCGAGACTTTAAGGAAGTACAATTTCAAGGAAGGAGGTTGAAACTTTTAAGAAAACGATGTTGATAGAAGTATGCAAGCTGAGATCAGAAATGGGGATGATGTTTGATCTATCAAACATTAAAGACTATATAGAGACACATTTTTCATTTTTCAGGACTAGTGAAGTTAGTGGATTAGGTAATTCACCTGATTTGATCAGAAGATTTTAGGCTATCGTAGCAGCAATGAGAAATATGAATTACAGATTGAATTATTTTCAATGAAATAGTTCTCCACTATTAGTTTTATTAGATAATCAAAGATTTTTGGTTGACCCGTTGACCTCTAGTGAACCAAGTATTAGAACTATGCTGAATCTGTTCACATAGAAGTTAACTCTATTTATAGAGAAGGAAGAGAGAATTCATGTGTTTTTCAGTGTAAATATGATAGAAGATATTTATATGACTCAAGAGAATAGAGATCTTATTATCAAGATGTGAGATGGAATGATGATAAGAATGAGGGAGCAATTGATAGAAAACATGATCATTGTTCAGAGGAGATAGACCATATCTCATACCCTTACCACACCTTTATTCCTGAGTTTATCATAATTGTACTTGTTACATTTTATTTTAATGAAATGTTATTTCATTCTATATTTGTGTGTTTTTATTTGTTTTACTCTATTTATTCGAATATGCCAGTAATCCACATTCAATTATTGAAAAATGGTTAATAATAGCATTTACTTCAGTTCACTTCTATATTAAAATGTTTTTTATACCATATTCTATAATTATTTTTGATATCACAAAAAGGGGGAGAAATTTGAATAAACACAAAATTTTATTTTAACTATTTCACATTGTAGTACGTTAAATTTTTTTATATATTCTTTATTGGGGGAGAAATATTAAGTGTTATCGTAATCCTTAAAGGGGGAGAAATTAAGTTAAATCTAATATTGTATTTATCATTGAAAATTTAAAAACTATTTGTAATTAATTTTGTAAGATAATTTAATTGGTTTTTTTATGGGTTTTTTATCATAAAAAGGTTTAGATTGTTGAGCAAGTGTTTTTTCAACAATACATAATATTTTTATTTAAAAAGGGAAATATTGTTGAGAAAAATACTATTTCTCTATGATGATTTTGATGCTCACAAATACCCTTAATTGTTTTCTAATGATTTTATTTCAAGTATATTTCATGAATTTTTTATTCATTATATTATTATTTCGAGAAGAAATATATTAAGTTCTTGAACAATGAGATTTAATTTCTAAATTATTCACATTAGGGTGTTCTGGAAACATTGTTCATGCTTTACATATTCAGGAATTGCTTAAGCTTGTTCTGGAATCATTGTTCATACCCTACGTGGAGAAACGTAGCGTATGGATGGAATTCGGTGTATACTTTATGGGTTATCAGAAAATTATGGTTAATCAACCATATGTTATTGGAAAAGTGTGGGAAAGGATCCCTACATTAAGAAAGAAACCTATGTTTGGGATATTAAAAAGTATGGTTCATCAACCTTAATTTTGTAAACAACCTTACGTTTCATCTAATGTATGGATCATGTGCCTTATGTTTGGAATCTTTTTAATGTATGGATCATTTATCATATGTTTGAATGTTGAAAAGAAAATTATGGTTCATCAACCTTAGGTCTATACTCACCCTTACATTTGAAGGATGCGAAATCAACCCTACAATTGTATTCAACTTAATTTTTGAAAGATGCATGCTATACAGTTCAACCATACGTTTGGTGTCGGAGAATTAAAGATGATATTATTATGAAACGGTTTGCAAGAAAATTACTAGGATGATTTCAAGACAGATTAAAAGATTATTTCTAAAATGTGTATTTGACTTATTCAAAGCTGTTTTATCTATAATTCAAAGGATTAATTTAAAAAGATCTTTTTATGCCGAATCTTCCAGGAAGTTATGACTGCTCTGTTATTTTAAATTTTTGAATATCGGGAGTCAAAAGTTGACTTTTTTTCTGATCTAAATTTTCAGGAGAATTTCTCATTTTTATTTTTATATATATATGTGATATTTACACAGAGAATATATAAAATATTTTCAAACAACAATGACTAATGTAAAAAAAGGGTGAAAAACAGAGACTATCAAGAACACTAATCTGCAGATCACGAAGAGCAACAAAGATATGTTTATTGAAAAAGAAGAATTATGATATAAGATTCACTCATTCGACATCAAATAAAAACTGTGAATCTACCACCTCTGATGTTGTGAATTAAATTTCTATATATACTGCAACCCTATCGACTCAGAACAACTCTTCTTGAAAGATTTTTTTTCTGAAGGTGATGATCAATCTACTTTCAATTGAATTCTATTGCAATTGTGAAGAACAACGAGAAAGTATTTTAAAAGTACCAATCTATTTATTTTTATTCAGGAGTAACCGACTTCTCATACTATGCTATGAAGGTTCAGTTATTGAACCAGAAGGCTCTATTTTGACTTAGTTTGTAAAGGTGTCAACAACCTGTACTCAGTTGTGGAATGGTCTGTTGACAAGAAAACTAGATAGTAATAATCACCATGCTCATGGAGTAGAGTTTTTTTGAAGTGGACTAGGGGTATTCTGTTCCCTGAACCACTATACATCTTGTGTCCCTACTATTTAAATTTTCGCGGCATTAATCCATCTAATTAAAGTAAAAGGGCAGAACACGATCTCAAGAAGAATTTGTAAAAGAAACAATTCACCCCCTCTTGTGTATATTCGGTATAGCGTGTTCTAACATTGGGTAGGTAGTGTGTCATATAAAATAAGTGTTTTTCATATTCACATAATGAATTTTGACTGTAATAAGGCCATACAGTGGGACTCATGATAATTACCCTTCACAATAGTTTAAAGTATTTTTATCTCAAACTATCTGTTTCATTAGTTTAATGTATTTTAGCTCGGACAATCTGTTTCTTTAGTTTAATTTATTCTAGAGGGAACCATATATTTCGTTTATTTACAGTCTTTTAGCTTCAACAATCTATTTATTTAGTTTAAGGTATTTTAGCTCAGACCATTTATTTCTTTAGTTTAAGGTCTTTTATTGTAGACCATATATACATATATTTTAAGTTCATCTATAATTGACCATCTATTGATTTATTTTAAGGACTTATATCTTGGACCATCCATTTCTTTAGTTCATGATCTTCTATCTTGGACCTTGTATTACATTAGTGTGTGGTCCTTTAGCTCAGACCGTCTATTGCATTATTTTGAGGGCTTCTAGATTAGACCATAAATTGCATTAGTTAATATTATTTCATCTCAAAAAAAATATTTCTTTAGATTAAGGTCTCTTAGCTCGGACCATCTATTTAATTAGTTTAAGGTCATTTAGCTCTGACCGTCTTCTTATTTAGTTCATGGTCATTTATCTCGAACCGTATATTTATTTAGATTAAGGTCTTTTATCTCATTCTATCTATTTTTTGATTTTATGATCTTCTATCTCAAACCATATATTTCTTTATTTTTAGGTATTCTAGTTCATACCATCTTTTTCATTAGTTTAAGGTCATTTTAGCGCATTCCATCTATTTGAGCATAGAATATGTTGCATACATTCCAGAAGTGACCTAATGCACTCTGAGGTGTTGGATACTACCCTGGTGTTCGCTAAGGCCCATGAGGATCGAAATTACCTTTTTTCATAGTGAAATTCCTGGTTGATGGTTGTAGGTGCATATATAGGAGCGTTGGTCATGTATACATACTCAAGTCAGGAGGTACCTTGAATTTGGTTATCTTTTCCAAGGGATATGGAATATCTATAAAAGTAATATTTATGAGGTTGGATTTATATGGATTCAAATCCTTACATGGTAGTTGGGGTATGGATGAAATAAATCATAACGTGGGAGTTTGAGTCCATCAATATGAGGCGGTGCATACATGCCAAGTATGTTCTTTGATATTATAAAATTCCAATTTCTGTCATGGTGTTGAAAAATCTCACAATGATCAAAGCCCCTTTCTGGTAAGGTGAAGATTCATTTAGTTGGTAGGTGAAGGACCTTATGTGTCAGAATCATTCCAATAAAAATATGATTTCCACTTCTTACTAAGGGATGTGGAATATTTTTTAAGATTCAAACATCTTGATGACGGAGTTGTATATGAGAAGAAAACTATCTAGTAAAGGTTCTAGCACACAAGGGTAGCTAGCTCTTAAAAAAAACATGATCTCTATGCAATGTGTCCTTGAATCATAATACATGGCCATTTAAGGCTATGTAATGAAGCATTAGATTCCATCATTGTGGAATGTTATAAAACATGATGACATAACATTAAGGATATGGAATCCATTTCTATTGCTTGGTATGAGGATCTTAAATCACGATCTAAAGCACTTGAATTTGTAGAATGGTATGGTGCAGTCATTCAAGGAGTGGTTCAAACATAATAGGGTGTTGAGTCTTATTGTGATGATGTCAGGGCTCATGAGAATTTGAATATCCTTTTTCAGAGTGACCCATTTGGTTGATGTCTATAGGCACATATATAGGATCTATGGGCATGCATGCAATGTCAAGAAAGGGGTCTTGGAAGCCATATATCCTTTCCAAGGTCCATGTAAGGTTATTATGTATTTATGCACCCCAATTTATGAATTTTGGTTTGCAAAAGATGTAAAATTGAAGGAGGTTTTGAATTCCTTAAAGGTTATGTCACCGCCTAGAGAACATATTCTCATTGATAAGAGGAGTGGAAAATATTTCACAAACATTTTCCTAGACCAGTGGGTCTAGTGAGTATTTTCTGGCTTTTACTAGGGTTATGGAAACCATGATCTTATTAAATTTTTATGTATGTTCCATAATTTATTCCTAAACATATAGCATGATGAGTTTAGCGGGAGAAGAGTCGATTTTTTCTCAGGTAACCCATTACAGGTTTGTGGCCAAACAATTTTTTTCACTTTTGATGTAATTTTAAGGTCTTGAGTTTTGGACCACTATGGGCCATAATTTTTGTTCGTACAGAATAAAAAAGCATTGAAAATTTAGGGTCATGACTTTCATTGACCATACATGGAGGATGTGACACAAGAGGTTAATTCGGTTACCTGGGGTTAAGAACACTCCAACCTCTTCACATGTATGGAAGATAAATGACGTAAATCATGGATTATGTGTATTAGGTCATGAGTAATGATGTGTAATAGTCATATAAGAAGTGGTTCAAAAATATCGGGGTGTTGAGTTCTACTATGATGATATCATGGGTGATGATAATTGGATTGTCCATTTTCAGAGTAACAGATTAGGTTGACATCCATAAGTTCACATGTAAGATCCATGGGCATGAATTCATAGTCAGGAAAAGGGTCCTTGAAGTTGGATATCCATTCCATGGGACATGGAAAGATGATGGTGGTCTGAGAAACTCAAAACATGAAGTGTGGTATATAGATTTCAGGTTATCTTAAAGTATGCTGGAAGCACCACATACAGTAATTGACCAAGGTAAGTCTCTTTTGGTCCTTTTATGAGGAGTAAAAAATGGGAGATGGTCTGCATGGTTTATTTCCATGTATTGGGGACACATTTATTTCCATGAAGTTTAATGTCATGTGTTAAGGATATGATTCCGTGTAGTTTAATTTCATGCAATAAAGATGTAGGAATTGTTATAAAATGTGGTAATTTTACAACTGGGCCCAAATAATGGAACATGGATTTCACTACACATCCTATGAAAATGATAATCAAGACACAAATAGTTCAGGATGGCCTTGTATTTTAATTTCTTGCAATAAGGTAAAATTTCATATAGGTTAATGCCATATGGTTTAGACAAAATGTTCCATGTAGTTTAATGTCATGTGGTGAGGATGATGTGGTATAGTTTAATGTTATTTCACAGGGACATGTGTAGACATTTTGGGGTCAATTGGACCATACCATAAATTAGATTTCCTAATGTGGGGGTGTGTGGTGTGCTGACATGAATAAATTTAATGCTAATTAGGACCAAATAATTCTTAACCAAAACATGCACCTTTCTATGAAGACTCGGACCAAAGGGTTGAATAAGTTTCAACACTACGGTTGGGCCTAGAGATGAGAAATTTGTGCATCACTACATATCTCATGAGGATGAGACTCATGTTAGATTTTGTTCTAAAGAAGAAAATAATTTACACATTTCTGACCCATATGTATAGGTGGGAATTATTTTCCTTTATAGTGGAAGTTGGACCTAGGATTCGTGGTCTAGGCATCACTATATATCCTGTATAGGTAGGAATGAAGCTAAACATAGTTCATGAATTTCCATGTAGTTTAACATCATGGGGTGAGGATAATAGTAGATCAATTTGAATTGGTGGGGACATATATTTTGGGCCTAAGGATAGAAGCATGGGAATAAATATGTATATCATGGGGATGAGAATCGAACCACATGTTGTTCTTGGAGGTATATGCACTCTAATGTAATGAAACAAGGACATCGACGGTGGAATTTAATGTCATGCAGTATGGACTTATGGAATTCCTTTTATGGTATTACACTCAAGACCATAATGAATATTTTGTGTACCTCTATTACTTCCTTGGGAGGGTAAGTCCCTACCGTGATTCCGAAGCTCACATGAGCTGTGCTCGGTGTGAGAAACAACGAGATACAAAGGTTTCTCTATAGTGAAGAGAAAAAAGAGGGGTATAACACATGAATTTTAAATGATGTAGTGGTTGGACTAAGATGTTGGATCAAGGTGTCTCTACTTATCCCATTAAAAATGAGAATAAATCTATACATATTTCTTAGGGAACCGTGAAGCTTAATTTCATGCAGAAAGGATAATGAATTACCTAATGTGAAGGGGAATGGGAGTTGTGGATTTGTGTAGTTTTATGCCATGTGGTAAGAAAATTCACCTTGTGGATTATTTTATTAGGGTATGGATGAATTTTCTACAGTTTAATGTCATGTGGTGAGGATGAACTCCATGCAGTTTAACATCATGGGGTCAGAAGAAAATGTTCCATGTTGTTTAACATCATTCAATGACAACAATCGACAAGGCTTAGTTTGATGTGGATTACCTTTTACATAACAACTTATAAAAATTATTTATTGTGAAATCTCAAATTTTTGTGTGGTGTGACATGATTCACATCCATGGTGGCTAGAAAATTGGTTCAATTATGATAGAATTTATTTATGATGTAATGTCCCTCCCACTTGGGCTCCAATTTTGGGGGCTTCTTTCTCAATATCATCGGGGTTCTGAGAGACAACACAAGTTCTCTTGAATGGAATGAGTGGAGGTGAACCTTTTTATTGAAAGCTCATGTAATCATATCCGGGTGGAATTTGAGGTTATGCAATGTGTGAAAAATTTTCTCATCTAGTCATTCCAACTCATCCAGTCATTCCTATGATTGTTCATCATCTGAGAGTTACCACCAAATGGCTATTCAGAGTGGGGGAATCAAGAATTCTATGGGAACACTTTCTCAGTCCCAATTACTAGTGAGTATGGTTTTTCTTGTCGAATAGTACGCGTGGTTGTCCAATAGGACCACAAATTATGGAGGAGTTTATCTAGCCAATACTACTTATCCTTGTTCAATATATTCTAGAGTATATTTGATAAGGTCTTATTGAATGCCTCTACCTATCCATTTCCACTTCTTGATCGAGGGATGAGTGATTGGAATTAATATTTTACTCTTGGTAAAGCTTATTAAACTTCATGGAATAGAAGTTGGTGTCTTTGTACATCTACATTGTGTAAGGGACTTCGAACATGGTAATGATTTGGGACTTCATGAATTTGATCATATTTTAATCCTGACATCCTTGTGTGGTATCACCTCATACCCTTTGGAAATGATGTTAGTGGCAGTGAGGATGTACTTTAACTTATTCTCAATGGCCATGAGATATGTCCCCACAACATCCATTCCCCAAACAAAAAATGGTTAGGAATATTTAGTGGTATGCAGCAATTTTGGGGGCCGATGCGTGATGTTTTAATGGACCTAGCATGAATGAAATTTCTTGATGAATTTGACACTATCTATATCGTGGTTATAAATTAATATCCCAACCTTCTGATTTTATAGGAGAGCCTAGTTCAATATTGATGGGCACCACAATAGCCTACATGGGATTCCTCCATGACGGTGATAATGTCTCCTTATACTATTCACCTAAGGAGAATTCCATCAAATCTAAGCTTATATAGTATTTCTTTCTCATTTGGTCCATCCTACAGAGTGAAGTTCACTTCCAACATAACCAAAAAATGGGGAATGTCCAGTGCCACCCTTTATCAGCGCTAACAAAAAAAGAGCTGATAAAGGGGGGTACCATTATCATTGAATTTTTTAGCGTTGATAAAGGTACCCCCTTTAACAGCGCTTTTTTAGTGTTGTTAAAGGGTACCCCCTTTATCAGCGCTTTTTTAGTAGCACTGACAAAGGGGGGTCTTTTTTAGGGCTTTTTTTAAGTGATGATAAAGTTACAACTTCCAAAAAAAATCATTAATAAAAATATATTAATTTTTAAATATATAGATATTGTTATATTGATAAAAATATAATATATATTTTTTAAATATAAATTTAAATATATTTCATATAAGTATAAATATACAGTTACACTAAATATATAATATATTTAGTGAAAATGGCTTATAAAAAAATTAAAAAGATATTTTTAATTAATAATTTGATTATTATCATGGAGTAATATTCATTTAATAACAATTTGAAGACTAAAAAAATAAAAAATAAATAAAAAAATATCCAAAATATGTTAAAAACGCAACTCGAACTTCAAACAGCCATAACGTTTGATCCGCGTGTTCATTTGAGATCTACCACATATCAAATCGATGCTTGTGACGAGCTCTACGCCCTTTTAATTTGGGGGCACCCTGGTCAAGGTTTTTTCGAGGCCAAAAAAGTACCAGAAGTCCTCTAAAACTGAGTTTTTAGTCGGGATACACCAATTTTTTAAAATTTTGTGGATTTGCAGCCTTGTTTAAGGGGGTATTATTGGATTTTTTTGGTGGGGATTGAATTTATTCCACGGTATTATATTCATATTGATATTATGTCTTTGAAATTTTATTATTTTTTATAATGCACTACTATGTATAATCAAATATATAACAATATATACACATTTTTTTATATATTCACACATAAAAATTTAATTATAAATATAAATAATAAAATATATTTACATATAAAATATATTACCATTATCTAAATAATAACTAATATCAATTTTACTTAAAATACCAATATAAAAATATTTATATACCTATATATTAATCTAACTATATATATATATATTAATATAACTATATATATATATTGATATAACTATAAATATATATATTAATATCACTATAAATATATATATATATATATTACTATAACTATATATATATAATATAACTATTTTAATCTAACTATATATATTAATATAACTACGTATTCTGTTTTGAAGCTCAGTTAAAAGGATGGCCAATCCACTAAATACCAAAATTTCAATTTCCCATGGGATTATACCTTTTATTGAAAACACAGGTCATTACAACCTCCCCCCTTAGAACTTATCATCCATGAGAAGCCTTTAGGAACAATGAAAATATCACTTGACCTATAGGGGTCCTGATGTCTCATTTAAACGGTCACATTGAGTTTCCAATATATAAATATTTATATACCATTTACATATAAAATATATTAGCTTTATCGAAATAATAACTAATATCCATTTTATTTAAAATACCAATATATAAATATTTATATATGAATATATTAATCTAACTTTATATATATATATTAATATAACTACATATATGTATTGATATAACTATAAATATATATAATAATATCACTATAAATATATATATTAATATAACTATATATATTATTATAACTATATATATATTATTATAATTATATATTAATATATGAATAAATTTAACTAAATATATATGTAAATAAATAGATATGTCATTAAGTGGAGAAAAAATCAATCTGGCAGAGTGGTAAAGGCTTTAGGCGCGCAAGGGGGAGGTCCCAAAATCAAATCTTGGTGGAGGCAATGGCACGCGCATGGGGGTGGATTTGGGGGCTATAACTGATAATGGGGGTGGGTGTAGCACTGATATAGGGTGGAGGGGGGGGGGGTGCGGGCGCTTGAGGGGATGGAAATAGCTGTTAAAAGGGGGTTCAAGCTCTATAAACGCCCCCCGATTGGCAGGGTTTTTTTAAAAAAAATTAATTTTTTTTAATGTTTTTTTACTTTTATCAGTGCTGATAAAAGGGGTCTTTTATCAGTGCTAAAAAGAAAGCACTGATAAAGGACCCTTTTATCAGCACTTTATTTATCACTGATAAAATGGGTCTTTATCAGCACTTTTTAGAGCGCTGATAAAGGGGACGCCCCTATCTTCGCTGACTTTAACAGAGCATTTCTAGCGCTGTTAAAGGACATTTTTAGCGCTGATAAAAGGAATATTTGTAGTAGTACATGTTCCAAATATGTTCCCTTATGGCATTATTTTCTGGGAGATTCTCTTAATGAGGATTGATAATTATGGGATCCCTCTATCTGGGGATGGTCATTGGATCATCACACTCCAGGTTGGTGTTAACCTAGTTAATATCTTCCACATCACATATGGTGACTGATGAAACCATTCCTCGATGTGTAAAATGGAAGGTTTCTTCTTCTTGATCAAGGTTTTCTAAGATGGTGGCTACATTGTACAATGTATTAGTGTGAGAATTTTATGATTAAGGAATATATTAAAGTGTGGGGTTAAATGGTAATTATACTATTAGTCCCCCAACATATCCAATGAGGGGGGTAGTTTCTCCTTTTTATGGAATATTCACTATGACCTGCTTTATCACTAACTTTGAACCCCCTTTGATGTTCAGGGGTTCATTCTGTAGTTATCGAGCTAGTTAAAATCTTGCAAGGAGGACATTTTATTCTGCCTCATTATTTGTGAAGCCTTTAGAAAGTGATACAAAGTAGGTAAAAACAACTCTATCTTTGGAGACAAATACAATCCCTAGAAAAATTCACTTTTTTTAGGTTCTCCATTATGGTACCGACTAGACTCCAGGATAAACCCTCAAAGTACATCTCCAATGTTAGAGGAGTTTCATGGGCATAAAAGGAATCCTCATATGGGAGCTCAGTGTCTTAAAATGTATTTTACAGGGAAGGGTGTGATGCAAGAATGTCATCCAAGGCTTTCACATTCACCAACTTATGAGATATGAACTGAATGTGATATTTATTTAGAATGACTACCCATAGATCCAACTATCTAGTAAACATGGGGAGTCCAAGAATGTACTTGATCAGGTCAATACAAGAGACCAGGTGGACATCATGGTGTTTCATGTAGTGCCTCAGCTTTTTCACTTCAAAGATAAGTGCAAGGAAGATCTTTTTGACATCAGAATATCCAGTCTTAGTACTAAGAATGGTCCAACAAAGGTATTAGATACTATTCTTGTTTCCCATATAATTATTCTATCTGATAATCATTCCCAATGATCACTCCACAGTGTCCAAATATATTATGAGTATCCACCCTTCAATCAGATGCATTAAAACTAGTGGGTGAAACAATTACTTCTTGAGACTTTTGAAGGATTTCCAATATTCATCATCCCATTGGTAGTCGACTCCCTTTGTCATCAACCTTGTGAAGGGTGTATATTTTCCATCAAGGTTGGCTATGAATTTACAAATGTATAATAGGTTCAATTGGAGTCCCCTGAGTTCTATTAGGTTCTTGGCAGTGACATTTCGAAAATAGCACAAGTCTTCTCTGGGAAAACCTCAATGTCATGGTTGTATATTAAAAATCCAAGGAACGTTCCTGATGTTACCCTGAAGGCACATTTCAATAGATTCATATTTTAAATATGATGAAGCATGTTGTCTATTATTTCTCATAGATCTGTGAATTGATCACATCATTGTTGAGATTTGACAACCAAGTCATCAACATAACACTTAGCCATCATTCTCCAGAATTGCTTAAAGACTCGATGCATGTCATGATGATATGTGGTGCATGAATTCTTTAATCTAAAGGGAATGAACTAATAGTATATGATCCCTTGGGGTTCCCTAAAGGTAGTGGCTTCTTCATACATGGGGTCCATCTTGATTTGATTGTACTTTGAGTGCCCATCCATAAAGGAAGGGTAATGGAAGCCATAAGATGCTTTCATAAAGAGTTATGCGATTGTTAATTGAATATAATCCTTTGTTCAGTGCTAATTAATGTGTTTATATTCAATGAAGACCCAAAAATAATTGTTCTTATTCTTGATGGGGATGATGTTAGAACTCCATATCATGTATTTCACATCTCTTAAAATGTTTTTCTTGATCAACTTGTTAACTCCTGCCTCTACATTGGTGGCATGATATGGGTTAATCCTTTTGGTTTCTTTCATGAAGCCTCGATGCTAATTGGCTAGTCCGAGATGTTGTGTTTCTGCATCTAGATTCAATCCAAGAATTTATGTGTAGTTCCAAGAAAACACATATATGTGCTTCTTTTGAAATGAAATGTACATCACATTCTATTCTATAGGCACAGTAGCACTAATCAAGGTAGGTCGCAAGTCTTCTTCTGTCCCCATATTTATCTAAATCATCTCATCTATAGTAATGGAGACACATTCTTTGGATGTCATAGGGGTATTTACGAGATCATACTCATCTATTACTGGTTCAATGGAGATATATTCAGGTGATGATGCTTTTCTGGGGGCCTCTACATCACTTTCTTTTTGAGGTAATCCATGAGATAAATCACCACCATCCCCTACTATCTATGTTATTGTAGAGAGATGGTAGAAATGATTTTCACTGAATACAATAGAGGATTGGATCACTGGGGTTAGATATGATACCTTGACCACGTTTATTGGGATCACATAATCATCTCTGAGCATGCTCCAAGGATTCAAAAGGGAGGTCCCTAATCCATTAGGACCTACAACCCACATATCATCATCTTCTATGGGTTTCTCGCCTCCTTTATTATAGAAATATTCTTCATCATATATGGATCTGCAAGCTTGGAAGGGGGAGATATCAACATGTAGTATGCAGAACTTTCCATTAAGGGGTAATTCATACATTGATGGAATGTTCAAGGTACAACGAGGTGGATATGGATCCAAGGCCTTCCAATCAAGACATTAGATGTGGTATCAAACTGGATAACTATGATCTCGATATCAGATGTGAGATCCCTAAATTAGGCTTTAAGCCTGATCTTCCCTAGGGGTCTCTGCTAATTCTTTTCATATCCTTGAATGGTCATAATTATAGAGGATAACATCCTTTTTCTATATCTCATTCACTAGAGGGTCTGAGTATGGATAATATTGACCCATGATCCATTATTAGTTAGTATTCTTTGCATTTCGACATTATTGATTCTGCCTAAAATGTATAAAGGCCTAACGCTCCCTTTGATAGCCTCCTACAAATCTTGATTAGTGAATGATATGGAAACATGGAATTCTATGGAAATTTTCTCCAATCAATATACTTTGGCAGCATCAACTTCTATCTTTAATTATTATGGGCTTCAGAGGGATTTTATTAGTGCCTCCTTGAGTACTTTTTAAAGACAGAGTGCATCTAGGTTC
Organism: Viscum album; assembly: GCA_963277665.1. Taxonomy (NCBI): domain Eukaryota; kingdom Viridiplantae; phylum Streptophyta; class Magnoliopsida; order Santalales; family Viscaceae; genus Viscum; species Viscum album. Next base: position 1,501,010,421 of record OY728142.1, on the reverse strand, counting down.
CAGATCTAGGCTGGGAATACAAAAGATTATTTCAAAACATCATATTTTTTCACCATAGGTCGGTGCTTACAATATGGGGCTTCTCTCGGGCATGTTGTTCGGTAGAAGGAGCTTATGAGGTTGTTAAACTTCGTTATTTTGTTGAGGACAAGGGAATATCCACCTTTAGTGGTGCAGGTTTCATCGATCTTCCCTGATTTTTGGGTAGATCAGATTTCACCCTTGTTTGGCGGTCATGCAAGACAATTTTATGTGGGTGACTATTGTAGGGATATGAGGCTCCTCCTCGCCTCTTTTGAGCTTTGTTGAATTCCCTTCTCATGAGTCAATGCTACATTAATGTCCTCCATGGGGACATGACTAGAAGATTGATTCTAACCACGTCTGCAATGTCCCCTATATAATCAGCTCTGGTGTATGAATCCTCTTGGTCCATGGTTATATATGGGAAAACCATATTGAGGGTCATACTCATCATTAGATAAGGGATCTATCAAGTGTATTGTGTTAACATAATCAAAGTTGAGATCTTTATATGATGAGGATTCCATTTGGTGGGGTGGTTCACGTGTTGTTGATGTCGCAGTGATGAAATCAGTGAGGGTTAATGCTAACTTTGGAGGAGAATATGAATCTTCATATTCTATTCCATTCTACCATTGGCGGTCATGCCCACATTTGTTAGGTGCATCTGACACCTCTTTTTTTGGTGGTGGAGTTGTTTCTAGCTGGGGAAACATTTCCCTCAGTGTGGTGTGGGCTCGATAAACTATCTTCTCAACCAACTAGTTGTGGAATATTCACACATGTCTTGTTGGGACTTCCTTCCAGTCATCCTTTTCTTCTAGTTGGACCATGTTTAGGAAATCAACTTTCTCAATGGATTTATTCATCACCACTTATCTGAAATCGATATTGTCTTGGAGGATGTCTTTAAAGACAAAACAATTTTAGATATTGTAACCGAGCCTTATATGGAAAAGGAATTAATCATGTTGATCAGTCAGGTTGACCTCATTGGGCTTGTTGGGTTGAAGAACATTGAGCAAGTTATTATCCATGGCTACCAAGAAACAATAGGGGACATGTTCATTCAGGAATAAGTGCAACTAAATCATTTGTTATTCAAATCCTAGATGACCTTGTTTTCATTGGTCTTCTGGACTAGGGTTATTTTTCAGTTTTCACCACTTGATAAGTGATCCTGTGTTGTTTGGGGCATACCTAGGCATCTAGATATGTAAATTTGTTGTCTTGAGAGTAAAAATTGTAGATTCCATTCTAGATGAACTTTTCTCTATTTCGTGGGCATGATTCGAGCTTTGAATCTGGTCCGTCGATTGTCCTCCTCCAAAAATTGTGTTGTTTCAACAAATTATCAAAATCTACCAATTTATTTCATTAGAATTAGTGGTTTAAACAACTCATCCATAATATTTTCAGTATAAATTTACAGTATCTTACCTTGTGAGAGAGATATTGTGTGACTAGCTCAAACCTTTCCGCCTTTCTATGAAATCAAACACCCTATAATTTTTGCATTGTTTGAAATTTTTCAGTTTGATGATCGTTGTCTTCCTCAGCATAGAAGTAAATTTGTAATGGAATTGATGACGGAGGTCATCCCATCCTGACATATATCCTACTGGAATACTATTATACCAAATGAATGATGGCCCTATCTGGTTTTATAAAAAACACCTCATCTTGGTTTCCACCTATTGATCATGAGGGCCCATCATCACCCCTCAACAGTAGACAAATTGTGTGAGATTCTATTCAGGGTCCCCTGCACTATCATAGGTGTAAAAAATTGGATTTCCAAGGTTTGGAAGAGGTGGGGTATTATCGACTCATTTGGGATATGGCTTAATTTTTCAGGCTTCACAGGCGTGTGTTATAAGGACCCATCCTTCAACATTACTTAATCTTGAGTTATTTCAAAAATTCACTTTGAGGATCATTTCAAGTTTAGAGTTTTAGATAATTAGATCATAAATCATGAATTTCATTCCACATTTAAACAAGGTGGTTACATCAAAAACAGTATTCATTTCTTTCCATCAAAGGAGACATATTTAAAATAAAACATGGATTCTTTCTCGACACTTCCTCGACACTATCATCACATCATGTACCTTTCCCTTGACCTATGAAAAACATATCAAAAACTTGGGATGAGCATAAAAATCTCAGTAAGCGATATAAAAATAAGGAAAGAAAACTTTAGTCCGTGTATACATAAGAATCAATGAAATCATACTTTACTCAGAAAAAATAAGCACTTTAACATACCTCATGAAATCATAAGATTTATGAATAACTCATAGAAATAACAAGACATAAAGGTAACTTGAGGCATTCATAACATTCTTACATAGGGAGTAACCCTCATGGTTACATTTGGAATGCCCATCACAGTATATTCCGTAAATCTCTTCGGAAAAATGTTAGTGTTTAACTCTTTTGCGTTACCCAATGCATTGGAGAGCTATCTCAGGCTCACCTACCCTTAGTTTATCACGAAACCACCTGACTTGATAAACAATTCCCAAGAACCATAACATAATCGTATCACATAAAACATGCATAATGGAAACATAACATTTCCATATTTCAATCACAAGATATCAATATAACACATTAATGTAATCAAAACATTATCAAACTCATTTTCAATACCAAAATAAAAGAAAATTAAAACATGGTATTTATTTTTCATTTAAAAACATTAATGCTTGTAGAGGAAGTTGAAACTCAAATAATTGTCACGGTGGCGGAGAAGTCGTTGTCGTGGCATACGTAAGACAAAAACATTTTTTTGTCATTTAGTAAAACTATTTGTGTAAAAACATTCCTTTATAATGAAATTAAAAGTCAAAAGGGTTCATTATACAACTAATAGAATAAGGTCATATATAAATTGAAGTATACCACAACGAAAGGAGATTGAGACGAAGTCCCTTACCTCAAGTCCGACTTGTCCTCTTCATTTCATTATATTCAGGAATAATAAACTTTGGTCAATTTATAATTTCTGAAGGACATAATTTAATGTTTATTATTCAATTCATATCACGTATTATTAGGTTATAATAATTAGTTAATTATGTGAGTTCATATCCTATGTTTTGTCGATTTTCGGTACATGAGTGAAAAATAAACTTGTTTGAAGAGAATTGTCCATGTAGTTATAAGTAAATCATCTCCGGAATGGTGTTAATGATTTAAATATCATATATATCCCGAATATATGTATTTAATAATATTCCATAATTTTTGGAGATACTAAATTAAATGTACCGTTCATGTAGACGGTAGGTCGTACGTACGCATGAATGCTACTTTCATTTTGGTCATATTAATAGACATTAAAACTAAATGAGAAATAGATATATTCTAATTCCAGTATAATATATATGTTATATAGGTTGAAAATTTTCATTAATTACATTCTTTGTAAATTTAATGTTTGGCATGAACGAGTCACATCACTTGTGGGGGCGGTTTTTGACACGTCCTCATATGAAATTATCGCATTTGCACAACACGAAAAGCATAAAGGTATATTTTAATTATAAAATACAAGATCATGGAGAGGAAATAAATATAATATATATCATATATAAATATAGTTCCATCATAATTGCCACCATGAGAGGTTGTAGGAGAATATTGAACAATCGTTGTTTTGTGAGGCAGTAATTTGCCATCCATGGAAATAGTATGTTATATAACCATTAGATGGAGGTTTGTGTAAGTGTAGGTAGAATCCTTATCATAAAAACATTATAGTATATTTATAATACTAGTGTTATTATCGGATCAAATAATAAGAAGATAGTGGTGTGTGAAAAAAGAATAATAAAATAAAGGAACTCGAGAGAAGACATTACCTCTAAATCGGGTAACTCTTTTTTTGATCTGAGTCAAAGGATTCCTTGGAAATACTTCTGCCCAAAGTGAGACTTGTATGAGTAAGAGAGTGTTGTAGAGAGATAATATGAGTAGAGTTTGGACGAGCCAAGTTCTTTAGATGTGGGGGTAAGGGGGTAGAGGTGGGAGCCTTTTATAAGAGGGAGGAGGGTCACTTTTGGAAAGTCTTGAAATGATACTTTATTATAAAATGGTTTTCGGATTTTAAAGGTCCCACAATGATATATATTGAGGATAAGGTGGTAAGGGGTCGAAATAAACCCATACAATCGGTTTTATACAAGTTTTTGTCTTAGATTTTACCTTATATTTTCATTTTCTTTAAATCGTTCATTAATGAGGTAATCACTGCATCATCATGGTGCCTTAAATAAATTTATTTATTTAATGTCTAAAAATTATAAAAAAATACTATGATGTAGGAAAAAATTTCATATTTACAATTATTTTTTATAGTCTAAGATATAATTTCTGTAAAAAAATAAACATTGTTTTACATAGGATATAGAAACCTTTGTTATCATTCTCTTCCTTTTAAAAATAATGTCATAAATGTCACTATTAAACCCATGTGACTCCATGGGCCCTCATGTTTCGTAAAAAGCATTCCATGGTCTTCCATGACTCAAAAAAGAGTATTTGGACACATTTTGGGGTCATTTTATAATATTATGATATTATTTTATTACGCTTAGCTACCCGATTAATAATTAATCCCGATAATTAAAGATAATTACCGTCGTTACTATTCATAATGGCCAAAAACAAAAGATTATCAATTACATAATTTTGACCTTATGATTCCAAATATGGAATACATTTTATCAAATTCCAAACACAAATATTCCAGTAATTTATTTAAAAATAATTCCCATTGTCAAAACCAAAGACGGGTTTTTAAGAAGTAACATATATCAATAGATTGATTTGTTTTTACATCCAATTTAAAAGTGAAATTACATAAAATGACTAAAATTTTATTAAATGATAAAAAAATAATTAAATTACACCTTAAAACCAATTAAAATGACAATCTAACTATATTAATAAATTGGATGAAAAGGCAGTTTGAATTAAAATGCAGCATTTTTCACTATTCAATAAAATGAACTTTATCGAAAAAATACCAAAAAATTACAAAAAGTAAATTTTGATGTCTTTATTCTAAATAAGAATTTTATTTTTTCAAATATAATTTATAAATGTGACAAAAAGTATATTTAAAAAGGGTTTTCCATTAAAAGTCTGTTAATCGACCTTTTAATGAATATTAGAATATTTATGCTTAAAATTGGATTCATTCTCATTTTAAACCTATAATGCACTATATAATTCATAAATATATATAGATATGAAAAGATATTATTCTTTTACTTACTTGGGATGTTACATCATTCCCTCCTTTAGGAAATTGCACCCCCGCAATTTATTTACTTATCGAATAAGTGCGTGTATTTATCCCTCATTGCATTTTCAGATTCTCATGTTGCCTCTTCAATCATCCGGGTTTTCCACAAAACCCTTACTTGATGAATCACCTTATTCCGCAACACTTTCTCCCTGTGGAAAAGAATTTGGACGTGTTCTTTCTCATATGATAGATTTCCTTCCAACTGAACTACCTCTGGACTCAAAACATGAGATGGATGTGGCATGTACTTCCTTAACATTGAAACATGAAAAACATTGTGTACCGAAGATAAATTTGGAGGTAAAGCCACTCAGTAAGAAAGTGATACAACCCTCTCCAGAATTTCACATGGTTCAATGAACCTAGGACTCATCTTTCCTTTCCTACAAAATCGCATCACACTTTTCCATGGTGAAACTTTGAGGAAGACATGATCACTTACCTCAAAAGAGAGATCCTTCCTCCTGTTGTCCGCATAACTTTTCTGCCTGCACTAAGCTGTTCTCATGTGTTTCTATATCAGCTGAAAATTTTCTTCCATCTCTTCTACCAATTCTGGTCTCATCAACTTCCTTTCACCTACATCGTCTTAAAAAGCTGGAGTTCGACACCACCTCCCACATAATACCTCAAATGGTGCCATCTGTATACTGGAAAGAAAACTGTTATTATAAGAAAACTCAACCAATAAAAGATGTTGGTCCCAACCTCCCTGATAATCCATCGAACAAGCATGTAGAATGTTCTCCAAGGTCTGAATTGTTCATTCTGACTGCCCAATTGATTGAGGAGAAAACTGTACTAAAATTTAATTCAGTACCCAATGACTTCTGAAGGCCTTTACAACAGTGAGAAGTGAACTTGGGATCATGATCAGATACATTGGAGAGGGAAACTCCATGTAACCAGACTATCTCTTTAAGATACAATCGAGAAAGTAAATCTAGTGGAAAAGTATCTCATATAGCAAGGAAATAATCATATTTAGTCATCCGATCAATAATAACCCCGATTGCATTATTACCTCGTGGTGTCTTCGGTAATCCCACAATGAAGTCAATGGATATATTCTCCCATTTCCACTCTGGCACTGGTAAAGGCTAAAGCATCCCTTTTCGGTAAATTCCGCTCTGCTTTAACCTGTTGACAAGTCAAACACTTCATAGTAAAATCATCAATATTTTTTTCATTCCATCCCACCAGTAATAATCCTGAAGATCTCTGTACATCTTAGTACTGCCTAGATGAACTGAAAATGGAGAACTATGATCTTCACATAACAACTCTCTCTTCAACTTTGAATCACAAGGCACACACAATCTCTTCCCAAATATCAAAACAAAATCATTATCAATGTTGAATTCATGTAACATACCATTTTGAACCTACTCTACCTTTTTCTGCAAATCACTGTCTTGCTTTTTTGCTTGCTTAATTCTATTTGATAGAGATGATTTCACTGATACCCGAAAGAAAATAGAAGAATTTCCTACACCAACAAAATCCAATCCAAAATTCATCAAATCCTTAACCAAAGGATCCTGTTCCAAATGTATCATCGTTAATGAAGCATTACTTTTTTGACTCAAAGCATCTGCCACTTTATTTGCTTTTTCTGGGTGGTAGTGAATCGTGCAATCATAATACTTGATTAATTCTAGTCATCTCCTCTATCTTATGTTCAATTCATTTTGAGTGAATATATACTTTAAACTTTTGTGATCAGTATATATTTCACACTTTACACCATACAAATTAATGATCCAAATTTTTAAAGTGAAAATGACATCAGCTAATTCCAAATCATGTGTAGGGTAATTTATCTCATGAGTTTTCAACTGACATGAAGCATAAGAAATTACCTGATCATTCTACATTATGACACAACCAAGTCCTTTCAATGAAGCATCACTATATATAACAAAATCACCATTCCTGTAAGGTAGTGCCAATACTGGGGCATTTTACAATCTTATTTTCAATTCCTGAAAACATTCATCACATTCTTTTGTCCAGATAAACTTAACACCCTTCCGAGTTAGCTTAGTCAATGGGCTGGAAAACCATGAAATTTGTTTAACAAACCTTCGGTAATAGCCTTCCAAACCAAGAAAACTACAAATCTCGGTTTCATTTTTTTGTCTTGGTCATTCTTCAACAACCTTTGTTTTTACAGGATCAATAGTTATTCCATCTTTAGAAACAATGTGACCAAGGAAATAAATTCATTGCAACCAAAACTCACACATTCTAAATTTACCATATAATTTATTTTCTTTTAAGGTTTCCAAAAAAACCCTTAAATGACTTTCATGATCCTCTTTACTTTTAGAAAACACCAAAATATCATCAATGACAACAACCACAAACTTATCGAAGAACTCATGGAAAATTCTATTCATAAGGTACATGAATACATCAGGTGCATTGGTTAACCCAAAAGGCATATCTAAGAATTCATAATGGATATATATTGTACGAAACGAAGTCTTCGGAATATATTCATCCTTTACCTTTAACTGATGGTACCCCGATCTCAAGTCAATCTTTGAAAAATACTGAGCTCCCTAGAGCTGATCAAACAAATCCTCAATATGAGGCAAAGAATATTCTCTCTTAACATTGATGTTATAAAAGGCTCTATAATCAATGAAAATCTCATTGAACGATATTTCTTTTTAACAAATAATATTGGGGCACCCCATGGTCATGTTCTAGGTCGAATGAATCCTTTCTCTAATAAATCATGCAATTTCTCCTTCAACTCCAAAAGTTCAATTTGAGCCGTTTGATAAGGGCGTTTTGAAATTGGCTTAGCATCAGGAACTAAATCCATAGTAAATTAAACTCCCTGATCTGGTATTATTCCAGGCAACTCATCAGGAAAAAAATTAGGATACTCATTTACCAGAGGCACATCATTATTCTGAACGGTTCCATTGTTTTCAAAAATATGTGCAAGGTAACATTCATTTCCATCTTTTACAAGTTTCTCAGCCTCTTGATTTGTTATCAATAGTAAGGGTCCATTCTTGTACAAAAAATGAAAGTCTTTCTGAAAAGAAACTTCTTTAGCTTTACAGTAAATCTTAGCATGGTAAACAGAGATCCAATCCATACCCAAGATAAAATCAAACTCTATTAGAGGTAAAGAAATAAGGTTTGAAAGTAGATTATTTCCACAGATATGTATAGGAATATTCTTATAAATTATTTTTTCCTCAACATTTCCCCGACGTATTTTTACCACAAGTTCAGGAGTCATTTGTTGAGATGGAATTCCCAATTTACTAGAAACGTTTTCAGAGATGAAAGAATGTGTAGACCCCGAATCAAACAACACATTGGCATAATCTGAAAAAACAAACAAAGTACCTTATACCACTTAATTTGATGGCCCAACATCTATTAAAGTAGTTTCAAAGGATTTCATCACACCTTTTTTCTTGTAGTCTGACCGATTCTCATCATTCGAGCTCCTTGTCGAACACTCATTTTCATAATGACCCATCTCATTTCACTTGAAACATTTCACTAACTATAAATCAAATTTGTTCTTACCATTACCTTGATCTATTATAGTTAAATCACGAGCCTTATGTCCCATCGTACCACATTGGATGCACTTTCTAGAATTAAAAATACATTCCCCATCATGCTTTTTATCAAATTTATCACAAACTGAAAACTTAGTTTTCTTACCATCAAACCTTTTTGAAGGATTCTTCCCTTTCTCCTGCCACCTCGGTCTCTTCTTCTGTTGGTTGTCATAGAACACTTGATCATTGGAAATCTCCATTTATACCTTCTCAGCACATAGAACAAGATTTTCATAACTTTTGAACTCACGAGAACATAATTCCCTTAGATATTTTGGATTTAATCCTAAGTAAAATCGATTTATTTTTCTATCATGGTCTCAGATAAAATTTGGATCATACCTTTCCAATTAAGTAAACTTTTCTTCATAAGCATCCATTGAGTCATTCTCTTTCCTCAATTCCATGAATTTTTTTTCCATCCTAAGTCAAACAGCCTTAGGAAAATATTTCTCAAGAAACATGCCTTTGAATTCATTCCAGTTAAGAGCATCAATCCCATCAGCGTCCCTGATATTTTTGACCATCAACCACCACTGATCTACTTCACCCTTCAAACGGTCAACAGCAAGACTAACCTTTTGATTGTTTGAACACCCCATGAAATTTTAAATCTTCTCCAGTGATTTAATCCACCCTTTAGCTAGAACAGGGTCAAATGATCCTCTAAATGATGGGTGATGTTGCCTCATGAAAATTTCCACTAATGACATGTTCCTATGTAGTTGATCTGGCTGATCTAATGCATGGATACCACCACCATTTATCACTTGAGTCAACTATGCCATTATTTCAACAAACTGTTCAGCTCCAATTCTAACCATCTCAGGATTCTGATTTGAAAGGTCATTTCCTTATATATGCCTTCCTATAACTGCTTCCCTGTTTCCTCTAAAAAAACCATTATAAACAAACATATCTTAGAAGAAGCAACTTGGTAATATTCAAATTCTATATCATTTCAATTTGACCATAAAAAAATTATTTTTGGATAATAATTTATCTGAATTATAACTCCTAAAGTTATCTAAACCGACCTCTGATACCAACTATAAGGCCTCATCATTAAACATCAATTAATCTTGAGTTATTTAAAGAATTCACTTTGAAGATCTTTTCAGGTTTTGAGTTTTAGAGAATTAGATCATAAATCATGCATTTCATTCCACATTTAAACAAGGTGGTTACATCAAAAACAGTAGTCGTTTTTTTCCATCAAAGGAAACATATTTAAAATAAAACATGGATTCTTTCTTGACACTTCCTAGACATTATCATCACATCATTTACCTTTCCCTTGACCTGTGAAAGACATTTCAAAAACATGGGATGATTATAAAAAGCTCATTAAGTGATATAAAAATACGGAAAGAAAACATTAGTCCATGTATACATAAGAATCAATGAAATCATACTTTACTCACAAAACATATGCACTTGAACATACCTCATGAAATCATAAGATTTATGAATAACTCATAGAAATCATAATACATTAAGGTAATGTGAGGCATTCATAAAATTTTTACGTAGGGAGTAACCCTCATGGTTACATTTGGAATACTCATCACAGTATATTCCTTAAATCTCTTCGGAGAAACCATAGAATTTAACTCCTTCTCTTTACCCAATGCATTGGAGAGCTATCTCAGTCTCACCTGCCCTTAGTTTATCATGAAACCACCTGACTTCGTAAAAAATCCCCAAGAACCCTAACATAATCATATCACATAAAACATGCATAATGAAAACATAACATTTCCATATTTCAATCAAAAGATATCAATACAACACACTGATATAATCAAAACATTATCAAAACCGTTTTCAATACCAAAATAATAGAAAGGTAAAACATTGTATTTATTTTTCATATAAAAATATTATGTCTTGTAGAGGAATCCGAAACTCAAATAATGGTCATGGCGGCGGAGAAGTCATTGTCGCCGCATGCGTAAGACAAAAACAATGCTTTTGTTGTTTAGTAAAATGCTTCGTGTAAAAAGTTTACATTTGAATGAAATTAAAAGTAAAAAGGGTTTATTATAATACTAATAAAATAAGGTCGAATATAAATTGAAGTATGCCTCAACGAAAAGAGACTGAGACAAAGTCCCTTTCCTCAAGTCCGACTTATCCTTTCATTTCGTTATATTCTTGAATATTAAACTCTGCTCAATTTATAATTTATTATGGAATTCCTTTAATTTTTATTATTCAATTGGTAACACATATTATCATGTTATAAGAATTAGGTAATTTTGGGCGTTCATATCATACGTTTTGTCGATGTTCGGTAAATGATTCAAAAATACACTTGTTTGAAGAGAATTGTCCATGTAGTTATAAGTACATCATCTCCTGAATGGTGTTCATGATTTAAATATCATATATATACAGTATATATGTATTTAATAATATTCCATAATGTTTGTAGATAAGAAATGAAATGTACTGTTCATGGAGATGGTAGGTCGTACGTACGCATGAACAATACTTTCATTTTTTGTCATATTGAGGGACATTAAAACTAAATGAGACATAGATATATTATAATTCCAATATAATATATATTTTATATATGTAGCATAAGTTCATTAATTACATTATTTATAAATTCCATGTTTCACATGAACAAGTCACATCACTTGAGGGGGCGGTTGTCCACACTTCCTCCTATGAAGTTATCGCATTTTCACAACATGAAAAGAATAAAGGTATGTTTTAAAGATAAAATACAGGAGAAAAGAGAGGAAATAAGTATAATATATATCATATATAAATATAGTTCCATCATAATGGCCACCATGAGAGGTGGTAGGAGAAGATTGAACAATCATCGTTTCGTGAGGCAATAATTCGTCATCCATGAAAACAGTATGTTATATAACCATTAGACGGAGGTGTTTGTAAGTGTAGGTAGAATAATTATCATAAATTTAAGAACGCAGAGCTTTAGTTTCAAGTACAGATCTCTTTTATGGGATTTTTAAGGAAAAATAATGAATCTAGAAATTTTTAGAGTACACGCCGTGTACTTTTTGAGTACACGCCATGTACTCCTCTACCGCTCGAATCCGTGTGCTGGCCATGCACCATCTACACACACGGTGTGTAGGGGTGACTTGGAGGCCTATTTTGGTAGATTACGGAAAACCCACTACACTTAGTGTACTTTAAAAGTACACGACGTGTACTTATTTTTATTTCATTAATCGGACCGGTGTCGCACATAATGATCATTATCTTCTTCTTCTCCAATTAATTCCATCCAGAGCATCCGAGGAGGCTGATTCTTCTCTGAGCCACTGATCCGTCACCGGTTTCCTGAATCGAACTCCTTCAATTGCAGAATAATCGCAATGCTGAGTTCTTGGTTCTTCTTTGGACTTGATTCTTGTTTCCTCCTCTCATGTGATTTACCTGAGGTTGAACATTTTAGACATTTCTGCAGATCTACTCCGTTCAAGGCCAATTCACGAGCTGGGGTTAAATTATATCGATCTTCGAGGATCGAGGTAGGTGTTTTGTTTCCCTACGTTGAAGTTCCTTGAGTTTTGGTTGCAAAAGTGTCGGATACCCATGTATATGGTATCCCAGGTTTAGGATTTTGATACTATTGTATATTTTCCCTATATTTCATATTATATTATGTTTAATTGTTTCTAATACATGCTTGGTTTCATGTTTGAGGATCACCCAATGGGTGTTTCTCCCTGTTTGGCTGTTTATCGCCGTTCGGCACCGTTTTCCTGTGAGGCAAACCCTATTACAATTGCTAGTTTTCTTGTTATAACTATTTGCATGTGTTTCCTGTTTTTTAAATGTTTTTGGTGCATGGTATCTTTTAGCCAAGTATTTTTTGATCTTACATAGGAATATTGATAGTCGATTACGCATGACGGGGCTGCTCAGGGTTGTGGGAACCTGGTGCAGGAGATCAAAGAGGGAATAGTTGATTAAGTGCTTCCCTAGAGGGTATGTTGGTTTTAGTTTCGTATGCAGGACCTACAGGAATAGAACTTTTTTCTTCCCAAGAGTGTTCTTAGTTTACCCATGCATCGAGACCACAAGAGGAATTAGACGTAAGTGCTTCCTCATAGAGTTTGTAGCTATCGTTGCAAGACCGCAGGGGAATTGACGTGAGAGCTTCCCAGAGTGTTTGTGCCTTGTTTGATTATTGGAATATAGGGGTCTTCTAGTTTGAGCCACCCAGAGAGTCAGTGTGAATTTTTTATGGTTGGTTGTGATGAGTCCACCAAGCCAAAGAACAAGCTTGGGTTTTGTACTACTTGGGTTTCGATAGTCTTTTGAGGTACCTGTTGTGTTACTTGCTTACCTTGGAATAGAATGCTTTGCTTGTTTTTCCTTGCTGTTTAATTAAATGATTGTGAATGGTAATTTTTAGGATCATTCGCTGGTATACTCTTAGTCCATTAATTTACTTATTTCCCTTTACTTTTTCTATATTACTCACTGACAGTAGGGAACAAATCTTGTGGTGGTTGCCTACCAGGATTAGTCTCACACCCTATTTGGGTCCTGCTTTTCAGCCCAAACAGATTATATGGTTGCAGGTATAGGTAGAGATTGTGGCCCTTCTACATCAAGTACTTGATTGCTGGTTGAAGCTGGAGAGCATGGGACCGGGCTTTAGCCCACGATGCTGCTGGAGTGACTGTTTACATTTAGTACATTGGTTTCAGTTGTATTTCAGCACATTGTTTTTTTACTGCTTTCCATATATACATGTACCATTCTATATCATTATAACATCAGACAATGCTTCTACTTTTAGTTCAGTTGTTGCATGCTAGTTACTACTTCCGCTATTGATTATCTTTATTCTTCTGCTGAATACCTTACCAAATGAGGGCATAGTTTCCACACTGACTCACCAAGGCCCTTTCTGCTAGTCAGTAGCCTCTGGCATTTGGGGATACACGCTTGAGGATATGTGGCGAACTGGGTATGGGGAACCAATTATGTGGCTCTGGATTCAGGTCATTACAAAGTGGTATCAGAGGAGGTTTTCTTCTTTTCTATTTCATTACTATTTTGCGACGATAGATAGGGATAGGAATAAATGGGTAGTTAGTACTTAAATGTGCATGGGAGTAATTAACCAGTGTACAGGGAAAAGCTATATTACCTCGTAATTGCAATTTTCGGTTTTAGCAAGTGTTATAGTTTATTATATTTCATCGTTGGGTGATACACATGTTTTGTGTTGTTACCGTTTATATGATTGCAGTTCTATTTTGTTGCAACCCAATGAGATGAGGGTGTTCCATCTCATGCATTATATAATCACTGAATAGGAAATCACATGTCATGCATTTTACCATGCCATCTAGGGTGCATTAGAATTTCATGTTGTTGTGATAGATGTCATGAAAATTATGCATCTTGTTGTGATAGTTGCTCTGATGGACATAAATACTATGATGTTTTACTTGATATATGGCATTGTTGTAATTCCATGCTTTGGTTTGCGGGTAGTATGGGCCCCCACGGATCAGAATTTGGATCATATATGTTTTTTTTTCAGTGTTTCTGGCATTTGGTGCAGTTTCTGAGCTACTGCCTGGAAAAACCCAGAATACACGGTGTGCACTTTATCAATACATGCCGTGTAGTTTTAAACCATTTTACTAACTGAGTGAACAAAAACAAGGGGTGTCGGAGAGTCTTCGGGGACACACTGTTTACCTTAAGTACACGTCGTTTGGTAGTCCACCGTGTAACCGGCTGTGTCATGAACAACATGGGTCGGTGTTATCCCTCCATATATAGGTCTTGTTTTTTTGTAACATGCCATGTAGGGGTCATCCATGTAGCCGGATGTTTAACCTGCCACACGGGTCGCTGAGGCTGTCTAGTACACGCCGTGTGTTTTAAGAACATGTCGTGTAGTTTTCACTGGGTTCCCTGCCATGTCACGACCAACATGGGTCAGTGTGATCTATCTTTATACATGCTGTGTTTTTTCGGATCATGCCTTGTAGAAGTCAGCCATGTAGCCAAATGTGTAACCGCTACACGGGCCGCCGAAACCGGTCTAGTACACGTCGTGTCTTTAGTGCACACGCTGTGTAGTTTAGGATTTGGAGGACCATGTAGGTTATCCGTGTAAAGAGACTCGGGCAGGGGAGTATAATTCAAGTACACGTTGTGTTTTGGGAAAAAACGCTGTGAAGTCTGAGATGTTATACGACCAACGGTGGCGGAAGTACACACCCATGTAAATGTCTTTAACAAACATACCATGTAGTTTAAATACACGTTGTGTAGTCCTGTTTTGCAAACATAAGTGTTTCTCTCTCCTATCCCCATTTTGTACACTTGTGTTTCCTATCCTTGTTAATCCTAAATTTGAGGTGTTCTTTTGACCTTTCAGGGCTACGGCACCAAGACGTCCTCCCGTTGGAAGCCAAGAACCGGGAAGTGACCGTACTCTTGATACGGCAGACCAGGGACTACCAGTAGTTCCGCCGATCATTCCGGACCTCAAACCTACAATGATTCCAGACACTGGTGGTGATGCTAATTTTAGAGAGGGTTTCATGGGGTTCATGTAGACCTTTTAGGGAGCTCTGCATCCTGACCCATCTATGGCAGAGCTGACGCAAGTCTTCCAGCAGCAGCAGCCTCCCACCTTCACAAGGGATGAAGGACCTCAGGCTGCAGAGTCATGGCTAGAAACCATGATTTCCATCTTCGAGCATTTGGAGACACCCCCAGACATAAAGGTGAAGCTCGCGACTTACTTGCTGCGAAATTCTGCCAAGAGATGGTGGGAGGTGGTCTCACAGGCAGGGAACCAATGGACTATGGCTTGCGATGAGTTCCAACGTACGTTCTATGACTACTTCTATCCGACGACGCTGAGGGTCGATAGAGCCAGAGAGTTCCTAAACCTGCAGCAGGGTATTGTTTCAGTTATGGAGTATTCCTCCCATTTCACTGAGTTATAGTGTTTCACTCCCGTTGTGGGAAATGACGAGCTGTTTTTGGGAAGGACGTTTGAGGAAGGCCTCAAACCAGAGATCAGATCGTAGGTGAACATCTTCAGGTTAACATCTATTACTCTGATAGTCAACCAGGCGCTGATCAACAAATGGAATCTGAGGGAGACTAGAGCTTTTGACCTAGGCGGTTCAGCATCCAAGGTAGATTTGTTGCATACTAACAGTAGGAAACTCCATAGAGAGTCTACTTGAGGTGGCTCGAGGAAGCGAGGTAATTCTTCTAGAAGATGAGATATTCCTTATAGAACTTAGGTACTGCGCTATCAGTGTGGAAAGAGAGGGCATAATAAGCCTTAGTGCCTGAGAGATCCAGTGGAGTGCCGAGATTGCGGAAAGATGGGTCATCTGCAGTGTTTTTGCAGGGTTCTTTTTCTAGAAGCTAGTGAAGGAGGATTGGTTTCTACTCCTTTTACAGAAGCAGGACTACTAGTTCCACAGCAGACTGGGGGATGGAGTTCTTCAGGGTGTTCAGGCCAGGGTAGAGGTCGCAGATGCGGTGGTCAGGATCAGGGATGATCATCTCAGGGATATCAGGCTGCTACACAGGGCCGCGGTACTAGCCAGACTTTTGCGGTAGAGCAGATTCATCGAAAGCATGATCCTGGACCTTCCACAGTTCGAGGTATGATCTTAGTAGCCTCAGTTTTATCTTTTGCACCTTTTGATACCAGAGCTTCTCATAGCTTTATTTATGTGCACACTATGGAGAGCCTTAGACTTACTGTCTTTACTTATGAGGATACTTTGGCACTAGACACTCCTTTGGGACATAGAACTACTAGTGTGCGTCTGTGCAAGGAGTTCCCCCTTGAGGTTGATGTGTGTCACTTCTTGTGGGATATTTACTTCCTTGAGATGATGGGTTATGATGTCATTCTCAGAATGGACTGCCTAGTTTCTTTTTAGACCTTTGTCAATTGTTATCGTTGCAGGGTTAGTTTCACTTCACCAGAGGGCGGGTCCTTTCTACACAAGGTTGAATGGGATGTCCAAGAAATCAGAGCTTCACCAGAGCATCATGGGTTGGGCAGTGTTATAGCCCAGATTTTTAGCTTATATCTGGATGATCAGGGGACCCCTCAGATGGACTTCCCTCCTGTAGTTGACCTCTTTTTAGATGTCTTTCTAGAAGACTTTTTAGGGTTGCCTACGGAGCGTGAGGTAGACTTCTGTATTGAGATTGTGCCAGGAGAATCACCAGTATCCACACCTCCTTATAGGATGGCTATGCCTGAGTTGCAAGAACTCAATAAGTAGTTGGAGGAGTTGTAGGTGAAGGGTTTTATCTGATCCAGTACTTTCCCTTGGGGTTCACCTGTGTTGTTTGCAAAGAAGGCGGATTGTACCTTATGGCTTTGTGTGGACTATCGGAAGCTGAACTAGTTGACGTCAAGAACCCATATCCATTGTCGTGGATTGATGATCTTTTTTATCAGCTTCGAGGAGCCAGGGTGTTCTCAAAGATCGACTTGAGATCTGGCTATCGTCAGTTGCAGGTCAGACCATATGATATACCTCTCACAGCTTTCTGAAGCAGGTATGGTCTGTAAGAGTATTTGGTTATGATGTTCGGCCTCACGAACGTAGAAGTAGTTTTCATGGTGCAGATGAACAGATTTTTCCATCCTTACTTGGTCTCTTTCATCGTTGTCTTTGTGTAAAATATCTTCGTGTACTCTCACACACTACATGACCAT
The DNA here is from genome assembly GCA_963277665.1 of Viscum album. NCBI lineage: Eukaryota > Viridiplantae > Streptophyta > Magnoliopsida > Santalales > Viscaceae > Viscum > Viscum album. Next base: position 1,500,992,747 of record OY728142.1, on the reverse strand, counting down.
GCTAACCATCTTGAGATCATATTGGGTACACTGAGAGAGCATCAGTTATATGCTAAGATCTCAAAGTGCCACTTATGGATGAATGATATTCACTTCCTGGGTCATGTCATCTCAGAGACATGAGTTTCAGTAGACCCAGAGAAGGTGAGTGCAGTAGTTACCTGGGAGCAGCCGAAGAATGTCTTCGAGGTACGGAGTTTCCTGGGACTGGCTGGTATTGCAGGTGGTTTATACATGACTTCTCATTCTTATCAATGTCGTTGAAAGGCATGACTAAGAAAGGTGTGAAGTACGTTTGGTTAGAATCTTGCGACAGAGCCTTCCAGGAGCTGAAGGGGATATTGACTTCAGCACCGATTCTAGTTCTGCCAGAGCCGGGCAAGAGTTATACAGTTTTCTGTGATGCATCTGGCATCGGGCTTGGAGTAGTGATTATGCAGGAAGATCATGTTGTTGTGTACAGATCTCGACAGTTGAGGCCCCATGAGAAGAACTATTCTACCCACGACCTGGAGTTGGCTGCTGTTGTTCATGCTTTGCGTTGTTGGAGGCCCTATCTCCTGGGAGAAAATTTTGTGGTATATACTGACCACAAGAGCCTCAAGTATATATTCAGACAGCATGACTTGAATCTGAGACAGCGGAGGTGGGTCGAGTACCTACAGTCTTTCGACTGTGATCTTGCTTATATGCCTAGGAAAGGCAACGCTGTGGAAGATGCACTGAGTAGGAGGACTCAGATTCAGGCAGTTCAGGAGGCCAACAGTGAGTGGCAGCTCATGGCTCTGTTCTCCGAGATGCATTTGGAGGTTCACGACAGACTGGGATAGAAAGTTCTTTCTTCTGTAGCAGTTACCTCTACTCTTTTAGATCGAGTTCGAATGAGGCAGATATCAGATCAAGATGGACTAGTCCTATGGGAGGGTGTGTCAGATGGAGACCTTACTCTGGGGTGGACACTGGGCAGTGACGAGGTGCTACGTTTTCATGGCCACGTATGGGTTTCAGTGGACATACATGAGGATCTGATGCAGGTGTCTCATGCTTCAGTTTGGGAAGTTCATCAGAGTGTCACCAAAATGTAATGAGGCTTACGTCGTCAGTATTGGTGTCCAGGTATGAAGAAGGATGTGGATGGTTTTGTTATGCGGTGTTCCACCTATCTTCAGGTGAAGGTAGAGCATCAGTGACCCACATGCCTTTTATATCAGTTACCCATTCCTGAGTGGAAATGTAATGATGTCGCGATGGACTTTGTGACAGGGTTACCGAGATCGCCAGGAGGAAATGATGCGGTTTGGGTTGTAGTGGGCAGGGTCACGAAGGCCGCACACTTCTTGCCAATCAGGGAGACATTCATTGTTGATGAGATGGGACGGTTGTACATCCAAGAGATTATACATCTGCATGGAGTTCTACACTCCATTGTTTTAGATAGAGATGTACGTTTTACTTCACACTTCTGGCAGGGGCTATAGAGGGCTTTGGGTACACAGGTACTTTTAAGTACAGCATACCGTCCCCAAACTGATGTTCAGTACAAGCGTATAATCCAGGTCCATGAGGATATGCTCCGAGCATTCATTCCAGACTTTGGAGGTACTTGGGAGAAGCATATCCCTCTAGTGGAGTTCGCCTACAACAACAGTTTTTAGGCGACTATTAAGATGGAACCTTACGAGGCTTTGTACGGTAGGCCATGCCGATCACCATTATACTGGCTAGTGGCAGGAGAGGCAGCTTTGATAGGACCTTGTCTTGTTCAAAATACCTCAGAGCAGATAGATTTGATTCGGAAGAGGATGACTACAGCAAAGTCTCGGCAGAAGTCTTATGCTGATTAGCGGAGATGACCTTTGGAGTTCAAGGTTAGATATCAAGTTTTCCAGCGCGTTACCCTGAGGTTGGTACCTAAGAAGATTATGAGACAAAGGAAACTCTCACTGAGATACTTCAGGCTGTTTGAGGTTCTGGAAAGAGTCGGTATGGTTTCTTACAGGTTGAAGTTACCTCAGAGGTCCTAGGACATACACAACGCCTTTCATGTTTCTCAACTTCGACAGTATTTCTCATACCCATCTCATGTTCTTCATCCCGAGGAGGTTGAGCTGGAGCAGGATGCATCTTTCAAAGAGCATCCTATCAGGATTGTCGATTATAGTGTGAATGTTCTCTGTGGTCGGTTTGTTCCTCTAGTACGGGTGTTACGGCAGCACGAGGGAGTATAGGACGAGACCTGGGAGAGGGAGGTTGATATGCAATCATAGTGGCCAGAGTTGTTTGAGGGTTATTCTTCTATGCCCTGTTAGGGAAATTCGGGTAAGAATTGTTTTTAAGGGGGGAAGTTTGTAAGAACCTGGAGCTTCAGTTTAATGTATGGATATTTTTTATAGGCTTTTTAAGGAAAAATAAAGAGTCTATAAATTTTCAGAGTACACGCCGCGTACTTTTTGAGTACACGCCGTGTAATCCTCTGCTGCTCGAAGCCATTTGATGGACATGCCCGAGACACACACATGGTGTGTATGGGTGACGTGGAGGCCAAGTTTGGCGGAGTACGGAAAAACCCACTACACGCCCTGTACTTTAAAAGTACATGCTGTGTACGTTTTATTATTTCATTAATCAGACCGGGGTCGCGCCTAATGATCATTAACATCTTCTTCTTTGCCTAATTCTGTCCAGAGCATCCAAGGAGGCCGATTCTTCTTCGAGACATTGATCCTTCACCAGTTTCCCGAATCGAACTCTGTCGACTGCAGAAGAATCGCATCGGTGAGTTCTTAGTTCTTCTTTGGCCTTGTTTTCTGTTTCCTCATCTCGTGTGAGTTATATGAGGTTAAATGTTTTAGAATTTTTTGTAGATCTACTCCATTCTAGGCCAATTCATGATCCAAGGATCAAGTATATCGATCTTCTAGGATCGAGGTAGGTGGTTTGTTGCCCTACGTTGAAGTTCCTTTAGTTTTGGTTACAAAAGTGTCGGATACCCATGTATCGGGTATCCTGGGTTTTGGATTTTGATCCTATTTTTTATTTTCCTTATACTGCTTGTTAGTTTATGTTTAATTTTTTCTAATACATGCTTGGTTGCATGTTTGAGGATCACCCCACGGGTGTTTCTCCCTATTTGGAAGTTTATCGTCGTTTGGCACCGTTTTCCTGTGAGGCAAACCCTATTGAAATTTCTAGTTTGATTGTTATAACTATTTTCATGTGCTTAATGTTGTTTAAATTTATTTGGTGCATGGTAACTTTTATCCAAGTAGTTTTTGAGCTTACTTAGGGCTGCTGACAGTCGATTACGCACGACTAGACTGCTCAGGGCTGTGAGAACCTGGTGCAGGAGATCAAAGAGGGAATGGACAATTAAGTGCTTCCCTAGAGGGTTTGTTGCTTTTAGTTTCATACGCAGGACCTACGAGAATATGAATTTATTCTTCCCAAGAGTGTTCTATGTTTACCCACGCATCGAGACAACAAGAGGAATTAGATGTAAGTACTTCCTCAGAGAGTCTGTAGCTATTGTTGCAAGACCGTAGGGGAATTGATGTGAGAGCTTCCCAGAGTGTATGTGCCTTGTTTTATTACTAGACTATAGGGGTCTACTAGTTTGAGCCACCCAGAGATTGAGTGTGAATTTTTTATGGTTGGTTCTGATGATTCCACCAAGCAAAAGAACAAGCTTGTCTTTTTTACTACTTGTGTTTCAATAGTCTTTTGAGATACATGTTGTGTTACTTGCTTACCTGGGAATAGAATGCTTTGCTAGATTTTCCTTGGTTGTTTAATTAAATGAATCTGAATGGTAATTGGTAGGATCATTTACTGGTATACTCTTAGTCTATTACTTTTCTTATTTCCCTTTACTTTTTTTATATTAATCACTGACAGTAGGGCACAAATCTTGTGGTGGTTGCCTACTGGGATTAGTCTCACACCCTGTTTGGGTCCTGCTTTTCGGCCCAAATAGATTATACAGTTGCAGGTATAGGTAGGGATTATGGTCTTTCTACCTCAGGTACTTGATTTAGGGTTGAAGCTGGAGAGCATGGGACCGGTCTTTGGCCCGCGGTGCTACTGGAGTTGTTGTTTACATTTAGTACTTTGGTTTCTGTTGTATTTCAGCATGTTGTTTTGTTTACTTTTTTCCATAGATACATGTACCATTCTGCATCATTATTATATCATACATTGCTTCTACTTTTAGTTCAGTTTGTGCATTCTATTTAATAGTTCCACTAATGATTATCTTTATTCATACCCTGCATACCTTACCAAATGAGGGCACACTTTCTCCACTGACTCACCAAGGCCCTCGTTGCTAGTATGCAGCCTCTGGCATTTGGGGAAATGCGGTTGAGGTTATGTGGCGAACCGGGTACGGGGAACCAGTTATGTGGCTCCGGATTCAGGTCGTTACAATAAAAACATCCTACTATATTGATCATACATTTTTTATTATGGAATAAAATAATAAAAATCTAGTGGTGAGTGAAAAAGGAAAAATAAAAGAATAGAACTCGAGAGATGACAATACCTCTAAATCGGGTAACACTTTTTTTATTTGAGCCAAAGGCTTCCTTGGAAAGACTTCTGCTCAATGTGAGGCTTCTAGGAGTAAGAGAGCGATGTGGAGAGATAATATGGGCTGAGGATGAATGAGACAAGGGCTTTAGAGGTGGGGGTAAGGGGGTAGAGGTGGGGGCCTTTTTTAAGAGTGAGGACGATCACTTTTGGAAAGTCTTGAAATATTACTTTATTATAAAATGATTTTCAGATTTTAAAGGTCCCACAATGATATATTTTAATGATATGGTTATAAGTGTTCTAAATGAACCCATAAAATATGTTTTAGACAAGTGTAAGTCTTATATTTTACCTTATCTTTTCATTTTATTTAAATCATTCATTAATGAGGTAATCACTGCATCATCATGGTGTCATAAATTTATTTATTTATTTAATGTCTAAAAATTATAAAAAAATACCAGGACGTAGGAAATATTTTTAGATTTCCAATTTCAATTTATAGTCTAATATATCATTTATGTAAACAAAATTAAAATTTCTTTACTTAGGATATACAAACCATTGTTATATTTCTCTTCTTTTTAAAAATAATTTCATAAATTTTACTATCACACCCATGTGACTCTATGGGCCCTAAAGATCGGTAAAAAGCATCCCATGGTCGGAAATGACTCAAAAAAGTGGATTTGGACACATGATGGGGTAATTTTATTTTATTACGATATTATTTTATTACCCTTAACTACTAGATTACTAATTAATCAAGATAATTAATGATAATTACTGTCGTTACTATTCATAATGTCCAAAAACAAAAGAGTTTTAATTATATAATTTGTACCATATGATTCCAAATATAGAATCCATTTTATCAAATTCAAAACATAGAAATTTCATTAATTAATTTAAAAATAATTCTCGTTGTCAAAACCAAAGTCATGTTTTTAAGAAGTAAAATCTATCAAAAGATTGAATTGTTTTTACATCCAATTTAAAAGTGAAATTACATCCAATGACCAAAATTAAATTAAATGATAAAAACATAATTAAATTATACTTTAAAACCAATTAAATGGACAATATAACTATATAAATAAATAGGTTTAAAAGGCAGTTTTGAATTAAAATGCAGCATTTTTCACTATTCATTGAAAAATGAACTATATCGGAAAAATACCAAAAATTTACAAAAAGTAAATTTTGAGGTATTGATTCTAAATAAGGATTTTATTTTGTCAAATATAATGTATGAAAGTGACAAAACATATATTTAAAAAGGGTTTTCCATCAAAAGGCGGTTAATCGACCTTTTAAAGAATATTAGAATATTTATGCTTAAAATTGGGTTCATTATCTTTTTTAACCTATAATGCACTATAAAATTCATAAAAAGATATAGATATTAAAATCTATTATTCTTTTACTTACTTGGGATGTAACATGTGCCTTCCTTGCATGGATCCCATTCGAGTATCTAGGGTCTAAATGATGTTCTGGGGCTCTAAAGACACTGCTTCCTAGATCATCTCAAACATATAGGAAGTCATAGGGGGTTGATGAGTTGGTATCATTTTTATCTCCTTCCGGTTTTCGATTTGTCCCAGGGCTGCATGGTTACCTTGATAAGGGAGATGTTGTTTCCACAGTGGAGGGACATCACAGTCATTTTTTGTCTTCCTTGTGTATGTGGGTCAGCTTCCAAGACCCAGATACAATCTAATATTTAGAAGATACTATTAACAATGGATTAGCTATTATAGGGGGAACATTTTTCTCAACCTTGAGATGATACCCTGCGAGATTATTTCCCCTGAGTAAGTTCTTATTAAGTTGTCTATGATCTGGTATTTCACTCTCATATTGCCACAATCAGTCCTCTGGGTAAGGAACCTCGCTCCTCCTAAGAGGTGATTGGGATGTGGTTGTACCCTTCCAATTGGTAGAATTACATTGGAGAGGTGAAAACTTTATATTTGGAATTTCAATTTTTTGTAGATGTCTTTGGTTCCTAGTGTGCGCAACCTCACTTAGTGAATTAAACACACCCACCTCCCAATGCATTTTTATCATGTAGTAACCCTCTGTATTTATGTCATGATCTATATCATCCACATTGAAAATGATGACATTCACAGAGGAATATAAGGCAATGGTGTTAGTCCCACTACATTTGATGAAACATGATGATTCTACATAGCTTCTATTAGTGTCATTACTCCAAAACATGGTCTTATTGAGACAGGTATTCTTGCGCAACTAGTAGGGATTAACCATCCTCATTACACATTCCTCATATCTTAGTCTATGAATAGAGACCTGCGGGAGTTTCTGGTATGAGTTCTCAAATAGGCTCCAACCAGTAGAGGTGTGTCTTATGGTAGGTGGGATGCCAGTTTTTGGTTCATTTATCCTAATATGGAGAGGAAGTATTCCCTATGTGGTGGTGATAATAATAAAAATCCCCCCATACATGTGTGGTGGGGTCATTTAGGGCCATTTTTGGAACTAATAGGTCCAATTTTTTAGGATCCAATGGATCTATTTGGGGATTTGAAAACTCTCAAGATGGAAATGAAGATATAAATACCCGCATCCCAGTGGGGAAGGTTTGTTCTCGGTTAAATGATGATATCTCCAAGGTTATCTCATGGGATTAGGAACTAGTGTATGATTATTGACATATAAATTCCTCTAGCTTAGTGGGTTGGGGTTTTCTTGAAGTTGCTTCTTATGAATCCAAAATTCTCTTAAGAATTGACGATCCAAGAGGTGGATATGGCAGTAGATATTCTCCATGCCCAATGGGATAGGTTAGCTTATGGATGGATGATACTGCAACTGTAATAACGACCTTCTTGATGTGGTGAAATTATGCTCGTGTATGAGTTGGGTACGATGGAGACCTGTGATGAGAATAATTTCTCATTAGAAGTTGTTTGGGTGATCACAAATCTAGTCTTTGTGTTTTGAATTTATTTTTATTATTTTGAGGGGCCCAGTTTGATGTCTTGTTGGCTATCCTCCCTATATATCCATAATATCTTTTGAATATTGAACTAGAGGCATTCAGTTGCAGTGACAAATAGGCTTGAGCATTTCTTGATACATTGATCTCACTAAAGTCTATGACATTACATGATTTCATATCTGAAGGGATCTACTACTCCAACGATGCATTGAAGTGTAACACTACATATTGTCCACATCCTCCAATAACGATTCCTAACATATCTTTGGATATCAGCTGTGAAGGCATCATGATTCAATGTCGGTAAGCATGTTGTATGTTTGCAATGTGATTTTCCGGTTTTGGATCCCATGCCATCGAGATAGAAGATAGGACCATCTACCAAAATAGTATCTTGATCATATGAAGGTGAAAATCATTTCTGAAACAAGGTATATATTGATCCTTCAGTCATTCATTAGTATCCCACATATGCTGTAATAGATAATGAATCCACTCCTTTTCTAACTCATTTGGGATCTCATAGCTCGAAGTAGCAAGGGACCAGAACAATACGAGAATGTTTTTTCCACCTAATGCTCTCCATATGTCAATTCTATCCTTCTCATCATCACAATTACATTTCTAAACCCATTCATCCCCTAGAATATGAATATGATGGTCTCATATTGATGGGAATGGAGTGTTTCTAGATTTTAATGGGGGAACCCTATACCATTGACACCATTATTTCGAGAACATATCTTTACAAAGGGTTCGGGGTTTGGTTTATCTCTATAAATAGAGGTTTCTAGACAAAGGGAGGATTTAATTTACCATGGGAGATATTTTCATGGGATGTTTTACCATGATGGATGTCTGGAGTAGATTCCTTTTGATTTATCTCCACAATACCACAAGGAGGGTTATTGTAGTAATAAGAGTCTTCTACTTTGCTTCAATAGAAGTGTCAACAGACTCATGTGGTGTTGAGAATGTGTGTCGAATGACCCCAAGGAATCTCTCATTAAGAAAATTTAGGGTACGTTCCATGTTGTACATCGTGTTCAGAATATGTCGCCCTTCCTTTTCTGATTGTGCAGGGATATGAACCTACTACGTGATAGTTTTCAAAACATGTATATAAATATCAGGTGTTGTGGGAGTACCAGTCCACTACGGAGAAGATGTTGGAATATGTCAATAATTTGTCTCATTATTAATAGGGATATGATCCAATACTGAGGCATATTCCATTCTTACATGGTAAACATCAGTCAAAATGGGAGTAGGATCCCAATCTTGATCCTTTTTTATATGAAACTTGTCTTTTAGGGTAGGAATATAAGCTCACCCCAAGGCATGTGATTCTCCCACCTAGATGTCCCTAGTTGGATCAGAAATGTGAGTTTGTTATGAATATTTATTAATCATTATAATATTCTGAGGGACCTCTAGAATGGGAGATGGAATATGATCATTCCCCTATGTTTCCATGGAATGATGCATGCGCAGTTGTTCGTCGGTGGAATTTGAAATATGCTCCTAAATTCAATGATCTTCTATGATATGCTAGATGGATCTATTTACTAGAATAAAAACCTGTCCCAAGGCCTATTCCATTCCCACTTGGTCGGCCTTGGCTCTAATAGGGATATATTCCCAATCTGGGGCCTTTGGAGTATGTCATCATACTTTTTTGATAGGAATGTTCCCTTATCTGAAGGAATGTTCCTCTCTCACCATGTTGGACTCACTTGGAATAGGGATATGAGCTCGATCTAATGCCTCTCCCTTCATTGGAATATGTAGATAATCCTCATGGGAGGGAAAAAGTGTGTGATTTATCTGATTAAACCACTTTTTCATAATGATCAGAGTGTTGTGATGTCTTCGATGTAGGGATAAGAGTATTCTCCTTTCCCATCATCTTCAACAGTACTAAGAATATGGCATCAGAGTTATTCAGCTATTTCTAAAATGTATCAGCATTTTTGAAAATTGTGTGCATATATATGATCCTACATATTTTCTATCTCCATGATGAACTGAAATATGTATTATATTGAATCATGGATATACACCCAGTCTTTTCCTCCTTATTTCATCAGAGTATGTTGATGGACTTTGTGTATAGGGTTAGGAATATGAGGCTCCCCCATTCTTGCTACATGAATATGGTAATAGACTTGTTCAGATAAAATAGATATATGAGACTGATGGATAGTCTCTTCCTGAGTATGCAGGCATTCATCATTGTTAGGAGCATGGACATGTTCCCTTTCATGGATATCAGAAAAATTTCTCTTCGGATGAGTTTTCATTTCATCCCATGCATGGGAATCAGTGGGTGTTGTGTATCGATGGGTTACTATGGGGTACTAGTGGAATGATGTTGGAGATGATGATCAGCATCAACCCTCTCGTGTGGGTCCTGGACCTGAGGGGAGCTGTATCTAACTTCCTAATCCACCTTCCTCAAATATGGAAGGTTTTGGTTATCGCTCTCTATGGATAAGCTCCCGAAGATGTTGGTTGTGTGGATAATATCCATAGGTTTAGTAGCAACCTTTCCCACTAGATGATGTCTCACCAATTGTCACGTCTAGAGGACTTTACAAGTGTCCTCCCTTGTCAGGATAGTTCCATATTAGTGGTACTCTCAAACACATATTCGCTACCTACCATTGGATTAGTCATGCATGTAAGGTTGTTTTATGAGCTACAGAAGTATCCACTGTAAATAATTTTCCAGATTGAATTCTGGATGATGACAACATTATCTCAAATCGGGTAGCTGAAGAAATATCTATAATTATAGAAAATGAAAAACAACAATGTTTCTAATTATTGTAGTATTATAGGGATAATATTATGAAATAGATATGCATGGTTAACTCATTTGTTATTTTAGTCCTGATACAAAAATTCCAATCATTTAGAATTATTGAAATGAGTATATACTGATGAAAACCCTTTCTATAGAGGATTATTTTTAAGACTATAAAGATGTTATTTCTTTGTTTTTATAGGTTTTTCAATAAAAATATTCCTGACAGATTTTAAACCAATCATTTTATCACCAAAGAGAATTATGTTAGGTTCACTATTTGTGTTTCATCTGTAAATGTGAAGTGTAATGGGTTTTTCTTTTCGCATTACTATTTTCACTTTTCCCTTAAACACCCAATGGATCCCCCATCCATATATGGGTACAATCTTACTTTATAAAGGATGACTATCATCTGGGTTTTCTGGTCCAGTGACTCTTAGGGACTCCCAATGGTTAATAGGATGGGATTTTGGGCTCATCGCACCATTTTGGGGGGAATCGTTACCTACTCAAAGACTCTCTTATATATTTAAGATATATTTGTGATATTATTCTTAATCTTGATACAAGAATGGTTATCATAACAATATGACTTTAGGTCAATTCTATTTTATATGCAAAAGACCAGGATCTCTTGGGTGTTTCCATTTGTATGTGTATGAGGTTCTTCATCATTCTATAGTAACTTGAAGTTTCATATATGATGAAACCACATAACCAAGTTCTTTAGAACATGCTTCCATATAAGGAGGTCAATAATATTCTGAGGATGGGGTTGAGCCATTATAAAGAATCCTACATATCATGGTTATTATAGGAATTAAAACATAAGTATATCATTTAAGCTATGATGTTTTACATCATATAGAAGTACTTTTATGGGTTCTCTAGGAAACCTTCAATATTGGGTCATGGAGGGATATCTTATGTATCTTGAATATAGTGAGAATCAAATTTGTTGTAGTGCATTTTATGTTGAGGCCTACATGATGAGGTTACCCTATATGGAGGAGGCTTATGATGCCAGTGGGGTGTTTGTTTCACCCCCTTAATCTTATGATATCCATGCTCAGGGTGATAAAAAAGGGGAAATATATGATCATCCTCATGGTGTATGGGTATAGGAAATTCATATTATAATATTCATTGGTGTGTTTGGTATAGATATCGTTCCTTAGGGAAGCATCCAATGTAACCTAGTTATAGAATAAATAAGAGTTCTCATAGTTCATTTTTTATTAGGTCTTACAAACTGAGGCTTTCTCATACCATTTCATAGTTTTATAAGGAAGAATTTATGAACATTGAAACTCTCAAATCCCATGTAATCCATGATCGTTTTTTGACAAAAAATGGATAACAATAAAGAAATGTCATTTCCTTGGAAAAGGGACTCATATGTTGGTCCATCCATGGATGATCAGTATGGATCTCAGGCCTCAAATAGATGTGACCTATGTATCTAGAATATGGCAGGAATCATAGTCATCACAGTTACCTTTATGATAGGAATTAAACACTGAGTCTTCAATATTGTCAAGGGATTACACATCAAGGACAAATATACTTTTAAAATAACGGGATTCCATTTTGATATAGAATTCTTATCTAGAATACATTGAAACAACCAGTTGGCATATCCTGGGGGCCCTCTCATGACCTAGATTGACACATATTGAGGGTGTCATGAGAGTCAATGTGGAATAGCCCATGGGGTTTCACGTGTCTTGGTTAGAACCTCTAGGTGACTTCACGAGACCTAGCTGACATGTCTAGAGGGAATCACGTGTCTCAACTGACACATGTAGAGGGTTTCATGGGGGCTTGGATGGTATTCTTAGATGCTTTCATGAGGCTTGAATGACGTGATCAGTTGGTATTATAAGCATCAGGTTATGTGTCTAGAGGATGTTTCAAGTCATGGGTGATAAACCTATAGGGTTAACAATATCGAAGTGGCACCCATAGAGGCATTGTATGATGTGACTTGACATGTCTGGAGGACTTCATGTGTCCTAAATGACAAGTCGAAGGGGTTTTGTAAAATCTGGGCAATGTGCCCTTGTGTTATCGCATGCCTTTGGATGACACATGCGAAACACATGAGGGGGAGTGAGAATGTATTTCGATTAAGTATTACGCATCTAGTCTTGTGTCTAATCCTTGTATTGTGAATTCCTAGGTTTCATTTAGAGTCAATTTCTTTTACAATTTTGTGATTTGGAGGACATGTGGTATGTTCCTTGCATGTCCGGTTGAATATCCTTCGCATGATCTATGAGTGACCACGCGAATCACTTAATGTCTAGTGCATGACTTATTTGGATACCGAATGGCATATTACCTTGCGGCAAGCTATCTGGATGTGAAATCGGTTTCCCCAAGAAGTCTATAGAAGATGAGATCCAAATCTTGTAGAGCCTGGGTGTCCAGTGAATCAAAAATCTGACCCTTTTTGATGTTGGGGTGGGGAATTTATAGGCATCACCACCCCTGATACTCATCGTTTTTTGCATCATATCTGGCGCATGTCTTGGATGGAGTTAGTGAGGGGGGCTGATGCCACATAGTTTCGCGAGTCTCTTCCATGGACTGCTTCAAGCACATCTCCTGGTTTTTATCAATTGCAATATGCATCCATTTTCAGATTATTTCTGATTATCAAAGACTTGTTTGATCATGTAGTTGTGTTGAAGGACCTCTATGTTTTGATGTTTACATGTTTTAGTGACTTTACAATTTTTAAATTCATGTTGGAAGATACTTGTGATACCTTGGGTGTCTTATCATAGGGTCTCATAGGATGGCTCTATGGGTGCCCTGGGCATGTCACAAACCTTTTGGTAACTGCGATTCCCTCTCGCCTCCTCTATTTTGATCCACTTTGTTTAAATTAAAAAATGTAGAGAGTCATGCATGATTTCATGTGTGTTGTCGAGGGTATTTTTTTTATTTTTTAGAGATGTTTCACGTAACCAATATCATTTTCCTAGAGGTTTTAGAGCATTACATGTTTTTATGAAGAGTATTACAAGACAAATGGCATCTGCAAGGCAAGGTGGGAATGTCACCATTGGCTCACAGTTCCTTGTGGGTCGTCAGGGGTGTGTCCCATTTCCTTTGGCAACCACAAACCGATCTCACCTCCTCCATTTTTGTCTTATTTTTTAATTTTAAAAAGTTTTGGGATCATTTTAATTTTCATGAGAATTATATATGAATTTTACTCATTTTTGGGATAATGTCTCACTTGGCCAATATGGTTCATATGGAGAGTGTGAAATCGTGTAGTTGAAAGGTATATCTATCTGTACATAGAGTGATAAATGATTTCATAGACATGATTGAGGAATTATTTTGGCAATGATGAAAACCCATAGGAATTTTGTGAGGTAAGGTCGAGAAGTCACTGACGACTTGAAGCGTCTCATGGATCGCTCGTGGTGTGTGTCACATGTCTTTTAGTGAACAAAAACCCATATCACCTCCATCCCTTTATCTACTTCATTTTATATAGTGATGGATCATAGGTCATGTGAGATTGATTAGATATCACAATGGAATTTTATTCTTTATAGTGGTGACCCGTGAAATGAGATTCATGAACATTGGGGGTCTCTTCCTTTAGAAGGTCATCCCAATTTATTCTTGAATGATTCTATATGGTTTGTCAGGATGTTTTCAATGTCAAACCTTAAAGCCTGGGGGCACTCATTTGGTTGTCTGGGGGGCATTACAAGTAAAGATAGTCTTTTTGAATAGGGTTATAAGGGACTAGTCACGGGAGATGCGCCATGCGGGGGGGGGGGGGGGGGGGGCTTAGTGTGACCTTGAAATGGTAACACGATCATGAGCCTCTCAAAGGATTCATGAATCATCGACCATCCACTTCTTCCATTATTTTATCAGGAAAATATTACTCATATTCACATATTTCTTCCCTTATGATTTTGTCGATGCTTATTTGTAGGGAATGAGCAATGACATTTCCATTTCATTGGAATCCACTAATCTGTTTCCTAAAAAATTGCATGGTCTTCCTCCGAGGAATGAGGTCGAGTTCTCAATTTAGTTCATACCTAGAGATTGTCCAATATACAAGACTCTAATTAGAATGGTCCTTGTCTAACTTGAGGATATGAAGAAACAATTATAGTAGAATCTAGATAATGGGATTATACACCCAACTACTTCACCATGGGGTGCACTGGTCCTTTTTATAGGCATATAAGGTAACGTTATTTCTCTAAGAGGATAATCAAAATTAAAATTTTAAAAAATTCAAACAAATAAAACCAGTAAATTAAAATTTTAATATTCAAAAAGTTCAAGTTAAAACCCATGAGATGGTGATATAATTTATTTATATTATTAAATAAAATTATTTTATTTGACATATTTTAAGATAATAATGATAGAAAATATTGGTTTTTAGAATATTTTATGGAAAAAGAGAATTGAAAATGAAGATTGGTTTGAAAAATAATGTTTTGGATGTGTGTGAGGGTTTTGATGATTTTTGGGTTTCGGAGTAATTAGATTTTGGAAGTTAAGTGGTTATTCAGAATTGGTGTCAGAGTCAAAACAAGGTAGATTCAATGGTCATGACCCCCCTCCTCAACATGGAAATTCCTCCTTTCCCATGGTTAAGTAATTTAGGGTATCACTAAATCGATTTTTTCTCAATACCAACTTTAAAAATGGTTACCATATATTCAAAAAATGGTTTAATAAAATTTGGAGAATTATTTATGCAATAAAAAGGTTATTTCAGATTCAAATATCAGTGGTAATGATAAAAGAAAAATTAAGTCTTTAGAAGATTATTCAAAATTTTAGCAACCCTAATACATGAATCGAAAATAATGAAATACAATGGAATATTATCCCTTTGTGTATGTTACCATTGAGCATGGAGGTATTTACCCCCCCCCCCCCATTATCCTTGTGATTATCGATGAAGGAGGAATGTTAAAAAATAAAAAAAATTATGATAAAAAGGAAGAGATAAAAACTTTTGATGACCCTACACAATGGAGATTCTCAGTGAAAGCTTTGGTCTCAAGAATCCTTTATAGAAGTAGCAACGTGGACATATATTTAAAGAACACCTTAAGGCTCTAATTTCATTTAATTTCACATTAATTTGCCCCATAATGAGTTTTGTGACATTAAATATTCATTAAATGGGTTTCCATGAAAAATTATTTTAGTTTATTATTAAAAATTCCCAAGAAAAGTCAAAAAATGGGTCTGTTTGGATGCTTTCACAGTGTGAAATTTAATTTTACACTATGAAAATATCACCCCTATTAAAGTGGTTTCTTCACTTCCCATATTATAATATCTGTATTCTAATAAATTTTTACATGCCATGTAATTGATTCATGAGGTGAATAACTATTTTCTGTTTTTGGAAGATCTGATTCACCTTAGTTCTTTACATTCCATCTCTGGGAGTGTTTTACAGGCATCATTTTTCATGGGAGTCCATCCTCAACATTTTTTTTCAGATTATTCAAAGATTTAAATCTCCATTGCATCATCACTTTTTTAGTGTAACATCATTGCATGAGTTTTCACGACGTGAAGTTTCTTTGGCTCATCATTTTTTACTCGTTTTTTACTCTTTACAAATATTTGTAAAACCACTACGATAAATGACATAACAAGGTGAAAATTTATTATATGAAAATGGTAATAAATTATTTTATAAAAAACATTTTATATACAAAAACATATTCATGAAATTTATGTATGTATCACCTCTTTTTCTGGAAGAAGTATGGGTCAATGCACCTCTTTATTGACAATTATTAACTCAACAAGATAATGACAAAGAAAAAATATCATCTACAACATAATGTTATGAACCCATCATGAAAATATACCCCTCAACATGAGGAGTAGTAGCATTTATAAAATTTTTAGATGATCATGTCAATTGATTTATACATCTCGTTCCAGGTCCCATCATGAAAATGGTGGGCATAGTATGGTAGTCCCCAGAAGTTGGGATAGTTGAAAATTGGGCATTATCGATCTGTGAAATTTGTCATTATGGATCTCTCTCTATTTTCTTAACACTAGACAACATAGGGGAATTAGGTATCGATTTCCTTGAAATTTTACTAATAGCTAAATGTAAATTCTTTTCATGACCCCATCTATAGGAAATCAGCTGCTCAATACCCACAAACTACGGGGAAGGGTAAATTTTAATGTGACTATCAAACATGAAACTACATGTATCACAAATTCCACCACATCTCTAGCTACCAGGAACCCACACCCCATATAACCCTCAGAAATTATCTAGAGAAGGGTGAAGGACACCCTCGTAAATTGGTATGAGAAGAAGGGAGTCATTCCCAAAATTTATATGTATCTCAAGGACCTGTAGGTTTTAGTTTTTCACTATCTCCATTGCCTCTAAGGACCACATAGGGAGAAACCACTCCCCATAAGAATAGTGAACCACTTTGGGAACCTCTACATGGATTGATCCTATAACTTGTTCCTCTATACTGAGGATGTGGGGAATACTCAAGTCACCCCGACAATGAATACCACCTAGGAGCCACCAAGGAGGGATCCCACTAGGCCCCATTAGTTCCAGCAATGATTGATCCTTCAGGATGAGGAACGGTTGGACTATACACCTTTTCCATCGACCCTAGTCCAATCCACTCGATGTCGGAATGATGTGCAAGGCCACGTGAATTATAGATAAGGGGCATAATATTCTACGGCTTTTATGGACCCTTACACTACCAACATATTTTACCAGATCCCAGCAATAGGAAAGAAGGGTTCCAACTATACCTGGTTGGAATTGAGACCTCAATCATCCTGCATGAAATCTAGGTTCACTCTATCAATCACTAGTGCTACCAACAGCCATTACTGGATGACCTGTAATGATGATTTTTTATGATTATGTCCTACCTGAACCATCACCAGCTCAATCTAATGTCTTATCCCACTCAAAATCAAGTAAATGGTACTGCTTGTGCCATTCCCATATAGAGAATAGGTCCTCCCTAATTCATCATTAATTATATTAGAGGTCCTCCCTTCTTCATCAAAAATATTTAAAGAGCACTCCCCATACTTGTGTGTCTCGAAATAGAGGTCCTCCCCATGCTTCAGCCAATCGGAGTGGAGTTCATCCCCACTACTTCAACATTAAATATGGAGGCACTTCCTATTTTCCCACCAATCAAAGAGAAATTTCATCCCCACAACATCAAAAATCAGTATAGAGGCCCTCCCCATACTCATGATTTGCCACATAGAGGTCCTCCTCATGTCCATTTCGATCATTAAGATTGTTCGCCTCATGATCCAACCATCCATTGTGAAATTCCTCCCCACTATATCCCCATAAGTCAACATGGAGGTCATCCCCATGTCATGTGCAATAAAATTGGAGTTCCTCCCCACTTAAGAACCCACTATAGTAGATGTCCTCCATGTGCTGAAGAATTAACCTATACTAAACATCTATCCTAGGGAATAGGAAAAAATGCTTCTGTCGAACGAAAATTCCGATGAATTTCCAAGTCATGGTCAACCCCATAACCCTATTGAATTTTAAGGGGGATTTAACTTCATGGAGTAGCCTTCACCACATTCGTTAGTATTAGATTCTAGGGTTTTAACCTAATAAGAGAGGTTCACCATACCAGAAGGTAAAATCCATAGGATATCCAAATCCCTCTATAGGTATATGTCGGTTGAGGAAGAGTTCCCCCATTCTAGGAATCATGGTGCATCTATCTATACAATCTCTAGTTTCCCTCTCCACCTCTACCCAAGATCATTGGAAACTATTCTAGAATTGGATTGATGAGGAGCATCCAACTAATCCACTAATGATCATTTACACCCACACACATGAGGCAGTGTTGATAACCCCTTCCTGTAATTATGTGATTATGTGGTTGGTGTCACCCCTGAGAGATGTCCTAGCATGTAGTGAATGGATGGCTCATGAAGAAGCTCCTACACCATCCAACCTACTACCGCACTAATCTAAATGAGAGACCCTTCGTGTTTCTTGTCTAGAGCATATTGGAACATATAATTAATAAAAGGAATGTCATGCCTCTATGAAATAAATCATGTGGGAGAAACTAGCTAATAATCCGTAATGGATTGTTTTGGCCAAATGTGACTTCCAACCTCAATATTATGGAGTCCCTCATCGACGACTAGGCTATGTGTTTCCACTGAACCATCTAGGTGATTCTCCATCACCTATGTGACCATAATTTGGTTTACCCAAGAATCCATGAGCACTTTGACGACATTAATTAGTTGTGTTGAATGGTAGAGCTGGAAGAAATCCCAATGGCCCATCACCGTATGTCATCCTTCTACCACTAGACCCTCCAATAGGGATGCATCAAGAGACTCATAATGAAAAACAACATCATTTAATAGGTATATCTACTGGTTAATTTTTGGGGATTGGGGAAGTATTTTTATCTCCACATTATCCATATTCAGTGATAGCCATACCTACTTATCAAGAATGAGGATTCCCTTCCTATTATCGTCACGATAAACACGGTCATCCCCAAACATTTAAAAACCAAAAGGAAAGGGGATCTAATTAAGACTATGATGGGGAAACCCTGCCTCCATGGGTAGAATAGTATGAAAAATACCCTCATATTGGTGTATTAACTCACCTACAAAAGCAAAAAATAATCTGTGGGGACCGCTCTATATCATTATCTACTAGTCTAAACATCGATAAAAGAAAGGTACATCTGAATCCCTCTGATCAATATGATATTTTTTATAAGAAAAATCATGATCATGTGATTTATTTCTTAAATTAGATTGTTACATTTCAAAAGGGGATAATTGATGAGCTCCTTACTGAAAGAAACTTAGATTATGGTGCCTTCCTAACAGGATCATGTTCCTCTTCCACTAGGGTTGCAGTGAGTCCTCCTTAGATAGTTATCCTTAGTTGTTCCTAGTGATCTAGGGATTCTACATAGAGTATAGGTAGGTGTGTATGGAAATATACCATAGAATTGTTCTCAATACCCACACTTGTAGCATAATCACCCTCTTCAAGATCCAAATCATTACACTCGACATCTTGTTATGACCATATATCAAGTTGATGAAACTTTTAACATGGTGGGGGTTTGGAAACCTCTTCAAAATAGGGACCCTCACCAATAATATTTGATAGCTACCCTCACTGTGCACCTTTAGGGCTTGGAAACACAATAGGTGGTGATCTAGCATGACATAAATTTTAACCTCGAATAGGTTGAAGATATGCATGCCCACCCAAATTTTGGGAACCCGAACTTCACCCCATATAATGGGATTGGAAACCCACTATAACATTTGACCCACTTCATGTCAAGGTGTAGGGCCATGTTGAGAACCCCATAGTATCAAGAGGGTACAAAGCTCTGATGTTTTGTATAGAAATTGGAGGGACCAATGTTCATCAAGTATAACCAGTTTCCCATTAGGTTTATCACTGGTTATAAAGATCTTCGCAGGAAATTCCTCTACGAGGTCAGCTCCATAATACACAAGACCAGTAACTCTAACCTCATAAATTTAAAATAAAACCCTAATAACTGTGGCACATATTTCATCATCTGGTGTAAGGGGATCACATATCCACTTGATATGCCTCTAACTGAATAGAAGTTGTTGATTATGTGCATGGGTAACAATAATATTGAGCTGGTCTCTACCCTCATCACTCAGAACATACCAGGGGTTTTTTTGGATTTTTTTTAATAAGGCCAAGTTCATGGATAAGCCATTATACCAGATATTTAAGTGCATATTTTTCCTCTAGTTCCCACAAGAAGGGTTTCCAAAGAAGAAACGGTTGTCTTCATACATGTAGAGGACCTAAAATTGATAGGTCTTTTGGATACTTTTCTTGAGGAGCCTCAATGACTGCAACAACCTCATCATGTTCATCCATTCTGAGTTCAGAATCGACAAGAACCGCCTCATAAATTAGCTCAACCTAGATGAGTTAATGTTATTAACCCTTCATCGGGCTACAACCCCTCATCAAGTCTAGACTCCTAGAGTGACCTTCTCGAATACGATTAACTGAACATATTCCTTTAAGGATTCACAACTTCCCAACTATTTCCTCAGTTCTCTAGAGAAGGGGATTCTGAAGCTTCCTGATAGTAATAAGCCCTATGAATTCAAGCATAATGACAATATTGACCATTTCCCTTGCCGCATTATCCTTGGACATAAAATTAAAAATGAATTTTTTTTCAAGGATTAGCTCTTGGATCAAGTGAATAGAATCCATGTCAAGTCAGGAAATTTCTCGGTATAGGGTGTGCATATTTATGATGAGCCTAAATGTGATGGTGAAAGTTAGTGGAAGTAGGTTTCCAAACATAGGACTCAAAATAATGATGATTGGTGGGATCTCAAAGTAGTCACTCGCAACCAAGTCATCATCTGTGCCATCTTAGGATAGAATGATCCACATGAGTTCACTGAACCTCCTATGGATGTTTCATCAACATCCATATCATATCCATCTATGTCTTAAAAGATAAGGCACTATTGATTCAAGGAAAATAAAATCCCCCACTGGTTCAAAGTCTAACCCACACTCTTAGAAATTTCATTCCTCCAGAGTTGGGAATTTCTTCTAGTATCCTCCCAACATTGGGAGATCCATTTCAAGATGATAGGTATTATTCCCATATGAACACAATCAAATTAGTGGATCCATTCATGGTAACTGCTGATGAGGGGAAGTTGGAGATCCCCCATATTTCCTCTGGTCGATTCTATTGATGTTGAGGTCAAGGAAATGCAAGACGCCTGAATATGTGGCTCAATGCCTCAAACTGATTTTTGCGTGCAACCGAGAAGAGGTAATAAATCTTACACAAAGCACATCAGGAAAATCCCCCCAACCTACAATGTGAGATATACTTCCATAGTTTACCATGATAACTGATCATGAAAAATAGTTGTAGACGCATCATGATTAGCTAGTTCCTGCTAAAATCAGGCCTCAATCAGCCGACAGTCTTATAATAGTGGTTTTGGGTGAGTTATCTAATGAGAAACATGATATTTTTATCACTCTCTAGAACCTAAACATTCAACCAAAAGCACCCATTGTGCCCCTAGCCAAAGAGAGACCCCCATCATGTACAAATATGTATTTTTTCTAGAATTATGATGTTCTGAAGAACCTAAATAGTATAACTACAAGACTATTGATTCTCACAGACCACTGCATATCGATGGAATTGTATGAGGACCATGTAGTAGCCTTAGAAATCCCCCTCTAGTTCTAATTAGATGTAGCTGCTGCAAAAGCCTAATATGAAGGGAAAATCAACCAAGAATAATACCAATCCATCATCTCATTATTTGGATAGGATGAAAGTTCCCTTTTATGGAGGAACATTCACCTAATGTACGTCACTCTCTAGTTCAATGTCTTGGAGATTCTCTGCTATCTAATCATCACAGGTTCTAGGATTATCTCATCCCTACCTAGATGCTCCATAAGAAATAATTAACTGAAGTGGATCTATCTCCCTATAATCTAAATATTCAAGGATATGAATGTGATGAGTAAATATTATGTATTCATATTTGTTTGATGACCAAATTCAAAGGCTTGCTAGAAAGTTATGAAATCATTTTCTTCTCATAGGATACCGCCTATAACACACTAGCGGGTAGGCCATGTCTTCATCTGCACGAAATGGTTCCCTCGTCATATAACTTGTGCCTCAAGTACTCTCTCATGGTAATGTAGGGGATATTTATGGTGATTCACCTCCCAATATTTCTTATGAATCCCACTACCAAGATGTTCATTATTGAAAAGAAAGGGAAGGAAAGTCTAGACCAACAAGGTTGACTATAAAACTATCCCAACTAGTCCACAGGTTGATCTGCATGATGCCTTCATCCTCCCAATTCATCAACTGAATTCTACATTTCCATATCTGGGGATTTTTTTTCATCTAGTAAAGAATGGGATGTCATGTCCCCAAATGGAAGGAATGTGAAAATATTACCTTGCACTCAAGCTCATGAAATGCTTGAGTGGTGCAAGAATCCCCTACCCCTATAAAGTACTATTATTTTCTCCCCATGGCCACCATTTCATATTTGTCCCACATTTTCATAATGGAGGTTTGATCAATATAGGTTGACTCAACACCATTACATTGATATTATGCATGGACCCCATATTTGAAGGCAAGATGGGGTTGTTCCGATTTCCTCGGTCACCATGCCTTCAGCTGAGTAGGGGTTCTCTAGAGAAGATTCTATATATACCCAAACAGGCACCACTGGTCCACGAAAATCAATTTTTATAGATGATCCTCCCTCCATTGATTCTCCTAACTCATATATTGAAGATCATTTGGAAGATTCTCCTCCTGCATTCATATAGGGTGTCTCCACCACCACTGAGGAGTTGATTCTAGTGGGTCTTAGAATTTAAGAAGATTCAAGGCCAAATATGATCATTGCATCCATGCCACCAGAATAGAAGAAGTGCTATATGGATTTCTTAATGAAACACTATTATGTTATTTCCTAGAACTATAATGAGATGAAAAAACTATACCCTCAGGTTACTATCCATCATCTTGGTCTCCCAGTAATTCACCATAGATTCAATAAACCTCTGAGGAAAATACACCATTCCCATTATTTTGTGGTCAAAGATGATGTTTAGATGCTTATAAAGGTCAAATGCATTAGTGTATTTAATTACATCTAGTGTCTCACTAACATAATTTCTATATGGATGAATAAATAGAAGATCAAAGTCTGCATCAACCTTTGGGATCTCAACATCTATTGTTAAAAGTATTATTTCCCCCTTTCGACAATGAAGCGACATATTGATGTTATGGAAGGATTTGAGGATCTATCTTTCATGGATAAATAGTCTAGATATATCTATATCTATATATACCCCAGGGAAGAGGGTTCTATCACCTTCAGAGTGCCATAAGGGACCTTCTACTATCACGTAATTCCTTTCATTCTGAAGAATTTTCGAGACACATATTAGTGGGTCATGAACTACATATTCACTCCAATACTTGGGATTCTAGTAGACTGATATGTGAATGATTTGGTGTTCAAATACATCCCTCATCAAGACAATCTCCTAAATATTTCGAAAGTGTTCATCTTCCTTGACTCCTAGGGTCTGATGATGGACCCTTTGAAGTATTTATTAAGGGTTACCTCTAGAATGTTTTTTTGGATTGGTCATTAGATGCAGATGCATTTAGATAAACCAATAGAAGATCAAGGACATCCACCAGATGCCTCCTCCGAGAAACCTCTTATATCTTTGAGGCCTTCAGGTCTAAATAGCCTCTATACACTAAATCATCATGAATATATCCGAAAAGTGTAATCACTTCTCCAAGAAATTAAAGAAAGGTACCAGTAACCATTGGGAGGAATAGTTCCAGACCACCTTCAAGGAAATCAAGTAGTATCTACCACAACCCTTGTACTTGATGTCACCCATCGCTGGGAACCCTTTGGTCCTATATGGGAATACCATGGAGTGGTTCCTCAGTTCCCTTCTCACTAAGAATAATAATTAAAATAGAGATAATAGTTGATACTATCTCAATATCATTATCCTAGACATAGAGACTAGGTACTCCGCTATTGTGAAGAGCAAACTCACAATGGATTTCATACTACAAAAGCTTCAGTTTTATTTACTACATTATGATATAAAAAGGGTGTCCTAAGTGGATCCTATTAAGTATATTTTGAACTACACCACGATGACTAGATGGTTGGAAGAAGGGAAATGATCATTTATCAATTTTACATCAGGTCTACTCTACATAAATTTGACAATGGTTATTTCATTGAAGAATTTATGGCTACCAAATCCTCTCTTAAAGAATTACCTATAGATATTGATTTCTTATATAAGGTCATCCACTAAGTAGATTAGGATATGGAATGTTGGTAGATATACTTCGATGGTGCTCCCCATACCCCATATTCTAGCTAATAGAAGGCTCAATGATCCCAAGATCAACAGAGTAGTACATGTGATCATCTTCATCACCCCAGCACAGTACATCCCATCATACTCATTCTTGTTGTCATAAAGATTCTCCAACTATAAGGTAGAGTATCAGGCTCTCATTTATAATATTGATTTGTATCTCGAGATTAATTTTCCTCAATTCCAAGTGAATGAAACTCCAAGAAGTCATAAAATAGATCAATGGTGATTACATTGTCAGGAATTTGGATCACATACCCCTGATATAGAACACTCGACAGCTAATGGCCATGTTTCATTCTCATAATTAAGTGACTCATGTTCCCCAGTTGTAGAATGGTTGAACAGATGCCTTATACCTTCTAGCCACCTATCTTGCAGAGCCAGAACAGGATGACCTATTCCTTCATTTGGTGCTTTGGAGAATAATTTATCCTATCATTCTAGATGATCATGACTATTCGTAGGTAAACTGGATGATTTTTAGTGCTTCTACATCAGGACCTCTGGGTTCCCCTGTAGTTGAATAAACCTCTTATTAGAAAACTTTTCCATTGAGTACCTCCAACATGGTATCCTCCCTTCATGCATATACAAGTGTGAGTGAATCCATTCTTGTGAAGCAAAGTTCACCTTCCATAATGGGCCTAACCTCGATCAGACACTCTAGAGATGAGGGTTTGATGCAAATATCCTCTATTTCATTCTAAAGGATGATATCAATAAGTTATAAAAGAATTTAATGTTATGTATTTTGGTTCTCATTATGTGGGATTGAATATCTCCCACTAGATTCTAAGGTTGGGCAACTTCTCTTCTACCATGGTTCATGTCTATATTGAGTTCGACATGAGGTTTCATGCATTTCAGATCCATACCAACTTTGTGCATCGATTGATTGAGCTTCTCTACACCATGATGTATTTTTTCCCTTTGTAGTATGGGGACTCAATGTTGTTGGGTTGTATGTTCTAGTGATAGCTCGCCAGTGTAGGTTCATTCTTACTATGATGAATTTCCTCTCCAAGTGGGATAAATTTATTCTCCTTATAGAATTCATGTTATGAATTGTGATCAAATTCATGATTTGACATATCATCCATTGATTCAGAGTCCCTCACAGTATTCTCACTGAAAATGACACCTACCTTTGATTGTTTCATTTAAAATGTTCTACTCTAAGTAAAACATCCATTAAAACCATACTTCCTGCTATAATTTTTGGGAAAATGAACATATTGATGTTTTCAATAAGACACTCTCTAAAATTCTACAAAATATGGTTGTCTATAAAAGAATTGGCTAGAAATCAACCCCAATTACCTTTGGTCCTACTAGATGATGAATCATAATTCCACCTGGGAGACTCCATAGTCTCTACAATACAGATCAAAGGTAGTCTTTCCCATTGAGGATCATATACCATCACATCAAAAAACATTCTATGAAAATAATATTCCATATAGAATGGTCTAATTCTATCTCGATGAGATGGAATCCCATGAAGACAATAGGCTTCAGTCCTTGAAAAATCTTGAGAGACACCAAAATAAGATAGTGATACCATTCAACAAGAAGGTTAACCTCCACTCCTTCCTCTAGGGTGACACAGTACTAGCTCGTTGAATTCCAATGATACCTGGAAAGAAGCCTATAAAGTTTGAGACTAAGTGGGAAATACCATACATCATTCATAAGGTCAATTCCTGTACAACATAATCTTTTATCACCAAGTATGGAGAGTGTATCACTCCTCCAAACAAAACCTAGTTTCTTAAGAAGTACATCGCATAATGTGCCTATGGTCTATGAATCATGAACCTAACCTATTTATAAAGGGTCTGAACTCTACAGACATAAACAAGGAGTTCAAGTACATGATTTCTGACTTTAAACTACTTGTAAATCATCCAAGGAATGTGAAGTGTGGTGTTGGGCCTCTTCAGTTCTCATTCCCATCTGGTTTTTCAACTCTTCATGGAACACATATCTGTTTGTAGCATACCATGATCTGAGATCTATGAACATTAACTAGGAGTCTACATCCTAGGAATATTACATTAAACTAGTTGCTTGGTCTAAACACTATTACCTTAAAATAAGATCTTATGGTCCGTGCAGCTTGACATTAACTGTTAGAAAAAGGTCCAAACTACATGACATTAAACATAGAATCCCATTCTCTGAATCAGTACTTTAATATATATTTAGATTTTCATTGGGTGGTTATATTTTTTGGTAGGATACTTAATCATTAATTCATTTTGAGTTTGTTTCTCCTCCACCTTATGTGTGTTCCTTTGATGAAATTCTCTTTTTAGGTCTGATCTATATGTTCTTAAACTGGGAGTTGAAATCCCAGCATCATTACGTTAAACTCAGTGTGAGTCTCCCTAAGAATTTTTCATGCCCCATTGGCCACTTTGGTCTTCATTCATGTCAGATTACGAATGGTATACCCTAGATATCCCCTTTTTTTGAGATTCAACCATTATGGTTTGAATTCAATAACCTAAAACTATGATCCTTTACTGTCCATACTCTATGACCTTCAACGAAGAGTAAGTGGTCCAGGAAACATGACATTTAACTATTTAAAAAAATTCCAAGTATCATAAAATTAAACTATATGTGGGATTATCTTGGGACTATGTTTTGATGGATAGGGAAGCCATGTACCCAAGTCACGTCAGGTTTTTCATAACACCACACTACACATATCAAATTGAGGCACTCCCCCTCTTTTTGGTCTGAACTCGAAGACCTTAATTTGATAGTTTATAGTCCAGGAAACACGGCCTGAAACTATTTGTTATAGGTCCAATCATTAAGAAATTAAATTATTTGCAACCCCAATAGTCTGGTTTGTAGATATTTAAACATCAATGATTGATTCCCTCAATGCATGATGATAAACTATTATTTTTTTTCCATTAAAAATTAGGATTCCTCTGAATAAGAAATGTTATCTTCCCCATTCCCTGAAGATGGGATTCCCCCTGAAAACCATTGGATTCCTCATATTCTCTCCCTAGAGAGGATCACCCCTACCATTGTTGGTCTCTTACCATTCCATGTCATAGAACTACATGTGGCTTGACTCCCATCATTAAGGGATAAATAGTGACACCCAGACTTCGTTTCTTGGAGCTAGCTACAAATCCATAAAATCCCTCATCCCCTAGTCCCCATTATAGTATATTAATCATGACCAAAAAATGTGTTCATGTAATCACGGATGTTTATTGTGTGTATTTGGTCCTCTTTGGTCCTTATTCACATTGGGTTTGAACATTCACCATACTAACCACACCCACTTGATGTTCACCCTTTGTCCAGGAAATATATCCTTAAACTATTTTCAATGCCTAGTTTCAAATACTACTTTCTGATACACCCCATTGGTTTGATCAAATACATTTTTATGTTGAACCTATAGCATTGAATCATGCACATACATTCCATCAATCCATCTCCACACTTCAAGTATTTTTTTTGTTTGGATTTCCATCATCATTAAAATACAAAAGAACCCCCTAATGGTGATGGAATCTCTCCAAGTCTCACCTGCCATCATATTTTAACACCCTAATGGATTTCTGGTAAAAAAAAGATATTGTGTTTCAAACATGTTCAACAACCAACCTTGAATTTTCTTTTCCAATTCTTGATAGGTGTGGTTCAGGTATCTTAATTTTGATCATGGTTAGAAGTTTATACCTACCCATTAGTTTCCCCTTAACTAGATATTATAATTGTTATGTTACTTACATTCCACTTACTTTTATCTTAGTGAAATTATAACACCCATGTTGTCACCCTTAAATGTATTTATGTTCGTTGAGTAAGTGGTTCAATGTTGCTGGGAAATTCTCAACACAATATCTCATTGACCCTAATGCGCTCTTCAAAATTTCAAGGAAACCCCTTTCTCATTCATAGTTTCCCACATAGACCATGACTCACATGGTCTTTAGATTTCTATTTGGATGGATAATAATTTGTTAGAGATACAAAATATAACCCATGGTCCAAAATATATAACCATACACTAGATGTCCATGTTCAAGCATCATGACCCTAAAATGTGTGTGAGTGTTTTTAAGAATACATGGTATGGTGTTGGGAATAATTTTCCCTTATTCAAATAATTTCTATAACTCTTACATTTTATGTATCTTACCATTTTGGATAATTCTCATGGTCTAAGAATTATGACCATAAACTATTTTCTCAGGGTCCAAACTCTATGACCGTAAACTATAAGTTCAAGTCAAAGCATCAAAACTCTAAACTGTGTGAGATTCTTCTTGGTAATACATGGTATAGAGTTAGACCTCCATTAACCTTATTCATGTTAGGGTTTTCAATCTTAAATGATACTCATATTCCCATTTGGGATACATTCTTTGGTCCATGTATTATGACCGTAAACGGTTTACTCAGGGTCCAAAAACTATGTCCTTAAACGTGAAGTTTAAGTACCTCAATAACGAATCTAAAATTTATGTGAGTATTATTTGAAATAAATGGTATGGTTCCTCATTCTCCCTTAGAACATATTCACTTTAGGTGTTTCTCTCATTCATGCTACACATCTTCCCATTTGGGATACTTACTATGGTCAAATCCTTATGAAAATAAACAATTTTTTCATGGTCCAACCTCTATGATCTTAAACCAAAAGTTCAATTCCAGGAATTATTACTTTAAACTATGGGTGAAACCACCTAGGAATGTGTGGTGTGGGATTTTACTCTAGTAATGTCATAAAAATTGTGTCATCAGGGTCCTCCTCTATCCTCCTCTCATATAGGTGGGGCTCTAGATCATGATTTTGGTCATCCTCACTTATTTCAAACTCAAAAACAGCATCTGTACTATCCCTAAGCTCCACCACACTTTTGGTGTCACTGACAGTAGTAGAAACCTACTCATTTAGTGCCAATATTGGATTATCTTGGATGACCAACTCCTAGATAACCGATGTGGGTATTATAGAAGGACCCTTGAAATTTCCAGAATTATCTAATTTTTTAGAATGCAAATTTTTAAGGACTATTTGAAATAGGTACACATCAGTATATTTTATTGAAAAATGGATAGTTGAATTTACATGAGAAATATAAGCATACTAAACCTAAGCATTGTAAAATTGAATCCCTAACTCTCAGTAGGGATCTCTATGATTGGAGACCCCTTGGAATCAATTGGTAATACAACATTAGGAATGAACTCCTCTATCATTTATCGAGGTATAGATGCATGGAATAGATAAAAATGTTGATGAAGAGTCTCCATGATGTTATGAATAGGGTAAAGTGACCCGGGGTCTATTCTTACCTTCAGGAAGAATAATATCTATGATGAGACACCACAAGTGTGCCTCTTCCTCAACAATGGATATCTCCATGTGATAGGGTATGTACTCTATTGATAACTAAGAGGACCTGTGACTCTGAGGTCATCACCCTAACCTCTCTAATTGGCTCATAATTCTATTTGGAATTGGGCACAACCCCTAAAGAGTGTTCTCTAGAACTCATTGGTGCACCTTCATCCCCTCAAGAAGGATCCCCTTACTCATTATTTTCATGTTTCTCCAGTATAAGGTAGTTTTTGATAGATATTATTAATAATGAAATGGAAGATATCAGGGTAGGTATTTATGTAAAGACATAACTTGATGAACTCAGCTAATTATTCTTCCGAGACTATGATTTTTTCACTCTCCTAGGGAATCCCTTGATGAGTGGATGATCCACAGGATTCTTCATTATCAGACTCCTACACTTTTTTATCAGTATCTTTCTTATTGGATGGATCATCTATAGGTAGTGTATCTTTCTTCCTTGTCTCTTCCCTGAACATCACTCACATCGGTTTTGAGGGAGGCTCATATTTCCCGCATTAAATTTCATAAGCATCCATGGATTCCTATTATACATAGCTTTGATGAAATATCACCTTAACTGCTATCTAGATGGGGTTGATGTCGAACATCTTGATTCTATCTCATTTCATATTTCATCATAGGTCCTCTATGATAGTGATGTTCAAAGAATCCTCTAATCCATTCAGTCAGAATAAAACATACTATTGATAGTTGGCTATAGTAACTGCCCTAGATTCTTCTTAGAATCCACCCTAACACAACTCCTCTCAGCATGGGAGTCACATTCTTAACCACAATGATGCTTCTGAAACCCTTATCCTCTAGGAATTAGAGGTGTTATTTCCCCTTTTTCTATCCCTAACACATCTCCAGTTTGACCTACCTTGAATTCCTATCTCACCCCTTGGGGATCATCTCGCCTACTCCCTCATTATTCTATCTCTTTGTTGACTTTCTCAAACACCTGAATAAGTTTCCTCATGAGTGCATCTAGAAATACTACCACCCAATTTCTCACATATATTGTCGACATGTCAGCATCAACATTGGTTGGAAGAAATAAAATTGTTTCGCCTGA
Source organism: Viscum album (assembly GCA_963277665.1). NCBI lineage: Eukaryota > Viridiplantae > Streptophyta > Magnoliopsida > Santalales > Viscaceae > Viscum > Viscum album. The sequence goes on along the minus strand of OY728142.1, from coordinate 1,500,961,902 downwards.
TCCTGCATTCTCCTATATAAACCATAGATGATGAAAAATAAAAGTCTCCCATTACTCACGGACCACCCATGTAGACACTCTTATTCACTCACTGGAGGAACCCTAACTACTTGTAAATGTGGGACAAAGTGTATGGTTCAATGTAGACATGGTTGTTGGTCCTTACTACCATCACTCCTCACCTAATTCTCTATATGTATTCCTTATATTACTAATTTTCTTTTAGTTTTTCCACCATTTGATCAATCTAGGTTGAGAAGTGGTGGAAGTGGAAATTTGAGTAGTTTTCGACTTGATTTTTGACCCCGACCTCATCAAACATCACCGAACGGACCCCAAAAATATTCAACAGAGAGGGTCTTAGAATAGATTTTGGTGGGCTGATGGAATTCATAAATTCATAACCCCTAATATACATTGTGATACATCCATTTAATAATTGGAACAATCCTCAGATCCTCCTTGATGTGTGTTCTCCCAAAAAATTGCCTAGTAGACTGTAGAGCCTGGCCAATGCCGACACCCTTAGGTTGACTTTGTTTCCCGCAACCATAATTTTTGCCATCACAAAAATCCATAGGAATAGCTCTATATGTGGTTCCTTGATTGAATGAATAAAACTACTCAATAAGGGGGAAGGTAAAATGGTGTAGTGAAATACTGTGTCCCATATTTCCACCATGTTGTAACCCCATGTGTCAAACTACCCCTTTTCTTGGATCAACCAATATGATTCTAAACTCTTAATCTACATTGTTTTTGCGAATCGTTTTACATATCCATGCATCATTAGGTTAATTTCATTCCTCAGGAAACATGTCCAACCAATACTTTTATTAGATGTCCCTATAGGATACAAGATAATTTTTTGTCTTCTACATCAGTGCCTCTAGAAGGTGTTTCATCGGAAGAGGATTTTGTTTCTTATCACTCCAGGTGTTCTCTAATAGAAGAAACTAATTATTCAGGAATACTTTTAGTGGAAATCTACTGATGTAGTAGATTTCCCATAGATATATGTCATCTTCCCCATGGTGAATATGAAATGTGTTCATGTCTGGGTACAATCATCTGGGGAGCTCTGGCACCAACTCTTGTTGATGGTAAAAATGGAACTGTGATGTCCACACCACTTTATGAAACTTGAAATGACATTTCTTTTCTCTATACTCTTGGAATGTGTAGAATAGTAGTATTTCCACACCCATTCACTAGTAATGTTTTCTTCCAATTGTAGGACCTTATCCTTATGTCGTCTCAAGCTCTTGTCCCTCACACTCCTTTAAAAGATGGAGGGATAGTGGGTTTAGAATTATTCCATGTCTAGCTCATCCCCTGCAACTTTCAAAATCCACCTGTCAAGTGCATAGAGAAAGATAACCCCATGATCTCATTTAGTACAGTCTTGAATAGTTATGTTCCATCGATTGAGATCATCTTCATGAGTAATCGTGATTGTATTATGTTAAATTTGACATCTGGGATAGTGACCTCATCCAACTAGCTGAAATTACATAGTGATAGGATGTTTTTTAGTGTATATCTCTTTTCTGCCTCTATCAGAATGTCCACAAGCACTTGATTGACATTTAAGACCCTCTGAACTTGAGGGATTTGAGGATTTTTGGCCATTTCAGCTCTTCGAGAAGCATTAGTATCTTAAATTTTAGTTGTTCGAATGAGTATGAAAAGTTCAATGATGGTATAGGAAAGAAGGAATATTTTCAACACAATATTTTATGGTGTGTGTAATTATGTAAGTATCACATATGTTCAAGGGATGGTCATGGAATCAGATGACTGAAATACATTTTCTATGTGAACAATAAATCTGATGCTTGGTTTTCCACATAAAAATAAGACATACGCACATGAGAGCGAAAGTCTATCACACAGAAATTCATGGTGTCATATAAGGGGCCCATTCACCTATTTATATGCATCGACCATGGACTTACACATGTATGTAAACTCCATACACACAAGAATGTAAATTTTTCTTGCACATAGTGTAGTGCATCCATCTCTTTGGCATTTCACTTGAAACCCAACCTTATGGTCCCCCTTCAGATCAAATTATGAGGGGAGATTTTTTTATTATTAAATATTATATGATGCCACACATGGTCAGTTTTGGGACACCCAATCATGAATCCCCCTCTAGAATAAAATTATAGAATAAGAAAGGGTGGTATGCATAAGATTATACACTTAAACATAAGGATATATTCTTCTTGTAACGATATAACACACTAAAGGTGATGGGCTTTCAAACTTCTTTAGAAAAAATATAAGAGGATGGCACATGAAAGGAAAATTTACTGCATGCATAAAATAAAGGGTTTTCAGAAAGGCCCATGTTATGTTTCAAATGTAATGTCAATGGATACATCTATCACACTCGATATTCCATGGCAAAGGATTCGGCCATGTAAAAAGGTCATTTATGACCAGAATCTTCCAAACACATCACTGAATATTTCGACTATATATAGAATCTCAACCCTTTTGTTTGGAGTGACTATCCAGAAGAAGAACCATTTCTCCACTACATGTAAGACTAACCTTCTATGGCACCATGAAAGCATGTGACACCAATGGTATATACTCTTTAGAAACATATTCCTTGTGGGTTCACAATTGATTGGACCCATGGTTGAGTAATCCTTACCCGAAAACTTTCATCCCATGTTGGTTTTGTGAATAGAATCCTCATGCATGCAACCCTTACCTTTTGTGAAACCCTAATCTTGTGTGCCACATAATTTTGAAGCTCCATGTCCTACCTTATGTTAAATTCCCACGTTCAATCCTAATTTGCATAAAATACCCATACATTTCATGAACCTCTTGTGCACACCCCTCCAAGCTTCTATGAAATAATTTCATAGTCTCTCAGGTGTTTTCCCCTATGCCTCTAGTGTATGTGTTTCTATACCTATTACTTCTCAATATAGGTACCGTAATCGTTATTTCCTCTCAACCTAAGGATAGTAATGTGGATATCATGAGGGAACCCTCCGCCCATCATACCCTAGAATTTAAAAATCTATGCCCCTCCCAATGGTTCATGATTTATGGTCATGTAATCCAATTTGATGGGAAGTGACTCCACCATATATGAGGTTCATGATTTAGAACTCCTGAGTAATGCTTCCTTGTTGTATGATATTAAACTTCCTGAAAACATCATCATCACATGATATAGAACTATATACTTACCCTCTTCCACAAGCACAGTATTCTCTGTTTGTGGGTGACAAGGAATAATTTCCTCCTCAAATAAAATGAGATCCTCATCATTAGCAATGAGATACTCCTCACACAGAATGAGATCATCCTTGTGAAGCTACCATGCATAAGTCCCACATCATATTTCATTGGTGCATCTTCCACAAAACGAGTGTTAGGTCTACTCATTCATCTTATTTCTCATACCAAGCAGGAAACATCTGGGTGGAAAGGTTAGTATCAATCATGAAATCTACACGATATCACTCCTATGGGCCTCATAAATATTATAGGCCCCAACCATATGGGATGATCCTACACATAAGTCCAGACAATCCCACCATACTAACCCTATGAGCCATTTTCATGTGTAATCCCCAACCACATGATCCACATCAAATGGGACTCCTCTGTAGGTTAAATCCATAATTTGTTGAAAAATACATGGTATTTGATTCCCAACTAACTTGGATACGTAGGAAGCCTACTTGAGTTCAAAACACAACATACACATCCATCTAGATTTTTCTTGTTCCAAACTCTTAGTAAAGTCATTCCCCTCACCTAAGAGACCACATATCCTCTGAGTCCCTCAAACAACTAAATGCATAAATCCCACGAAAACATCAATAAATAGAAATCCTCTTGTGAAGGGAACATGCATGCATAATCCTCACACCATCCATTAACAGCGCTCCCTTCATGGTACTAACCTCTTTCCCATATGACGTTAAACTTCTTATATCAATCATATAACATGACCATAAATTGAATCATTGAAATGAAAGGGTTTTAATACCTATCCTATAAACAAGTTACATTATATGCCTTCCTGAGGTGCAATATCGACCAATAGTAAACCTGGGTTCCCACTCCATGGGATGAACCTCTCTGATCCACCCTAAGGGGTGCTTCAATAAACCTTTAAGGTGTGACATATATCCTTTTGGGGACACACCTCCGGGATAACCCTCCATGGGGTGTTCTGATCCATCCATCGGTAAACCTGTACATTGTGATATCTTCCTTTTATGGGACATACCTCCTAGATATTCTTCCATGGGGTGTTCTAATCTATCCAGCAGTAAACCATCACAATGTGTAATCTCCCATATCTAGGACACTCCTCTCGTATTTTCTTCCATGGGGAGTTCTAATCCATCCAACTGATTAGCCTTTATGGTGTGACATTTTCCCTTTATGAGACACACCTCCCAGATCTTCCTCTATGAGGAATTTAGATCTATCCATTAGTAAACATTCTTATGTTCCCTCATAGGGATACACCTTCTTAATCCCGCTATTCGAGGAGTTCTAATCAATCTCACCCATATACACAAGATGTTAAACTCATTCCTCGATCCATATCGACCAGATGTTTCAATCCATCACTGGAAGAAATTAAATATATGACATAAACCGAACTCAAACTCTATGTATAAGCATGATATTCCGAAGGGTAAATCCTTGGAACATATACACTGAGGGTGTTAGATACCTCCTGAAAAACGTGGGATGCATAGAGTGAAGGCTTTGGAAGATATATGCCCACGATATTAGATACCTCATGATTGACATAGGATTCCTAGTTTTCTAAGTCTATTATTCCTCCCTGATATTCCCTCCTATGAGGAAGAATATATGTGACCAACGTTTCCATCCTCCATACATGTCAGCAATGTCCCAACGTGACTACCCTCCTAGCTGAAGGTTGCTTCCCTATCAAGACCCACCAGAATGTCTAGACATAAGCATCATAATTAACCAGTGTCCCCAAGGATATGGCCCTAAAAATGAGTTCCATGAACATGAATCAAATATATGATCGAGGCATAGACTATGAAATTGTTTTCAAGGAGGAATCTATGGAAGGAGAAACCGACATCCGATCATCCCATTTCGATCAAGGAGCAGACATCCTTGATAAAGGCAATGAAAGCTTCCCACATTTGGAAAGCATAAATGTGGGGTAACAAGCATTAAAATGCCTAATTACAATTACATGGTGTTCCCCAATTAAATCATCATAAACTATAATATAGATTCCAAAACCAATATTTGGAAAATAATAAAGAACAATCCCCTCTTTTTCTATAAAATCCCACCCAAATCCCATTCTAATTCACTAAAAACTCCTGGATCATGAATTTTTTATACCCTTCCTTTTCTATATCCCTCCTAGGTATCCCAAAATTTCTAAATAAGATCCTCTCAAGTTTTTAGAAGCACCTTCCCAAGGTAAGTGATTCTCTCTCTCTTCATTATTTGAACACCTTCTTTATGTCATGACTTTTGATGTCCATCTTTTCAAGTTAGTAATTTTTTTTGAACATCCCTATCCCTATACTTATGAATATTAAGTAATTATATTCCACTTTACCTCTCATTAACATCTTCTATAAAAATTTATATAAAAACATTATGCTGCTAAAATTATCCTGAAATTTTCCCTGCCAGAAATTTTTATAGTGAATACCCATTCAATTTATACTCATGTATATTCACCTAGTTATACGTATCCTTCATTGATTGAAGATATATGTTAATGTAACCTATAAAACATAATAATGGTGTTAAAATTCATGATATATTTCCGTATTTTGTATAATCAATCTAGCACACTTATGCATATACATGATCTGAAAGTGATGAGTGGTCCCATAATTATATATCAATCTAATGCAATGGGTAATGCTTTTATCTCAATAGATTCCATTAATGGTGAATTAGAGGTTATCCTAAGCATGGTATGTTATAATTTATTGGTGTTTATCCTTGACTTATGTTTATGGTGTCATGTTTTATATTTTTCCCACATTCTTATGTTTACATTATGTTATCATGTTGCATCATGCATAATAGTTAATGATTATGATTATAAACCCAGTTATGGTACCTTGATATGTCTCTTGGATCACATGTATGTCCTTAAATTATGATATTATTATTTTATTCCATTATTTGGATTTATATCTCACCCCATTTTTATATAAATCCAAATTTTATCCCAGGATATTTTAGAAGATCCAAGGAATATAAGGGCGTGTTTTAGTGTTTTTAAATAATGTTATTCTACTCCTGTTTCAAGTTAATATTATATGTACCCTATTTCCCAGAGTAACTCTACCTAAATATCTTCTAGGGTTTTATTATGTGTATCATTACGTTATAAATAAGTAATTAATGTGTTTTAATATATGGGTTTCTATAAAGCACGAAGGCCATTATATCGAAGAAATCATGAAACAAATAGAACAATTAACACATAGTGATAAATATTAACAAAAAATGGTTAATAAATATGAAATTAAAAAATATAAATTAATTTCATAGGATAAAATAAATATCAAAAAATTTATTATATAAATTAATAATAAACATTTTTTGACTATATAGAGAGTTAGAGTGCATTCTAATATGTGGGAATCCAAGGTAAGTACTTTCATGACTCAATTTACTATCATTGAGTCATACGGTTTATTATTTCACTATATTATAATATGTTTGATAAATTTTTCCCCTTTTATCTCATATTTCATTTTACCTTAATTTTTATGGATATTAATTTCTTTAACAGAATCATTTTTATGATTAATTCTTACTTCATAAATTATGGTGTTTTGATATATAGTTTTCCATTTTTATTTCACAAATTTCTATTAAATTGTCGTAGATATATATTTTTATTTTGGAAGTTTAATATATTAAAATAAAATTTAGGATCAATCCAAATCTAGACCTAAAAAGAATTTACATAAAAGCTGGATGATGAAATTCTCGGTTAAAAGGGTTATTACAAATATGTGAGTGTGTCACACAACACATATCAGTATTCACTATTGAATCCCAATAGGCTAGGGTCCTGAATGACTATATCATATCCATTTCCATAGCTATTTTATTTTATATAATACCCACCACATCATTTTCCTCCCTATATGCATGTGGGATTACTATATTGTGCTCAATAACATTATTGAGGAACTCAACCCAGTGAGGTAGTATTCTCCAAGGCACACCAATTGTTTTTGTTTTTAATGCCTTCATAGCAGTTTCATATTCAGATTCAATCCAAAAATATTTCCAATTATTGGAAATAATATTAAATTATACACACCATAGCCATTAGTTTAGCTTCACCAGCGACCATAATTTAGGTGTAATGATAAAGGCATCCTTTGAAAAACCCATTGTATGTGTAGAAGAAATCTACACTACATGTGGGCCCAAGTATGCCAGAGGTTTCTCTATCAACATTGACAGAATCCATGGGTTGGTTGGAAGGATCTAGAAAATGAATTTGATTATTTTGGGATTCTTTGGTCGACCTAGTACACCAAATAATTTTATAATATTTAGGTTATGAAAAGTAAAGTTCAAACCTTATTTTTACCATGGTGGTCACATAAACCACGTTGTGTGGTTCCATATTTCCCATGTGAATATAGGGTTGCTTCCCATAAAAGATCTTATCATTTAGATCACTTTATATAGTTGAAGTAATAAACCCAACTACTTCCAATAAAAAATTCTGAATTTGATCACTATAATCAACATTACATATTTTATCCATGAGCTCAGAAAACTGTAGGTATATGTTGATTCTCAAGCCAAACAAAAAACTGTTATAGACCTATAATAAATAGTAAAAGTCACATTCTTAGAAAAAATGATTTATGTCCTACACTACTTGAAAACATATTTTTTATATAGAATAATGTTGATAGCAAGACCATTTGATTTGGTATTGTGTGGGTAGTCTATGTTTTAAAATTGTCTATAGCAGGAGATGTTTGGATGGTTGAATAAAGAATGATTTGAACTTTATAAGCCATAGTGGTGGTCAGTGGAAACCACCACATTATAGTTTATGAAACTCCTTTGTATTGAAGTTCCCATTATGAATTTATTTCCATATGAGAGTGTCATAATCCATGAATCTATACCTATGAATTCACATCCATGTTTGATTAGTAACTGGGTTGTAAAAAATGTATATTTTTTTACAAGAATTCAAAAATTGAAATTTGTTTACTTTTTTATGGAATGATAATGATGGTTTGTAGTGGAATCTCCATCTAGATAGTGGTCTAGTCATTATGTTTTGATCCCCTACACTAAATCCAATTTTTTCAGGAAGATTTTGTTGAAGGATTATTTGCTGGATGCTGAAACAGAGGATGTATGGTAATATATATCACGATTTAAGAGTCTCCCATAGAACATGTTAGATAAGAAGATAGAGGAAACCTCAAAAGAAATAATTCTCTGGAGAATTTCCCAATAAGGTCATCATTGAAGATCATGAGAAATTAAATTACAAGAACTCACAATTAAATAGTATTAATACACTAATTCCAAGAAAAAATGACCAACTTCTTTTCATAAACTAAACCTGCCCATATAAAGTTTTGAACCATCTATCGATGTTCCATTATAAGGCCTTTTGTCCATTTATAAAGAAAAATTGAGAAAAAATGTAGAGGTGATCACAAAATTAACAAAATAGACCCTTACAACCTGTGACATGGATTTTCATTTCCACTAGAACATTTTATTAACAATTCCCTGTTGTATGTTTTCTAAATAGTGGCTTTTTACCTTACCCCAAAATAAAGGCACCCCATGGTAATTAAATGTGATTAATCCTTTATTAACATTAATACTACACGTTATCTTACTTTTTCTACCAATCAGAAAAACATCACCAAATACAATGAAGGATTTATCCCAAGTTATGGCCTTCCCAAAAACATCCTCATAATGTGAATAGAGGTCTTTAATAGTGAATATAGTCAATTTCAAGTCCTGACCAGTAAAAATAATATCTTTTGAATACAATAGGTGTCAAGGAACAAAATAATTTCTGACAGTATTCATTTTTTTATAGAATCCATGATAAGAATGTTCATTAATACATATTCTCAAGTAATCTTTAGAAATCGCAAAACAAAGTCATATAATTGGATCACCTTGTCTCTCACATCTTCTGTACTGAAAATAGCTAATGGAAGATCTTTTAATAAGGATGGAAAGCCTATACAAGCTAAGAATGGATCTAATAGGCTTTATGAATGCATTCTAGAAACAATGTATTCTAAGAAAATAAATAATAAAACTACAATTTAATATATCAAATGTGATCTATATGTCTATTTTGAGAGGAAAATAACCATCCATTATTTTCATCCTCATTAATTTTACTCCCTATACAATTGTGAAAAGAATTGTTGAATACTCCTTCTAGGGAAAAATCAAAATTGATTCATAGTGATAAAATCACGAAAAAGTCTCCCATCCTTTTCATTGAATCTTACTAATGAGTTTCAGAATTGTGTTGCCAAGGGATAAAGTCTTGAAGTCTTTGAAATAAAGTTAATTATCCATCCTGATTATCAGGGTAGTAAAGCTCAAATTTATTCTATAATGCATGGAGGTGTGAGTACAGAATTCCAGGATTTCCTGAGTTACATCATCCTTCATGATATCCCAATAAAACAAAAAAAACTTTTTGCTGAAACCATTCGGGCCAAGAGCAATACCCATGTTGAGAGAGAATATATAAGCCTTGATTTACACTTTGTATGGATCCATCATAAGAGATTATTTATGATTCACTTTAATTCATGCAGCAATGTTGTCATCCTTTTTATGGGTGTTGACCAACCCATTTTCTATGTAAAGTCTCTTAAAAATCCCTATAATCACCTAAAAATGTCACTTTCAATGGTGTATAGATTTCTATTTAGAATTATTTCCTTGTTCTTTTCTCTTTCCTTCTTCTCTTTGTGCATTCTATGAAATAATTTAGAACTTTTTTCCATCATTTTGGAATATGGAATTCATATGGGTTTTTAGTCTTTACTTAGCTATAAGAAGATCATCTAGATTATTATGTGCTTATATCTCATCTATAGAGGGTTTATTCTACTGTTTATTCATAACATTTTTGTGATAAATACATTCATTAGTAGCTCTAATGTCCAAATCCAACTTGCAAAATTAATTTTTTCTCCATTAATTAAGCAATTTCTTACTATGTTTATGTTTCTCATATATCTTTTGAAATGGGATGCCAATATGTTCAAATTTCCATGCCCCCAACAATGTTTCCCTACATCTATGAATCAAAATCCATCCATTATTAATCAAAATTGTTTAGGTGATGACCTTTTTATATGTGTGGAGACTTCCACAATGAAAGGATTGTGATTATAGTGATACTTGGGAAGTGTGAATCTAGAGACACCATTTGCAGAAATTCTCAAATCCATTTGAATAAAGAATCTATTGATCTAACTAGATTTCCTATCATTCGTAGTGTATATAATCCATGTGAAATAATCTCCAAAAATTTGTAATTTAACAATATTTATTTGATCAATACTGGAGGATAAATCAAAAGAAAAAAGGGGGTTAAAATTATATATAGTCATTTCTTATGGTTTCAGAACATTATTGAAGTCCTCAAGGATCGCCCATTTTTTATTCATCCTTATAGAAATTTCCCTAATTTCCATCATTAATTATCCCCTATTGATTTAAGATGTGTCTTCATAAAAAAATGAGATTGATATTGGAAAACCTAATATGCTACAAGAGATTGTAATGCTATGAGACCATTTACTAGAATCATTAACCAGAAATATTTCATGTTTGAGAACCCATATATGATCTATGTTGGATTCAAGAATGTTTTGGGGGAAAAACATATAACTAATAGTATCCCACATAAGATCTTTCCAATTATCAAAAATTAATTTTAGTTCAGAAACACCAACAATAATTAGTTTATAGGTCATGATAAAGTGTCTAAGGTCATTGGTTGTTAGAGGATTCCCTATCCCTTCATATTTATAATAGAATATATTAACTTCTTAAGGTTTTTCCCTGGCATGAGGGACTTCCGGTTATGCCCCAATCATCTGTCATATTTCTTTTCTACCCTTCCATTTTCTTTTTCTTTCCTATTTTTATGGACTATTTCAGGCTATTCCTTATTCTCACTTACCATGAATTCCTAGAAATTGTTAATATCTTGTTGTCCAACTATCTGTGTGTATTCAGCATCAACATAATAGAAGATTCCATTCAGATGTTTGAATTTTTTAATAGACTGGTCAATTTTAGTAGGTTTTCTAAAGTTAACATTATTTTTAGAATACCTTGAGAAAAGATAAATATATATTCTCTTCTATAACACTTATATTTATCTTTAATTCTATTCAGAAGAAACTTTAATATCCTATTCATCTATGTGGGTTATTTCAAAACATTATGAAAATGAAAAAAATATATTAATTCAATTTTTATACCATTTTCTAATTTTCTATCAATATTCATTCTACTTTAAACATAGTTATTTTCAAGAATCCATTTTCGTGAATTTATAATTAAAATAATTTTTTAAATTTTTCCCATTTAAAATAATTCTTTTAATGTTTCTTATAACTTATTTTTATAACAACATTACTAAAATTTATAGAAAAATCATCTCTTGATTCTCTTCTATATTCTTTTCTTTCTCTATAAGATCCATTATCTAAGGATGTTATTTTTTATTTATCTCCCTCTAAATTATTTCATGTTATGTTTATTTTTTTTATTTAATTTTTGGAATCATCTAATCTAATATTTGATTACTTATTATGTTATACTCAATGACATTGTTAAAAACCCATTTTATTTCCATGTTCTAATCATGAAATTATTTTTAATGGATTTTTGATTCAGTTCATATAGCACATATATTTATAGTTATATAATTATTTCGTGTGTAGAAATAAAATTATATGTACCTCCAATTCATTGTTTAATGATTTATATATCATGATATTATTATGGGACATGGATATTAATTCCCAAACACCTATGTTATGGGACATGTATAGTGATTCCCAACCCACTATGTTATGGGATGTAGGTAGTGAGTGCTTAATCTAATATATTATAGGATGTGGGTAGTGATTACAAATACACTATGTTATGATTATCTTATTAGAGAGACATAAAATATGTTATCATTTTCTACACTTATTCTTATATCATGTTACTAAGTTATATCACCAGAGTTCTTGAGTATTTATTCCACATTCTTATTCTATGTATATATATTTCTTCCATGGTGATTATTTTATACTTATACATTCCCATATCCTAATATATGATTATGTCATAATGTTATATGGTTACCACCAATGATTATATGACCATATTCTATTAATCTTAAAATTTCTAGGTTATATTTAGGTCATCTCACAAACCCTTAATTTTCATTACAAATCCATAATTTCATTACTGTACATCTACTCATATTTTCTAGATTAAGTGTTGGGTGATAATAATTTCATTGTAAAAATTCTATTTAAGGTAAATTAACTTTATGTATCTAATATATTTATGTTCACAACAATGTATTCAAAAAATTTAAAATTCCTTAAGGAATATAGTTATTTTTTGTTCTAATATTAAGTATACTTATTGGTTTTTACATAATACCCACCACTTTTAGGGAAAATAATAATTTCAATAATCAACTACTTAAATAAATATTATTTTTTATATATATTATTTATATAAATTGACTTTGAGTCATATTTTATTTATTGGGATCCTTTCAAAAGTTTATAGTATTTTCTTGGGGATAAAAAAATATTTATGTGTGGGAGTGAGACTTTAAAGATTCATAGATTTTTCATGATTCTAGTTGAAAAAATAATAATAAAATAAGTGAAAAAAATATTATCCCAAAATATCATAAAATATTTTATATTTTTAATAATACTCAACATTTTATACAGTTATTCAATTTTTATTAGATCAAATATGAAATTCAAATAAAGAAAATATAAAAAATCCATGATTTTCAGAATTTAGCCTAATATAATTTTTTTTGAATTTGTAAGGATGTTTGTTATAGTGATGTAAGCCATAATTTTCTATCAATGAAGATACACTTTTTGGGGGAAAATATAAATGACGAAAATTTATTTTTTTATGATTTTTTATTACTGGAAGAAATATTTTCTCGGTGAATGGATCAATACCTTTTGATCTTCTAGTTTCTTTATTTTATCTTCCTAGAGGTTTTTTATGCTTATTATTATTTTTCCCAAGAGTGTAATGGTTTAAATGAGGAGGAATTTTATTTGAATGGAATTATATGTAGAGAACCAAAGCAATATGTCCATGGATATTACATTACTTTTGAGGAATACTTAATACATAACGAAAATAGACACACAAGGACCATAATAGTTTAGTGTCTTTGGAAACTCATAAAATAATCTTCTAATCATGGTGAAATATCTTTAACATCTCCCATAAATATCTTCCCCTTTTTTTCTTACCTAAAACCTTTCTTTAAATCATGGGGAAAAGAAATCATATAAAGGGTGAGCTCAAATGCTCAGTAAGGGTATGCATAGAGAACATAAAACAATCCATAAACATTTGAATGCAAAAACTTGAACATAAAATCTAAACATCAAAATCTTGAGAAAAGACATAAATCATGGAAGTACGTAAGGCATATATCATAATGGAACATCAACCATGATAAAATATAATGGGAATAAAACATGTAATTATAGAAACCATTCAGTACATGTAATGATTTCCATAGTAGCCAAGGCATTGATTCCAAGACCATCTTAGTGGACAAAGTCCCTTTCTGAATCGAGTTCACTCCTCGTTTCAGTCATGTAACACGAAACTGGATTAACATACCGTTATATCCATGTCTATCTCATGAGATATAAATCATTACCCAATGCATTGGAGGGAGATATAGGTCTCACCCATCTCATAATGAAATCATTCTTACTTGTGCCACAAAATAAACATAAATCATCCATTATAACCCGAAGAATAAAATGGGTTTCATAAACATCATCCCATCATAACATAATCCATACAAAACAAATGGATATCATTCATCATAATAAGAATCAAAACATTTAAATAATCGAAACATTATACTTGAAACATAATCATACTAAATAATATCATCTTAGATGGAAAATAGTTTTGATAAAACACTCCAAATGAATTCTTGAGGAAAATATCCTTCCTCTTTAAAAATCATTTTCTTTTCAGAAAATGCCTCACAATTTTAAAAGAAAAGGATTTTATTTAAACTAACCATTAAAACTTGTAGTGGGAGCTTCTTGAAAATTAGGTGATATGAAACCGTAAAAATCTTTTCATGCTGTATAAGTTAAAAAAACATTCTCCTCGTACATTTGTCGGAAAAGTCAAAAAGTTCCTCGTGTGGTAAAAAAAAGTAAGATTCCTTTCATAGCATGTGGTAAAATTAAAAAATGGGTAAAAATGCCATTAGAAATACATGAAAACATTTTTAGAAAATAGGGACATGGATGATAACAAAAAACCCAGTAAATACTTACGAATAAACAATCTCGGATAAGAGCGAGATTGGAATAGTTATCTCTTACCTTATGTCCAATATGTTTCGTATGTATCTGAAACTCCTGTATAATGATTTAAATAATTTCATTGACTTATTAAAGAATCATATTCATTGTTATTATATCATATACGGTTCACTTAGGTATTTATATTACCCGTTCATTTGATAATTCCATGTTAAAGTAGCGTTTTGGGTAAAATTGTGTCATTTATCGTACGTGTTTGGAATTGTTGTTCTTGATATTATTATTAATTATATCACGATTTAATTACTTCCAGAATTTAAAACATGATTTATATATCATATATATTCAGTATATATATATATATATATAATAGACAGATAAATGAAATGAAACACACCATTAATGGAGACGGTAGGTCGTACGTAAGCATGAACACTGTTTTCCTTTCTTTATTGACTTGAATGGAAGTAAGTAGATGACATATAAATATATATTCATTAATACAGTAGCTTCATTATTTCATATATTTTATTATTATTAATTATATATACTTTATAATCATTCTTTAATGGTTAATCATGGAGAATGAATCTCGTCGCGTCGTGGAGACGGTAGTCTGTACGTTCGGACGAGGGATGATATCATTCTCATGATCATGGAATTGTATTGAAGTGTATGTATAATATTTAAGAATCAATATAACTTTACAATAATCTTATATGGTTATTTATTTACACCATTATACCCATCTAAGTAAGGTGGTGGTCAAAAACAGATTACACCACGGCGTGGAGACGGTATTCCATACGTACGCACGCGCGGTGATTTTGGTTTTCGTAGGATGGATAGATGGTGAAATACGGTTGTTTCATACATATAATAACATATAAGAATATGAGTGATAATTATGTTATTACATCATAATGAAACAACTAAATAAGAAGAAGTAGAAGAAGAAATAAAGTAGAAAGAATCGGTAACAGACATTACCTCTTCTTTGAAGCGCCTCTTCTTAAACTCCTCTTTGGGAAATAAAGATGGTCTTTCAAGAAGACCAGAACCTCTAGGATGTTTCTAGGGAAGTGGAGAAGATAAATTTTCCGAGGTTGGCCAATCTTGAAGGCTTAATGTGGTCTGAGGAGGAGAGGGAGGATTTGCCCTTCTATAAGGGAGGAGAGGGCCACCTTTGGAAAAACTAAAAATATTATTTTATTATAACCTCAGATTCGGTTTTTAATATCTCCAAATTAATTTACTTCGAAGATAAGGTGGATATGGGTCGAAATCCGCTCATCCAATAGAATTTAGACATGTTTAGGTTTCTATTTTAACCTTATCATTTAGATTTAACTTTAAGTTAAATACTTTTACTTTTACGGTGTCTTCTTGTTTTTTTACACTATAAGGTTCATAAACTTAATATAACAAGACAAAATAACACCAAGAGGTTCATTATTAATATATATGTCATTATATAAGTCATTTGGCCTAACCTTTTATTTTTAGGAATAAAATAACAATTAATAATATAATATTTGTTTTAAAAACTATTTTATGTCAATTTTGACACTATTTGGTAATTGATTTTTGTGAAAATCATAACAGCATTATTAGTTCTAAAAAAGTTACTTAACTATATACTGACATGTCATATTAACCTATAAAACTATTTTAATTCATAAAAAGCCTCAAATTACATTTATTTGGGTATTTATAATAACAATTATTTTAATATTTCATTATTTAGGTAATGACTACATCACCATTGTGTCATAAACAACGTACATTATTTAATGTCTAAAAATTATAAATAAACACCCATTAGGTATAAAATCTTTTTATCTTTCTAATGAATATTTATAGTCTAATTTATTTTATGTATAACCCTATATTAAAAATGAATTAGTTATTAAACATTGATTTTAACTATTTTAACCCTTCTTTATATAAATTAATAATAAATGTCCTAATCTAATACAAGTGGACCTAAATGGTCATATTTTATTCCTAAGCTTGTTTTTGGTCAAATTACACTTATCCAATAGAATTAGGACATGTGTTAGGGTAATAATAATATCAATTTAACCCTTAATTACCCTATTTATTTTTAATCGTGGTAAATAAAAGTAAAAAGTTATTATTCACCAAAATTTATTTTCATCTCATTGAACCACATTTTAGTCCTTGATATTAACTGTGTCTCTCAGATTTTCTAAATTCCACTCATAGAAGTGGTAAAATTATGTTTTATGTGAATTTCCAAATTCTTCTCGGAGGTGGGTAAAAGACGGTGAAAAGTTCAATAAACATTTTATATATCTAAAATTATTATAAAATGACTCTAATGAATTACATTGAACTTATATAGGTATTATGTATAAATTTTGACCTAAAATAAGTTTAAATAAAATAAATAATTATTTAAATAAAAAGTTGGTTTTTTAAATAGTAACCCAGTGTTTTCACTATTTATCTAAAATTGATAGTTTTCAGAAAAATACCAAAAATTCACCCCAGGATAATTTCGATATTCCGAATCCAAAACTGAAGTCCATTTCGAAAGATAAAATTTATTAAATTTTAAAAAGTGGGTATTAGTATTCATAACGACTAGTTTATATAACATATCGTTGTTTAGTAAAACTCGGTATTGCGTACAACACAAGCTATCGTGGAAGGTCGTAATTACGTGTAATGAAAGCCAAGTCTGGGATGCGTGTAGTGAAAGCTTCATTTGGTGTAGCGTACAAATGAAGACATCAATGAAATTAAAAAGATTATTTTTCATAAAATCCCGGGGTGTTACATTCTACAGCCCTTAAAATGAATTTCCACCTCGAAATTCGTTGGGGTTATAAATGGTTTACTACTCGAAAGATTCTTTAATAGAAACCCACATCGTAAAAAGGAATACCGAACCCAATATTTTAAAACTAAATTATGAAACGTAATGATTACCCAAATTAACTAATCACTGGGTTTCCACATAGGAGAACTTAGGTGAAAATATGGATATGGACGTGAAATCTAACCATCATGTTCTGATGGAGAGTGGTTGAGAACATGGTTATGAAAAAGACAACAATCACAAAGTCATAGATTTGTGATGATCTAAGGTACCATCTAATTCATTGGATACAAGGGCACTAGGAAAACATTTTTTGTGTTCAAGATCATTTCCCTAAAGTTGAAGAAATTGGAATTAGAAGAAATACATTCTTGACTTTGGTACAGTCCTAGTATTGGTCATTCCTAGGACAATTTCCACTTCATCTCTTAAAGAAATGAAGTTGAATTTGTCATTCGTGAATTGTTATCCTATCATGTGATAGAATTATGGGTCGTTCCATCTATCTCAAACAAAAGGTTAGAAAAAGTTATCAAAAATACATAATCCATCTATAGTGAGATTAATAATATATAGTTCTTAAAATGGACTTATAATTCATATATCATACTGCTTAATATAATAAAACTGGTTTCTACTAAACAGGTACTTCGTGTAGGCCAGTGATAGGCGATAAATGCTTGTCGTACTTTAGTTGTGGGTTCGATTCCCACAGCCTTTTCCGACGCGATGGGTAGTCGCCCATCCTGTAGGTTGACCTTTTTCTAAAACTAAATTATTATAACATTCCATAAATAATATCGAAAAAAATTCTAGCTTAAACAATTCTATCTGATGTCCAACTTAATCCATTCCAACCTTTAAGCTTATTGAAAATATTTCTGTCTAATCTCATAGTGTAAAGAAAATGATTACTTGAGAATTCACATAACAAGTATGTGAATACCATCATTTATCCCCCATATATCATACGATATATCTTGTTGGTCCCATTCCAAACATTTGAAGGCCTTAATCATGTATTCTATTGAAAAATGAATAGCCATTGAACCTTAGTGAAAACATGAATGCAGTCAAAAGTTATCACTTTCCACATACCAAAATCCCAAAAATTCTATATACTCAAACCATGATATCACTTAGTCCTTATATCAATAATGAGCTCATGAATGCTATCAAATAATTTATTTTCTCATTATCCCTTCATTATGCGCATATTATTTGCTTTACAAAATATTTGAATCACTTTTCATGGTTACCGGTACCATATTCTTATAGAAAACCACAATGGACCAATACACAGATATTTCAAAATTCCCCGATACAATAAATGAGATTCCATGATACTATTTTGAAATCTCATTACATAAACACTTAATTATTACACAACATGATTGTCATATTCAACATCATATATAGTGATCGCATGTGACTTCCCATTATCCTTTTCCTTAAGACGTTGCTCATGTTGATCATCATTAACCCTTGGATTAGTGCATAGATTAGCATAATGCCCCATTTCCTTGCACTTGAAGCATTGAAGTGTTGGTGGTGAGTTCTCTGCAATATTTTCATTATTCACATCATTAGCAACCCTTTTTCCATTACTTCGACACTCATTTGCTCAATGACCTTCTTTTACAAACGTAAAACATTTTCTAGTCCCATTAAGACAATCTCCACCATGCGCCTTTCCACACTTTGAGCATAAAGAAACATTCATCTTCTTTCCACCATTATTTTGACATTTATCCTTGATCTCCATCTTTCGTTTCTTGTCAAAACCATGAGATGGATATGTTACACCAACTTCCAGTTCTACCATCATAGCACAACACACAATTTCTTCATAGCTACTGAAGTCTCTTATAGCTATTTCCCTTCAAAGACTTGGTTTTAAGCCACTAAAAAATCGATCAACTTTACTTTCAGGTTGAATGATAAATCCAGATGCATACCTTGCTAGTCTTGTAGAATTCGCTTCGTATATACCAATAGATTCATCATCCTTCTGCTTAAGCTCATGAAACTACTTTTCCATATTTTATCGAAGAATATGCGGGAAGTACTTACTGAAAAACATGTTCTTGAACTCGTCCCATTCCATGGATTCAATTTCATCTTGGGGCCGTGTATTCTTAATTATAGTCCACCACTGGTTTGCTTCACTTCTAAATGGTAAATAGGTAAAATGACTTTTTCATGTTTTGAATAGTGAAGTATAGAAAACAATTTTTCAATGCTATTGATCCATTGTTCATCAACAAGTGGATTAGAAGACCCATTGAAAGACGGTGGATGTTGCCTCATGAAGGACTCAATAGAATATTGTTCCCTTCTCTGATCATTTGGAAATTCAGAATGATTCATAGCTTGTGTAAGTATAGAAATAAGATTTTTCACTCCATCTCCCATCACATTTGGTTTCTCGGGAGGACAATCATTTCATTTTCCATTACATTGATCAACACGGTTCCTTCGGGTTCCAGCCATCGTCTAAAACCCAAAAAGAAGAGTTTGAGAGGAAAAATCATGCTAGGAAAACAACATAATAAAGGGGGAGTACATCCAATATCTAACATCTTAGGTTTAATTCCAATATCGTTACCATAATTATAGGACTATAAACTATACTTATACTTAACCTTAGGGACATCCCTAGACATACCTTAGAAATATCTCTAGGGATCTCACTAAAGTTTTTTCATCCTAGTTTCCAATGGTTAACTAAACCTTTCTTATGATACCAACTATAGAGACCCAAATATTGATGTACATGGACATTACATTACTTTTTTGGAATACTTAATACATAACAAAAAATGACACACAAGGACCGTAATAGTTTAGTGTCTTTGGAAACTCAGAAAAAAAATCTTCTAATCATGGTGAAAGATCTTCAACATCTCCCAAAAAATCTTCCCCTTTTTTTCTTACCTAAAAACATTATTTAAATCTTGGGGAAAAGAAAACATATAAAGGGTTAGATCAAATTCTCAATAATGGTAAGCATAGAGAACATAAAACAATCCATAAACATTTGAATGCAAAAACATGAACATAAAATCTAAACATAAAAATCTTGAACAAAGACATAAATCATGGAAGTACGTAAGGCATATATCATAATGGAACATCAACCATGATAAAATATAATGGGAATGAAACTTGTAATTTTGGAAACCATTCAACACATGTTATGATTTTCATAGTAGCCAATGCATTGCTTCCAAGACCATCTTAGTGGACAAAGTCCCTTTCTGAATCAAGTTCACTCCTTGTTTCAGTCCTGTAACACTGAACCGGATGAACATACCGTTCCATCCATGTCTATATCATGAGATATAAATCTTTAACCAATTAATTTTAGTGAGATATAGGTCCCAACCATCTCATAATGAAATCATTCTTACTTGTTCCACAAAATAAACATAAATCATCCATCATAACCCAAAGAATAAAATGGGTTTCATAAACATCATCCCATCATAACATAATCCATACTAAACAAATAGATATCATTCATCTTAAGAAGAATAAAACCATTTAAATGATGGAAACATTATACTTGAAACATAATCATACTAAATAATGTCATCTTAGATGGAAGATAGTTTTGATAAAACACTTGAAATGAATTCTTGAGGAAAATATCCTTTCTCATTAAAAGTCATTTTCTTTTCCCAAAATGCCATAAAATTTTAAAAGAAAAGGATTTTATTTAAAATAACCATGAAAAATTTTAGAGGGAGCTTCTTGAAAATTAGGTGATATGAATCCGTAAAAATCCGTTCATGCCATATAAGTTAAAAAACACTCTCCTCTTACTTTTGTCGGGAAATTCAAAAAGTTCCTCGTGTGGTAAAAAAAAGTAAGATTCCTTTCATAACATGTGGTAAAATTAAAAAATGTTTAAAAAGACCATTAAACATACATGAAAACATTTATATAAAATAAGGACATGGATGATAACAAAAACCCTAGTAAATACTTATGAATAAACAATCTCGGATAAGAGCGAGATTGGAATAGTTATCCCTTACCTTATGTCCAATATGCTTCGTATGTATCCGAACCACCTGTATAATGATTTAAGAAATGTCATTGACTTATTAAAGAATCATATTAATTGTTATTATATCATATATGGTTCAATTAGGTATTTATATTACCCGTTCATTTGTCGATTCCATGTAAAAGTAGCGTTTTGGGTAAAATTGTTGCATTTATCGTACGTGTTTGGACTTGTTGTTATTGATATTATTGTTACTTATATCATGATTTAATTACATAAAGAATTTAAAACATGATTTATATATCATATATATTCAGTATATATTTATATAATAGATAGATAAATGAAATGAAACACACCGTTCATGAAGATGATAGGCCGTACGTACGCATGAACGTTGTTTTCCTTTCTTTATTGACTTAAATGGAAGTAAGTAGATGACATATATATATATATACACATAAATCCATTAGCTTAATTATGTCATATATTTCATTATTATTTATTATATATACTTTATAATCATTCTTGAATGGTTAATCATGAAGAATGAATCTCATCGCGCCGTGGAGACGGTAGTCCGTACGTACGCACGAGCGATGATATCAATCCCATGATCGTGGAATTGTATTGAATTGTATGTATAATATTTCAGAATCAATATAACTGTAAAATAATCATATATGGTTATTTATTTACACCACTATACCCATCTATGTATGGTGGTGGTCGAAAACAGATTACACCACGGCGTGGAGACGCTATTCTGTACGTACGCACGCGTGGAGATTTTCTTTTCCGTAGGATGGATAGATGGTGAAATAGGGTTTTATCATACTTATAATAACATATCAGTAAAGGAGTGATTCTGATGTTATTACTTCATAATGAAACAACTATGGAATAAGAAGTAGAAGAAGAAATAATGTTTAAAGAATCGGTAACAGACATTACCTCTTCTTTGAAGCGCCTCTTCTTAACATCCTCTTTGGGCACTAAATATGGTATTTGAAGAAGACCAAAACCTCTAGGATATTTCTAGGGAAGTGGAGAAGAGAAAGTTTTAGGGGTTTTCCGATCTCGAATTCTCAAAGTGGTGTGAGGAGGAGAGGGAGGAGGTGCCCTTTTATAAGGGAGGATAGGGGCACCTTTGGAAAAACCAAAAATATTATTTTATTATAAAGTCATATTCGGTTATTAATAGCTCCAAATTGATTTATTTCGAAGATAAGGTAGATATGGGTAGAAATACTCCCATACAATTGAATTTAGACAAGTTTAGGATTCTATTTTAACGTTATCATTTAGATTTAACTTTAAGTTAAATAATTTTACTTTTACCGTGTCTTCTTGTTTTCTTACACTATAAGGTTAATAAACATACTATAAAAATCCAAAAGAACCCCAAGTGGTTCATTATTAATATATATATCCTTATCTAAGTCTTTTGGCCGATCCATAGATTTTTAGAAATAAAATAAAAATTAATAATATAATATATATTTTTAGAAACTATTTTATGTCAATTTTTACACTATTTGGTAATTCATTTTTGTGAAACTCATAACAGCATGATTAGTTCAAAAAACGTTACTTAAATAAATACTAACATGTAATATTAACCTATAAAATTAGTGTAATTTATAAAAAGTCTCAAATTACATTTATTTGGGTATTTATAATATCAATTATTTTAATATTTCATTATTTAGGTAATTACTGCATCACCATTGTGTCATAAACAAATTAAATTATTTAATGTATAAAAATTATAAATAAAATACTATTAGGTAGGAAATATTTTTATATTTCTAATTAATATTTATAGTTGAATTTATCTTATTTATTACCCATTATTAAAAATTAATTAGTTATTAAACTTTGATTTTAACTATTTTAACCCTTCTTTAAATAAATTAATAATAAATGTCCTAATCTAATACAATTGAACCTAAATGGTCATATTTTATTCCTAAGGTTGTTTTTGGTCTCCGTACACTTATCCAATATAATTAGGATATGTTTTAAGGTAATAATAATATCATTTTTACCCTTAATTACCCTATTTACTTTTAACTGTGGTAAATAAAAGTAAAAAGTTATTATTCGCCAAAAATTATTTTCATCTCATTGAACCAGATTTTAGTCCTCGATATTAACCGTGTCTCTCGGATTTTCAAAATTCCACTCATAGAAATGGTAAAATTAAGTTTTATGTGAATTTCCAAATTCTCCTAGGAGGTGGGTAAAAGACGGTGAAAAGTTCAATAAAATTTTTATATATCTAAAATTATTATAAAATGACTCCAATGAATTGCATTGAACTTATATATGTATTATGTATCAATTTTGACGTAAACATGTTTAAATAAAATAAATAATTATTTAAATAAAAAGTCGGTTTTTTAAAAAGTAACCCAGTGTTTTCACTAGTCATCAAAAATTGAATGTTTTCAGAAAAATACCAAATATTCACCCTATTCTAATTTCGATATTCCGAATCAAAAAATTAAGTCCATTTAGAAATATAAAATTTATAAAATTTTAAAAAGTAGGTATTAATATTCATAACGGCTAGTTTATATAACATATCGTTGTTTAGTGAAACTCGGTATTGTGTGCAACACAAGCTATCGTGGAAGGTCGCAATTGCGTGTAATGAAAGCCAAGTCAGGGATGCGTGTAGTGAAAGCTCATTTTGGTGTAGCGTACAACAGAAGACGTAAATAAAATTAAAAACAATATTTTTCATAAAATTTCGGGGTGTTACATTATAGGAATTTTTATATTTTCGTAGTTTTTGTTTTATTAGTTTTTACTTATAGAGAACTTGGGGAAGTGAATTTTGAAATAAATGATCAATATGGTGGAATTATATAGGGACAATATATAAATTTTCAACCCAAACTAATAAAATTATGATGGTGATTTAATAATGTTTACTTTTACATGAGGATTATTCCATTCATGTTTTTTACATGCTAGAATAGGATTTCCACTGATCAATAAATTATAAGAATATGTGTTTGGACATATGTTATGGAATTTTACATGGGTTCATGCCATATTTTCATGTGTCAAAACCAATTCATTTAAATCATAATCAAATTGATAATTATGTCAAAGAAAGATATATAATGTAAGAGCAACATGGTTTTATGGTATATTAGGTTTGAGGAGGAATGGGCACTAATAAATGAGAAGGATTCATCCCTAAAGGATTCACACAAAAAATATTTGGGTTTTAGAGCCCAAATTTACTAGCGTTTTATACCTCTTAGTTGTATCAATTGTTGGACAATTCAATTCATATCTGGTATTTGAGGGGAATGAATTTTTTTTATTCTCAATGGTTAATAAATAATATATTCTTTTCATTAAATTAATTTTTCCAAAGTTTGGATGGGGATATAAACTTTTTTATTTTAATTTAAATAATTATTTTTAATATATTCTCGATCAAATCTATTATAGATAAT
Source organism: Viscum album (assembly GCA_963277665.1). NCBI lineage: Eukaryota > Viridiplantae > Streptophyta > Magnoliopsida > Santalales > Viscaceae > Viscum > Viscum album. The sequence continues at coordinate 1,500,936,933 of OY728142.1, read as the reverse complement.
TCTAAATTTTGGCACAAAAAAATACTGTGAAAATATGTTTACTGGATCATGATTCAACAGTATAATGGGAATCACCCATTTTTATCTCTTTATATACATATAATTGGGAATTTTGGAAAAAGCATCAATACATTATTTAGATACTTAAATAATTTAAACATTAAGTAGAATCTAAATACTTAAAGTTTTTTATCACCATGTAATCCTAACTCCTTCAATTTTCATAGTATAAATTCATTAAAATATATTTAAAAAATTCATTTCATTTAAATTTCGTTAAAACATAATTTTGTTTTTCATAACCATTCCCTATGATTTCAATAAAACTCTTATAATTACAAATGGAATTAAAAGAGTGAATGTTTATAAATTTTTAAACATTAACACACAAATGAAATGAATTTTAAAGACGAAGACACAAAAAATGAGTTCCAAATATGAATGGATATCATGGTTTTATTGAAATTTAAAAAGAAATTTTTAAAAGAAATTTTTAATTTAATAAATGAAAATGATTCATTGAAGATGTATACTAATACATAAATGGTCAAGAAAATTATTGAGAATGAAGTTTTATATACGATAAATTTTGGATATCTTAGTGAAATTATTGAATTAAGATGCATGATTATTTTTATTTCAACAACAAATGGTTTCTAAGAATGAGGATTTTAAATTAATTTAGTTAAATTTGATTTAAGGTGTGAATTATTTGAAAACAATTGAATGAAAAACAAAAATATTATTAACCATTTTAGGGAATCTTCAAAATAAGAGGAAATTTTTTTTCTTCCAATAGTTAAAAATGATGGAATTCATAATAAAACTTTCCCACTCAATTCAAACACACAAGTGTTCAAAATATAGTAAAAATAATTGAATAATGGGAAATAATTTTATAGGTTCACCACTAAATGAATATATACGCATTGTTACATCAAGTGTTGGTGTTGAAAATACTAAAAATAGTGAGTGGAAAATAATGAGGTTGAGGATGGGAGTAATGGAAATAAAAAATTTATGGATTTAATTTATGTATGGGAAGGTTGGTAAAAATTAAAGGAGTTTAAATATGAAGAAAATACAATAATCAGTGTTAAAGGAACAAATTTTCAATCTAATGAATAAATTTTGATTTAAAGAAATATGTTAGTGATGAAGTGTGTAAAAATACAAATAATATATTTTTTCATGTGATATTATTTTTTCAATCCAAGAGAGGATATTATTTTAGGGTGTTATAAGATTAATAAAGGAGTGGAGAATTGATGAAAATCCAAGAGATAAGCTAAAAAATGAAAACATATTTTTATAATATTGAGAAAACATTTTGTTAGTGTGGTTAACTAGTGAATACTTCAAATAAATGTCATTCATCACTAATGGATAAACTGAAGAATAACGATGAAACCAATTCTAGTAATATTATTTTCCTATATAAATTTATGGTGGCTGAGGGAGATTATAAATATTTGAAATGATAAACTCCTTGCATCATGGATAGTGGTTTCTTATGAAAAAACAATCAATTGAAATATTATCTTGAAGGATATTCATAGTTTTGATAATGCACATTCCATTATTGAAAATGATGGTTCTCAAAATTTTAACTGTTTTGGAAACTCAAATGTTGGTGTAAATAATTTTTAATAAAATGATATTATCTTTATCAATGGGTTAAGTCAAAATAATTTCAGTTCCATTTAGGTTTGTGATAATTGGAATGTGGTGACTTTTTAATAAAATGGAAATTTCATTATGATATTAAAGGATATAAATATAATCATGAATATATGGAAGTCAAACCATAATTTATTCTTTATTTTCAATGATAAAAAAATTTACTATATCAGTGTGAAGGAATGGAATGTTATCTGAAATAAATAGATTGTCTATTTAGGTTAATATGGAATGAGGAAAGTTATAAAAAATAAAATTGAGAGAAATAATCTAATGAATAATTGAGATAAAAGAACTTATTTTCATTTGTTTCACATGGGAAATATGGTGAAAAGTTCCATAAGTTAGTGGTGATCAAAATAGAGAGGTCACTTAAGATTATTCATTCTGATGTGTGTGGGTAACTAAACATGAATTAAACCAAAAAAATATAAGTAATTAATTACCTTTTTTATGATATTACCTATATTAATTTTGTTTCATTCATGTTAATAAAATCATATGCTCTTTACAAGTTTAAGATTTTTTTAAGGCATCTCGAAAATTAAATAAGGTATATTGTAAAAAGGTTTTACCCTGATATATATCCAAGTAAAATAATGATGCCTTATAGTCATATCATAAGTAGAATAAGATAACGTATTCATATAATACTATATAAATTATTAAAAAATTTATTTTCTGAATGAAAGAACTTGATTTTGGTTGATATAGGGAGAACAATGTTATTAGTGTATAGTATCTCAAAATTATTTTAGAGATGACCCATAATATTGGTTATCCATATAATCAATCATCACTTAATTTAACTAAGTTTAGATAATATTCATTATGAAATATAGTTTATAAATAAGTTTAACTTAAATATTTTAAAATTATTTTATATCCATTTTTATATATAGTCTAAAGGAATAAATATATCGACATTCATTCATTTATCAAACGAGGAGATATTTCATAGATATACACATAGTGGAAGGAATTACCAGTGATATAATAATAATAATAAGCTGATCATTGATGGATATGATTTAATTTTTATAAAGATCATTTTATAACACGAACATCATTACCTGATGATGATTATATTTAATAAGATCATAGAGAATGTGGTACAGAATAAGATATTACTTCTTTTGATATGGTAGGTTTTAAAATTACCCATGCTAATTAAAAAGATACTATTGATGAGGGATGTCATGAACAAGGTGGTTATAAGTTCCTAAGACATAAAAAACAATAAGATCCCAAAAAATTATTGAATATTGTCTATGTTTTTTTAAAAAATAATATGTCAGACAAATTCCCATCATACAGGTTGTCATTTCCTAATTTAATTGATGAGTGTTGAGGAAGCATTAAAATATGAGGATTTAATTGCATATTTGGAATACAAGTAAAATAAAATCAAGAAAAATGAAATATGGGAGTTATTTAGATTTTCAATGGAGAATAATGTGATCGGGAAAAAATGAGGTTTTATAAATAAATTAAATGATAAGGGAGAGGAATCATAGAACAAATAACATTTTTTTACAAAGGTTACTCTAAAAAAAGGGTACAGAAATTGATGAGATTGTATTACAGTGTGAATAATTAAAATAATATGAATATATTTTATGATATGACCTTAGATAATTTAATTTTTTGAAATGGATGGGAAGTAACCATTATTTAATGAATAACTCTATAAGGAGGAATACATTTAATAACTATATTATTGTATTGATATTGGTGATTATTTTTTTTTACTCTAAATAAACCATTTTATGGGCTTACATAAATATCAATAGATTCTTATTATATATTGGAAAATAGCTTCAAGAGAATAAATTTTGAGAAGGAGTAGGTAGATAATAGTCTTTTTTCCATGTGGGACAATATTTCTTTACTCATTGTGATTGTGTATATCGATGAAATTATATTTTTTGTGATTGAAGTGAAGACAAGGGAGGATTTTTCTACCTAAATGAAAAATACTTTTTGAAAGGTTAGTAATCAATGATTTGACATTTTTTAGGATTTCAAGTGTGAATATTGAAGATTACATATTTCCCTCACAAGAAAACTATAATTATATGTTATTAAAAAGGATCTAAATGAAATAATTGAGATAAGTTTCAAATTATATAACACATTAAAATAATTTATCCTCGGATTATGATGAAAGAAGTGTGGATTTAAATTTGTTTCAAAAGATAATAAAACTTATACTATACAAAATAGTTTGAAGGTCTGATATTGTGTTTCTTTTTATAATTATTACTTGATTGCATGTCATCCTGAAGGATTCATGTCATATATAAGTGAAATGGAACTTTTTTACATCAAAAAAAACATTCAATTATTGAATTAGGTATGACATATTCACATTTTTATAGAAATATGGATTTTTGAAATTTATTGGGTAGGTGTTGTTGGAGATTAAAAGTAAAATTTTGAAGGAGCATTCTTTTTTAGTGGAAGATATTTCCATTGTGACTTCAAGAAGTAAAATTATACCTCATTAAGAATAATAGAAGAAATTTAGAATTTAGAATCATAAGAAACATCTAAAATGACATAGATGAAGTTAAAACTGAAATACATGTTGGTGTAATTCACATATCTATTAAAGATTTGGTGTGATAATCAAATGGAAATAAATTTATGAAATAGAATGGTGAAATATTCGGGGTTAAAATATATTGACATGAAGTAACACATAATTAATATAAAATTTGAATATTGTGATTTCAGCATCAAATATATTTCAATTAAGGATAAAGCTTGATATATACAATTGAATCCCATTTTGAAGGATTTCATCTATCATTTGAGATTATTTTTGGGAGTGTATTCTCTCTTAAAATCCATGTAATTTCATTTCATTCTATTTCCCATTTCATTCATTTACATTTTCTTAAAGGTGGGGTCATAGAGAACTCTTATTACAAATGGAGAAATATTTGTTTCACTTGGGAAGTTTTTTTAAGGGTGAGAAGTTAAATAATTTATATTAAGGGAGGATTTATGAGTATAATGGAAGATGATAGTTTCTTTAAAAGAATATATGATGTTATAATGTAACCAAAGAATACATAGTGGTGATTAAATATCCCTTCGATTCAATGTTGTATAAGGATCCCTCATAAAGTAGACAGATAAGGGGGAGTTTTAAATGCCTAAATTTATATTTTTTTTGTATATAATTAAGATTTACAATGAGGTTTGACAAACACATAATTAAACATTATATCTAATTTAATTGGGTTTAGATAAATCTAACATCAGTTTAATACTATAATTTAATTATCGATATGATCATTCATGAGTTTAGAATATATTTTCATATTTTATTTATTTTTAGTATGTTCATGGATTGATGAAACATCATTTCAAGTTAATGTTTATGTAAATTAATAAAGATAATTATAAGGATATATGAACCATAATGTAGTTTTTCTAACACATCGTCGTTAGGCTTATGAAAAAATTCTTGTGAGGATCTCATGAAAAATAGTTATTTTACATGTTGTGATGACCTCAGCCTTGTATCCTAGATCTCGAGGCTCATCTTAGACCACCATACGGCCTCATGAATGTACTCTAGTCATAAGAGGCGATGAGTTTTTCCTTTACTAGCATAATTATTTGAACACTGAATCCATGTTTATCACAATATAGTATCAGAGTATGAGTTTAAACATTATTTCTTGGTAATTTAGTAGGCATGGAGGTTAAGATATTAAAAACTCAAGAGGTACATATAAAAAAGAATATCCAACCTCTGTATGGAAGTACTTAATCTCTATGGGATTTTATGTTGTATAATTGAATGATGTATCCCTTATAAGATGTTATTTAGTTGTTTCATATATGTGTCAACACCCATAGTGGGTTAGGGTGTGCATTGTTTTCATGAATCATGAAATACTTATATATTTCTAACATATATGAGCATCAAATTTCCAAAATGGTTTCTCTTCATTAATGGGTTTTTTCAATATATTTTAGAATATCTTTTCCCTTGAGAGAAATTTTCATAATACTCTATGTTTTTTTAGTGAAATTAAATATATGAAGGAATAAATCACTATAAAATTAATAGATCCACTTGGATAAATAATTTTTTTCCATGTTTTAGGCCTTGTAATTTAAATAAAAATAAATTTATGTGTTTTGATTTTCTTGAAATTTTGGTATATAGTGTTATGGAGATGTGTCTATATAGAGAGAATACTTTTGAGGAAGTGAATACGAATGTTTAGAGTGATCCTATTCATGAGGAAGGGGGTATGAGTATGTTATTAACACTTAAACACACTATTGAAAGAGATATATGTTCTTTGGAGGGAAGAAAATTAAGAGCATCATAAATAACAAAATCTTTCCTTTGAGTTCCAGATATAGAATCCTCCTATATATATTGAGGAGGAAGAGTTTTAGAAGATGATTATAGGTTCGATATTATCATACAGTTCTTTTATTTTATTCACACAAATAATACATCATTGTTTGAGATTTATACTTACGTGTTCAAGGGATAAACCCATAAGTTTTGGTAGACTATTGTACCAGAAAAGATTCATTAGGATTTGGTGTGGGTTATAATGAAAAATATGTTCAGTAATAAATTATACCAAGGGAAAAAATTTATAAAATATCAAGAGTTCATAAAGCTATATTGGGGAAACATGACAATATTGTATTCCATAACATTTTTTTTAGATTTTCTTAATTTTCACCATATTTTATCACCAATAATAGTCTATGTATTGAGATTACACTTTGACATAAATTCCAATTGATTCTGATTTAAATAGACATATATACCTATGTGATGTTAGTGAACAAGGTAGATTTTGACAAGGATAAAAATATATATTAAAATAGTGTTTTTATCTTCTTCACTACCATATCAGAGTTATGTTTTTATTTTAGTAGGAATAAGATAAAGTGGAGTGACTCTTTGTAGAGAGGTAGTTAAACATAAATTTTAGGGTTTGGGGTTATTCTTATGAGATATATGACTTTGGTGTTGTCTGTTTCATAGTATTGAACAACAATAATATGTATGTATTAGTAAACATAATATCTATCATTAATTCCAGAATCTTGGGCATATGAATAATATTATAAAACTTATCACTTATGGTGACAGTGTGGGAGGTTTCAACCAAATAAATGGATAGGGGTGTCTATTGATAAATAAAATTATGCCAAAGAGAGATTTTAAAACATGGTCATTGGTAACACAAAATATAGTTAGTCTTAGAAGAGTAAGTGGTAACTATATTATTTGGATGATTATTTATAGTTGTATGACATAGAGTTTGAAATAGTGAATGGTACTATACTAATTTCATCTATAATGGTTTTAGCTACTGAAGTGTCTAGGAGAACATATAGGAATAGTAGGTTGGTGTGAATCATTATCCCCCTAATTTATTAAATATTAATTTCTCTTTAATGTATCAGTTGTTGATAATAAAACCTATGTATCAGTTATGAAGTATGGATCAATTAGAATTTTCTTAAAACTGAACAAATATAAATTTTAGAGAATAATGTAACTATAATCTAAAAGGATTATAAAAAATTATCCTAAAATGGATACCAAATCCCTTTGTTGTTCAGGACAAGTTCAAAGGAATAATTAATCACTAAAATTAGAGAGTGATTAAAATATTAAGAGGGAAGTGTTCAACCTTAAATCATGAAAATTTAACTTTACTATATTACATAAGAAAATATAAGATTAGGGTAAAATACTTTCTTGATTTTTTATACCTCATTTATCTTGGTATAGTTTTTCATCCTCCCAACTATATGGATATTATTATACTAGATCACTCGAGTCTTTGGGTGTAGATTATACTAGTAGATGTCACTCTTCAATGGTCTTACTCAATGAACTCTTGAAAAACGTCCTCCATTCTTATTTGGAAGTCACTACATAAATATAAGACATTTCCTTCCTCTATTAATAGTTATTCAACCATAATAATTTGATTATAAATACTACATTAAAGTTATACTTGTTCTTCAACTCAATCCCATTGTGATCTTCAATCATAATGGATCTTCAATGTCCCATAGTCCTAGCATAAAGAGGAAAAAACATTTGGTCTATTTATAAATTATTTTCTATGATATAGGAATATCATTAGACTCATTTTCCCTCTTCTTCTCATAAATATAATTAAATACATATGATACATCCTCTTATTCATTATCATCGAATCCTCTATTTGATATAATTTGATCTTAAGGAATATAGTATCTGATTCTATATCCTCGACAACATCTTCTTATTCTATTATATTTATCCTATACCAAATCAAAATGATATATTTTCCATATTTTAATTGTTGAAGTATTGCTTGATTATCAGTAGCTGGGGATCTTATCATCTTTTAGGTTGATTAATAGAGTCCTCCATATTTTATCTCATTTAATATCTTTGAAATAATATTTAATATATAAATTCAAATATTATATGAGACTCAATATATTATTCCATGATACTTCCACAAAATCTATAATCAACTTATACATCTATATATATTTCACAAAAAAGGCATTGTGTAGAATCTTTTATCGCAATTCATCTTTATATAATTTCTTAAAAAGTATTTGACTTTTTATTCATATTCTCAACATCTCATGTTAAATCAAAATCTCATTTGAATATTATGATGTTATTTTATAGAAACATATATCAAGTATCATCTTGAATAACTTCTTAAATTAAATATCAAATAATCTTCATCCTAAAAAATCAAACTAATTGAAGGACTTTTATATTTTATGTTTTACAGTTTTCATAAGAACAAGTTACTATATTAACCACTCTGAGTATTCTACCTTTTCCAAATATCATTGAATATCCATATTAAAACTATACATGAATCTTATTTTTCAAAATTTAAAATTATTATTTTGTTTCATCTCCGAGTTACTTTTATGCATAGTCGAGATGAATCTTATGATCTATAGATGGATCTTTAATTGATTAGAGTTACTCAAAATTATTCATTGCGGTTGCTATTATAAACCCCTATATGACTCTGATGAACTCAATGAGTGTCAATAATAAATCTTACTTTATATTTATTTGACTCTTACAATATTTCCTGATGACCCTTATAGTCCTAAGTGGGTATTATCTCATTGCCACATTACACTCTATAAAATAGCAATGGCACTTGTAAAAACCCCATGCCATTGTTACATTCTATTTCCCCATACTGAAATTAATCTTATGAATTTATATATTAATCTTATAAATAGAAGGTGTTATCCATTGACTCTTATGAAATTTTGGGATGATACTTATGAAATAGTATGAATTTTGAGAATTATACACTTTTCACCTCCGATTTAGATTTCCCATAATCCTTCAGTTAATTATAGAACATCTTCTAATATCATCAATGAAATTTTAATCACTCTAAAATATCTTCCATATAATATTATTCACCTAATATATTAGTAAAAAAATTTAGTACTCCAAGGATGGATTCTCCACCTTTCCATCAACCATTTATCTAAAATAAACATAGCTTCTCAATATTTTTAGTGGCCAGCTTCTCAAATACCATAAAACCTATTATTGATTGTGCATTCTCCTTATCAGCATTTTTCATTAACATGAATACTGATTAAATAATATTCTATTGTAAGTTATACTTATTGATTATGAATATTATATATCTTCAAGTAGTAGGTTAGCTTATATTTTCCATTTATATATTAATAAAATCTCAATTTTTTCCTTTATTAAGTGAGTTTTTCCTTCATCACCTAAATCATATTGAATAATTCACATTATATATATATTATATTTATTATTAACAAAAAAAATCACTAAACTCATTTAGGCTCTTCAAGAACCCTATTTATATTATCTTCCAATACCAATAATCACCTCTCTATAAATATTTCATCATTATCTCTTTTCTATTCTCCCTTGATGATAATAAATTCAAAGGTTCTATGGTAAGGTAAATTTATCTTCTATACTTAATTTTTGAAATTTCATATTTTCTACCTCATCCTATTTTCATTGGTTATAGCTTAATTCAATAATTATGATAATGGTGGCATCATATATTACTTATCAATGAGCTATAAATAGACAACCTATAAGTCTACATTAGAAATGGCCATTACAGATAAACAAAAGTGACTGAATTGGGTATCAATGTTATCCGTAACATACTAATCATGTAATAACACTCTAAGATATCACTTTTTAATAGAAATTAATATAATTTGTCAAGAAATTTATAACATATACTCAAGTCCAAAAAACACATAAAATAAATCAAGGGAAACAATGTTTATCCACTAATTTTACATAAAACAGCTTCCCCTTTTTAATAAATATATTTTCCAAAACTAAGAATGATAAGGTAAAGTTTTTATGATATTTAATGTTTAAATGTATCAATAAATTTACAAAAAAATTAAAATTTCATGAAAGAGTTTCATCGAATATCTCATATAATTTCCATATTCCCTTAAGGGATGCACTCTAACGTTTTTTCATTATCATTTCTTCATTTCAAACTAATCTTCAATCATATTATGATATCACTTTAAATGTTTCATAGAGTCTTTGAGAACTCCATTGTTGATAAATTGATAAATTTTTTGAAATTATATTATTAAACCAGATCACCCTTTCTAAATATCACCTTTTATTACCAATGTGAAAACAAAAAATAAACAAATTATTGAGAATATGCCGAGTCTTTATAAACCCCTTAGTGAAATAAAAATAAATATAGTACATGGATGACAACCGTAAAACTAATTTATCTTTAGATCTAATATTTTTGGAACACTTTATAATAGATTTGCCAATAAATTTATGAATCTAATAATATTTGGGTAAAATAGACTCCATGATATATTCTTCCTTATTCTTTGATAGACTGATATATTTCACATTAGTTTGTAATTCATGTTCACTGTTTCTTGATAGATAAATTTTCATAACTAATTATAACTTGGATATCCATATGTCCATTTATTCTTAAGCAAAACAACTAGACTTATTTTTCTATGCAAAGAAATTTTTAATTTAATAATTTTTATCATAAGAAGTTATTATTGTCTTCACCTTCTTCTACCACAACCCCATGTACCATCGTAGAATTATCATAGAATTTTTAGGATTATTTCCAAAAAAATATCCTTCCATATAGGTTTTTAACTACATCATGGTTACCCATTTTAAGAAACCCCTATAATTATTCTCCTAGGATATCAACCACTATACAAATCCTATTATACCTATCTTAAATTGATTTTATTTTTGAATTTATAATTCTTCCACAAAACTTGATATTCATGGAAAACAAGAAATAGATCACGATGTGGCCTTTCCAAACATAGTATAAGTATCTCTTAATTGATTATGTGGAATCATTTCTACATTTCTTATTGGTTATATTATTCTCAAAATTATTCTTTTTCATCAATCCCAAGGTAGACTTATTTGAATTTATTATTCATTTATTAATTTTTTTATAATATTCTCTTCACATCATTTTATGAGTTGTATTGTATTGATTTATACTAGTACTATTTATAAATATTACCACCTTTGACATTTTTATTCATAGAATTTTTTAAGGCATCCCAATTTGGCCTTGGTGAATATATTCATTTTCTTTTGCATTGTCTTCTTCTACAATGAAGGTTTTCTCGTTACATTAGATATTATCCCCCTTAATGTAGTCCTTTTACAATATTTATAAAATTAAATATCATTCCAAAATTAAATGGTCAGGTGTTCAAACCACTAATAACACCAATAATGGCCATTAAGTCTTTCTCCCATCCCATTATAAATAATCTATCTATATTTATTTACTTTCTTTCTTGAAAAAGAAACACTATTATTTTGGTCTCTTTTGGGTGAGAATATTTTCTTCTACAAGCTTATGTACACCATTTATAGAGTAGTGGATTTCATAGATTTGTTTTCAACCCGTATTTTCCCATGTTTTGAATTGTAATCTATATAATATAATGAATACACATTAGTATATAAAATAGTTTTAAGATTGTGGGTTAATTTTATCCAAGTGTTTGAATAAGGTGTTTCTCTAAATGATATCAAGATTTTATTTCAATAAATGTGAGTCTTTTAGATACAATAATATCATTATAATCTATCAAGGAATCATCCTTTCTTTTAGATTTATATAGATATCCAACAAGGGTGTTTTTTATTACCTAACTTTACCTCCATGTCAATATACTTTAAATTTAGAGTGTTCTTATTGTCTTCAGGTGATCTCACTCTATTTTAACATTCCTTTCGTATCTTCATTAAATGATCTTCAATAATCTTTCTTTCTTATTTTAGATAATGGTCATGATTCTTTAACCTCATTTATTTAAAAATAATAATATTTTATTCTCAAAGAAGAATAATGAAGTTTTTACATTCCAAATATTTACTCTTGTAAGATTCATTTGATATCATATTTCTCACCAAATGATTTTTTTAATTTGATTTTAAATAAGGGGTAAATTTTCTTCATAAAGTCAAAAATATTTTTCATTTGATTCGACATGTTATGTAATATATTTTCACCTTTGAATCTTTTTAGTCAACTATTTCTCCATACAATTGTATTCTAGGTCCTCTTTTGATTCTTTATCAAGTATTCCATTAATAGACCCAAATATATAAGTGACACATAAATGATAATTTTATTCAAGTAATATTTAATTTTATAAAAGAGATATCCAACTAATTCAATAGATGAATTCTTCTCACACTCTTCATAGATTGAACATGATTCATTAAAATAATCACTATCTATATATTAAAAAAACTACAACTCTGATAACCTTTATGTAATTGAAGGTCCTAATTTTTTGTTAAGATCCTTCTCATATTTTTAGCCCTTATGTTTTTTTTATTTTTAATTTTCTATAAAAAACATCCATATTTCCAAAAAAAATAATTAAATTAATTTTTCTCTAAATGAGGCATCTCAGCAACTTAATTAAATAAAAACATCATATAGATTATTAAAAATAATTAGGAATATTTTAGATCCAATTAGAGGAAACCTAGATATAATTTCTATAGATTAATGTTCCTAGAATATCATTCATGATTACTAAGAAGGGTGGGGGTAGATCAATGTCCCCTATTTTTAAAAACATTTATTTATATTTTATTTATCGTATTTTGATGATAGAACCTCTAACTTGGTTAATAACTATGTATCAGGTAATACACCCTAAACACTCATCAATGTATGTAATAAAAAGAAAAATATAGAATAGTATCATATTGGGATTTATGAGGATTAATCCTAATTTGGTTACTGAAGACGTGCAATGTTTAGGTAGAATTATATTACATATTGTAATCAATAAAAAAGCGATGATTTTAATATGAAGAGGGACGTTCTCATCCTCAAATCCTAAAAATACACTTTAATTATATTAAAATATAAATATAAGATGAAGGTATAATTATTCAATTAGTCTTGTGATAAAAATTATATCTCGTTAGTTCTTCAACCTCCCCACTGGAGTATTATTATTATTCTAGATCACTCCATTTAAAAACCTAGGATTATACTAGTAGCTTCAAGTCATCAATGGTCCTTTTTATGAATTCGTCTAGGACACCTCTAAATTTTCCACCCAGGTTAGCTTGTGGAGAGGCCCAAAGGGAATTCATAATCCCAACATGCAAGTAAAAAACAACAAGATCATTAGAATAACTTATAGGTAATTATTTCTCATAATAAGTTACAATTAAAACAGATTTAATTTTACTTAAATTTAGATATGACTCTTCTATAATTTGGTATTCCAGGAAAAGTAATTAAATAGTTTTATAAATAGTAAAAAAAAATATATATGAACATACAAATCAAGACAATACAAGATGATAAAAATAAAATCTGATACAAAATTGGATGACTTGGACGATATAACAAGAATAACTATGATAAAACAGATACCAAACCTAATATCTATATGATTCCATGTGTAAGTATCAATCCTCAAAACAGAAAATAATGCATAAGGGACCAAATCGTGATCATTAACATGAAACTAAAATGTATGTATCTATGAGAAAAAACCTCAAAATGTGTGATGAAAAAACCAGACACCCAAATTATTTTATTTAAATAATATATACAATTCATATAAGTTTGAAATAAAATTTAGATATATAGGTTTTTCTCTCTTGTATCTTAAAAAAATAACTATTTTCCCTTTTTCCTATTAAACTATTTACATTTAAAACCTGAAATATTAAAATTTTAAAAGATGCAATCCTTTGAAATCATAAATATGAAAACTCAAATTTTTGAAACATTCATTTAAATGAAATCACATATAAAGTTATTAAAATAGTTCCAAATAATTTTTCATAAAAATTTAAGTGATAGTTTCTTTTAAAACAAATGGATACAATGGGAAAATGAGAAATAATAATTGAAATAATATTGGAATAAGGGAAATGATAAAATGGTGAATATTTTATTAGTACATAAATAGATAAAAGTATCCAATATAATATTACTAAATACTAATGACCAAGGATGTACCTAGGAGCTGAGGATAAAATATAAAATACCACGCATCATGATCAGTCATATCAACACACCTGATGCAATCAAACCACTTTTATATTCATTCATTTCCTACCTAGCCTAACTGGAAAAATAACATAATTAATGGATTAATAATTATGAAGGGCCACTGGATAGAGAGTAATCTTAAGCTAGTAAAACATGTTCTATTGGAACTTCCACTTTCTACTCATGGTTTATAATGATTTATAAAATCAAAGTGATATAATCAATATCATGAAACAATGGTATAAATATAACTTCATATGAAATTATATGAAATTGAAATCCCAAATATGCCTCACCCTTGAGAACCCATTCTATGAAATTGGAATCCCAAATATGCCTCACCCCCGAGAACCCGATTCTCCCCACCATAACACCTTCATCCCCAATAATCATCTGTAAATTAAATTGATCATGAAAAGGGTAAGACTCAACCTACAAAACACAACTTCTTTTACATAACCAAGGAACACCATAAACACCATTGAAACAATTCATAATAAGATAACCAAAATGTGTAAAATCATAACCCAAACTAAATTCATCTCTAGAATGACCATGAAGACTATAAATAAAAAATATAAATTGATCCCCAAAAAATGACCATAAATAAATCTACGATATATAAATAATAAAATCACGGTAATAATAAATATCATGTTCTCTATATCCTAAAATTATTATTCTAAAACACCAATCTTATAAGGGCCACCACCAATAACAAAAAGCCTTACATGCCAATAAGTGATAAGACTAATAACCTAAAAAATATATAAACATAATAATCACATTTTAGAATGTATAAAAGAAGTCACAAACCCCAACAGGGTTAAATTATTCATTAAATCTCTAAGGACATATAATAGGTGTAACCTCAATTATTAAATAATGGAAAACATTATATATAAGGAATATAGAAAAATGAATAATACCTCAAGAATCCACATAATCAAGATCAACCTCTACACGTTAGATCTTACAGTCCATTGGAGGGGCATATCTAGATCCACTTATCTTATATGAATATCCTTTTTCTAACCTCTTTATATTACCCAAAAGGCCCCAACCATTATAGGTATTTGGAGATTTCTATCATGATGGATTATAATAGAATAACTTTTTATATGGATGGAACACTCATGTACTACCCTTATAAGTGGTTAATGAAGTGATACAATAATTCCTCTTGATACAAAAACATTCATAGCCATATTCATATCACATACCCATTCATTTAATATAATTACCTTCAATTATTTTATGAATAAAGGAAGTGGCATTTACCTCAATCACTCTAACCAAATTCAATTCATCCTAAAATTGATGTCTTACAAATTTTGTGTATGAGGTTAAAACAAAATCCAACACCCATGATTAAATATCATGTAAATTCCCCATTCAAAATACAAACATATAAATTAATTGTCTAAGGTAAACTTCTAAATATAATGTAATAAGTAAAAATAACTATTAATGTACTTAATAATAATTCAATATATATATTAATGAAAGTGAAATTTCATCACCTTACCCAATTATACTACATTATAAAAATAAGGCTGAAAATAAGGCCTTAACAACATCCCAATAATGTTACTTCCAAGATTATGTCCAAATACTAGACTTACACCACTTCTAGGATGGAACTTTTATTATAAATGATGTGAAATTAATCTTGAGAGACTTAATAGGATCAAAAATACCAGAAATATCTCTAATATTACACATCTATTCATTCACTTCACTATTATCAAATTGCACATAAAACGTATGTTGTTTTAGATTTTGATCTCTAGAAGTAAATATCTAGGCTAAGAAAATAAATGGTACATGAGGAGAGAACTATTCATATTTTTACCCTTAAAATTCATGGACACTTTATGGGGGAATACTATAAATAACATGAAAAAAAATAAATCAATATCCTTCCAAAACTCATAATGTACCATTCCAGAAGTAAATCCCTACAAGAAATAGCACCCCACAAATTCAAATCTCAAAAACATAAATGAATTTAAAATCATTCTCTTAAAAGGGTTTTATAAATACCATATCAAAGTTATGAAATCATTAAAAATTCTTTAAAACATTTCAAAATTTCCAAAAAATTATTATTAGAATCATTTTCCCACTTCCAAATATCAAAGTCAATTTCATTTACCTTTGAAAACATCTTATAATTTATCAAAGCATAGAATTTAAGTACAAATCTCAGACTTCCATTATAAAATCACTTCACTATTTTCAAATGAAAAATTCCTTTTATTATAAAAACAGCATTCACATTTTTATATTCTAAACCCATTACTACTCATTTTGGAAATTTTCTTTTTTTTATTTTATAACAGATCATCGCAATTTAAAAATTTATCCCATTATTTAAAATCTCATAAAATACAAGGAATAAATATAAATATGTGACACAGTAATAACATTACTTAATTGGAACTAGGGTTTATGTTGATCGATCAACATTTCTTGGTAGATCACGGGTTTGTCATATAGCTACCAATGGGATTTATACCAAACTGTGTACTCAGGATCCCCATGGTTTTCCAGACTCTAGGAGATCATTATATTCCACTAGTTTAACTCTTATTGTAATACCCAAAAAATATAAACATAATTTAAATAATACACATGCCTTTAACACAGTTTTATGAACCATCAATACATAGAAGAACATACCAAACATTAATAAATAGAATTCAAACCACAATACTCGCAACAAAATATCCCCTTGTAACTTGAGGCTCCAATTAGAATGATATTGTGAGGCTCTCCCTATTCCTAATTCTTGTGTTTTAATATCTATATATTCAATTATGAATTATTTCCTCAATAATATAGGGATTTATGAAACCTAGTACCTCTTGATAACCTATTATCTGATACAATATTTTGATGAACTAGTTTGGGTCACCCCTGATCTTCAAACCTAATCAGGCCCATGGTAAGGTCTGAAGGGTGTCTTTAATCCCCATTATCTTTTGAAAAGCTCAATCAGTCTAAGAATAATTCCAAGGGTACAATTTCACCCAATAAATTATAACTAAAACATAATGAAAAAATTTTAAAATTCCAAAATGACTCATCAATAAGTTTTACATACTTATAAAATGAATAAATAACATTACAAAAAAGTAAAACCAATGAAAGAATAAAACAATATAACTAAATATCATTCATAAAGATATAAATGGAATATCATATTAAATGGATGACATATCCAATACAATGAGAATACGAAATATAAGAAAAAAACCAAAACTAATCTCTATGTGAATCCAAGAGACACTATCAAACCTAAAAACCCCAAATTATCTTAGAGTAACTAATTTTTGAACATTAACATTAAATTAAGGTTTAAATTAGAATTATTAAAAAGATCAATAGATATTATAGGGGAACGAACCCCATCAGTTTTCTTTAAATAATATATCTAATTCATTCATGTGCGAAACATAATTTATTAACATAGATTCTCCTCTAATGGATTTAAAAAAAATGAATGTTTCCATTTTTCCTTTTAAAATGGTTCCATTTAAAACATGTTATATAATTATTTTTAATGAGTTAATCCTTTAAAACTAAAATATGAAAAGTGTTATTTTCAAAAAATTGTTTCAAAAATTTACCATGTATAAGAGATATTAACAGTTCCCCAAATAATTTTTCGTAAAAATTAAACAACTAGTTCATTTTAAAACTATAGGATAAAATAAAAACAAAACGAAATAATAGAATTAGTAAAGACATATATAATGAGATAATAGAAACAATAAAATTATGTATATTCTATTAGAAAAATACATAAAACTAACCATTATATTATAACAAAGTACAAATGATAATGTGAGTTCCTAGGATATAAGGAAAAAATACAGAATGCTACTAAAAATGATACATTATATTGGAAATCCTGATGAAATCCTATATCCCTTACACTTATTCATACCCTAAGTAAACTAAACAATTCTAAATATCTCAAATTTGGGCATAATCATTACTATGGGATACTACCCCAAGTGTGATCCCAAGATAGTTCATCATGTGTTCTTATAGGTTCCATTTGATAGTCTTGTTTTCCCATAATATATAAAATTGGGGAGAGATAATCAAAAGAAACAAAAAATGGTATAAATATAAATATATATAAAGTTATATGAAATAGGAAATCCAAACTACCCTCACTCCCAATAATCCCTTTTAGGAACCATCCCCCTTATATAGATTAACAAGAGTATCATAAACATACCTTATACCAAGGAAACATTCCCCAATTTTAAAAATACAAAAACTATGGGAATGTTCATGGGAGTGTTTCTTAAGAAAAAACAAACTTCAAAGTTCCAAATGGGAATAATAATAATTATTTAAAACATAAAAGTTCAAAAAAATGATAACTAATTACTTAACATTGGAAAGTATCTATACATTTTTATTTCTAAAAAATCCATTTTATGTGACCTAGAAAACCTTAAAATTAAAATAATTATTTTAAACCTATATTGAAGACCAAATAACCTCTTGAAATATAAAGACTCACTAATAAAGGGCCTTCTGGATTTTAATTCATTATTTATTGTTCAATTTTAAATAAAATATATCTGTAATATACTTCTAAATTGAAAAATACTTTTCATTTAAATAAATATAAAGTGAAACATTATTTTAACTTCAAATAATCCTTACACACATTTAATAATATAATTTAATATCAAAATATAAGAATTTAAATAATCAATAAAATATGTTCCTATGATTTATAGGCTAATGAAAGTGTATACCTAACTCAATCATTTCAACTTCATAGACTATGATTTTTAACAACCCCAACATTCCACAAAGGACCCCTAAAAGCTATCCAACCCCTATAATAACCAAAAACCCACATTTAATTTTTGTGTGATCATGAAACCTATGTCATTGAAACCTCATTCAGGAATTAATAAGTATGAGAAGGAATAAAATAGCAAAGGAAAAGGTCTTAATGAAGTTACCTTGAGGAATACTCTTTGAACATGAAGAAGAATTACAAAATCCATAAGGATGATTGGAGGGAAGGGGTGCATGCTTGGGGGTCAAAGGATAATAATGAGGCGTGAAAAGATCCCCCAAATTATATATATTTAGAGAGAGAAAACATGTAAAACCCTATTTTTTAAACTATGAACTCACAAAACATGCCATAGACATACTAGTTGTAACATAGTACCCTCTTCTCGAAAACCCCTATGATGTAGTCCTCAACTTTCAATATGATTCCATCCAAATGAATAGAGCCAAATATCCCATGACTCCATGACTCTAAAATGTGACCTTTTACTAATGGAATTGGGAACCCTCCAAACCAAACCCCATAGTAGACCATCAACCCTATGTCTTTCCCCTATTCAAATGGTCTATAAAAGGATAAGACTTAAGAAACACACTTCTATTTTGTATGGACCTTCACTATTACATGGGCTTTTCTATCTACGGTTAAAACCCTCTTTTACTCCCCTATAAGACTCAAATTCTTAACTTATGTTGTGGTCATTGACATGGGTGCCTATGTAAAGGTAACATATGTTACCTTTTTATAATGCATAAACCTAATCTATATGTGGTAAACCTATATAGCACCCCAATAAAGTGTATCCAAAGGGTTGTATCATGGCCATTTATATAAAACACCACTATGGTGTAGTAACCCCCATTGTGACATGGTCAGCTGGTAGGAAGGAAGGGAGACGTCATAGCCACCCTAAGCTATGTCACAACCCACTGTAGTTTGTAGGTTTAAATGGAATTTTTCCCCAAAACACCCAAAAAACATAAAAAACCAACAATACAATGAAATAAGAACAATTAAATGATAAATCCAAAATAACGTAAAATAATATAGAATATATTTTCATGGTGTGACATTCTTCTTCAAAGGACACTCAAATTTTTTTCCTTTCTATTTTTCATATAACTACTATAAATTAAAGAGATATTCTTCCTCAAAAAAATAGGTAATGTTTTTTATGTTAACTCTTGATGTGTTTCTTATAGATGTATGAAATCAAAAACCTAGGAAAATAATAGATTCAAAACATTATTAATCCAAAAATTTATCTATATATTTTGAATGAATAACAAAATGGATAAAAACTTGTACCCTTTTCCATCATGTTTTGGACGATCTGGGCTTCAAATGTGCACTTAATTGAGATAATTGAAAATAAATTGAATTATTCCTATCTCTAAGGGTATAACTTTCTCATATGTACCAACCAACACTAATTTATAAACTACCTTAAATCAATGTTATTCCATAACCATTAGTTAAAAGGATGTGGATAAAATAAATTAATAATAGTCATATTTTCAGGATTTCATTCAAGATAACTGATTCTCATACTCAATGAAACCTACATGAGGATCTATGTAGGTTTATAAATGCAGAAAATAACCTATAATATTAACATATATTCATGAAGTGTTTCATAAATTCCTCTTAAAAAGTTTAAAAAGATATGGGTTGGGTGACCAACTCCTGTCACAATTTGTTCCAAAATAACTCTTAGTAACAGTCAGCTCAATACTCCATCATTTAACATTTAAATCAATATATTTAATTTTTAAAATAGTTAAATTCATCTTGAAAAGACAAATAAGCAGTTACTATATAATTTGGAGATAGATAGGTGGATTCCTGAATGTTATTGTGTCATTTTATAATATCATGCATGATCCACCAAAGTGTAGTGAATTACACTATGACATGTTGAAAAAGGGTTGGACTATATCATGGTATAATACATCATCTAAGTGTGGTGATTCCCTATTTCAGATGGTTATGTAATTAAGGAATTATCAAATCAAGTTTTTCTTGATACAATATTTAAACCTAGATTCCAAAAATGTGACAATGGTTATGCCTCAATACGGGGTAACTAGTTCTGTAATTATAATGTTACTTTCTGATTTATTTACCAATGTCCATGATTAAACAAAAAGAAAGAGACTGAAATTGATTAAATTAATTGAAGAAAACTAGATACATGAATTGAATAAAATAATAAATCCAATGGAACCTTCCCCCCATCTATTACACATCCTTGGAAGAAGTAAGGATTTACCCCCTCATCCTAGGTATGAGAAAGTAAGAGGTAAATAAAGAAATAAAATAAAACATGAAATAATATTGGAGAGAAATTAGTATGGGACCCTACAAAAGTAATATTCTCTACCTTGACATTGCTCTATGGTTTTACCTTTAGTTTGGTGGATCAACTCTCTATTTATAAACTTCTCTAGGTATTAACTAGGATTAATTAGCATCATAATGAGTCATAATGTTATGATGGGTGGTCCCTGGACCAAAAATTTAGTCTATGCCGCTTAACACATCAAAAACTCACCATGTTTTTCTCATCTTAATATTTATACATCATTAATGTGATTCATGAAGTGTAATGTTTGGGATTTGAAACACTCATATCTTTATGTCATGTTCTGTAAATCGTGAGGAGTTTTACATCGTGAAAATATTATACGATGCGAAAATGACGGGCTATAACCCAATTGATTTTTCATCACATTATGATCTATCTCCAAATCATGTATGATAACATTTTTGGGTCTTGTAAAGATTAAAAAAATGAATCCTGTGTTTCCAGCTCCAAAACCATTGTTTCACGCCAATTATTCAGTTTTATCCTCATGTAATGTTCCATAGGCATCCATCATAGTGGGAAAACTTATTTTTTTCTAATGTGTCTCCGCGACATGATGTGTCAAGGAATGAAGTACCTTTTTCTCCCCATATTTGCCTCTTTTTTTCCTTTTCTAATTATTTGTTGAATATATCCATAAATCAAAAAATAAGTTTAAATGTACAAATATTGGAAAGAATATCAATTATATTTAACAATTTATTTTATTAAACACACTTAAATATATGCATAAAATAAAGATATCCCACATTTTCACCTTACGTAACATAAATACAATAACATGTGAAAAGGTTTCCAAAACTCATGTTGTTATTGTTATCATATATTTTCATTACATGGTATGTAATATGTAATATCTTTTTAAAATCCATCCAAAACCTCTTTCATATATCCTCAAAAATACTTTCTCTGTAGATATTAATGATTTATAAAAACTATCCCCATTCACACAAATAAGAATTGTGACCTCATAGTCCTATGTAGCACTAAAAACACTTATAAATTACCAAATTTATAAAATTAAGAAAAGAGTGAACTCAATAAATGCATTAATGATACATGAGATTTAAATTTATTTGGAATGATCTCTATTAAACACTTGTATTTTCATTATTGTGTTCCCCAAATCTATCATAGAAAAGTATAAGTTGTCATATAAACCCTTTTCGCATGTTATCTAGTATCCATGGGACAATGGGTATCCTAATATCTTATATCCACTTATAAATTATTTATGCTTTTAGTATAGACTAACTAGTTCAATGAATACATCATATTCCATTCATTATAAGATGATAAGAACATCACTTGACACTCATCCAAATAGATAATCATATCACATGTAACTTGTCTAGTTATGGACACTCACTTCCTCGATAAATATCAATCGAGTGATCAAATTTGATACTCCTCATACAATATGAAAAATCTTATATTGGTTAGGATTTTACTGGTGACATGATCTGTAACCTACCAAACTACTACTAAATTAATTAATCCTTGGGGATTTAATAAGAAATGGATCAAGGTATAAATTTTCTCATAAAAAAATAAATTGATAACCTCAAGTATATGGATTCAATTTGAAATATGCATCCTTATAGTACCAAAGACATAGTGTATAACACTTCATGTGGTATACATGGTAGGTAATATAATAAAAATCTCATTTTGTGCCTCAACAGTATATTTTGTATCTATATATATTTGAAATGCATTCCATGATAATATTAAAATATCCTCACAATTATTCAAGATGAACACAATTTCGAGATAACTCAAAATTGTACTTTGATTGGTCAATTATCATTTGACATCATGCAATATATTCCACAAACATTAAGGAACGATAATTTGGGAATTAAATTTTATATATAATTATAAATTTTAAAATCATAAAATCTAGTCATGAATATTAATAAAACCATACATAACCACTTTTATAATAATATCACATATAGTGGACCATCATAGAAGCATTTTGTTTACTACACATTTTAGGTTTTATTAAACCAATGTAATTTCTACAACATATAAATGTGACCATCTGAGAAAACCTCCTACTAAAAACAAAGTGATTAACTTATATATAGAATGTTTTTTTAAATGACAGTGAGGTTTGGGAAACATATTATTAATGATAAACTCTTTGAAGTTATTATTAAAACTCCTTTAGTTCACAATATCAATTTTATGATGTTAAAAACTTTTGTTTTTTAGTTATAACTCTTTCTATGTTTGTCATCATCATTATGAAATAGTTCTATTTCATTGAGGTCATTTAGTAACTAATATACCTCTATACATTATCTTATCTTTAGTAACATATCATAACATATTTTAGTATATAAAGTGAAATTCAGTTTATTATGGTAACTAAATATAACTCATTAAATTCTACGTTACTTATATACCCTAAACCATTTTAGGATTTTATGTGACATTAGGTGTGAATCATATCTAGCATAATATTTTATATATTATAATTGAACTTCTATAAGTCCAAATATACTTCCACTAGACTTTTAAAAACAACATTTCAAAAATATAATATTAATATAGAAGAACTAATTTTTGGTTTCTAAATAATTCATATTTACTCGTAGGGGGGATATTTAAACATTAGTCTATAATATCTATATGATATATGGTAATCAATGTGTTTGGACTGGAATTATGAAAAAAATACATTATTCATTAAATTATTCTATTTATGGGTGGGATAATCTTGATTCCTCGTATTTTAAGAAATATATTGGTTCAAATCTTTTATCCTAGATAAAATCCCTTTTATCATTGAATGATTCTTCAATTTATGTTATAGAAATTACATAATCATAATCCAAATGTATAAAAAAATCATTTCATTTATTGATAATATCTCATTGTTTTCAATAACATCTCTTATCACATAAGATAATAACAATATGATAAATACACAATCTATATTTTTATCCAATGGATCTTTACTACGATCTATCACAACAAACTAATAAATTTTGTAACTCCTTGATCAATCAATTGAATGCACTCTTTATGCTCTAACCTTTAGTCCTCCTTCATCTTTAAACTCTTGTACATATTTAAAACACTTGTTTAATGTATAATTGGAATCATATACCATAAAATGATATAAATATTGAATTTTATATAACTAATGTGAGGTCTCTATGGAGTTTCTTTCACCTCTTCAAGTATTATAGGAAATTCCTTCTCTAGTAACCAATTTTTCTATAATTGAAGAATCAACCATCCTTATAAACTCCTCTATTTAGTTTAGCATTTTTTTGAACTCTCCCCAACCTTTCTTATTATTATTCTAGTAAAAAATATTACACTTTTATTTTTCTAATATCATCATGGAACTTAATCTTGGACCTCTCATTTCAAGTTCATATATCCTCAATATATTAAGGAGATCGGGAAAAAATATTGTGCCCATTAACATTGTATTTCACTATAAACTATCATACCCATTTCTTCAGTGACTATATAATGATTTCCATGCCAAAATCAATCTTGACCAGTGTCCCCAATCTCTCTATGAAATTTATGTAACCAATAATATTTTGTACATGAGTAGATATATAAGATACACATACCATCATACACTAAATGAGTCATTCAAAATATTATATAATTCATATAATAATTACTAATGATATAATATTTTTATATTTTATATCATTCCATAATAATTTATGGTCTTTTATTGATTCTATAATTTATTCTCTATAGATACAATAATTGATATAGATAAATATATAGAATCCATTTTATGTTTAAAATAAACATTTTTCTCTTCTTAACTAACTTCATTATAAATATTTTCTTTGTGAATTGGTTTCTCCAACACTTATAAATTTTCTTATTTCTTGAGAAAAATTCACACGTTCTTTTACCAATCTATACATTTCCTTCCACTATGTTTTTTTCTCAAAAATTGATCCCACAGTCATGATAATTAATGATTATTATGTTAAAATATAATAAAAGTTTCTATTATATGAGTATTATGTTTTACACTCATTTAATATGGAATTTTATCAAATATCATCCCACTAACATGATGACCCTATTTTTCAAATCAGTCATGTCCATTTGTGGGATGAGATCCATATTTCATTAAACTATTAGTCCTAATTGGAATTACTCTCACTATTATGTTTTTCAAGAGCCTATAATTTCAATCATATCATATATGACACATAGATAGTTGAATAGACAAATCATTTACTATTAAATAATATAGATTAAATCAACATTTTCCCAATGGTATCCTTATTACGGTGTTCCCAACTATATAAAAACCAATGTAAATTCAAAAAAAATGGAGTTCATAACTCTTAGGCTCTCAACATTACTTAAATTCATAGAATAAACTAATCCAAGGGAATACAACTTTGGCCTGAAAATAACCTATTGGATGATTGTGTTCTTGATAAGTTTTTTATTTTTAATTAATATAAAACTCGGTATTTCCAAAAGGGATTTGATTCTCACCATCATATTTCTTATATTACATGTAAATATATTCATGATAAATAATTAGTTTTGGAATCAATTTTCATTGAACCAAATAAATATTGTCAAACTAGATGGATATGAAACACTTTAAATGATATATACAGAAGTTTAATTCATAGAAAAAAACTTAATCAATTCTCCTACCTATTTTGTATCTCCTTAAATGAATGTTTGATAACATTTAATTAGTTTAAAATTTTAAACTAAAGATTACAAAAAAAATTATTATATAACATTAATACTCATGAATAAAAAAGTAGTGTATCATCCAAATAAAAAATAATTTAAATATGTAATCATGAGATAAATATTTTTAAATAATTATCAAATAAATTATAAACACATTATAATTTAATCATCAAAATACATAAACACTTCAATTTTATATAATATAAATAATTAATATTATCAATTATAAAGTTTAAAAATAAACTCCTTCACATTTTAGAAATTTGTGAAATCAATGAATACATTTACTATCAAATAAAAAAAATTCTTATATTATACCACTATTTACATAAATAAAAAAATATTAAATAAGTTTACTAATATAAACATTTTATATTTTCAATTATGATCTAATCATCAATCAATATAAGCACTTTTATTTTTATCCCCTTTTTTAATTGTATGTGTTAACATTAAAATCAGATAACATCTATTGAAATGTGTTTGTTATAGTTTAAATCCACTCTTTTGATTCATCATTGGCATGTTTTTTTTATAATTTTTACAAAAAATATTATTCAAGTGAAAATTATGCCTGAAATAGTTTACACCACAACATAGTTAGATTTTTTTGTTCAATTAAAATGATATGTGTCATGAATGCTCTAAAGGATATTTCATGCCATGATCACACCATGATAATGGCCATTTTTGGGGAAATTTAGATTATTTCCTAGTCATTTTAGTGAATTCATTACATGTTGACATATGATTTTTTGAAATGGTTTTTCCAATTTCACTATGTCATGGTAGTCCCCCAAATGGAGCTTGACTACTCCATATTATTTATATAATCACAATATAGAACATCATAATATGATTCTTGGTTTTCAAAGATTTTTGGTTCAAAATTGTAATGGAAATTTAACACTAAATATGTTACAATCACTATTATTTCAATAAAGAACTACCATTTCTATGAGGAATATGTCATGGTCTGGTGAATTCAAGAACCAAGATTCCTATTTTGGTATCAACTAGATTGTCAAAATTTGAAAAAAAAATCTTGTTTTATTTAATCATTAATAATTCAAACCATACATTGATATATTTGATCTAATACCACAAATGGGTTTTAGCGGTATATCTAACATAAAAAACATAGTATAAGAACAGCTATAAAACACCATTTAGCCTAAAATATATCAATATATTTAGAATGAATAATATAATAAAGATAAATGTGTACCTTTCACATTGATGATACAATATATGCAGCCTTAAAAAAGTATTTTTTTTCAATACACTAATGAGAATAAATGGTATTCATCTCTCCTATGGTATTTATAGGTCATGTGAATCTCTTAACACTTAGGTAGTAAATATATATTATTCACTATATTTTAGAACCATTGATTTAAAAGATATATAGATTGAGGCCTAATAATTACCTTGATTTCATGGTTTTTCTAGGATTATTACGTGTACCATCACACTACCACTTTTAGGTATTTTGTTTCTTTCTTTTTTCTTCACTTCATTTGGGTCTATTTATGAGGGTTTTGGTGTATTGAGGTGAAAATGACGGTTTTCACCAGGGAGCTTTGTTGTGGTGTAGGGGTTACAGTGTGGAAAGTCCCTATTATGGCATAGAGGATAATGTTGTTTAATATTGTTTTCATTATACCTTTACTAATTTGGGATGGGATGTGGTGTGGGGAGTGGGTTGCGCCATGGATCCTTGGGTATGTGTTTAGGGAACCTTTCCATTTGTGTATAGTTGCAGCATGGTGTGTGGTATGTATCACAAACTTGCCCTGGTTCAAGAAGATCTGGTTGAGGTTTCCAGAATGGTTTCAAAAGGCCAATTTACTGGGTGGGGCCATGACCTGGCCAGTGGTGGCTGCACCATGGACTAGGATATTATTACTCTATTGCACCATAATTATGGTAGATTGTGGTATGGTATTTTTTTACATATTAAAATTATATGTTTAAAATTTTAAATTTCTTACTCTCTGGTATTACTCAAATTCGTCTCTTTTATTTCTCCCAAGTGACATTTTATTTCATATAATCTCATTCTTTATTAGATCAAGGGTTTTTTGAAATCATTTTATTTCCCTCTGGTAAGAGATCTATCCTCAATTTTAAATCCTTTATTTTCTCTTCTCTCCTTATTTAATAGTGGTGGATCATAAATATATTAATGGATATAGATATTTTTTTGTATATATGATTATATGTATTGTTCCAGATCTTCATCACCTTCATTTTTTATAGGTGTTTCCCATTATGAGTGTTTATATGACCATTTGATCATGTGATTAAAGTTGTGAGATTCCATATGGATTTTCAATTCATATTAATAATTTATTTCTCAAATGTTTCAAATGAACTTTTAATTGATTTATGAAACATGATTAATTGTTTTATAAAGGTATGATTTTTTTAATGAAAATCATTTTTCAAATATTTTAATTATCTCCATGGATTATGATGAAAGGGGTCTTGAATTGATATTTTTTTGATATTTTTATTATTATTTATATTGAGAAATAGAATTCAGATGAAATATGATTTGGAAAAGGATTTAAATTTATGAAAACTATGATTTGGTTTTGTAATTAAAAAGAGCATGTTGAAAAATAGAAACATGGTAATTGAATTGTGAAATATTTATTATTTTGAAATAAATTATTGCCCCATGTTTGTTTGATTGATTGAATAACATGTGTGCCTTGGTAGTTAGTTGGTTAATATAAAAAATACTAGGAATATCACTCACTATAATTATATTTATGATGAAATTTATAAAAAAAACTTAGTTGGTTTTATTACCCTAATAGAGTGTATTTCCAGTTGGAATGAGTTGAGGGATATTTTCACACTTGATTCATGATAACTGATTGAGATGTGTAAGGATACTTGAAAATGAAACTTAATAACCAAGGGGATAATCACATTGTGCTATAATGTATTTTTATTTGATGATTACATTTCATTTATTTATATAACTATATTATATGTGCTAACTTTTGTAAATAAAGAGATATTTTAAGCCTGTTTTCATATATCTATTATCATATTTATTAAGAAACTTTTTTTTAATATGTAAATGAATTTATATGAATATTTTATGAATATTGAAATAATAAATTTATTATTGATATGGAATTACTTCTAAAATCTTTAGTGGTATCCTACCAGGATCATTTTATCACACCCTACCTTACATTCATGAATTTATATATTATCTTATGTTAGGCTTAAGAAAAGGGGAAGAACCACAAGGAGGTTGTAGGTGTACTTAATTCATGGGACCTAGAGTGATGGAGGTGACTATTTTAGATGTTTTCCACCTATTATATTGGTTAAGTGATATTTTCTTTGATAAATGTTGTGCCTTTTGATGATGTATTGATTGGGTGTTCTTTTTACAATTTGATTCTAGTACTTTCTTGTTAATTAGAATTAGTATGCCAGCTTGTATTGTTAATAGTCTATTTTTTGTAGAAATATCATTCCCTTTTGATTCTATTTCAATTCCATGTTCATGTCACTAGCTTCTTGGGACAGAGAAAAACCTTTGTCCCATGTTAGATCTGGATCAGGTGTCTATATAATCTGGTATCTGAGCTATTTCATAACAAAGAGGTATCAAATTTGAAGGTAGTGCATCTTTTCTTGATGTTCGTATGTATTTTTCAATGTCCTAGTAGATAGGAAGTAGGATTTTTGGAACTTAATAGGTATTTATGAGAATGTGTTAGGATTTCTCTAATCGTAACGAGCGTTTTGTCCCTAGGGGTGTTTGGGAAAAGTGTCTTTGAGGAATGTTTATTTAATTATAGTATTTTGTCTTCCTTTAATATAATAGTTTCTAAATCCTAGAATTTTGATATTTTATAATGGATTTTATATCCCTATAACTCATTATTGAGTTATTTACCTTAGTATCCTTAATGATATTTTAGTGTTGTTTGTTGATGCTAGGTTGCATAATGTCTGTGAGAAAACATTTAAATGGTCCACTGGAGGAAAATACTAGTGAACCACAACATAAGAATAATACAATGGGATATAATTTTTTTTAGATAGTGGTACATGTTTTCCAAGATTTGGGATAGGTACATGTACTCATTCCCATTCATTATCTAGTTCTGAAGTCATGAAGAGACGTATCTTGAAATCAACCAAAAGAGTTTCTTCACCAAAACACACTGGATTTACAATGATCTAATGATCCTCATGAGACTCGGGGTTAGTAGATAAATATAGATCTTATTTTTTATTTCATAGATATTCCTAATTCAATTAAATTGAAGTGTGATTCCTGCATGCTAAAGGGACCTAGTAGGAGATGATGGGATTCATTGGTGATAGAGAAGAAGCATGATTGATTAGAGTGAAAATTACATATACTTAATTTCATTTATTAGTTATATCCAGAGTCAATAGTTTTAGTGAAATACCTTGTTTTTTGAATCCTCTCATAGGTTTATAGAATAGTGACATAGTAAGAAAACCATTTTGATGAGATTTTTATTTTTCTCCTGAGGTGGTGAAGATTGAGAAACTGAAGGCTCAAAGGTTTGATACAGGTGTTTAGGATGATATTTGATCATTTTTTCATGTTGAATGTCACCTTTTATACAACCATTCTGGATAGAGCATTGATGGTTGTACTTAAACTAGCTGGTAGGTTAGATTTTATAAGAGCTCCCCTTTCTCCCATTGCTAGTTCTATGAGATCCTTTAAAATATAGAAAAATTGTGATGCATATTATGGTTTATCTAGATATAGATCATCATATGTACCTCCAACAATTATTGGAATACGTCTTATTACTTTCTTTCCATGTGAAAATTTTTGGCTTTTGAAATGGGTTTTCACAGAGGTTCTCAAGACCTATAGTTCAGGTGGATTCCCAGGTCACATACAAAAGTTTTACCACATGTTTTTTAATTTATGTAGTTTCATGGGTTCATTAACACCTAAAATTACGATGGAGTAATCAAATTCTTTAAGAACTAAATATTTTATCCATATACATCTAGAGTGAAACTTCTTAATATAGTGGTCTATTCTCTAGAAGAAGCAGATGTGGGTCCAGTGACAGTGTGGGGTACTATCACTATAGATTATTCATTATGGACTAATCCATTTGATACTAGTTATCTCACTCAATTATATCAACTCATATTGTGAATCTATATAATATTACTATAGATAGTTCTCCTTATATCATGTATATTACTATTCCCCTGAGAATAAAGAGATGGCAGGTCTTCAATGCCCTGATTATATTTTCTCATTATCAGAGTTTCATCTTACCTATTATTTTCAAGTTCTCAACATCAAACCTCTGGAATTCATTTTCGAGATATATTTCTTAATATTTAATAATTCCAGAAATTATTTTTAACTTTGGTGGATCTCCATTACTACACCTGATGGGTTATACCATGTTGTTCAAGGGGAATAAGACATATGGTCTTGTAGTGTTATATCTTCTTTTCTATAATTGGGTATGGTAATATCATATTTTTCTTTTGAATTGAAGTGAAATTATTTGCATGGTGATATCCCTCTTGTTGTTTCTGAGTTTCTTAATTTGTTTCCTTTTATCATTTCTAGATTTCTATTGGTAAGGGAGGTAGAGTTATTTATAGATTTGTTAACTTCTATTCAATGAGTTTTTGTTTCTAAATACCATATGGAACCAATGCTGTTGAAAGAGTTGAAGTCTCAATTGGATGATTTTATATAGAAGTGATTCATAAAATGGAGTGTGTCACATTGAGAGGCACCCATTCTCCTTGAAGAAAGAGATTATGGGACACTTTGTCTATGTGTTGATTACCAAAGGATCAATTGATTTATAATAAAGAAAAAATCTTATTTCCAAGGATTGACAATATTTTTTTACCAATTTTAAGTGGATAAGTGGTCATCAAAAATTAATCTTTGGTCGGGTTAACACTGGTTTATAATTAAATAATTTTATATTTCAAAGACCGCCTTGAGGAGTAGATATAGCCCCGTTTATGTAACATTTTATTTATTTTTTTACCAACACTCCTTCAGTTTTCATGTAATTAATGAAATGGATGTTAAATGAGTACATGGAATTATTTATGGAAATATTTTTTGATGATTTCATTGTTTACTCCAAAACCGAGGAGGTCTATGTGATACATATAATATAACTTCATTAAATTCTGATAAATCATCAACTTTACGTGAAGCATTAAAAATGTAATTTATAGACTCCAGAAGTATTGTTCCTGGGACACATATTTTAAAAACATTGTATCTCAGATTATATTGATAAGGAGAAATATTTTATGGCATGGTAGCAATCACATAATTTTTTCAAGATTCAATTCTTCTTGGGCTATGTGGGGTATTATCGCATGTCTTTTAAAGATTCATATAATATAGCTTCTCTAATGATCACTCTCACTCAAAATGGATTTAAGTTATTATATAATATGAAATTTCAATTTTATTTTGATGAGATGAAAATATGTTGACTTCTGGGCCTTTGACGACTCTTCTAGAGGCTGGGCAAGGCTATGTGGTTTTTTGACACATTAAGTTCGGGTTTGGCGTGTGTTCTTATGAAGGGTAATCGTGTGGTAGCCTATGGTTCTAGATTTCTTACTCCATATGAGAATAATTATATATAACATGACATGAAAATAACATCTATGATGCATTATCTTAATAGTTTGTGGTATTTCTTTTTCAGGGAAAGGTGAAATATTTATTCTAACCACAAATTCATGAGTTATATATTCTACAAAATGATTTGAACCTCTTAATGAGGCATTTGTTGTAGTACCAACATCTTTATGATTTTTCACATTAACTACACCCCTAGTAATGGGATTTTCATCACTAATGCATTGAGTATGACACAAATGACTCAAGTGATTAAAGAATCATTGGAAGAGTGGAATCTGATTCTTATATTTATACAGTTTTAATTGGGAGTTTTAGAGGATGTGGCCGAGGATGTTTTGATGAATGTTCATTTGACTTATATTTTTCTCAAGATTAGTATTCCGGATTAGCATTTTGATGATAAATTTCATGGAATTAGGGGCTATCATTATATTTGGGAAACCAGTGGTGGGTGATAATTCTATTTAGATGATATCCAATGTTTCCAGAACTGTTATGTTGTTCATTTTCCTATATAAAAAGTTGTGATGTGGGATTTTTGTAGTTCCTACAATGTGGTGAACTTGGTTACCACAAATTTGTTCTATAACATGCGGTGATGATTCTGATGGCCAAGTATGAGATGTGACATTATTTATTTTTTTCCCTTTATTACACCTTCTAATAAGAAAAGGCCAACCAGCAGAAACATTAGGGTTTTCTTTAGAAACATCCAATTACAACTTGTATGTGGGATGATATTAATATTAATTTCATGGTTAGGTTTCCACATATCCCTAAAGGGAGAAATGTGATATGGGTTGTTATAGATAAGCTGACCAAATCATCTCACTTTATAAACATTCATGATATAAAAAAAATTGACACTTTGGGAAGTCCCTATTGGAAGCAGATTTTATATTTGTATAGAATTATTTCTTCTATAGTCTCTAATAGGGATCCATGTTTTACTTCTTATTTTTTTAAATCCATCTAGTAGAAATGGGATACCATGTAAACTTGAGTACATCATATTGTATTCAAATGGAAATATATACATAAAGAGTAATACATATCCTTCAGGACATACTTTAAACTTGGGTTCTTCACTTTAGTAGAGTTTGGGATAACCATTTGGGAATAGTTGAGATTTCCAATAATAATAGTTACCAAACCACTATTAGAATTTCCCTTTTGAGGCCTTTTGTGGAAATCCTTTTTTATTACATATTTTTAGGTTTAAATTTGTGAAACATCTTTGGTTAGATTGATTTTAGTCCTATAAATGGTGGTTAAGATTTAGTTGATTTATTAGATAATGTTAATGAAACAAAGATAGTATAAATCATAAGTTAATAATCATTAATTCACATTAAAATTTTTTGTTGGTCAATAGATGTTATTGACTTTTTCAGGTTGTTTGGGCTACTGACATATTGTAAATCAGGGAAAGGTATCACATTAGTCCTGGTGTTCATTTGAGAGTATAGAGTAATTGAGGAGAGTGGATTACTGATTATCCTTTCCACTATAGTTGACTTTGAACCATTGTGGGTTTCATGTATCATAGCTTACGAGGTCTCTTTCAAACCCTTATATTGTCCTGATCTGGGAAGAACGTGCATATCCTGATTTATCTTTTACTGAGAATTTATTCAAGATTCTTGATTTTTAGGAAAAGGTTCCACCTATGAAGACTATTCCTTTGTTCTATGTTATTTAAAATAATGGTTCTTATTTTCATGATACATGTGAATAAAATATCCTCAAATATTTGATGTGAAATATTCTTAAATAGATTTAGGGGGTGAATGTATATGATGGGGTGGTTGTAACGTCCCATTACTAATTTCAGGTACTTCTACTTCCTTGCTTTGTTTTATATATTTTGGTTGATTTTATGTTTATTTTGAAAGGGCATTAAATTAATGAAAACTATGATTATTTTTTGAAATTAAATAGTCCGTTTTGAAACATCAAAACATTGAAATCGAATTAATATGTTTTATTGTTTAAAAATTAATGGTGTCCCCGTGTTTTTTGACTTATTGATGTACATGTGATCCGGGGTGGTTATGGAGTGAATGGTAAATGAATACTAGGACTCTGAATCTATATCATTAGACTGATGATGAAAAATCTTAAAAAAACCAAATCATCAAAATTTTCCCTAATGAGATGATTGTATCATTAGCATGAGTCAAGGGACATGGGAACACATTATCCATGATCACTGATTGAGATGTGTAAACATACTTAAAACTCAAACTAACAGACCATAGCGATAATTACATGGTGTTATGATTTATTTTTATTTTATGATTACATGTGGTTTATTTAATGAAATTATGTATTCCTTCCAAAACATTTATATAAGGTATTTATTTAAATTGTTCTTTTATAACATTGTTTATATATATTCCATCTTTTTTACTATGAAGAATGTTTTGTAAGTAATATGTAAATGAACATTCATGAATTGTTTTATTTTAATTGATAACATGAATGGTTTATTAATAAATAATTTCTCATGTAAATTTTATTGGTATCATATTTAGAACCATTTACTACAACATACCATTGCCTTAAAAAAATTATTATCTGATGCCATGTCCATGAAAGGGGAATGTGTCACTTGGAGGTGTTGGGTGTAATTCATTCACGAGACCTAGACTGGTGGAGGAGACTGGTGGAGATGTGATCCACATATTATGTGTGTTTAATGGGATCTTACTTTATATACATTGTGTTTTTTGTTGATGCACTTCTTGGATATTATTTTATATATTTTAATATGGTCCTTTCTCTATGAGGAGCATTGGAATATAAACCTGTATTGTTTATCTTTAAATATTTTTTTGGAAAAATTGTTATATTTTTATTCTTATGTGATGCAAGTTTCTAGCGTCTAATCCATATAGATCAAGAATTACCTAAGTTCTATATTAGGATAGGCTTTGGTATCATTGTACGAGGGTATTTGATATGGTTCATGAAATTATGTTCCATACATGTATCCACCTTCATAAGTATCTAAAAGGGTTTATATAATACCTATAAAAACCTAAATTATTTTCATACATCATGAGTGGTTTCATAAACATCTCTTAATATTAGAACAATTTGTAATGTTTAGATTGATACTACATCAATTTATTAAATATTTAAATGTATATTTTTAACATTTATTCTTATTAAACTCATCATCAGATGAAAAATAACCAGTAATGAAAGAATTTTTAGATGGATTGGATTGATTCCCACAGGAAATCATTTCCTATGATAATACCATTCACAATCCAACATTACATGGTGTCTTACACTATGTCATGGGGAAGGCAAGGTTCGACAATGTTGTAGTCTAAAATACCAAATTGTGGTTATTTCATTAGTAAAAAAGTATAATAACCCTTTCCACCATAGAAATGAATCTAAATTTAGGGAAGAATATGGTGGATCTTGAGTATCATGAAAATGATATTGCTTCAAGGTTATAGTATGGTTGAGATTGGGAATTTATTAATTAAGGATTCCTCAACATGGTATATAAATAGAAATAGGGTGGGGAAAAAATAAATCATAACAATATTTCATTTCCAATATATAGGATATTATACCCTAAACATGCTCCACCTTGTGACTTTGGGCCAATATACAACCATAACCCACAAATCCATGTGACTAAATTAGACATTAGTACCCTAAGAAAAGATTGGATTAATTAATATTAAAAAGTAAAATGTTAAATTTAAAAAACACCCCTTTCAATCTGATACTCAATAATAATTATAATAAAAATATACCTAATTAACAAATAATCATGAAATATTTACAAAAAAATTAAATTCCAATAAATCATAAAATCTAAATATAATTATAATAACATATTAAATAAATCATTAATTTGATAAAAATAGAAATATAAATATTAAAAGTTATAAATATTAATATAAAGATAAAATTTAAATACTTTTATAATTCCTAGGTATGATGAGATCACAGATAGGGGGAGTGGTGTTTCAGTGATCTATTTCTTTTATGAATTTATTATATTTTAATTCATCCTCTTCAACTGGATAAAGACTATCCAACTCTTACTTTTTTCTATCATCCTAACACAGTTAATTCCATAAATAATGGAATAAACCCAAATTTTTGAAAAGGATTATCCATAAAATCCCACTCCTTTCCAGGTTCAGGTCGATTTTCAAGAATTGGTTTCTCTAATTTAAAACATTAAGTAAAAGTACATTTTATCCCCCAAAAATCCTGAAAAACAACCTAAAATTAGTGGTCTCCAATTGTTATAGTATCCATATCCCAATTTCTTATTTATACTATCTCTAAAAAACTAAAAATATCTCCTCAAAAGATTATTTACACGTCATGATGGGGTATTTATACTACCTCCTAGTAGTTCTTAAATTTCCTTCCCAACTTTTGTTTTTTCTCCTGGTGTACTATGCATGTTGGAATTATACTTATTTAATTCAATTAATATATACTTATTTTTCTCTTGGATTTCATTTCCTTGCTCACTTCATTATTTTAGTTTAATTTTTGGTCATCTTCCTGAAAATCCTCAATGAAAAATAATTATTGGATGAAAATAGCTTCAAATAATTCTTCTTTAATGCATAGGGGTTTCCTAGATTAATTGGGTTCTTCCTCCACACATAATAGGTTTCCTCCTTCATGTCCAGTTTCAGTTTCTCTCAAAGTATCATAAACTCAATTCACATGCATTCATAATTTATATTTTAACAATATCATGTGAATGTTATTTAGAAAATATTTCTATAATCAATATATAAATCCCCTGTAAAAATATTATAAGTTCTAATTTATTTAGTTATCACTCAAATTCATTTTAATCAAATCAAGGTCACTAAATTTAATCTCATTAACACTCATGTTTCATTCAATGTTCAGGAATTACATAAAGTTTCATATGTTTAAATATTTAAAAAAAAATCTATTAATTTATTTTCCTATGAACTATTCTATGTATTCATGGTAAATTGACATAGAACATGCATCTAGTAGTGTAAAGCTCAACTTCTAAGCACTCTAAATTAAATCTATTTTTCATGGATTCTTTATCTAACCTTGAATCCTGGTGAATTAGAATGATCATGTCATTTTAATAAATGAATAATGTTACATTTCATCATATTATTTAATATATATCATAATTTTTTTGATATTTCTCAGAATAATACATTCTAAAAAGACTCTCAAATTACATAAATTAATTCATCCTTATATTTCTCTTATTAATTATTATATCGATCAATTGGTCCTTAAACAGTTGAAAAAACATGTTTATATGGATTTTATATAATACTTACATAGTTCTTAAATGATCCATTTAAAGTTGGATGATCCAAATAATGTTTATGGATTATTACATTCAAATTCCCATAATCCATACGTAAACTATTGGCATCCTTACACATATGAGAGTTCATCCATATAAATTCCATCATAAGGATAAATAATACTTATAACACATTATAGTTATCCTTATATAGATTTAATGAATTTAATAAAGCTTTATAACATGAGTAAAATAATCTTACATAGAGCTATAATGATTCTTATATAGGTGTGTATTATCCAAACATAGATACAAAAATCATCTTTACCAACAATGCATTGATATTATCATCCCAATATATATATTCCAAAAATATATCAATAAAAATCACAACATCATTAATTGATTCTGATGTATTATTAATGTATTAAAATAACATGAAAACATCATCCAAATCTTTCTAAACGTCATTTAAATCATAATCTAAAGGATTTCCTTCAATGGGTGGATCTTGAACACCTTATTTAGTCAATTTATATCTTAATAATTATATTTAACCATAATACTATATTTATTCTTCCAACATCTATAAAGTCATATAGACAACACATTCATATATGTGGAACTTATCTTTGACTTCAAGAAAGGCTCACCAATAATCCTAAATAAGGGATCGTTACTTGAATCATTCCAATAAATATATTCAATATAGTAGTATAATCTTCTCTAAAATCATTTCCAATAAATTATTCTTAAAAATATCTATAAACTCTGAAATATATTGACCGCTAATTTTCTTACTAGAACATACAATTGTTGAAAATAAATACAATCCATTCAACAGGATATTGATTTTCCTTGTTTGGATTTATTAACAACACCCCCAAATTCTACAAATTTCAACAATTTGTCTTTTGATCCTTTTTATCTCCACCTTACTAACAATAAATATAAAGGACTTGTAGGGGTGGAACCTTGCTCACTTTCTCTTTATTCAACATGATAACAGGGATCTAGGATTCAAAATGGATCTTATTCTCCTCATTTTTTCAAAATTAAACCTCAATTAAGTTGTATATAGAAGGACGACAACACACATGTCTTTTCCAATAGCCTTTATTTAGTAAACTCTAATTCTACACATGAAAATACAGTATATGAAATAATAGTTAATTCACTAAGAACACAAGGGTGTCCATTTGAAATTATGTAATATGATATCACATTGAAAACATCTCAATGTTGGGGTTTCATGATAAATTTATCAACAATACATTTATCCTACACTCATCTAGACAAACGCACGAAGAATATTAAAGTGAAAATAAAATTAATTCCTCATTATCTAACCAAACATCTAAACCAACCATCAAATTTTGTAAAAATATTAGTTATAATTAATAAAAATGAAAAATATGTGATTATAATACCTCAATATTTAAATTTTTATAGAGCTATTCATAATAGCATATTTAGTGCATAATAAAAAAATTTGTAGATTTCCTTCAAGATTCCTCTTTATTAAGGTATGCACTCACTTCAACATCTTATGATGGTTTCTTTTTATCAAAGTAACTTCATGATGGAATCTTCTCTTTTTCTTTATGGGAATGAAATCCTCATACAACTACCCTTTCATTTGTTTCCTTTAATTCCATGCATGTTATTACATAAAAAATAAAATGGAATAAGGAGGGAGTTACTTTTATTCTTTGTAATGTTATAATGGTTGAGAGTTCACAGTCAATCTAGATTCTCCATTCTTATTAACATTATCTCTTGAAGAGATATTTATGTCACATTTACAAAATATATGGCCTTGCGTCTTCATAGGTTGCATTTTTTATTTGTTTCTTTCAATCCCTTCCTATTGTTCATTCTGATTTTTGTTGATAGAAATAAATTCCCATTCTACATTAGATGTTTTCCAATTAATTTTATATACATTATCATAAGATGTAAGCACTAATGAATAATTCTTTAATTTCAGTCCACCTTTCTCATTCTTTACACATAACACTTCACTATGTGAACCGTCTTATATTCCTTTAGAAAATTTATTTTCGTTTACCTTTTTTATATTTTATTTTTAAAATACCAAACTTAACCTAAGTGTGTTTTTTTCCTGCTTCATCTTTGACTTTCCATTACTTCATAAACCTATAACGTTTTCCTGTAGATTTTATATTTTTAAGCATTTTTCTTTTTAATGTTTTTCTTTTTCAGATATTATTACTCCTCCTATCATTCAGTTATTCTATAGATTGATACATGTTAGTTATTTTGAAGTGAAATATTATAACTGAATTTATAGGTTTTTTTCACATGTGTTACACATCACCAATACTAACCTCGAATGATTTATCTTTAATTATTTCTATAAAACTATTGGTTCTGAATTTCTTATTTTCCAAAAAATTATTATATTTTTTTTTTAATCTTCTTGGGGGTATTCTATTTCATAACACATCATCATATATCCTTAGAATATGAGTATATTTATTATGAATCTATTCTCCTCTAACTCTTCCAATATTGATGTTATAATCTTTAAATCTAGATAAAATAGATTCAGTATAACTTGAAAATATATAAACAACATGTACATATTTTATGGTGTAGGTCATATAAACACCTTTACATGATTATTATTTATTCTATATATATTTTTCAGGATATTATCCCATTATCATAACTTTTTTCATCTTTGAGATACTTATATTATACATCATGTACTCTTCATCTTTTTTAGCTATTTTTTCCATTGATATCTTCCAGCATCTTATCATGTTCAGTAATTTTAACCTTAGAAATTTTTATCTCTTATATGATATCAATCTAATACATGTCTTCATTAATTTTTTTTAATTATCTTTAGTCTCTTATTTATTGTGTTTTTTATCCCATTATAAAAAATAAGTTCTTATCTCAATATATATTCATTGTATCCATCTCCTTCCTCCTCGTCACTACTTGGTGGATTTTAATAACTTTTATCATAGAAATATATGATTTATAATTTTGAGAGATACCTTCATCATTTGAATCACTATAAGTTGAAGGGTCTTCACTTTCTTCCTCAATCATTAAATTCCTTATAAATTTTCATAATGACTTATTTTTCCTTCTAGAGTCATTTTTAGTATTTTAGAAATATTCCATTATGAATACCTCATTGATCATCATAAATTTTATATTCAACAAATTTTTTCTTTGGGAAGTCAATTAAAAATTTACTAATACATATATAAC
Source organism: Viscum album (assembly GCA_963277665.1). NCBI lineage: Eukaryota > Viridiplantae > Streptophyta > Magnoliopsida > Santalales > Viscaceae > Viscum > Viscum album. Next base: position 1,500,895,491 of record OY728142.1, on the reverse strand, counting down.
TAAATAATTTGAAATTAATCATGCCTTTGTATTTCCCTTTCCCTATTATAAATTTTTAAGGTAAAATTCATCCCCTTATTATTCACTTCACCACATCCATTATCACTGTTAGAATGTGAATCTAATTCAAACTTCTTCACATTTGTATTTTATGTTAATTGGATTCGAATTATATCTCAACTTTTTCCTTATTAAAAACTAAATATTTACTCATTTTATAATTACGGATAGTGTTTTGAAACTGATGAAGGGATAGATCTCATATCACCGCTAGGGTTGAAATTTGTAGATGAAATATATTAGGGAAATTACTCATCACCTTATTCATTATATTTTCATATTCAAGTTTATCTCTAAATCCCCTAATATGTATTACAATATCATTAACCCATATAAAGTAGTAATTCATATTTTCACCATCATCCATCGAAAATTTATTCAAAATTATCTCCCTAATTATGATGTTTATCCTCCGAACTATTAAAATTTCCATCATACATGTTCTCTATTTTCTCCCACATATCTAGGGTTGTTTTATATTAGATTATCTTGGTGTACACTTTTTTATGAAAAAGATAGTAATATGGAATTTCTAGCTTCCAAACCATATCAACATACCTCTCTTCAGTGAAATTCAATGGTTATCTCTTTAAAGTGGAATAAATCACACTATTATATTGTCACGTACCTTGAAACTTTGTGATAGTTGATATAGAAGCCTCATGTTCTTAAATTAATGAAAAATATGTACATCCAATATTGGTGAACCAATCATATTGAGAGGATTGAGATTCCTCATAATTTGTTTTAATAAAATTTGGATCCATATGAGGGGAACCTAGTTAACTCTTATAAAACTAATAGTACCTAGGTATAATGACATCGCTAAGTGGGGGAAGGGGTGAATCAGTTATCCAATTCATTTATAGAATATTTTCACTTTCAATTAAACCTTTTTGACTAGTTACATTTTCATATAATCTTATTTCTATCATCCTAACATGACTAATGTTGTTTATAAATGCTAGCACCAAATTTATTTGAAATTTCTTTCCTTCAAGGACTACTCCTTGGAAGGTTTGGGTCTAGTTATCAAACCTAATTTATCTACAATAAAACACTGAGAAATGTAAAATATATTATTCAAAAATCTTAGTAGACAATATCTTTAAATTCTTAGTGTCTAGTTATTACAATAACCACCTCCTGGTGAGTTCCTTATACAGGATCCATCCTGTTAATGTTATCTCTAAAAAATCTTCTTGACAACTCCAAAAGGGTTCCTTACACTACCTAAAAAATGTTCTCTAAGGTCCAATATAACATTCCGAGAATAGGTATTTAGCCCTAAAGTTTTCGTAATACAGTATTTATTTTGGCCTTGTCTGTCTTCATGTCCACACACACATTATTCTTCCCATTCATAGATCAACTGTCCTTTATCAATTAGGAAGTGTAGATACACTTCTGGTTAATTCCATAAAATTATTTGATTAATAGAAACTCCTTTATATAATCGTATTCATCTCCTTCTAATTTAACACATAGGTGTTTCCTAGATGTGTTGGGTTTTTCTTCGATACATAGTAGGTGTACTCCTTGAATTTCAGTATCATGTTATCTCAATGTCTCATAAACTCAATCCACATTCATAAATAATTTATATTGATAGAATATAATGTAAATTATTTTCAAATATTATTTCAATGTTTGATATTTAAATTACCCATTAATTATGGTAAGAACATATTTTTTCAAATTCTCGCTCAAACTCATTTTAATCTAGCTTATGTATCCATATTTAATCTCTTAAGACTCGTTTTTCATTCCCTCTTCATATGAAATTTGAATTAACGAAAGGATCAATTATTTTAGACAATACATGCATTTATTTTCTTTTAAACTCATCCATGCATGTATGGAACTATGACATGGAGCCTTCATCTTGCAATATAGAACTTATATTCTCAGATAGTAAAATATAAATCTAATTTGACTTGATTAATTTTCTTATATTGAATCATGGTTTATTAATATAATCTTGATATTTATATCAATGAAGAAAATTACATTTCATTTTATAATATAATATATATAAGAACATTTATTATGATACCTCTAAGAATAATTCATTCAAGAAAACTCATAAAATCTATAAAAGTTTTCATCCTTACATTACTTATGTTTATTCTTAGGCATCTCAATTGATACTTACATAGTATAAAAACATTCTTAGACTGCTGAAAAATTATCCTTATGTATATGTGAAATCATATATATGAAGTGGGTGATCCTTAAAATTTTTATAGATAATTCTTATGAACTTCCAATTATCCTTACACAAACAGAAGTGATATTTTTGAAAAATGGGAGTTAATCCTTACGAATTACATCCTAGGGATAAATGATCCTTACAGAACCTTGAAATGATACTTAAATATCATTAATTTATTTTACAAATAATCACCCTAGAGTAAAAATTATTATTATATAAAGGTATTATGATACTTATATAGGTGTGAATCATCCTTCTGTAAATTCGAAAATCATCCTCATGACCTTCATATATATATTCTTATCCCTAATTTATATATTCTATACATATCTTGATTAATTTAATAAAATTATTATTTCATCCTGGATCATAATCAATGGCTTTAAAAAAACTCAAAAATCTTCCAAATCCTTCTCAACAAATTTAAAATCAACATACAAATGACATATTTTAGTGGATTTATCTTGAACACCTCATATAGTCAATTTCATTATTAACAAATATAATCAACATTAATACTCACTAGATTCTTCCAACATCCATCAATTTTTGTTGTGTAAACTTATACAAACTCAGTACATATATTTGAAATTAATAACATCTCTCCAGTTAAAACAAATAAGGGTCACCAACTTGAATTTTTTCAGCTAAGATATTTGTGATAGATTTAGATACTTTTACAACCTCTTTACCCATAAATTCATGGAAAAATGTCCATAAACTCTGACAAATATTTACTTATTATTATCATATTAAATTTTATAATTACTGTAAAAACAAACAATACATTCAATAAGATCTTTAATTTCTTTCTTTGGACTGGTTTTCAATAACACCATCCTCCACAAATGTCAATATTTATATTTTGATCCTTTTTATATCAACCTTATTCAAAATAAATAAAATGTTCATATAGGGATGGAACCTTACTCATATAGTCCTTATTATTCTTGAGAAAATGGATCTAGTATTCAAAATATAACTTATTATCCTCCATTTTTTTAGAATTCTAGGTTGAATCACTTGTATAAAGGAGGGTAAAACGTCACAAAATTGCCCAGAAGCCTTTAGTTTGTCACCTATAAGTCTTTATGGACGAAATCTATATATATAAAACAATGATTTTACTAAGACAAAAACACTTTCCACTTTCAACACCGTCCTATTATTCCAATTTTTAAAATTCTCAATTTAGAGGGAGTGTAATAGATTTACCAAGAAAACAGTTATCTTTCACACATCAAACACATCATCAAAACTCATGTGAAATGAAATTGACCCCCCCATATTACCAAACATATCAAACAAAACTCACCATTTTTAAAAATATTATCTATAGTAAAAAGAGTGGTAAAAGTTTGATTGGAATACCTCAATATTAAAATTTTTATAGAGTTATCCAAAATTATTGATTTAGTGTGGAATAAGATGTTGGACAAATATTCTTCATGATTGATCCCAAAGGTGACCTAAACTTTACATTCATGAATATTACATATTATATGTTGAATTATCATTACATATCATTATGATCCATACCAAAACCTGAATTTTTTAGTGTCATTGGGAAATTAGACACATATTCACCAAGTTCATAAAATAATCTAAATTATCTCCTACTAAGTTCTTCACATATACTACCCTTATTAGAACTAACATACATAAAAACATTCTCCATATCCTAGGGAATATAAAACATAAGAAAAGGTGGGCTCAAATTCTTAATAAGGGTAAAGACAAGAGGTATCAATCAATGAACATATGTGAAAATAATGGTATGATAATATAATCATAATATTGGGAATTTATACCCAATAAATCTAATATCTTTAATATTAATTCATGCAATAAGAATTTTTCATAACAAAAGAAAAGGTAATAAGAGTATGTAATTTTTAGTAATTAATCACAATTCTATTAGATTATGTCATAAACATAGAAGAATCAGAAAAACATAACATTGTGTCATTTAAACTTGTATCTATATTAACTAGTACACTCATTAACATAAGGAAAATAAAATAGGCCCCTAAATAATCTTATGGACTTGAAACCATGTCCATGGATAAACTTATAGACATCAAACCAGATCCTTGCATATTGTTGGGAACATAAAATCAGCTCCACCCATAAAATAGTTATCTCGTGTGTTATTTTATTTACCCAATGTATTGGATGTATATAGAAAAATGACTCTTCATATATATTTAAAACAATAATTTACTATAAGATCATAAAACATTAAACTTTTTATTACCATAAGAATAATAGAAAAATATGTGTTTAAGAATGATTTCATCTTAACTATGTTAAGTCGTAGATAAGTAATAAGTTTCATAAAATCATATATAAAAATTCTTCATCATATACCTTCTAGGAAAAATTCCTAGACGTTATCATTGAAAGTATACTCAATAAAATATATGTAACAAAAATAATGTCATCATAGATAAAATTTCCTTAAAAATGTCACTATAAAATTTCTTAGGGAAAGACCCTTTCTATTTTAATATCACATATTTGGAATCCAAAAAATTAATAAATATTAAGGAAAAAATATTCTTCGAGAAAACTATAGAATATTGAAAATTAATCTTTAAATAATAAATTATTCATGATATAGGAAAAAAAATTTGTATAGAATATATTAAAATAAATATTTCATTCACACATTTTTTAAAATGAATCGCATTTAGAAATAGATAATATGTTTCCTTTAAATAATTTTCTATAAATTAAATAATTTTTAAAAAATTACATTAATAAATCATTTTATAACTTAAAAACATTTCTAAAGACATTTTAATGAAATCATGTATACGGAAGAAAAATATTCCATAGAAAAGAGATAATAAAGTCGGTTTTCATAAAAAACATTTCTCAATATTTTTAAGTACTAGAGGGTGGAAAATAGTACTATTGTTTCAAAATTCATAGAATAAATAGTTTATAGTAAAATGAAATTGTTTTATTAGATAATAATCATAAAATTTCCCTCAATAAAAATTCAAATTTAAACAATCCTGGTTAAAATAAGATTTAAATAAAAATGAATTACCAAATTGGTAACTTTTGAATCATAAATGCCATAAAATAAATAACTTAAAATAAAATAGTAAAAACCATGAATATAAAAAAAACTAGGATATAAAATTCCAAATGGATAGTATATACACCCTAAAAACATAAATAGGTTAATAACGTAAAAAATTTCTCAATTAAATAATATTGATACAAAGAACTCATGTGTAAAGTTTCATCATGTTTTGTATACATTCAATCCACTTATCTAATAAATATAGATTTAATATAAGTATATTAAATAAACAAATTCATACATAAATTAATATGTAACATTCTTTTATAATTACCAATTATAATTTTATTTACAATTCATTCTTTAAATGGACATTTTGGTGAAAACTGGTTCAATTTATAGGAAGGTTTCGATTCGATGGTTCTGGTACTTGAACCATGGAAATGGTTTCCTAAAATATAGAATATTAATCATGAAAAAATTATATTTTTGATTTATTATATAATATTATTTATCCATTTATATAAATATTGGATGAAAATTTATTTAAATCACTTCATGGAGATGTTAATCTGTACATACACATGAGTAATGATTCCATTTCTCAATGGACAGAACAAAAGAAATATAAATAATAAGTAAAATTTAAATAATAACTTTTATATCATAAATATCTTATATACTCATTAAATATTTCCATATTATCCTCCACGTAATGAAAAAATGAAGAAAATAATTGTATCACTTTGTGGTGGAAGTGGTCCACACATACGCATGAGCTACGTTATCGTTTCACAACAGATGAAAGGGTAAGAGTGTAGATAAGATATTATAATTAAATAATAATAATAATGTAATAAATATTATATAATAACATTAAATCCATCATTATAAAAATCCATGTCAAGCTATGATGGAAAATGTATTTTATTTTTTAAGGGAGGTGGTAGTCCATACAAACAAACGAGCAACACTTTTTTTCCCATTAGATGTAAAAAAGAGAAGAATATGTTTATAAAATTAACATAATAAAATATAATTATATGGAATATACTTATTTTATTATATTTAAATGGTTATTACAAAATTAAATCTTTTATGGGAAGAAGTAAAATCAAAATGCCTAGTTGAGACAAGTACTTTCTCTTTGAAGAACATTCCTTAGATCCATCCTTTAGAACCATAAGTAGAGTGTTTTGAGGAGACCTAATCGTATTAAAATTTAATTAATATCTTTTTAAAAGTTTTTCTTATGGTTTGGTTGATATAAGTGTCATGAGGTGGTGTGAATAATATAATACATTTATCTTTCATTTATTTTAAAGGAAATGAAAAACTTCGAATTACTTAAAAAAATGAATATAATAAACTATTTTTAATGTGAATGTGGAAACTCATTAATATATGTAAAATATTGGATTATAATTATTTTAAATCCTCTAATGAAATAAAATTTATTTAATTTTAGGTGATGTTTTAATCTTTATCACTTATTTTATACCCCCACCCCACCCCCTTATTAACACTTATTATAATTACCGTTATATCAATAATTTTTCCTTTTAGGGGTCATGAATGTTATTAAAAAAGGAAAAGTGACACATAATTAGAAAATTTTAGATATGATAGACCATATCCCTTTTAATTTTATGAATAGAATATTTCTATGAATTTTTGTTCATTTAATAAAATATTTTCTAACATAAGATACCATTAAAGTCATTTTCAAGAATATTCACAAAGTAGTCTATAAAAAATCATGAAATTAATTTTATTTAAATAAACATTTATCAAATCAATAATTAATAATATTTATCCAAAATGTTGTTGTAATACTATAAATTACTCAAAAATTATTTCATTTTATGTTTTTTCAAATCATTAACTTGATTTTTCTACATCTTGTACGTACATTATGTCAATTTGGTGTATTACTTTATATAGAGGCCTGTAACTTTCATAGATATATAACATATACTAGTAAATGAATATTAATTACAAAACATAATGATCGATTATAGAATTGTATAGGTATAAAGCCTTTGAAAACATGGAAACATAAACAACTAGTTCATAAATGAACTATATTATCTCCCACTAAGTTCTTTAAAAACATCACCCTTATCAAACATATCATACTTAGTAACATTTCTAAATACCTTTTTCATATAAACATATAAAATGGTGAAATAATATGCTTAGTAATTGTAAATAAGAAATATATTAGTGATCAAATAAGCATAACATGATGATAAGGGTAAGAGAACATGAGATTAAAATTTTAAATCAATACCCACCATGTCATAGATCATAATCTCGAGTCATGGAATAAAGCTTGGAAGTTAATAACTCATGAATAATAACAAAATAAAATAACATGATACATTAGAGCATAAAATTTGAATAATATATGGAATTATAACATACACATAAACTTATTAATTTTTTTATATTTATAAATCGATGCAAGTTCACTCATTAAGTTAAGTAACTAAAACCAGGTCCTCATATGAACTTATGGTCATGAAATCATGTACACACATCATCTTATGGAAATTAAATCCAAGTACAAGAATAAACTTATGGTCATAAAAACTAGGTCCATGAATAATCTTATAGACATGAAATCCAAGTCCACATATAAGCTTTTGTATTTGAATACCTGGTCCATGCATAATCTTATGGACATGAAAACCAGGTACATGAATAAAATTAGGAGCATTAAATTTGGTTCACACATAACATATTTACAACATGAGTTATCAATGTTTATAGAATGCACTAGAGGGATATATTTGTCCCACCCATAAAAAAAATTAAATTCATAAAAATATGTTGCACAATATCAAAAAATATTCATCATCTAAGAACCCATGAAAAGAAACATATTTCTTTTACATTTCATCATAGTATACCCTTTAAAAAGGGAAAAAGGTTTTACAAACATCTTATCATTATAACCATAAACCATCTAGATAAAGAATAAGCATGTTATCCTTATAAAATATTACCAGTAAACATTAAGTAACATCAATATATGTTATCTTATATAGAAAATGTTTTTTTAAGAAATATTAGAACTTTTCTTTAAGAAAACAACCTTTCTATTTAGAAATCTATTATTTAGAAGAAAAAATTTCTAAAATATTATGGAAATTTTTTTCTTTGAAAAAAACAATGTATAATTATAATGAAATACCCAATGCATTGAGTGGCCATGATGGAAGAAAATTGAGTTTATTCTGTATAAGTTAAAGAACATTACATTCACACTCTTGAAAAAATTCAAAAAATACTAATTTTGGAAAATGAAAGGAATATTCATTTTAAAAAAAATTAAAAACATGTTTATGATACATGTATATGTAATAAAAAATATACTGAAGAGAAAAATAAAGTTAACTTTCATTGGAAACATATTTTCAATCTCTTAAATACATATGGTGAGGAAAATGAGGGCAAAAATGTATTATCAAGAAATAAATACAAGAAAATAATATTTATTATTTTATTGAGAGGTAGATCATAATTTTTCATCGTCATAAATTTATTCATAAATAATCTCAATAAATAATTCTATCGTAACATAAAACCCTTTCAACTTAGATAACTTTTAAATCATAATCCCTATAATGAAAATAACCATAAATTGATATGTAAATCTGCATAATTTTCATGAGATGTTTCATAAAATAATTTAATGGGTATTAGATATTCCACATAAAAGAAACTAGTAGTGAACATGTAATTTCTCCCACATAAACAAAAGTGAAATGAAAATACATTACCTTCAGATCGACTTCATTGAAAGTTATTTAACCTCCTATATAACAAATTGAAATTTATTATAATTATATACCAAAATCATGTTGATTATTATAATAAAATATATATTAATTATATATTTGTGTGTGTGTGTTTGTTGAGAGTAATTCATGATGATAGATATAGAAAAATTAATTAAACCATTCGTGAAGGTAGTAGATCGTTTATACACATAAACACTTTTTTCATTTTTTGTTACCTAGAACAAGATAAGGGTAAATAATAATTCACCTTTATAGATTAATTATTATATCATATAAATCATATATATTCATAAATTCCATCCTTTTTACCATAAATGTGAAATATAAATGAAAAATGAATCGCATCGCTTCAAGGAGCTGGTAGTCGATACATACACACGATTGAAGTTATTGTTTCCCAATAGTTTCGAAGGAAAGAATTTAGATATGACATTATTATTATTTAAGAATAATTAGTTTATAAATATCGTATATTAACATTAAAACCATAGTAATACTCATATATAAAATATGGTAATGAAAAATGAATTGTATCTCTACATGTAAATGCTAAGTCGTATGTATGAATGAGCGATATTTTAACTAATCATCTGATGAGAAAGAAGGTGAATAATGGTGGATAAATATTAATAATAACATTTAAATATAATTATTATACTGAATTTTTTATATTATGAATAATATAACATATTTATATGTGGTAAAAAATAATTAAAAAGAAAGTTTTTGGTTAAAGCAATTACGACTTCTTTGAAAAAACTCATTTAGAACACCTCTAAAGGATATTTAGGTTGTTCTTTTGGGAGATCCATCAAATATATAATTTTTATAAATATGTTAATAATGGATTTAGGTATTTTATTTCTGAGCTAAAATGATCAAATTGGTTTAAAGAAGATAAAGTAGGGGTTTCTTTTATAATTTAGGAGATGGTCACTTTTCATGTTTCATAAAATTTTAAATTAATATATATTAATTTTTATTTCAAAATGACTCAAAGTTGATAATATATTAAGAAAATATGAAAATTATCCAAAATTATGTAATCCAATAAAATTATAACATGTTTAGATCACATTTTAGCCCTTATTCTTTTTCAATCCTTCATTAACCCTTCTAACAATTATCGTAATATTAAGGTTTTCTACCGTTTAAGGGTTAGTGATGTTACAATAAATTGAAAAACTACACATTAATTGAAATGTTTCTATGTTTAATCACAAATAAAATTAATTTTTATAAATATAAGATTCTTGTGTGTTTTAAATTAGTTAATAAAATATTATTTATTACAAAATATCATTAATGTCATTTTCAACACTATTTATTTAATTTGACATTAAATACAACTAGTTAACAGGGGTATTTGAATCTAAATATTTCAAAATCCATTAATATGTAACATAAATATGGAAAAATAATTGGAAAAGTTAAAAAATTAATATTTAATTACTTTTAGTATTTTAAAATTCATTTATTTTATTTCTCTATTAATCAAATAAATATCTTTATTAGTGTTACACAATCATTTAAGGTAATTATATAATTTATAAAAATTTTAATTAAATTTATATCATGAAAATAATTTCAATAATATCAAAATATAAATTTATATTAATTAAAAATTTTATTTTTTTATTATGTGTACGTATAAGATATATTTAAAACTAAGAGAGTGTCATTTTGTAACTTTCGTTGCTTAAAATATTAAACAAGTCATTTTCCTGGAAAAATATCTATTAAAATAATAAATTATCTACCTAAGAAGATACTGATCGAATTATATTCATCCAATAATAATTAATATGAAAATTTATGACCTTATCACTTGGTATTAATCTTCATTATCATGATTTACCCTTTACCAAGGTGATAAATTTTACTACTGTTACTATTCATAATGCCTAAAAATAAAAGTGACATATTAACAAAATTTGAACCTCATTAAAAATATAGAATCAATTTTATCCAAATTAATATATATAGTTAGAATAAATTATTTTTAAAATTAGAACTCAAAATTCGATGGAAGCACTATTTAGAAAAATAATGTTTTTTATGCAAATACATTTTTTTAAAATAAAAATGTTTTTATAAAAAATTAATTAAAATAATTGATTCCAATGAACCAAATTTGAAATGTATAATATAATAGTACTAATTTTATTTTTAAACCATCTTAAAACAAAATATAGCGTTTTAAATTCTTGAAACAAAAAAATATAATTTTTGATTAAAAATGTTGTTTCAACTATTCACTGGAAAATCCATATTTTTGTAAAAATCATAAAATTTCATCCAAAGATATTTTTATATGATGATTTAAAAAATTACAATTTTTTTAAAAGTTTGAAAAACTAATTATTATACTTTTTTACAAAATTCAATAAAAAACATTTTTGATGAAAACTTTTTAGAGAGGCATAAAAAAACTTTACTAAAAAATGAGTACTTATTCACTAAGAATTAATCAATTAGTTTTAATTGAATAGGTCCTATATATATATTTAATTCTTTTTTAAATACTATTCATATGCTCTATTATAAAAATTATGTTAGAATTTCCATATTTAAATAATAATTTTTTGGGGTTCATTTAGGCATAGGGTCGCTTGTCGTATACGTTATTGACTATAGTGTTATTTTATAACAAATTTTTGTTACAATTAAAGATAAGTATTTCATCCCTAATAAATAAAAACAAATTCTAAAAAATAATATTAAAGATAACCTTTTTTAAGAATTTATTATTTTTTAATCCCTATAAGAAATGTTATAGATATTTTAAGTAAGAAAGAGATATTTATAATTTTCCTTTACATAATATAATAAAGGCCTTCATAAAATTTCAATAGATCCAAAATTCATAATATTAAAACATATTAAGTTTTTTGTCCAATTAAACTGATAAAATGAAATATATGAATGATTTTGAATGATTTTGACTCCATATCACATAGTTTTAACCATTTTCTACCTATTTTACCCTTATCATGGTGAAATAATTTTTCCAAGGTAACCATTAATTATGAAAAAAATAAAGTCAACATATTTAAAAAATTTGTAATTTATCATTCCAAATAAAAAACAAAATTTTATAAAATCTAATATCAATAAGTGGCAGAAATTAATTTCAAAATAAACCCATAACATGAGATGAAAAATAGTTTTCTAGAAAACTGCATTTTAAGTGTAAAATGTTTCTCATACTAATGTTTAGAATAATGTTTATACTAATTAAATCAATTGGATAATTTATAATAAAAGTAAATTAATTTAATTTTAAAATCAATTAATAATTTCACTTTATAAATTCATGAATATAAAAGGCATTTTTTTATAAAATCAATATTTTTTCATTGTTAACTGAATAATTAATCTTTTAAAAAATTTCCAAAATTTTCAAATTAAACTAATTTTTATATAATAATTTTATAAAATTATATAATTTTTATAAAATAGTATTTTAAAAAAAAAAAAAATTAATTCCTATATTTACTCACAAGAAATAATAAAACCCTCTTTTTGAAGGAAATGAATTTTTGAAGCATAAAATTATTTAACTAAAAATAGAGTGATCATTTCATAAGAATAAATAAATAAATTAATATTATGGAGGAAAATTATAAATATATTTAATAATATTTCCCATATATTCGTACCGAAAAATTTAAAAGCTAGTTTAGAATGAAAACATATAAATAGTCATTATTTTATAGTATATCACAATTCTCTTATTGATTAATGTTTCATGCTAACAAATCTATTGGGAATATTTTTATTTTAAACTAAATTTATAGGGTGTTACATTCTCACCCAATGAAATGAATCTCATCAGAGAATTTTGTTTCTCGATTATCAAATGTTTAATATTTGAAAACACCATTGTTTAAAAGAAACATCATTCAAAGAGATAATAAAATATTATTTGAAAAGGGGGAGTGGGAAATAAAAATGTTACCTAAAATAAAACATAATAAGGTTCCTGGATAAGGATAAAATTTCATGCAAGTTAAAATATTGACTAGTAGGGGAAAGTAACTTCCAAGGACTAATAGAGAGTGATATAGAACATGATCATGAGAATGTTGATGACCAAAAAACCATATATATAAGTGAGAGGTGAAATAATAAAAATTCATTGGAAATGAAGGTAAAATGATTAAATTATTATTTAAATATCATATTCTTAAAGATGATGAATTCTTTTACTATCAAGACAAGGAACTTGAGAAATTATAATTTCTTGATTTCATTCCATTTTAGAAGTTCAATTTCACCCATTGGTTGTTCTTAAATCAATATTCACTTCATATCTAACTCCAAGATATGATTATTAAAGATGAATTTATTTTTTCTGAAGCACTAAAATTAAATTTTACTAGATCACGGGATTGATAAAATAATGAAGATACATTCTACATATCTCTATATATTTACTAAAACCAAAATAGTTATCATATGTTATCTAATATAGAAAAATATTCATATATTGATGTAATATATTAATCTCTAAAAACTCAACTATAACAACAAATTTAAAACTTAAACCATTCCCTAAATAGTTAACCTTAAGACTCCCCCAAAATGCGTATTTATATAGTCAAAGCCCAAAAAATTAGAAAAAAAAGGTCACAATAGTTAAAAAATATACTTAACTATAATCCCCAAAAAACATAAAGTATCACATAATGAAAAACACTAAACACATGAATTCCAGGATAATATATTATATTCAAAAATGCTACCCTTTCCAAAAATAACATGAATCACTATAAAAACTCAATGAAAATGTTAATTATTAGAAAAAAATAACTTTATCCAAGTTTCTTAAATAAAATCATTGACTATAGAATATATTCCATAAATCCGACAAAATTTACTGAACATCATCAAAGATAACATAAATCACTTTTTCATCAAATTAGTAATTAATTCCAAGGTCATCAATATTCTATCATTTTCATTATCAATATCAATCATCCATTTATCCCAAATATTCATTATAATATCAAAATTAGGAACAAATAAATGGTTATTTGTCCCTAAATCAACTATCTTCCACAAAAATACCATCTAACCAAAAAATTACATTTTTAGGTTATCAGTTAAATACAACATATACTAGAAAATAAATAATTAAAAACTATTGGAAAAATAATCTTTATATGTTCCATGATTCTTATAAACAGAATTCATTGATAAGAAATAATTCTCAAATATAATTTATAAATACTTAAATCATTCCACGTCATTTTTAAACAATTAACCCAGATTTTTTAACTTATTCCTTAATAATTAATTCCTACAATTTGAAATATTAATCAAGTATTATGTTTCATAAAAGTGAATTTAATCACGTTTATTACTTTTATCATAACTTGTGATTTTAAAAAAATCATAATGTTTTTATTTCATTCATAGTTTCTTCATCATAAATAGTAATACCTTTACACATATGACCTTGTTGATCCTCTTCTCAAGATTTCCCCCTAATATATAGATTTTCATACTGCACATTCTTCCAACATTTAAAACACTCAACCATTTCTGATAGCTTATGGAAACCATTATTTATATCCATAGTGTTAACCAAAATTTTTATTTCTCTATATAAATTTACCAATGTATACCATTTTTTCCATACTTATGAAATTTTTTTATTACTTTGATTCATTTCCATGAGTACTTAATTCCACATTTGGGACATATAAGAAATTGAATATTCTTTCCTCCGTGGACTTTAGGAAAGCCCATATTTTCTTATTTAGTTCATTCCTAAACTCTCCTATGTTTATATTGTTAATCATATATTGAGATAGATGGTTAGACATAATCTCAAGCTTTCACTTTCCATATTTCAATTCATGGGATTTCTTATAAGTAAAATCATTGAATCATCCATTATATTTAGTGTTAACACAGTTCCTTTAGGTTCAATATATTGAATAAGACTAGAAAGAATAGTGTGAGAAATAATAATCATAATAAGAAACCATATAATCATGAAAAATCATTTATAATATTTTAAAATCAGGATACATTCTTTTCAATCAACGACCCGTTAGGTTTAACCTATGCCACCCATGGTCATCATCTATTCAAATCATTCCTAATGTTTTATAAATGAAACATTATTTAACTCATGAATATTATTTAGTAGGGTCTATAATGGTGTGCAGTATTAGGTACATGCATAATGCACTGATGTAAATCGAGTTAATACCCACTCTTCCTCTTTTGATGTTCTCACCCTAAAGTGAATCTACGTCATAGCTACACACACTTTATAGTAAGAAAACAGTGATGAATTCGTAAGGAAAACCACACAATATCTACATTACCAAATCTTCATGTTATTATTACATACATAAACTTATCCTTATGGTTTTCATAAAATTTCTCTAATCCTAATTTCGAAAAATTAGTAAACTCTATTCTGATATCAACTAAGGCTTCCCAAACTATACATACATAAATATTAAATCTTATTATATTAATATTCATTTCATATCATCATGAACCATTACATAAATATAAATATTTAGTGTTTTTGAAACTTGGATGCAAAAAAAAAACGTTTCATAAAAATTCTATATCATCTCCCACTAAATTTTTCATATATAATACCCTTTTTAGACATAATATACTTAAAACCTTTCTTTAATTCATAGTGAATATAAAACATAATAATGGGTGAGTTTAGAGGTACAGTAATGAAAAGAATTTAGATATCAATCAATGATAATATGTGATAATAAGGGTATGGGAATATACTCAAAACCTAAGGAAGTAATACCCAATATTTAAATATATTTAATTATGATTCATGGAATAAGTAATTATCATAACCAAAGGAAAAATTCATATGATTGTGGAATCATTAACAATCAATCATGACCCCTGCAATCATATCCTAATCATAAGAGTGTGTAAAAAATGTTCTTATAAAATTTTAAACATGTAAAAAAAGTAACCGATTCACTCATAAATTTAAGAGAATGAAATAATCTCTTTGAATAAACTTATTCATGTGAAACTATGTCCACTAATAAACTTATGTTCATGAAATTAACTCCACGCATAATTTCTTGGATGGGAAAATGGGTTCACACAAAACATAGTTATCTCAAGAGTTGTCGATATTTAACCAATGAATTAAAAGGATATAACATACCCACTCATCATATACCTTTAAACCATAAATGTTCTAGAAGATCAGAAAATAGTCATCTTTCATTATCATATACCCTTCAGAAAAGGAATGGATCTTAGAAATATTTAATCTTAACTTATTTAAACAAAATATAATTAATAGGTTTAATATAATCATGCATAAAACATATTATTAATAAATAATACATAGAAAATAAGTGGATGGTATCATCAGATCATATCTTTATTAAATAATATGTAAAATCAAAGGATGTTATCATATATTAAAGATTACTTTAAATGATCTCTAAAATAATTCATGAAGAAAATACACATTATACAATGAATCCACTTATTTAACTTCCAAAAATTTATAAAATAATAAGGAAGATAGTTACTTTGAAAATAATAATTTAATATTATAAATTAATATTCAAATAAATTATTAGTCTTGGTGGAGAAAAAATTCATTCTTGTTGAATACATTAAAAATTATTTTTTTCACCCAATTGGAAAAAAGTTAATTATTTAGAAATTGATAAGATGATTCTTGTAAACCGTTTTATAGAAATCCATCCATTTTTAAAAAAACTAATTAATTAATTTATTAGATAATATTAAAAACATTATTGAATATATTTTAAAGAAAACATGGACACTGAAAAAAAAGATTCACAACCAAAGAAGAAATCATTTCTGTTTCTCTTAAAAATGTTTTCATGAACATTTTAAGTACCAATGAGACGAAAATGGAAAAATTATATTGAAATTACTTGAATAAATAGATTATAATAAAAAATAAGTAGTTTATAATATAATAATAATATAATTTTCTTTAATGGAAATTTGGGCATAATCAATCCCAATTGAAATGATATTGAAACACAAATCACTTATCACTTTTGTTACTTTGGAATCACCGCCCCCAAGAAATAAATAACGTAAAATAAAACATTAAATGAAATTAATATAAATTTATTCATAATATAACATATCAAATGTGTTTTAAATAAACCTTATAAACACAAATTGGTTCATAACAGCAAACATTCCTCGATGAAATAATATTGAGACAAAGTACCCTTACCTCAAGCTTCACCCTGCTTTGCATGTGTCAAAAAATACTATAAAATCCATTTAGAATTATTATTAAAATAATAAACAACCATATTTATACATAAAATACTATGTATCGTTCATTTACAATTTCTAATTATCTTTTTAATAATAATTTTTCACTGAAATGGATGTTCACGTGAAAAATATTTCATTTTCCATGCATTTTTCGATTTGATGGTTTTGATACTTGATTCTTGGTAATGGTTTCATTATATTAAAAATATTTATCATGAAATAATTGAAATATTTATTCATTATACTCAATTTTAAAATCCTTTATAAAAATTTTTAATGCAAAATTAATTGTATCACTTCGTGGAGATGGTAATCCATATGTACAAATGTGTGATGTTTCCATTTTTTAATTGACTTAATGAAATAAAGAAAAACAATAGTTTATATTTAGATAATAATTTTATATTATAAAATTAATATATTTTTATTAAAAATATCCTTATTACTATCCATTTAAAGTGGAAATACAAAATGGATCACATCATTTCGTAGAGGTGGTAGTTCACACATATGCATGAGTGAAGTTATCATTTCACAATATAATGGAAGGTAATAAGGTTTATAATATATTATAATTAAAGAAAAAAAATATCTCATAAATATCATATATAAACATTTAACAAATAATTATAAACTTCCATGTGAGGTGGTGACGGATAATGAATCATGTCGCTTTATGGAGGTGGTAGTCAACACATACGCACGATCGAGACATTCATTTCACATTCTAAAAAAAGAGATAAATAAGGATATGACATTAAAATTATAATATATAAAAATTTGATAGATAATTAGTTTTTTATATTATAATTATTATATTGGGATTTAAGGTGGTATAAGAAGCGGTAAAATGAAAATGCATGATTCAGACAATTACACCCAATTTGAAAAACCTCATTTTTATATCCCATTACGAACCCTAGGGATAGTTTTTTAGAAGTAAAAAATATATATACATTGTATAAGGATGTTGAAAATTAGTTTCTTATTGTTTTTTTTGTCTTATTGGATCAATGTTTTATGAGTAATAGAGTAGTGGCGGTGTCCTTTTATGGAGAATGAAATGACACACTTGGGATTACATCGAAGAGATAAATATAATAAAAAAATTGATGTTAATGTGGAACCAATAATATATATTTATAATATATCATTATTATGGGTCTAAATCATCTCATATAATAAAATTTAGACAACTTTATGGGATTTTTTAACCCTTATGTCATAGTTTTAACCCTCATTAACTAGTTTAATGGTTACTATTATATCAATGTGTTTTACTCTTTAGGGGTAAAGAAATTTACTATAAAATGTTAAGGAGGCCATAACAGGTAATTGTTTCATATTATATATCTTATACCTCTCACTTGACAGAATAAAATATTTTTATGAATTTCAATTCATTTCATAAAATATTATTTAACATAAGATAAAATTAAAGTCATTTTCAGGACTATTCACATAGTTGACTTTTATAAAATCATGATAGTGATTTAATTATAATATAAACAATTAAAACATACCTAATAAATTTTACTTTTCAAAAAATTAATGTTTCACCATAAATAACCCAAAAATACTACATTTTATACTGTTTAAAATCATTTAGTTTATTTTTCTATTCCTTGCAAAAGCACTGTGTCGGCATTGTGTATGGATTAAAGGTAATTATATCATATAGAAAAGTTAAAAATAAATTAATACATAAAAAAATATTATTATTAAAAATAAATTAGTATGACCATTCATATCTTGTTTTTATCCTTGAAAAAAATTATAGATATTAAAGGTAAGAATGTATCATTTTTTGAATTTTTCTTTTCTTAAAATATATTTAAGTTCCTTATCAGATACTAATGGAAACAAAATAACATTTTTTAAATTTTATTATGGGTTGGTCCAATTAAACTCATAAAATAAAATATATTCAGGTTTATGGATGATTTTTAATACTTACCTCATAGTTTTAAACTTGTTATGTCTGTTTTAACATTACAATAGTGATAAAATTTTTACAAAGGTTATAATTCATTATGACCAAAAATATAGTTGAACTATTTTCCCAATTTATAAATTATGATTCCAAAAATTTAATCCATTTTATAAAATTCATTCCCTATCAATTTAATTAATTACATTTAAAATAAACCTTGAAAACGCGAAAAAAATGATTTTCCAAGAAAATTAATTTTTAATTAAAAGAATATATTTTACCTAAATTAAGAATGATTTTGATTAAAATGACCATAATTGGATTAAATTTAATAAAAATTAATTAATGAAATTTGAAAATAAACTTCATACAAAATGGTACTTTGTAAATACTTGAATGGAAAATGCAGTTTTCTAAAAAATTGTAATTTTTTCACTATACAATGAAAAATTAATATTTTCATAAAATTATTAAAATATCACTTTAATATAATTTTGATATGATTATTTAAAAATTATATCCTTTTTATAAAATATAATTTAAATAATTTTCAATAAATTATTATTATATTTACTCATAAAAACAATAAAACCCATTTTTTAATGAAAATTATTTTTGAAGTATCAAATGAATTCACTAAAAATTCTGTCATTATTTCCTAGGAATTAATAAATAATATTTATTGGGTGGATTAATTTGAAATATATTTAAAAAATTTGTATTATATTTATATATTCCAATTCAATATCAAGGTTATAATAATCACATTTAAATAATAATATTTCTATAGTATATCACAATTTGTTCAAAGCTTATTGTTGCGTGTTAAGAAAGAAATTGATATTATTATTCTATTAAATAAGTTTTATAATATTTGAAAATACCTATCAAGTTATAAAATCCCATTATATCTAATTATGGTTTATTTTCATAAAATTATCTTTATTATAGACTCTTCTTTTTTCTATATAACTGTGATAACCTTATCTAACTCCCCCTTTCTTGTGTTTAAATCAAGTCCATTAATGCTAGTACATAAATATAAAGGGTAATAAAGGGGGTTTTCATATATCCATACTAATACATTAATGGTTTATAGTTTTCTCTCAAACTATACTCTCTTTTCCTCTCTACTTTATCTCTTTAAGAGCTCTTTATGCCTTATTTTCTAAATATTTGCTTATATATCTTCATAGGAAACATGGTCTCTATAATTCCATAAACTCCTTAATTCAGTGGTTTATTATTATTATTTATAGAAATAAATTCAAATTATTCCTTTAATATTTTAAATTTTTGTTTACATTATCCTTAGATAGATGAACTAATGAATCATTACTTTGTATTTTTTTTATCTTCCTCATTTTTCAAACATAGAACATCACCTTGTGAACCTCCTTTATTTCCTTTAACAAAAATATTTTGTTATTATATGTATATAATTTTCTATTTAGTATTCAAACATTAACCTAATAATATCGTATTTCACCTTCCCCTTTGATCATTTTTTACATTAGTATACTATAAAAATTATCCTACACCTTTTCAAATATCAAATTTTTGGCTTCTTAAAGTGCTTATTTTTCTAAAAGAGACGATAATATTATCTCTATTCTACTTCATCTTTATTCTTCCAATTTACTTTTTAATTAAATATTATAATTTTAGTTATAGGATTTCATCCTATATATTCAACAATAATAATAATATTATCTAAAGATAAATCTTTCATGATTTTTGTAAAACCATTTTTTAACAATTAATTGTTATCTAGATAACATACAATATTTATTTATAATAATATTGAGGTATTTACCCTTTCACAAATCATATTCATCTCTTTTAGTTATAGTGTCACACTTTTATGACATCCTTCATCCTAAATTCTTCTAATTTGTATTTTAGATTATTTATAGATGGATAAAACAAATTCGTGATCACATAATAAATTATAAAAAATATATAACTTTTCCCTAGGTTTTTTCACCTCAAAAATAAATGATGATTAATCTAAAATATCTATATATTTTCATAATATTTTATCATGTTCTTCAAGGTTCTTTTTCAATGATATTCTTGGATTTTTCCTTATGTTTCTCTTCTTGTTTTGCTGCCAGTTCTCCATTGTGATGTTCCATTATCTTATCTCGTTCAAAAAATTTCACCATGGATATTTTGATATCATCTATGAGACCACACTCATTCACATATTTATTCCTTATTTCTTTTTCCATGACCTTTACTCGCTTATTTAGATTTGTGTTTTTCTCATTAAAAGTTACCAGTTTTGGCCTCAAAAATTATTCAATGTAACCATCTCCATTATCCTAATCACTACATGATATGTCATCATGGATTTTAACATAAAAATTAAGGATATATGATTTTTATATATACCTTCCTCATCTATATCACTCTAGGATTATTATTATTTATTTTACTGAATTATAATTAAATTCCTCTTAAATTTTCATGAAGACATCTAATTAATTTTAGAGTTATTTTTTATATATTTTCCTAATATTCCTTTAGAATGTATTATTTATAATCATCACTATAATATTCATAAAATTTTTTCTCTTATAAATCAATTGAAAATTTATAAATAAAAAATAACTATGTCATTTTAGAGTAATAATAACATTTTATTTTCAATTCCCTCTTCTAATGTTCCTAAAGAAAAAAGACCTGGCATTTTTATGTGCTTCACTCCATTCGTAATTACTTTAAGAATATAAATTAGATTTGGCCTTCTTATCCTTTTTAATTTGTTCTTTCTAATCTTTAAATTTTATATCCACTTTTTCATTCTTATTAAACACTATTTCTTTCCTTATTTCATAATTTATGAGAGTTTTTTCCAACCCATCAAGGTATATATCTTAGATCTCCTATAGATATGATATTTTCAGATCAAATGTTTCATAAAAATCCCTTACAAACTTCTTCACAATAGTTTAATCTTATAGATTGTCTATAAATCCTATAATATGGCTCACTTTATCATTAATCATTATGAATTATCCATGAATTATTTCATAATCACCCCTATGAATGTCATCAAACAAAGATTTCCATATATAAATTTCATCCTCCTTAATCTCCACATTTACTTCAGACATGTTCTCAAGATTCTCCCACTTATCCTTGGAATATATAAATCCCATTATATAGATGTATTATTTCTCTAATAATGATGATAGGATGGAATTTATATATTTCCCATCCACTTTAATATTCCTATTGTCAGTATGATTAAAATTAGTGTCTTTACTAAGTGGATTAAATATCTCTACGACAGAACCACTTACCTCTAAAACTTATGACAGCATATATTAAATCCTCCATTTCTTCTATCCATGATCATTATTTACAATAAATTATTGTACACCTATTTTTTTAGTATTGATATTATCTATTCTCCACTTTCATTAAAAGTATTCTCTTTTAGAGAAGAACTGAGTTAGCTATGTTTCCACTTACTATGAAAAGGTCTAATGAGATCACTGAAAAAAATACTGGGTGAATCATTGATCCCATTCTTTTATGTTTTTATTCTATTTGAATTGAAACATTTTTACTAGTTATTTATAATACCCACTTAATTTTCCCTCTCAAACTAACTTGAGTTATACGAAAAATAAATGAAATAACAAAAGATATGTACTAGTTTCATCCATAAAATCATACTTATTTCAGGGTTCAAGTCATGTTTTAGGACCTGGTTTCTCCATTTTTAAACACTGAGTATAAGTATAAGATATGTAAGGTCCTATGATTTTTATTGGGTTTAATTCCTTGCCCATTTTAAATTTTCAGATTTTGGTGCGTAAACCAACACTTTTCTTATTTATCAGAACCTAATTTTGAGAGTTTATTGACCTAAGATATTTATTTTAGATGAGTATTAAGTCTTGGAGAGTGTCCTCATTGGATTGATTATGGGAGTGTTAGAGGCTAAAAACCTAAGTTCTTGGGGAACACATTCTAGGGTGCATGGTTTGTGAAAACCGAGCGTCCTCCCAGAAGAAATAGTATGGCCCTATAAGTCTACTAGACATGGTTTTTAAAACCTACATATAGGGGGAACATGGCCATGTAACACCTATATAGTTCCTATCATAAGTGATTTTCATGGTTTCCACACATATTTGAAAACCATGTAGGTCTATAGTGCAAGGTTCCCCTTTGGATAATGGGGGTCGCATGGTTGGAGCATGCTTATAAGAACTGTGCAATCCAACCTTGTTCCTCATTTAAATAAGAAAAATTACAATTTCCCCTCATTCCTATTCACCTATTTCATCCTCCTTTCTACTTGATTGGTAAAAAATAGTATAGGGGGTTCTTCATTTTTTCTTCCTCTTAGGATTTGAGCCATCTCTCCCGTACAAGATCTATTTCTCGGTCTTTTTGTGGTTTCAGGTGTGTATTATTAATACTCCTAATGATATTAAAAAATTTCACCATTTATCTAGCCTTATCAAATGCAAAATCCAAGTGATACAATTTACCTTTTTTTAGGGTGCTTATCAAAAATATTTATTTCATCCAAATCTCCTTATGTTAGAGGATAAGATCGGACATGCGGACATCTACCAACACGAAGTAGGTGGTGCTTATCTTTCTCTGGGATTTCATGGTTGTATTGGGGGTGAATATTCGAGTGTTTAATTGGGTAGTCTGAGAAAGACCCTAATAGTTTAATAGTTTCATTTATTTAATTAATTTTACCCTTTGGATATGTCCATGGGCATGCTCAATCAAGACTATAAATGGTACAAGTAGTTGAGAGGATTAGAACCTCATGCAGCTTAAGAAAAAGTATTTTTTTTATTCAATTGTTCTATTTTAATTATAGTAATTGCTTGTGATGAGATCCATGGGAACTATAAGGGCTTGGCACAATGATTGAGATGGCATTGGACATTTGGTTTGGGGAAAAACGATTTTCTGGACAGGCTTGAATGAGGCA
Organism: Viscum album; assembly: GCA_963277665.1. NCBI lineage: Eukaryota > Viridiplantae > Streptophyta > Magnoliopsida > Santalales > Viscaceae > Viscum > Viscum album. The sequence goes on along the minus strand of OY728142.1, from coordinate 1,500,871,173 downwards.
TTTGGGTGATGTTGATCGTATGTTGTGGTACTTGGTTGTCAGGATAATGAAAAAATGTTATTAGGATATGGGATATGATCGTAAAAATTTGATGGTTCTGACCATCCAATTGTGATACCTGGTCATAGGGGTGCAAGGTTCCCGATAAAGTGTCTTAGAGAATTATTAACTTATTTTATCAAACTTCTGTTGGTCAATTTTTTGTTTTGATTAATCTGCACACATTATGAATCAAATGTTAATGTGGTATTGACCATTAGTGTGGGTAGAGGAATTTGTTGTATGTTTCTTTGGTTGATCGTTCGATGTTCTTTTCAATGAAATCCATGTGGACGTTGAGGATCAGTTGTAAGTGTTGTGACATTCAGTTGGGGGAGGAGGCTCATCATACATGAGGCTGATGGACCATGACTTATTTAGGAGGACGGACATCATTGGTCCATGGGACATCAGACTTCAAGCCAATGGGAGCTTTTGATAGTGGTTATGAGGTACTTGGTATTTATTATTTTTGCATGCCTTTAAGATTTAGAATTTTGTTTGGACATGAGGTGTCAATAGTCATGAGGTACCATGTGATTTTGTTAGAGGTGGTTCCTAAGGGTTCACCTAGAATGTTTTACATCAGGGGATGATTTGGCCTTAGGCTATGGATCCTCTCCACTATAGTTATTCCTATGATGGATGAGGAAAGTGAATTTTCTTCTTGTAATCATTGAGTACAAGGGGATCCGATTATTTATATTATTGTGCAGTGCCACTTTTATTTATTTTTTGTAAAACCTATTTAAATCACATATGCAATATATTAATATGTTCCGAGTGGCCTACTTAGATTCTTTCTCACACCCAACATGGGACCTTCAGGATTTATGTTAATTTTATAGACTTTCATTCAGGTAAAGGTTAATGATCATGAGCTAGATCTTAGTGATTGAGTAAGCATGGGATGGATGGAAAGGGACCACTGTTTCTTACCTCATCTAGAATTTCCTTATTATTATCATGCTATTATACGTATTCATTGAGGTCTTCCATCAGTGAACCTTCTGATTATTTCTTGTATGACCCGATATGTACTCCTGTTGTATTTTAGTACCTATAAATTTAATGTTGGCTAGTTTATTTATTTTGTTTCAGTTGTTTGTTATTCTTCCTCTATTAAATGATACTTCATTCTTTATCTATGGTCGTATTACTATTCTAGTGTATTGTTGTATTTATTTTCCACATCCTTATTTATATATAGACCATTATTATATCATCAACATAGGTTATAGTCTTGCCTATGTCGCCTCATTACACCCTCCCTTCTCTTTGGTAGCCTTCGGCATATGGGGATGTGCACCTAAGGCCCAGTGGCCAACTGGATTAGAGCACAATTGAGTGAGAAAAAGGTTTTGTGAGATAAAGATGGTATTAAAGTAGTTCTTGACTGGTAATTACTAGTTGCGTTCATATAGATACTAAGGACATAAAATGTTACAATTTTCAATTGGTATAAATATTAAGTAATGGTAGACTTGATATTATGATACTTTTAGAACATGGTTTAGATCATAGGTTAGGGTGCATGTAGCCCCATGAATAGAGAACATAAAAAGTTTATAGGGTTTACTAGTTTTGATATGTGACCCTTGGCCTAGTATGGAAAGTTAAGAGATGGAGGCCATTGGCTAGGTATAGCAAGGGGTGATTGTAATTCTTTCTGATTTGTCTCATAGGTTATATTAAATATATATATGTGTGTTTGTGCATGTTTTTTGATAATTTTATTGTGGTTTTCATTGAGAACATAGATTTATATAAGAGGGGATGGGTTGTCTAAGGTTTGAATAAAAGAAGTTAAGTAGTGTATTCTTTCCTATCTCTATTTGGTGTCATCTTACTCAACTAAACTAGGCATGTGGTTTCAATGAAACTTGTATATGATATGTGATATGTATATAGGCTTTGATTTTATATGAGTAGTTAAGGAAGATGATATCGGGTGATGTTGATCACCATGTTGGGAGATGCAGTCATCATTTTGGGGTGACATGGTTCAATGTGATGGGTTTGAATCGAGTCATATGTGATACCCAATTCTAATAATTGCGATTATGGTGCTAAGAGACTGGATTTCATGTTACATGGCTTCGATGGGGGAGGGTGAATTTAGTGATATTGTGATTCATCTTACTTATATCCCTATATGTGTTATGTATATTTGGTTTTTGACCAATTTCTTAGTATTTAGGGGGATTCCACCTAGATGAGATCCAATGGATCATTGGGTAGGAAATGTTTTGGTGTTGTAGGAGTGTGTACAAGTTGAGACCCCTGAGGGTTGGGATGAGGCCTCGGGGGTTCGGGATGTTCATGATCTGTAGGTACAGTCTTATGTATTCGATTAAGTATATATAGGGTAGTTACCAGATTTGATATCTTTTGGGTCATGGATTGATTACTGACTCACTGATATTCTAGTATGTGTCATCCATGAGACTGATAGGGGAATAGAAGTATTAGAGCCTTATATAAAATACTTGACTTGGGATTTATATTCATAGAACATAATTATATTTATGGGAGTTTACGGACCACATGCGGTTGAGGACATGATCAAGAAAATGTGTAAGATCTTCAAGAAGCATGAGAAAACCCTATGATGGTGGGTGAAGATGGATACCTACAAGCTTAGGGGACTAGAAAAGTGCTAGTGTGATGTGAAGGATTAGGCATGCAGAAATGAGGGACTATCCCGGAAATAATTAGAGGTCATGTTCATTGAGAACTTCTTTCCAAATATTCTAAGGGAAGAGAGAGAGATGTAGAGTTCTTAGGCCTACAGTATGGAGACATATTTATCATGGACTATGAAGTGACATTCATAGAGTTGTCTCAGTTTGTACCTGATATGATGTGTGATGAATCCTTTAGGGTGAGGCACATTGGGGATAGTTATGGAAAATTATTCATGTGTAGGTAAACATCTTCAAGTTAGCCTCATTCTCAAATGTAGTGAACAAGGCACTCACAGATGAGGGAAACCTAGAGAATCGATTATATTCAAAGTAGGTGAAAAATTTAGGTTATTACCATGGTGATGCTTCAGATAATAGGAATATCTACTGAGAGGAGTTCTATAAGGGTATTTAGGATAAGGGACCTAGAAAACCACCTAATAGTGGGTCTTTGATGGTGTTCTTCCAGTGCGTGTAGCTAGGTCATGTGTTGTGGAAGTGTGATTGAGCGCTAAAGGAGTGCCAAGAATGCGTTTAGGTCGGGTAACTAGAGAGGTTATTTAAGAAGAATTCTCCCACAATCAGTATTCAATGAACATGGTAGACTCAGGGTTCTCAGATCAAAATTGGAGCGGGACCAAGAGCTGGTAGTCATGATTCTGCTACATGCAGAGCTCATGGAATTGTCAGTGGGACAAAATATTGGAACCAGTGGAAATTTTACCACCGCAGGGAGGTCATGTATTAGGTATTCAATACTCAATCCAGGTGAATGAAAAAGATATCCCAGGTGAAGAGAAAGTTGGAGAGATTATTATGGTTATAGGTATGTTGTGGGTTTAGTCTTGGTTCTTTTATTTTATTTTGGCTTGGACCTTGTATAGAGATGTCTGTTTTGGGTGCTCGAGGTGCATATGATGTATCTATAGACTATCCAAACATTGTTTATTAGGTTGGTATCAGATAAGTTGTGATATATATATATATAATATGTGTGTGGTTCCAGTATTTATTTATGGGAATTAATGGATGCATGGATTTTGAGGAGCAATGGATTCTGGGAATCATTGTGATACAGGACTTGTAAGAGGTACGAGGCACCGAGACTGAATTTAGTATTTCTGGAGTTATAGGTCCCAATAAGTTTCATGTGTAGAATGGGAATAAGGAGGTAATATGAGGAGATGTGGGCATGTGACCTATTTTTCCTGTCGATGGTTAAAGGTTCTCGTGGCTTGCTAATTTGTACAACAACACATGGTTTGAATCCTCTGGGATGATACTTTTTATAATTGATTATTTTTAATTGAATGTATTATGATTGGGGGGATTGTTTGAAGAGCATAAATGAAGTGATTTATGGTTAGAGTTTGATTTAACAATTTTATAATTATTGAGGTGAGTTCATCATTAGAGAGTTAATATTTTGTTATCATTGATCTCTTCTATACTTTTCATCAAATTAACACCCACTTCACAAGATGACATTGATCAGAATTCCCATGTGTTACAACTTTAATCCAAGCCTTAACATAACATAGGGTTCTAATATTAATAATATCTTGTTTATGGTATTGTATTTATGGTTTAAATAATCCATGGAAACCACACATTAAACAAAACAAGTCATTCATGACATGTTAAGTCCAACATAAACAATGTTAATTTGAATAATATTTATTGAGAAAATACTCTCAATCACTTAACATCCCAAAATTTTGCCTCAACCCAATGATAGATTTACTCATACATTAATATGATTAGTAATCTGGTTTATTATATTTATGATGATGAATTAATAAGAGAAGAAAAATAAAGGGATAAGAAAAGAGTTGTGTGACGAACACACACACAAACGGTGAAGAGAATTAAATAGGACTTTCAATTGAATAAGAATGAAAAATAGAAAATATATTTTAACTTAGTTTAAACTATTTTTAGAAAATTAATATTAAAAACAAGGGGTGAATTATATTTACATATAATGAGAATGAAACATGTATTAAAATATAATTACAAAACAAACACTTAAAAAATGACAAACAAAGGAGAACACAAAAGTAAATTGAAAGATTCAAGGAGGAATGGTATATAAATTTCAAACATTAATATGTAAGATCCTCCAAATCCTTTTTCAGAGCCCTGTTCATGCCAAACTATTCTAATTTTCTTTAAAATTTCAATCCATTGCAAGTAGAAGAGGGCGATGTATTTATAGCCCAATAATGGTGGACTGTTTTCATTCCAAATTTCCGCCTCCACTTGGCTCGAATATTGGACCATCCATAAAGTAGAATCATGAAGTATATTCTTCTTAAAAGTAGAATATATATATATATATATATATATATATATATATCTGTGTGTTCTGTCTACTCTGAAATTTTGGTGGCCATTTTACTTAAGGAACCAATGTTCTAGAGGTTTTTTTAAATAATTTTAAATTTTCCATTTCTACCCATGATTTTTCAAAGTCCATAATGTGAATGGGTTTTTGAATAGGAATATGACAAAAATTTCAAATAGTTTCTTCAACAGGGTTGGTAACCCAAATATCATATTCACACTGTAAAATCTCAACTCGAATGGATGTCTCTATCAGGATAAATGTTAATATTGGTGTCTTAATTTTAAATACAGGATTGAATGGTGTGCCGAAATTAAATGCATCTGTTGGGAGCCTTGTTAGAGGATTTGGGCATTGATGTTTTTATAAAATATGTATGGTATTTTTCCACGACTTTTGGTGGAGAATAAAATATTTTTAACTTCTAGATTGATCCTAGTAATTCAATCATCATGGTTTGTCCATTTTCCTCATAGGTTATGTGGTCCTTATTATGGGGTCTATATGGCCCTTCAAATAGTATAATTAGACAATGATTACTTCTAAGGATATGTTGTAAATTTGAATAAGGAATCCTAGAAAATAAGAACCATTCAATTTGGATAAGTAGGGTGAGATTTATAGTTAAAATATAAAACTAACTTAATTAGACTACTTCAAATAATGCTCAAAAATTATATTTAGTATTAAAACATGAGCATCTCTCACCAATTATGCACTTTTACATGAAATTTACTAAAGGGAGTATAAAATAAGTTATGAATAATTGAATAACAACAACTTCCCCACACTTAGTATTATGAATGCCCTCATGTGAAACAAATATAAAAACATAACAAAATTATTCTCACTCGACAAAAAATATTAAATTTTTGTTTTCCAGAATAAAAGGAGGTTTTGACCATTTCAATCATCCATATTAAACTCCACCAAAAAATTGTTATCTAAAAAATGATCTGAAACAATTCATTTTTTATGCCAAAATTTAGAAATGGAAACTGTGAAAACTAAAAAATCACACCTCTCCAGACAATAAAAATTTATTTCGGGAGGTTCACTCAATCAAAAACCAAAATTGAAAATCTTAGAGTTTGAAAGAGCAATCAGCTTCCATTACCTATCCAATAATTAATAAGAATCAAGAGTTAATTTTAATGGTTTTTTCTGTGGATATGGGATGGTAGGAATTTAATGTCCAAGAGAGAGGAGAAGAGGGGTAAAGCATTAGCATGGGTGAAACAATGCAGAATTTTTGTGAAATGAAACATAGAAGGAAATGGATACACATATTTATAAGGGAATGATATTTTAAAGAAAGACACAAAGGAGGAAAAATTGAATTAGATGAGAAGATGAAATATTTAAAAAGAAAAAAATTATCCTAATGACATAAGCATTATTTTTTTCGTTTTTTCCATTTTTTCAAAAGTTGAACCTGAAAAAAATATCACACTCATCTCCCAACCAATGATGGATCTCCTCATGACACTAATTGTAATAGTTACAACACGATAAGAGATTTAGGAAGAGTGATTTTTGACCTTCCCAAGACACAACCTTTTTTTGTTCTTTTTTTATTTTTATTTTTTTTCTAAAGACTTGTCAATAACATTTAAAAAATTACATAAATTAAAATACATTCCCCAAAAATCACCGAATGAAAACCTCTCCCCCACAATAAAATGGATTCTTTCTCAAAATAATATGATAACAGATTGAAAATCAATAAAATGAACCAAAAAATGAAATCCATTCCCCCACACTTAAATTTCAATAAAGAATGTAATGTGAATCCTTGTAGATGTTGGGTGGGATATGGTATATAGATTGTAATGTGGCTATAAATGAAAAAGTTTTCATAGGCTCATAGGGGATTTTAAATTAAGGATTAATGCAATAGGTAATGGGAGTCTATTTGGATTTTTTGATTCTCATGAGGTTTAGAACATACAACTATCATATTAGCGAACAAAAAAGTGGGTAATTCAGCTCGAAGATCCAAAAACTCAAGACTCACAATCAGGGGAGAATAAAACACATAATTTAAAAATATGACCATAAGGTGCCATGTAATGAAAATTGAATTGAATTCCTCATGGTTGAGGAAAATCCTTTTCCTAATATAAAAGTGAGTATTCAAATTTTTTTGGTTTTGAAGCAGGAAACTTTATTGAAATTCATGATGAAAAACAAATTGAGATGAAATGTTGTATTTTTTACTCCCCAAAATGGTTGGAAAAAATTTCAAAATTTGATGGGGAGTAAGTATGACTCTTATTATTTTTAATGTATTTTAGTTTTTTTTAAAATACACACCCACACAAAAGAGAAAGATAAAAATAAATTTTTTCATGAATAAAGTGGTAAAAAAATGAAAGAGATAGGAAGGAGAAGAAAATGTAGAGAGAGTGTGAGAAAGAGAAGAAGAGATAAAGAGGGAGTTAAAGGGAAATAGGTTCCCCTTGTTTATATTTGGTGGGTCCTCATCACTATATGGTGTTGGGTATGTGGAAGTTGTGGATCTGATAAAAGACAAGGTGGTTCTAGAGATGTGTGTGCTCTCATGGTCATGCTTTAATTGATGTACATTAACCATGAATGTCCTTTTGGAATATGGGTCTTGGACTTGCACTACACAAAATGGGTAATCATGATAAATAATAAAAGGATCTTCCCATTAAGAATTAATCTTACATGGGTGAAAGTGGAATTGAGAGTGGAAGAGAAATATCATTTCACCTTCATGTAATACCTTTCTTAAGATATGTTTGTCATGGAGTACCTTATCCTTTTCTTTGTACAGAATAGAATTTTCATAGGAATCAAGTCAAAGAACCTCCAATGCAGTCAACTACAAAAATCTTTTTCACCATATTTTTCACAATCAAAATTAAAAGTTTTCACAGCCCAGAATGACATACGTAGGATTTCTACTTGGAAATGACATGTTTTACCAAAAACTAGTATAAAAGGAGACATCCCAATGGGTGTTTTATAGGCAGTTCGATAAGCCCAAATTTTTTCACCAAGTCTCTCAGGACAGTATTTTCTATTTTGCTTAACAATTCTCTCAAGGACTCTTTTCAATTCACTATTAAAGAGTTTATCCTTTCCATTTATTTGGGGGTGATATTTTGTTTATTTTTTATTTACAACGCCATTATTTTTAAAAATAGATTCCATGGTTCTATTACAAAAAATGGGTTCTTAAGTCACTGATCAAGGAATGGGGAGGTCCAAAGCTATTGAAGATATGGGTTTTTAGGAACTCACTAACCATATTTGAATCATCCATTCTAGTGGGTTTGGCCTCTACACACCTACAAACAGAATTGACTCCATGAAGAATGTATGATAATCCACTAGAAGGGGGGAATGTTCCCATGAAATTGATGCCCCAAACATCAAATATCTTATATAATATTAATGTATTTTGGTTCATTTCATTTAATTATGAAACTGTGCCATGATTTTGGAAAGTGGTAAATGATTGAAAGAACTCAGGTGAGTCCTTGAAGATTCAAGGCCTGAAGAATCCAGAGTCTAAGACCATTCGAGGGGTTCCTTTTGTTCCAAAGTGGATACCTTTGGGAATTGCATTACAAAACTATAAGATGGAGGAATGTTAATTTTCATCAAAACATCTCTTAATTACCATGTCATCCCATGTTTTCCAAAGCTTATTTTTTTCCCAAAAATAATGTTTTGAATGAATTTTCAACTTCATTTTTTTATTCTGAAATTTTTTCTAGAATAAAAAAAACTAAGTAATTAGAAATTGTGAAATACTATGGTGACTTTGGTGTTAGAGATGAAAGGTTCTCAGTTGGGAATTATAGATCAATGATTTCAGAATGAGATGAATTAGAAATTATACTCATGTGATCAGCCATAGGGTTTTCTTTTCTTGGACAATATTTGTTTTCAAGGTCAAACTCTTAGAGAATTAGGATCCATATTATTATCCTTGGTATAAAATCACTTTTCATGAGTATGAACTTAATAGTAGAATGGTATGTGAGGATAATGATTTTGGAACCTAAGATATAGGGACAGAATTTATCTAATGAAAAAAACATTGCAAAAATTTCATTTTTAGTCCCTGTGTAGTGAGATTGAGTTTCATCCATTGTTTATGAGTCACAATAGATGACATGAGCAATTTTTTCTCCTCTTTGACCAAGAACTACCCTAACAACTCTATCAGAAGTATCACACATAAACTCAAAGGGTATGGACCAATCTAGGGGTTGGGTTATTAGGGAAGATGTAAGTGTGGTTTTGTGTTCAATGAATGATCTATTTCAGACCTCATATAAATGGAAAGTGACCTCATTTAGAAACCAATTGAGTGTAAGGGAAATCCTTCTGATGATATAAATGAATGATTGAGAGAAACCAGTATGACCGAGTAATGAATGGATATCTTGAAGAGAGGTTGGTTCATGAAATGATTGGATCATTTTTTTTGGCAGGATCAACATCAATACCCTTTTTTGAAATGGTTCTCCCTTAAATAATCCCATTTTCAACCATGAAGTGTAATTTATTAGAATTTAATTCAAGGTTACCCTAGACACCCTTTTTAAGGACTAGAGAGAGTGAATTCATGCAATATTCAAATAACATACCATAAATTTTCAATTCATCCATGAATACTTCCATGAAGTGTTCAATGAATTCATAAAATATACTCATCATACACCTATGTAATGTTATAAGAGTATTTTAAAGTCCAAAATGCATTCTTCTATATTCATATGTTCCAAAGGGGAAAGTGAAAGTAGCCTTTTTTTGGTCCTGAGGTGTGATTGGGATTTGGAAGTAACCAGTGTATCCATCAAGAATGAAATATTGTGACTTTCTACCTATTCATTCTAGAATTTGATCAAGTAATGGAATAAGGTATTGATATTTTCTGGTTTCTACATTCAATTTCCTATAATCGATGCACACACACCATTTTTCTTCACTCGAGTTGTGAGTACCTCCCCATGTTCATTTGTGACAACAGTTATCTCACCCTTCTTAGGTACAACTTGAATTGGATAAACCCATTCACTATTGTAAATTGGATTGATAATACAAGAATGAATAATCTTCATGATCTCATCCCTAACTACCTCATGTTTAAGTGGATTGAGTCTTCTTTGTGGTGTCTAATTTGTTTGGATGATTCCTCAAGATGGATATTATGCATGAAAAGGGTGGGGTTTATTCCTAATATGTCATCTGGGGTCCAACCTAAGGCCTTTTTGTTTTCCTATGACATATGATGAAGTGTGAACTCCTCAGTTTCAGTAAGTGAAGAAGATATAATGACGAGTGATCATGGAAAATCAATGTATATTTCAGGAGTTCAGGAAGAGGTTTCATATTAGTCTCATCTTTCATTTGTGGGTAAGATAACTCATAAATTTGGGATGGGACTACAGTAGCTTTTTATTTGTTTTCCTTAATAATTTCTATGGTGGGAAAATAGATATCATAGTTTAGATAAGATTCAAGAGATTTTTTAAGATCATCTATATTTTTGGAGTCTGTGAATGAGAGGTCAACATCAGCTTCCCAATTTATGACTTGGTTAATCAGGGTAAAAATATCACAAGATCCTCTCTCATTATAACATGTTGAACATGATGGAATGGGGTTCAATTGACTCTCAGAATTATACTCATATTCATGGATTGAGAATGTAGAGTACTCCTCAGATGGGTATCACATGTCCTGAAAAATGTTAAAGTTGCCCACTTGGTCACAAAATTTCATGGATAAGATCTCTGTATGGACATCAATATTGGTTCTTGCTTTCATTAAGAATGGTATAACTATAATTAGGGTAGATCAAGAAGAGTTCATCTCACCTTCCATGTTAAGAAGATAGAAATCAGCATGGAAGATAATATAATTCACACAAACAAGGACATCTTCGATTATACCCTCAGGACTAGCAATGCTTTGATTGGACAATTTAATGACAACACCCATGGATGTAAGAGATTAAGACCAAGGTTGGTAAAGATGGATTTGTTCATGACATTAATTGATGATCTTAGGTCTATGAGTGCTTCATCAATGTTGGAACTTCCAATTTGGTATGGAATCATAAAGGTCCCTGGATCTTGTCACTTTATGGGAATAGACTGTTGGGTGGAAACATTTTCCAAGTTACTATGTTTCCCATTATGGGTGCACAATTCCTTAAGAATCTTGGCATACTTATGGATTTGTTTTATGGAATGTAATATTGAAATTTTGAATTCGACACATCTAATAATGCTGAGTATTTTAGGATCGGCATCAAAGGACTTCCATGGCTTTGAAACAGCCTGAAGAAAAGGAATTGGGTTCCTAAGTGGAATGGAAGGAGGTGAGGGAATGGTTTTATGTTAATTTTCTAAAAAAATATCTTTTAATTAATTATTTCAACATTTAAAGAGGTGTTGGAGTGATCATCATGTGGCATAAATATTTTTTTTCTGGATCTGTGTTCAATTGCACTTACATTGCACTTGGGGTTAGCTAATGGTTGTGTTTGGAGTTCGGAAGAATTTGATTGTTTTTTTATGGATCAGTTGGGATGCAAGTTGACCAATTTGGGTTCCAATATTCATAATTCTAGAATGGGTGAAGGTGGAAAGATCTTTCACGATATTTTCCCATCGTTACTTGGAAGAATAGGCTTGTCTGGAATTGGGATTGCCTTGATTTTGGTGATTTGGAAAGTGATTTTATTTGTTTGGGAATTGGGAAGGCTCATTAGGATAGTTTAATCTAGGAGGGTAAATAGGAGTATTGATCCATGGGGGTTGAGGAACAAAAGGATAAGGTTAATGGAAGATACCACCACCTTGACCAAATTTGAATTGCTTTATCTTTTGAGGAGGTAATTGAGGGGGTTGAGAAATGGGATATCCATACCTCAAGCCTTGGTTAATGGTAGAATAGAAGGGATCAGAATAGAGTTGGTTAAGGTTTCTAATGAACTAACCTGATTTTTTAGGTTTGATGTTCCTCTGAGAATATGTTTCATTGAGCTCCATTGGTCCCGATGAATTAGATGGATCCTCTTGAAGTTTTCGACATGTGTCAGATGGATGAGATGGGGAGTTATAGATTCCATAGTTAATGATAGTTCTAGGGAATAAAGATTGTGGAGAATATGAGTTTGGGACCTTTCATGCCACCACTAGTTATCGCATAGGACCAGTAAGTAAACTCATCCACTCTGTCATCTTGTTGGGATCTACAGATTTATTATCATGGACTTTTTCGACTTGAGCATGTTCTCTAGTATGGAAGTTTTGTGTATTTGTATATCTGTTTCTTATGAGACGTATTGTAGTTGTGAGTGTTTTATCAATAAGATCACCACTAATTGTGGCATCAATGAGAGTTCTCTCCATATCCAATAATACCTTGTAGAAGTATTGGATCAAGATTTGGTCATGGATTTGGTGGTGTGGGTAGGTTTCCAAAGGATTTTTGAACCTCTACCAGTAATCAATGAGTGACTCATTGGGGAAATGATGGATACCAATCGTTTCCTTTCGAATAGAAGAAATAAAAGAATCAAAAAAAAAAATTTTCTAAGCAAATTCACTTCCTTTCATTCCATGTGGTTGTGGAACCAAGAAGAAGGTAGTAGAGCCATGACTTGGCAGTGTCAGCTAGGGAGAAATTATTGGACTTTTATTTATTCCTTAGAAACCTCTTGAGGATTCATGGTAGATCACAACACTTGGAGCTCTTTAAGGTGGAGATGTGGATCCTCATCGGCTAGACCGTGGAAATGAGGAAGAAGATGAATCAAACTCTATTTGAGTTCAAATATACCCTCAATGTTTGGATATTGAATAAAAAAGGTCGGTACTTCTTATCAGGGGTAGAAAGTTCTTTAATTGTTTATTCTCTAGGATTATCTATATCTAATTCAATTGGTTTTACAAGGACTGATTTTGGAATGAGTTTATTATCTCTTATGTTCCTCTTATGTTGGAAAAGATATTAATTTATTTCATGGTTAAACAATTCCAAGGGATTGTTTGGGAGGCTATTGGGAATTCAGAGAAAATTTTGAAGGATGAGAAATATGGGTTTTTCATTGTGTGTTTTTATTATTTTTTTTGAGAAGGCTAGTTTTTTTAATTTTTTTTTTAATTTTTTTTTGTTTTTTTTATAATAAAAAATCTACTGAATAATTAATTCACCATCCTCAAAAAAGGATCCATTTGAAGCATGTCTTATTTTCATCTGTAAACCGTTCAAGGTTTTAGGGTTCTACTAATATTTATAGAAGCACTCTGGTCAAATCCTTGTAAAAGATACTTTTTCTAGTCGATAGTTTTTAATAGATTTTATTTTGATTGGGGTTTTATTTAAAGATATTAAATGAAGTGATTGATTTTTAATGTTTGATTTAACAATTTAATAAATATTAATCTGAGTTCCTCATTAGAGAGTTAGGCTTTTGATATCCTTGATCTCTTCTTTATATTTCATTAAATTAACACCCACTTCACAGGACAACTTTGATCGGAATTCCCAAGTGTTAAGGCTTTAATATAACCCTTAACATAACTTAGGGTTCTAATATTAATCATATCTTATTAATGTTAGTGTATTTATGGTTCCAATATTTCCTGGAAACCACATGTTAATCAAAATAAGTCATTAACTTTTGACATGTTAAGTCCAACATACACAATGTTAATTTGATGAATATTTATCAATAAAATACTCTGAATCAATTAACATACCTAAATTTCGACTCAACCCAATGAGATATATTCTTATCCATTGAGAATATTAGTAATCTGGATTATTATATTTATGATGATGAATTAATATGATAAGTAAAATAATAGGATAAGAAAAGAGTTTTGCATTGAACACACACACAAATGGTGAAGAGAATTAAATATCTAATTTCTATTGAATAAGACAGAAAAATAGAAAATGAATTTTGAACTGGTTTAGAAAATTGTATGAACATTAATATTACAAAATAGTGGGGGTATTATATTAATATATAATTATACAGTAACATGTATTAATATAGAATTACAAAACAAACACCTACAAGATTACAAACGAAGAAGAACACAAAATAAAATGAAAAGAAGAAAGGAGAAATGGTATCTCATATTGAATCCTGATTATGGAAGATCCTCTTAACCCTTTAGTAGATCCTTGGTCGTTCAAAACTATCCTTCTTTTCTCTTAAATGATAACCCCTTTCAAGGAGAATAGGGTATGTATTTAAGCCCAATGTTGGTGGACTATTTGCATTCTGAATCTTCCCCTCCACTTAGATCGAATATTGGACCATCCAGGATGCAGAATCTTGGAATATCTTCTTCTTACAAGTTTTATATATACATTTTTTGTCTACTCTGAATATATGGTGGAAATGGGACTTAAGGACCCAAATTCATGGTGGTTTTATTAAACAATTTTAAACTTTCCATTTCTACACTTGATTTTTCAAAGTCCATAATGTGAATGGGTTTTTAATAGAATGATGCCATAAATTTAGAAAACATTATTCAAAAAATATTTCCACCTAAATAATCTCTTTTATACTGAAAAAAAATTAACTTGAATGGATTTTTCAATTTTGATAAATGTCAATATTGGTGTGATGATTTTAATTCCAAGACAGAATGGTGGGCTGCATTTAAATACATTTTTTGTGCCCCTTGTTAGTAGAGTTGGGACTTTAAATTTTTTTAAAATATTAATGGTATTGTACCCATACTATTGGTTTAAAATCAATGATTTTAGACTTCTAGATTGATCTATGTAATTAAATATTCATGGTTAGTCGATTTTCTTCATAGATTATGTGGGCCTTATTATTTGGTATATATCACCCTTCAAATGGTAGAATTTGATAATGATTTCATATAAGGATATGTTGTAAATTGAATAAGGAATCCTAAAAAACAATAACCATGCAATTTTTAAAAGTAGGGTGAAAGTTATAATTAAAATAGTAAACTGACATAATTATACAACTTTAAATAATGCTCAAAAGTTATATTATGTATTATAACATGAGTATCTCACACCAATTACACACTTTTACATGAAATTTAATAAAGGGGGTATACATAATGTTATGAATAAATGAATAAAATTAAGGAACCCATAGGTTTCATGTGTGGAATGGGCATGAGGTAGGAATATGAAGATATGTGGGACATGATGGGTGTCAGGTATGACCCAGGATCACTTGATGAGGTATTGGAATGATGATGTGTCATGGGATGACTTTTGAGTGTGAGAATGGTTGTTGTACCAAAATATTTGTTTGAGTTTTGGGACACGATGTGACTGGGGTAGGTAACTCCTAAGGAGGGAAGTGCCTTGAAGGATTTTACCTATGACCTTGTAACTTCGGTAGTCTGGGTTAATTTTAATTGGTTGTAAATTTTTTTACATTTTATAGGTTTTGATTTATAGGTTGGGGATGAGATATTCTCTTATGGGGAGACTATAATGTCCTTGGTTTAGGAGTGGTTCTACTTCCTCACCCATTTTGGATTTTCAAAGTTTGGTGGGTCATCCAACTCTATTATTATTTATTAGAAAAGAGTTATAAGAGTTTATTGACCCAATAACATGTTTTTAGAAAACTCTCAATGATCAAAAAGTGTCTCGATGTTATTTTTGGGTTTTGGGTGTGTAAAAGGTAGAAAAACCATGTTCATGGGGTGTACAGACTGGAGTGAACAGTTTGGACAACCTGTATGGCCTCCTAGGAGAAACCATGTGGCCCTCCAAGTTTACTGGACATGGTTTGTAAATGCTTTCTAGGGGGAACACATCTGGGTGGCCCCTCTGTAGTTTTTAGGAGAGTTGATTCTCATGGTTATTGACTGTTTGGAAAATCATGCAAATCAACCATGTCAGGTTCCCTTTGGATAGTGGGTGTTGCACAGTTGGTGCACAGTAATCCAAGCTATGAGATATAATAGTTATCCTCAATTAAAGAAGAGAAATTTATATTTTTCCTCCCTCCTATTTATCTATTTCCTACTTATTTATCCTCCTTTTGTAATGAAGTGTAGAGAGGGTTCCCTATTTTTCCTATATCCTAATATTTGACCCATATCACCTATCTCAGCTCTGTTTCTAGATCTGTCTGCAACATTGGATGCATATTGGTAAGACTCAAAATCCTCTTTACTACTTTCTCATATTCTCTTGCCTTATAAGGCACTAAATATGTGTATGAAAATTTACCCAATTTTCATGGTGTTTGTCTAAAACATCAATTTCTTCCAAACCTGTTCTAGTTAGAGGCTCATATCATACATTCATATGTCCAAAAACACAAGGTAGGTGATTCTTATCATTATTTTAGATTTTCCGGTTGCTTTGGGTGTGTGTATTTAGGCATGTTATTGGGTATACATAGTGAGACAATATTAATTTAATGGTTGACTTTATTTATTTAATTTATGCCTTAAGAGATTTTTATGGGCATGCTCAATCATGATTTCAAATGGTACTTCCTAGTGAAAGGCTTCAAACTTTCGGAATAGTAAATTGGGGTGTTTTATTTATTAAATTGAATTATTTTGATGATATAAATTGGTTGTTATGAGTTCCATGGGAACTGGATGATATTGGTATGAGGGTTGTGATGTGCATTCCAGCGAGTTTGAGGTGAAATAGTCACAAATAGGGGCTTGACCTAAGGCATTTGGGTTATGTTGATCACTCGTTAGGCTACTTAGTCGTCAGGATGAGGTGACCATGTTGTCGGGCTATGGGTAAGACTCGTTTGATATTGGATGGTCTGGACCATCATATTTAGCGATATAGTCATTCGGGAATAAGGTTCTGTATTAAGTGTCTTAGGGATTTGTTGTGTGATTTTTTCTCACTCATGTTTCCCAATTCACTGTGTGGAGTCATGTGCGATAGTAGGACTCATATGTTGAGGTGGTATTGACCAATCATATGGGAGAGGACTCATTTATAAGTATATTAGGATTATGGTTGTAGGTGATTATTTTAGAAAGTCACAAGGATGGTGAGGATCCATCGATTGACAGTATCGAGAATACCATTTGGGGCTGAGGCCCTCTGCACTTGAAGCTGATGTTCCATAACTTATTTATAATGATGAACATCACCATTCCTAAAGATATTGGACTTTGAGTCAATGGGATCTTTCAAAAAGAGGTTTGAGGGATCAGGTATTGATTATTAGGGTGTACCTTTGGAACATTGGCTATTTTATGGACACGAGGTGTCGATGGGAATGAGGTTCTAGGAGATTTTGGTATGGAAGCTGAGGGATAACCTAGACTATTTCACATTAGGGTATTCCTTGGGATTATTATAGGTATACCTTCCACTATAGTTACGCCGGTGATGGTTGAAGAAGTTGAATTACCTCTTTATGGTTTCTGAGCACAATGGGATCATATTATATATATTGTTGTGTAGTTACCCTTTTATTTATTTATAGTACACACCTGCATAACTCACAATTGTAATATAGGCATGTGTTTGTGGTGGCCTACTAAGATTATCTCTCAGACCCTACATAGACACTTCGGGGCATGTGCAGATTTAATGGATTTGTGTTCAGGTAAATGTTTAGGATCAGGATTTGTATTTTATAAATATATTTTTCATGGGGTTTATGTAAAGGGACCATGGGTTCTTTCCTCTATTATATTTTTCTTTTTTATTTCTCTATTAGTATATTATTATATGTACACACTTATTTCATACATTGGTTACCCTTAATCTTATTGTCTGTATGACCAGATATTTATACATGGTATATTTTTGTACCTATAAATGGAATGTTGTATTGTTTATTTATTTCTCTATTTTTGGTTATTATGATTCTAGAATTGTATGATATTTATTTCTTCCACAATTAGTTGGTTATTGGTTCAATATCCTTTTGTCTTTATTTTACACTACCTTATTTATATATTAACCATTATTCTTTCATCAACAAAGGGTATAGTATCGCCATAATCGCCTATTTACACCCTCGTTGCTAGTCTATAGTATTTAGAATATGGGGAGGCGTGACTAAGGCCAAGTGTCTAACTGGCGCAAAGCACTAGAGTGGGAAAATGGGTTATAGTGCTAAAAAATATATTCTAAAAATCATGGAATAAATTATCATGATATTACTTTTCTATAGTGATTATATTATATGCATCCTAATAATATCTTTATATTGTCACCTGATAATTAAATATATCTCTAAAGAAGCTCATTTCCATCTATTTATGGGTTCTTTATACTTCCCCCCAAAATTTCTTCAAGGTCCTCCATAACCTTCTTAGAAAATGTATTCAATCAAATTTTAATCAAATAGAGTTTGTGTGGTTTAATTTTCCTTCTTCAAGTCCACACATACATCCTTCTTCCAATTACTTTCAATACTTGGCCTTTCTCAATTTAGTGTTATAGTTGTAGTACTGGAATTCCTAATGAACTTATTGGATTCAAAAAAACACTGGGTTTCAGTCATATTTTTTCCCTATTCTTCAAGGCATAAATTTTTCTGAGATTCCTTGGGATCTTCTTCAATATATAGTAGTTTTCTTCCTTTATATTCAGTATCAGGTTCCCTCAAAGTTTCATAAAATCCATTACACTTCTACAAAATTTATATTCACATAATATCTTATGACTGTTATTGAAATAATATTTCTATATATGATATGGTATTTCCATTTTAATTATGGTAGGATTTTTTTATTCTCACTAAAACTCATTTTAATAGATTTATTTTCTCTATATTTAATCTTATTATGGTTCAATATTGTTTCCCTCTTTATTCAGTATTCAAATTACAATAATTAAATTATTTCAGAAAATATTTGTAATAATATTCTTTTCAAATCCTTAGTGTATTAAAATAATTGTGTTATGGAACATGTGGATTGTTGTGTGGAATTAATATTTATAAACACTCTAGCTTGAATCATCTTAAACATGATTAGTTCTCTCATCATGAATCATGTTTTATTTAAATTATCACAATATTTAAATTCATGAATAAAATTACATTGTGGAATCTAGTTTAATATATCTTAGAATATTTATTATAATATTTCCTAAAATAAAAAATTAAGGAAAAGTCAAAATATTTTTTCAACAGACATCATCCTTATATTTCCCTCATTGACTCTTATAAAACTAAATTGATCATTAAGTAATAGGAAAACGTGCTTATACATCCTAAAAATTATTCTTACATATATGTGAAATCATTTTATAAAGTGGCATGATCCTTATGAAATCCATAGATCATCCTTAGGATGTATCCAAAATCTTTAAATAGACTATAGTGATCATCACATAGATGGTAGGTTATTCTTTGGAAATATATCTCAAGGATAAATGATCCTTATATATCATTAAAATGATCCTGATATTTCCCTAATTACTTTTCCAAATCTTCATCGTAGATTATAGATAATGCCTATACAGATCTGTGATGATCCTTAGATAGGTGTGGATCATCCTTACATAGATGTAAAAAATCATCCATATGAACTTCACTTAGTCATTCTCATCCCTAATTTATATATATTTCAGACATAACTCAATTAAATTCATAACATCTTTAATTAATCCTGAGGCATTTCCATTTTCTTCAAATCATCTAACAATATCATCCAAAACATTCACTTAGTTATTCATATAATCATTCAAAGGATTTACTTCAATGGATGGATCATCAAGAATAAATCTACTCTATTTCATTCATAACAAAGACTTTCAAAAAACATAATTGATGGTTTCTTCCAAAATTCATCAAATTTTATAGGCAACACTTCCACATACTCAATACATTTCTTTGGCATGATAAAAATTACACCAATTATAATAAATAAGTGGTTTTTACTTGAATCTATCAATACAAGATATTAAAGATATGATTGAAAACTTATCCAAACTTTTTTACCAAAAATTCATGGCCATCAACTCTAACAAATATTGAATAATTATTTTCTTACTAGTAATGATATTTATTGACGCAAATAAAATACATTCAATGCTCACTTAAACATTATATGAGAAGTTTATATTTAATTTTATTAACCCAAATATTCATATCATATGACTCATGATTGAGAGGATTTAAAATTAAAAATGGGATGTATATTTTTATACATAAATTTAAATTAAAAACATAATGTAAAAATATTTTTTCAATTTATTTGAAAAAAAATATGTATCATTAATAAGTATATAATTTTTAAATATAATGATAAAAATTTATTTTTACTAATATGAGGGATTTATGGGGAAAGACACTATATTGTTATCTCATCTCAAAAATTAATGCAAAATAAAAAATTTCTCTCATACCTTATACTGGGGAGAAAATTTTCTCACCGAATTTATGAAACTTGAGGAAATTTGAACAAATAAAATCCATTCCCCACATCATTTTCATCCCTACGAAAGAAACTTATATATTTCATTGTGTTATTCATTGTCATATCCCATCAGTTTTTATTTGATAAACATTTTAAATCAAATTTTAAGGGTATGAAAAAAATGGTTAATTCTAAATAAATAGTTTATAAGAAGATGTATTTATTGGTGAATATATATATATATATAAAGGTATTGGATGTTTATTATATAGGTGATCAATTAATTATATAAAAATTTTATCCATGAGTGGGTAATAGATATGGTGTCAATTCTATAATATTTGTATATTGGGGATGTGGTAAATGAGGATTTCATAAAAGAGTGGTATAAGTGTTTGGTGATATTGAATAATAGAGGATCACATATTTGGAATAATTTTAATTCTTTTGTTGAGTGGATATATTATGTTGAGTTAAAGAGAAAAAGATGAGTCCTTTTTTTTGTTGTATTGTCTTTATTTTAAGTCTTTTTTTGTATGGAAGTAGATTTATTTATGGAAACAAAATTTGGATTAGAATTCGAGATATCATGATATTCCAAATCTAATTATCTTTAAAATCATGTTTTGTATGAATGAAATTTTTAGGATGAAATATAAATTGAAATATTTTAATGGATATAAATTTTCATTCTTCTCATTTATATCCCCTTGGTTTAAGATAATTTATCACAACCCCTCTATAAAGGTGTGTGGGATATGTTATTTCCCCATCATGAGAAACCTCCATTACCCTTACAATTCCATTTTAATCACCACAAAGAAGTCTCATAACCCCATTTCTAAAACACCCCTCCTCATAATTCCTCACTAAATTCCATAATCATAGTAACCCTACATCCTTTAGAAACCTATTCACTAATCTCTACTCATTGAGTCACCTGTGGAAAAAGATATATTTTGGACTATCACCATAAAAGTTTTTACCAAAGGTAAATGATAGTGGATAAAGGTGGAATCACTATTGGGGATAAAAAATATGGAATCTCAGCATGGGGATATAAATTAGGGATGATGAACTATGGGTGATCATATGGTGTTGGTGAACTAGGGATGGTGACTGGATGGGGTAAAAGTATTAGTGGGTTTACAGAATAAGGAGATGAAGGGATTTATTTTTTTGAAAAAAATAGATTCCCATAATGTTGTTACCATTTCACTATTTTTATAAAGAAACACAAATTTACTCAAATGATGGGAATATCGATCCCCATGGATACCAATTCAACCTACAAACATGGTTTGACTCATGTTATATTTTCATTAATATTTATCTACCTATCCTTCCTTTATAATAAATGATCCCTTAGTATTTATTTCATGTTAAATTAAGTATGTTTGTGAGTGTTATTTTGAATAAATGTATAGAGGATCTCATTTGTGGTGTAAGAGAATTGTTTCTCTATTTCTTCATTCATAATAATATGGGTTATGATGGGTGACTATCTATAAGTGTCTCTCATTGTTATCATTTGTTTTTAACAGATCTGTAAGTGATGATGCTTCTGATTGTATTTTTTTAATAACCTAATTTCCATATTTGTTAAGTATTTCATAAATGGTCATGATAATGTCACTAAATAAATATGATATATTATTTGGAAAAAAATTATTTTTATTCTTAAATAAATTTCATAAAAATTATTAAAACTAAGCATCAAAACCCCTATACATTTATGAAAGGTGGTTCTGATCAATCCAAATAAAAAAAATCACTCCATCACCTAACCCAACATGACTCATAATAAAATGACCTAACTTATTTGAGTGAATTTCATGGTTTTTCATATGGATTATAATAGTATTGATTGGTTTTTCAATTTTATAGTTTTTTTATATACTCTTACACATAATAGATTTCATCATTGAATCTTTATCTACTTTCCACTAACAATAATAACTGTTTTCATGACTTTATAAACATAGAATAATTATTTTTAATATAAGTTGACTAAATTTAATTTTTTTTAAACCTCTACATTCAAATTAATTTTGGTTCATAATATTTTTTATCTTTTTTAATAATTGAAACAAATTTTATAAATTATGTGGAGAAAAATATAATCAAATAAGATCGAAGAACATCTGAAAACAACAAAATATATCAAAATTGAAAAAAAAATCATTTATTTTAGATGAATTTTTTTGTCTAATGATGGGAAAATGATGGAAAATGAATATAACATACAATCACACTATAAATACAAAAAAAGAGGCAATAATTAAAGTGAACAATGTATTTCAAAAGATCTTATATCATTTCCATATTAATATATCTATATATGATATATATAAAAATCTTCAATGGTTTAGATTGATCTATATAATTGACCAAAAATCTAATAGTTTGGTTTTTTGATATGGGATAGGCCGTGGGAGACAAATGACCATAGGAATTCTCACCCAAGGGAATAGTTCTCAAGGGAATCATCACTCATACAAAGTGTGAAAATCCATAATTAATTCATAACTCACACCTTGGATATCATCAATTTCATATTATATTGTTTATCCTTAGCATAAAACCCATGTGGGAGAAAATATGTAAATAAATATTAATTGAATTATATTCCAGTTTTAAAGATCCCTCATTAAAACCCATATTAGGAAAACCAAGTTGAAAAAACCTTATGAAGGTAAAATGAGAATAGCCTTCTCAACTCCCCCTTATTAAATCATGATATAATTTTTTTATCTTTGTATCTGAATACAATGAATCAACTTTTCAAAAGTTTCAATTGTTAATTCCTTATGAATAATTATAAAATATTATCACATTATCTATTTTTTAAAATATATATCTCACCTTTATTTTTAATCTCATAGGTAAAAATAATTCTAATTAATATATATTGTGTTTTATCACATTTTATATACCCATCATTTCTTTTCCTTATATAAGATATGTTATATTCATGTAATGTAGTGGGAATATCATTATTCATAGGTAACCTGTAATTTTTTTTAAAATGGTGAATACATGATCTTAACCAAACACATTCAAATCGACTAAACATGATTTTAGGAAGATAAAATGGGTTTTATAGAAATCTAGGGATTTTATTATTCCAATATAAGTCAATAAATATCATCTTTTAGATCTAATATTATATAAATTATAAAAATATCCAATATCAATATAACAAAACAATGTTGGTTATGGATTTTTTGAATAAAATAATATTTGATTAGTATGTATTTAAAGGTACTATAATATATATTTAATACCATTCCCATTTCTATGAATAGATAAATAATTATGTATAACATAAAAATTGATTTTAAATGATATTTCTAGTATTGTATTATTTTTTATGTATAATTTTTATCTTAAAACACTAAGATATGGTGATTCCTGATAAACAAGTTGTTCATTACACTCTAATGGTAAAAAAATATCTTTATCATGATAAATAAATCATAAAATCATTGGTGTACATAATGTATGTGAACATTATATATAGAATCTTTTTAGGATTATTGTAGTATAAATCAATTTGTGAAAAAAATTATATCGTTGACATGTCAAATTTGCGACACAAGATTTTCTTTTCGAAGTCGGTCATATCAAATTCAATATTTAAATATTCCACTTCCATGGAAACCTCATTAAGAGTTTGAATAATACTCAAATAATAAAAATATATTTCAATGAAGATAAATTCAAATCCAATTCTCTTTATAAAAAAAATCAGAAAATTTGATCGTTCTTAATACCTTTTTTCATAAAATATTCTCCCATATGGTTATACCACATTTTCCCTGAATAATTTTATTTTTATAATTATTTATTCAATTTAATCATATAAAGGTCTCCATATCAATAAAAAATTTTGTGTATTTTGAATCCATTATGTATTTTCAGATAAACATCATTATTATTACTACCATAAATATATATAGTCACAAAATTGAGTAATCTAATATTTTCATGTATATATAATGTGTAATTACCCACACTATCTCATGTTAGTAGAATAAAAAGAAGTTGTGTAACAATGACTATGGAACCATGAATTAGTTTTAATTTTTAAATTAAAATTGATAATTTTCATTATTAGCCATGTTTTAAATGTTTAAAATAATTTTTTTTGGATGGGTTCTTAGGAGGAAAAGGCATTTAAGATAAACCTAGAGTGTTGGGTGATAGAGGTCAGGTAGGTGGTGGTAGCAAAAAGGCATGAGAACCATGTGGTAGTTCACAAGAGATCTAATGGGTTGGATAGTGTAACTACACCACTGACCTTGCCTCTATAGGTTTTGTGGAAATCCACCTGGGTTTCAGTGGTAGGTTGGGTGTTTTTTAAAGGGGTTAAAGGGGATATTTCAATATTTTCAATTGGTAACCCACTCATGGGGTTATTTATTGGAGAATCCACATAGAGGGGGTGATCCAAACCCCACTCCCTCTCTTCCTTGTCGCTTTTTTCATTTGATGTGGGTGGTTTGAGGCTTTTTCAGGCTGATTCGAGTTTGTTTAGCCTCATCTTCTACTATTTATTCTTGTTATTTCCTTTTTTAATTTCGGTAATTTCACCTAGGTTTAAAAGATATAGTTTCACTAGGTAAGGGTGAAAACATCCCTCTATGATGTGGGTTTCATGTGTCTTTGCAAGAGGTGGCTCATGAGCGGTAAACACGCATAATATCTCCCTCTTTTGTTACCAATAAGTCAGTTTCCTAACCGTTTTTAGTTTTTCTATCAAATTTTGATAGAATAATATGATCAATATGTATTTTATGATAAGTATTTCTATATCTATCAGCTCCTCAGTGATTCAAGAGTGATCCATTACCCATTTCTTGAGGTTCTGGAATTATTTTTTCATCTAGTGAATAATTTTTTGATTATGAATAAAGGAATGGATTTTTGAATTGATTTTCTAAATCAATTATGATTGTTTATAACTAATTGTAATTTTTTTATTCAAGGATATGAGGGTGATATTTAGGTATTATATGTGCTTAGATGATCTTAGGTTGTGGTGGTTGAGATTTTCTTATGGGGTTAACTCCATTTTTTTAGGTCGTACCTATATTTCAGGATGGGTTATGCATCATTACAAGAGATACGTGATATGTATCTTCCCACCATGTGATATTATCCTTAAAATGAAGTAAATTATTTAGTTTTCCCTTTCTATTTTTAGAAATAACTTCTATGGTTGTGATGGAATTTTTTAGTACTCTTTCTTTATGCCATGATAGTAGATGGTTGTAAGAATTAATTTAAGTGTATTGGACGTTTACTCAATATATAATGAGGCTTTAGATGAGTGATTATATGATTCATTGGACCTTATTAGTTTTTTTATCCTCCTTGGACTTTGGAGAGGTCTGTCATTGAGAGTAGTGAGTGGGAGCCATAACCTAGTATGTTCCTTTCAAAAATTAAGAGTGAGTGTGTGATAAGGGGTATGTTTGACCTTCCTTAATAATATAATTTAATACCATGCCCATATAATTACATGGGGTAAAATTAATGTATTATAGATTATGGTTTATAGAACTTAGATGAATGTATCCTTGGTAGAGTATAACCTAGTGAACATGGAATATGTTCCATTGGACTCTTTTGAGTTAGACTTGTGAGAATTATGTAAGGAGAGTGTATGTCTTAGACTAAGTGAATAATTAGTGATTCCTTATTTGAATTTTTGAATTATATGAATAATGTGTGAGGCGAGTGTTCCTACCTAGTTTTGGCTTGTGTTAACCATTTAATTTATACATTGGTTACATATTTTGATGTGGGTTGGATATGTGAAGATAGATCTAAACTATATATAATTTAGATATATGGGGTTATAAGCTAATTCAGAATACATATATAACTCTACCTAATATTTTAATTATTCCCTTTTGTATTTTTTCTAAATTATGTGACACTTTTCCCAGTTTTATTATTCTGATATGAGGTGGAAAATATCCCCCTTGTTTAGTTTTTCAATTTGGGTGTGGGGTGAACTACTCATTCACTTTAATGTTACTTATATATTGAGATAGTATTCCCACTCGTGTTGGTGAATCTTAAGGCATGATATGGAATGAACAATGTGATATTATGACGTGTGGTGTGATATTGTTCCCCGCCTTCTATATATTAATGTGTATATAGATTTTATGTCCATTATTTGATATGATTGTGTCTAGGGAAGTCTTGGAAAATTGCTTTAATATATGTATGGTATGGGATGAAACCCCCACTTACCACTTATCGTGACACCGTAGGAAGATGTTTTGAGTTACACTAATGATTCCTATGGAGTATTATAGAATTTCCATTGGGTTATTGGATAATGGTGATGGGAAAAATGACCAATTAAACTAATGATCCATATTATGTTAAATGATTTTACCAATTACTTGTTAATAACCTTGGGAATAGGATTTACATACCATGATGTGACAAAGTGAAGGAATAGGAAAAGATTCCCAAGATGGAATTCCTAGATTTTTTTTATTTCCTTTAGAAGTCTGATGTACTTCCCATATTCTGATACTTCTAATAAATGGGATTATATGCTCAGGACTAAATGTACAATTCTTTTTTATTTACCTTGGGATTTATATTGAATGCCTAAGATTTGGAATATCCAATAAATGGTAAATTATTATTGGATTTAAATGGTTTCCTATGGGATCAAATTTCCTTTCTTATTATGATTCCTATGATTGGGGATACTATTCCATCTTGAGATTATTCCTATGGACAAAGAATGTATTATAATAACCCTACTCTTTATTACACATTAATACTTGATTTATTACAAAAGAGTACGCATAATAGAACCCGAATGATCTATAATTCTAGTGAATTTATTAATCTGGTACATTACATAAAAACATATAACATGGGATACAAAAAATTATTGAACACTTCCATGACATGGTCATAATATTCTAATTAACATAAATCTGTGTGGGATAACCTGGAAACATACATATGAAAGGGATTATATCCAAATCCCAAAAAGGTAATAAACATGTAATAAGTGATACATATTAGATAATAGTCATATCAATGAGAAATAAAAGTAAAATTTTAATAAGTCATTATATACCATGATAATCATAACATGAGAAGTGTGGTAGCATAATAAGGGATGTGTGGAAATAACTTAAAATGCTGAATCAGGAACATAGGTCAAGGGTAAACTACCAAGACCTCCTGGTGGAAAAATTCCCATAAAGGAATTAGATACACCCATATCCAGACATGATGTATCATGATACTAAATATTACCCATTACATTGGAGCAGTATCTGGGTTCTCCCATTATAATCATTTCATTCTCGTGCTTATGTGTTGCACATTGATCATTAAACAAGGATTCATTCATAATTGTAATTTATTCCACGATCTAGGAATATAGAATTAAAAAATTTAAGACCCATGTCAATTATTATATATTTATAAAGTTGAATAACCTTGATATAATAATGGTTATGGTATTCACCACACACTTGTTTTGGCAAGGAAAATTGCGGGTAAAATTTCGACAGTGAAATATTGATACATAAAAAATTTATAAAAATGTTTGATGTAAGATAAATAGGTATATAATTATTTTCAAATAAAATGGTAGGTAATAGAAAAATGTTAAATAATATAAAAACAATAGACTTTATAAATATAAGGCATAAGGTAATGAAGAAACATGAATAGATAAAATAATCCTTATGAAATTTCAGCATGGTAATTGGTGTATATAAAGGATCATGGGAGGATTAATGGTATTGAATGGAATGTATAATAATTTATACATAAAATGTAATATAATGGTAATATAGAATATAATATCCCATCATAAGAAATTAAAATAAAAAATACATAACCTAAAATGGAGTGCTTGATATATTAAAATAATAGAAGATCCCTTATGGAATTTCGGTTTAGTAACGACTTAGGTAATGGTAGAAATGAGAGAGGATAAATAATATCCAACTAAAATAACATAAATTGGGTTGTAAAATAATTTTCATAAATAAATTAAATTATCAACCATTTCAATTAAGAATAAATATTCTAAATAAGAATCTCTAATTGACTTTACAAGAAGAAGAGACACAAAATGAGTTCCAATTATGAATGGATATCATGGTTTTCTTGAAATTAAAAAAAAGAATATTTAAAGGACGATCTTATATTTAATGATGGAAAATGATTCATTGAATAATTATACTATTGCATAAATATTCAAGAAACTTGTTGAGAAGGAGTTTTTATATATGAGAAATATTGGAGATCTTAGTGACATTATTTAATTAAGATACAAGACTGTTTTTATTTCCAAAAAAAATGGTTTCTAATAATTAGTAGTTTAAATTACTTAATTTTAATTTTATTGTAGTTGTGGATTATTTTTTAAAAAAATGGTATGAAAACAAAACGATTGTTAACCATATTGGAGAATATTTAAAATCAATAGACAAATATGTTTCTTCCAAAATAGAAACATTATTTCTTTCATAATAAATATTTCACGCTAAATTAAAACACTCAAGTGTTCAAAAAATTATAAAAAATTTAAATAAATGTAAATAATTTTACATGGTCAATAATAAATGAAAATATACCCATCGTAAAATCAAGAGTTGGTTTTGAAAAACCAAAAAATAGTGAGTGGAAAAAGAAATAGGTTTAGGATGCAAGTACTAGAAATCACAAAGTAAAATAGTTTAATTTTATTCATTTGATGGTTGGAAAAAATTAGATGAGTTTATATGTAAATAAAATACAATAATTAGTTTTAAAGTAATAAATTTTCAATCTAATAAAAAAATTTGATTTAAAGAAAGATATAAGTTATGAAGAGTGTAAAAATACAAATAATATATTTTTTCGTGTTAAATTATTTTATCAATACAAGTTTGGATATTATTTTTGTAGCACCCCGACCCCAGTTACCCAGAGTGAGTGCATTATTTTAATATGTTGGCATGATTACAAGGAATCAAGTCCTGAAGGACCGATCAGTTTAGCAGTCTTGGAAAATAAATTACATACATGAATGTTACATTACACTTCATAACATACAAAACAACATAAATAATCATTTATGAATTTCATTATCCCCTTGTCTTAACCCTGAATATCAATCACAATACACTTCTTGGAATCCTGGAAAAAATAAAACACAGAAAGGCGTGAGCTCACGCTTGTCACTAACTAAGTCCAATGCATTCCTCATATGAAAAGGTCTAAACATAACATAAACACTCTTATTAAAACTAGCAAACGAAATGTCAATACTCTACCCATAAACCATGAATGGTATAAAAATAACAAATCCACAGTCAATCATATCACAAAACCTTCAACGCAATATGGAAGATTTGTATCATGATAAATAAACTTCAAAACAAGTTTAAAGTCCACTAAATAATTTTGACATGGATGAAAATTATTTGTAAAACTCTTTTAGAGAAATACACCTTTTACATGAAAACATTTAAAAGTTACAAAATTTAGAAAAGGATTCATTTAAATAAATTTTAAATCAAAGTGTCCCATACCACTTTGAAACTTTTTAAATGAATTAACATTTTAAAAACATTAATGTCCATATAAATAAATCCTTAAAAACCATTTTGAAGACATAGACATTAATAAGAATGATTTAGAAGAATAAATATTTAAAACATTTGAAATGATGCTTTAGTAAATAATTCCCTTAAAAGAATCACTTTGAGAACACTTTCATAAAACATGGACATAGATAATAGATATTTCCCAGTTGATACTTACGTAAAAACAACCTCGGATAATAAAGAGATTGTGAAATTAACCTTTACCATTTTGGTGACTTACGAAACATACAACCCATGAAAAAGGTATCATACAATGAATATGTAAATACAAATAAATTAAAGTGTATTACACAAATAATACAATTATGGGTAGTACATAAACCACACAAAAGTTAATAGTGGCAATATAGCACGAATATCACGGGAATAAGGAGTGAGATGAAAACCCCTTACCTTGCACTTTACTTTAGTCGTCGGTACGTTTAACCTTCTATATGAAGACTATATTATGTTATTAAATTATACCAGAACAATATTAATATTTATGATATCATACATTATTCATTTATGACTTTATACTACCCAATTAATAATAATTTCCATGGTATATTAATATTTCGGGTAATAATCGATTTCTTTATCATGTGTGTTTTAACTTGTTACTTCTGATTGTATCACATAGATCAGGATTTCAATAATTATAGAATATAAAACATGAATTATATATCATATATATTTTGAATATAAATATGTATAATAGTAACATATATGAAATGGAAAAACACCATTTATAGAGACAGTAGTCCGTACGTACGCATAAACGTTGTTTCCGTTTTCGTATAGTATTGAACAGAAGTAAGTGAATAAGATGTATATATGTAAAAAAATACTTATATATATATAAATATATATATCTCCAGTAGAATTATTATTTCATATATTAAATAATTAATAGTAATATATATATATATTTTTATAATCGTCGAGGAATGGTGAACTTGGAAATGAATCTCATCACGTCGTGGAGACGGTAATCCGTACGTACACACGAGCAAAAGTATCATTATTTTGATATTAAAATAATATATAATTGGATGTTATATCATTTATACAGAATCATTATCATGTTATATTTATTATTTACGTTAATTATACATCATTATTATACCCATCTAAATAATAATATATTGAATAACAATTTCACCACAACCTGGAGACGGTAGGCCGTACGTTCGCACGACTGGTGACATGTGATTCACGGGATGGATAGAATAATGAATTTTTTTGTTCCATAATTATAATAACATCACAGTATATAGAAGATACTGGAGTTATTATTTTAGAATGGAAATAACAAGGAAAGAAGAAGTTGAAGAAGAAAGGAACTTTAAAGAGGGTGGGGAAAACGTTACCTCTTCTTCGGGTTCTTCCTTTTTATTTGATCAAAAGGGCTCCTTAGGATGGATTTATGATCAAAATAAGTCCTCTAGGATGAATTTAGGGAAGTTGGGAGGATATTTTGGCAGATGATGGCCGATCCAAATGGCTTTGAACGTGTGAATTAACGAGAGGGGAGAGTTCCCTTTTATAAGAGGGGTGAGGGGCTCTTTAGAAAAAACATAAAGTATTATTTTATAATAAAATCATATTCGGTATCTAATGGATAAAAAGTGTATTATTAAAAATACTAAGGTGGGTATGGGTCTAAATACTTTCAACCAATAGATTTTAGATAGGTTTGGGTCATTTTATAAACCTTATCTTTTAGTTTTAACTCTTGGTTAATTAGTTCGACACTTACCATCTCACTTTGTATTTTTATATTATATAGTTAATAAACATACTATATAAATCCAAGAGACCACCAAGTTTTACATTATTGATAAACCTATAATGATACCAGTCATTTGGTCGACCATTAGATTTTTAGGAATTTAATATCTATTAATAATTTAATATTTGTTTTAAAAAACTATTTTATGTAAATTTTGACACTATTGGGTATTTGATTTTTTTGAAAATCATAACAGCATGATTACTTCAAAATAAGTTAATTAAATCAATACTCAAATGTCATATTAACCTATAAAATTAGTTTAATTAATTAAAAGTCTCAAATTATATTTATTTGGATATTTATAATATAAATTATTTTAATATTTAACTAATAAGGTAATTACTGCATCATCATGGTGTCAAAAATAAATTAAATTATTTAATGTCTAAAAATTATAAATAAAATACCATTATGTAGGAAATCGTTTTTTATTTCTAATGAATATTTATAGTTGAAAATATAACATATATAACCATATGTAAAAAAAGTTTTTCTAAAAGATATAGGATTATGTTTTTTTTGTATTTAATTTAACTTAATTAATATAAAGTGTCATTATCACTTACAAGTAGATCCATGGGGTCCCAAAATCGACCCAAATAATTACATGGTCGGACATTTATCAACCAATAGGGTTAAAACATGTTTTAGGGTAATTTATTATTATTATAATATTATTTGTTTTACGCTTATTTACCGGATTTACCTTTTAACCATGGTAAATAAAATATTTACCGAAGTAATTATTCAAAATGTCTAAATATAAAAGTTAACTATTTAAAAAATTTGGACATCCTGATTCCAAATATGGAGTCCATTTTTCCAAATTCAAAACACATAAGTGGCAGAAATGAATTTAAAATTAATTTCCGCTGTCAAAATAAAAAGCGTGTTTTTAAGAGATAATAACTATCAAAAGATTGACACTTGTTTATGTCCAGTTTAAATGTGAAATTATGTCCAGTGACCAAAATTGTATTAAATTTTAAAAATATATTCTAAATATACTTTAAAACAACTCAAATTCATAATTTATCACTATTAATTATTTCGATTAAAAAAATTTGTTTTTAATAAAAATTTAGTAATTTTCACTATCCATCAAAATATAAAAGTTATCCGTAAAGTACCAAAATTTCATCCTAAAATAATTTCGATATTCCAAATCCAAAAATGAAGTCCATTTTGAAAGATATAATGTATAAAATCTCAAAAAAGTAGGTATTACTATTCATAAGGGCTAGTTTGATTGGTTGTGGTGTGTGTTAGAACTCGAAGTTGCATAAAACACACGATACTGTATTATTCAAATAGAAGTGTACCGAGGAATATTGGGGTGTTACATTGTAAATTTTTTATGTCCCCATTATAAAGAATAAATTTATTTAGTCAAATTGAATATATAAAAGTTTTAATATATCGTATTTAAAAAGGGTTCACCATTAATAGTCAGTAAAAGTTTATTTTGGAAAAATACTTCCTTTATCTGAAAAAAAGGAATTTGTTCTTAAATTATGTCTAAGAAACTCATAATATGGATTATAAAATAATCAGGATTATATAAAGTTCAAAATTTAGTTAATACTATTAATAACCTCTTTTGAACGGCTAGTTTGGTAAGTCCTGGTGCGCTTGAACTCGGTGTTGCGTGTAGTGCAAGTTATTGAATTATTTTGAAGAAATAACGCACTATGAAATAATGGGGTTCTACATTCTCCCCTCCTTCAATAAATTTCATCCTCACAACTTGAGAATGTTCTTCAAAAATAAAATGTTGAAAATAGAAAATATCTTTGTGGGAAAACCCACATCAGAAATTGGGTTAATAAAATTTAGTCTTAATAAGTGGAAAAGAGAAATGAAAGGGTCACCACCAAATTATGATCTCTATTAGGAGAACATTGGTGGAAAATAGAGACTTAAAATTGGAGGGAAAACGTAAATATTTATAGGTAGTGATTGAGGTCATCAATCATAAACAAGTGTAAAATCGAGGTCCTTAAATTCATCAATCTATGAAGATTTGAAATAGCATAGATTCAACAAAACATAGGGTATTAGGATAACAAATTTTTGGTTTTAGGATCCCTTAAAAAAGTATAAGAATTAATTTCTTCATAGAATAAGAGAAGAGGAAAAATCTATTCTTGAAAAGTAGAGTTCCATCCTTTAACTAATTTCTACCTCAAACTTTTCTTTCACTCTAAAAAATAATAGAATGTAAAAAAATATTATATTTATCCTATTTGTATAGGGTTCCAAAAAATGAATTTATAATTCATCTACCATATCTTAAAAAACTACATTATTAATCCAGGACATCACATGGGCCAGTTATAGGTGATATACCCTTATCACCCTTCGGTTGTGGGTTTAAGTCTCGCAGCCTTGCTGGACGCGACAGGTTGCTGCCCAACCTCCGGGTTATCCTTTTATGGAAATACAAAAATAATCAAAACTGGAACTATCAAAAATAATTCAGTCGAAAATTTATAAGGAAGGTAAACACAATGAGGATCATTTTTTCCGCTTAATAACATGTGAACACCTTCATCATGTATTCTTTCAAAACACTGCAACATCCTGAATTACCATAAAACCTTATTTATTACATTCATGATCCCTTATTCCTTAAAGAATAATGGATATACTTCTTCAATCCAAACATTTTGTAAACTCCAACAATGATGGAATATAAAAATCATTATTCAGTTTCAAGGTAGTCAATAATATCCAATCTAATTTATCCAAATCAATCATGTATTATTCCAAAATCACTACCTCGGTATCAGAACCATATTATGGGTTATCTTTCTCTCAGCCATATATTTTCCAAAAAATTAACCTACTATTGAGTCACTTTTCATAGTTCCACACAATCTCAAGTCCTTAATGAAATAGTACTGCAGTACAATCCTTATATACTCTATAATTATTTTAACCAGTACATCGTTAATACAATAATCAAATGGCATAATTCTTTAATAAAAACATAATAACTCTAATCATTCCTCCTCATCTGTGGTACTATCATAACTTGATTATTATCCAATAGCATAATTTGGGGCATACTCTGATGATTTGTACATTGGTTTGTGTAGTGTCCCAACTCCTTTCAGATGAAGCATTGTACATTTGTAACCTTTTTCTTACCCTTGCAGTCACATACAAGGTGTCCTTTTTCTCCACACTTGTAACAAACTCCCATTCCATTCAGGAAAGTTCTAGGGTGTTTCTTCCCACAGTTATCACATATGGGAAAATTATTCTTTTCCCTCTTCTCTTTATCCATCTTTCTCTCTTCCATCCTTTTCTTCTCTTACTTCCATTCAAATATATAGGACTCAAATAACTCTTTACTTATCTTATCAACACATGATACTATTTCTTCATATGATGATAGTACGTGGGAGACTATTTCTCTTATAAATTGTGTCTTAATACCATGAAAGATATTATCTTTCTTACTCATTGGATCATACGTATTACTGGAGTTCACATTCCCTCTATTGGGTTCCATTTCTATTCAATATCATAAACTAGGTCGGTTTATGAATTGCAATGAATAATTCCAAACTTGTAAAATACCGAACGTAAATTGAACAGTTTATAGATATAATCCATATTAATAAAAATGTTTTCTTTGAGGAAGTATATTCTCATAAACCCTTCATAATGGTTTGTAAAGAAAATGGGAATTATCCTAAGCATATCCCCTAGGAGTGTTGTAACCAAGAGTGCAGCATGGCCAGTTGTCGTGCACCAGTTCCCATTTGAGTCTAGCTCAAAGCGGTGTTTTTGGGTTTTACCCTTAGGTACATCTGTGCCAGAGCCGCCTCTACCTACTCGTATCCAGACAGGGATGTTTTTCTTGAAAAACTCAAAAAATATCTACAATATCAAAATTCTAGGAAGTTCTTCTCCACTAATCCTCAAAGATTATCTTAGGGATATGTGCTCTAATTAGTGTTTATCTAAATCTAGCTTCCAAGGTTATTTCTAAACTTTCTCTGATACCAACTGTAATGCCCCGACCACAGTTACCCAGAGTCGGTGCATTATTTTAATACATTGGCATGATTACAAGGAATCAAGTCCCGAAGGACCGATCAGTTTAGCAGTCTTGAAAAATAGATTATATAAATGAATGTTACATTACACTTCAGAACATAAAAAAACATAAATAATACTTTATGAATGCCACTATTATATTATCTTAACCCTGCATATAAATCACAATACACTTCTTCGAATCCTGGGAAAAATAAAACATAGAAAGGGGTGAGCTCAGATGCTCAGTAAGGATAATAATACATTAGAAACTTTCATAAAAAAGCATAATCATTTAAGGAAATGTATGAATAAAACAAAATCCTTTTTGAACTTGAACTTCATCATAATATGGAAGAAATGAAATGGAATAATTCCATTTACTTACTCACATGGATATTCTACTAGTCGAATAATCACATGCAACATCAATAACCACTTTCATAATGATGGAATGCATAATACCAGACTATCATAACCACGTAGCCAAGGCCTTGTGCCAAGACACTATTTTGTCTCATGAGACCTACCAATGCATCGAGGAGCTATAGCAGGCTCCACCCGTCACTTACTAAGTCCAATTCTTTCCTCATATGAAAAGGTCTTAACATAACACAAACGTTTGTATTAAAACTAGCATACAAAATGTCAATACTTTACCCATAATCCATGAATTGTATAAAAATAACACTTCCATAGTAAAACATATCACAAAAACTTCAACACAATATCGAAGATTTGTATCATGATAAATCTACTTCAAAACAAGTTTAAAATCCATTAAATAATTTTGACATGGATGAAAATGATTTGTAAAACTCTTTGAGAGAAATACACATTTTACATAAAAACATTTAAGAGTCACACAATTTCTAAAAGGAGTAATTTAAATAAATTTTTGAATCAAAGTGTCCCATACCACTTTGAAACTTTTTAAAGGAATTAACATTTTAAAAAAATTCATGTCCATGTAAATAAATCCTTAAAAATCATTTTGAAGACATGGACATTAATGAGAATGATTTAGAAGAATAAATATTTAAAACATTTGAAATGATGTTTTAGTAAACAATTCCCTTAAAATAATCCCTTTTAAAACCCCTTCATAAAACATGGACATAGATAATAGATATTTCCCAGTAGATACTTATGTAAAAACAACCTCGGATAATAAAGAGATTGTGAAATTAACCCTTACCATTTTGGTGACTTACGAAACATACAACCCATGAAAGAAGTATCATACAATGAATATGTAAATACACATAAATTAAAGTGTATTACACAAAGAATACAATTATGGGAAATATATACACCACACAAAAGGTAATAGTGGCAATATGGCACGAATCTCACGGGAATAAGGAGTGAGATAAAAACCCCTTACATTGCACTTTCCTTTAGTCGGGGGTACGTTTAACCTCATATATGAAGACTATAGTATGTTATTAAAATATACGAGAAACATAATAATATTTATGATATCATAAATTATTCATTTATTAATTTATACTACCCAATTAATAATAATTTTCATGGTATATTAATATTTCAGGTAATAATCGATTTCTTTATCATGTGTGTTTTAACTTGTTACTCCTGATTGTATCACATAGATCATGATTTAAATACTTCCAGAATATAAAACATGATTTATATATAATATATATTCAGAATATAAATATGTATAATAGAAACATATATGAAATGGAAAACACCGTTTATAGAGACGGTAGTCCGTACGTACGCATAAACGTTGTTTCTGTTTTCATATAGTATTGAACGGAAGTAAGTCAATAAGATATATGTAAGTACATAAATAATTATATATATAAAAATATATATCTAAAGTAGAATTATTATGTCATATATTACATACTTATTAGGAATATATATTTTTATAATCGTCGATGAATGGTGAACTTGGAAATGAATCTCATCATGTCATGGAGATGGTAATCCGTACGTACACACGAGCGAAAATACCATTATTTTGATATTAAAATAATATATAATTGGATTGTATATCATATAGACAGAATCATTATCATGTTATATTTATTATTTACATTAATTATACATCATT
The DNA here is from genome assembly GCA_963277665.1 of Viscum album. Taxonomy (NCBI): domain Eukaryota; kingdom Viridiplantae; phylum Streptophyta; class Magnoliopsida; order Santalales; family Viscaceae; genus Viscum; species Viscum album. The sequence continues at coordinate 1,500,833,157 of OY728142.1, read as the reverse complement.
ATTATACCCATCTAAATAATAATATATTGAATAACAATTACACCACAACGTGGAGACGGTAGGCCGTACGTACGCACGTTTGGTGACATGTCATTCAAGGGATGGATGGAATAATGAATTTGTTTGTTCCATAATTATAATAATATAAAAGTATATTGAAGATACTGGAGTTATTATTTTATAATGGAAATAACAAGGAAAGAAGAAGTTAGAGAAGAAAGCAACTTTAAAGAGGGTGGTGAAGACGTTACCTCTTCTTCGAGTTCTTCCTTTTTATTTGATCAAAAGGGCTCATTAGGTTGGCTTTATGATCAAAATAAGGCCTATATAATGAATTGGGGGAAGTTGGGAGAATATTTGGGTAGAGGATGGAAGATCCAAATGGATTAGAAGGTGTGAATTAATGAGAAGGGAGAGTTCCCTTTTATAAGAGGGGTGAGGGGCTCTTTAGGAAAAACTTAAAGTATTATTTTATAATAAAATCATATTCGGTTTATAATGGATACAAAGTGGATTATTAAAATCCTATGGTATGGATGGGTCGAAATCCTTTCAACCAATATATTTTAGATAGGTTTGGGTCATTATATTAACCTTATCCTTTAGTTTTAACTCTTGGTTAATTAGTTTGACACTTACCATGTCACTATGTATTTTTATTTCATATAGTTAATAAACATACTATATACCTCCAAGAGACCCCCAAGTGGTCTATTAATGATACACCTATCATGATACAAGTCTTTTGGCAGAACCTTAGATTTTTAGGAATTTAATATCAATTAGTAATATAATATTTGTTTTAAAAAATTCTTTTATGTCAATTTTGACACTATTTGGTATTTAATTTTTTTGAAACTCATAACAGCATGATTACTTCAAAAACAGTTAATTAAATAAATCCTAACATGTCATATTAACCAATAAAATTCTTTGAATTCATTAAAAGTCTCAAATTATATTTATTTTGCTATTTATAATATCAATTATTTTAATATTTCACTAATAAGTAAATTACTATATCATCATTGTGTCATAAATAAATTAAATTATTTAATGTTTAAAAATTATAAATAAAATTCCATTATTTAGGAAATTCTTTTATATTTATAATTAATATTTATAGTCTAAAATATAAAATATATAACCCTATGTAAAAATTGTGTTTCTAAAAGATATAGCCTTATGTCATTTTTTAATTTACTTTAACTTAATTAATATAAAGTGTCATTATCACTTACAAGTGGATCCATGGGGTCCCAAAATCGACCCAAAGATGCCCATGGTCATAAATTTATCAACCAATAGATTTAAGACATGGTTTAGGGTAATTTATTATTATTATTATATTATTTTGTTTACCCTTATTTACCGGATTTACCCTTTAACTATGGTAAATAAAATATTTACCGAAATAATTATTCAAAATGTTTAAAAATAAAAGTTACCTATTTACACAATTTGGAAATCCTAATTCAAAATATGGATTTCATTTTTCCATATTCAAAACAAATAATTGGTAGGAATTAATTTAAAATTAATTCCCGCTGTTAAAACAAAAAGCGTGTTTTTAAGAGATAATAACTATCAAAAGATTAACACTTATTTATGTCCGGTTTAAATGTGAAATTATTTCCAATTACCAACATTATATTAAATGGTAAAAATATATTCTAAATATACTTTAAAACCACTCAAATACATAATTTATCACTATTAATAATTTCGATTAAAAAAAGTTGTTTTTAATAAAAATTTAGTAATTTTCACTATTCATCAAAATATAAAAGTTATCCGAAAAGTACCAAAATTTAATCCTAGGATAATTTCTATATTCTGAATCCAAAAATGAAGTCAATTTTGAAAGATAAAATGTATAAAATTTCAAAAATTATGTATTACTATTCATAAGGTCTAGTTTGATGGGTTGTGGTGTGTGTTAGAACTCGAAGTTGCATAAAACACATGCTACTGTATTATTCACATAGAAGTGTACCGAGGAATCTTGGGGTGTTATATTGTAAATTTTTGATTTCCCCATTCTAAAGAATAAATTTATTTAGTCAAATTGAATATATAAATGTTTTAAAATATTGGATTTAAAAAGGGTTCACCATTAAAAGTCAGTAAAAGTGGATTTTTGAAAAATATTTCTATTATCTGAAAAAAATGAATTTGTTCTTAAATTATGTCGAAAAAACTCATAATATGGATTATAAAATAATCAAGATTATATAAAGTTTAAAATTTAGTTTGTACTATTCATAACCTCTTTTTAACGGCTAGTTTGGTAAGTCATGGTGCGCTTGAACTCGGTGTTGCGTGTAGTGAAAGTTATTGAATTATTTTGAAGAAATAACGCACTATGAAATCATGGGGTGTTACAATTTTAGTGAGTTATAATATGAATAAATGAGTGTATAGTCAAGGAAAAATAAAAGAGATAAGTGAAAAAGGAATATTTATTTTTATAATATTGAGAAAAAATATGTTTTGTGTGATCAACAATTGAATACCTCTAATAAATTTTATTCATCACTACTAGATAAACTGGAGAAGAAGGATAAAAAAATTCTAATAATATTAGTTTCCTAGAGAAATATTTTGTGGATTATGGTAATTATAAATATTTTAATGGAGAAACTCCCCAGATTTGGGATAGTGGTTTCCCATCAAAAGCAACAGAAAGAAATATAATCCTAAATAATATTTTTAGTTTTGATAATGTATGCACCACTACTGAAAACTATGGTTCTATAAATTTTAAAGTTGTTGGAATCTCCAATATTTGTGTTAATTATTTTGAATTAAATGATATTATCTTTCTCAATGGGTTCAGGCATGATAATTTCAGTTCTCCTAAGCTTTGTGACAATGGGAATGTGGTGACTTTTTAATAAAATTGAAATTTCATTAGGATGTTAAATGATATAACCATAATCATGAAGGGATAGAGGATAAATCATAATTTATTCTACATTTTCAATGATCAAAACACTTACTATATTAGTGTTAAAGAAGGGAATGCAATCTGGAATAAAGGGCTTGTCTATTTATGTAAAAAGGGAGTCAAAAAACACTTCAAATATAAATCTGTAAGAAATAATATAAATATTAATCGATATAAAATTACTTATTTCGATATGTTTCACATGGGAAAGATATTTAAAAGATCCACAAGTTAGTGTAAATCAAAATATAGAGGCCACTTGAGATTATTCATTCTGATGTGTGTGGATCCCTAAACCTAAATTAAAACAACAAGTATAAGTAATTCATTAACTTTTTTGATGATATTACCCATGTGAATTATTTTTTTTCATTTAAACAAAATCATAAGTTCTATAGATGTTTGTAACACCCCTGGATTCCATAGTATGTTATCTCTTTAAAGTAATTCACTAGCTTGTGCCACACGAAACACTGAGTTTGAGCACACCATGACTTACCAAAATTACCATTCCAAAAGCAGTTTTGAATAGTATTAATGGAATTTTGAATTTTATATACTCTATATAATTTTAACATCCATATTATGACATAATATAAGAACAAATTCAATTTTTCAGATAAATGAAGTATTTTAAAAAAAATTAAATTTTTCTGCCTTTTATTAGTAAACCATTTTTAAATTCAATATTTAACACTTTTATATATTAAATTTGATTAAATTTAATTCAACTTTATAATCGGGACATAAAAATTTAGTTTGGATAAATTTTTTCTACTTTTCTCATAACTTTCATATTTTGAAAAATAGCGAAAAAATACTTAATTTTAATTGAAAACAACTTTTTTAATAAACATAATTTAGAGTGTTAAATTAATAATTTGAGTGGTTTTAAAGTATAATTAGATTATATATTTTCAATTTAATCTAATTTTGGTCATTATATATAATTTCACTTTTTAATTAGACATAAACACATGTCAATATTTGGTTTGTTTTTACTTCTTAAAAACCCACTAATTTGTTTTGACTACGAGAATTAATTTTAAATTTATTTGTGTAACTTATATGTTTTGAATTTTGAAAAATGGATTCAATATTTTGAATCAGGAGTTCAATATTTTTTAAATAGGTAACTATTATTTTTAGACAATATGAATAGAAACTTGAGCAAATGTTTTATTTACCACGGTTAAAGGGCGACTCTTGTAAATAAAGGTAAAAATAATATTATAATAATATTGAATTCCCCTAGCACGTGACCTAACCATATTTTTCTGATACATGCATTACCGTGGCCATCCTTGGGTCTATTTTGGGATGACATGGATCCACTTTTAAGTGAAAATGACACTTTATAAAAACTAATTTAAAGATAAGGAAAATGTAACATAAACATATATCTTTTAGTAAAACAATATTTAAATGAGGTTATATAATTGATATCTTCGACTATAAATATTTCCTAGGAAGATAAATATATTTACTAAACCATGGTATTTTATTTATAATTTTTCTACATTACATAATTAAATTTATTTATGACACAATAATGATGTTGTATTTTCCTTATTAATAAAAGAATCAAATAAATGATATTATAAATATTAAAATAAATGTAAATTAAAACTTTTTATGCCATCCATGATTTTATAGATTAATATTACATTTTGGGGATTATTTAATGTATTTTTATATAAATAATAATGTTGTAATGACTTTCACAAAACCCAAATATTAAATAGTGTCAAAATTAACATAAATGAGTTTTGAAAACAAATAATATTTTATTAAATGATATAATATTCATAAAAATTTAATAATTGGGAAAAGAACCTAAATGATGTCATATATTTTATTCATGAACCAATTTAGGTTATCTCGGAATTTTATAGTAAGTTTATTAAACATATAGTGTAAGAATACAAGAAGGCATGGTAAAAGTTAAACTATTTAACGAAGAGTTAAATCTAAACGACAAAGTTAATATGGTGACCTAAACTTGTATAAAACTAATTGGTTGAGATTTTTTCGACCCATAACCACATTATCTCGAGAATAAATCTATTTGTAGCTATTATAGCCCGAAAATAAATTTAGAATAAATTAATATTTCAATATTTTCCTTAAGTGCCCCTCACCACTCTCATAAAATGGTACTTCCCTTATCTTATATTCACACATACAAAGACATTTTTCTTGTCCAAACCCTGCTTAAATATCCTCCCAACTACCCTAAATTCATCCTAGAGGCATTTATTTGACCATAAATCCACCCGAAAGATCCCTTTGGTCAAATCAAAAGGAAACACCCGAACAAAGAGATAATTATTTCATCACCTCTTTCAAAGTTATTTTCTTCTTCTACTTTTTATTTCTTTGTTATTTAAATACCAAAATAATTACTAAATTACCTTATACATTCTTAGATGTTATTATAAATATGGTACAATCATATTAATTATTCTACCTATCCTATGAATGACAATGTTACCATATGTGTGTACGTACGGCTTACCGTCTCCACGACGTGGTGTAGTTTGTTATTCAACAGATCATTTATTGGATTGGTATAATAATGAGTATACATGATGTAAATAATAAATATAACATTTTAATGTTTCTATATATATAATATACCATCCAATTAAACACATTTTAACCAGTAATATAATGATATTGTCGCTCGTGTGTACATAGAGATTACCGCCTCCATGACGCGATGAAATTCATCTTCAACGATCACTCTTCAAGAATTTATATATATATTTATATATATATTAATTATGAGTTACATGAAATAATATTTATAATGAAAAAATATATATTTATGTCAATAAATCAATGTTATTTACTTACTTCCATACTATATGATAATAAAATGGAAACAATGTTTATGCGTACGTACGGACTACTGTCTCCATGAACAGTGTTTCCATTTCATATATCTATCTATTATACATATTTACATTCTGAATATATATGATATATAAATCATGTTTTATATTTTTGAATAATTTAAATCATGATCTAATTGATACGATCATGAATAGAAAGTTAAAACATGTATGATAAAGAAATCGATTATTACCCAAAATGTTTCTTTAACATGGAAATTATTATTAAAAAGGTAGTATAAAGTAAAAAAGAAATCTTATATGATATCATATATGATATAATAAAACATAATATGGTTCTTTTATAATTTAATGACATACTCTTCTCATTATAAAAAAGTTTAAACATACCCACGACTAAAGGAAAGTACAAGGTAAGGGTTAATTCTTCAATCTCATTATTATCCGAGATTGTTTATTTGTAAGTATTTATTGGGACATATTTATCATAAATTTACATGTCTCATAAAATGTTTTCAAAAGGAATATTCTAGGTTTTTTTGCAAGGGAATCTTTAGAAAGATCATAATTTTAAATTCTTTAATGAATTAATATTCTAAATCCATTTCATTAATGTCCATGTCTTTCAAATGATTTTAAGGATTTATTTATATGGACATGATTGTTTTAAAATGTTAATTCCGTTAAAAGGTTTCAAATAGGAATGGGAAACTTTGATACAAAAATATCTTTTTAATTTATTCCTTTATAAATTTGTGACTTTTAAATGATTTCACAAAAAAAGGATATTTCTCTCAAAGGGTTTTACTAATCATTTTCAACTATTTCAACATCCTTTAATTGATATTATTCTTGATTGAGGTTGATTTATTATAATTCAATCTTCTATTTTGTATTGAATTATTTATTATATATTTGACTATGGATGTGCAATTTCTATACTAGTCATGGTTAATGGTTAAAGTATTGACATTTTCTATTCTAGCATTAATACGAATGTTTATGTTATGTTTCAACATTTTCATATAAGGAATTCATTGGAATTTGTAAGTGACAGTAGGGGCCCGCTATAGACCCTCAATGCTTCGGTAGGTCTCATAAGAAAAACTAGTGTCTTGGCACAAGGCCTTTACAAAATTTATATATAGGGTCTCAGCACGAGGCCTTGACTTTGTGGTTAAGATGTCTGGAATTTTGCATTCCCTCATTATGAGATTATTTATTGATGTTACATGTTATTATTCGACTAGTAGAATATCCATGTGATTAAGTTAATGGAATTATTTTATTTATCTTATCCATATTATTCCTAATTTTATGTTTAAGGTTATTGTGTTTCACTTTTATACCTTTCTATAAAATTTTATGATTATTTATGATAGCTTATACTATATTTCTTATCCTTACTATGAATCTAAGCTCACACCTTCCTTATGTTTTATTTTAAAAGGATGCCAAAAAGTATATTATGATTTATATGTAGGTTTAAGCTAGCAGAATAATGGAATTCTCAAATGATTATTTATGTTGTATTTTATGTTAGAAAATGTAATGTAATGTTCATGTATGTAATATATTTCCATGGTAGACAAACTGATCACTCCATCGGGACATAATTCTCTATAATCATGCCAGTGTATTAATATAATGCATCGGATCTAGGCTTCTAGTGTTAGGGCATTATAGTTGGTATCAAAGGAAGTTTAGCAACAACCTTGGAAATAGATTTATAAAACATATATTAGGGATAATAACCCTATGATGTAATTTGAGGATAAGTATAGAAGAACCCCTGTAATTTTAGTAATGATCATGGATAACCTAGGATTAAACATAAGATGTTATAGATTGAAAGAAAATTACCTTGATTATGTGGTTTTCTTTAATGAGATGTGTTTCTCACCCTATGATTTCTTGTCTTAGTTAATGGAGGAAACCATTAGTAATTTCATTAACATTGAGTTTGATTGAAAATCTTGTGATTTTGAGCAACAAAATTGGATAATGACTAGAAAGAAAGATATTGTTATCATGCCAAATCAGTTATCGATAATGTGATATTTGATGACATTCCTAACACATTTTGTAAAAGGAAGAAGAATATTTATAAATGATCAAATTTCAAGAAGCGTATAGGAAAGAAGATTCGGCTTCCAATGTGGTAAGATGAAGGAAATAAGAACATTGAGGAATGTATCAAATGGGGGGTAAGATGTTATCTCTGTTGGAAAAAGGGTCATAGATTGACCAACTATTATGGTTTTCAGTATCTCATTTGTGGAAATCATGGGCATTACCCAACTCAATGCCTAGACAAAAGAATCTACCTCTATACCAGAAAAGGACCTATTCTATGCCAACCATTAAATTTTTAGGATTGAAGTATTTATGTATTTGGCTCCAGAAATTATGAAAATCAATTATATAAAGAGTATTCAATTTATGTTTTTTGCTAAGGATTTTCAATAATATGATGAATAGTTATAATGGACAACAAAATTGATTTATGGGTAAGAAAAAGCTTTCAAATGTACAATTCTTCAACTACTAAGATATGGGACACTATGTGAATCAATGTCATAATCATAAAAGAAATATACCCCAAAATCTACTATTGGATCACAATAAAGATTATGCTTCTACCATAGATGGAGAGGAATAATTAATGCGCTTATGTTGGGATTGAATAATTATGTAATATGAGTATTGTATCAATGATGTACTGGTTATATGAATTATGGAAATAAATAAGTATTGTACTGTAGTACTATTTCATTAAGGATTTGAGATTGTATTGTACTAATAAAAGTTAATCAATATCAAGTTAAATATTTTGGAAAATACATAGTTGAGGGAAAGATAAACCTTAATATGGCCCTTATAATGAGGTAGGGAATTATATTGAATATTCTTGACTACCTTGGAACTAATTACTTTTTTTTATTCTATCATTGTTGGAGTTTACAACATTTTTGTATTTAAGGATTATATCTAGTATTCAATAAGGAATAAGGGAGCATGAACGTATTTAATATGGTTTTATGGTAATTCAAAGTGTTTCCAAGATTTATTAGAGTACATGAGGAAGTTATTCTCATTTTGTTAGGTAGAAAAATTATATCTTCATTATGTTTACTTTCCAAATAAATTTTTAGATTGTGAGTTTAGACACAAGTATTTAGGATAAGTCTAAATGTTTGAATGGAGTGAGTTGAGCACTTGATATTTTGTATAATGTTAATGTATAATTTATTTGATACTATGATCTAACCATTTAGATTTCAGTAAGCATATAGAGGATTCAGGAAATACTTGTGGACCTTATGATTTATCAAATGCGCTTTAGGCATAAAAATAATCATTTCTGAACATTCATTTCCTAGTGTAGGGGTGAAGTGAAAATAAATTGAAGCACACCTAAATGATGATATTATGATTATGATAGGTAATGAAATCAAGTATGTTTTCTGAGTTATTATCTACATAGATAATTAATCAATCCTCTTCAAAAAAATAGTATCTAAAAAAATATGTTATCCAAATACCTAAAGTTTTGTTGAACCAATGATACTTTAAATTGATATAGATTGATGGCTTTGAGGACCTAAATTTTACATTTATTGATCACTTGTTTGTGATTAAGGACAAAAATCACTCCCTATAAATATTTACAATTTTCCTCCAACTATGTGTCTATAATTATTGTTCTCCTGTTCGAAAACCTAATTTTGTGGTGACTTTTTCACTTCCTTTCCCTCTTATTAAGACTAAATTTTAGTAACCTTATTTCCGATGTTGGTTTTCCACAACAGTATTTTCTATTTTCAACATTTTATTTTCGAAGAACAATTTCAAACTATGAGGATGAAATTTATTGAATGTGGGGATAATGTAACACTTTAGGGTTTCAAAGTACGTTATCTCTTTAAAGTAATTCAACAGCTTACACCACATGCAACACCATGTTGGAGTGCACCATGACTTACCAAAATATCCATTAAAAAAGAAGTTATGAATATTATTAACTTAATTTTGAATTTTACATACTCCACATAATTTTAACATCCATATTATGACATAATATAATAAAAAATTCAATTTTTTAGATAAAAGAAGGATTTTTAAAAAAATGGAAGTCTTCCACCTTTTAATGGTGAACCCTCTTTAAATCCAATATGTGAAAATTTTATATATTCAAATTGATGAAATTAAAGTACACTTTATAATTGGGACATAAAAATTTAGTTTGGATAAATTTTTGGTACTTTTTTTATAACTTTCATATTTTGATGAATATTGAAAAAAACACTAAATTTTAATTGAAAAAAAAATTATTCAAAAAAATTTCTATTGATAAATTATAAATTTTAGTATTTTAAAAGTATAATTATATAATATTTTTAACATTTAATCCAATTTTTTATTGGATGTAATTTCAATTTTTAATTACACATAAACACATGTCAATCTTTTGTTAGTTTTTTACTTCTTCAAACCCCGCTTTTTGGTTTTGGCAACGAGAATTGATTTTAAATTAATTTATGAAACTTCTGTATTTTTAATTTTTAAAAATTATTTCTATATTTGGAATCATTATTTGTATATTTTATAAATAGGTATCATTTATTTTTAGACAATATGAATAGTAACTTGAGTAAATATTTTATATACCATGATTAAATGGTAAATCTGGTAAATAATGGTAAAATATTATATTATAACAATATTAAACTACCCTAACATGTGTCATAACCCTATTTTATGGCACATGTACGACCATGGTAATATTTTGGTCTATTTTGGGACCCCATGGAGCCACTTGTAAGTGAAAATGGCACTTTATAAAAATTAATTTAAAGATAAGGAAAATGTATCATAAACAAATATCTTTTAGTAAAACAATTTTTATATGAGGATATATAACTGATATCTTTGACTATAATTATTCATTAGAAATTTTAAAATAATTCATAAATCATATTATTTTGTTTATAATTTTTAAACAATAAATAATTAAATTTATTTATGACACAACAATGATGCAGTATTTTTGTTATTAATGAAAGAATCAAATAAATGATACTGTAAATGATTAAATAAATATAAATTGAAACTGTGGATTTTATACACGAATTTTATTGGTGAATATGACATTTTAGGGATGATTAAATTTATTTTTATCGATGTAATAATGTTTTTATAACTTTCAAAATACCAAATACTAAATAGTGTCAAAATTAACATAAATGATTTTTTTTAAAAAAAATATTGTTTTATTAAATGATATAATATTCTTGAAAATATAAGGTTCATAAAAAGGACTAAAATAATGATATATATGTCATTAATGAACTAATTTATGTTCTCTTGGTAGTTTATATTATTTTTATTAACCATATAGTGTAAAAATACAAGAAGACATGGTGAAAGTTAAACTATTTAGTTAAGGGTTAAATCTAAAAGATAAGGTTAATATGGTGACGTAAACATGTCTAAAACCAATTTTTTGATATTTTTTAGACAATATCCACATATACCTAAAATAAATTCATTTTGAGTTATTATAAAAGGAAGATTATTTTTGAATAAATTAATATTTCAATCTTTTCATAAAGTGCCCCTCACCTCTCTTCTAAAAGAGTTCTTCCCTTATCTTAAATTCACACCTCCAAATACATTTTAGTTGGCCAAAACCTACTATATTCTCCTCCAAAATACCCTCAATTAAACTTATAGGCCTTACTTTGATCCTAAATCCAACTTAAGGATCCCTTTTGTTCAAATTAAAAAGAAACACCTGAAGAAGAGGTAATTATTTCATCACATCTTTCAAAGTTCTTTTCTTCTTATTATTCTTATTTATTTTTTATTTCTATTATAAAATAATAAATCAAGTTACTTATACATACTATAATGTTATTATTATTATGTTACAAACAAATTCATTATTCTATCCATCCCATGTATTACAAATTCACCATACATGTGTACGTACGGCTTACCGTCTCCACGTCGTGGTGTAGTTTGTTATTCAACACTTCATTATTTTTATGGGTATAATAATGAGTATAGTTGATGTAAATAATTAATATAAAATGGTAATTATTCTTTATATATAATATACCATCCAATTAAACACCTTTTCACCATCGGTAAAAATATATTGTCACTCGTGCGTACGTATGGATTACTATCTCCACAACGCGATGAGATTCATCTTCAACGATCACCCTTGAAGAATTTTTATAAATATATATATATATATATTATGAGTTATGTGAAATAATATTTCTATTTGAATAATATATATTTATGTATATAAATATATTTCATTTACTTACTTTCATATTATACAATAAGAAAAAGGAAACAACGTTCATGCGTACGTACGGACTACCATCTCCATGAAAAGTGCTTCTATTTCATATATCTATCTATTATACATATTTATATTATCAATATATATGACATATAAATCATTTTTTATATTATTGAATTATGTAAATCATGGTCTAATTGATACGATCATGAATAAAAAGCAAAAACACGTATGATAAAGAAATCGATTATTACACGAAATGTCACCTTAACATGGAAATTATTAATAAATGGGTTTTATATATTAATAAATGAATCATATATGATATAATAAATATTAATATTTTTCTGGCATAATTTAATAACATACTATGTTTATTATGTTGAAGGTTAATCATACCCTCTACTAAATGAAAGTACAAGGTAAGGGTTAATTTTTCAATATCATTATTATCTGAGATTGTTTATGTGTAAGTATTTACTAAGACATGTTAATCATCCATTCTTGTGTTTCATAATTTTTTTTCAAAATAAATATTTTATGTTTTTTTAATGTTAGGTAATCTTTATAAATATCGTTAATTTATATTCTTTAATGATTTATTATACTAAATCTATTAATTAATGTCTTTGATTTCCAAATGATTTTAGTGATTTATTTATATGGATATGATTGCATTATAATGTTAATTCCTTTAAAAAGTTTCAAAGTTGTATAGGAAACTTTGGTTCAAAAATATCTTTTAAATTTCTTCCTTTGTAAATGTGTGACTTTTAAATGATTTCACAAAAAAAAGGATATTTCTCTAAAAGAGTTTTACTGATCATTTTCAACTATGTAAAAATACTTTACTAGATATTATTCTTGATTGAGGTTGATTTATTATAATACAATATTTTGTGTTTTATTTAATGATTTATGATATGTTAGACTTTGGATGTGCTATTTTATAAAATTCAAGGTTTTTGGTTAAAGTGTTGACATTTCATATGCTAGTTTTAATTTGAATGTTTATGTTATGTTTCAACATTTTCATATGAGGAATGTATTGGACGTAGTAAGTGACAGGTGGGGCCCTCTATAGCCCCTCTATGCCTTGGTAGGTCTCATGAGACAAGCTACTGTCATTACACAAGGCCTTGACAAAATTTATATTTAGGGTCTTGGCACGATGCCTTGACTTTGTGGTTATGATTTCCGACATTATGCATTCCCTCATTATGAGATTAGCGATTAATGTTTCATTTGATTAATCGACTAGTAGAATATCCATGTGAATAAGTAAATGGAATTTTTATATTTATCTTTTACATATTATATTGAAGCTTATGTTTAAGGTGGTTGTGTTTCACTTTTATATCATTCCATAAAAGTTTATGATTATTTATGATAGTTTCTGTTATATTTTTTATCCTTACTGAGCATCTAAGCCCACGCTATTATTTTGTTTTATTTTCCCAGGATAACAATAAGTATATTTTGATTTATATTCAGGTTTAAGCTAAGGGAATAATGTAATTTTTTAAAGATTATTTATGATGTGTTTTATGTTAGAAAGTGTAATGCAATGTTCATATATGTAATCTATTTCCAAGAATGCTAAACTGATTGGTCATTCAGGAATTGATTCCATGTAATCATGCCAATGTATTAAAATAATGCACAAGATTCAGTCTTCATGGGTTGGGGTGTTACAATGTTTAATAATTTCCAAATACATTTGGAAAATCAAATGAGTTATATTATCAAAAGGGTTCAATCTGATATAACTCCATGTAAAATAATGTAGTATTATAGTCATATCTTAAGTAGAATAAGATAAGTAATTCCTATAGTACACTATAAATAATTAAAACATTTATTTCATGAATGAAATAACCTCAGTTTTTTTATATAGGGAAAACAATGTTATTAGAGTATGGTATCTAAAAATTATTTTAGAGATAATCCATTACTATGGGAATCTATATTATTAGTACACTCTTCATTTAACCAAATTTATTTAATATTCCATATTAAATATAATTTAGAAATAAGTTTAACTTGAAGATTTTAAAAGTATTTTACATTCCTTTTTATATATAAACTGATAGAATAAATCTAGCCACATTAATTAATGTATCAGATGGGGAAATTTTTAATAGATATACATATAGTGGAAGAAATTACTGATGTTACAAAAAAATAAACTAGTCATTGATGTATATTATTTAATTATTATTACGATCATTTTATATCACAAAAATCATTAGTTAATGATGACTATATTGAATAAGCTCAAAGAGAATGTAGTGTACAATAAGATATTTCTTCAATTGGTACAATAGGATTTAAAATTTTCCATTCTAATTAATATGATTCTAGTGATGTGGGAGGTCAAGAACAAGGTGGTTATAAGTTTCCAAGACATAGAAAACATGAAGATCCCAAAATATTAATGGATATAGTTTTAGGGGTGTTTAAAAAAAATTAGAAGAATTCCCATCCTACTGGTTTTCATTCCCTCGTAGAACTGATGAGTGTTTATGAAGACTTATAATATGAGGATTGAATTCCATATTTAGAAGAAAAGTTAAATAAAATTGATAAAAATGTAACATGGGAGTTAGTGTGATGTCTAATTGAGAATAATGTGATCAGGAAAAAATAGGTTTTTCTAAATAAATATAATGATAAGGGAGATGTATAGTAGAAAAATCACATTTAGTTAAAAAGGTTTGTCTCAAAATAAGGGTATATAATTTTTATGACAATGTTTCATAGTGTCAAGGATTAAAATAATAGGAATAACTTTTATCATATGGTCTTATAAATTTTATTTTTTAAAAATTGGATGGGAATTAATAATTATTAAATGAAGAACTATAAGAGTAGGTATACATTGAATAACTACATGGTTGTATCCACAATAGTTATTATTTTTTAATTTTAACTTAAATAAACCATTTTATGGGAATAAGTAAATATCAAGAAAATGTTATCCATTATTGGAAAATAGCTTCAAGAGAATAAATTTTCAGATGATGTTGGTTTTTGACAAGCTCTATGTCTTGGGTGATGATATAAGATCACTCATTCGGATTTTTTATTTCGATGAAATTATATTTTTCAAGATTCAAGTGAAGACCTTGTAGTATTTTCCTTCCTAAATAAAAAATGATTTTTGAAATGATAGTAATCCCTGATATGACATTTGTTTATGAGTTCAAGTTGTGGATATTGAAGATTTCATATTTCTCTCACAATAAAACTATGATTATATGTTATTAAAAAGGATCAAAATGGAATAATTGTAAGAATTTTCAAATTTTATAGCAATTTGGAAGAATTTTTCCTTAGATTAAGATGGAAGGGGTGTGGATTTAAATGGGTTTCAAAGGATAATAAAATTTATACTTTACATAATAGTGTCTCGATCTAATATTGTGTTTCTTGTTATACATTGTCCTTGATTACAAGTCACCCTATAGAATTAATATAATATGTAAGTGAAATGGATCTTGTGTTACATAAAACTAACATTAAATTATTGAATTAGGTATATCATATGCCCATTTTCATAAAACTGTGATTTTTTTGACATTTATTGGGTGGGTGATGTTGGAGATTTAAAGTTAACTTGTAAAGGAGAAATCATTTTAAGAGTAATATTCTTCTCTTATCACTTCAAGAAGTAAAATTATGCGAAATTAAGCATAATATAAGCGATGAATATTTTACAATCATTAGAATCATCTAAAGTGATATAGATGATGTTAAAACTGAAGTACATGTTGGAGTAGTTCACATATACATTAAATATTGGGTGTGACAATAAAATAGTGTGGTGTAATACTTGATGTTAAAATATATTTACATGAAGTAAAACATAATTAAGAAAAAAATTGGAATGTAGTGATTTCAACATAAAATATTTTTAATTAAAGAGAAAGTTTGAGATGTCTTAATGAATCCCATTTTTAAGGATTCTATCTAGGATTTGGGAGTGTGTTGGGAGTTTATTCTCTCTTAAATTCCCTATAAGTTCATTTCATTATGTTTACCAGATCATTAATTTACATTTTTTTGAAAATGGTGGGGGGACATAGGGAACTCTTATTATAAATAAAAAGAGATTTTAACTTGGGATGTTTTTAAGGGGGGAGTTAAATAATTTCCATGAATTGAGGATTT
The DNA here is from genome assembly GCA_963277665.1 of Viscum album. Taxonomy (NCBI): domain Eukaryota; kingdom Viridiplantae; phylum Streptophyta; class Magnoliopsida; order Santalales; family Viscaceae; genus Viscum; species Viscum album. The sequence goes on along the minus strand of OY728142.1, from coordinate 1,500,816,857 downwards.
GTGAGTATGATGGAATCTGATAATTTATTTAAAAGTATATATGTTGTTAGAAATTAACCAAAGAATACAAAGGGGTGATTAAATATCCCTTGTATATGGAAGATTATAAGGATCCCACATAAAGTTATGAGATATAGGGAGTGTTTTGAAGACGTAAATTTATATTTTTTTAATATAGATTTAAGATTTACATTGTGGGTTAACAAACACTTAATACACCATTCTATCAAGTTATTTAGTGTTTAGATAAATATAACATTAGGATAATACTATAACTTATTTTTTGAGATGATCACTCATGAGTTTGGTACATATTTTCATGTTGTATATATTTTCATCATGCTCATGGTTTGATTAAAGATCATTTTTAGCAAAGTTTATGTGAAAGAATAATGATAATTATAAGGATACATGAACCAAGATGTGGTTTTCTAAAACATTTTTGTTAGGGTTATGAAAAATGGCTTGTAAAGATCTCAAGAAAATAGTTATTTCAGCAATAGTGTTGACCTCAGCCTGGTAGCTCATATCTCAAGGCTCAACTGAGACCACCATGAGGACTAAGGCATGCACTCTAATCATAAAAGGCTATGAGTTTGTCTTGTCCTAGCTTAATGATTTGAAAACTGAATTCTTAGTTCTCATAATATGGTATCAAAGTATGAGTTTAAAAGTTATGTCTTAGGAATTTAGTGGGCATGGAGATTAAGATATTCAAAACATAATTGTTTCTGATAAAAAAAATATCCAACCTCTTTATGGAAGGACTTGATCTCTAAGACAGTTTAGGTAGGATAAGTGGGTGAAGGATCTCATATAATATGATAGTAATTTGTTCCATATATGTGTCAACACACATAATATGTTAGGGTTTGAAGTGTCTTTATGAATCATGATAGACATATATATATCTAACATACATGTTAATGAAATTTCCAAAACAATTTCTCTTTATTAAAAGTTTTTTTAATAAATATTGAAATATTTTTTTCATGAGAGAAATTTTCATAATTATTTATAATTTTTTTGGTTAAATTTAATATATGAAGTAATAAATAGCTATAAAATTAATATATCCACATGGATATATATTTTTTATTCTTTATTTTAGGCCTTGATATTTAGGTAAAGGTAAATTCTTATGTTGTGTTTTTCTTGAACTTTTTTATTATGGTTTAATTTGGATGCATCTACATAGAGAGACTACTTATGAGAAAGTGGATAAGAATGTAGATAGTGAGCCTATTAATAAATAAGGGGAAAACGTATGTTCATAGACACTTAGACACACTAGTTAATGAGATACATGTTTTTAAGAGAAAGGAAAACTAAGATCATTATAAAAAATTGACTACTGACATTGAGTTATAGAAATAGAATCCTATATATATATATTTGGAAAGAATATTTCAAGAATATGAAGATTTTTAAAGAGGATTATACAATTATTTTATTTTCTTTATACTAATAAGACTTCATTATTTTGGTTCTCTACAAATGTGACCATGGGAGAAACCCATAAGTTGTTGAAAATAGTTGTACAAAAAAATATTCATTACGATTTTTTGTGGCTTATATTCAAAAATATTTTTAGTAATCAATTATTACAAGGGAAACATTGGTTCAGAAAATCATGAGAGTTCCTGGAGCTATATTAGAGTAGAAGAACAATATTATAATGCATAATTTTTTTTGCAGATTTGGTTCATTTTTTACTAGATTTGATCACCAATGGTAGTGTCTGTATTGATATGACTCTTTGACCTAAATTCCAAATGAGTGTAATTCAAAAAGATCAATATACCTATGTGGTTGAACTGAATAAGGTATATTTTTAAAATGATAAAAAAAATATTCAAACAGTGTTTGTTCTTTTCTTCCCCAACCTAGGGAAGGTAAGAATTTGTTATAGGAGGAATAAGAAAAAGTGGGATAACTCTATGTAGGAAGGTATCCAAAAATAAATTTTCAGGTTTATGGTTCTTCTCACATGAGATAAAGATTTGGTTTTACTAGTGTGATAGTTTTGAACACCAAAAATATGTATCTATTAACAAACATAAGATCTATCATCAATGCCAAGATCTTGGGAATTTAAATAATACATTCAAACTTCTCACTTATGGTGACATCATGGGAGGTTTCAACCAAACAAACAAATAGATCATGTCAATAAATAAATAAAAGTAGGCTAGAGAAAGATGTTAAGTGATGATACTTGGTAATGCATAATATGTTTATTCTTAGAAGAGTCTGTGGTAGGAATTTTTTATGGATTATTATTTATAGGTGTATGAAATAGATCCTGAAATAGTGAGTGTTACTCTACTAATTTCATCTATAATGGTTTTATCAATTGAAGTGCCAGATAGATCATATAAGAACACAGGGTGGGGTAGAATCACTATCTCCTTAATTTATTAAATATTAATCTACTTTATGTATCATTTCTTGATAATAAACCTATATAATGGTTAATAAGTATGGATAAATTAATGTTCCCCTATTAATAAACACAGTGTAGAGTGTAGAGAATTAAAAACATGTAGTATAAAAGGATTTATCAGTTTTGGTCCTAAAATGGGTACCTAATCCATTATATATTATGTCCATGTTTGAAGGCATAGAGTAATCACTAAAATGGGAGAGTGATTAAAATATGAAGAGGGAAGTGTTCAACCTAAAATATAGAAAATATATCTTTACTACATGATATAAGAAAATTTTATATTAGGGTAAAATCCTTCCATGAGTTTTTTAACATCGACTATCTTACTATTGTTTTTCGGCCTCACAGCTATAAGGATATTATTATACTAGATCACTCTAATATTCAATAATGGATTATACTAGTAACTTATACTCTTCAATAGTCTTAATCAATGTATTCTCAAAAATAGATCTTCCATACTTATTTGGATGTCACTACATCAATATAAGAGATCGTATTCCTCAATGAATAGGTCTTCCCCCACAAGAATTTGATTAGAAATACTATATTCAAGTTATCCTTTTTCTTTAACTCAATCCCATTATGATATTCAACCATAGTGGATCTTCAATCTCCCATAGACATTTCATAAAGTGGAAAAGTAAAAAAATTATCTCTATGTCAATTGTTTTCTATAATATAGGAATATCATACGACTTATTTTTCTTCTTCTTATCTTAACTATTATTAATTTCATAGGACATATCCTCTTATATATTATCATGAAATCTTTTATTTGATGTATTTTTATCTTCAAGAATATAGTATGTTATTATATATCCTCAAAAACCTCTTCTTATTATAACATACTTATACTATACCAAATCGATAATGATATATTTTCCAGATTTTAATTGTTGAAATATTCATTGATTATCTGTAGTAGGTGATCTTCTCATCTTTTAGGTTGATCAATAGAATACTCCATATTTTATCTCATTTAATATCAGTGAAATATTATTTAATATATCAATTTAAATTTTACATTATAATTGAGATATTATTCCTTAATACTTCCACAAAATATATAAGCAACTTATACATCTATATATATTACACAAAAAAACATTCATTGTGTAGCATCTTCTATAGAAATTCAACTTTATATAATTTACTAGAAAAATATTTGACATGTTCTTCATAGTCCCAACATCTCATATTGAATAAAAATCTCATTTTAATATTGTGATATTAACTCATTGAAAAAATTTCCAATATATCCTAGACTCACTTCTTAATGTAAATTTAAAATATCCTCTATCCTAAAAAATTATACTAATTTAAGGAAACTTATATCTTTTTTGTTACACTTTTTATAAGATAAGTTTACTCTATTAACTATGGTTACAATTCATCCTTATCTAATTTTCATTGAATAGACATATTATAACTGTAAATGAATTTTATGTTTCCAAATTTAAAATTATTTTTTTTATCTCTGAGTTATTTTTAGTCATAGTCTTGATGAGTCTTATGATTTATAGATGGTTATGTCATTCATTATTGTTACTCAAAAATATTCACTGAGGTTACTATTATGAAACCCAAGATGGAATTGATGAACTTATTGAGAGTCTATAATAACTATTATATTATATGAGTTTGACTCTTATATGAGGTCCTAATAACCCTTGTATTTCTTAGTGGGTCTCTTCTCCTTTCCATATTACACACTTTACAACAAAAATGAAACCTTTATAAACTTCATGCCACTATTACATTCTATTTTGCAATATAAACATTAATCATATGAATTTATAGATGGACTTTTTGAATACAAGGTGTTCACTATGGACTATTATGAATTTTTTTATGAACCATTTAAAATAATATGAATTTTAGGACTTATCCAATTTTCACCTCCCATATAAAATTCCTAGAATCCTTCAATTAATTATATAAAATCTTCCAATATCATCAAGGAAATTTTTATTATTCTAAAAGATCATCTATATAGTCTTATTCAACTAATATATTAGTACCCATGTTTAGTACTCCATGGATTGATTCTCCACATTTCCATCCAACCTTGTTCTCTATTTAACATATCCTCCCAATATTTTCAGGTTCTAGCTACTCAAATACTGTAAAACATATTGTTGATTTTGTATTATACTTATAAACATTTTTCATTAACATCAATATTGATTAAATAATATTCTAACTTATCTAATACTTCTTGAATTCGAATATTACTAATCTTCAAGTAGTTGGTCAACTTATTTTTTCCATTTAGGTATAGGTAAAATCTCAATGTGTGCCTTGTTTAAGTTGGGTTTTCCTTCATCATCTAAAACATATTGGCTAATTCACTTTATAATTATTGGATCACTTATTTACAATAAATAAAATCACCAAACTCATTTAGGCTCTTCAATCACCCTCAATGGATTTGTTACCAATACCAATAAATACCTCTCTTTCAATATTTCCTCATCATCTCTTTTTTTGTCCTCATTGATGATAATAAATGAAAAGGTAATATGGTCAGGTAATGTTATCTTCCGTATATGGTTTTTGAAATTTCATCTTTTCTCCCTCATCCTCTGTTCACTGGTTATAGGCTGATCCAATAATTATGAGAAGTATGGTATCACATATTACATAGCAATGAGCTTTAAATCAACAAACTATATGGCTACATGCGAAAGTATTAGTGTAGAAAACAAAATTCACTGAATTAGTAATCAACACTATCCATAACCTACTCAACATATAATAAAAATATTATATATCACTTCATAAGGGATACCAAAATAAATTTATCATAAAATTTATAAACTACACTCATCTCCAAAAAAGGCATAAAAATAATCTAGTTAAATATTTTTTCCACCAATTCATCTTAAAACAGTTTCCCCTTTTTATAAATAGATTTTACATAATGAAAACTGATATGGAAAAATTTTCATGAAACTAAATCATTAATTTTTTCAAGAAATTTCCAAATAATTTATATTTTCATGAATTTGTTCCATCATTAAACTATTATACTTTCCATATCCCCTCAAGGGATGCACTATGACTTCTCTCCATCATCATTTTTTATTTTCAAACTAAACTTGATATCACTTTAAATGTTTTAATTGAGTCATCAATAACTCCATTATTGATTAATTATTCTTATTGTATAAAATTTTTAACAATCAACTAGTTAACCTTTCCCAAATATCACCTTTAATTACACATATGATAATAAAAATAAACAAATAATTAGGAATATTGTGAGTCTTCATAAACCCCATAGTAAAATAAAAATAAGACAGTAATTTGATGACAACCTTGAAACTCCATTATTTTTAGATCTATGATTTTTAAAACACTTTATTCTAGATTTATCCATGAATATATGAATCTAAAAATATTTGGTTATAATAGATTTCATGATATCATCTTCTTTTTCATTTTATGGAATAATATTTTTTACATTAGTTGGTAATGAACGTTCACCTTTTATTGATAAACCCTTTTTCTTATCCAATTATAACTAGGATAGACATATGTCTATTCATTATTTAGTAAAACACTTAGCCTTATTTTTCTATGTAGATAAATTTTTAATTAAATAATTTTTTTCATAAGAAGTTACCAGTGTTTTCCCCTTATTCTACAATAACTCCATGTACCTTGGTTGAATTATCATAAAACTTTTAAAATTATTTCCAAAAATAATCACCTTCCATATAGGTTTTCAACTACCTTAAGGTTTTCTATTTTAAGAAACCCCTACAATTATTCTTCTTGTATGTCAAACCCTAAACCAATCCTCTTATACCTCTATCGAATTTATTCTATTATTTAATTTATAATTCTTCCAACAAATTTCATATTCATGGACAACTAGAAATAGTTCATGATATGGAATTTCCTAACACAGTATAAGTATCTCTTCCTTGTTTATGTGGAATAATTTATGGATTTATTCTTGGGTATTATAGTCTCAAAATTATTCTTTTGTATCTATCCCGAGGTAGACTTATTTTATTTTATTATTTGTTTCTTAATTTATTGGAATATTCCCTACATATGATAGTATGAGTTGTATTATATTTATTTATATAAATACTCTTCCTAACTATGACCACCTTTAACAAATTTTCATTTATGTTTTCAAATAATCTAAATTTTCCCTTGGTAGATAGATTTGTTTTCTTCTACAATGCCTTTTTTTGTATTTAATGTTTTCTTTATACTTTAGATCTTATCCCCCTTAATTTAGGCCTTTTATAATATTTATACAATGAAATGTTATTCCAAAATTAAATGGAAATATGCCCAAGCCACTAATAAAAATATTAATGGGAAATAAATCTTTTTATCTTCCCATTATAAATAATCTATCTTGGTTTATTTACATTCTTTTTGAAAATAAATACAAATATTTTGGGATCTTCTTTGTGATAATATTTTCTTATACATTATTACTTACACCACTGATATATTAGTCAATTTCATATAATTATTTTTCACCCATATTTTCCCATATTTTTAATTGTAATATATATAATAAAATAAAATGACATTAGTATATAAAATATTTATTGGGTTATGGGTTATTTTAATCTAAGTTATTGTAGAATTTGTTTTAATAAATGATAGAAATGTATTATTTCCATAAATTTAATTCTTTATAGAGATAATATTATCATTAGAATCTATCATGGAATCATCCGTTAGATTAGATTTTTGTAAACATCCAACAAGAGTTTTAGTCTAATTACCTACATTTACCTCTATCTCAAGGCCCATAAAATTTAGAGTGTTCTTATTATCTTCAAGTGATCTCATTTTGTCATCACATTACAATATTATTTTATTTTATAAATATTCATTAATAATGATTCCATATTGTAGAGAATGGTAATGATCATTTAACATCCTTTATTTAAATTCAATAAAATAATATTTTATGTTCAAAGATGAATTTTTAAATACTTATAATTTAAAGATTTACTCTGGTATGATTAATTTAATATTATATTTCTCACCACATAATTTTTACTCTCATTTTCAATATGGTTGAGTTTTCATAATAAATTGTTAAATATTTTACATCAATAAAATATGTTATGTGATTGATTTTCCCCTTTAAACCTTTTTGATCCATTATTTCTTATACCATTATATTCAAAGTCCAGTTTTTCTTCTCCAAAAAGTAGTCCATTGATAAACCCAAATATATAAGTGAGACATAAATGGAAATTTTACTCAATTAATCTTTAATTTTAAAATAGAGATCTCCAGGTAAATCAATAGTCACATTCCCCTCACAATCTTTACAGATTGAACATGATTCATTAAAAGGATCATTATATATAGATTTAAAAAAATCAAACATTACAAAACTATTAACTTTTATATAGTGGAAGGTCCTCGTTTTATTTTAAGATCATTCTCATATTTGTAACCCCTATTTTCTTCTTTTTTAAATTTTCTTTCCAAAATAACCATATTTTCACAAAAAGAAGTAACTTCATTTTTCTATGAATGAGGCATATAAATAAATTCCTAAAATATAAACTTCATATAGATTTGTTAATATAATTAAAGAAAATTATAGATCAAATTAGAGGAAACCTGGATAGATTTTATACTGATTAAAGTGCCTAGGATATCGTGCAACATCATTGAGATGGGAGGGGGTATACCAATTTTCCCTAATTTTAAAAATCTTCTATTTGATAGAACGTATAACTTAGTTAAGTACTATTTATCATTTAATACACCCCAAACACTTACTACGACATGTAAGGAAAAGAATAATATAAAATAGTATCATATGGGGATTTGTGAGGTTCAATCCCAATGTGGGTACCTAAGCCTTTCTATGTTTAGGTAGAATTATGAGACATAGAGTAATCACTAAAATGAGTGATGATTGAAACAAGAAGAGGTCATTTCTCATACTAAAATCCTAAAAATAAACCTCAAATATATAAAAAGAAAAATATATGATGAGGGTATTATTATTCCATGAGACTTGTGACAACAATTATATCTCTTTAGTTCTTTAGGCTCACAAATAGAATAATATTATTATACTAGATCACCCTATTTATTGAACATAAATTATATAAGTAGCTTCATGCCATCAATGTTCCTTGTTATGAACCAGTCTAGGACACCCCTAAATCAGGAACCCAAGTTAGCTTATATAAAGGAAAAACGGGAATTTACCAATCCCAAAGGTCAAGTGAAAAACACTAAAAAAATTATAATATCTCATAGGGAATTATTTCTTTGAATAAATTTCAATTTAAACATAGTTAATTTTACTAAAATTTTGATATGACTCATATATAAGTTAGTATTCCATGAAAACTAAATAAATAGTTTTAAAAATAGTGAAAACCAAAAAATACAAAACAAATTAATGAACATATAAATCAAGATAATACATGTAGATAAAATGGTAATATAATACAAAATTGGATGACTTGGCTGATATATTGAGAATACCTGTGATAAAACAGATACTAAAGTTAATCTAAATTTGACTCCATGAGTAAGTATTTATCCTTAAAACACAAGATAATCCCTGAGGAACCAAATGATAAACATGAAATTGAAACTAAAATGTAAGTATGTGTGTGGAAAAATCTCAACATGTATGATAAAGAAACTAAACCCCCTTTATATTTCCTTTAAATAAGATATCCAATTCAAAGAAATATGAAATAAAATTTAGATTTATAGGTTTTTGTCTATTATCTCTTAAAACTAATAACTATTTATTTCTCTTTTACCTATTAAGCTATTTATATTTAAAACAAGAAATATTATAATTTTAAAAGTTGTAATCCTTTTAAATAATAGATATAAAAACTGCAATTTTTTAAACTTTATTTAAAATATGATCACATATAAAGTTAGTAAAAGAATTCAAAATAATTTCTCATAAAAATTAAAGTGATATCTTCTTTTAAAACAAAAGGACACAATGGAAAAAATGATAAAAAATAATGGAACCAATAATGAGATAAGGGAAATGAGAAAATGGTTCATAGATTATTAGTACACTAATAGATAAATGTTTCCAATATAATATAACTAAATAATAATGACAAGGGGTATACTTAGGAATTGATGAGAAAATATAGTATATTATTAATCATGAATGGTCATATTGACACAACTGATGCAATCCATCCTCCCATATGTTAAGTTATACCCTACCTATACTAATAGGTGAAATATATTAATGAATGGATTAATCTATATTAAGGTCCACTAGAAGGAGAGTGATCTTTATCTAGTACAAAATGTGTACTTGGAACTTCCACGTTCTACTCTTGGTTTCAATTGATTTATAAAATCAAGGTGATACAGTCAATAGCATGAAACAATGGTATAAATATAATTTCATATGACGTTATATGAAATAGGAATCACAAATATGCCTCACCCTTGATAACCCATTCCAACCACGACTCATAATCATTCTATAAAATGTAAAAGTTTTATAATAAGTTTCGAAAACCATTTTTTAAACATTGGAAAGTATCTTAAAATTTAAATATTTTAAAATATTCACTTTAAAGAACCAATAACACTTTAAAAAAAAATTAATGACCAAATAATGTCTTCAAATATCAAAACTCATGAATAAATTCTATTTGGGAATTTTATCAAACATATAGTGTGCATGGTTAAGTAAAAACGTATTATACAATACTTCTAAAATGAATAATCCTTTCTATTTAATGAAAACCAAGTAAAACATGATTTCCCCATAAAATTATCCTAAAAAACATTTAATACTACTATTCTATATCAAAAACATGATATTAAATAAGAAATAGATCATGGTTATAGAATTTAAAAGCTAATATAATTAGAAATCTTTATTTATCTTGTTTCCTTCAAAACCCACAATATTAACCCACATCAACCCTGCATGAAGAACCATTAAAAGACACTTCAACCCTAGAATTACCAAAAACCCTAATTATTTTTTAGGTGAGCGTGACCCTTTGGTTGTACAAAAACCATTAAGTCAATAATAAGTAATAAATTTAAAAAATCTAAAAAAAGATGTTTACATGAATGTCCATAGAGGAATAAACCTCAAACATAAAAAAGAACCAAGAAACCACCAAGGAGGATAGAATTGAAGGATTTCATGTCTATGGATCAAAGGAGATGAATTATGTGATAAAAGAGCTCACAAATACCTTAAATTGGAATAGGTAAAAAGTGGAAAAATACACTTTTCAAAACTAGGTTGACATAGACCACGACGCAGCCATACTAGCTATGATGTGTTGTCCACTTCTTGGGAACTTCTATGGATCCATCCTATAGTTGGGGTTTGGTTCCCTCCAAATCTAAAAAATTTAAGATCCTTTGGGATCTAAGCCTCTATGATTTTTCCTTTCTCCATACAAAGTACAATTCCCTCCAAAATAAACCCTATAGTATAGCACTAACCTTATATCATATAACTCCTCAAATATTCTTCTTAAGATTAGACCTTACAAAACCCCCTTCAATTATAAAAGACCATTTTCTATTATTTAACCCACTACTATATAAGTTTACCCCCCCCCCCCCCCCACACACACACACACTCACTCTCCTACAAAACAAAAGGCCATTGGTTGTGGTATGGTCTATAATGTATCCAATTGTATAAGGGTAAAAATAATTACCCTTACACATTGCTAACACCTTACCCAAATGAGACACACATACATAGAATCATAATATGACATAGACTATGTGTTTCGGTGTGGTACATTTTTAGTATAACTAACAAATCACAATGACGCCTATTGTAGCACATTCAACCAAATGAAAATAAGGGTTATGACAAAGCCTCCCTAGATTATTCCATGGTAAACTATAATATATAGGTTTACACAGTATTTTAACCCCAAAACATCCCAATAACATTATAGTGAATTACAATACCAATAAATGATAAAATTATAATTATAAATTAATAATTATGTAAAATAATAAGGAATACGAGTTCCGGGTGTGGCAATTCTCACCACCATAACACTTTGTTCCCCAAAAAGATTGAAGTAATTCAGTTGATGAACAAAAAGGATAAGACTCAACCTCTAAAACATAAAATATTTCCCATAACAAAGTAACACCATGAAAACCACTGAAAAAAATCCTAATAAGATAACTAAAAGTGTAAATGCATCACCTGAACTAAATTCATCTCTAGAAGAACCTTGAAGTATACAACTAACAAATAAACATTGCTCCACCAACACAAAATGACCACAATTTAATATAAGATATATCAATAATAAAATCTTGGACATTATAACTTTAATTATCTCCCTATAATATTATCACTATTCTAAAACACCAATCCTATATGGGTCACCTATAATAACCAAGAACATTACACACCAATAGAAGATACAACTATTGACCTGAACAAATTTAAACATAACCATGACAATTTACAATTTATAAAATATGGCAAAAAAAGGGTTAAATTATTCATTAAAACTATAAGGAACTATAATAGGTATAACCTCAATTAATGAAAAGATAAAAAACCAAATTTGAGGAATAAAGAAAAATAAAAAATACCTCAAGCATCCACTTAATCAAGATCAAGATCTACATGTTAGAACTAGAAGTCCTTTGAAGGGGTAGATCTAACTCCACTTGTCATATATGAATATACTTTGTATGAACTATTTATATTACCCAAATGGACACAATCATTATAGGTATTTGGATATTTATAACATGATGGATTCTAATATACTACCATTCTGGACTGTTGGAACACTCATTTCCTACACTTAGAAGTGGTTGATAAAGAAATACAATATTACCTCTTAATACCAAAAATTTTATTCCAAGACTCATATCATGTTCCATTTACTTTAATATCATTACCTTCGATTATTTTACAAATAGAGGAAGTGGGATTCACCTCAGTCACTCAAACCAATATCAATTCATCCTAAAATTCATGTATTACTAATTCTGCATAAGTGGTTAAAACACACTCCAACACACATAACTAAATATCAAGTAAATTCCCCTTTAAAATACAAACATATAAAATAATTGTCTAAGAAAAACATCAAAATATAATTTAATAAGTAATACTGACTATTAATGTACTCAAGATTCATTCAATCTTCCTATTTAATAAAGTGAAATTTCATCACCTTAGCCAATTTTACTACCAAAGATAAATATTACTAACAAAATAAGGCCTGAAAAACATCCCAATAAAATTCCTTCCAAGATTCCCTCCAAATAGTTTACTTCCACCACATCCATGATGGAACTTTTAGTATAAACGATGTGAAATTGATCTTGAGAGACTTGATAAGATCAAGAAGATTAGAAATCCTTTTGATATTACACATCCATTCTTTCACTTCACTATTATCTAAATCTACTTAAAGTGTATGATGATTTATATTTTGAAACTCTATAAGTAAAAATCTTGGCTATGACAATAAAGAGTACACTATAGGAGAAACACCCATGTCATTACTTCGAAAATCCATTCACACTTGATGGGGGAATACTCTAAATAACACAGAAATAAAAAATTCAATCAATATTCATCCGAAATTCAAACCCTAACCATCCATAAGTAAATCCCAACATGAAATAGTACCCCACAAATTCAAATCCAAACATGTAAATTAATATAAAATCACTCCCTTTAAATGGTTTTAAAAATCTCATATCATAGTTACGAAATAATTAATAATATCTTATAAAAAATTTAAATTTTACCATAAAATCATTATTAAAATCATTTACCCACTTTCTAATATCAATGTTACTTTCATTTACCTTTGAAAACAACTTCTCAAATATCAAAACATAACATTTCACTACAAATTTTAGACTTCTATCATGAAATCACTTCAAAATTTTCAAATAATAATTCCTTGCATTATAAATCCATCATTCCAATGTGAAAATACAAAATACCTTACTAATCATTTTGAAAATTTTCTTTGTTAATTTTATAATAGGTCATCACCATTAAAAAATTTATCCCATTATTCAAAAACTCCTAAAACCCAATGAATAAAGATAAAAATGTGATGCAATAAAAAAATATTACTAAAGAGGAACTAGGGGTTATGTTGATCTATATACATGGCTTGGTAGATCATGGGTCTTTCATATAGCTACCAATGGGATTTATACAAAACTAAGTACTCATGCTCCATATGGTTTTCCAGAACCTAAAAGCTCACAATATTCCACCAGTTCAACTCTCATTTCCATCCCCCCAAAACATAGACATCATTTAAATAGTCTACTTTTATTTAATATAATTTTATGAACCATGAATTCAAAGTAGAGAATTCAAAAAAAATAAAAAAGGGAATTTGAAACACAAGACTGACAACCTAATATCCCCTAGTAACTTGAGACTCCAAATGAGAAAGAGATTGAGAGGCTCTCCCTAAACCTACTTCTCTAGATTTCATATCTTTATATTCAATCTACCATTAGTTCCCAAATAATAGATGGATTTGTGAAACCGATTGCCTCTTAAGAACCTATTATATGATACCATTTTTTCATGAACTAGATTAGGCCTCCCCTACACCTCGAACCTGGTCAGGCCCATGGTAAGTCTTGAATGGTGTCCTTCGTCCCCAAGATCTTGTAAAAATCTCCATGGGTATAACAATACTTCTAAGGGTACAATTTCACCCAATAAATTATAAATATAAGATAATTACATTTTAACAAAATTCCAAAATGACTAATCCACAAGTTTTACTTCCATGTAAAATGAATAAATAATTTTAGAAATAATTAAAACTAAATAAATAATGATAAATAAATGAACATCCATCTCAATATAATTCATACCACTATAAATGGAATCTAACATCAAATATATTACATATCCAATACAATAACAAAACCAAAAATAAAATAAATAACAAAACTAATCTATATATAAATCTAAGAGCCATAATCCAACCTCAAAATCCCAAATTCTTCATGAGTGACAAATTTTGGAACATTATCCTTAAATTAATATATAAATTAGAATTATTAAAAAGATTATTAGAAAATTTAAGAAACAGACACCCCATGTATTTCCTTTCAATAAGATATCTAATTCATTCATGTATGAAATATAATTTATGAACATGGATTTTTCTCTTATAGATTTTAAAAAAATAACATGTTTCACTATTTTCCTTTTAAAATGGTGTCATTTAACACATAGTGTATAAGAGGTTTTAATGATGTAATCCTTTAAACGATAAATATAAATAAGTGTTATTTAAAAAAACATTCAAAAAAATATCATGTATAAGATATGTTGAAATTTATGCAAATCATTTTTCTTAAACATTAAACCACTAGTGTATTTTAAAACTAGAGGATAGAATGGGGAAAAAATAGAAATAATAATAGTTCTAAAGAAAGAAATAATTAGATAATTGAAAAAAGAAAAATATTCATATTCTAATAGAAAAAAACAAGACATAACTAACCAATAAAGTATAACTATGTATTAATGATAATGTGAGTTCCTATGATATATGGAAAAAAAATATAGAATTCTACGAAGAATGATCCATAATATGGGAAATCATGATGAAATCATATATCCCTAACACTTATTCGTACCCTACCTTAATTAACCAAGTAGAAATATCTCAATGTTGGGCATAATCAATACTAAGGTCCACTGGCCAAAGTGTGATCCTATGATAGTGGATCATGTGTTCTTAGAGGTTCCACTAGATTCTCTTTATTCCCATTATATATAAAATTGTGGTGAGATGATCAATAAAAAACAATGGTACAAATATAAATACATATGAAGTCATGTGAAACTGAAATCACAAAAAAAAAACTCACTCCCAACAATCTCGTCTTGGAACAATCCCCCTTATATACATTAACAAGAGTATCATAAAAATATCTTATCTTGAGTACTCATTAGGACCTCTCTATGCGGATACCTATCCGGGACCTCTCTATGGCGGCGGCAGCTGCCTCTACACTGGCTCGTCCCCCACCAATGGGGGAAGAGGGACCCTCGTCACCCGGCAAAGGGATGTCTTTCCCCTTCACCCCCCTTCACGAATCCCGATTTACTTCATTCCTTTCCTTAAGTTCCTCTCAGACCGAAAGTTTCAAAATTGCTCAATGGATGCCCTAATCTCCTGCAATTAGCCATAGAGTTCTTAGAAACATCATATCTTCTAAATAACACCTTAATTTCTATGTTTTCCCAGCAACGACCGCCGTTGGATGCGTTCGATAGGCATGTCTTCGATGCTTGGTATTTGAAGGAAAGGGCGACAGTGGGTCTATTGGATAGTCGACATATTATGATACGATTCTCCTAGGAGGCTGATCTCTTTAAGTCATTGTCAATTACATCTCATAACTTCAACGGTTTCAGAATTTTTCTATTTCGATGGTCCTTCGATTGGCATATGAAGCACGATCCTTCAACTATGGTGAATTGGGTAAGTTATCCAAATCTCCCCCTGACATTTCAAAATCCTTTGGTTATGAGTATGCTAGGGAATTTTCATGGTAGGTACATGTGTTCGGATAGTCGAACAGAAGCTCTATGTCACCATATCAATCCACAAGTCTGTGTCGAAGTGGATGCTTCAAGGGTTCCCTTTGAGTATGTATGGATCAATGTGGGTGAGTAATATTGCTGCAAACAAAGGGTGTTTTATGAAAATTGGACTGATTTTTATTTTGGATGCAATAGATTTGGTCATTCGCTGGATTTCTGTCATAGGGGGTCACAGTGCACATTGAGGAGGGGCAATTATCGTGGGAAGAAACATGGGGGACAGGTAAAGGGAGATACATTGAAGCAGAAGTCTACCATGGAGGAAGGTAATATGGGTGGCAGAGATACTTCTGGATGTTTTAAATTGGAGGAGGAAACTCTCAATAATTCAGTTATGTGCGAGGGGGAATTTTTGGCAGGGTCTATTCGGCCTTCTAGTTCTCAGTCTCCTATGAAGAAGACTTTGGTGCCTCAAACCAGTCCTTCGATCACTAATGTGTTTAACAGGTTGAGGCTGGACCTGGATCGACTTTCTATTGTGCTTGGTGTGGATGATATTATTCTGGTGTAGCAGGACTTGGTTAGTGTTGAAACCCAGGAGTCTGGAAGTCAGGAGGATGTGTTGCAGATGGTGGACATGGGGGAGAATAATCTAAACAAGACAACAGGGCCGGTTAGTGGTATTCTGTAGCAAGGGTTGTAGGGGCCTTATTTGGAGGAGGATATGAGTTCTGGTGAGGGGAAGGTAGGGGGTCCTTCTTGCAAGTCACCAATCTCAATTCTCCTGGATAACAAATTTGGGAGTCTTGTTGAGGCAGACTTGAGTGCTTTTCTCAGTTACTCACCGGAGGTAGTTCGAGGATGTGAACATGAATGCCAGAGAGATGATCACATTCATTCGGAAAATGAAACACCCAGCCTAAAGAATAAGGTAAATATGATTAGAAAGGGTATGAAAGACTACTCATCCTTACCTCCTCCGTTGGACACCCGTTCTACCAGGAAGGTTAATCTCAAAAAGGTTGGCAATGAGGAGGTGAGTCATCAAGAATTAGAGGACCAGGGGGAGCAACACTTGGAACTACTATTATGTTCTGAGGAGGAAATAGTTGATCATATATTACTCCTCAATATGTCTGAATAATGGGTAACTAAAATTATGGGGATACATCTGGAGGAAACCTTCAATGTGGAGCAATACGCTTGGGTGGACAAGCATGATCTAATTCGTATTAGGGGTTTAACAAAGGGAAAATTTGCATTGAGGATTATATACAGATATGGGACCAAATGGCTGCTAAGTTTGAAAAATTAGTGACGGAGACTCCTAACTTGCAGGTAATATCTATTTCATGGAATTTTTTTAGGGAAATGGACTCTGGTATGATTATGTTTATCTTCAATTATTCTGGTTAATTTAGTTGTGGTTGCAATCTGGTTTGGGTGCTTTATGGTTTGTTTTTAGCCTGCTTCTGGACCAAATTTTTGTGTGTTTGCTGATTTGATTATGGTGTGATGCATCTCAACATTACTGGATCAGCCTCATATTGGGTTTAGAGTATAAAGCATGCAACTGTGAATGCCATTGGGATTTGGAAGACTGAGAGGGAATGGCGTCGCCATCGGTACTGGGCCTGACCTTGTGTGGGATAGTTAGACGAGTGGTATGCATTGTTGAAGGTTTTTTGACACGTGGTAGGTGCTAGGGAGAGGCAGATCCAGTTTCAATGTTTGGGTCTTGTTTTGGATTATTTTTATTGTATTTCTGGACATTGCAGTTTCTCACTTTTCCCTTAAAATTGTTTTGATAATAAAATTTTTAATTTTCAACCTTATCCCAATAACACTTTCCCCCATTTTAAAAATAAAAAAAAGTAGGGGAAATCCCATGGGTATGTTTTGTTAAGAAAATACATCCTCAATATCTCCAAATGGGCATCTTAATCATTCTTTAAAACATAAAATTTAAAATAAGTTTAAACCATTTACTTAAAATTGGAAAGTATCCATATATTTTTATAACTACAGAATCCATTTTAAACAACCATGTAAAGAATAAAAATTCAAATAAATATTTAAAAACCATATTGAAGAAGAAATCACCACTTGAAATATCAAAAATCACTAATAAAGTCCATTAATTAATTTTATCACAGATATTTTGTTCACTTTTAAATAAAATTTATCTGTAATATACTTTTAAATTGAAAAATTCAATCCATTTAAATGAATATTAAGTGAAAATTTATTTTCCCTTAAAATAATCCATATACACATTTAATACTATTATTTAATATCCAAAACATGAATTTAAATAATCAAGAAAATTGGGTTCTATATTTTATATTCAAATATTTGGGGAAACCTAACTTAATCATGTCACCTTCATAACCTACGATGTTTATCCACCCCAACATTCCACAAAGAACCACTAAAAGCTAAGATAACCCATATAATAAAAAACCCCACTTAATTAATTGGGGATTGTTAATCCTTGGTCATTGAAACCTCATTAGGGAATAAATGAGTAGGGAAGGAATAAAATAACAAAGGAAACGGTCCGAATGAACTTACCTTGAAGAATACTCCTTAAACATGAATAATAATAGAGAAATCATCAAGCTGGAGGAGATGAGGGAAGGGGTATGTGCCTGGGGGTAAAATGAGAAAAATTATGGGAGAAACTATCCCATAAATTCATTAAATTTAGAGAGGTGAGAATTGTATAAACCATGTTTTTTAAACTAGTAACTCATAGAAAAAGCCACAACCATACTAGTTGTTGTTTGGTGCCCTCTTCTCAAGAACCCCTACGGTGTGGTCCTCTACTACCAATATGGTTCCATCCAAATTAATAGAACTGAACCTCCCCTGCCTCCAAGACTCTATAATGTGGAATTTTTACCTATGACCTAAGAAACCCTCGAAACCAAACCCCATAGTAAAACCTCAACCTTATGACATGACACTATTCAGACGGTCTAAAAATGATAATCTTTAATAAACCCCCATACATTTCATAAGTCCATTCACTGCTACAAGTAATTTTTCTATGTAAGGGTAAAAACTTCATGTACTCCCCTCTATGACAAAAATTACTTAGCTATGGTGTGGTTGTTGGCATAAGTGCGTATATAAATATAACATAATTTACCTTTGCATAATGTATACACCTGGCCTATATGTGGTAAACCTATATAGAACCCCACTATAGTGTATCCTAAGAGTTGTGTCAATTTCCTTGATCTAAAACACCACAATGGTGTTGTACCCCCACTACAACAATGTAACTGGTTGGAAGGAAGAGATACAACACAGCCTCCGTAAGTTATGTCATGGCCCACAGCAGTTTGTAGGTTCAAATGGAATTTTACCCCCAAAACACCCCAAAAAATAAAAAACAACAAGAATACCAAGATAAAAAATAAAATGACAAATAAAAAATTAATAAAAATAATATGGAATTTATTTTTATTGTGTGACATTCCTCTTCGAAGAATAGTTAAAAAGATTTTCCTTACTATTTTTATATACATAAATTAAATAAAAGAGATCTTTTCCTCAATAAATAGGTAATGGTAGGTATGGTAACTCTTTATGGGTTTTATATAGAGGTTTGAAATCCAAAAAATAGAAAAATAATTTCTTCAAAACACTGTTAATAAAAAAATTATCTATATATTTGGAATAAATAAAAAAATGGATAAAATATTGTACCTTTCTCCATTAGGTTTTGGACTATCTAGGATTTATATGGGTACTTGATGAAGATAACTAAAAATAAATTGAAGGGGTCCTATATCTAAGGGTATATATGCATCATATGTATCACCCAACCCTAATGTAGGAACTCCCATCTATCCATGGTATTCTAGAACTTTTAGTTAAAAGGATGGGGATAAAATGAGTTAAGAATGATAATATTTTCAAGGATTTCATTCGAGATAATTGAGAATCATACTCAATAAAAACTACATGATGATATAAATAGGTTTATATAAGACTCAAATAACTTAGAATACTGACCCATATTGATGATATGTATCATAAATTCCTCTTAAAAAATATTAAGATATATGGGTTGGGCGACCAACTCATGTCACACTTTGTTCCAAGAAAATAACTCTTAGTAACATTCTTCTCAATCCTCAATCATTTAAATTTTAAATTAATATATATATATATATAATGTTTAAAATACATAAAATAACCCATGAAAATATAAATAACCAGTAATTATATAATTTAGAGATAGATACATTGATTCATGAATGTTATTATGTCGTATGATAATATCGTGCATGATCAACCACAATGTAGTGACTTACACTATGTCATGGTGAACAAAAGGTTTAACTATATAATGTTCTAATACATCATCTAATTGTGGTTCTTTTAGTGAGAAAAATTCTATAATTACACACTTTTACTAAATCCTAATATACCCATAACACTGATGGGTCTAATTGGCATCGTTGTTTCCCTATAGGTCTAATGAGAAAACAAAAATTATTAAAAATAAAACTATGATACTTAATTAATTAAAATAACATATTAATGTTTGACCCATAGAGATGGTGAATTAGTGTAATTATATTTTCAAAATAATTTATTTTTTTAAATTTAAGAATGAAGTGAAAAAATTATGGGTTTGATTGATTTGAAGAAATAGAAATACAAAAGAAAAAGAAGAAAAGTTGTTTTGGAAATAGATGTTAAAGAAAGTTGGGTTTTTCTAATTTTAGGTTTCATATGTAATTGGATTTTAGAAAATAAATTGATTAATCCATTCTTAGTTTTAGAGTCGAGACTAGGAGGATTCAACGGTCATGGGATCCCCATTCTTAGTGTGGTGATCTCCCATTTCGTAGGGTCAGGTAATTAGGGAATTACCAAATCATGTTCTTTTAATAACATATTTAAACCGGGCTTCCAAAATTTGAAAATGGTTATTCCTCAATCCTAGTTAACTATTTGGGTATTTATAATGTTAATTTATGATTTATTAACCAATGGTCATGATTAAAAAAAATGATGCTGTAATTGATTAAAAAATTCAAGAAAACTAGATAAATGAATAGAATAAAAGAAATAAATCCAACAGAACCTTCCCCCTTAGGTTGCACAACCCTATAAAAGGAGGAATTTACACCCTCATACTATGGATGTGAGATTAAGAGGAAAGGAAAGAAATAAAACAAAACAATAAATAAAATAGGATAGAAAGAAGTGGAGGACCCTACAATAGTGAAATTCTCTCCCTTAACATGATTCTCTAATTCTTCCTTCAGTTTTATGCCTCATACCTCTATTTATAGACTTTCCTAGGGAATGGTTATTATTCATTAGCATCATAATACGTCATAAAGTTATCATGGGTGGTACCTAGGACATAAATTTAGTTTATGAAACATTATGCATCAAAACCTCACAATTCCATGGTCCTCCTAATATTTAGACATGATGTAAGTGATTCATGATGTGTAATGTTCAAGACTTGAAATATTCCTAGCTTGATGTGATGTCCAGTAAATATTGAGGAGTTTCACATTGTGTAATGATTAAACAATTTTAAAATGTGATGATATCCTCCAATTGATTTTCCATCTATTTATGCTCTATATCCACTTCAAGGATGGTAATGCTTTCGGGTCTTGTAATGATTACAAAAAATTAATATTGTGTCTGTATCTCTAAAACCTTCATTTCACACCATTTATTCAGTTTCATCTGAAGGGAGTGTTCCACAAGCATCCTTCATATTGGTAAACCTTATTTTTCTAGATTCTTTCCATGACATCAAGTGTCATGGAATGAACTCCCATTTTATCCTCATATTTTCCTCTTATTTTATTATTCAATCTATTTTTTGTATCTTTCCATAAATCAAAGATTTTAAAAATTACAATTATTGGTCAAAATATGAATTACATTTAACAATTTATTATATTAAACATGATAAAATATATGCATAAAATAAATATATCACACACTTTCACCTTATGTTACATCACATACAATAACATGTGAAAATGTACCCAAAACTCCTTTTGGTAATGTTATCATAAATATTTCTTACATGTTACATCCTATATAATATATTTTGAAAATCCATCCAAAGAATCTTTCATATATCCTTTAAAACAATTTTTTTTATCTTAAAGTATTATAAACATTATCCTCATTCACACAACTAGAAAATGTGACCTCATAAGCCTATGTATAATTGAAAAAACTTATGAATTACTAAATCTATAAAAGTAAGCAAATGGATAACTATAGAAACCCATCATTTATACTTGATATATAAAGGGATTTAAAATGATCTCTATTAAACACATGTATTTTTATTATTATATCTACAAACTCTATCATATACAAGTATACATATTCATATAATGTTTTTTTCAAGGAATCTAGTATCCCTGGGACAAGGGGTATATCAATATCACATATCAACATATAAATTCATTAATCTTGGATTATAGACTAAGAAGGTCGATGAATACATCACATTTCATTCATCATAAGATGATAGGAACATCCCATGACCCTTATCCAAATAGAAAATAATATCACATTTAACTAATCTAGTTATGGCCATTCACTTCCTCAGTCAATCGCTATCAAGTGATTAAATTTCATAATCCTCATACATGAGGAAAAATCTTATCTTAGTGAGGTGTTAACTAATGAAATGATCGGTAACCAACCCAAACACCCATAAATTAGTTAAGACACATGGATTTCATAAGAAATAGATCAAGGTATAACGTTTCTCAGGAAAAATAAATTTATAACCTCAATTATATAGATTCAAAATGAAATATGCAACCTTACTATACAAAATCCATACTGTATAACACTCTATATGGTATACTTGGTAGGAAATCCAATATAAAAACATCATATTGTGCCTCATGAGCATATTTTGTGTATATATATATGTGTGAAATTAATTCCATTACAACATTAAAATATCATAAATATACTTAAAGATAAATACAATTTAGAGATAACTCAAAATTATACTTTGATTGGTAAATAATCATCTGACATCATGCAATATATGCTACAAATAACAAGGAATGATAAATTGGATATTACAATTTACATAAAATGATACATTTTATATTCCTAAAATCATATCATGATTAATAATAAAACCATACATAACCAATTTTATAATCATATCACATAAAATAGACCATCATAGAGGGCTTGTGTTTATTGAACTTTTAAGGTTTTCTTAAACCAATTTAATTCTTACTCCATCTCTATGTGACTATATAATAAAACCTCATACTAAACACGTAGTGAGTAACTTATATAGAGAAATATTGTTTAAATAACCTTGAGGGTTGGGGATCATATTATTATTGATCCAAACTTTTAAAATAGTGTCTAAACTCCTTTAGTTCATTAGATCAATTTTTATAATGTTAATAACTTTTGTTTTTTTACTTATAACTCTTTCTAAGTTTATCATCATCATCATGGAATAGTTCCATTTCATTGTGATCATTTAGTAACTAATATAACTTCTTACATTATCTTATCTTTATTAACATATCCTAACCTATTTTAGTATATAAAGTGACATTCAATGTATTATGGTAACTAAATATAGCAGTTTAAAATTTTATTTACTTGTATACCCTAAATGCTTTTAGGATATTAACGGACATTAGGTATGAATTTTTACTAGCATAATATTTGATATATTATACTTGGAATTCTCTAAGTCCACATATTCTTCCACTAGTCCTTTAAAAACTGTATTCTCTCTAAAATATAATATTTAGATAGGAAAATTAATTTTTTTCTAAATAATTCATATTTCCTCGTAGTGGGAATATTTAAAATTTATAATATTATATATATATATATATAATATATGGTATTCAATGTGTTTGGAGTGCGATTCTGAAAAGAATACATTATTCATTAAATTATTCCACTAATGGGTGGTCAAATATTGATTCCTCATATTATAAAACATATCTTTGTTAAACTCTCTTATCCTAGATAAAATTCATTTTATCATTGTCTCATTTTTTAATTTATGTTATATAATTTACTTAATCATAAACCATATGTATTGAAAATTATTTTTTTTGTTGATAATAACTCTTTGTTTTCAATAATATATCTTATCACATTAGATAAAAACAATATGATAAATAAATAATCTCAACTTTTATTGAGAGGATCTTGAAAGTGATCTATCACATCCAACTAATCATTGTTGTAACCCCTTAATCAATCACTTGAATACACTATTTAAACTCTAACCTTTAGTCCTACTTTATATTTGAACTCTCGTACATATTTAAAACACATTTATAATGTATAAAAGGTATCATATACCATAAAAGATATAAATGTTGAATATTATACAACTAATGTGAGATATATACAGAGTTTATTTCACCTATTCAAGTATTATAGGAAATTACTTCTCCAGTGACCATGTTCTCTATAATAAAATAATCAACCTTCCATAGACACACCTCTATTCAATTAAAATGTTGGTATGAACTCTTCCCAAACTCTTTTATTCTTCTACTAGTAAGAATTTTACACATTTCTTTTTATAATATCATCATGTTACTTCAACTTGGACCTCTCATGTCTAGTTCATAAATCCTCAACATATTAAGGATATCAGGTAAAAAATTTGATCCCATTAACATTGTAATTCGTAATAAACTATGAAACCCTTTTCTTTAGTGACTATAAAATGAATTTCAAACCCAAATCAAGCTGGACTAGTGACCCCAATATCTTTAATTCATTTATGTATCTAATCATATTGATTACATTATTATAGATGTAAGATTCATTTACCATCAAACACTGAAAGAGAGATCTAAAAAATTATATCTTTCATAAATTAATTTCTAATGATATAATCTTTTTTATTTTCTATCATTCCATAAGAATATATGGTCTCTTGTTGCTTATCAATTTTATGCTCTATAGAGAAAATAATTGATATATATACATCAATAGAATCCATTTTTTGTTCATAATAAACATTTTTCTCTTATTAACTAACATCATTATAAATATTTTCTTTATTAATTGGTTTCTACAACAGATTAAACTTTTATTATTACCTGGAAAAAATTCCAAGGATCTTTTACCAATCTATAATGTTTATTTTATAATGAATTGTTTCTCAAAAATTTAACTCAAGATCATTTTTAGTGATGATGATTCCATTAACCTATAATAAATGTTTCTATTATATTAGTTTCATGTTTTACAATCACTTAATAAGAAATTTTATTAAATATTCTACCACTAACATGATGACCCACTTTCTAAATAAACCATATCCATTATTGGTCCAAGATCCATATTTAATTAAACTATTAGTCCTATTTGTAATTCCTCTCAAATTTCTGTTTTTACATAGCCTATAATTACAATCATATCATATATGAAACCTGGATAGTTGAACAGACAAATCCTTTCCTGATCCATCATAAGGATAAACTACGAATTATTCCTATGATATCCTTCCTAAGGGTTTCCCAACATATACAACACAAATTAAACTCAAAAAAAGTGGTTCCTAACTCTTAGGGTCTCCACATTACTTTCTTTCCTTGCATAAATTAATCCAAGGGAACCCAAATTTGGCATGAAGATAACTTATTATATGATCGAGTTCATGATATGTGTTTTATTTGAAAAGAATCTAACACTTAGTATTTATAAAGTTTATTTAAATATTTCCCTTACATTTCATATATTCCATCTATATGTATTCATGATTTTAAATAATTAGTTTTCGAATCCATTTCTTTTCCATAAATAAATATGGTCAAACCATATTGATATGAAACTCGTTACATAAAGAGGCTAAATTCATAGTAGAAAAATTTATATCAATTGTCATGCCTAGTATGTAACACCTTAAATGATTGTTAACATTAATACTCATGAAAAACAATGTAGTGAATAAATTTAATAAATAAAAAATTTAAAGATTTATTCATGAGATAACTATTTTTTTATAATTCTCAAATAAATTATTAACACTTTATAATTTAATCATTAACAAACATAAACACTTCACTTTTATCCAACATAAACAATTCATATTATAAACTATACAATTTAAATATAAACTCATTCACATTTTATAAATTATTGACATCAATGAATATATTTACTATTAAATAATAAAGATTTCATAAATTATACTACCATTTACATAAATCACGCATTTTTATAAATATCTTCACTAATATAAAAATATTACATTTTAATTTATGGTCTAATAATGAATCAATATAAACACTTTCATTGGTTTCCTTATTTTTAACCATGTATGTTCACTTGAATCTATGATCACATCTATTGAAATGTGTTTGGTGTAGTTTAATTATCCTCTTTATATTTAACATTGGTATATTTTTTTATAGTCTTTACAAAAATGTAACTTTCATTAAGATTGTTTCGGGAATAGTTTACACCCCCACACACTTAAATTTTTTGTTCCTTTAAAATTCCAGGTGTCATGAATGTTTTTAACGTTATTTCAACCCATGATCACACCCTGAAAATAGCCATTTTGGGTGGCTATCTAGAGGACTTCCCAGTCATTTCGGTGAATTCATTTCATGTTGATATATGATTTTTTGAAATGGTTTGTCCAATTTCACTATGTCACGGTGGTCCTCATGGTGGATCTTGACTATTCCATATTGTTTATATAATCACAATATAGAACATCATCATATGATTTTTTTCCAAGATTTTTAGTCAACATATATAATGTACATTTCACACTAAATATGTTAGTCACTGGGATTTTAATAAAAAACTCTTATATCTAGTAGGAATACATCATCGTCTTGTGAATTCAAGAACCAAAATTCATATTTTGGCATCAACCACGTTTTCAAATTTGGAAGACACATTTTTCTAGTTTTCTTTATTTTTTAATAAATAAAACCAAACATTGATATATTTGATCTAATACCATTGATGGATTTTAGAGGTACAACTAACAAAAAATAAAAGTAGATGAACCAATATAAAACACCATTTAGCCTAAGATCTATTAAAATATTTTGAATGAATAAAAAATGAAGAGAAATGTGTACCTTTCACCTTCATGATACCGTATGTATATGTATAAAAAGGTATCTGGTTCAGAAAATAATAAATAAAAATGGTATTCATCTCTCCTACAGTATTTATAGGCCGTTTGAATATCCTAATACTCTGGTAGGAACCCTCTCTTATTCACAATCTTTTAGAACCAATTATTTAAAAGATAGATAGAATGAGACCTAAGAATTATCTCGATTTCAGGGTTTTCTTTTGAACCATTAAGAGTAACATCTCACTACCAATTTTAGGTACTTTTTGTTTCTTTATTTTTTTCCATTTATGTGGGTGTGTTTCTGAGTCTTTTGGAGTTTTGGGGAGAAAATGATGGTTTTGAGCAGGGAGATGCACTGTAGTGTAGGGGATACATTTTGGAGAGTCCTAACTCTGGCATAGAAGAGGTTGTTGTGGAATAGGGTTTTTTAGACCTCTATTAATCCAGTAAGGGGTTTGGTATGGGTAGTAGGTTGCAAAATAGAGCCTTAGTGACGAGTTCAATGTACCTCTACCATTTCCGGCATACCTACAGCATAGTTTAAGGGATGTATCATAGACCTTCCCCAGGTGAAACATATCTGGGAGAGGTTTGTGAAATGTTTTCCAAAGGCCATTTTACTGGGAGGGGCTGTGACAAGGCCAAATGTGGCTACACCATAGACTAGGATATTTTTACCCCACTACACTATAGATATGAGAGGTTGTGGAGTGGTCTATGTTTCTACAGACTACCCCTATTTTTTCAAATTCTAACTTTCCTCCTCTTGAGAATAACTAAAAAATTCACTTTTATATCTCCCAAGAGACAGTTTGTCACTTCCAACCTCAATCCTTCTTCGATTAAGGATCTGGTAGAATAATTTTATTCCTCTCTAGTAAGATATCCCTCCTCATTTTGAAATACTTTATTTTCACTTATCTCTTTCTTCAAGAGTGGTAGATCATCAATATATTGATAGATGTGGATATGTTTTTGTTGGAATTTTGATAATATGGGTTGTTCTAAGATCTCATTCACCTTCATTCTCTATTGGTGATTCCTATTACAAGTGTTTATTTGATCATTTGATCATGTGATTAAAGGTGGGAGGTTCCGTAAGGATTTTCAATTCATATTAACCACTTATTTTTTACCTAATTCAAAGAAACATTTAATTGATATTCGAACTATGTTTAGTTGTTTTATAAAGGAATTATTTTGTTAATGAAAAAAAATTCAATGATTTTGATGATCTTGAGGAATTTTGATGAAAGGTGTATTGAATTGAGAAATTATTTGATGAAATTATTTGATGATTGATATTTAGAAAGGAACATCAAATGAAATAATATTTTGAATGGGTGTGAAAATTATGAAAACCATGATTTGTTTTTGGAATTAAAAAGATCTTGTTGAAACTTACAAACTTGGTAATTGAGTTGTGAGTGATTTATTATTTTGAAATAAATTTTTTTACCATGTTTTTTTGATTCATTGAAGAACATGTGTGCCTTGGTGGTTAGTGGTTGAATAGAAAAAGTACGCTAGGAATATCACTCTTTATAATTGTATTGATGATGAAATATATAAAAAAAAACCTAGTTGTCGTGATTTACCCTAATGAGGAGTATTTTCAGTTGGAATGAGTTGAGGGATATTTTCACACGTGAGTTATGATAACTTATTGAGATGTTTGAGGATAGTTGAACTTGAAACTCACTAACCATATGGTAAATAAAATTGTGTTATAATGTATTTTTAGCTGAGGATTACATTTCAGTGTTTTATAGAACTAAATTATCCATGATAAATTTTATATATAAATGTTTTATATAAAGTGATCTTTTAATCATGTTTTGATATATCTAATATCTTTTTTACTAAAAAATGTTTTTTTGGAAATATTTAAATGAAATTTCATGAATATTTTATTTATATTGATATAATCAATATATTATTGATATGGTATTGCTTATGAAATCTTTACTGGTATCCAGTTAGGATATTTCTCTAACACCCTACCTTACCTTCAAAAATTTGATGATTATCTTATGTTAATTATAAGAAAAGGGAAATCACCAAATGGAGGTCATATGTGTACATAATATGTGGGACCCAGAGTGATGAAGGTGACTAGTAGATATGTGATCCACCTGTTATATAGGTTTAGTGAGATTTTCTTTGACAAATGTTGTGTATATTGATGATGTAATGATTGGGTGTTGTTTTAAATATTTGATTCTGGTATATTCTCATTAACTAAAATTACTACACTATCTTATAGTGTTATTAATATATTTTTTGAAGGAAAATCATTCCATTTTCATTATTTTTCAATTCCATGATCCTATCACCATCTCATAAGGATAAGTAAAAACCATTCTCCCTTGTCATATTTGGCTCAGGATTCTGTATACTAGGGTATCCGAGATGGTTTGTGAAAAAGTGGTATCAAATGTAAAGGTATTGAATCATTCCTTAATGTTTGTATGAATTTTTCAATGTCTTGGTATTTAGGAGGTATGATTTTTGGAACATATGAGGTAGTTGTTATAAAGTGTTTGTACTTCTCTCATCATAGTGATCCTCAAGTCGCCATGGGATTTTGTGAAAAGTGCCTTTGAGTAATGTTGATTTGATTATAGACTTTTATCTTCCATTCATCTATTAATTTTAAAATCCTAGAATTTTAATAATTTTTATGGATTTGATATCCCTATAACTCATGATTGAGTTATTGATCTTAGTATCCTTGCTGATATTTCTGTGTTTTTTTTGATGTTATGTAGCATAATGCATGTAAGAATACATTTAAATGTCCCATTGGAAGAAGTTTCTAGTGAACCACATCATTATAATCCTTTAGTGTACTAGAATATTGTTTATATAGTGGTACATGTTTTATAAACTTTGGAATAGGTACCTGCAACCATTCTCATTCAGGGTCTAGTTATTCCACCATGAAGGGTTGAATCTTAGAAACATGTTGAAGGGTTTATTGACCAAAAGAAACTATATTTATAGGGCTCTAAGGATCCTCAAGAGACTCAAGGTTGGTTGATAAAGATAGAGTTATTTGTTTTTTCTTGTAAATTATTGATTCAATTAAAGTGATGTGGGATACTTTCAAGCTTAAGGGACCTAACATGAGATTCTGGGATTAATTGGTGATAGTGAAGAAGCATGAGGGATTAGATCGGAAATACAATAGCATTATTTTAATTCATTAGTTCTATATATAGTTACTATTATTAGTGAAATACATTTATTTTTTTATCCTCTAGTAGGTTGATAGGATAGTGACATAGTATGTGAAACATTTTGATTAGATTTTTTATTTTTCACCCAAGGTGGTGAAGAATGACAAACTAATGTATCAAAGGTTTGATATGGGTATTTATGATAATATGGGATAATATTTTTTTATGGTGAATATAACATATTATAAAACCATTCTAGATAGATCATTTATGGTTAAAATTACAATAACTGGTAAGTTAGAAATGATGAGACTTTCATTATCCCCCATAGGTAGTTCTGTGAGATCTGGTAAAGGGAAGTGAAAGTGTGATGAGTATCATAGTTTATATTTATATAAAGAATCATCTAAAACTCCTAAACATATTGGGGTATTCCCTATTACTTTATTTTTGTTTGAAAACTTTGGGCTTTTGGAATGGGTTTTCACTGAGGTACCCAAGATATGCAGTTCATGTGGATGCTCAAATCACTTATAGAATCTTTTTCATGTCTTTTATACTCCAAATATTTCCATGGGATTATTATCACCTCAAAATACTATGTTGAAATCATAATATTCATTAACTAATGGGTTCTAAACATAGACATTGAAAATGATACTTCTTCATGTAGTGGTAGAGTCTCTAGAAGAAGTGGATATGGGTCCAGTGATAGTTAGAGGTACTCTCACAATAGCTTAATCATTAGTGACTACATCATTTGATACTGGTTATCACACTCATTTATATCAACTCATACTATGAATCTACTTATAATTACTATAGATATTTTTCCTTATCTCAAGGATATTAATATGCCCTTTAGATCAAAGAGATGATACAGTCTTTGGTTTCCTAGTTATGTTTTCTCATTATCAACATTTCAGCTTACCATGAATTTTCGAGTTCTCAACATAAAAAATATTGAAATAAATTTTGATATGGATTACCTAATATATAATAAGGCCTAAAATTATTTTTACCTTCAATGGGTCTCCATTACAACACACAATGGGTTGAACTCTATTGTTCAAGGGGAATGGGACCAATAATCTAGTAGTTTCATACCTTCTTTTCTATAATTTGGTATGGTAATATAAGGTTTTTCTTTTGAATTGGTGTGAAAATATTGGAGTGGTGATCTCCCTCTAGTTGTTTCCGAGTTTCCAGATATGTTTCATTTTATCATTTCTAGATTTCAATTTGTAAGGGAGGTAGACTTATCTATTGATTTGGTAACTTCTACCCAACCAATGTTTGTTCCTTCTTACCATATAGAAGAAATGGAGTTGAAAGATTATATGTATCAATTGGATGATATTCTATATATATGCTTCGTAAAATCAATAGTGTTTCATTAGGAGGCTCCCATTCTCCTTCAAAAGAGAGATGATGGGACATTCTGTCTATGTGTTGATTACCAACAGATCAATTATGTTATAAAAAAGAAAAAATATTTTCTTCCATGGATTGATGATATGTTTTACCTGTTTAAAGGGGATAAGTGATTATCTAAGATTGATCTTCGATCTAGTTAACACGAGTTTATAATTAAAGAATTTTTCATTCCAAATACTTCCTTTAGGAGTAAATATAGCATTTTTGAAGTACCTTTTTATACCTCTTTTTTACCAAGCCTCATACAGTTTTCATGGAATTTATGAACTAGATATTTCATGAGTAACTAGACTCATTCATGGTGATCTTTTTTGATGATATCATGGTTTACGAACACTGAGGTTGTCCATGTGAGACATATAATATAAGTTCTATAAATTTTGATAAATCATCAAATTTACGTAAATCATTAAAAAAATTATTTATGGGTTATAGAAGTCCTTTTTTTTGGACACGTGGTCTCAAAACATGGTATCTCAGATGATATTGAAAAGGTGAAAGATTTGATGACATGGGAACAATCACATAATGTTTTCAATATTCAAATATTCTTGGTCTATATGAGGTATTATCGCATGATTGTTAAAGATTCCTTAAAGAAAGCTTCTCCAATGACCACTCTTGCTCAAAATGGATTGAAGTTATTATAGAATAAGAAATGTAAATTTTCTTTTGTTGAGATTAAAAATATATTGACTTCTGGGCCTTTGTTGACTCTTCTATAGGATGGGCAAGGCTATGTAGTTTTTTGTGACACATCATGTTCACGTTTGTCTTGCGTCCTTATGAAGGGTGATCATGTGGTAGCCTATAGTTCTTGACATCTAACTCCACATGATAATAATTATATATCCCATGAGCTCAAAATAAAATATTTTATTTATTCATTTAATAGTTTTGGCCTTTCCTTTTGGGGGAAAGGTGTACCATTTATTCTGACCACCAAATCTTGAGTTATATCTTCTCTAAAAAATATTTGAACCTCTAACAAGGGCATTGGTTTTAGTAACTAAATCCTTTTAATTTTCAAAATACCTACACCCCTAGTAAGTGTAATTTTATTATTAATGCATTGATTAGAGAACAACTGACTCAGGTCATGAAATAATCCTCATAAGAGTGGAATCTAATGCCTCTATTTAAATAGTTTGAATTGGGAGTCTTGGAGAATGTGACTAAAGTTGTTGAAAAAAATATTAGTTGACCTATTTTGTTCTCAATATTATTATTTAGTAGTATTATTTTGATGATATATTTTAGGTAATTATGGGATATCATTATAGTGGGAGAGAAATGGTGTGTGATCATTCACTTTAAAGGGTATCAAATATTTTTAGAACTGGAATGTTATTTCATTCCCTGTGAGAAATTTTGTGATGAGGGATTTTCATAGTTCCCACTATGTGGTGATATTAGTTACCAAAATGATTTTATGTGACACATGGTGATGATTTTGGTGGCCATGGATGGGATGTGACAGTGTTGAGTTTATTCTCTTTATTATACCTTTAAAGAAGACAAGGTTGACCACCAAAAAATTTGGGTTCCCTTTAGCCATTTCCAATTCCAACTTGTATCTGGGATGATATTAATATGTATTTTATGGTTGGGTTTACAAATACCCCTCAAGGGGGAAATTTGATATGGGTATTTATCTATAGGCTAAACAATTCATCTCACTTTATAAATATTCTAGATAGAAACAAAGTTGAGGACTTTGGAAGTATCTATGTGAAATAGATTGAATGTTTTTATAGAGTTCCTTATGATATAGTCTCTGATAGGGATCCTTGTTTTACTTACCATTTTACTAAATTAACCTAAGAGGAAATGGGATCCCATGTACATTTTAGTACAACATATCATCTTTAAATGAATATACATATAGAAGGATTTATTTATATCTTTAAGGACATACTCTGCACTAGTGTTCCTCACTTTTGCAGAGTTTGGGATAACCATTTGGGACTAGTTGAGTTTTATTATAATAACATTAAACAAACCACTATTAAAATATCCACTTTTGAAGTCTTGTGTGTAAATCCTTTGGGATTTAATATTTTTGGGTTGAAATTGGTGAAACGTCTTTGGTTGGACTGAGTTGGGTCCAATAGATGATGGTGATGATTCAGTTGATTCATTAGATAATGGTAATGGAAAAAAAAGATGTTATATATCCTATGTTAATCATCATAGATTCCCATTACAATTTTAGTTGGTGATTAAGTGTTATTGACTTTATCATGTCAGTTGGGTCACTGACATATTTGAAAGTGTGGAAAGATTGCACAGAGGTTTTTGGGTTAATTTGTGACTATTGAGTAGATGAGGAGAGTTGATTATCATTTAACCTTTCCTACATAGTTTAATTCAATTCAAAATGTGTTTCATGTATCGATGCTTAGGAAGTATCTTTCTGGCCCTTATCATGTTCTGATTTGGGAAGAACGCAATGTTGATCTTGATTTTTCTATTATTGAGAATTTATTCAAGATTTTTGATTTTGAGGCGAAGGTTCTTCTATGGAAGACTATACATTTTGTATATGTTCTTTAGAATAATGGTTTTTTATTTCATGATACATGGGATCATGAGGAACTAATGAGAATATAATTTCCTCATATATTCGATGTGTAATTTTTTTGACCAGATTTATGGGGGGAAAGTGTTTATGATGGGGAGGTTATAAAATCCACTTTACACATTTAGGTACTTCTAGTTTATTTCTTTTTTTTATATATTTTGGGTGATTTAATGGTTATTTTGGAGTTTTGTGGGAAAATGATGGTTTTTAGTAAGGAGTTTCTCCATGGTATAGGGGCTACGGTGTAAAGAGTCTCAATCGCAGTATGATGGAAGATTCTATAGAATAAGGGTTTTTAGAAATCTACTAATTCATACAGGGATATGGTGTGGGAATTGGGTTGTTCCATGGACCTTGGGGAGGATTTTGGGGTACCTCTCCCATTTTGTGGGTCTCTATTGTATTTTTTATGGGATGCATCATAGCCTTACACCAGGTGAAGAGGATCTATGAGAGGTATCTAGCATGGTTTCTAGATGATGGTTAACTAGGATGGGTTGCAATATGGGAAATGGTGGTTGCACCATGGTTTGGGGTATTTTACACTACTTCTTTGTATCCATGGGAGTTTACAACATGGTCTATGTTATTATAGAATTAAATTCTACATATCATTTTAAATTCCATATTTCATTATATCGATCCTCGCCAAACTTTTTTTGGATTTTTAATGATCCTAATAGACGTTTTGTCTCCTCTGACCTCAATCCTTATTATATCAAATCTCTGGTGGAATAATTTGATTCCTCTTTAGTAAGAGATATCTCCTCATTTTAAATATGTTTTTCCACATATATCTTTATTTGAAAGTGGTGTATTATCATTATATTGATGGATCTAGAAGTTGTTTTATTGGACATATGATTATAGGGATTTTTTCTAGATATTCTTAACCCTTGGGTTTTCCTGTTGTGGGAATTGATTTGATCATTTTACTATGTGATTAAAAGTAGGTGGATTCATAATGATTTTACATTTATATAAAACCTTGATATCATTCTTATTTGAAATGACTTTTCAATTAATTTCTTAACAGTGATTGTTTCTTTTACAGGGAATGATATTTGGAATGAAAACGCTTTTTCAATGTTTCTAACAAACTTGGTGGATTTTGATGAAAGGTGGATTGAATTGAGAAATTATTCGATGAATGATATTATGAAAACAGATTAAAATGAAAGAAAATATTGAAAGGCCATGAAATTGATGAAAACTATGGTTTTTTTAAATTAAAAATACCATATTGAAGCATAAAAATTTTGAACTTTATTTTTAAATGGATTATTTTTTCTAAATAAATTGTTTTCCCATGTTTTTTAGACTTATTAAAGAACATGTGACCCTGTGAGGATAATGACTGAATAGGAATATAATTTTAGTACTCTACATCCCTACCATTAGATTGATGGTGACTACTCTAAAAAACATAGTCAGCATTATTTTCCCTAATGGGGTGTTTGTATCATTAGCATGAGTCAAAGGACATGTTCACAGTTAATCCGTGATTAGTGATTGAGATGGGTGAAGATCTTTAAACATAAAACTAACTCACTATAGGGATAATGACAAGGTGAAATGATTTATTTTTATTTTATGATTACATTCCATTGGTTTATATAAATTCTTTATTCATGCAGAATATTTTATATAAATGTTTTAAATAAAATTTTCTATTAATTTTTTTTATATATTCCATCTTTTTTTTACAAATAATGACTCATTAGAAATATGTAAAGGAATTTTAAAAGACATGTTTTATTTGAATTCATAATATGAATGGTTTATTAATATATAATTTCTCATAGACGATTTATTAGTACCATACTAGGAACTTTTTCTCATAACCTACCGTTGCCTGCAGGTGTTTGGACATTATCATATACCAGGTCTTTGTAAAAGGAATATTCCCCTTAGAGATGGTGGGTGTACTTGATTCATGGGACCTGTAGTGGTCGAAGGGATTGATGGATATTTTATCCACTTATTATGTGGGTTTGATGAGATTTTCATTTCCATGTGTTGTGTTTTTTGATGATTCACTGATTGGGTATTATTTAACCTATTGGAATTTGGTACTTTCTCCATGAGTAGCACTGGAATACTGGATTCTATTGTTTATCCACCACTATTTTGTGAAATAATTATTCAATTTTGATTATTATTTGATTCTAGGTTCTATTATATCATATATAGAGATCATGAATTTCATTTAGCCTATATCAGGACTTGCTTAGGTATCAATGTACTAGGGTATTTGAGATGGTTCGTTAAATTAAGTCTCACACTTGAATCCACCTTCTTACAGATCTAAAAAGGTTTATATAATCCAATATTAACATAAATTATCTGCCTATATTCATGAGATGTTTCATAAGAAACTCTTAATATTAAAACTCTTTGTAATGTTCAACTTCATACTCCATAAATTCATTTAAAATTTAAGTGAATATGTTTAACATTTAAACTTCTTAAAATCATCATCAAATTAAAAATAAATAGTTATGATATAATTTTTAGATGGATTTGATTGATTCAAAAATGCTATAATTTCCTACAGTATTACCTTACACAAGTCACTGTGACTTGGTGTCTTACACGATGTCATAGGGAACACATTTTTGGATCTTGGTGTAGTCTAAACCACCAAATCATGGTGTTTTCTATAGTGAAAAGGTCCAATAACCATTTCTACCATGAAAATGAATCTGATGTAAGGAAATAATATGATGGATCCTAAGTAACATGAAAAGGATATTGGTTTATGGTAATACCGTGGTTGAGATTTGGAATTTTTTTAATAAAGGATTCCACAAAAAGGAATATAAATAGAAACGTTGTGGGGAAATAATAAATCATAACAATATTTCACTACCCAATAAGTGAGATGTTCTACTCTAAACTTTTCCCATCCTATTAATTTGGGCCAACACGCAACCATACCCCACAATCCATTTCACTATATGATACATTAGTACCGTAAAGGAAAATTGGATAACTTAATATCAAAAGGGAAAATGTTAAATTTAGATAACCTCCCTTTTAAAATAATACTTAATAATTATTATAATAAAAATATACCAATCTAATAAATCATAATGATATAATTATGAAAATATAAAATTCAGATAAATCATAAAATATAATAATTATTATAATAACTTATTAAATTAATCTTTAATTGGAGAAAAAAATATAAATAAAATGATTAAAAGTAATAAATAACTATATAAACATAAAATTTAAATACTTTTGTAGTTTCTTAGTATGATTGGATCATGGATAGGGGAGTGTTTAATCAGTGATCTCTTTATTTTATTAATTTATTATATTTCAATTCATGCTCTTTGACTGGTTAAAGACTGGGCCTCTCTTACCTTTTTCTCTCATCTTAACTTAGTTTATGTAGTAAATAAAGTCATAAATGCAAAATATTTACAAGTTTTATCCATAAACCCATATCATTGTTAGGTTTATGTCGATTTTCAAGAATTGGTTTCTCGAATATAAAATGTTATAAAAATGTACTAATTATCTCCCAAAAATCATGGCAAACAACTTAAAATTAATACACTCTAGTGGTTACAATATTCGTATCATGATGGTTTATTTAGACTATATCCCACTAGTTAAATATGTATCTAAAAAATATTCTTTCCATGTCCTGGTTGGATATTTATATTTCCTCCTAGTTGTTCCTTAATTTTCTTCACAAACATTTTGTTTTCTCCTAGTGTAGATTACATGTTGTCATTATTATTCTTTTATTCCACGAATCTATCCTTATTATCTTCTTGGATCACTTTTCCTCACTCACTTCATCATTATATTTTTAGTTTTGGTCATTTTCTTGAACATCCTCAATGAAACATAACAATTTAATGAAAATTGATTCATCTCCATATTGTTCAATATTCAAGGGTTTCCTAGATGCATTGGGTTCTTCCTCCAAACACAATAGGTTTCCTCCTTTGTGTTTAGTATCAGGTTCTCTCAAAGTCTCATAGACATAATTCACTTGCCTTCATAATTTATATTCAAACAAAATCATACGAATTTTATTCTGAAAATGTTTTTATAATTAATATGTAAATCCCCCATTAAATATGATAGGAACTAAATTTTTTAATTCTCGTTCAAATTCATTTTAGTCAAATAATGTTCTCTCAGTTTAATCTCATAAATAATCAATCTTCTTTATGATTTCATAGAATACTTAAAATTTTATAGCTTCAATTATTTCAAAAATATATATTAATTTATTTTCTTATGAAATATTCTATGTATTCATGGTACATTGAAATAGAAAAATAATATTATAGTATGGAAATCATCTCTTAAATAGTCAAACATCAATCTATTTTGGCTTTATTAATTATCTAAGATTTAATTATGGTGCATTATAATGATCATGAAATTTTAACACATGAAGAACATTGCATTTCATCATATGCTTTAATATATATCAAAATAATTTTTTTAATACTTCTCATAATAATAAATTCTAAAAAACTATCAAATTATGTAAAGGAATTCATCCTTGTATTGCTATTTTTAATTATTATATAGCCTAATTGGTCCTCAAACAGTATAAAAAAAATTTATATGGATTTTATATAATTCATACACTGTTTCGATATCATCCTTTTAAAGTGGGATGATATTTTTAAAGTCTATGGATCATTATTTTCAAATTCACATGATCCATATATAGTTAATTGGGATCATCACAAATATAAGTGTTCATCCTTATAAAGATTATAATAAGGATAAATAATTATTATAAAACCTTTTAATGATCATTTTTTATCTTTAATTCCTTTAAAAAATCATTATCACATATTTAAAATAATCTTACATAGAGAAATGATGATTTTAATATAGTTCTAGATTGTCCTTACATAGATACCAATATCATCTTTACCAACATAACTTTGATATTATTATCCCAATATATATATATTCAAAACATAACTAAATTAAAATCATAACATATTTAACTAGTGATGATGTATTCTCAATGTATTATGATAATTTTAGAATATCATCCATTCCTACTCAGTGTATTTTAAATCATAATCTAATGGATTTCCTTTAATAGATGGGTCTTGGACACCCATTATTGTAAATTTATTTCTTAATAATGATCTTCAATCATTGTAATATATTTATTATTCTAACATCTATATAAAAATGTAAACAACACTTTCATATACATAGTAATTGTCTTTGACATGAAGAAAGGATCACCAGTCATCCTAAAAAGTAATTGTTACATGAATCTTTCCAACCAATATATCCAATATAGCAGTATCATATTCTCTAAAATCATTTCCCATAAATCTTTTTTCAACATCACTTTCAACATTAACACATGTTTACTACTTATTTTCTTACAATAATCTACACCTGTTGACAGAAAATACAATCCATTCAATGGGATATTCTATGTCCTTGATTGTATTTTTATCAACACCCCCAACCTATAAAAATGTCAATATGTGTATTTTTATCCTTTTTATATCCCCTTACTAACAAAAAATATAAATTTCATGTAGGGGTGTAACCTTACTCACTTTATTCATATTCTTCTTGAGAAAAGGGATTTAGGATTCACAAAGGAATTTATTCTCTTTATTTTTTTAAAAAATTGAATCTAAATTTACTTGTAGAGAGAAGGATGGTATCACACACGTCTTGGATAATAGTCTTTATATAGTAAAATCTTAGTCTACACATGTTAATATTGTGTGGAAAATAAGAGTCAATTCACTAAGTCAAATAGGGAGTCCATTCAAAATTATTTAATTTGATATCGCTTTTAAACCATCTCAATTTTGGGGTTGTATAATATATTTACCAAAACAATTATTCAACACTCATCTTGAAAAAAAAATCAAGAAATTTCAAGTGAAAACAAGATTTATTCCCCCTTATCTCAATAAACATATAAACCAACACTCACATTTTGTAAAAATATCAGTTGTAATCAAAAAATGAAAAAAAGTGTGATCAAAATAACTAAATACTCAAATTGTTATTGAGTTTTTCATAGTTCCATATTTAGTTCATAATATAATTTTTTATAGATTTACTTCATGATTCCTCCTTATGAAGGTATTCACTCACTTCAACATCTCATCATGGTTTATTTTCATCAATGTATATTCATGATGGACTCTTCTTATTTTCATTAATGGAATAAAATCCTCTTCCAACCCTCCTTTATTTTGTTTCATTAATTCCGTGATTTTTATTATATAAAAATTAAAATGGAATAAAGAGAGCGTTCCATTTATCCTCTGTAATAGTATCAGTAATGACAATTTCTACTCTATCTAGATTCTCTATTCTTATTAACTTTATATCTTGAAGAGATCTGTATGCCTCCTTTATTAAATATATGGACATGTGTCTTCATAGGTAGCACAGTTCCCAACTTTCTTTAAATCCTTACCTTGTGTGAATTTTTATTCCTATTGGTAGAAATAAATTCACATTATACCTTATATATTATCTTATTCATTTTATATACATTTTCCTTAGATAGAATCACTAATGAATAATTCACTAATTTATGTCCACCTTTCCCTTTCTTTACACATAACACTTCACTTTTGTACCTTCTTATCTTCATTTAGAAAATGTATTTTCGTATTCTTTTTCTATATTTTCATTTGGAAAGACAATCCTTATCATAAGTGTGTTGTTTTACTCCTTCATCATTTATTTTCCTTTATTTATCAACCTATAGAGTTTGTAATGTAGATTTTCTATTTTCAAACATTTTTATTTTGAAAGATTTTCTTTTTAAAATAGTGTTACTTATTCATTCTTTTAGTTCTTATCTATCTTTATTCATGTCACTTCTTTATATATAAAATATTTTATCCAAATTTATTGGATATGTGCCCACATGTTACACATCACTAATGATAAACTCTGAAGACATGTCTTTAATGATTTTTATTAAACTATTATTGTTTAATTTCTTATTTTACAAAATAATATTACTGAATCTATTCTAAAATATTCTTGGGGTTATTCCATTTCATAACTCATCATAATGTATATTTAATTTAAATTCTTGTATAACCAATTCCTATTGAAATGATATTGAAACATAAATCCTTTACCACTTTGGTAACTTTTTAATCATAACCCCCATGAAAGAAATAACTTAATATAATACATTAAATACAATGAATATAACATATTATAAAGTTAATATATACTTCTCATAAACATAAATAGGTTCATAATATCAAACATGCCTCAATGAAATAATATTGAGACAACGTACTCTTACCTTATGATTCACCCTACGTCGCTTGTGTTAAAAAATCATATATAATCAATTTAGAATTATTATAAATATAGTAAACAACCATATTCAAATATAGTTTACTATTTATCATTAATTTATTATTTCTACATTTTTTACTAATAATTCTTCCTTAAAATGGATATTCATGTGAAAACTATTTCACTTTCCATGTAGATTTCAGTTCGATGGTTTTGGTACTTGAATTTTGATAATGGTTTCATAATCTTAAAAAAAATTATCCGGAAATAAATTACATATTTATTCATTATATGCACTTTTATAGTAATTTAAAAAAATTAGTATTGAAAAATTAATTACATCACTTCATGGAGAAGGTAATTTATATGTATAAATGGGTGATGTTTGCATTTTTTAATTGACATAATGAAATTAAAGAAAATAATAGTTCATATTTCCATAATAATTATTTTATAATAAATATAATATATTTTCATTAAATATATCCTTATTAATATCTATTTAAAGTGGAAATGAAAAATGAATCGTATCACTTCGTGGAGGTGGTAGTTCACACATTTTCCTGAGTGAAGTTATCATTTCACAATGGAAGGGAAGGTAATAAGGTATAAAGGATATTATAATTAAAGAATAAAAATTACCTAATAAATATAATATATAAAAATTGAACAAATAATTATAAACTTCCATGTTTTTCGGTGATGTAAAATGAATCGTGTCGCTTGGTGGAGTTGGCAGTCCACACATACACACGATCGAGATGTTAATTTCACATTTTAAGGAAAAAATAGATTAATAAGGTTATTAAATTAAAATAATAATCCATAACTATATTAAATATACCTATTTTTTATATTATAATGATTATGATAGGATTTAATGTTGTATAATATGAGGTAAAATGAAAATTTATGGTTAAAACCATTACCATAAATTTAAAGAACCTCCTTTGGATATCTTATTAAGGACCATAGGGATGTTTTTTAAGGATTAGAGAGCCTCTAAAAACTATATTAATATGTAGAAAAATGGTTTAATAAGGTTTTTTTACTATCTAATTGGATCAATGTTATATGATGAATATAGTAGAGGTTGTGTCCTTTTATAGAGAATAAAATCACACACTTTGGATTACTTAGATGAGATAATAATAATAATAATAATAATAATTCATATTAATGTGGAAACAAGAAGATATATTTATAATATAATATTATTATGAGTATAAATCATTTCATATAATAAAATTTAGATAACTTTAGGTGATGTTTTAACCCTTATCTCATAGTTTTAACCCCCATTAACCCTTTTGATGATTACTATTATATAAAACATTTTTTAATATTTTGGGGTAAAGAAAGACACAATAAAAGGTTAAGTGACCTATAAGAGGATATTGTTTTAGGTTAAATACCTTATAATTTTCACATGACTGAATATAATATTTTTATTATTTTTAATTTATTTCAAAAAATGTTTCATAACATTAGATGCCCTTAAAGTCCTTTTCACGACTATTCACACAGTAGGCTTTTAAAAAATAAATATAGTGATTTAATTATAATATAACATTTAATAACATAACTAATAAATTATAGTTCTCTAAAACTTCATGTTACACCATAAATAACCAAAAAATACTACTTTTCTTTTGTTTAGATTCATTCAGTTGATTTTTCTACTTCTTTCCAAAGCACTCTTTTGGCATTGTGTAAGAATTAAAGTTAATTATTTCATCTAGAAAAATTAAAAATAAGTTAAAACATAAAAAATATGTTTTTTCAAAATAAATTAGTATAACCATTCATATCATTTTTTAATACTTGAAAAAATATATATAGATAATAAAAGTAAGAAAGTGAATGTTTGGAATTTCCCATTTCTAAAATTATAATAATGGTATTTATCAAAAACTAATGGAACAAAAATATCGTATTTTAAATTTTTAGAATGGGTTG
This sequence comes from Viscum album, assembly GCA_963277665.1. NCBI lineage: Eukaryota > Viridiplantae > Streptophyta > Magnoliopsida > Santalales > Viscaceae > Viscum > Viscum album. Next base: position 1,500,773,255 of record OY728142.1, on the reverse strand, counting down.
ATCCATTTATACTCATATAATTAAATATATTAATGTTTATGGATGATTTTTAAGCCTTACCTCATTATTTTAAACATGTTTTGTCTATTTTACCATTATAATGGTGATAATATTTTTCCCATGGTTACAATTCATTATGACCAAAAATAAAGTTGTACTATTTACCAAATTTGTTGTATATGATTAAAAAAATTTATCCATTTTATAAATTTATTTCTCTATAAGTGGAATAAATTACTTTTAAAATAAAACCACAAAATGTGGAAAAAAAACAGTTTTCCATGAAAATAAATTTTAAGTATAAGAATATAGTTTACCTAAATTAAGTATAATGTATATTACAATGACATTAGTTGTATTAATTTTAATAAAAATTAAGTAATTAAATTTTAAAATTAATTTCAACCAAAATGGGACTTTTTAAATACTTTATTGGAAAAGGCGGTTTCTATAAAATTGTTATTTTTCACTATTTACTGAAAAATTAATCTTTTCATAAAATTATAAAAATATCACTTTAGTGTAATTTTAATATTTTTATTTAATAAATTATATCCTTTTTGTAAAATATAATATTTTAATTTAAAAAATAAAACGATATTAATATTTTCTCATAAAAATCAATAAAACACATTTTTTAATGAAAAGTATTTTTGAAGTATCAAATGACTTCACAAAGAATTCAATACTTAGTTACTAATAATTAACCAATAAATTTTTATTTATTGGGTTAATTTTAAATATATTCCATAATGTGTTATTATATTCACACATTCCAATTCAACATCTATGTTATAATGATCAAATTTAAATAATGATATTTTTATAGTATATCAGAATTTTATTAAATCTCAATGTTGCATGTTAAGAAATAAATTGAGCGTATTATTATTTTATAAACTAAATTTATAATGTTTTACTATACCAATCAAGTTACTCACTTAAATTACATCTCTTTATGGTTTAATTTCATTAAATTATCTCCATGATAGAATCTTCTTTTTTGGTATCTACCAATGATGACCTCATCCAACTCCCCCTTTCTTTTGTTTCAATCAATTCCCTATATGTTAGAACATAGAAAATAATGGGTAATATGTAAGGGGTTCCATTTATCCATAGTATTAAAATAATGTTTTATATATTCCTCTCAAACAAGATTCTCTATTCCTCTCTACTTTTTCTCTTTAAGAGCTCTTTAAGCCTCATTTGATGAATATTTGGTTATATATCTTCATGGGAAACATGTCTGACTTCATTACTTTAACTCCTTCTTTTAGTGAGTTATTATTCTTATTGAGAGAAATAAATTCACATTATTACCTATATATGTTCCACATTTTTTACTTTATCCTAAGATAGAAGAACTAATGAATATTTCCTTTTATTTTTCCATCTTTATCATTCTTCTTACAAGGAACATCACCTTGTCAACCTTCTTGATTTCATTTAACAAAATTATTGTGTTTTTACATTTCAATATTATTCTATTGAACATTAAAAACGTAACCTATGTATATAGGTTTTCAACTTCCCCTTTAATATTTCTTTACTTTAGTATCATATAAAAATCATCCTATAGCTTTTCCAACATCAAAATTTTGGCATCAAAAAGTGTTTCATTTTTCTAATAGAGATGATAATATTTTTTCAGTTCTATTTATCCTTGATTAATTCCATTTACTTGGGAATGAAATATTATAATTATATTTTTAGGGCTTATTCCCATATATTCCAAAATTCTAATAATATTCTCTAAGGATAAATATTAAATGATTTTTATAAATCCATTCTTGAACAACTTCTTTCTATTTATATAATTTACATTATTATTTTTCAATATTGTTGATATTTTTTCCTTTCTAAAATCATATTCATCTTTCATAATTATAGGATCATAATTTTATGACATCGTTCTTCCTGGATTCTTCCATATTGGATTTTAGAATCTTTATTGATGGAAAAAACAAAATCAGAATCACTTGATAAAATAAAAATAACATGTAACTTTTTATTAAGTTTCTTCATCTCAGAAACATTAGATGATTCATCTATAATATCTATATATTTTTCCTTGTACTGTATCGTGTTCTTAAATGTGCATTTTTCATTGATATGATTGGATTTTACCTCATGTTTCTCTTCTTCTTTTACAGCTAGTTTTTCATTATGATCTTTCAGCATCTTATCTTGTTTTGAAATTTTCACCTTCTAAATTTTTATATAATATATGAGTCACTCTCAATCACATATTTATTCATTCTACCATTTTTTAGTATCTTTACTCACTTATTTAGTTTTTTGTTTTTCTCATTTCAATTTACCACTTTTGGTCTCAAATTTATTCATTATAACAATCTTCTTCATTAATCACTACTTGATAAGTCATCATGTATTTTAACCTAATAAATGAAGGATGTATGATTTAGAGATATAACATCCTCATATATCTTATTCTAAGATTACTGTTATTTACTTTCTTTAATTCTCATTAATTTTCTCCAAAATTTTCTTAAAGACTTCTTATTCCTTTAAAAACAATTTTAATGATTTTCCCAATATTCCCTTACAAAAATCTTATTTCTAATCATCACTATAAGATCCATCAAATTCCTTATTTTGGTAGTCAATTGAAAAATTCCAAATACAAAAACAACAAAATAATTTAAGAGTTATAATATCATTTTATTTTTCATAACCTCTTCTAATGTTCTTGGAGATAAAAGACATAGCATTTTTATGTGCTTCACTCCATTCATAATTACTTTAAGAATATGAATTATATTCACCCATATTATCCATGTGATTTTTTTATTTCTATGAATTAATGTGATTCCTCAAAAAACTTAAGTAATAACCTTGTGTTCTATAGCGTGTATTACTCACAACAACAAGCGCATAAGGTAATATAATATAGGTATAATTTATATTGTATTTACTATTTGAAATATATTATATATATATCAATGCATGAAACACCAATTTTCTTGTATTCCACATGATAATAAGTTATAGTAAATCATATAAAACAACTACCTTCCTCTATAGATTTCATTAAACATAAAAGAGACATTCTTCAATGGATTGTGCTATACCCAATACCGAGTCTTATCGAGAAACAAGTTGTAATTAAAACATTATTATTTAATATAATAAGATATAAACTAGATGTTATGATTAGTGTTAACTAACTTATGAAAATATATAGTTTAGATAACTAAATAATTGGTAACAAATAAATTAGAAATGAATATAAGAACCAAATGAATATTAAAAGGATATTTTTATAGAAAACTATTTTTATGCTCACAAATTTCTTTTACCCTGATGGATTAAATTAGTTAAAATTAGTGAATGATATTAATTTAATCAATATTTTAAATATTCAATCAATTATTTTTTATATTAATTCACTATATTTTGTAATAATAAGATAATAGCAATCCCATTATTTTACATAAAAATCTATAGTTGTATTAAGGCATTTTTACAGTCTTTTAATAGAGAAACTATTTTAAATCTTAACTTTACACTTTTATAAATTGAATTTGATAAAATAAACATAATTTTTTTATTTATAATTTCATAATTTTCTTAGGATTAATTTTTTTTTATTTTTTCGAGAAACATCATTTTTTTAGTGAATAGTGAAAAAAATTGTGTTTTAGTTAAAAACTACATTTTTGTTTAAAAAATAATTAATGTTAAATTATATTAAAATATTGTTTGAAAGTAGGATTGTATAAATTATACATCTATTAACATAATTTAGTTATATATAATTAATATAACTTCTAAATTGAACATAAAAACATTATATTCATTTGAACATTTTTCTATTAAAACCAGCTAATATGTATGTTTGTGAAATTAGAATTAATCTTATTTTTTCACTTCTGGGATTTGAATTTTAAAAATATTAAATAAACCATTGTAATAAATATAATATTTTTTTTATAATATAAAAAAAAATTACAAAATTTATTACTGAAATTGATTATAATTAATTACAGTGATTAAGGCGTAATAAGGCTTTAAAATGAACTAAAACACGGATTTTAAGGGCCCAAATGACCTACCCACATGTCAAACACCCATTTTATGGAAATATATCTTCCATTAAACATTCATTAATTATATGTGGTGGCTTTTAGTTACTTATATTTGGTAATAACATGTTCACAATTAACTTCTTTTTTAAAAAATACCAAATGATTCATTTTCCTTCCCTATAAAAGGCCACCACCTCTACCCATTCCTCACACCTCTCAAACCTATTATGTTTGGACAAGATATACCCAAATAGTCTCCCAAAATTCATAAATTCTACTTATAATCCAACCATTTTGTGTAATTCCTTCCATGTATTCCTTTTGGTTAAACCAACATAAGTTACCCGATTAAAAGGTAATGTCTTTTCTTAGTCTCTCTAGTTTCATTTATATTCTCCACCCCCCCCCCCCCCTAAAATCTCATTATTCTGTTCTTATGTAAAAACACCACCATCATAAATATAATATTATTTTTTATTATGAGATTTTAACCAACACTTACACACACCAACATCTAATGGGTAACGAACATAATGTTTTTGTGGACGACGAACTACTACCTCACGAAATGATGATTGTTAATTATTCCATCACCACCTATCATGGTTTCAGTTATGATGTAAACTCTATTTATATATGTTATATATTATATTTATTTTGTCTTCATAATTTAGTAATCATTATCTTGAACCTACCTTTAATACATTCTATTTTATGTTAATACGATAACATCGTTTTGAGGAAGTGTGGATTTCCACCCCCACAAAGCGATGTGATTCGTTCACACAATACATAGAATGTATAAATTAAGATTATATTCCACAATATGGGACATAAAAAAATATACATGGTACTAATTACATAATTACCTTTCTGAATATATATATATATATATCATTTTATTTATTACCCCTTCACACACTTTAAAAGAGATATTGTCATTTGTGGACGTGTGGACTACCGCCTCCTCTAGATTATGTGATTCCTTTTACACCACATAATTATATATATTTAAGTATATATGATTAAATAATATTATATTTATTATATAATGATTTTTATGGAAATATTTTAGTTACTTACCTTCTTTCTGCAATGATATTTTAAAAATGGTAATAGTACTAATGCGTACGTATGGCATATCGTCTCCTTGATTGTAACTTATTCTCATTTTCATAACCATTTTTAATGATTTATTTTAAAAATATAATTGATGTAAAAATATGATAATTATATTATGGTTATCATTCTGTATATGTTATATAATGTTCCCTTTGACCACAGTTGACCAACAATAGTTGTTTTGACACATAAACCAAATTTGGTAAAAAACACTCGACGAACAATTAATTGTTTAAGTAGTTGTACAAAACATGGTAATATGTGAAATAAAAGTAATTATAAACATTAAAATGGTTCTAAAGAAATTATAAAATTAACAAAAATTTATTATACTAAAATTTAAAGGATGTTCACTCAAAAGGAAACACAAGGTAAAGGATTCTTCTCTCATTTTCATTATGTGAGGCGTACTTATTCTTTGTACACCTAATTTCTTATATATGGTGTACTTACTGGAAGAATGAAATATAATATCATGAATAATATTATAATCATGTTATTGAAATGTTTTATTTAATTATTATTACCTTTGGGTTTTCCAATCAATTTATTACAACATTAGTAAGGGATTCTCATCTCACTTTTTACATCCATGAGATATATCTCATGTTCCCTACTTACATCTTTTGTGTGGTTTATCTACTTACATTTTTATATTATATCATGATTTAATTTTCCCTTAATTTTATTTAATAAATTCATTAAATATTATTCTTTCATGAGGTTTATTATATAAAAATGTTTCAAAGTGGTATGGGACACATTGGAATGTTTAAATATTAGTTTTCAAAAGACAATCCCAAATTATCTCTCAATGTAATTTCCATTTGAGGAAATTATATAACCATTTTTTTAATAAAACCTTTCATTATCCTCTAGTTATGCATGACCATTTTAATCTTTTAGTACCATTTTTCACTCTTTGATACTAATATGTTTTTGGAAAATATTTTTCAGAAAACATGACATTATACCTCCCTTTTATCGGAGAGCCTGTTTTATGCTAAAAATCATGTTTTATTAAAAAAATTTAAAAAAATTAAATTATTTTTTAAATAAATTTTCACCATTTTTTCCTTTTACCAATGTTTCCAATGAATATTCTTGTCTTTTTCCTAACGAGGCATTTTCTAGCCTTTTATCGTACAAAAGGAATATTCAGTTTACCTCATACGACATGTAGGGATTCATCCACCCTTATTTCTTTGAATCCACCTTTTTAAGATTACAAGGTTTATTTTTAATGAAAAAAAATTTCCAACAGTTTTTTAAAAACAAAGGATGTTTTCTTCGATAATATATTTAAATGTTAATCTTTTATTTCATCAAAGACAACAACCCTCTCTTTTACTACACTTGGGTTTGTTGGGTTTGAAGTATTGATACCATTGTTATTCCTCCTCTGAATGGTTTATTATATTTTTTAACAAAGATAATATTAAAAGTCACTTAATTGATTTAGTTGTAAGTAACCTTTAATTACTCAATTTCCTATGATCATTGAACATTGAATTTCCACTTATTATTCAATTCATGTTTCGTGGATATTATTATTTCCTAAAATGTATACCATTTTACATATGGGGCCACATTGATAGTTATTTTATTAATTGGGGAATTATTGATAGATCTGCATTTCTAATCCAGTACGTTTATTTGATAAGTCTTATTAATTATTTTATTATTCAATATGAGTAATTCTTTGGACTGGCAATGACGGGTAGAGCCTGGACTTTATATAGATCCTCGATGCATCGACAGTTTCTCAAGGGACGAATAATTGTGAAAATGGGTTTCTACCCTTTGTTTTAAACTGTCTTGTGAAAGGTCTTGATGGAAATAGATTTTCGTGTTCCTGAGAAATGCCTTCCATAAAGAAATAAATTTCCCTCATAGTATTTTCAGTTATTATTCATCCATGATATTTTCCATTGACATATCTATGGATACATTTCATTTTAGTTCATTGATTAATGGAATGTGTTTTCATTTCATAACATTCCATTTGTATTTTTCCTTATATAGTTATTTTTTTATCATGTGTTTCTAGATATTACCTTTCCTTATTTATTATGTACTTTAATTCAATTTAGTAATTACGTGGAATGTTAGTTTAGTTATTTACCTTACCATAATGAATATTCTCATTGATTCATTATTGCTTCACCTAAATTTTTCCTTTACTGAGCATTTGATAACACCGTTATCATGTTTCTTTCCCAAGGAATCAAAGAAGAATACTATGAAAGAAATTATGGAATATACTATATAGATTAGAGTTATCCTCAAGATGATTATTGTTTTAGATGTAAAAAATATGTTGTAATTATTGTATCCATTTATAATGTAATAATCATTTATGTATCTGGTTTTCCAAGACTACTAAACCAATCAGTTATTTGGGGATAGATTTCGTGTAATAAAGACAATGTATCTAGTAGTAGACAATGGCTATAGGCTATCTGGGTGGGATCTCTATAGTTAGTATCAGAGGAATTTTAGTAGCTACCATGGGAATGAGATCTAGAAAAACCTATATTAGAGAACATAACCCTAAGGTAGAATTTGAGGAATAAGTATTGATGAAAATCCTAGAATTTTGGTGAATTATTGATTATGTGGGTCTTCCTAGAAATATATCCATGTCTAGATACTATAGGTAAATGTGGTTCTGGCAAAGATGTACCTAGGAGTAAAAAATCTTACATGGTGTTACATGTTTGACTTGGTGTAACCGTACATGACAATAGGCCTTACTACGCATCTAGTTTGACACACCCAAGGGATATTCTTAGGATAATCCATGTTTTCTTTACTAACCATTAAAAATAATTTGAAAGGATTCTGACTAATAATAATCAAGATTATACCTAAGGTGTTTTAGATTGAAGATAAGGTGTCATTATTAGGAATCATACAAATGATATTATAGATAATACTTAGACCAATAAAAGACCTATGTGGAAAAAAATGGATGAGGTATTTATGGATTTAATTTGTATTAAAAACCTTATTTTAATGATATTTATGGATTTTCCTAATTTCAAGGTTTCCCATCATATTTATGTATGGAATTTATATTAATTTTGTTTTAGAAAATGGAAACATGTAAGTCGGGTGGCAACCAATCAAATTCGGAAATGCTGCGAGACTTGAACCTATGATTTAAGGATGATAAGGTTTTCATTCCATCCACTGACCTACGTAATTTATTTGTTCATTTTTAAGTATTTTTAGTTATAAAATTTGATGAATAAATGTTAAGGATGAACCAGTAATATCACTTTTGAATATTAGGGATTAATATAATATCCAAATTGGTTTGGAAGACATTTTGGGAAAAATATTTATACTTGTCACTCATAAAATCATTTAAAAGTATCTTTTAGTGATATAAGAATAAAAAAATCATTTTTTGTAATTAATTCCTAGTAGTAAAGGAATGAATTATAATTTGATCAAAGTATAACCAAAAGTTAAGATTGTTCATATGAGATTGAAAACTATCAAGTAGAAATATTTGATTATATTATTGGACAGTAAAAGGATTACCCAACATTAGTAAAATGACATAGAAATAAAATGTTTTCCTGATACCAAAATTTATGTTGAACCGATGGCCTTCTAAATCATCATAGATTTATGTCTTTGAGGTCCTCAACTTTGTATTTATCATTCACTTTTTTTCATTGATGACCTCATTAAATCCATGTAAATATTAACATTTTTTCTCCATATTCATATCTCTTTTTGCCATACATTTTCTCCTAAAGAGAGACCTTATTTCAAGTTAGTCCATGTGACCTTTTTACTTCACATTATCCCTTTTCTAGAGAATGTTTTATGGTCCCTTATCATGATGTGGGACAACAACATAGGAAAGAAAAAACCATATACCACCAAGATCATGTTTAAATTGTGAGGATAAAATTTAAATAAGTTGGGGAGAATGTGACACCCAAAAAAACATAAGAACCTTGTGTTCTATAGAATGTATAACACATGATAGTAAGCATGTAAGGTAACATAATAACTATATAATTTATAATATATATACTATTTAAAATATATTCTATATATTTCAACACATGAAACACAGAGTTAGCTAGAAATATATGTGATAATAAGTTAACATACATCAAATGCTACAATGGAATTCCTCTATAGCTTGTGTTAAATGTAAAAGTGACCTTATTTTATGGCTTGCACTATACCAAATACTGATTCTTATCAACAAATAATCTGTAATTCAAACATTTTTATTTAATATAATAAGATATAAAATAACCATTATCAATATTATTAACTCTCTTATAAATATATATGAATTATACAATAAAATTATTGGTTAAAAATAAATTATAAATGAATATAATAACCAATTTAATATTAAAAGGATATTTTTAAAGAAAACTATTTTTATGATCACAAATTTGTTTTACCATAATGGGTTAAATTAATTAAAATTAATGATTTATGTTAATGTACTAAATATTTTAAATATTCAATTAATTATTTTTTTTATTCATATAATAAATTTGGTAATAATATGATAATAGAAACCCCAATATTTCACATAAAAACATATATTTTCATTAAGGCATTTTACCACCTTTTAATGGAGAACCTATTTTAAATCTTCATTTGGACACTAAAATTAATTTAACTTTATAAAATAGACATAATTTTTTCATTAATAATTTCAAAATTATTTTAGAATTAATTTTTTGTATTTTTCTGTTAAACTTCACTTTTTAGTGAATAGTGAAAAATACTGTGTTTTTGATAAAAACTGCCTTTTCGTTTAAATAACTATTAAAGTTAAATTATATTATAAATTTTTATTAAATAAAAATTGGATAAATTATACATATATTAATATAATTTATCTCACTATAATCAATATAATGTTTAAATTTATTATAAAAACATAACCATCTTTTGAACATTTTTTTACTAAAACCAGTTAATCTCTTTGTTTGTGAGATTTGCATTAATATCAATTTTTCCACTTCTGTGATTTTAATTTTGAAAATAATACAAAATATATCATAATCAAGATAATATTTGTGGTATAATAATATCAACTTAATTTTTTACAAAAACGATTAGTGAAATTGATTAAAATTAATTACAGTGATTACGGTGTAATGAGGCTTAAAATAGACTAAAACACTAAGTTAAACGGACCAAATGACCTATTCACTTGTCCAAAACCCATTTTATGGAGATATATCGTCCATTAACCTTACATTAATTAGTTTTCTGCTTTATTATTACTTATATTATGTAATAACATGTGCACACCTAGCATATTTTTGAAAATACCAAATGAGTTCTTCTCCTTCCCTATAAAAGACCTCCACCTGTACCCATTACTCATGCCTCTCAACCCTGTTACATTCATCCATTAACATCCCAAATAGTCTCCCAAAATCTTTCCCCTATACCTAAAAGGATCCCTTTGGGTATAATAACTTCCTTGGATGCCTCTTGGTTAAATCAAAAGAAGTTTACCGATTAAATGTAATGTCTCATCTCAATCTCTATAGTTTCATTTCAATTATACACTCCCCATAAGATCTCCTTATTTTGTTCTTTTGTAAAAAAACCAATATCCTAAATATAATATGAATTTTTTATTCCGATATTTTAATCTAAACATACACACACCTCCATCTAATGGGTAACGAACATAATGTTTCTGTGGATGGAGAACTACTGCCTCAAGAAATGATGATTATTCATTCTTCCATTACCACCTATCAAGGTGAAAATTATGATATACACTCTATTTATAAATTTTATATATGATATTTATTTTATATTAATACTTATTTAATCCTTTTATTAAAAATATCTTTAATACTTTCTATTTTACGTTAATCTGATAACATTGTTTGAGAATGTGTGGACTACTGCCCCCTTAAAATGATGTGATTCGTTTACATGATACATGGAATGTATAAATGATGGTTATAATTAAAAGTATGAGACATAAAAAAACATATATATTATATTCATGAAATAATTACCTTTATGGAAATATATATATATATATATCATTTTCTTTATTACCCCCTTCACTCGCTTTAAAAGTGATAACATCGTTCGTGGATGTGTGGACTACCGCATCCTCGACATGATGTGATTAATTTTAAATCACATAAATATATATATATATATATTTATATGTTATTAAATAATAATATATTTATTATATAATGATCATTCTAAGAATTTTTGAGTTACTTACCTTCTTTCTGCAATGATCATTTAAAAATGGGAATGTTACTCATGTGTACATAGGGCATATCATCTCAACGATTGTAACATATTCTCATTTTCATAACCATATTTAATTAATGATTTTAAAAGTTTAATTGATGTAAAAATATGGTAGTTATTTCCAGGTTATCATTAATGAGATGTTTAATAATGACCCATTTGACTATAGTTGACCAACAACAGTTGTTTTTACACATAAACAAAATTTGGTCAAAAACACCCGATGTAAACAAAATTGTTTAATTAGTTGCACAGAACATGGAAATAATTAAAATAAAATAAATTATAAAAAATAAAAAGGATTTTAAGAGGGTATAAAATTAACATAAGTTTATTATACAGGATGTTAAATAACGGTCACCCGAAAGGAAACACAAGGTAAGGGATTCTTATCTCATCTTCATTGCACGAGGCATACATAATTGTTGTATACCTAATTTTCTATATATGGTGTACTTACTACCACATTGACATATAATATCATGAATTATATTATAATCATGTTATTTAAACGTTTTATTTATGGATTATTACCTTTGTTTTTTCCAATCAATTTGTTATGACAATAGTAAGGGATTCTTATCTCACATTTTACATCTACGAGATAAATATCATGTTCACTACATACATATTTTGTGTGGTGTATCTACTGTCATTTTTATATTATATTGTGAATTAATTTTCCCTTCATGGAATTTAATACATTCATTCAATATAATTCTTTCATGAGGTTTATGATTTAAAAATGATTCAAATTGGTATGGGACACTTTAAAATGTCTAAATATTATTTTCTTCGAGACTAATCCTAATTATATCTCAATGAAATTTCCACTTGATGAAATTATATAAAAATTATCCAATAAAGCATTTCATTATAATTTAGTAATTCATGACTATTTTCAAGTGTTAGTACTATATTTTCACTATTTGATACTAAGATGTTTTTGGAAAATGTTTTTTAGAAAACCTGACATTATATCTCCCTTTATTCAGAGAACCTATTTTACTCTAAAAATTATTTTTTAGTTAAAGGTTTTCAGAAAAAAATAATGTTTTGATAAATAAATTTTTACCCTTTGTTTACCAATATTTGAAATGAGTATTCTTTTCACTTTTTTAATGAGTCATTTTCTATCCATTTTTCATACAAATAGAATATTTCTTTAGCTCATATGACATGTATGGATTCATCCACCCTCATTTCATTGAATTCCCATTTTCATGTTTAAAAGGATTATTTTTAAAGAAAACTATTTTCAAAATTTTCTTCAAAATCAATGAATATTTTCTATAAGAATATTTTTAAAAGTTAATCTTTTATTTCTTCAATGACAAGAACCCTCTATTTAACTCCAATTGGGTCTGATTTATTGATACAATATTTATTCCTCCTATGGATGGTTTATTATTTATTTGGATAGGGATAATATTCAAATTCACTTCCTTGATTTATTTGTTAGTCACCTTGATGTATTTAATTTTCTATGATCATTTAACTTTGAATTTATCCATATAATCCATTTCATGTTTCAAAGATATTATTATTTCCTAAACCATATAGCATTTTATATATGGTTCCTACATTGATTGTTATTTTATTAGTTGGGGAATTATTGATAGATCTATATTTCTCAAACAATAAAGTTATTTGATAAGGCAAATTAGTTTTTTTATTATTATATATGAGGAATGCTTTGGACTGTCAATAACGGGTGGATCTTGAACATTATATAGCTACTCTATGAATTGAAAGGTTCTCATTAGATGAATAATTGCACAAATGGGTTTATACCCTTAGTTTTAAACCGTCTTGTGAAGTTTCTTGATAGTAATAGTTTTTCATGTTCTTGAGACATGACATCCAAAAAGAAATCAATTTATCTCATAGTAGATTCAATTATTATTCAACCATGATATTTTGTGTCGATATATCAATGGATACATTTAATTACATTTTATTGGTTAATGGAATGTGTTTTAATTTCATACATTTCTATATTTATTTTTCCTTATATATTTATTTTAATGTAATTTGTTTCCAGTTATTAATTTTCTATATTTCTTATGTAATTTCATTCAGTTTTTTGATTACATGGAATGTATACTCAGTTATTTATCTTTATTTAATGACTATTCTCATTAATTCAATATTTATTCTACTAAATTTTTCCCTTACTGAGCATTTGAGCTCACCCTCATTATGTTTCTTTCCCCCAAGAATTCAAGAATTGTACTATTAATGAAATGTGAGAATATAATAGATGGATTAGATTTATCCTCAAGCTATTTATTAGTTTAGAAGAAAAAAATTGTAATTATAGTATCCATTTGTAATGAAATATCCATTTATTTATCTACGTTTCCAATACTACTAAATTGATCAGTCCATCGGGGCTTGATTCCTTGTAATCATGACACTATATCTAATAGCAAACAATGGATCTAGAATATATGGGGCTGGTTCAATACAGTTAGTATCAAAGGAAGTTTAGTAGCTACCTTGGGAACTAGCTTTAGGAAAACCTATATTAGAGAAAAAAACCCTAAGGTAGAATTTGAGAATAAATATTGATGAAAAACCTATAATTTTGGTAAATTATTGATTATGTGGATCTTCCAAGAAATATATCCATGTCTGGATAATATAGGTAGACATGGATCTGGCACATATGAACCTAGGAGTAACAACTCTAACAAGGTATTCTGGGATTGACTCGGTGTAACCTGATGCACGACAATGGGACATACTGCGCACCTAGTTCGACGCTCATGCGGGATATTCTTAAGATAATTAATGTTTTCTTTTATAACTATTAGTAAGAATTTGAAATTATTTTGACAAAGAATAATCAATATTAAGCCTAAGGTTTTTTAGATTGAAGATAAGGTGTCATGATTCAGAATCATACAAATTATATTATGGATAATACTTAGAACAATGAAAGACCTATGTAGAAATAAATCGTATGAGGTATTTTTGTATTTAGTTTGTATTCAAAACGATAGTTATAATTTTATTTATATATTTACCTAATTTCATGGTTTCCAATCATATTTATATTTAGAATTTATATTAATATTTTTTTAGAAAAGGGAAACATGTAAGCTGGGTGGGAACCATTGAAATATGGTAAGGCCACAGGACGTCAACCCATGATTGAAGGATGATAAGGTTTTCATTCCAACCACTGACCTATGTAATTTCTTGGTTCATTTTCTATTATTTTTAGTTACAAAAATTTATGAATAAATGTTAAGGATAAACCAGTAATATCGCTTTTGAATATTAGGGATTAATCTAATATCCAAATTTGTTAGGAAGATAGTTTAGGAAAAATAGTTATACTTGTCACTCTTAAAATCATTTAAAAGTTTCTTTTAGTGATTCAGGCATAAAAATCATTTTTGTTAATTAATTCTTATTAGTAAAGGAATGAATTATAATTTGATCGAAGTAAAACCAAAAGTTAAGGTTGTTCATATGAGATTGAAACCTATCAAGTAGAAATATTTTATTATATTCTTGGTTAGTAAAAGGATTACCCATCATTGGTAAAATGACGTAGAAATAAAATGTTTTCCTGACACCAAAATTTATGTTGAACTGATGGCCTTCTAAATCATCATAGATTTATGGATTTGAGGTCCTCAAATTTGGATTTATCATTCAATTATTTTTGATTTATGACCTAATTAAATCCATATAAATATTTGCATTTTTATTCCAATAACATATCCCTTTTACCACTAAATTTCTCCTACTTAGAGACCTTGTTTCATGGTAGTCCATGTGACCATTCTACTTCACATTATACCTTTTCTAGAGGATGTTTTATGAACCCATATCATTATGTGGGACATAAACATAATAATGATAAAACCATATACCACCAAGATCAAGTTTAAATTGTGAGGATGCAATTTAAATTAGGTGGGGAGAATGTGAGGCCCCAAAAATCATAAGAACATTGTTTTCTATAGCATGTATGAAACATGATAGTAAGCTTCTAAAGTAACATAATATATGTATACCTTATAATATATTTACTATATAAAATATATTCTATATATTTCAATGCATGGAACACTGAGTTAGCTAGAAATACATGTGACACAAAGCATTCATACATCATACGTAACAATGGCCTTCCTCTATAGATGGTGTTACACGTAAAAGCGACCTTCTTTGATGGATTGTGCTATAGAAAATACTGATTCTTATCAACTAAAAATCTACAATTAAAAATTATTATTTAATTTAATAAGATATAAACTAGGTGTTATCGATATTATTAACTCACTTTTGAAAATATATTTCTTATACAAAAAAATCATTGGTTACAAAAAAAATTATAAATAAATGTAAGTACCAATTGAATATTAAAAGGATATTTTTATAGAAAACTATTTTCATGCCCACAGATTTTTTTACCCTAATAGATTTAATTAATTACAATTAATGATTGATATAAATTTAATAAATATTTTACATATTCAATAAATTATTTTTTATATTCATCTAATATATTTAGTAAGAATAAGATAATATAAAACCCAATATTTCACATAAAAAATATATATTTTTATAAATGCATTTTTACTGCCTTTTAATGGATAACCTATTTTAAATCTTAATTTGGACACTTAAATTAATTTAATTTGATAAAAGAAACATAATTTTTGAATTCATAATTTTCAAATTATCTAAAGATGAATATTTTGGATTTTTCTGATAAACTTCATTTTTTTAGTGAATAGTGACAATGTTATGTTTTAGTTAAAAACATCCTTTTCGTTTAAATAACTATTAATGTTAAATTATATTATAAATTTGTCTTAAAGACAGATTGGATAAATTATATATCTATTAATATAATTTATCTCAGTATAATCAATATAATGTTTAAATTTATTATCGAAACATAACGATCTTTTGAATATTTTACTACTAAAACCAGTTAATCTGTCTGTCTGTGAGATTTGCAGTAAACTTATTTGTTCTACTTCTGTGATTTTAATTTTCAAAATATGACATAATATATTATAATTAAGATAATATTTTTGGTATAAAAATATCCTCTTAATTTTTGACAAAAAAGATTAGTGAAATTTATAAAAAGTAATTATAGTGATTATGGTGTAATGAGGCTTAAAATGGACTAAAACCCTAAGTTAAAGGGTCCAAATGACCTATCCACTTCTCCAAAACCCATTTTATGGTGATATATAGGCCTTTAACCTTACAGTAATTATTTTTAGTGGTTTATTATTACTTTTATTTGGTAATAACATGTGTATACCTAACTACTTTTCAAAAATACCAAATGAGTCATTTTCCTTCCATATAAAAGACCACCACCTATACCCATTACTCATGACTCTAAAACCATTTAAGTTCATACATCCTATACAAACATATTCATAAAACATCCCTCCCTTATACCAGTAAGACTCTTTTTGGGTAGAATACCTTCCATGGTTTCCTTTTCGTAAAATCAAAAGAGGTTGACCGATTATAAGGTAATGCCTTTTCTCAATCTCTATAGTTTCATTTCTATTCTCCACTTCCCAGAAAATTTCATTATTCTTTTATTGTGTAAAAAAATCAGTATAATAAATACACTATTATTTTTTATGCTTATATGTTAACCTAAACTTTCACACACCTCTATATAATGGGTAAAGAACATAATGTTTTTATGGATAGAGAACTATTGCCTCATGAAATAGTGATTGTTCATTCTTCCATTACCACCTCTCATAGTGGCCATTATGATATAGAATCATTTTATATATTATATATATGATATTTTTTTATATTAATACTTACTTAATTTTTTTATTACACATATCTTTAATAATTTCCATTTTATGTTTATATGATAACATCGTTTGAGGAAGTGTGGACTACCGCCCCCTCAAAGCGATGTGATTCTTTCACCGGATACATGGAATGTATAAATGATGGTTATAATTAAAAATATAAGACATAAAAAAACATATATATTATATTCATTAAATAATTTCATTTATTTAAATTTATATATAGATATATCATTTTCTTTATTACCCTATCACATACTTTAAAAGAGATATCGTCGTTTGGGGATGCGTGGACTACCGCCTCCTTGACATGATGTGATTAATTTTAAATCACATAAATATATATTATTATATTTGATTAAATTATATTATATTTATTATACATTGATCATTATATAAATATTTTAGTTACTTAACTTCTTTCTGTAACGATCGTTTAAAAATTGGAATGTTAATAATGTGTACATACGGCCTACCGTCTCCATGATTGTAACATATTATAATTTTCATAACTATATTTAATTATTGATTTTAAAAGTATAATTGATGTAAAAATATGGTAATAATTTCTTTTTTATCATTCTAGAGATGTTTTATAATGACCCATTTGACTATTGTTGAACAACAATGATTGTTTTGACACATAAACCAAATTTGGTCAAAAACAACCGACATAAATTTAATGGTTTATGTAGTTATACACAACATGGTATTAAGTGAAATAAAATAAATTATAAACAATAAATGGTTTATGAAGAGATTAGAAAATTAACATAAGTTTATTATATAGGAAATTAAACGACATTCACCCAAAAGGAAACACAAGTTAATGGATTCTTATCTTATTTTCATTACATTAGGCATACTTAATTGTTTTACACCTAATTTATTATATATGGTGTAATTAATGAAACATTGACATATAATATCATGAATTATATTATAATCATGTTATTTAAACGTTTTATTTATGCATTATTACCTTTGGGTTTTCCAATCAATTTGCTGGGAGATTAGTAATGAATTCTCATCTCACTATTTACATCTATGAGATAAATATCATGTTCACTACATACATATTTTGTGTGGTGTATCTAATACCATTTTTATATTATATCATTAATTAAATTTTCCATTATTGACTTTAATACATTAAATAAATATTATTATTTCATGAGGTTTATAATTTAAAAATGTTTCAAATTGGTATGGGACACTTTGAAATGTTTAAATATTATTTTCCTCAATAATGATCCTAATGATCACTCAATGGAATTTACATTATAGTAAATTATATAAACATTTTTTAAAAAATCCATTCATTATAATTTAGTTTTTCATGACCATTCTCAATTTTTAGTACCATTTGTTCACTATTTGGTACTAATATGTTTTTGGAAAATGTTTTTCAGAAAACCTGACCTTGTATCTCCCTTTAGTCAAAGAACCTATCTTACTCAAAAAATCAGGTTTTATTAAAAGGTTCTCAAAAAAATTTAAATATTTTATGAATACATTTTTACCCTTTTTTTATTTTACTAATATTCCAAATGAGTCTTCTTATCACTTTCTTAAGGAGGGGGTTTCTAACCTTTTTTCGTACAAACAGAATATTCCTTTTACCTCATATGACATGTGAGGATTCATCCACCCTCATTTCTTTGAATCCTAATTTTCAAGTTTAAAAGTCTTATTTTTTAAGAAAAATATTTTTAAAAGGTTTTCCAAAATCAAATCATATTTTACTTAAAAATATTTCTAAATGTTAACCTTTTATTTCATCAATGACAAGAACCCTCTTTTTTACTCTACTTGGGTTTGTTGTATTGATTCAATCCTTTTCTTCTTATGGATGGTTTATTATAGATTTGGATAGTGATAGTATTCACATTCACTTCCTTAATTTATTTTTAAGTCACCTTGATGTATTCAATTTCCTATGATCATTGAACTATTAATTTCTTCATATTATCTATTTCATGTTTCATAGATATTATTATTGCCTAAACCATATACCATTTTACATACAGTTCCTAAATTTATTGTTATTTTATTAATTATAGAATTATTGATAGATCTATATTTCTCAAACAATACGGTTATTTGATAAGGCATATTAGTTATTTGGATTATTCTATATGAGTAGTGCCTTTAATTGGAAATGGCGGGTGGAGCCTGAACATTATATAGCTCCTAGATGCTTTGAAAAGTTCTCATGAGATGAATAATTGCACAAATGGGTTCTTACACTTAGTTTTAAACCATCTTGTGGAAGGTATTGATGGTAATTGGTTTTCATGAGCCTGATACATGACATCCATAAAGAAATAAATTTCCCTCAGAGTAGATTCAATTATAATTCATCCATGAGATTTTGTGTTGACATATCTATAGATACATTTCATTTCAGTTCATTAGTTAATGGTATGTTTTTTCATTTCATAACATGCCATATTTATTCTTCCTTATAAAGTTATTGGAATGGAATGGGTTTCCATTTATTACCTTTCCATATTTATTATGTAATTTCATTCAGTTTATTGATTACATGGCATTTTTCCTCAATTATTTATCCTGTTATAATGACTATTCTCATTGATTCAATATTTATTTTGCTAAATTTTTTCCTTACTGAGCATTTGAGCTCACCCTCATTATGTTTCATTCCCCTGGAATCCAAGAAGTTTACTATGAATAAAATGCAGGAATATACTAGATGAATTAGATTTATCCTCAAGTTGTTTATTTGCTTAGAAGAAGAAAATATTTTGAAATTAGTGTATCCAATTATATTTAAATAATAATTTATTTATCTAGATTTACAATACTACTAAATTGATCAGTCCTTCGGGGCTTGATTCCTTGTAATCATGTTAATGTATTTAGTATTAGAAACTAGCTCTAGGCTATCTGGGGCTAGTTCGCTACATTTATATTTAATATTCTATTTTTCATTCTTCTTGAACACTATATCTTTCCTTATTTCATAATTCATGAGAGATTTGTGCAACTCAGCAAAGTATATATCTTCTATATCCTCTAGAGATGATATTTTTAGATCAAATCTATCATTGAAATTCCTTATCAGCTTCTTCACAATAGTTAAATCTTCTAGATTGTCTACAAATCCAATAATATGGATTAATATCTCATTGATCCTTATAAATTATGCATATATTATTTCAGCATAATCTAGATAAAGGTAATCAAACATTGATTTCCATATCTAACTTTAAACCTCCTTAATTTCCACATTTACTTTATACATGTTCTCAAGCTTCTCCCAGGTATCCTTGGAAGAATTAAACACCATTATAAAGATGTATAATTTCTATGATAATGATGATAGGATATAATTTTTCAATTTACCATAAACTTAAATATTCTTATTGTCAGTATAATTCATAGGAGTGTCTTTACTAAGTGGAATAAATCTCACTATGACAGTATCACTTACCTCTGTTGCTTATGACAACATATATGAAAGCAATCATTTCTTCAATCAATGAAAATTATTGTCATTAAATATTTATAAAATTATTTTGTTGGTAGTATTGAGATTCTCTATTATTAACATTCTATAAAAGTTTCATCTTTTAGAGGGGGACCGAGTTCTCTATGTTACCACTTACTGTTCAAAGGTCTCTTGACATCACTGAGTGGAAGAGTGGGTGAATCACGAGTCCCTTTATTTTATGATTTTATTCTATTTTAATTCAAACAATTTTAGCAGTTAATGTATAATACCCTATTAATTTTTTCTCTCAAACTAAATCAAGTTATGTGGTAAATGAATGCAATAACAAAATGGATTTACAAGGTTCATCCTTAAAATCCTACTTCATTCAAGGATTAGGTCATGTTATGAGACCTAGTTTCCCAATTTTCAAACATAGAGTATAAGTAAAAGGTATGTAATGTCCCAAATTTTTGAGTGCCCAAAATTACCTGTCCATTTTTAATTTTTAGATTTTGGTGGGTCGACCAAATCTTTTATTATTTATCAAAACCAAATTCTGAGAGTTTCTTAACCCAAAACCTTTATTCTAGATTAGTCTTAAGACATAGAATGTTTCTATATTGTCTTGGATTCGAGTGTGCCAGAATCTGAAAACCCAAGTTCGCAGGGTAAGTAGACTAGGTGGTATGGTTTGGGAAAATTGATCATCCTCCCAGAAGAAATAGTGCATCCCTCTAGGTCTACTAGACATGGATTTTCAAACTGGTCTAGAGGGCTAACAATGCCATGTATAACCTCTAAATTTTTTAATATAGGTTATTTTCATGGTTTCCACATGGTTTGGAAAACCGTTTAAGTCAATCATGTACAGTTCTCCATTTGATAACGGGTGTCACGTGGTTGGTGCATGGATAGAAAAACCATGCAATCCAACTGTGTGACTTATTTAAAGAGGGAAAATTACAATTTTCCTCCATCCTATTTAATTATTTCGTCCTATTTTATGCTTCTTTTTTCATGCACAGTAGAAGGGGTTCTCTATTTTTTCCTTCTTATAGGCTTTGAGCCATCTCTCATGTTCGAGCTCCATTTCGTGATCTGTCTGTGGTGTCTGATGCGTATCAGTAAGGCTCAAAATACTATTAGATTTTTTCTCCTTTTACCTGGCCTTATGGAATACTAAATCCATTCGAGCCAATTTACCATCTTTTTTGGGTGCTCATATAAATTATTGATTTCATCCAAATTAACTTGTGTTAGAGACCAATATCATATGTGTGGACATCTACCAATATGAAGTCGGTGGTGCTTATCTTTCATTGTGATTTAAGGTTTTTTTAGGGGTGCAGATTTGAGTGTGTCATTCGGATGTCTGAGAGAGCCCCTAATGTTTTAATAGTTTCATTTAATTAATTAATTGAACTCTTAAGGGATGTCTATGGGCATGCTCGACCAAGACTGAAAATGGTACAAGACTGGTAAGGGGCTTCGAACCTTGGGCAAATTAGGCTACAGTCTTTTATTTAATAAATTGAACTATTTTAATTATATGAATAACTTGGGATGAGATCCATGGGAACTAGAATGAATTAGAAAAATTATTTATATATAATTGGAAATTTAGTTTTTAGAAAAACTATTGTTAAGATAGGATTGCCACGAGTTATTTGGGTGATGTTGATTGCATGTTAGGTGACATAGTTTTTGGGATGAGGAAACAATGTTTTCAGGATGTGGGAGAGGATCATATAACATTGGATGGTGTTGACCATCAGATTGAGAGACCCGGTCATAGGGGTGTAAGGTTCCAGATAAATTCTATTAGGGATTTATTATTTTATTTTCACTCAATTGTATTGGTAAATGTGTTGTTTTCAGTTGTATGCACATAGTATGAATCAGATGTTTAGGTGGTATTGACCATTTGTGTGGGTAGAGGACTCTATTAGATGTGGAATAAGATGATCATTGGAGGTGATTGTCATATAAATTAATGTGGATGGTGAGGATCCATTGTTTGATAGTGTTGAAAAAAAATTGGGGGATGAGGCTTATCGTACTTGAGGATGATGGGCCAAGACTTATTTAGGAGGATGGACATTGTCCTTTCTTTGGATGTCAGAATAAGCCAATGGGAGCTTTTGATCAGGGGTCTGAGGGACTAGGTATTGATTATATGGGAATGACTTCAAGATGTTGAATATTTTTTGGACATGAGGTGTCGATGGGCCTGAGGTACTGGGTGATTTTTTTAGAGGTGGTTCCTGAGGGTTCTCCTAGACTATTTTATATTAGGGGATGACTTGGTATTAGGCTAAGGGTCCTCTCTACTATAGCCATACCAACAATGGATGATTAAAGTGAATTCCATCCTTGTGGTTGTTGAGTACTAGGGGACCCAATTATTTATATTATTGTGAAGTACCACTTTTATTTATTTTTAGTACACACCTACTTAAATCACAGATGAAATATTGGAACATGTTGGTGGTGGCCTACTGAAATTCTTTCTCACACCCTATATGGACCCTTCAGGATTCATGTAGACTTTATTCCTTTTCATTAAGGTAAAGGTTCAATCTTTGGAGACGGATCATAGTGATTGAGTTATCATGGGATGGATGTAAATGAACTACTGTAAATGGGTGTTTCCCAATTCTTTTATCCCAATGGTTTACAAAAATAGTTGGGAAAGGGAGGCTATACCAACAGTTTAACAAAACTATTGGTATAGGCCTGTTTGTAGGAGCCTTTACCAACGGTTCTAGAGAACCATTGGGAAAGGCTTGTTTGTAAAATAATTTACCAATGGTTCTACAGAACCGTTGGGTAAAAACATTTTTAGGTAATTTTACCAACGGTTTTATATAAACCGTTGGGATCAGCACTCTTTCCCAATTAGTAGCCCCTCCTCATTCACGAGCAAAATTGAATGTGTAGCAGCCGCAGGCCATCCTCGCTCGACTTCCCCCATCCGAACTACTAAATCTCCATCAGATCCATCTGAAATCAGGTATTTTATTCTTTCTAATTCTTAAAATATTTAAGTGTTGCCTTATTATTACAGTTATTTATCTAATATTTTAGTTTTGTGTTTTGATTTTGATGTGTATGTTTTTTTTTCTGTTTTTTTTTAACCTAGATTTTATCCATCTCATCAGATCCATTTAATTAATTAAATTTTTAACCCTCCATCGGAGGTGAGTCATATTAGATTCATTGCAGTTGGATTCCATGTTTTCTAAGTATGTGTTTTTATGATTTTTTGGGGGGTGGGGGATGTCCGGGGGTTGGAGGGTTGTCTTGGGTGGGGGGATGTCCGGAGGTGGGGGGGTTGTCTTGGGGGTGGGGGAGCTGTCTGGCTGGGGGTGGGGGCTGTTCGGGGTGTGGGGAGAACGTACGGGGTGGGGGAGGGCTGTTCGGGGGGGTCGGGGGAGCTGCCTGACCGGGGTGGGGGGGTTGTCCGGGGTGTTGGGGGGCTGTCCGGGGTGGGGGCTGTCTGTGGGTGGATCTGTCCAGGGGGTGGGGGTTGTCCGAGTTGAGGTGGGGTTTTCCGGGGGTGGGGGTTGTCCAGGGGGTGGGGGTCGTCCAGGGGTTGGGGGATTTCTGGGGTGGGGGGGGCTATCTGAGGTGAGGGGGTCTGTCCGGGGGTTCTGGAGGGTGGTCCGGGAGTTGGGAGGCTATCCGAGTTTAGGGGGGTTGTCTTGGGGTGGTTAGGCTTTCCGGGTGGTTCGGGGGGCTGTCTGAGTGGTGCGGGGGTTGTCCGGGGGGTGGGGGGATTTCCGGGGGTGGGTTTGTCCAAGTTGGGGGGGGGGCTGTCCGGGATGGGGGTTGTCCGGGGGGTGGGGTTGTCCGGGGGGTGGGGGCTGTCCGGGGGTTGGGGGCTTTCTGGGGTGAGGGGACTGTCCGGGGGTGGGGGCTTTCCAGGTTGAGGGGGGGATGTCCGGGGGTGGTTGGGTTGTCCGGGTGGTGCGGGGGGGCTTTATGGCTGGTGTGGGGGGGTTCTCCGAGGGGTGGGGGCTTTCCGGGGTGGGGATGTCTGAGGTGGGGGGTTGTCCGGGGTGAGGGGGGATTTTCGGGGGGTGGGGTTGCTGTTTGAGGCACAGTGTGGCCGGTACCACTCAAAGTGTCTGACTTTTATTTGAAATGGACAGGATTTTATGTGAAAACAACAACTGACATATGGAAAACCGATCAAACGCGTTCAGATTATGTTGATACTTTATAAAAACGAAACATTGGTCATTAATGATGGGTACGAGTCAACTCCGCCTCAATCTGAGACACGGTGTGTTGATATCACTCAAAGTGTCTCACTTTGTTTTGAAATGGACAAAATTTTAATTGAAAACAAAAACTGACATACGAAAAACCAACCAAATATAATTAGATTTTGTTGATACTTTAGGAAAACGATCCAATGGTCATTTGAGACATGTAAAAGACAACCCCGCCGCAATCCAAGGCATGGTGTGGATGGTATCACTCTAAATGTCTCTCTTTTATTTAAAATGGACACCATTTTATGTAAAAACAACTCGCATTGGGAAAGCTGGCCAAAAGTATTTAGATTTCCTTGATACTTTAACACAACGATTTGTGGGTCATTAGTGAGGTGTATGAGGAGACGTCACATCATTCGGATGCACGTTTTTCACGGAACAGCTGAATATGAGTTTTTTAGGTGTTTGGTGCGCTTGAAAATCGTCTGTGGGGTGGTCAAAACCGGACAAATGACCGCGAAATTCCATGAAATTGGATGACAACAAATGGTGAGTGAATTTTTAAATGGTCGGCTATACGTCACATCAATCGGCGGTGTCGTGTCACCGTAGTGGCTGAAAATGCACTTTGTGTGTCGTAAATGGACAAAACATGTGTTTAACGGTAAAATGCATGCCGAATGACTTCAGAATGACATGAAATCACAGAAAACACCCTAATTATTATTCTAGAGGTGTAAGAGAAGATGGAACGTCATTCAGACACACAATTTGTGTGTCATAGCCGAATATGTGTTTTTTTAGGTGTTTTTCCATCTTGAAAAGCGTGTGTGGGGTGGTCAAAACTAGTCGAACGACCTCTTAATGTCATGAAATTGGACGAAAACAAGGGGTGGGTGAATTGTGAAATGTTCTGCTAGACTTAACATCAATTGGAGGTGTCGTGTGACTGTGGTGGCCAAAAAAGAACTATGCATGTCGTAAATGGCCAAAACATGCGTTTAACAATCAAATGCATGGTGAACGATATCAGAATGACTTTAAATCACATGAAAACAACCTAATTATTATTTTTCAGGTTTACGAGGATATGGCACATCATTCGGATGCACGGTTTGCGTGTCATAGGTGAATATGTGTTTTTTAGGTGTTTGGCCCGCTTGAAAAGCATGCGTGGGGTGGTCAAAACTGGCCGAACGACCTTGGAATGCCATAAAATCGGACGACAACAATGGGTGGGTGAATTATGAAATGGCCGGCTAGACGTCATGTCAATCAGAGGTTTCTTGTGACCACGGTGGCCGAAAGTGCACTCTGCATGTCGTAAATGGCCAAAACATATTTTTTATGGTCAAATACATTCCCAATAACATCGGAATAACTTTAAATCACATGAAAACACCCTAATTATTCTTCGTGATGTCTAATTCAAGACAAAACATCATTCATATGTGCGGTTTGTACGGCATGACTGAATATGTGTTTTTTAGTTGTTTGGCGCGCTTGAAAAGCATGCGTGGGGTGGTCAAAACCAGCCGAATGACCTCAGAATACCATAAAATCAGACATAAATAAAGTTCGGGTGAATTGTGAAATGGTCAGCCAGATGGCACATCAATCAGAGGTGTCGTGTGACCGCAGTGGTTGAAAATGCACTTCACATGTCGTAAATGGCCAAAACATGCGTTTAACACTCAAATGCATACCGAACAACATCAGAATGACTTGAAATCAGACAAAAACACCCTAATTTTTATTCGTGAGGTGAACGAGAAGATGGAACATCATTAGGACTCACGGTTTTCATGGCACAACTGAATATATGTTGCTTAGGTGTTCGGTATGCTTGAAAAGCGTGCGTGGGGTGGTCAAAACTGGACGAATGACCTCAGAATGACATGAAATCAGATGAAAACTAAGGGTGGTGAATTTTGAAATGGTCGGTCAGACGGTACGTCAATCAGAGGTGTCGTGTGACCACGGTGGCTGAAAACACACTTTGTGTGTCGTAAATGGAAAAAGCATGCATTTAACACTCAAATGCATACCGAACGACATCAGAATGACTTGAAATCATACAAAACACCCTAATTTTCATTCATGAGGTGTATGAAGAGATGAAATGTCATTCAAATGTGTGTTTTGCGCAGCACAGCATAATATGAGTTTTTTAGGTGTTTAGCACGCTTGAAAAGCGAGCATGGGTGGTCAAATGTGGCCGAACGACCCCAAAATGCCATTAAATTAAACGAAAACAAAGGGTGGTTGAATTTTGAAATGTTCGGCCAGATGGCACATTAATCAGAGGTTTTGTGTGACCGCGGTGGCCGACAACGTACTTCGAGTGTCGTAAATGGACAAAACATGCATTTAAAGCTCAAATGCATACCGAACGATATCAGAATGACTTGAAATCACAAAAAAACACCCTACTATTTATTTGTGAGGTGTACAAGGAGACATCATATCATTCGGACATGCGGTTTGCACGGCACAACTGAATATGTGTTTTTAGGTGTTTAGCGCGCTTGAAAAGCGTGTGTGGGGTGGTCAAAACCACCCAAATGAACTTGGAATGCCATGAAATCAGACGAAAACAAAGGGTGGGTGAATTTTGAAATGGTCAGCTAGACGACATGTCAATCAGAGGTGTCGTGTGACCGTGGTGGCCGAAAATGCACTCTAAATGTCATAAATGGCCAAAACACATGTTTAACAGTCAAATTCATAACCAAAGACATCAGAATGACTTGAAATCACATGAAAACACCCTAATTATTATTCTTGAGATGTACGAGGAGACGACACATCATTCGGACATGTGGTTTGCACGGCACGGCTGAATATGTGTTTTCTAGGTGTTTGGTGCGCTTGAAAAGTGTGCATGGAGTGATCAAAACTGGCCGAACGACCTCATAATTCCATGAAATAAGACGAAAACTAATGGTGGGTGAATTTTGAAATAGTCGGCCACAAGTCACGTCAATCAAAGGTGTCGTGTGACCGCAGTGGCCGAAAACGCACTCCGCGTGTCATAAATGGCCAAAACACATGTTTAACGGTCAAATTCATACCCAAGGACATCAGAATGACATTAAATCACACAAAAACATCCTAATTATTATTCATGAGGTTTAAAAAAAGACGACACATCATTCAGATTCACGGTTTGAGTGGCACGACTGAATATGTGTTTTTTAGGTGTTTGGCACGCTTGAAAACCGTGCGTGGGGTGGTCAAAACCAGCCAAACGACCTCAGAATGTCATGAAATTAGACGAAAACAAAGGGTGGGGGAATTTTGAAATGGTCATCTAGACTCCATGTCAATCAGAGGTGTCGGGTGACCGCGGTGGCCGAAAACACACTCCCCATATCGTAAATGGCCAAAACACACGTTTAATGGTCAAATGAATACCCAACGACATTAGAATGACTTTAAATCACACAAAAACACCCTAATTATTATTCTTGAGGTTTACGAAATGATGACATAACATTCAGATATGCAGTTTGACCGGCACAAATGAATATGTGTTTTTTAGGTGTCTGGCGTGCTTGAAAAGTGTTCGTGGGGTGGTCAAAACCAGCCGAACGACCTCAGAATGCCAGGAAATCGGACAAAAACAAAGGGTGGGTGAATTGTAAAATGTTCGGCTAGACGACATGTCAATCAGAGTTGTCATGTGACCGCGATGGCCAAAAATGCACTCTACATGTCACAAATGGCCAAAACATGCGTTTAATGCTCAAATGCATACCGAACGATATCATAATGACTTGAAATCACACAAAAACACCATAATTTTTATTTGAAGGTGTAAGAGGAGACAAAACGTCATATAGACGCATAGTTTGTGTGACACAACTGAATATGTGTTTTTTAGGTGTTTGGCATGCTTGAAAAGCGTGCATCGGGTGGTCAAAACTAGTTGAACGACCTTGTAATGCCATGAAATTAGACGAATACTAAGGGTGGGTGAATTTTGAAATGTTCGACCAGACGGCACGTCAATTAGAGGTGTCGTGTGACCGCGGTGGCCGAAAACGCACTATGTGTGTCATAAATGGCCAAAACACATGTTTAATGGTCAGATGCATAACCAATGACATCAGAATGACTTGAAATAATAGGAAAACATCCTAATTATTATTTTTAAGATGTACGAGGAGACGTCACATCATTCGGACGAGCTGTTTGCACAACACGGCTGAATATGTGTTTTTAGGTGTTTGGCGCGCTTGAAAAGCATGTGTGGGGTGGTAAAAACTAGTTGAACGACCACGAAATGCCACGAAATCTGATGAAATAAAGGGTGGGTTAATATTGAAATGGTCAGCCAGAATACACATCAATCATAGGTGGCGTGTGACCGCGGTGGCCGAAAACGCACTTCGCGTGTCGTAAATGGCCAAAACACGCGTTTAACAGTCAAATACATACCCAACGACATCAAAATGACTTTAAATCACACGAAAACACCCTAATTATTATTCGTGAGGTGTATAAAAATATGACACATCATTCAAATGCGGTTTGTGTGGCACGACTAAATATGTGTTTTTTAGGTGTTTGGCGCGCTTGAAAAGCATGTGTGGGGTGGTCAAAACCAGCAGAACGACCTCGGAATTCCATGAAATCGAACGAAAACAAATGGTGCATGAATTTTGAAATGGTCGGCTAGATGACACGTCAATCAGAGGTGTCGTGTGACCGCGGTAGCCAAAACCGCACTATGTGTGTCCTAAAAGGCCAAAATATGAGTTTAATGCTCAAATACATACCAAATGACATCAGAATGATTTGAAATCACACAAAAACACCCTAATTTTTATTTTTGAGGTCTACGATGAGACGACACATCATTCAGACAAGCGGTTTTCACGGCATGGCTGAATATGTGTTTTTTAGGTGTTTGGCGTGCTTGAAAAGCGTGCGTGGGGTGGTCAAAACCGGTCGAATGACCTCATAATTACATGAAATCAATTGAAAATTAGTCAGCCATACTGCACGTCAATCAGAGGTGTCATGTGGCCACGGTGGCCGAAAATGCACTCGCGTGTCATAAATGGCCAAAACATGTGTTTAACTCTCAAATGCATACCGAACGATATCAGAATGACTTGAAATCACACAAAACACCGTAATTGTTATTCTTGAGTTGTACGAGGAGACGACACATCATTCTGAGGTGCAGTTTGCGTGGAACGGCTGAATATGTGTTTTCTAGGTGTTTTGCGTGCTTGAAAAGCGTGCGTTGGGTGGTCAAAACTAGCCGAACAACCTTGGAATTCCATGAAATCGGATAAAAACAAAGTGTGGGTGAATTGTGAAATGTTCGGCCAGACGGCACATCAATTAGAGGTGTCGTGTGACCGTGGTGGCCGAAATCGCTCTTCGCGTGTCGTAAATGGCCAAAACACACATTTAATGGTCAAATGCTTACCAAACGACATCAGAATGACTTGAAATCACAAAAAAAACACCCTAATTTGTATTCTTGATGTGTATGAGGAGAAGGAAAATCATTCGGACGTGTGGTATGTGCGGAACGGCTGAATATGTGTTTTTTAGGTGTTTGACGCGCTTGAAAAGCATGTGTGGGGTGGTCAAAACTGGCTGAATGACCTCGGAATGCCATGAAATCAGACAAAAATAAAGGGTGGGTGAACTTTGAAATGGTCAGCTATACGACACGTCAATCAAAGGTGTTGTGTGACCACATTGGCCAAAAACGCACTCCGTGTATCGTAAATGGTCAAAACACGCGTTTAACGGTCAAATGCATACTGAAGGACATCAGAATGATTTTAAGTCACACGAAAACACCCTCATTATTTACTTCTAATTTGTAAGTCCTAATTTTATTCATCTATTTTTTTAATTTTCTGTTTTGATTTGGTCGAAACTAGATCCCTCTCTCTTTACCCAGGCTAGAAACTCCTTCCTCCCTATAGATCCATCTGAAGTCAATCAATTTTTTTAGTTCTACACTCCAAATTGGTAAGGATTAACTTAGTTTTAATATTTTGCATCTATTATTGTTTGTTTCTCTTTTGATTTGTCTTAAACTAGGTGGTTCCGTGTGTGGCAAGACAAACTCAATAATTTCAGTTTGATTTGTTTTCTATTTTAGTTCTACAATTCAAGTGTCATGATTGTATGAATCAACTTTATTTTAATTCATTATATCCACTCCTTTTATGTAGTTAGTGAATCATATCGAGGCACGGTGTGACCGGTACCACTCAAAATGTCTCACTTTTATATGAAATGGACATGATTTTAAGTGAAAATAATAACTTGCATATTGAAAATTGACCAAAAGCTTTTATATTGTATATATGCTTTTGGAAAATGATCCCTGGGTCATTTGTGATGTGTACGAGTCAACTCCGCCTCAATCTGAGGCACGGTGTGGTCGGTACCACTCAAAGTGTCTAACTTTTATTTGAAATGGACAACATTTTAAGTGAAAACAAAAACTGGCATACAGAAAACCAACCAAACGCATTCAGATTGTATTGATACTTTAGAACAAAAATACATGGATCATTTGTGATGGGTAAGAGTCAACCCCTCCTTAATCTGAGGAATGGTGTGACCGGTATCACTCAAAGTGTCTCACTTTTGTTTGAAATGGACAACATTTTAAGTGAAAACAAAAATTGGCATATGAAAAGCCAACAAAACACATTCGGATTGTATTGAAACTTTAGGAAAATTATACATGGGTTATTTGTGATGTGTATGAGTCAAACCTGCCTCAATTTGTGGCATGGTGTGGCCGGTACCACTCAAAATGACTCACTTTTATTTTAAATAGACATGATTTTATGTGAAAACAACAACTTTCATACGGAAAACTGACCAAATGATATCAGATTGTCTTGATATTTTAGTACAACGATCCATGGATAATTTGTGACTTTTTAGAGTCAACCTCGCCTCAATCTGCACCACGGTGTGGCCGGTATCACTCTTAGTGTCTCTCTTTTGTTTAAAATGGTCAACATTTAATGTCAAAACAACTGACATACAGAAAACTGAGCAAAATTATTTGAATTGTGTTGATAATTTAGAAAAATGATACAAGAGTAATTTTTGACATGTATGAGTTAACCTCGCCTCAATCTGAGGCACGGTGTGACTGGTATCACTCAAAGGGTCTCTCTTTTATTTGAAATGGATAGTATTTTAAGTGAAATCAACAACTGGCATATGGAAAAACTGATCAAACGCATTCAGATTGTGTTGATACATTCGAAAAACAATCTATGGGTCATTTGTGACGTGTATGAGTCAACTCTGCCTCAATCCGAGGCATGGTGTGACCAGTACCACTCAATGTGTCTCACGTTTATTTGAAATGGATGGGATTTTAAGTGAAAACAACAAATGGAATACATAAAACTGACCAAATGCATTCATATTGTGTTGATTCTTTATCACAACAATCCACGGATCATTTTTGAATGGTACGAGTCAACCCCACCTCAATATAAGGCATGGTGTGACCGGTATCACTCAAAGTGTCTCACTTTTGTTTGAAATGGACATCATTTTAAGTGAAAAACATAAATGGCCTACAGAAAACTGACCAATCACATTCGGATTGTGTTGATACATTAGGAAAAAATCTATGGGTCATTTTTTATATGTATGATTCAAGTCCACCTCAATATGAGACAATTTGTGGCTGGTACCACTCAAAATGTATCACTTTTGTTTAAAATGGACAACATTTTAAGTCAAAACAACTAACATATAGAAAACTGACCAAACATATTCTAATTGTGTTGATACTTTATCACAATGATCCACGAGTCATTTTTTGATGTTTATGAGTCAACCCCACCTCAATCCGAGTCAAAGTGTGACTGGTATCACTCAAAGTGTATCTCTTTTATTTGAAATGGATAGCATTTTAAGTGAAATCAACAATAGGGAAACAGAAAACTGATCAAACGCATTTGGATTATGTTGATACTTTAGGACAACGATCCATGGGTCATTTTTGATGTGTACGAGTCAACCCTTCCGCAATACAAGGAATGTTGTGATGGGTACCACTCAATGTTTCTCACTTTTATTTGAAATGGACAGGATTTCAAGTGAAAACAACAATTGGAAAACAGAAAACTGACCAAACGCATTCAGATTGTGTTGATACATTAGCACAATGATCCATGGATCATTTATGACGGGTACGAGTCAACTCCACCTCAATATGAGGCATATTGTGACTGGTATGACTCAAAGTGTCTCACTTTTATTCGAAACGGACAACATTTTAAGTGAAAACAACAACTGGCATACGGAAAATCTTCATAAATCTACACATAGATTCTTGAAATTAAGGGATAAAAAATAAAATATGGTCTATTGATCATACTTTATTAGAAGAAAATATTCACAAGGAATAGATTGAAAGAAAATGGGTCAGAGTATATATAGAAAAACATGAATTATATTAGGAATGAGTCTTGAAATCCCATCATGAACATGCACCAACACTCATGTTCTAATTCTCAATCATGGGTCATTCATTCTATACAATAACATACAAAAAATAAATATCATATAGTGGTTTCATATGAAACCTTTGAACACTCAAGCATACCATATAACAAATTGGTCAATAAGGCTACACATAGATTCTTGAAAAATAAGTTTCAATGTCTCATAAAAATACCCCAATGGTGAGGAATACATATGGTGACACCATAGCCCCACGGATCACCTCAATACCATCCTCAAATAGTGGGTTCCTGGACCAAACCAAATTCCTTTTGGGAACCCAATACCAAATACTTAATTGAATATTCATACCCACTACCCAAGATGGGGATTCATCTCACATCATATCTAAGATAGAAAATTACAATTAGCTACATACCCCCTGATTCTAATAGAAAATTCTATGAAAAACAAGTAGGTTATTATGGTATCCCATATCATATGTCTAGATTGGCCAGTGTTTCCCAGTAACACATCTGGAACCATTTATTTCATTTGAATTTCTAAATTTCAATATATCAAAATTTTGGACTGAATTCTAAATTTTGAATACTTTTGATGGGGATTTGGTATTGGAATCGTTGCAGGTCTGAAGAGGGTGGGTGTGTAGTTATGGAGTTGTGTTGTTGCAGGTCTGGAGAGGGGGGAGAGGGGAATTCCACTTTAGAGTTGAGAAAATGTATACCAATGGTTTTCAAAACCGTTGGTATAGATTCTATAATATAACTATACCAATGGTTTTCAAAACCGTTGGTATAGATTCTATAATATAACTATACCAATGGTTTTGTTATAACCATTGGTATAGATTTATACCAATGGTTATAACAGAACCATTGGTATAGCCTTAGGGATTTCCATATCCCCTCTATACCAATGTTTATAAACCATTGTTATAAGTGTAACACACATATACCAACGGTTTCACAAACCGTTGGTATATGTTATATTTAACACACATATGCCAATAGTTTCTAGAAAACCATTGGTATACCTTCTATTTTGACACCTATACCAACGGTTTTCACAGAACCGTTGGTATAGGCATATTGTCAAGGCTTACTTGGCCATGGTTGAGGGGACCATTGGTATACTATATAACAATGGTTTTCAGGCCTTTACCAATGGTTTTTAACCATTGGTAAAGTGTAAAATTTCAGTAGTGATGTACCATGGGTGCTAACCTCTACTAGAATTTTTCTTTTGTTTTTTTTATTATCATGCTATTATATGTATGCATTGAGGTCATCCATTGGTGACACTTCTGCTTATTGTCTATATGACCCTATATGTACACATATTCTATTTCAGTACCTACAAATGGAATGTTGGCTAGTTTATTTATATTGTTTCTATTGTCGGTTATGCTTCCTCTATTGTATGATACTACTTTCTTCCGCCATGGTCGGGTTACTGGTCTAGTAAATTTTTTGTTTCTTTTCCACATCCTTGTTTATATATAGACCATTACTATATCATCACCAGAGATTATAGTCTCACCTTGGTAACCTATTTACCCCCTCACTAATCTTTGGTGGATTTTGGTGTATGGGGAGGTGTACCTACGGCCCAGTGGCCAATAGGCTCAGAGCACTGTTGAGAGCAAAACTACTTTTGTAAGCTACAAATGGTATCAGAGTAGTTCTTGACTGGTAATTAGTAGTAGCATTCAGATAGACACTAATGAAATATAATATTCCCATTATCTATTTGTATTAATATTTAGGTTATGGTATACTTAAGATTAGTATATTTTTAGAACTGGGTTTAGAGACCGTGTTTGGGTGCCTGCAGCCCCATGCATAAGGGATATACCAAGTATACAAGTGTCGTAATTGTTGTACTATTTTTTTATAGTTGATATGATTTCCACCTGAAGTAGATCACTTGGAATGTTTTTTTACCTGTTATGATATGTGACCCTTACCCTGGCATGGTAAGGTAAAAGATGGATGCCCTTAGATCGGTATGTCAAGGGGTGATTGTTATGCTTTCTGATTAGTCACATATGTTGTTTTAAAATATATGTGTGTGTTTTTGTGTGTTTGTTCATGTTTCATGATAATTTTCTTGTGGTTTTCATTAGGAACCTAGATTTATCTAAGAGGGTTGGGTTTTCTAAAGTGTCAATAAAGGATGTTAGGTAGTGTTTTCCTGCCTAGCCTCTCTTTGGTGTCATCTTACTCAACCATCCTAGGAACGAGGTTCCAATGAAACTTGTATATGATATGTGATATATATATATATATGGGGGGGGATTTAATCATATAGAATATGGTAATAAAGATGATATGGGGTTATTTTGATCACTAGTTTGGGCTATGAGGTCATCGTTTTGAGGTGACATGGTTCATCAGGATGGGAATGGATTGAGGCATTTGTGATACATGCCTCTGATATGGGTAGGTAAGGGACTAAGAGATTGGATGTCATGTGAAATGACTCTTCTGAGGGAGAGTAAGGGTGGTGATATTGTGATTTATGTTACTTATTTCCCTATATATATATTATATATATTTGGTTGTCAACCATTGTACTAGTAGTCAACGGGTTTCCATCGAGATGGGATCCAATTGAGAATTAGGTAGGTAATGTATTGGTACCTCAAGAGTATGCACAGGTTGAGAGCCCTGTGAGTTGGGATGAGGCCTCAGAGGTTCAGGCTGAGCATAACACATAGGTATAGTCTTAGGTAATATATCAGGTACATGTAGGTAAGCTTCCAGATCTGACACCTTTTGTGTTGTGGCTTGACGATCTGCTCAAAGTTAGTCTAGTATGTGTCATACATGGGATTGATAGGGGAACTGAATGAGTGGATCATTCAATGGAATACTTGATTTGGGAGTTTTAGTCACAATACCCAATGATATTTCTGGGAGAGGAAAGACCAAAGTGGCTGAGAACTAGATCAACTCGATATATATGATCATAGAGTAGCTCGAGACAACCTTGGGATGGAGGTTGAAGTTGGATACCAATATGATCAGGGGATTGGAAAAGTACTAGTGTTTTGTACAGGATTAGGTAGGAAGACTTGAGGGACTATCCAAGAAAGAATTTGAGGTCAGTTTCTTTTATCTCTTCTTTCCATAGACTTTTATGGTAGAGAGAGATACAATGTTCTAGAACCTACACCAAGGATACATATTCATCATGGACTATGTAGTGACATTCACAAAGTTGTCATGCTTCGCACCTGATATGATTTGTCAGGAAACCTCTAGGGTGAGGTGTTCGGAGGATGGTTTATGGAACATTGTTCGGGTGTAGGTAAACATCTTTAGTTTAGCCTCATTCTCTAAGTCACTGAGCCAGGAACTCATAGATGAGAGAAACCCTGCAGAACATTAATATTTTAACTTGGTGATGGATTTAGGTGATTACAATGGAGATGCTCCAGATAGTAGGAAGAAAAGATGAGAGGAGTTTTAGAAGGGTATTCAAGACAAGGACTCAGGAAGACCACCTCATAGTGGCTCTTCGATTGTGTTCTTCCACTATAGGCAGTTGGGTCTGGTGATGTGGTAGTTAAATCGAGCGTTGAAGGATTTTTGATAATACAGTCAGGTGGAAAAGCTCGATATGTTCTATAATAATCCTTCTCAGACATCCAGTTGTCAATGACTAGGGTAGAATCAGGGTTCTGAGATCAGACTAGGAGTGGTACTAGGTGTTGGTAGTCAAGATTCTACTGCATGTAGAGGTTATGGAAGAGTTAGTGGGACAGTATAGTGGAGTTAGTGTCAGGTGTATATCCATAATGAGGCCATGTATTAGGTAGTCAATATTCAATCTAGATTCATGAAGTGGTTCTCCTAAGTGAATATAAAGTTGAAGATCTAGTTTTGGTTAGAGGTACATCGTGGGTGTAGTCATGGTTCTTTTATTTTATTTTGGAATGGCCCTTGTGTAAGAATGTCTATTTTGGGAGAACAAGGTGCACAAGATGTATCTATGGACCAACTAGACATTGGTTAGTAGGTTGGAATTAGAATAGATGTGTTATATATATATATAAACAATGTGTGGAAACCAGATTTATTTATGGGAATCGATGGACGTATGGATTTTAAAGGGAATTTGAATCTGGGAATTGTTGTGTTGCGGGACTTATATGAGGTGCGAGGTACCAAGATTGAATGTTAGTATCTAATATGCTATGGGATCCCATATGTGTCATGTGTGGAATGGACATGAGGTAGGAATCTATGGAGATGTGGGACATTATGGGTGTCAGGTCTTGCATAGGATCACGTCATGAGGTGTAGGAATGATGATGTGCCTTGGGAGGACTTTCCAGTTTGGGGATGGTCGATGGACCATCAGTTTAGTTTGAGTTTTGTGTCAGGATGAGATTGAAGTAGGTAACTCATAAGGTGGGAATCACCTTGAGGGATTTTACTTGGGACCTTGTAACATAGATAGTTTGTGTTAGTTTTAATGGTATGGGAATGTTTTCTAAATTATCTATGTTGGGTTTTATAGGTTCGGTGTGGGCTATGCTATGATGGGGAGATTATAATGTACTAGGTTTAAGAGTAGGTTGAGTTCTTCACCCATTTTGGATTTTCATAGTTTGGTGGGTCAAGAAACTATTTTCTTGTTTATTAAAACTTAATTATAAAAGTTTCTGGACCCAATAAATTTTTTTAGATTATTATTAAGGATCAAAATATGTCTCAATGTGTTTTTGGTTTCGGGTGTGTTGAAGGCTGAAGCCCCAAGTTCTCAGTGTGCGGAGACTTGGTCGCATAGTTTGGAAAAACTATGCAGCCTCCTAGGAGAAAAAATATGGCCTTACAAGTCTATTAAATATGGTTTTAAAACCATGATGGAGGGGGAAAATAGCTGGGTGGAACCTCTACAATTTTTAGTAGAGATGATTCTCATGGTTGTTGCACTATTTAGAAAATCATGCAAGTCAACCATGTGAGATTCTCCATTAGATAGTGGGTGGCGCACGGTTGGTGCACGATTAGTCAATCTATGAGATCTGTCCCTTCACCTCAAGTAAAGAGGAAAATTACAATTTATCCTCCCTCTTATTCACATATTTCTTCCTCATTTATCCTCCTTTTATCATGAAAATTAGATGGGGTTATCCATTTCTCTTCTATCATAATATTTTATCCATATCACCTGTTTGAGATCTATTTTTTTATCTATTTATAGTGTTGGATGCATATTGGTAGGACCCCAAATCCTCTTTACCATTTTCTACTATTATATTTCCTTATAGAGTTCTAAATCTGTTCAAGAAAATTTACCCAATTTTCAGGTTGTTTTTCTAAAACATTGATTTCATCCAAATTGTTTTGAGATTGAGGCCAATTCCAGACGTGAATACATCAAAAAACATAAGGTAGGTGTTGATTATCTTTTTTTTTTGTTTTTTGGTTGTTTGGGGGTGTGGATTTAGGCACTTCCTTGGGTATTCTTATAAAGACACTAATAATTTAATTAATGACATTAATTAGATAATTTTACCCTTATGAGATGCCTATAGGCATGCTCAATCATGACTATAACCGGTATGTCATAGTGAAAAGATTTATACCTTGGAAAGATTAGGTTTGGGGGTTTAAATTATTAAATTTAATTTTTTTGATGATATGAATTGGTTGGGATGAGTTCCATGGGAAGTCGATGAGATTTTTATGATTATTTTTATGGATTTTTCCATCTAGATTGAGGTGAAACTATCTTCAATATGGGATTCACCTAAGTCATTTGGGTGATGTTGATCACCAATTAGGAGACTTGGGCATTGGGATGAGGCGACCACTTCTTCAGGCTATCAATAATGCTCTTCTGTTATTTGATGGTGTTGACCATTATATTTAGCTATATGGTTGTAGGGACAAAGGTTCTATATGAAGTGCCTTAGTTATTTATTTGGTGATTTTTTCTCACTCATATTGGACAATGTTCCATTTGGAGTCACTATGCATAGTAATACTCATATGCTGAGGTGGTATTGACCACTATGGTCGGAGATGCCTCCTTTAGATATATCATAGGATAATGGTTAGAGTTTCTTGTTGTAGAAATCCATGGGGATGGTGAGGAGCGATCGATTGACAGTGTAGAGAGTATCATTTGGGGTTTTAGGCTCAACGCACTTGATGTCAGTGGGCCAGAACTTATTTATAAGGATGAACGTCACCATTCCCCATGATATTAGACTTTGAGTCAATGGGATATTCTGAATAAGGGTCTAAGGGACTAAGTATTGATTACTAGGGTGTGCCTTTAAATCATTGGGTATTTCTTGGACATGAGGTGTCAATAGGAATGAGGTTCTGGGTGATTTTTTAAAGGTAGAACCTGAGGGATCACCAAGACTGCTTCACATTATGGGATGACTTGGGATTATTCTAGGGATCCTCTAAACTAATGTTCTATTGGTGATGGTAAAATAAGGTAAATAAACTCCTTAAGGTTTTTTATCATAAGGGAATCATATTATTTATATTATTGTGTAGTTAACATTTGAATTATTTTCAGTAAACACCTGTTGAAATTAAAATTGTAAGATAAGATTCCATTGGTGGTGGCCTACTAAGATTCTTTATTGCAGCTATACAGACCCTTCGGGACATGTGTAGATTTAATGGATTTCATTGAGTTAAATGTTTTGGTTCATAATATTGATTTTAGTGATTGATTTAGCATTGGATGCATGGAAAGGGACCATGTGTTCATGCCTTGAGTAGATTTTTCATTATTTTAATTTCTGTATCGGCATTCTATTATATGTATTCACTGAGTTCAGACCTTAGAGAACATATACTTATATTTAGTATGACATGATATGTATGCATGTTATATTTTTGTACCTACAAATAGCATGTTTTCTTGTTTATTTATTCTCTATTGTTCTTGGTTATGTTGTTGTTATTGTATGATATTTCATTCTTCCCCCATTGGTTGGTTACTGGTCCAATATCATTTGGTCTTTCATTTCCACTACCTTATTTATATAAAAACTATTATTTTATCATCACCAAAGGGTATAGTCTCCCCACAATCACCTCTTTACACCCTAGCTACTATTTTGTAGTCTTTGGCATATTGGGATGCACGCTGAAGGCCTAATGTCCAACTGGCCCGGAGAATTATAGAGTGGAGAAACGGATTGGGGTGAAATAAGATATATCCTAGAAATCATGGAATAAATTCTATTGAAATTCATAGTCTCTAGAGATTATAGTAGAATCATACTAATGAGTTCTTTATATTTTTTACCACTATTGAAACTATCTCCCGAGAAGCTCCTTTCCATCTATTGATGGGTTCTTTATATGTCCCCCCAAATGTTCTTCAAGGTCCTCTATAACCTTCTTGGAAAAGGTATTTAACCAAATTTTCTTCTAATGTATTATTTGTGGTGGCATTTTCCTTTTTCAAGTCCACGCATACATCCTTCTTCCAATTGTTTTAATTGCTTGGCCTTTCTCACTCTGGTGTTATAGTTTTAGTTTTTTAATTATTAATGAACTTCTTTGATCCAAAAAACCACTAGGGTTCATTCATATTTTTTCCTTATTCTTCAATGAATAAGTTTTTCTTATATTCCTTGGGTTCTTCTTCAATATAAAGTAGTATTCCTCATTCAAGTTTAGTATCAAGTTCCCTCTAAGTTTCATAAACTCCATTCACACTTCTACATAATTTATATTCAAATAATGTATTATAAATGTTATCAAAATAATATTTCTATATCTAATATGAGATTTCCCATTTAATTATTGTAGGAATTTTTTTTTTAAATTCTCACTCAAACTAATTTTAAAATGTATAAGGTTTCCATATTTAATTTCTTTAAGGCTCTATCTTTTTCCCCTCTTCATGTGGTATTTAAATTATCAATGATTCAATTATTCCACAAAATATGTGTAATTATATTTTTTTATTTAATTCATGTATGAATAGAATTTTGTCACGGAATATGTGGATTGTAGTGTGGAATTAATCTTCATAAACACTATAACTTGAATCAACATCAACATAATTAATTCTCTTAGCATGAATCATGTTTCATTTAAATGATCATGATATTTAAATTCATGAAGGAAATTATATTATTTAATCTTGTTTAATATATCTTATAATATTTATTCTAATATTTCACAAAATAAACCGTTATGGAAAACTAAAAACTTTTATGCAGCAGAATTCATCCCAGTATTTCTCTTATTGATTATTATAAAACTCAATTGATCATTATTCAATAGGAAAACATGCTTATACATCCTAACAATGATTCTTACATAGATGAGAAATCATTTTATGAAGTGGGATGATCTTTATGAAGTTCATTGATCAACATTAAAAACTATCGATGATATTTATAAGTATTATATTGATCATCACATAGATGTGAGGTTATCCTTAGTAAATATATCATAAGGATAAATTATGCTTAGATAACCTTGAAATGATTCTTATATATCCTTAATTACTTTTCCAAACATTCATCATAGAGTCCAGATGATGCTTATGTAATGTTTTGATGATCCTTATATAGGTGTGGAAAATCCTTACATAGATTTCAAATTCATACTTATGAAATTCACTTAGTCATTATCAGCCCTAATAAATATATTATAGACATAACTCAATTAAATTCATCACATCTTTAATTAGCCCTAACATTTTCATTGGATTTAACTCATATGAAAACATCATCCAAAACATTCTCATCTTCTTTCAAAGAATCATCCAAAGGGTTTACATGAATGGATGGATCATCAAGAACACATATATTCTATTTAATTCATAATAAAGATCTTAAAAATCCATAATAGATGGTTTCTTCCAACATTCATCAAATGTTGTAGGTATAACTTCCATATACTTAACAAGTTTCTTTGACATAATGTACAACACACCAATCATCGTAAATAATTGGTTGATAATTGAATCTATCTAGCCATGATATTCAAAATAGCCGGGGAAATTTATCCAAGCATTTTTACCATAAATTCATGGCCATCAACACCATCAAATCTAACAGGTATTGATTAGTTATTTTCCTAACAGTAATTAAAATTATTGAAATGGATAAATATATTCTATGGTAACTTAAACTTCATATGAGAAGTGTATATGTAATTTTATTAACTCAATAATTCATATCATATGACCCATGTTTAAGAGGATTTAAAATGAAAAATGGGATGTATATTTTTATACTTAAATTTAAATTAAAAATATAATATGAACATATTTTTTTCAATTTATTTGAAAATAAAAATGTATATTTAATATTAATATCATTTTTAAATATAATGATAAAAAATTATTTTCATTACTATGAGGGATTTATGGGGAAATAGACTATATTGTTATCACATCTCAAAAATTGATGAAAAATAAAAAAAATCATACCTTGCATTGGGGAGAAAGTTTTCTCACCAAATTTATGACACGTGAGGAAATTTTTACCAATAAAATCCATTCCCCATATCAGTTTCATCCCTAATAAGAAAACGTATATATTTTCTTGTTTCATTAACTACCATATCCTACCAGCTGGTATTTGATAAACATTTTAAATCACTTTTTGAGAGCATAAAAATGGTTTTTCTATAGAAATTGTGAAGAAGAAGATGTTCATATTGGTCAATATGTATGAATAATGGTCTTGGATGTTTCTATATATAGGTGATCAAGTCATTCTATGAAAATTCGATCCATGATTGGGTAATGTAGGTGGTTTCAATTATAAAAAAATTATAGTGGGGATGTGGTAAATTAAGAGTTAATAATAGAATGGTATAAGTGTGTGGTGATATTTCACCATACGGGGATCACATATTAGGAATAATGTTAATACTTTTATTGAGTGGATATAGTGTGTTGATTCAATGAAAAATAATGTGTGATTTTTTTTCATTGTCTTTATTTTAAGACTTATTGGGTATGGTAGAAAATTTATTTATGGAAGCTTACCTAATATTATAATTATAGATAAGATGATATACCAAATGGAATTATGTTTAAAATCATGTTTTTTATGAATGAAATTTTTAGGATGGAATATCAATTGAAATATTTTAACAGATATAAGTATTCATTCTCCTCTATCATAGCCCCTTGGTTGAAGAT
The DNA here is from genome assembly GCA_963277665.1 of Viscum album. NCBI lineage: Eukaryota > Viridiplantae > Streptophyta > Magnoliopsida > Santalales > Viscaceae > Viscum > Viscum album. The sequence continues at coordinate 1,500,729,649 of OY728142.1, read as the reverse complement.
CCTCTGTCACATCTCCTCGATAAAGGTGTGTGGGGTATGTTATTTCCCCATCATGGGAAACCTCTATCACCTCTACAATCCAATTGTAGTCCCCACATAGAATTCTCATAACCCCATTTCTACAACACCCCTCCCTACAACTCCACATTAAATCCCATCATCCTAGCCACCATACATCCTTTAGAAACCTATCCGCTGCTATCTAGTCATTGATTCATCTATGAAAAACGTTATATTTGTTACTATCACCCTAAAAGTTTTTCCCAAATGGAAATGATAGTGGATAAGAGGGAAAATCACTATGTGGGATAAAAAATATGGATTCTCGGCATGGAGTTAAAAAATTTGGGATGATGAACAATGGGTGATAATATGGTGATAGTGAACTAGGGATGGTGAGTGGATGGGGTTGAATTATTAGTGGGTTTAAAAAAAGGAGATGAAGGGTTTTACTTATTATTAAAAAAATTAGATTCCCATAAAAAAGTTTCCATTGCACTTTTTTTAAAAAGAAACAAAAATTCCTTCAAATGATGGGAATAACGATTCCAATGGATAACAATTCAACCAAAGAACATGGTTTGAATCATGTTCTATTTTCATTATTATTTATCAACATATCCTTCCTTTATAATAAATGATCCCTTAGTATTTATGTTATTAAAAATAAAGTATGTTGGGGTGTTAGTTTGAATAAATGTATGGTGGAGTTCATTGGTGGTGGGAGGGAATTGTTTCAATATTTCATCCTTAATAATAATAAGGGTTATGATGGGTGACTATCTATTAGTGTCCCTCATTGTTATCATTTGTCTTCAAAAGATTTTTAAGTGATGGTGATTTGGATTTTATTGTTTTTATTGACCTAAATTCCATATTGTTAGAGTTTCATAAATGATCATGTTAACGTCACTAAATAAAAATGATATATTCTTGGGAAAAATTAATATTTATACTTAAATAAATTTAATAAAAATGAATAAAACTAAACATAAAAAACATTTTACATTTATGAAAATTGGTTCATGTCAGCTTGAAAAAAAACACTCCATCACCTAAACCCACATGGCTCAAAAAAAGGTCAACCTTATCTGATAAAATTTAATGGTTTTTTTATATAGATCAGACTAGTTTAGACTAGAATTTCAATTTTATAATTTTTTTAAATACTCTTAAATATAATATATTTCAATATTGAAACTTTAACTATTGTACACTAATAATACTAATAGTTTTAGTGACATTATAAACATAGAATAATTATTTTCTATATGATTTGACTCAATTTAATTTTTTTTAAACCTCTGCATTAAAATTGGTTTTTTTTAAAATATTTTTTATCTGTTGTAATAATTTAATCAAATTTTAAAAACAAAATGGAGAAAAGTATTAGGAAACGGGATCGAATAACTTATTAAAACAAAAATTTATATCAAAATTGAAACCTCTTATTTATTTTAAATGAACTTTGGTGTATAATGAAGGAAAAATGATGGAAAATGAATACATGAATTCAATCACACTATAAATAAAAAATAAATAGAGGGAATGCGTAATGAGAACAATGGGTTTAAAAATATATTATCTCATTTTCATATTAAAATATATATATATATATATATATATTGTCTATATATATATATATCATCAATGGTTTATATTGATCCACATTCTCAAAGAGAGATCTAATAGTTTGGATTGTTGATATGGGATAGGTCGTAGATGATAAATGACCATAAGAATTCTCACCCAAGGGAATAGTTCTTATGGGAATCACCACTCATAGAAAGTGTCAAAATAAAAAATTAGTTCATAACACACCACCTTGGATATCATCAATTACATACAGTATTATTTAACCTTAACATAAAAACCCATGTCGGAGAAAATATGTAAATAAAAATTAATTTAATTATATGAAATTTTTAAGTTACTTCATTAAAACCCATATTTCTAAAACCAAGTTGGAAAAAAACATATAAAGGGAAAAGTATAATATCTTTATTAACTCCCCTATATTAAATCATGATAGACTTTTTTATCTTCATATCAGAATATTATTAATCAACCTCTCACAAGTTTCAATTGGTAATTACTTATGAATAAATCTTTAAGATTGTCAAATTATCTAATTTGTTAAATTTAAATCTCATGTTTATTTTTAATGTCATAGGTGATAAAATCTATTTAAGATATATTGGTTTGTATCACCTTTGATATACCGACCTTTTATCTTCCTTGTATAAGCTACATTATGTTCACGTAATGTAGTGAGAATATCATTATGCATAGGCAACGTGTAATTTTTTTCAAATGAAAAATGACTAATCTTAACTAAAAACATTAAAATCAACTCAATATTATTTGAGGAAGTTAAAAATGTTTTTTATACAAAAATATAATATTATTATTCCATTATATGTGAATAAATATGAACTTCAGGATCTAGTTTTATGTATATTAGAAAAATATCCAACATCAAATAACCAAACAAAATTTATGTATTTTTAGAATAAAATAATCCTTGATTTGTATATCCTTAAAGGTATCATAATATCTATTTGAAACCACTCCAATTTCTATGAGTAAAATGATAATTGTTTCTAAATAATAAATTTATTGTAAATGATATTTCTCGTATTGTATTATTTATGAGGTATACTTTTTCACCTATAACACTAAGATATTGTACTTCCATATTTATAAGTTTTTCTTTATACTCTCATGGTAAAAATTGATCCTTACCATTATAAAGATATCATTAAACCGTTGGTGTACATAATGGATGTGAATTTTATAGATACAACCTTTTTAGTATTTTTGTAGTATACCATAATTAGTGAACAAAAATTATATCTTTAACATGTCAAATTTGTGATACATGTTTATCTTTCAAAATTCAGCCATATAAAATTATTTCATTAAATATTCCACTTCCATGGAAACCTCATTCTGAGTTTTAATAATACAAAATCATCAACATATATTACATTTATTGTAAATTCAAATCCAATTCTATTTATAAAGTAACATAGACAAATTTTATCATTATTATTACCTTCTTTCATCAAATATTCTATCCAATGGTTATACCAAATTTCCACAACTAAATTTATTTTTATAATGATTTATTCAATTTAATCCAATAAAGGTCTCCATATTAATTAAATGTTTCATGTGTTTTGATTTCTTTATATATTGTCATATAAAAATCATTATTATCACTACCATAAATATATACAGTCACGACACCCTTAATAATTAATCCAATATTTTCATGAATATAAAATTTTTAATGCTACACACTAGTTCATGTTAGTATAAACCCAAGAATTTGTGTTCCAATGACTATCTACCCATTTCATATTTTTAATTTTTGAATTAAAATTGTGAATATTCATTTTTAGACATGTTTTAATTGTTTAAAAGAATTTTTATAGGATGGGTGCTTAGGAGGAAAAGGGCTCAAAGAAGAACCTGGAATGTTAGGTGATGGAGGTGGGACAAGTGTTGGTAGCAGGAAGCCATGAGAACTCTGTGCTAGTCCACTAGAGTTCCAATGGTCTAGACAATGTAATTGTGCCACTTTCTTTGCCACAAAAATTTTGGTGGTAATCCACCTCGGTTTTAGTGGTTTTTTGGGTGTTTTTTTACTTCGGAAAATGTTATTCTTAAATATTTTAAATTAATAACCCACTCATGGGGTTCATTATAAGAGTGGTCACATGAAGGGGGTGAACCACACCCCACTCCATCTCTTCCTTCTCACATTTTCCATTTAATCTGGGAGGTCTCAGGATTTTTTTAGGCCGATTCGAGCTAGGTTAGTCTCCAATTCCCCTATTTATTCTTTTTCATTACTTCTATAATTTGGGTAATTTAACCTAGATTTTATAGATACTAATTCACCAAATAAGGGTGAAAACATCCCTCTATAATGAGGATTACATGTTTCTTAGCTAGAGGAGGCTCCAGAGAGGTAAACACACATAATAGATCTCTGTTTTATTACCAAAAAATAAGTTTCCTAATTATTTTTATTTTTATATCAAATTTTGATAGAATTATTTTATTAATAAGGATTTTATGTTATATATTTTCATATTTATGTGATCAGTGGTGTGTTAAGAGGGATTAATTCCCTATTTCTTGAGGTTATGGAATCATTTTTTCATCTAGTGAATAATATTTTGATTATGAATAAAAAAACTAATTTTGGAATTAATTTTTTAAATCAATTATGATGGTTTATAATTAATTGGAATTATTATTATTTTGATTCAAGGATATGTGGTGTTTTTCAGGGAATATATATGCTTGAATGAGCTTAGGCGGTGGTGGTTGAGCTTTTCTTAAGGTGTTAACTCCATTTTTGTAGGTGATACCTATATTTACAAATGGTTTATGAATAGTTCAAGGTTATATGAGATATGAGGATTCCCACCATGTGATATTTACCTTAAAATGAAGTAAATTATTTTATTTTCCCTTTATGTTTTTAGTAAGAACTTCTAGGTTTGTGATGGAACCTTTTAGTACTCTTCCTTTATTCCATGATAGTTGATGGTTGTAAGATTTAATTTATGTATATTGGCCTTTATACTCAGGATATAATGAGTATTTAATTGAGTTATTCTATGATTCATATGACCTTATTAGGCATCTTTATCCTCCTTAGAAATTGGAGTGGTGTGTCAATGAGAGTGGTTAGTGGGACCCACAACCTGGTATGTTTCTTTCAATAATTAAGAGTGAGTGTGTTATAAGGGGTATGTTTGAACTTCCTTTTTAATATAATTTGATACTATGTCGATATAATTACATGGGTTAAAATTAAAGTGTTGAGTATTATGGTGTTTAGAACTAAGAGGAATATCTCATTGGTATATTATAACCTACTGGACCTGGAATATATATCATTAGACTCCTATAAGTAGGTCATGTGACAATTGTGTGAGGTTATAATAAGTCTTGGACTAAGTGAATCATTAGTTACTCCTTATTTGAATTTTTGTCTTATATTAATGAGGTGTGAGGGGAGTGTTCCTTCTCAATTTTGGCTTATGGTAATTGATTGATATGTACATTGGCTATATATTTAGATGTTGGTTGGGTATGTGAGGACAGACCTCGCCTAGATATAATTTATCTATATGTGATTATAACCTAATTATGAATACTTATATATAACTTCCTAAAATTTTAATTATTTTATTATGTATTTTTCTATATTATGGGACACTTTACCTAGTTGTATTATTCTGTTATGGGGTTGAAAATATCCCCCTTGTTTGTTTTGTTTGTTTGGGTGTGAGGGGAACTACTCATTCACTCTAATGTTACCTATATAATAGGATAATATTAAAATTTATGTTTATGAAGCTTAAGGAATGATATTAAATGAACAATGTAATATTATGATGTGTGTTATGAGATTTTTTCCCCACTTTCCATATATTAATGTGTTTAGTTAAATTATTCCCATTATTTGATATGCCTGTGGCTTGGGAAGTCTTGGCCAATTTATTTAGTATTTGTATGGTATGGGATCACATGCCCAATTACCACTTATCGTGAAACCATAGGATGATGTCACAAGTTACACTAATGATTCCTATGGAGTGGTATGGAATTACCATTGGGTTATTGGATAATAGTGATTGAAAAAATGACCAATCAAACTAATGATCCCTATTGTGTGGAATTCTTTTCTAATTTATTTATTAATAACCTTAAAAATGGGATCTAAATACCATGATGTTATAAACCCAAGTAAGGTGGAAAGATTACAAGGATGGAATGCCTGGATAGTTTTTTTTTCATATTAAGTGAGATGTACTTCCCATGTTATGATACCTCAAATAAAGAGGATGAGATGCTCTAGACTAAATCTAATTATTTTTTATTTCCCTTAAGATTGAAATTGAATGCCTAATATGTCATAATTCCATTTTAGGGGACATTATTCTTGGATTAAAATGGTTTCTTGTGGGATAAGATTCCCTCTTATATGATGTTTTCTAATATTAGGGATATTATTCCATCTTGAGATTATTCCTATAGATAAATAATTTATTATAACAACTCTACTCTTTATTATATAATAATAATTGATTTGTTATATAAAATTACACTTAATACAACCCGAATTATCGATATGTATAGTAACTTTGGTAATTAGTTTCATTACATAAAAACATATAACATGGGATATAAAACATTATTTAACACTTCCTAGACATTATCATCATATCCCAACTAAATTAAATCTACATGGGATATCCTGGAGACATATAAAAGAAAATGGTGATCTATAAAGACCAGTATGGGAATAAACATAGAATAAGGGATATATGTTATATAATAAGAATATTTATGAGTAATAAAAGTAACATGAAAATAAGTCATGATATATCATGATAATCATAACATGGGATGTGTGGGAATTACATTAAACATTGAATCATGAAAATAGGTCAAGGATAAACTGCCAAGACCTCATTGTGGACAAATTCCCATAAAGGATTAAGGTACACCACTATCCCAACATGATGTATCATGATACTAAACATTATCCATTGCATTAGAGTTCTATCTGGGCACACCCATCATAATCATTTCATTTCCGTGCTTAAGTGTTGCACGTAGATCATATGACATGAATTCATCCAACATCATAATTTATTACATGATCAAGGAATTTGTAATACATACTTTTATGTCCCAAATAAATAATTATATATGCATAATGGTGAATACCCTTGATAGAATAATGGGTATGGTATTCACTACACAATTGTTTTGGCATGGAAAATCGTGGTGAAAATTTGACAGCAAAATTGTGTTTCTTAAATATTCATAAAAATGGATGATGAGATAGAAATGGGTATATAATTATTTTCAAATAAAATGGGTAGTAATAGGTACATGGAAAAATAATATCCCAAAATTATAAATTTGGAAATAGAAGGCATAAGATAATGAAGAAACTTGAATAGAGAAAAGAATCATTATTAAATTTCGGTATGGTAATTGGTGTACATAAAGGATGATAAGAGGATTCATAATATTTAATGGAATATATCATGTTTTATAAATAAAATTGATAGTAATGGGAATATTGAATATAATATCCCATGATATCAAAATAAAAATAAAAAAAGACATAACATAAAAGGAGTGCTTGATAAAAGAGGAGAGTAGAATATCCTTTACAGAATTTCAAAATAGTAATGGCTTAGGTAAGGATAAAATGAGAGATGGTAAATCATATATCACTAAAATAAAAAAAAGTGTGTATTAAGGGAATTTTTATAAATAAAATCCATTATAAAAAATTCAATTAAGAAGAGAAATCCAAACAAGGTGGTTAAATTGAAAGGAGGAGACGAAAGTGAGGATCCCTTACTTGAATGTGTGATGCCAAAGGCTTCGGAATGACTTTCTGAGAGATTAGGGGTGACTTAGGGGGACTCTAGGGAGTGTATTTTAGATTTATTTCATGATCAAAGGAGTTTGAGTGAAGATAAATGGGATCTTGTGTTGGTTTATATAGTAAAGGAGGGGTATTTCTATATTATTTGGCATTTAGACTCTACATAATAAAATATACAAAATCACAAAACATCCCTTGTTTTTTGCCCATGGTTTCTGAAAAATAGTTCTATTTTAAATAATTTTATGAGAAAAATGATTGAAATTATTAAAATATTTCTATTCTTGATGTGGATGTGAGTTACACTCTTAAATAAATGATTTTAAAATCATAAAATATATTATATGTCAGGGAGGATTCAAAATGGATTTAAAAAATAAAAAAATAAACTCAAAATCGACTTATTATAAATGAAAAACTTATATTTGGTTATAGATCCCATTTATATTACTTATTACATCACTTTTTGGTCATTTTTATGTCATAAAACAAAAAGTATATTTATAAGGTATTTAATTTTTAATTCAAAATTCAATTATCTCATAAAAATTTGAAAACCTCACCATTGTATAATTCAGAAATCTTGATTCCAAAAATAATAATAATTTTATCTAAATAATTTTATAAATATTTTAATTTTCACTTTTAAACTAAGAATCGATATTTATTGAAAATGATAAGTATTTGACAACAAAATTTTTGAACCCTTATAAAAATTACATTTGACATCGTAAAAATTATATGATAATTAATATTTGATAAAACATATTTAATAGTAATATTTTATTAAAATTTTATTTATTTAAAAAATCCATTAATTCGTGAAAAAATATTCCTTAATTAGATTTTAATATTAACAAAAAATACAATTTGTGTTTTATTGAGTCAAAATAAAAATAATTTATAAAGTAAAAATAATATGATGAAAATATATTCATTATTATATTAAAAATAATTTACATATTTATATTTCTAGGGTCTTTATAAATATCTCTTTAATACACCATCATACTCATAAGAGTAAGATATGTGATAGTGGTTCTTTAGAGGGGTTTTTCGGCAAACATGGTTTGTGCCTTGATCTCGATGAACTTAATCTTCTCCCACAAATGGTTTCCCTAAAACATAGGTTGTTGGATCTCAGTGTGGTTTTGGTATAGGTAAAAGCCACAAAATACTATCTCACTCAAAATCTTCAATAAATGTTCTTTATATGATATAATCCCACTAGTTAAGGCAATCACTTTTGTTTTATGTGTTAATTGTATTTATTAAAAACCTATTTTTCTGTAAATTATGTGATCATTGTTCAATGGATATATTATCAATGGTAAAGATACAAAATGGTTATTAAAATAAAATTGATATAATAAAAAAATAAATTCATGTGTTTTCTATAACCATATTATATATTAATAAGTTTAATTGAATAAAAAGGGGAGTTTTATTTTTAACAGTTCCAGACATTACAATCTTCCCCCCTTTAAAAAATTCACCCTCAAAAATTTATTTTACCACACTAAAATATTTGAGTGTAACTCATCTTAATTACTCCTTCTATTTCCCATATTTCTTATTCAAAATTTTTTTTTCTCAACAATACTTTTATGAGGGGAATTGTCTTATTTTATAGAACCTTTTCTCTACGATCTAAGACCTTCACCACCTTCTCTTCATAGGAAATATCATTCTTCAATGGTACCACCTTTGGATTGAGTACATGTGTATAATAACCCATACTTTTCATACAAGTTTATTACTTAAAAATTGAATCATACTTATTACAACATATAACAAAACCATGAAAGAACCGTATAGGTATACTGTCTTTAGAAACTGGGAAAACATAAACAACTAGTTCATAAAGAATCTACATTGTCTCCCATTTATTTCATCATATCTAGAGTCCCTTTTTGGCATATCTTACTTAATAACCTTCTTCATGACCTGGGGAAATAAAACATACAAAAGGGTGAGCTCAAATTCTCAGTGAGGGTAAACAAAAGAAATATCAATCACATCATATTCATAAGAACATAACATTTTGGAAATCTTAACCTGCAAAAGAGATCATAATTTTATAACATGGGATAAATCATAGTAGTGATATGTAATCCCAATAATCATAACTTAAAACATGAAGCTTTTTAGTATACACACATAATCATATAAAATCATTTCTTAGTAGTCAAGACTCATTCTCAAGACTATCTTAGTGGACAAAGTCCATTTCTGAACCGATTTCACTCCTCGTTTCAGTCCTGTTTCACTAAACCGGTTTAACATGCCATTCCAGCCATGTCTATCTAATGAGATATAAATCATTACCCAATTCATTGGAGGGAGATATAGTTCCCACCCATCTCATAATGATACCATTCTTATGTGTGCCACAAAATCAAAAATCATACATCATTGCATAACCCATATAATAAAAATGGGAATCTTAAACATCGTGACATCATAAAAAATTCTTATAAGATAAAAGAATTCATAAATATAATTCCATCACAACATAATTAAATCAATTTAATAATAGGGATATAAATAGAATCCTACATTATCTTAGATGGAAGATAATTTTGATAAAACACTCGAACTCCATTCTTGAGGAAAATATCCATTCTACTTCAAAAACATTTTTTCTTTCTTAACATGTCATAAAATTTTAAACTAAAAGAAGTTGATTAAAAATAAACATGAAAACTTGTAAAGGAATATTCTTGTAAATAGTGTTTTAAAAATCCATTCATGCTATATAAGTTTAAAAAAACATTCTTCTCGTACTTATGTCGGAAAAGTCAAAAAGTGCCTCATATGAAAAACGACAAAATATTCCTTTCATATCTTTTACTAAAAACTCACTGAAGGGTAAAATTGGATTTAAAAAATTGTAGGAGGATATAAATAATATTACATATTGAGGAAACATGGATGTGAATGATAAATATTCCCCAGTAAATTCTGAAGTATAAACAATCTTGGATAAAAATTGAGATTGCGAGATTGTCCCTTACCTCAGGTCCGATTTGCTTCGTAAGTGTCCAAACCTCTTGTATAATGATTTAAATAATGTAATTGACTTATTCCAGAATCATTATAATTTTTATGACATCATATATGGTCATATTATTAGCTTTTTATTAGTAATATCTCTTTGATACTTGTTATTCGGGTGTTTATTGCTTTATGTTCGTATGTGTGTTTTGTCGAATAAATTCTTATTCCTATTTTTAGGTTATAGACACCTCATTTACAGAATTTTATTAGTGTAATATATATCAAATTTATTCATTCAATTCGTTTATATAATCATTATGCAATGAAGATCTTGTAGAACGAGTCGCATCACATCATGGAGATGGTATTCCGTATGTACGCACGAGCGATGATATCGTTCCCATGATTGTGGAATTGTATTGGAGTGTATGTATAATATTTCAGAATCAATATCACTTCACAATAATCATATATAGTCATTGTTTACACCATTATATCCATCCAAGTAATGTGGTGGTGAAAAATAGATTACACCATGGCTTGGAGACGGTATTCCGTACGTACGCACGCGCGGTGATTTCATTTTCCGTAGGATGGATAGATGGTGAAATAGGGTTGTTTCATACTTATAATAACATATCAGTATATTAGTGATACTTATGTTGTTTCTTCATAATTAAATAACTAAATAAGAAGATGTGGAAGAAGAAATAAAGTTGAAAGAATCGGTAACGGACATTACCTCTTCTTTGAAGCGCCTCTTTGAGACCTCCTCTTAGGGCACTAAAATTGGTCTTTGAAGAAGACCAAGACCTATAGCATGTTTCTAGGGAAGTGGGGAAGTAAAATGGGCAGGGGTTGGCCGAGATTGAAGGCTAAAATTGGTGTGAAGAGAGGGAGGAGGTGCCCTTTTATAAGGGAGGAGAGGGGAACCTTTGGAAATATAAGAAATATTAGATTATATTAAATCCCAACCCCACTTAAAAACCTCCAAAATGACTCATATCAAAAGATTAGATGAGATAGGTTTGTAATCTCATCAACCAATAAAATTTATACATGTTAGGAATTTATCTTAAACATTATCATCTTGATTTATCCTTATTTATCAATTTAATTTTATTTGTGGTAATAATATTCTAAATTTTAAATTATTATAAATAATTACATATGTGTTTTGAATTTTACATAATTTGACCCTTCATGAAATTTTCGACCATATAAGTTTTAATTTATAATTTTTAAATATTTTTGTGATTTTTAAACAATTTTATAATATGTTATTTTTATAAAATAACAATAGTGTCAATTTTGACACTATTCATTTATTTGTATTTAAATAACATATATACAGAAGATATGTTCGAACTAAAAGCTTTAATAGATTCATATAATGTCATATGTTTCTATAGAATTATTAGAGCACATTAAATAGTTCATATAAGATTTATTTTAATATTTTCAAAACCATGTATTTGATATTTTAATTAGTAAAATAATTTCAACATCACTATTGTGTCATAATTAATGATAATTATTTAATCCCTAGAAATTCTAAATAAATTCATATAATTTAGATAATTGTATTAGATTTCTGAAGACTATTCATGTATGAAGGTTCATTCAGTTTATCACTACATCAAAATTATTATACTTATAAGATTTAAGAAAGTGACATGTTGTCACTTTCTTTGGTTTTAATAATAATTAAATTATTTTCATGGATAAAAGTCCATTAAATGAATCTAATCTGACCCTTAGGTGATATGGGTCTACTTTTAGTCATCCAATAAGATTTTGGCAGGTGTTTGGGTAATTTTATAATCATATATTTACCCTTAATTACCTGATTTACCTTTAACTATGGTAAATAAAATTTATCGTAGTTACTATTTATAATGCCCAAAAATAAAAAGTATCCTATTAACATAATTTGGACCCACTGATTCCAAATATGGAATCCATTTTTCAAAATTCAAAACACATAGGTTGCAGTAATTAATTTAAAATTAATCTCGTTGTTAAGAAAACGGGTTTTAGAAATTAAACATTGCCAAAGATTGAAATGTTTTTACCTATGAATTCAATGTGAAATTAATGATAATGACATAAATTATATTAAATTGTAAAAAATATAATATTTATACTTTAAAATAATTCAATATTATAAATTAACCATATAAATTATCTCAATGAAGAATGTTGTTTTTAATTAAAAATTAGCGTATTTTTACTATTCATCAAAATATGAAATTTATCAGAAAAATTTCAAAAATTTCTCCAAAGTAAATTTTTATATCCTGATTCCAAAGAAGAATTTTATTTTTTAAAATTTAACTTATAAACATGTCAAAAACTAGATTTAATGTGGGTGCACCATCAAAAGGCGGCAAAACTGCATTTTTTTAAAAATACTTATTTTACCCGAAAAAATTTATTTTGTTCTCTTACCATGTTATAGAAAATGTGTAAGATGAATAATAATGCTATAAAATTAAAAATGTAGATAATACTATTCATAACGGCTAGTCCATAATAATATATCGTTGTTTAGTGAAACTTGGTATTGCGTACTACACACGCTATCGAGGAAGGTCGTGATTGCGTGTAATGCAAGCCAAGTCAGTATGGCGTGTTGTGAAAGATTCCTTTGGTGTTGCGTATAACATAAGACATAAAAAAATATTTCTCATAAAATCTCAGGGTGTTACATTCTACCCCCCTTAAAATGAATTTCCCCCTTGAAATTCATCACTTCATTAAAAACAGATGAGGATACCTCTCCCTCATCATATCCTCAAGTTCCCATGTAGATTCTTCTAATTGGTGGTTCCTCCATAAAACGTTCACCAAGAGAGTGGTCTTGTTCCATAGGACTTTTTTGCTACGATTCAGAATCTCTATCGGTTGTCCTTCATAAGAAAGATCTTGCTCCAGCGGTATAACTTTTGAGCTGAGTACAAGTGAAGTATCGGGTATGTACTTTCTTAGGAGAGATACATGGATCACATCGTGAACTTGAGAGAGATTTGGTGGAAGTGCCAATTGGTAAGCAAACTTCCCAATACGATCCAGTATTTATAAAGGACCAATATACCTAGGGCTCAGCTTTCCCTTCTTTCCAAATCTCATGACCCTCTTCCAGGGAGATATTCGTAAGAACACTTTATCACCCACTTCAAACTCTAGGTCTTTTCTTCGGTTATCGACATAACATTTTTGTTGAATCTGAGCTGCTCTTATGTGTTGTTGAATAGATCTGATTTTTTCTGCCATCTCATCAACAAGATCAGGTCCTAATAGCTTTCATTCCCCAACATCATCCCAGCAAGTTGGAGTTCTGCATTTCTTTTCATAGAGGTCTTCATAAGGAGTCATCTGAATACAGGAGTGAAAGATATTATTATAAGAAAATTCCACCAAAGATAGGTGTTGATACCAACCACCTTTGAAATCCATAGAGCAAGCTATCGACATGTCTTCTAGAGTTTGAATTGTCTTCTCAGACTGACCATCTATCTGAGGATGGTAAGCAGTGCTAAAACTCAACTCTGTATCTAGAGCATGTTGAAGACTTCGCCAAAATTTTGAGGTAAACCTCGGATCCCGATCAGATATAATGGAAAGTCGTACTCCATGCAATCTTACCACTTACTTTGCATATATCCTAGCAATCTGATCAAGAGAAAAATCATCTCTAATAGTAATGAAGTGTGCCGACTTCGTAAGACAATCAACTATAACCCAGATAGCATTATTGCCTTTGGATGTTTTAGGAAGTCCAGTGACAAAGTCCATCGTGATGTTTTCCCATTTCCATTCTGGTATGGGTAATGGTTGTAACATCCCCTTAGACTTTTGTCTCTCAGCTTTAACTTGCTAACAAACCAAGCATCGAGAGACATATTCAGCAACATCTCTTTTCATGCCATCCCACCAGAAGTACTCTTTCAAGTCCCCATACATCTTTTTGCTTCTAGGATGAATAGAGAATGAAGAACTATGAGCCTCGTCTAGTAGCTCCTTCTTTAATTCTGGGATGGTAGGAACACAAAGCTGATTCCTGAACCTTATTATCCTATCACAATCAAGGTTGAATTCAGGAACATTTCTCACCTTCTTTTGTAACTCTACATCTTCTTTCTGTGGCTCTTTAATCTTCACGTGTATAGATGTTTGAACATTCATTTGAGAAAGATAAGATTTCTCCCCTTCCATTATAATTCCAAGATCCATCCTTTGTAAATCCGTAAAAATTGGATCTTTTGTGATCCTCAACATGGATAATCTAGCATGGTCTTATCGACTTAATGCGTCTGCTACCTTGTTTGCTTTCCCAGGGTGGTAATGAATTGAGCAGTTTTAATCCTTAATCATCTCCAACCATCTTCTTTGATGCATATTCAGATCCTTTTGTGTGAAAATATACTTTAATCTTTTATGATCAGTATAAATATCACACCTTTCACCATAAACGTAATGCCTCCAAATCTTTAATGCAAAGATTACCGCATCTAACTCCAAATCATGAGTTGGGTAATTTTGCTCATGGATTTTCAACTGTCGTGAGGCATAAGCTATCGCCATATCATTTTGCATGAGAACACACCCCAGTCCCTTCTTGGATGCATCACTGTAGATCACAAACCATTCTCCACTTTAAGGTAGTGTGAGCACAGGTTCACTGGCTAACCTTCTAGTTATATCTTTGAAATTCTCTTCACATTTCTCCGTCTAAACAAACATAACTCCTTTCCGAGTCATCTTGGTGATTGGGTTAGATAACCTTGAAAATATTTCACAAAACGTCGGTAATATCCATCCAAACCAAGAAAACTTCGGATCTCAGTTACTGTTGTTGGTCTCAACCATCTTTCGATAACCTCTGTTTTTTTCTAGATCCACATATATCCCCTCTTTTGAGATTATGTGACCCAATAATGCAACTTTTTGAAGCCAAAATTCACACTTGGTAAATTTGGCATAAATCTTCTCCTTTATCAGGGTCTTTAATACAATTATCAAGTGATATTCATGTTCTTCCTTTCTCTTTGAATAGACAAGAATATCATCTTTAAAGACTACCACAAACTGATCAAGATAGTCTCTAAAGACTCTATTCATCATATCCATGAAGATAACAGGGGAATTAGTAAGACCAAATGGCATCACTATAAATTCATAGTGTACATACCTTGTACGGATAGTCGTCTTTGTTATATCCTCCCTTTTAACCCTTAATTGATGATACCCTGAACAAAGATCAATCTTGGAAAAGTATTGAGCTCTGCATAGTTGGTCAAATAGGTTATCAATGCATGGGAGAGGATATTTGTTCTTGATAGTGATCTTGTTAAGTTCTCGATAATCAATGCAGAGTCTCATTGATCCATCTTTCTTCTTAACAAATAGAACAGGTGCTCCCCAAGGTGATGCACTAGGGAGTATGAATCCTTTATCAAGATTCTGTTGTAGTTGCTTCTTCAATTCCCACAACTCAATTGGGGTCATTCTATAAGGTGTCTTTGAAATAGGAAAAGCACCCGGTACGAGTTCTATCAAAAACTCAACTTCACGATTTGGTGGAAGACCTGGAAATTCCTCCGGAAAGACATCATCAAATTCCCATACAATGGGCATAATATTGATCGTGAGTTTCTCTCCAACCATTTGAGATAAATAACCTTCATTTAGTGGAATCAATACCCATAAGATGGATGAAATTTCCACTGGATGGTTATATTCATCCTTGCATCGATAGACGATCATAGATTGATCTGGAATATGAAATGTGATTTCCCTTCTTTGGAAATTGATTTGAGATCCATATAAAGAAATAAAATCCATGCCAATAATTACATCAAATTCCACTATAGGAAGGATCACAAGATTTGCAGGAAGCACTTTCACAAAAACTTCAATTGGAGAAGAATTGTAAACTTTTGATGCGACTATTGTGCCATTAAGAGTTGTCACAGCCAACTCAACATCTAATTGTTGAGGTAATACGGTGATACCCTTAGAAAATTCTTCACAAATAAAAGATTGGGTTGATCCAGAATCAAATAAAACATTTTCTACTCTAGAGTGGATGGTAAGTGTACCTCTCACCACTTCATTGTCGTACTCCACATCGCCGATAGTAATTGCATGTGGCTTTCCTTTGTCTTTGGAATTAAGAGTTTGTTGACGTCGATCATCGTCATCAACCCCTGGATTTGGGCATTGATTAGCATAATGCCCAATCTCCTTGAACTTGAAACATTGAAGTGTAGTAGGTTCATTCTGTGTATCCCTTCCTTTTTTTGCATCATTAGACATCTTCTTCCCATTATTTTGACATTCAATTGCCCGATGACCCTCTTTTCCACACTTATAAAAGTTTCTTGTCCCCTTAAGACAATTTCCTCCATGTTTCATTCCACACTTTGAGCATAAGGGAAAACTCATCTTCTTTTCAGTGTGGTCTTTAAGTTTTCCTTTGAATTCCATTTTCCTCTTCTTATCAAACCCATGTGATTGATGGGTTACACCAATCTCCTTGTCAACCTTGAGAGCACATCAAACAATTTCCTCGTAGCTATAGAAGTCCCTTATGGATAATTCCCTTTCGAAGACTTGGTTTTTAGCCACTAAATAATTGATCGATCTTACTCTCAGGTTGGATAATAATTCTGGCAGTGTACATTGCAAGTCTTGTAAAATTTTCTTCGTAGGTACCAACAGATTCATCATCCTTTTTCTTCAGTTCAAGAAACTCCTTCTCCATATTTGTTTGAAGAATACGAGGGAAATACTTATTGATTAATAAGTTATTGAACTTGTCCCATTCCATGGACTCAATTTCATCCCTTTGCCTGGTATTCTTAATAAGATTCCACCATTGATCAACATCACCTTCCAAATGATATACTGCTAAGATGACTTTATCATGTTCAGAACATTGAAGAACTGAAAATATCTTTTCAGTGTTAATGATCCATTGTTCGGCCACTAATGGATCAGAAGACCCGGTGAATGAAGGTGGATGCTGCCTCATGAAGGATTCAACAAAATGTTTCTCCTTCCTTTGATCGTTTGGAAGTCCTGCTAGATTCATATCTTGAGACATTTGTGTGAGCATGGCTACAAGATTTTTTTTTCCAGCTCCCATAACATTTGGTTGCTTAGGGGTACAATCATTGCATTTCTCGTCACATTCCGCATTAACACGGTTCCTTCGGGTTCCAGCCATTGACTAAAACCAAGAAGAATAGTGTGAGCAACACTAATTATAATAGGAAAACCACATAATCAAGAATAAAATTTCACACTTAAGGTCTTATCATAGGTTGTTCATGTCCATTTATAAAACACTAAGATTGTGTTCTATGCTTAGACATATCCTTAGGTTTCTTACTAAGGCTTTCATATCCTAGTTTCCAAAGGTTGACTATACCTTTCTTCTGATACCAACTATAATAACCCATACTTTACATACATGGTTATTACTTCAAAATTGAAGCATACTTATTACAACATATAACAAAACCATGAAAATACCGTATAGGTATAGTGTCTTTAGAAACTGGGAAAACATAAACAACTGGTTCATAAAGCATCTACATTGTCTCCCATTTATTTCATCATATCTAGAGTCCCTTTTTGGCATATCTTACTTAATAACCTTCTTCCTGACCTGGGGAAATAAAACATACAAAATTGTGAGCTCAAATTCTTAGTAAGGGTAAACAAAAGAAATATCAATCACATCATATTCATAAGAACATAACATTTTGGAAATATTAACCTGCAAAAGAGATCATAATTTCATAACATGGGATAAATCATAGTAGTGAAATGTAATCCCAATAATCATAACATAAAACATGAAGATTTGTGGCATACACACAAAATCATAGAAAATAATTTCTTAGTAGTCAAGACTCATTTCCAAGACTATCTTAGTGGACAAAGTCCATTTCTGAACTGAGTTCACTCCTCGTTTCAGTCATGTTTCACGGAAGCGGTTTAACATGTCGTTCCAGCCATGTCTATCTCCTGAAATATAAATCTTTACGCAATGCATTGGAGGGAGATATAGGTCCCACCCATCTCATAATGATACCATTCTTATGTGTTCCAAAAAATCAAAAATCATACATCATTTCATAACCCATATAATAAAAATGGGAATCTTAAACATCGTGACATCATAAAAATTTCATATAAGATAAAGTAATTCATAAAAATAATTCCATCAAAACATAATGAAATCAATGTAATAATAGGGATAGAAATATAACCCTAAATTATCTTAGATGGAAAATAATTTTGATAAAACACTCAAACTCCATTCATGAGGAAAATATCCTTTCTACTTCAAAAACATTTTTCCTTTCTTAACATGTCATACAATTTTAAACTAAAAGAAGTTGATTAAAAATAAACTTGAAAACTTGTAATGGAAGCTTCTTGGAAATAATGTTTTAAAAATACATTCATGTCGTATAAGTTAAAACAACATTCTTCTCGTAGTTATTTCGGAAAAGTCAAAAAGTACCTCGTACGAAAAACGACAAAAGATTCCTTTCATATCTTTTACTAAAAACTCACCGAAGGGTAAAATTGGATTTAAACAATTGTACGAGGATATAAATAATTTTACATATTTATGAAAAATGTATGTGGATGATAAATATTCCCCAGTAAATTCTGAAGTATAAACAATCTCGGATAAAAATTGAGGTTGTGAGATTGTCCCTTACCTCATGTCTGGTTTGCTTCATAAGTGTCTGAAACTCCTGTATAATGATTTAAATAATGTCATTGACTTATTCCAAAATCATACGTATTTTTATGATATCATATATGGTCATATTCTTAGCTTCTTATTAGTAATATCTCATTGCTACTTGTTATTTGGGTGTTTATTGCTTTATGTTCGTATGTGTGTTTTGTCGAATAAATTATTATTCCTCTTTTTAGGTTATAGAAACCTCATTTCCAGAAGAGTATCAGTGTAATATATATCAAATTTATTCATTAAATTCATTTATATAATCATTATGAAATTATGATCATGTAGAACGAGTCGCATCACATCATGGAGACGGTATTCCGTACGTACGCACGAGCGATGATATCGTTCCCATGATTGTGGAATTGTATTGGAGTGTAAGTATACTATTTCAGAATCAATATCAATTTACAATAATCATATAGAGTCATTATTTACACCATTATACCCATCCATGTAAGGTGGTGGTGGAAAATAGATTACACCACGGCGTGGAGACGGTATTCCGTACGTACGCACGCACGGTTATTTCGTTTTCCGTATGATGGATAGATGGTGAAATAGGGTTGTTTCATACTTATAATAACATATCAGTATATGAGTGATACTTATGTTTTTACTTCATAATGAAACAACAAAATAAGAATAAGTAGAAGAAGAAATAAAGTTGAAGGAATTGGTAACGGACATTACCTCTTCTTTGAACCGCCTCTTTGAGACCTCCTCTTAGGGCAGTAAAATTGGTCTTTTAAGAAGATCAGGACCTCTAGGATGTTTCAAGGGAACTTGGGAAGTTAAATTGGCAGAGGTTGGCCGAGCTTGAAGGCTCAAATTGGTGTGAGGAGGAGATGGAGGAGGTGCCCTTTTATAAGGGAGGAGAGGGGCACCTTTGGAAATATAAGAAATATTAGTTTATATTAAATCCCAACCCCACTTAAAAACTTCCAAAATGACTCATATCCGAAGATTAGATGATATAGGGTTGTAATCGCATCAAAAAATAAAATTTAGACATGTTAAGAATTTATTTTAAACATTATCATCAAGATTTATCCAAATTTATCAATTTAATTTTATTTGTGGTAATAATATTCTAAATTTTAAATTATTATAAATAATTACATATGTGTTGTGAATTTTCCATAATTTGACACTTTATGACATTTTTGACCATATAAATTTTAATTTATAATTTTTATATATTTTTTTGAGTTTTAAATAATTTTATAATATGTTATTTTTATAAAATAACAATAGTGTCAATTTTGACACTATTCATTTATTTGTATTTATATAAAATATATACTGAATATATGTTGGAACTAAAAGCATTAATAGATTCATAAAATGTCATATGTGTCTAGAAAATTAGTGGATCACATTAAATAGTTCATATAATATTTATTTTAATATTTTTAAAACCATTTATTTGATATTTTAGTTAATAAAATAATTTCAACATCACAATTGTGTCATAATTAATGATAATTATTTAATCCCTAAAAATAATAAATAAATTCATATGATGTAGATAATTGTATTAGATTTCTGGAGACTATTCATGTTTGAAGTTTCATTAAGTTTATCACTAAATTAAAATTATTATACTTATAAGATTTAAGAAAGTGACATGTTGTCACTTTCTTTGGTATTAATAATAATTAAATTATTTTCTTGGACAAAAGTCCATTAAATGAATCTAATCTGACCCTTAGGTTATATGGGTCTACTTTTAGTCATCCAATAGGATTTTGGAAGGTTTTAGGGTAATTTTATAATCTTATATTTACCCTTAATTACCCGATTTACCTTTAACTATGGTAAATAAAATTTACCGTAGTTATTTTTCATAATTCCCAAAAATAAAAAGTATCCTATTGACATAATTTGGACGCACTGAATCCAAATATGGAATCCATTTTTCAAAATTCAAAACACTTAGGTTGCAGTAATTAATTTAAAATTAATCTCGTTGTTAAGAAAACGGGTTTTAGAAGTTAAAACATTGCCAAAGATTGAAATGTTTTTACCTATGAATTCAATGTGAAATTAATGCTAATGACATAAATTATATTAAATGGTAAAAATATATATTCTATTTATATTTTAAAATCATTAAATATTATAATTTAACCATATAAATTATCTCAATGAAAAATGTTGTTTTTAATTAAAAATTAGCGTATTTTTACTATTCATCAAAATATTAAAGTTATCAGAAAAATGTCAAAAATTTATCCAAAGTAAATTTTTATATCCTGATTCCAAATAAAAGTTTTATTTTGTCAATTTAAACTTATAAACATGTCCAAAACTAGATTTAATGTTGGTGCTCTATCAAAAGGCGGCAAAAATGCATTTTTTGAAAAATACTTATTTTACCCGAAAAATTTATTTTGTTCTCTTACCATGTTCTAGAAAATGTGTAAGATGAATAATAATGTTATTAAATTAAAAATGTAGTTAATAATATTCATAACGTCTAGTCCGTAATAATATATCGTTGTTTAGTGAAACCTGGTATTGCGTACTACACACACTATCGAGGAAGGTCGTGATTGCGTGTAATGCAAGACAAGTCAGTGTTGTGTGTTGTGAGATATTCCTTTGCTGTTGAGTATAACATAAGACATAAAAAAATATTTCTCCTAAAATCTCAGGGTGTTACAATGTGAGGGTTATGGTATGTACTTTATTAAGTGGGATACATTGGATACATCATGTACTTCAGATAGGTTTAGTGGGAGTGTTAGTTGATAGTCCACTGCTCCAATGCGATCAAGGATCTCAAAAGGGCTGATGTACCCTATACTAAGATTTCCCTTCTTCCCAAATCCCATAACTTTATTCCATATATATAGAGAGAATTACCATGTCTCCAAAATCAAACTCCAGGTCTCATAAATTTTTTTAAAAATATCTCTGTTCTTGAATCTGAGTAGCTTTGATGTGATATTGATATGTCTTAACCTTCTCCCCCATTTCTTTGACCATTTCATGACATAGAAGTATTCATTCCCCAACATCATCCCAAAATTCCAGTGTTCTTCACCTATTCTCATAAAAATCTTCATAGGGAGCTATTTGGATGTTTGAGTGGAAGTTTTTTTAATAAGAGAACTCAACCAAAAGAATATATTGGTCACATCCACCTTTCAAGTCCATAGAACATGATTACAACATGTCTTCCAATTTTTGAATAGTCTTATTTTATTAGCCATTAGTGTGAGGATGATAGGACATACTAAAATTTAGCTCAATTATGTGACCATGATGAATAATTTTCCATAACTTAGAGGTGAATCTTAGATCATGACCAGACACACTTGATAGTGGTACTCCATCCAGTCTTACCATTTCTCTGATGTATATTCGTACAAGTTAATCTAGTGAGGAATTATCTCAAATCACAATGAATTGTGGAGGTTTGCAAGATGATCCACAGTAACCCAGATTTCATTATTTCCTTTAGATGTCTTCGGAAGTGCGGTGTTAAATTCCATGGTGGTGTTTTCTCATATACATGTTGGTTTGGGTAATGGTTGTATCATCCCCTTGAACTTCTACCTTTACAAATTCACTTACTGACATAACATCCAATTTGATGTATATTCCTAAATATCTTTCTTCATGTTGTCCCACCAATATTTCTCTTAAAGATTTCAATGTATCTTTTTGTTTCCTAGGTGAATGGAGAAGTTCAAACTATGTGTGTCATCCAATAGTTATTTATTGAACTATGAATTTGGTGGAACACACAATCTTGACCCAAATATCACAATTCCTTCTTCTTTAACATTGAACTCCAAGGATTTCTCTTTCCTTATAGTTTCGACTTTCATCTAGATTCCCACATCATTTCTTTGATCATCCTATATGAATTCCAAAATAGACTGTTAAGAAATCATTTGTGAAAGGATTAATGATTATCCTTTCTTTATGATTCCCATATTCATCATATTCAAATCTAAGAAGATCATATCCTTTTCAATTCTCATCATTGATAAAGATGAATGATTTTTATACTTATAACATCCTTCAACTTATTTTTTATACTAGTATGGTAGTGGATTGAGTAGTAAAAATCCTTTATGATCTCTAATCATCTTTCAAGTACCATTTTATGATCTTTCTATGTGATTATATATTTGAGGCACTTATAGTCAATATATATCTCATACTTCTCACCATATAGATAATTCTGCTAGATTTTTAATGTAAAGATCACAGCTGCCAACTCAAGATCATGTGTGGGTTAGTTTTTCTCATGTATTTTCAGCTTCCATGAAGCATAGGCTATGAATTTTTCATTTTTCAATTACACATAGCCTAATCCCTTTTTTGAGGAATAATTGTATATTATGAAATGATCTCCACTTGTGGGTAGTGTGAGCATAAGTCAGTGATAGGACTCCTTTTCAACTCCATAAAACTTTCTACACATTCGGAATTTCAAGAAAACCTGACTCCCTTTCAATTTATCTTGGTAAGAGAGTTTTATAATCATGAGAAATTTCTCAAAAATCAGCGATAATATCCTCGTCACCCAAGGAAACTATATATATTTTTCATAGATTTTGTCCACAGACATCACTCAATTAATTTTTTCTTTGACAGATCCACATATGTCCCATTGCATGTGATGATATTCACTAAGAATGAGGCTTTATTCAACATGAACTCACACTTGTTATACTTTTCATAAATCTTCTCCTTTAACATGTTCTTTAGCATAGTGTTCAGATGCTCCTCATACTCCTTGGTTTTTTAGAATATTATAATATTGTCTAGAATTATTACCAAACATTTTTTTGGGTAATCTATAATTACAAAATTCATTAATTCCATGAATATTTTTTGATAATTACTGATTATTAAGGGTATTAATATGAACTCGTAGTTCCCATACATTGTATGAAATTTATTCTTGGGAAATTATCCATTTTCACATGAATTTGGTAATATCCCAACCACATATCCACCTTAGATAAGTATTATTCTCCATGTGGCTGATCAAAAAATTCATCAATACATGGAAAATGATACATGTTCTTTATCTTGATCTTTTTAAGCTCACGATAATCATTGCAAAGGTGAATTGGCCCATCCTTCTTCTTGACAAAGAGGATTGTTACACCATATGGGGTGGCTCTTGGGAATACATAACCATTATCCATATTCCCTTATAGTTTTTTATTTCGCTCTTCAATTTCTACAACATCCATCCGATACAGAGTCTTGGATATTAGTAACAACCCAAGTATAAGATTGATTAAAAATTTGACCTCTCGACTAAGAGTAAGACCATGAAATTCGTTGAGAAACACATCAATGTATTCCCTCTCAATAGGTATGTCTTCAAGGATGATCCTTTCCATAGACTCAATCATTTGATCTATATATTATTTATCATGGGGCAATGATATACATGCTTGAGATGATGTCATAAAAGAAGATCCATCCACCTCCTTGCACTTCTGTAGAAATGGGGGTCAATTCATAATACGGAGATTGATTTCCTTCCCATGTAAATTTATGTTGGATCTATATAGGAAAATCCAATACATTCCCTAAATTGAATTAAATTCCACCAAAGATACTATGACAAGGTTCTCAAGGAAGATGAGCACATAAATGTTCACAAGTGAGGAGTTGTATACATGGGATACAATAATTTTCCCATTTGTTGTTTTCACTAATATATACACTTCTATGCTTTTTTGGTGTTTTGATAATTCTACTAAACATTCATTATATAAAGAAATTCATAGAACCAGAATCAAAAAGTATGACTACTATTCTTGAGTGAGTAACTAGCATACCTGTCACAACTTCATTTCCAGGATTCACTTCAGTGGTAGTTACTAAAAAAGCTCAACCATGTTATCTTGGAGGTTGTTGATTGCCTCCAAAAACCCTTGGATTTAGGAATTGGTTTTCAAAGTTCCCTAGTTACTTGTAGTTTTATCATTGAACAATGTGCTTAGGGTTGACCCGAGCAATAATTTCCTCTATCACATTTGTAGGTTTATCCTGCCAGAAATTATTAGCTAAGTTTCATTCCTTTAAGAACCTAAATCATTTCTTTGTTCCCTTTAGGAAATATCTGTGGTGCTTCCTCCTACACCTTTGACATGTGGGATGTTGAAATTTCTTAGCACTGTCAGATCTCTCTATCAGACTACTAGAGTTGAACTCCAATTTTTTCTACTTATCTTCATGATAACCTTGTAATTCTCCGATATGAATTTTACCTTTTAAGCCACATTAGTAAATTTCCTCATAGCTATCAATGTCATAGATTTCCATGTCTATTTGTCGATTACATTTTAACTCACCAAAGAATCGGCCAAAATTGCATTGGGAGTAAAAAAAACCAGTGTCATGACACGTGGGTCCTGTGATTTTTTCCTTGTACACCATAATATATTTTTCACCTTTTTTCGTGAGTGTAAGAAAATCCCTTTCCATTTTAAAATAGAGAGTGAAAGAATTTTTGTTATTAAAGAACATTTTTTGAAATTACATTCACTCCATCGCTCTGATTTCTTACTTAGGGTTTGTATTATTGATCAATGTCCACCACTGATCAGCTTCTCCTTCCATATGATAAATATCCAGAATAACCTTCTCTTGTTTGGAACATTGGAGGATGGATAATATCTTCTCAATAGATTTGATCTACTGTTCTGTTATTAAGGGATCAGATGATCAATTGAAATATGAGGCCTTTCTTTCATAATGATATCGATTGTGGATTTTTAACTTTTAGGTGGGTTTGTAAAATCCTCTGGATCCAAGTTTATATTTAGAAAATGAGTTAGTTGAGAGAGTATCATGATACATTTTATGAATCTAGCTTCCATTAGGTTGGGAATCTCATTGGTCCAGTCACCACATTTCCCTTCACATCAGTTGTTCACCCAATTCCGCCTACTGCGATCCATTTTCTATAATAAAGGAAAAATCATAGATTATTATTTTAAACTATTAAACACATAAAGGGGAATCAAATGACCTTAAATTAATAACTTATAAACTACATTTATTTCTTAACTTATGGATTTATAGGCATTGAACTTTGTTATCCATGATCTATTTCCTAACATGTATTCTTATGGGTATTTTATACCTTAATAATGGTTCATAATGTGATTATTAATTTTCCAAAGCATGTCTCCTAGGAGTGTCAAAATTGGTGCGCAGTAAGGATCATTTTCATGTACCACATTACCCCGAGTCAGGACCAAAAAACCATGCCAGAGTTATTACTCCTAGGTACATATGTATGAAAGCCACATCCTCTTACAGTATCCAGATAGGGGTGTATTTAATTGATAAAACAATTACTCTATACTTACCAAAATATAAGTATTCTTTCTTATACATAATCATAACCCTAATTATTTTCGTAGATTTCTCTAATCCTAATCCCAAAAATAACTAAACCTCCCTCTAATACCAACTATAATAAACATAATCTTTATTAAACATTAATACTTGATTTATTACATAAATGTACACTTAATAAAACCCAAAAGATCAATAATTCTAGTTTACATGGAAATTAGGTAAATTACATAAAAAACTTATAACATGGGATATAAAACATTATTAAACACTTCTATAAAATGATCATAATATTCCGATGAACATAAAAGTGAATGGGATAACCTGGGGACATACATAATAAAGGGGTGAGCTTTAAATACCTATAATCGAATAAACATGGAATATTTTAGACATGTTATACAATAGGAATATCAATGATGAATAAAATTAACATAGAAACAGGGCATGATATAGCATGATGATCGTAACATCGGAAGTGTTGAAACAACTTAAAACATTGTATGATGAACATAGGTCAAGGATAAACCACCAAGACCTCATGGAGGAAAAATTACCATAAAGGAATTCGGTAAACACCTATACCAACATTATTTATCATGATACTAAACATTACCCAATGCATTGGAGTGATATTTGGGAACACCCATTATAATCATTTCATTCTCATGTTTAAGTGTACCACATAGATCATATGACATGGATTCATTCATCATCATAATTTATTCCATGATCAAGGAATGTAGAAGAAATATATATTTGTCCCAAATAAATAAGTATATGTTAATAAAATTTAATACATTGATATAATAATAGGTATGATATTCACTACAAAATTGTTTTGGCATGAAAAATCGCACTGAAATTTCAGCAACATAAGGGCGTTACATAAAAATTCATAAAAAATTTATGGGAGTTAAATGGGTCTCTCATTATTTTTATGTCAAATTAGAAGTAATAGGGACATGTAAAATTATATCCCAACACTATAAATTGGGAAATATAAGGCATAAGGGAATGAAGAAACATGAATATAAAAAATAATCCTTATGAAATTTCAACATGGTAACAAATGTTTATAAAGGATCATGGGGGGATTAATGAGATTGGAAAGAAGATCTCATAATTCATATATAAATTTGATGGTAATTCTAAAATAGAATATTATATACCATAATAATCAAATGAAAATAAAAAGACATAATGAAAAAGGAGTGTTTGAGAAAATAAGAGACTGGAAGATCCCTTACGGAATTTCAGTATAGTAATAACATATGTAAGGTTAAAAATGAGGTAGGATAAATAATATCTCACTAAAAGAATATAAATTTTATAGTATTGTAATATTTATAAATAAATTAAAATATAAACAATTTAAATTAAGAGGAAAAATTCTAAAGAAGTTGCTTGAATTGAAAAGATGAGAGGAAAGTGAGGATCCCTAAATTGAATGTGTGGCTCCAAAGGCTTAGGAAGGACGTTTTGGGAGCTTTAGGAAACTTGGGAGGACTATAGGGATTGGAGGTAATATTTTTGTTCTGATCCATGGATTTTGAGTGAATAGAAATGGGAGGGTTGGTAGTTTTATGTAGGAAAAAGGGGGATTTCTTTATTATTTAGCTTTTGGACTCTACATAATAAAATATCCAAAACCACAAACAATCCCATGGTTTTTACTTATGATTTATTCAAAATGGTAGTGGATTAAATTATTTTATTATTAAAAGAACCTCAAATATTAAAACAAAATCATTGGTGTTGTGGAGGTGAGTTATATCTTAAAGAAATGAATTTAAATTCTTAAAATATATCATATGTCTTGGAGGATTAATAATGGATTTATAAAATAAATAAAATAATATTAAAATAATATTATTTTAAATGTAAAAATTATATTTTTTCATGAATAGAATATATATTAGTTATTACAATACTATTTTGTCATTTTGATGTAATAAAAGAAAAATTATATTTATATTGTAATTAATTTTTATCCCAGAATTTGACTATCTCAAAATATTATGAAAATTTCATTGTTAGATAAATTTTCTTCCCTAATTCCAAAAAGAATATTCATTTCATCTAAATAATTTTCTAAATATTTTAATTATCTCTTTCAAATTAATAAGCGACATTTATTGAAAATGATGGGTTTTTTATTATAACAATTTTGAACCCTAGTAGAAATTACATTTGACTTCATAAATATTATATGATAATTTATATTTGATAAAAAATATTTAAGAATAATATTTTATTAAAATATTATTTATTTGAAAAATCCATTAAGTCATCAAAATATATTCTTTAATTGAATATCAATATTAACAAAAAATACTAATTTTTTTATTGAGTCAAAATAAAAATCATTTAGAAAGTAACAATAATAGTATAAAAATATACTCATTATTATAATAAAAATAATGTACATATTCCTATTTAAAAGTTTTTGATACATGTCCCTTTAATACACCAGCATACACCCTAAGAGTAAGGTGTGTCATGGTGCGGATTTCATGGGGCTGTTCGGAAAACATGGTTTGGGTTAGGATGTTGACGAGCTTGAACTTCTCCCCCACACAATATCATTTATGCTAAAGTTGTTGGATCTCATATTGGGATTGGTCTAGGTAAAATATCTAAAATGATATCTCCCTTGGAAGCACTGATAAATGGGCTTCATAGGGTATAATCCTACTGGTTGAGGCCATCACTTTATTTATCTATGTCAATTGGATTTATTAAAACCCTATATTTATACTAATCATTTCATCATTGTTTAATGACTATATTATCAATGATAAATATAATTAATGGTCATTAAAATGTAATTGGATATAATAAAACAAAATAAATTCATGCATTTTCAAAAACCATATTATATAAGAAGACATTTAATTGAATCAAAAGGAAAATTTTATTGATAAAAGTTTGCGTCGTTACATGTATTACCCCTCTTAATGTTGTATTTGGGTTGTAATTTCCACTTGTATATGATTTATAGGGATTTCATTCCCTAATTTAATGTTATTATTAGGATATTAATCCCACTTGAATATATTTTCTCTAGTACACTATGCCCACAGTTCTGTTTCTATTACTGAGATGTACTGCTCATATATCGATGTTTGTAATATCTCAAGTACATTATTCCCACTATATAGTTATGTTATGGGATGTATTTCCCATGTACTAATAATGATACCCTGTTGATACATTATGATGATTTATGTTGACAAGGTATGGTATTCCTAATCGATGATTATATGTTATGTTAAGATATTACCTGACACTATCTGAATCTAGCATTCTTCACGTAGAGTGACTGTAGAGAACCCAAAGGTGATTCATATTTTATTGATATTTTTTATGCATGTTTAATTTGTTTATGAATATATCACACTATAAATTCATCTAATTATGTTGTATATGTTATGAAAATTATTGGTAGTATCCTAATGAGATGTACTCACACCCTACATCAACAAACCTGGCACTTTGTTACCTAAGAAAACTTATTGATTATAAAAAAGAAGGGTTATGGCATAACATTGTATAGTTGAACCATGTAACATGATTAAAGTTATATTATAGGAATTGAAATAGAATCAGGACCTAGGATAATGTGTACTCATTTATTTTTTAATATTAAATTTGGTTGCTTATGCATAGCCACCTATTGCAAACCCTTCTTTATGTGTGCCTAAATTACATTAATCCTACTCATTTTATAATAGAATTGGATATGTTGTTTCTTTATCGATGGGATGTAGATATTATTTCTATTTTTATCCAGATTATTTTTGGAATATTTTTTAATATATTACTTTCATTGTGTTTTATGGATATCTCTAACATAGAGGGTATAGCCTCTACAATTCATACATAGACACTCACCATTGTTTTTAATTCTCTAGTGTATAAGGATGTGTGTTGTGTTGCACGAAGTTTTCGGATTGGAGAAGATATCTGGTCCAGGGATTCTATAAAGTTATATTAAAGAATTATTTTTTGTTATATTACTATTTAGTATATGGTATACAGAGATAGTACTGATCGTAACTTGGGATAGATTCTATGTATTTTTCATAAACAATGCCTCCATGAGTAGAAATACAAGTGACTAAAGAGTTGGGAATATTTTTGTGGTCTTTCACTATTATGGTTGAGTTGTTTTTGTTATGCCAACTATAATGTTTTGGGATTATTTATTTATTGTGTTTTATCTTATATTGGGGTGGAATGATTTGTGTGTTCATTCATCGTATTCAGTACATGGGATTCATATGACATTTATGTGATTGTATATTATTGGTAATCTTGATTATAATATAGTTCCTATTTATTTTCTATATTAGTAGAAAATTATATAATGTTTCCCAAAATAACATTATAGTGGAGTTCTACATATCTAGAATTATATTTTTATTATTTTATTATTTCTCAGTAATTTATGATCTGAATTGTATCTATATTTGATACCAGTACCAAGAACAGTTAGGTTAAGATAGAGTCATTCCCCCATGTTGTAATGCCCATATGATTTAGTGTATGTATGGAGTAGTTTTTAATATTTAGGGTATTTCAATTTATCATTATCTAAGGGAACTATGGGAAACGTTACTAGGGGTCATTACATTGATACACATATATATGTGCTGATGATCCTGGAGGGTGTAGTTCAGTTTATGGGTACCTAGTGAGAACTGAAAGTCTGGAGTGGGTGGATAGGTGTGGATATAGATATATCCTCTATTGATATAGACCTATAATGTGGTTATGACATGTGAGTTACCCTATATATTTAATATCCATGCATGAAATTTACTTTTTGTTTTTTAAAATTCATGGGATAAGGTATATAGACTCAGTTACAGAGCCTAGTGACGGTGTCCTAGATTGGGATCATAGTGAATTATGTTTTAATCATGTGGATGGGTGATTCTATTGTTTATACCCAAGAATATTTGTGATGATTTGTGTATATCTGATATAGGAGTGAGACATAGGAATGTGGATGAATTATAAATAACAACCATTTGTAGAATATTTTATAATATTCATGGTATGAATGACATGATAAAAAAGTTGATTGGATTCCAGTTCTGCAAGAGAGATGTATTATGGTGTTTCTATATAGAGGTATGAGTTGTAATTTTTTCATTGATGTGACTAGAATGCATTTGAGGCATGGTCAGTTAACAATTAGGCTAGTGATCCATGGTCTTTTGTAGTTCAACTATCAAGTAGATGATCTTGGTTATCGAATGGGTATCACTAGGGTGTGCATCTGTTTGGTTTGTGTGTTTTGATTTACCATGATAGTTCTGTTCACCATTGTACATATATTTTTATAAATACTTCCTTAATTTTAGATAAAATAATTTCCTTCCACATTATAGGTGTGGAAATTATAATAGATTAATCTGAGATCAAATTTCGAATAGTGACCTTAGTGTTTGTATAGTTTTGATTGGACATGTTTAGCATGGTGGATATGTTGATGGTTATATTTTGGGAACTCTGCAAGTTAGAGAGAGTGTGTATGTAATTCACGTGAATCCAGGTGTTATTCTATTGTAAACTTACATATGGTTAGTGTTTCATAATTTAGGCCTTCCATCTATGTGGTTGGGATGATGGGTACATGCGTTGTTTCCCTTAAAAGTTTGGTGGGTATATGAACCTATGATGTTCTTAAATGTTGTTGTGAATCTAATAATACTTATATTTCATAAAATATTAGAGCAATGATGATGAGTATTTATGGATTTATGGATAATCACCCTTTGGTAATGATTAGGTGTGAGATTATGATAGAGAGGTGTGACCCACCTTGAACCATCCAAGGGTGCTCAAACTTGATGTTATTTTATTTTTAAAAAATGTAGATGCATTAGGAATATCCTATTTATTGATGTACGAACCATTAATGTGGATAATGGATTTTTTGGTATGGATAGTTTTTGAGTGGCTTGGATTCATTAGTAGAGATTTGGTTAGTGCCTCAACTATGCTTGTGAGAATTTGGGAATCCATGAAATTACGAGATCACTAATTGATCCTGATGGATTTTTTAGCAGGATAAAATGTAGAAGATGGATTATAGTGAGAGTGGTCACTGGTTTTGGGTTTTTTCGTTGAGACCAAGTATACATTTTTGGGTTGTTGATGATTTTGGATAGCAGTCATTTGGATCAATATGATGTCATAAATAGGAGTGAGGATCATGAGGTAGTTTTTTTATATGATTGGAATTGTCACATGAATATAAACATATGGATTATTATGTAACACATGGAAGTTGGTACATAAAATAAGAGATATGGGAAATTATATGGTTTGACAAAAATATTGAAATTATTTTATTTTAACCCTTGTTTGGGTGGTGTATAGAGAGTTACAACATTGATAATTATAGATAACCTAGACTTGTAGTGGTGGGAGTGTCTCATTGGATGTTGAATGTAAGTAGCCTTTATTTTTATATATATTTAGTGAGAAAGAACCATATTCAAATACTAAGTCATGGGGAAAGAGTAGATCTATGCATTCAGTGACTCATTCATGGATATTTTAAAATTTGATCTATTGGAGGACTGGGTTAGTAGATTTTAGTACTTTTGGGGAGTAGGTGATGTTTTTGTCATGTATTGAGAGTGAAATTGTGGTTTGAAATCTTGAATGTTTAAAGGTGCACAATTGTTTCACTGAGTGAGTGGTGGTCTAATTTAGGCCAGCGATATAAATTATATATTTTTGTTGTCTATGTTTTTTAAATCCTTGAATTTCATAATGTTTGGGATTTATTTTTGGATTTAGTTGAATTGGAAAGTGTTTTGATACACAATATGTCAGTTTCTTCATGGTTAGGTAGTGTAGTGAGGTACCATCTAGTAAATTATATATATGATTATGTGTTGTGGATTAGATAGAGATATACACAAATAATTTTGGAAACTATTTTCATGTGTTATGGTCTGGAGTTTGTGGCATCTCAGGTATTATGCAATTTCACTAAATCATATGTTGTGTCTATATAATCGTAGCCAATGAGAGGTATGGTTTCAGACATTACACCATTTTTCAGACATTGATGATATTTTTGAGAGATGTGTGTGGAGACTTATCGAGGATGAGAAGTGTTGTAGTGGATAGGTAGTAACACCCCACAGTAGTTCATGTTGGTAGAATCAGAGAAATTAAGGTCCCAATTAGTGTTGAAATGGGTGTTTTTTTTGAATTTTTTATTTTGGATTGAGAATTTGTATTTTAGACGCGTTTAAAATGTTTAAAATGACGTTTTTAGAGGTGTTATTGAGAGGGAAATGGCTTGAAGTAGAATATTAGGTGTCAAATGATGGTGGTGGCCCTGGTGGTGGTATAATGAACCCATTAAAATCACAATGGTAGACCATCAAAGCTATGGTAAGTAGGAAAGTGGTTTTATACCACATTCCATTCCACAAGAAGTCTAGTTTTTTTACTATAAGAGTTCTAGTAGAACTTGGTTTTTTTTAAAATAGGGGAAAAGGTTATTTCCCCCATATAAATTCATAACCCACTCAAGAGGTCCTTATTGGAGTACACATGTAGAGGAGGTGTCCCACACTCAACTAAATCTCTTCCTTATCTCTTTTCCCATTCATTATAGGTGGTCTAAGGCTTGTTCATCATATTTATTCATGTTATATCAGTCTTCACCTATCCCCCTTTTTATTCTTCTCCCATTTTCCTCTAATTAATGGAATTATACCTATGTTTTGTAGATATTAATTCATTAATCAATGGTGAAATAATCAACCTATTATCTAGATTCTATTTTTCTTATCTAAAGGAGGCTCATAAAAGGTGAATGTTCATGGTATATCACCATTTCATTATCGATATGTCATTTCCCTAATTATTTGTGGGATTTAAATTAAATTGGAATGTAATTGGTTGATGAATCAATATCATGTGTTTTAGTTTTTTGTCTATGGTCTTGGGGGTGTACTAAGAGTGATTTGTCTCCCTTTTCTTGAGGTTCGAACATTGTTACACCATCTGGTGGGTTATCTATTGATTATGACTAAAAACATTAATTGTAGAATTAATTATCTAAATTAATTATGATAGTTTATAATTATTTGGGATGATTTTATATTGTTTTAAGACCTCACATATATTTTAGAGATCCAATATGGTCTTGAATGATATATAGGGATAGTGGAAAAGCTTTTATTAAGGAGTTAACTCCATTTTGAGGTGGGTGTTCCTTATCATTAATAATGGTTTCTGTACTGTTTGATACGATTTGTGATATACAGACTCCCCAACAATTGTTATTGACCATAAAATAGATTAAGTTGTTTTCGCTGACCTGTATGTGTTGGTTAAGGACATATAAGGTCATTTTGGACCCTTCTAGTATTATTCCTTGATGCCTTGATCATTTATGATCATAGTAACTAATCAAATCTATTATAATATATAATTGGGACCTAATGGGGATTCTCTTGAGTTATAAAATGGCTCCTAAGACCTCATTAGGTTCCTCAAACATCCATGTAAATTAAAGAGGTATATAAATAAAGGTGGATGGTGGTATCCACTCCCAAGTATGTTCCTTTCATCACTTAAGAGTGATTGTGTGTTGTGAGGGCTATGTTTGTCCTCCCCTTTTAAGGTAATTTGATACCATAGCCACCAAAGGCCATGGAGTGAAATTAAAGAGTTAAGTATTATGGTATCTATAACCAAGAGGAATGTATCATCTATATATTATGACCTAGTGGACTTGTAATAGGTTCCCTTATCCTCCCTTGAGTATAAGATGAAATAATTATGTAATTTTAGAATGAGTCTTAACCTGATTGGATTATAAGTGATTCATATATATTCTTTTTAGCTTATATGACTCACACATGGGGTGGTGTTCATTCCACATTTTTCTTTGCAGTAACTGAGTGAGTTATACTATGAGTATGGAATTGGATAGGGGTTAGGAATTTGAGGATAATTATAGCCTAAACATAAAGTAAGTTAGATGTGATTACAACCTAATTATACATACATATATAGCTCTACAAAAACTATTAATTATGTAATTATGTGTTTTATTTATATTATTGTATGATTTATATAGTTTTATTATTCTATTACAATGTAGGAAACATACCCCTTATTCTGATTTTTTGTGTGGGATGACCTTCTCATTTACTCTAATGTTTCTCATGTTCTAGGATGAAATGAGCACTGATATTGATGACTCTTAAGTCATGTGATGATATTACCAATAGGATATTACATTGTATGGTAGGTGATGTGTTTCATACATTCCATGAGATAATTTGTATGGGGATTCCATGTTCATTATTTGATATGAATGTGGCTAGGGATGTGTTTCCTAATTGCTTTTATATTCTTATGGTATGAGATGACAATCCCACTTTCCATCTATCCTGTATAGTGGGATGACATACCCAATTACACGGATGATGCTTATGGAATGGGATTCCATGCTCATTATGTTATTATATATTTATTATGGGATGAAATTCCTAATTAAACAGAGAATGTAACAACTTAGATCATTACGGGTTGGAAAATTACTAAGGAATTTTGATTTTTTCAATTTGTGGTTGGGTTGTTTTAAGAACTGGGACTTGGAATAAAATTTAAAAAGTACTAACATATTGGAATATGTTTTTAGACATGGTGTGTGTATCAGTGTGAGCTTATGGGTCTGAAGGAGCTTCATAAGTGACCAAGTGGCTTCTGCTACTAAAGTTTCAGTAAAACCACAGGCTAGTCGATGGGAATTGTGAGGGGGAATTAACAATTTACACCCTTGGGATTTTAGAGGGACCACCCCACTTCTCCTCCATTTTTGGTAATACGAGTAGGAGGGAAACCCCCCCCCCCCCAATATTGTTGGTTTATTTTGGGTTCTTATTTCTAAGAGAATTCAAGGTAATATATCATCCTCTTATCAACTTATAATCTTCCTCTATTATTCAAAAACTTTCACTCAGTTTATCTAGGTTTGGATAGATGGTACCACTAGAGAATGGATAAATCAATTCACATTAAGGGTATTTTTCATGTGGATTATAGAGTTCCTCTTAATACATAATAATGAAGTCATCATTCATTGTTCATTATAAGGGATGTTTCTCAGTGATTTTACAAAGGGTTTCGAAATAATTTTAGTCGAATTAGACATCAATTAGGATTTATAAATTTGGGTAGGCTCAGGGGTCTGATAGGAGTAAAATAAACTTTATTTTATCAATATTCTAGCATCATTGGGATGCTCAATGTGTTTGGAACCTATTATTCCAATTGGGGATTTTAATTTAAATTAATTAATTTGGAAATTATTATGGGTGAGGAAGGTTCTTGGGGACTTGTTTGAGGTGAGAAAGAACCTCAAGGTGGTTTTATTGGGTTGTTAGGTGATTCTTAAGGCATGAGGACTATTTTTTAATTTTTTTAATTAATTATAAATAATTATAATTAATTTTTTGTGGTTCTCTATGTGATATAGGGCATTAGGAATGAAGGTAGTGCTTAGACATGTTCAGGAATTGAGCTTTTGGGTTGCTATGTAAAGAAGAAAGATTCAATTTGAAAATGGGGGATTAAAATTTCTTTGTCTGTTGGTTATTTATTTATGTATTTTTGTGTGCCTAATTTGTAATAATTTTTCACATGTTGCATGTTTTTTTATTTTCACTAATCATGTTTTATTTTGTATCAAAAAGGTGGTCAATCCATAGGGAAGTGATGAACCCCTAGAGGGTTGGGGTGGGTCTAAGGGACCTGGTGGATACTTGAATATAGGACTATATCCTGAGGGACTAGTTCCCTTATTTTGAGGTGGTGAGTTGAGAAACATATTGCATTCCATTTTTTATTTTTCTATATGCACTAACCTTATGCTTAGTGTGACCTCATTAAGTACACAAGGATGGATCATTTACTTGATGATGGCCTCCCTAGAACCTATGGGTATTAGCATGTATGATTGATCATTGGCTCCCTATAATATGTGGGGGTGGGCTTGTATTCTTGATTATGGACACTCTAGATCATATAGGGAAGGTTTGGCGTGATTGATGGTGTCCTCCCTAGAACTTGTGATGATGTTTTGGTGTGCACGGGTGACCTCCCCAAAGTCTATGGGAGTAGTTTGAGGTCAGTTGATGGACCCCCCCTAGTTTATAAGGTTGGTTTGGGGTATATGATTAGGTCATGGACTAAGGAGTATGTTTGGACCATGGGAAACGTGTATTACTAGGTTCTTAAAAGACATTCCTTCTAGCATGGTGTCAAGTAAGGTAGTGTAATATCCCAGGTAAATAAATAATATGACATTTTCATATTTATTAATATTTGTGAATTAAATATTAATTTTAGTTTAAATGGGATTCTATGTTAGATGGGGTTCCCGACATGCAACAATATATTTCTCCAAAATCTTATGTTGCACAAAATGATGAGTCATACAAAAAAAGATATTATTATTTTAAATGGTAGTTAACGCATACCCATTATACTGGAAGGAGTGAACAGAACTAACCATATTATGATTAAAAATGTTTATTAAATATTTTTGTATGTATCCAATAAAATTTAGAGGCTTAAAATGGGAACGAATCCAATTTTGAGCATAAATACTCTAATATTCTCAAATGGTGGTTTAACCGCCTTTTGATGGAGAACCCTTTTTAAATTTAGTTTTTTTACCTTTTATATGATCCATTTGAAAATTTAAACTTCATATTTAGAATATGAACATCAAATTTTACTTTGGGAAATATTTTGGTATTTTTCTGATAAAGTTTATTTTTTTAATGAATAGTGAAAAATACTGCATTTTAAGTCAAAACTGCATTTTAATCTAATTTATTTATATAGTTATATTTTACATTAAATTGGTTTTAAAGTTTAATTAGATTATATTTTTATCATTTAATCTAATTTTGGTAATTGGAAGTAATTTCACTTTGAAATTGTACATAAACGCACGTTAATCTTGTGGTAGTTTTTACGTCTTAAAAAACATGTTTTTTGGTTTTGAAAACGGGAATTAATTTTACATTAATTTCTGAAAATTTGGTGTTTTAAATTTTGAAAAATGGATTCAATATTTGGAATCATGAGGTCCAAATTGTGTAAATAATTATCTTTTATTTTTAGACATTATGAATAGTAACTTAAGTAAATATTTAATTTACCTAGGTTAAAGTGGTAAATCTGGTAAATAGGGGTAAAAAATTATATTATAATAATATTAATTTATGCTAACACATTTCATAAACATATTTTATGAGATATGACCCACCATGGTCATCCTTGGGTCTATTTTAGGACCCATGGAGGCACATGTGTGTGAAAATGACATTTAATTACTTTTAATTTAAAGTTAAAGAAAAAATTACATAATCATTTATCTTTTAGTAAAACAATTTTTATATGGGGATATATAAGTGATATTTTAAACTATAAATGGTAATAAAAAATATAAAAATATTTACTATATTATTAAATTTTATTTATAATTTTTAGACAAAAATTATTTAATTATTTTATGACATAATGATGATGTAGTGATTACCTTTTTAATGAAAGATTTAAATAAATGAGATTATAAATATTAATATAAATTTATTTTGAAACTTATTATACCATAAAATAATTTTATAGTTGATTATGACTTTTTATCTCTGAATTAATGATGTTTTTTGGAATATATCATGTTGTTTTGGATTTTTAGAAATTCATGATATGAATATTATAAAAATAGACATAAATGAGTTTTTAAAACAATTAATATTTTATTGAATGATATAATAGTACTAGAAAATTTAATATTCGGCCCAATTAATTATAAAAGGTTTAAAATTACATTAATGAACCACTTTAGGTTAGATTGTAATTTTATACTAACTATATTAACCGTATAGTATGAATATAGAAAAACACATGGTAAAAGTTAAATTAGTTAACTAAGGGTTAAAGCTAAATGATAAGGTTAATTTTATAGCCTAAACTTGTTTAAAACCTAGTGGAATAGAGGATTTATACCCATACTCATCTTTTATTCTAAATATTTTACTTTGGTGTAATTATAATTCTAAAATCAATTAATAATAAAATAATTTTTCAAGACATTCTTAAAGTGACCCTCCTCCCTCTTATAAAAGGAAAACAACTCTAACCCATTACTCACACCTCTACATCCTCTTGGATCTTGAAAAATATAATACAATAATTTCCCAAAATTCATCCCCTTCTCATATAATCCTTCCCCTAGATATAATAATATTCAATAAATCCCATTGGCTCAAATAAAAAGAAGTTACCCAATTTGAGGTAATGTCTTCTCTCCAGTTCATCTCCAATATTTTCCTTCTCCACTCCCTAGGATATTATTATTCTATATTTACATATAAACCCATTATAATAAATATAATAGGTTTTTTTATGAGAATTATTATAACTACACTTACACACACCTCCGTCTAATGGGTATAGAACATACTGTTTCTATGGACGGCGAATTACTGCCTCACAAAACGATGATTGTTCAATCTTCTCATATCACCTCTTGTGGGGGCCATTGTGATAGAAATATAATTATATATGATATTGATGATATTTATTTTATCTCTATTCTACCTTAATTATCATTTAGAACATACCTTTATCATTTTTTGGTTGTATAAATATGATAAATTCATTTGAGGGGATGCGGACTACCGCCCCCTCAAAGTGATATAACTCATTCATGTTATACATGGAAAGTATAAAGGATGTAATTAATGAACTTATGTAATATATATAACATATATATTATAATTTAATTATAATATGCATATTTATAATTTATTTTTCATTCTTTTAAATATAAAAAAATTGAAAGTAGTGTTCATGCGTACTAACGGCTTACCGTCCCCCTGAACGGTGCATTTAATTTATTATATCCATGTGTTATGGACTATTATAAATACATATATACTTGATATATATGATATATATGATATATAAATCGTTTATATAATTCTTTAGATAATGTACTCTAGACCACATGGACAATTTGTAATTATAACAAGTTCATTTTGGACTCAAGAACCGAACATCGACAAAATGATTGATATGAACTTGAATAATTATATGATTGTTATAACTAGGTAATAAGTGATATTAAAGGAAAAATAAGCTTGAAAAAAGTTTTTGAATCAAGTATAAATTAACTTCAGTTTATTATTCAGGAAGAACAAGGATCATATGAGACAAGTAAGACTCGAGGTAACAGACTTTGTCTCAATCTTTTTTCTTTGAGGAATGCTTTGATAATATACACCTCTTTATTTCACATGGTGTATAATAAACCAATTTGACTTTTAATCTAATTAAAATAGAATATTTTTTCTACAAATCATTTTACTAAATAACAAAAGGAATTTTTTTAACATTTACGGAAATAACGACCTTTCTGCCACTGCGAGCATTATTTGATATTTGGATTTTGTAACAAGTCACAATGTTTTTAAATGGAAAATAAGTACCATATACCATTTTTACATATTCTGGTATTGAAAATGGTTTTTAAAGTGAATTTACTATTTTAATATCTTGAAATTATTTCTTGTGATTATAAATGAAATTTTATTATTGAAATGTTGATATTTTTAATCTTTTATGTGTGATGATTATATAATGGTACTTGTAAATTTGATGGGTGGTTACGTGATAAAACAAATAACATGTTGTTCTGAGATAAACCAAGGATGGGTTGTTATGTTATAACCTCCAATACATTAGTTATGTAAGTTGGATGTTTGGTTATTCCATTTGTAATAATTATTTGTGGAAGTAGACTGTATGGTTATTCCATTCAAGTATGATTATGTCCCATGTTTACCTTTTATATGTTATGTGTTATTTCTATGGGTTTCATGGTAATATTTTGGTTACACAAGGGTAATCAATGAGATTTTATTCAGTGATGAATATTTATTACTTCATAAAGAAGAAAATTATTACTTATGATAAATTATTCATGGTTTACATGTCGTTTTGAAATACTAAAAGTTTTTTTCTTTGTGTACCCCTTACTGAGCTTTTTATGCTCATCCCAATTTTTGAAATGTTTTTTATAGGATTTAAATTGGAATAGATCCAAGGATGGGATCAAGGAAAATTTGTGATTTTTATTCATGAAACAAAGCCATGTTCTTTTTTTAAAAAGTTTTTGTTTTATAGATAGTGAGTAGAAGTGTCTACTTTGTAATAATAAAGTTTTTATGTATAAGTTATGGTCCAATTATATAAAGCTCTAAACCTAAAAAGATCCTCAATGTGAATTATTAACTTAATTCAAGATTATTTAATGTTTAAGGCTGGGTCATTATAGTTGGATACAATGGTTAGTTTAGATACCTTTACGATGTAGAATTTTTTTAATATAATATCCATAAATTATTTTTACATTATGGTCAAATTGAATTGATATAGAATTTGAAGATTACAATGTTTCTTTATCTAATACATGTTTGTTCAGAATGATTTTCCACAGAGGAAACAAGGAAGCTATATTGGGAATGAATACTGAGGAGATTAACCTTCCGAATCAGCATCCTGAGATGGTTTGAATCAGAACTGAATAGTTTGTTATCTTAATGGTGCAATTGACAGAGGCTATAAATGGTGAGGGTATACATGCACGAGATCAACCAAATCTACCCCATAGAAACATTTCTATAGTGTAGCATTTGAGGAGGCAACATCCCCCATCATTTTGAAGATCATTTGACCATGTGCAAGCTGAAGAGTGGATCAGAGCACTGGAAAAGATATTCAATGTCATGGGGTGTACATACAATCAAAATTTTAGTCTTACTATTTACCATTTTGACAGAGAATCATATTAGTGGTGGTCTATGGTTAAAAATATCAAGGATAGTGTGGATATTGATGCTATTAGTTGGGTAGATGTTAAATTTATGTTTCTTGAGAAATATTTTTCTAATTTCGTTCAACTTATGATGGAAAACATTCATTGGAATTGAGGCAAGAGGATGAATCAGTGTATTTTTACAATGAAAAGTTCACTCAACTGGCAAGGTATGCTCCAAATTTCATCCCAGATCTTGATATTAAGATAAATTTGTTTTACTCAGGACTGAAGTTGTAATATAGAAGAGAATTAGCCTATCATGAATTTAAAAACTATGATAAACTTTTCAGATGTTCTGAGAAGGTATAAATGGAGTTTTCTAATGATCAGGTGTTCCATGAGAGCAGGAAAAAGAAGAGGTACAATTGGAAAGAAAAGTGAAATTATTCATCAAAGAAGCCTGGAGTTAAGAAAATTAAATCTCTATCTTGTGAGAAGTGTGGTAAAAATCATCCTGTATAATGTTTATCAATGTCTGGGACATTCTTCTAGTGTGGTATGATTGGTCATATTCCTCATAATTGTAAAGAAGATGATCA
Organism: Viscum album; assembly: GCA_963277665.1. Lineage (NCBI taxonomy): Eukaryota > Viridiplantae > Streptophyta > Magnoliopsida > Santalales > Viscaceae > Viscum > Viscum album. The sequence goes on along the minus strand of OY728142.1, from coordinate 1,500,686,597 downwards.
GGCAGGCAATGAAATGCTAGTGGTAATATGTTTTTTTCAATGAGTTTGAGCATTATTCCAATGTGTGTCCAAAGTTGATTTCCCATGGTGGAAACTAGTCAGATCAAAAGAAGAAGGGTGTGGTGAAGTCTTTTGAAACTACTATGGTTGATGTGGGACCATCAAATGAAGTGGTGTCATGTACTTGTTTGTTTTTTAGAAAATTCCTAGGTGTTGTTTGATTCAGGGTCTATACATTCTTTTATTTAAGAGAAATGTTTTCCTAAATTTGGAATTCCACCTCGAGAAATGAATCCAGAACTTATGGTAAAAACAACTGGGGGATATGTTGAGGCAAACACAAATTATAATAATCATTATGTCCTTATTTTTTGGAAGTAATTTACCTGAAAACCTTGGTGTTCCTCCTCTAGTATAGTTTTATATTATTCTGGGAATAAATTGGATTTATATTTACCATGCTAAGATTGACAGTAGAGAAAAAGTAGTTTATTTTCAGAGAGAATTTTAGTTTGTGTACAAGAGTGAATCCTTATCTCTGATATCATATTAAGAAGCTAATAAACTAGTAAAATATGGAGATTAATGTTACCATGCACATATTCTTGAAAACAAAGGTAATATTTAGATTAATAATGTGCTAGTAGTAAATGGGTATCTTGATCTTTTTCTTAATGAGTTGTCTAGTATTATACCTGATCGGGAAGTAGAATTTACTATTGACTTAGTTCCTGATTCTAATCCAATTTCAAAACCCCCTTATCGAATGGCTCAATTTGTACTTTTAGAGTTAAAGAAAAAATTGTAGTAGTTGTTAGATAAAGGTTTCATTCGACCTATCACATCACCGTTGGGTGCTCCGGTCTTGTTTGTTAAAAAGAAAGATGGTTCAATGAGACTTTGCATTGATTATAGAGCCTCAAATAATATCACTATTAAGAACAAGTATCATTTCCTCATATCATTGATTTGTTTGATCAACTCAAGGGAGCTCAATATTTTTCAAAGATTGACTTCAGATCAAGGTACCATTACTTTAAAGTAAATTCATATTCCAAAAACCATGTTTCATACTATATATAGCCATTATGAATTTGTAGTTATTTCTTCTCAGTTGACCAATAAACCTATTATATTCATGGATCTTATGAATATAATTTTTTTCTGAGTTCTTGGATAAGTTTTTCATTGTGTTTATTGATGAAATATTGGTATATTCAAAATGTAAAGAGGAACATGAATTTCATTTAAGGGTTTTCTTGAAAACCTTAAAAGAAAATAAATTATATGGGAAATTTATCAAGTGTGAGTTTTGGTTATAACAAACTTCATTCCTTGGTCACATTGTTTCAAAAAAGGTCATAACTATTGATCCTGCTAGAATTTTTTTTTTGAAGAATAGCCAAGACCCACAAATATAATCGAGATTCATATTTTTCATGGTTTAGTAGGATATTACCGAAGGTTTGTTGAAAATTTTTCATATTTATCTATCCCACTAACTAAGTTAAATCGAAAAGGTGTTAAGTTCATCTGGACAAAATAATGTGGTGATTGTTTTTAGGAATTGAAAAGAATATTGGTGAATGCTCCAGTATTAGAATTACCTCCTAGAAACGATGAGTTTGTTATCTATAGTGATGCTTTGTTGAAAGTACTTGGTTGTTCCCTTATGTACAATGATCATGTATTTTCTTGTGTTTTACGTCATTTGAAACCTCCTATGTTAAATTTCCCTACAAATGATTTGGAATTAGATGTTGTTTTTTTTCATTAAAAATTTGGAAGCATCATTTTTATGGTGTAAAGTGTGAAATATATATTGATCACAAAAGGTTGAACTATATATTCACTCAGAATGAATTAAATATGAGACAGAGGATGTGGCTAGAATTAATCAAGGATTATGATTTCACAATCCATTACAACTTAGGGAAGGCAAATAAAGTGTTTGATACTTTGAGCCGAAATGGTGATGTTGTATTAACTATGTGATGTTTGGAATAAGATCCTTTGGTTTTTGATTTGATTAATTTTGGATTGGAAGTTGTTGGTGGATAGAATTAGTCTGTTTTGTTTTAGGTGGTAGTGAGATCATCTCTATTAGATACAATTAAGAAAGAACTAGAAGAAGACAGTTAGTTGCAGAAAAATGATGAATTGGTTCAGAAAGGTAAGTTACCAGAATTTAACATTGATAATGACTACGTTTTGAGATTTGGGAAGAGATTATGTGTTCCTTATGATTCAAATTTGAAGAAAGAGTTGTTATGTAAAGGTCATAGTTCTATATTTTCAGTTCATCCCAGCCGTATTAATATGTACAGAGATCTTCAGAAGTATTACTGGTTGAATGGAAAGAAAACAGATATTGTGGACTTTACTGTTAAGTGTTTGACTTGTCAACAGGGTAAAGCAGAGCAGAAGTTACAGAAAATAATTCTTCAACCTTTATGGGTGCTAGAGTGTAAATAGGAAAATATATACATGGATTTTGATGTGGGATTTCCAAATAATTCTCGAAGTAATAATAAAATATGAGTTATTGTTTATCGATTGACTAAATATTCTCATTTCCTTCCTATTCAGGATACTTTGTCACTACATCAACTTTATCGGTTGTATGTTAAAGAGATTTTTAGGTTTCATTGATTTTCCCTCTCTATTGTATTTGATCATGATCCCAGGTTCACTTATAACTTTTGGAAGAAACATTAGAACTTATTGGGTACTGAATTAAATTTTATTACATCTTTTCATCTGCAATCAGATGGGAATTCGTAATGAACAATTCAGACATTGGAAGATATGTTACGTGCTTGTTCAATGGATTACTAGGGATGTTGGGACAAAAATCTTTCTTTGGTTGAGTTTTCTTATAATAACAGTTTTCATTCTAGTATACAGATGGCTCCATTTGAGGAATTATATGGAAAGAGGTGTTCAACTCCAGATTTTTAGGATGAAGTAGGCGAAAGGTAGTTTATGGGGCCAGAATTGGTAGAAGAGATGGAAGAAAATTTTCTAGGCGATTCAAAAGGACATGAGGACATCTCAGAGTAGGTAGAAATGTTATGAGGATAACCATAGGAAGGATCTTTCTTTTTTGGTTGGTGATCATGTCTTTTACAAAGTTTCTCCATGGAAATTGTGATGTGTTTTGATAATAAGAGAAAGTTGAGTCCAAGGTTCATTAGACCCTACAAAATTTTGGAGAAAGTTGGATCAGTTACTTTCTGAGTGGATTTACCTCTGAATTTATCCTAGGTACATAAATATTTTCATGTTTCAATGTTGATAAAGTAAATTTCAGATCCTCTCATTTTTCGAGTCCAGAGGTAGTTCAGTTGGAAGAGAATCTTTCTTATGAGGAACAACCATTCCAGTTTTTGGAATGAAGAGAGAAAGTGTTATAGAATAAGGTAAGTCATTAGGTAAAGGTTCTGTGGAAAACCCATTTGGTTGAATAGGCAATGTGGGAATCTGAAAATGCTATGAGGGATAAATACACCCAATTATTTGATAAGTGAATAAAATTGCGAGGAAACAATTTCTAAAAGGGGGGAAGGATGTAATATCCCAGGTAAATAAAAAATTTGAAATTTTTATATTTATTAATATTTGTGAATTACATATTAATTTAACATTTAATAGGATGATATTTTTCATGGCATACCCAATACGCAACAATGATTTTCTCAGAAATCTTATGTTGCACACAATGCTGAGTCATTCTAAAAAAATATAATATTATTATTTTTAATAGTAGTTAACAACTAGTCATTATACTAGCAGTAATTAATATAACTAACCATAGTTTGATCAAACATGTTTGTTAAAAAAATTTACATTTATCCAATAAAATTTAGAGGCTTAAAATGATAATGAATCCAATTTTAAGCATAAATAATCTAATTTTTTCAAAAGGTCATTCTACTGCCTTTTAATGGAAAAAACAATATAAATATAGTTTTTTTTACTTTTATATGTTCCATTTTACAAAATAAAACTCTTCTTTAGAAGTGGGAATCATATTTTTCTATGGGTAAATTTATGGTGTTTTTCTGATAAAATTTATTTTTTTAATGAATAGTGAAAAATATTGCATTTTAAGTCAAAACTACCTTTTAATATAATTTAATTAAATAATTATATTGAACATTTAATTGGTTTTAAAGTGTAATTAGATTATATTTCTATCATTTAATCAAATTTGGGTAATTGGATGTAATTTCACTTTGAAATTGGACATAAACACATGTCAATATTTTGGTAGTTTTTACTTCTTAAAAACACACTTTTTTGTTTTGACAACAAGAATTAGTTTTAAATTAATTTCTAAAACTTATATGTTTTGAATTTGGAAAAATGGATTCCAAATTTGGAATCATGAGGTCCAAATTATGTAAATAGGTGACTTTTATTTTTAGACATTAGGAATAGTAACTTCGGTAAATATTTTATTTACCATGGTTAAAGGGGTAAATCTAGTAAATAAGGGTTAAAATTAATGTTATAATAATGTTAAATTACCCTAACACATTTTCTAACCCTATTTGATGATATACTTCCAACCATGGGCATTGTTGGGTCGATGTTAGGACCCCATGGAGCCACTTGTTTGTGAAAATGACATTTAATTGATTTTAATTTAATGTAAAGGAAAATATAACATAAACATATATCTTTTAGAAAAACAATTTTTATATGGGGTTATATAAGTTATCATTTTAGGTCCACTCATCTAGAAACCCTAAGAGGGGATTGAATCAGGGTATGATAGATTAAAAAAATTTCCCCTTTGATCTTGTTTCGTTGTTAGAAAAAACTCTCTTCTCTCTTCTTCCCGTTGCAGGGTATGAACAAATCTTAAAGCATGTACATGACACAGTAATTTTACTTTTTTCACCCTCACTAGAATATGTCCAATGATCATACACCAGAAATATTCCAATGGACCAAATCCACTAAAATTGCACTGTTGTTTACAAGTTTGAAGCAGACTCACTATCCCTCTTGGTTTACAACAGCTCACAATTTGAAAGATCACTGCTCTCTCAACTGAAGTGTTCTCAATACTTCTTTAGAAGATCCACTCATATTTTATAGACTTTTAGGTCCCTTAATTATATAAAATGAATTCATCATCCACTGTATGTAGATCCTCTATTGACGTTCCACTTCCATCCACTGATGAATGCAACTTTACTGCAGTATTACTCGGAAACCTCAAATATTTTGCGCAACACTTACTGTTCCTTGCACAAAACATTAATGCCTTGCACATAATATTGCACTTTTTTCATGAAACTCCCCTTGTGAAGAACTTAAATCTTACTTTCAACTTGAATCTTACACGCAACTTTCTTAATTTTCACTCAACTCAAAATCTTTTATGCAACTCTCTTTGCTTAAAAATCTTACGCGATCTAGAGCATAGATTCTCTCTAAGTGTTGAGCTGCCTCAAATGAGGGGGGTCACCCTTTATTTATAGGCATCTCTAACCCCTACATGAAATATTTATCATGTCGCTCATGATTCTCTTTAAGCGTGCAAAACCTCATTGGTGGTCGCATTGGGCGCGCAAGTTTCTTTTGTGCAACCTCATGTTTAACGCAACTACGAATCTTTCGTGCACTTCATGCCTTTTCCCTTTTTCTCCATTCTGATCCAAAACCATGTTGTGTGGGAATGTTCCCAAACCACCTTTTATCTTGCATGCAACTTCCTTTTCCAAAAACAAGTTTCCCCATTTTCCGATTTTGAGGCCCAAAATTTTGGAAACACTAGAAAACGACACCAACTTAGATCTATTTTTTTATACTGCCTTCATTTCATCCACTCCTTTTTCAATATACTTTTTCAATATATGTTTTCAAAAGTATCATTGGATCTCAAAAAATCCCCATGGAAACCCTCTTTTTCAATAAAAAACTATCTTTGTCAACAAACACAGACACCACAAAAATGGTTCAATAGTACCTTGAGGGAAATTTTCCCAAAAATCTCCCCCTTTTTATTTGTTGAAAACTCTTTTAATAAAAACTCTATGCACTCTGATACCTCACTAAATCTCCTTACATAATCTACCATCATTCACCTCTTACAATTCAGATAGTGACCAAAGATTCACTAACCACATACTCTATGCCCGCATGAGCAATGCTCGGTGTGAGAAACAAGAGTAGTATGAAAAGTTTATCAATGAATCACTTAATTTATGACACCAATTATTGATACCATACTAATACCAATAAACTGATTTCATCATAAACCCCAGCTTCCATGATATCTAATCTTTTATTTATCACTTCAAGCATCGTCAGATTTAAAACTCATACTCCCCTTATCTTGTTTCTCTCCCCCAATCAGCTTCTCCCTCTATCTTTAATGAAGAAATTTTCTCTATTATTTAGCCACATCTTCCCCATAAAGGAAGTATTTCTCCCTCTTCATCAATTAACCCAAAGGTCACTCATTTGTGGTCTGCAACAGAGTAGAAAGCACATATCTTCACAGTAGGGAAAACGCAACATACCTCAGGAAGAGGGGATCTATATCCACACTTTTTCAGGTGTGTGGAGTTGATTAGACTCCCTGAGCCAGTCTATGTATCTCAAAAGCTTGATTGGTTAAGGCCTTTTTCAGAATGTCTGCAACCTGTAACTCTATAGGCACATACTCTAACTTCACTATCCCTTGCTCCTCCTTCTCCTTGATAAAATGATATTTTATCTCAATATTCTTTATCCTGGAGTGGTGGACTGGATTTTTTCTATGATTGATAGCACTCGATTTATCCCATTGGATTATGATCAAAGACATCACTTCAACAACCATATCATCATGTTTCTATTTTATCCACAATAACTATGTGCATGCTAGAGTGGCGAAAATATACTCAGCTTCTGCGGTGCTCAATGAAATGAAATCTTGATTCTTGCTTAGCAAAGAAATACACAAACCACCAAGATGTAAAGAACCTACTTTTGTTGAATTTCTATCATCTATTTAATTGTACCAACCTATATCACTATATCCCAACAACTCTACCTGGTATTTGTCATCATATATCAAATTGAAATCCATTGTTCCTTTGATATACCGATGTATTCTTCTTACTGCAATAAAGTGGCTTTCATTGGGATTGCATTGATATCGCACTGTTTGGCATGTGATGAAAACAATATCAGGTATTGTCACTATCAGGTAAAGTGAACTTCCAATAACATGCCTATATTTTGTAATATTTACTACCTTTCCATCATCATATTTTGATAATTTCATCTGGGTTGAAACCAGTGTTTTCATCTCCTTTGAATTTTCCATTCCAAATCTTCTTAGAACTACCTGGGAATACTTGGATTGAAAAATGAAATTGTCTTTCCTTCCTTGTGCTACCTGTAAACTAGGTAAAAACGTCGGTTCTCTAATCATTGACATTTCAAACTCATTTTTCATGAATTTAGAAAACTATCTACAATGAGCTACATATGACCCTCCAAATATGTTTTCATCAACATAAACTAGCACCATCATCCATTGATTACCGTCGTTGTTGAATTAGAGATTATAATTAACTCCACCACACTAAAAGCCAAGCTTCTTCAAATACTAATCAGTCCTCGAGTACCATTATCTTGGTGCTTGTTTCAGACCATATAGTGCTTTATTCGATAGGAAAACTTTTTTGTCATCTGCATAAATGAGAAAAACATCTGGCTTATCAATATAAAATTCTTCCTCCAGATCCCCATTCAAAAATAAAAATTTGACTTCTATCTGGAACACTTTGAACTTTCATTGCACTACAATGTCCATGAATAATCTGACTGTCTCTAGCCTTGCAACCAGTGAAAATTTATCATCAAAATTTATACCCTCTATCTAGGAGTATCATTTGAACACTAGTCATGCTTTGTTTCAAATCACTATTCCATATTTATTCATCTTATTGTAGAAGACCCCTTTAGTCCTGATGAAATTCTTATCTACTAGCCTCAAAACAATATCCCATGTCTAAATGTTCTTAATTTGATCTGGATCCTCATTCATAGCATGGACCCATTTTTCATCTTCATCTACATTAGTAAATAATTTAGTCTCTACCTTAGATAGTAAAGATGTCTTCTGTAGTGATTTCATTCTTCTTGTCTAAACTGGAGCTGACTGATAACTAATGATATTCTTACTATCAATTTCAGCTTGTCTCATTGGCTTCTATGCAGACATGGGTTTTACATCCTCATGATCATAATTGAAATCTTATCATGAATCAGCATCATCCACTTATGCTTCTCATGTGTTACTTTCCCCTTCATCGACTTCATCAAGAAACTGTTCAATGTGCTATTGAGTATTCTCTTAATTTTCCACAACAGTGAAATCATTTCTCTCAACTACTTTTCCCAGCCTCTTGTTAAAGAATTTTTATGCTTTTCTTTTCCCTATGTATCCATGGAATATCCCCTCATCTCTATGTGACTCAAATTTCTAACGTTTCTACTTGTGAGAATAAATCACGTACTTCCAAATATTCAAAATTATTTCACTATTGTCTTCTTTCCATACCACATCTCATATAGATTCTTTCCTTCTTTCAGAAACAATAGAGTTCTATTAGAAATGTAGATCGATGTCAACACTACATATTTCTAGAACTTCTCTACTGTATCTTTTTCAATAAGAATCGGTTTATCCATGTTGTTGATGTCCCTATTTCTCATTTCAACCACTCAATTATGTTGGGGAGTTATCACTAAGGAAACATCATTCCCTATCCCATGTTCCTCAAGATAGTCTTCCACCTGACTATGTGTGAACTTTATACCATTTTCAGTTCGAAACTTCATAATTTTATGTCTATGTATCATTTCGCACTACCTTTGGTTTTGCTTTAAGCATCTAAACACATAAACCTTATGGGAAATAACAAACACCCAACCCATTCTGCTATAGTCATCAATGAAAATAACATAGTACCTATTTCTGTAAATTTCTCTTGGTGTGGTAGGCCCACAAACATCACCATGCACCAATTCTAGCACTCTTGTTGACTTCTTTTTCTTTTACTTAAAAGTATTTCTAATGAACTTACCTTATTGGCATGAATTAAACATATTAGTATGATCCTGTGATAGCTTAGGGAGGTCTCTAGTTGCATCACACTTTAACAAATCATTTAGGGATGGCTGGTATAGATGACCAAGTAGTTTATGACACTGCTTTTTTTCTTCCTCTCTGGATAAAAAACACATATCTTCTTCTCCACTTACTAGGTAGACATTCCCCTTTATTATTTTTCCCTATAGTATCATTGTACCATCTCTTACCTTGATGACACACATCTTCTTGGTAAACCATATTGAATGCACCGAGTCACAAATTTGACTGACACTAAGAAAATTGTGACTGAGACCTTTTACAACCAAGACATCAGCACGTCTTATTTCTTTTCCACCAAACATGTCCTTTCATGATCCAATAATATTTAGTACTTAATCATTTCCAAAATTGAAAAATCATTCTTTGTCATATTTTATGCATGTAACCAGATCTGTATTGCCTGTCATGTGAGACATGAAACTGCTATCAGGGATCCATACACCAGAACAGTCGGTTACTTTTAGGGAAATTTCATCAACCAATACCTTCTCTACTCTCATCTTCTTGGCCCATATTTTTTTATTCACACTTAGCATAGATTGAGACTTCTGATATTTCTCAGAGTATGAAGGACCTACTTCATCTTGAAAATTTTCAAATCTATTTTTCATTTTCAACTCACATGTTGGATCATTGATCTGCTGCTTGTGAACATTTTGATTCTTCTTTGGAATATTCCTCTTTATGTTCTATGTGCAGTATCTATCCATGTGTACTAATCCTCCTCACCAATAAATGGTTTCCTTCAAAATATATTCTATATAACTGCACTTTGTTTAGATTCCACCTTTTTTCTTGTCCCCTTTGGTACCTTCTGGCTATAGAACACACATTCTGTGAGTGTACAATACTTCCATAGCAATAACACGTGATGAAAGGCACATTCTTGCATGTCATTTCTATACTTCCAGTTGTCCCTTGGTTTCTTTGAATTTTCTGATTCAACATTGTACCCACATCATTTATCATCCTCAAAATGGGTGCCTGTGGTTTGAAATCAACCTTGACTACTTTCTGTTTTTGATAGAGCCCAAAATTTTCTTTATCATCTAGGTTCTATTGCTAATTCTTCCCTGCTGAACTACTAGGCTCCTATTTCATCTTTTCAGTCTTATGGATGATATTATTTCCTAATAACATGCTGGGAATCATAATTTTTCCTTGGTCCTTTACTTTTTGTCTCTGACTGACAACTTTCTCTTCAAGCTCTTTGATATTCTTGACATTGACTTCCATTTTTTATTCAATTCATCAATCTCTCTCTTCTGCTATTCAACCTTGATTTTATTCACATGTACTGATTCAGAGATCTTTGGTGACGATGACTTGAGTTTCTCAATTTCTTTAATTAGCTTATAATTTTCTTCTTCTGTCTATTGTATATAGAGTTTGGTGTCACATGAAACTATTTTGGCTTTCTTTTTTTGGGCTCTCCAAACATTTATCTCTTCAAGATCAGCTTCTAACTCAGCTTGCATATCAATTCCTCCTTCAACTTCTTCTTCTTCATCAATGTCAGCTTCTTCCTTTTCCTGAGCACTACCGACTACATCCACCATAGAATTATCTCCATGATCATTTCATTTTCAATCTCATTATACTCTTCATACTCAAATTCATCTGAACTATCAAATTCTTATGAAATAAGATTCTTCTTATTGAATAAAATTCTCTTTAACTATTTCTTCTCTTTTACATAGGCTGAAGACTTCTTCTTGGGAATTTCAACTTTAACATCATCATTATCATCATCTTGAAACTTTTTGGGGAAACTAACTACAAGATGACCAACCATTACACATATAAAGAATTCTAGTGGAAGTTTCCCTTCATACTTTTCTTTTCTTCTTTGTAGATTTGAAGGAAGCACTACCATAAAAACACAGTTTAGCGGCAGTTGTTTAGGGGCGGTTCTGGGAACCGCCACTAAACCTTTTTTTAAAAAGGTTTCTCAGAAGGTTATAATAAACCTCCGTAAAACCATTGTTTTTTTACAGTGCCGACCCTCCCCCCCCCCCCCCACCCAGACCCCTCTTATCACCCCGCGACCCCACGACCCCCGCTTCCCCCGCAACCCTAGCCCCCCGCAACCCCGGAGACCCCATGACCCCAGCGACCCCATGACCCCAGTGACCTATACGAACCCTAAGGTTGGAATTCTAGTAATTTTCTTGTAGGATGAGTAAAAAATCACTCAAGAACTTGTATAGAGTAGGAGCCCAAATCTTTATTCGTTGTTGTGTTCATTTCTATCTCAACTAATTTCAGTGTTTTTCATGTTTCTTTGTCTCAGCCTTTTGCAGTACGTTTGTTTTGGTTTAGAGTCCACAACAACTCCTGTTTTATTCCATCATATCAAGTAAGGGTGAAATTTTATTTTCAAATTATGGTTTTTTGATTTCCAATAAGTAATGAATTGTATTTATCAAAGCTATGGTCAGCAATACGTAATTTCTTTGTTTAAAACTTAATTGTGTAATGAATTTTCATTTTCCAGTAAATGATTATGTTTAGTAAAATTATATTCATTTGTTGTAACATATATTTTTTATACAATTTATATTTTTTATTGTGGACCTTATTTTCTATAAGAGATCATTTAATGTATTTGAATTTTGTTTTACTTATGTTTGGGAAATACAATGTAAGGGCTTTAATATTTACTATTGTGCTAAAACTTATTTTAAGGGATCATTTCATTTTTATAATTTATGTTTTATGTTATTGTTTTTCTAAATCATGTTTTGAGAATTAGAAGATAGGGTTTAGTTTTTCCTTAAAAATTTATCTTTATATAATTGAGTTCTATTTAGGGAATTATATTTTATCATGTTTTGATGTTCCAAAGTAAGTGATTACTTTTATTTTAAAAACATTAATTCATGAATTTATAATTTGGTTAGAGGAATTTAATATATATATATATATATATATTCATCTCAAATTCCATGTTTTATACAAAAGTGATTCCCAAATTTATTTTTTTAGAATTTAAATTCATATAAATATATGCATGTGATTTCATGTTCGTCATATATAAACATATATAAGTATATTTAAGTATTAAATCTCAAACTCTATGACTAATTTCTTCATTTGATGTAGGTGGGTGAAACATATATATATATGTGTGTGGGGGGGGTATATATTATACAAGTTATGTAATTCATATATATATGTATATATATATATATAAATGAAGTTGGTAAATGGGTGTATATGGGTGTATTATATATATGTATGTTAGGGATAAAATTTTTATTGACATGTTATGACGTTCACTACAATAGTAATAATGAGATGATGAAGACCCCAAACCCAGTTCTTCCCCACTATCAATCTCCACTCATTGTGTAATGACACTGCACCCAAGGTGGACACCACATACTCTCATTCATTAATATTCATCATCAACCTCTAATTGTATCCTCGCATACCCCTAACAATAATTCACTATGCCTACCAGTGTCCCTCTTGTGTGGTTCATGACCCCTAACCAATAACAAAATGCCTCACACCTCCTCTTCTACTGGTTCTCTCTTATCCATGGCGTTTTCATCATGATTTGACCTTGATTATTGTCTATTCCTTCATCTTAGGCCCTCTTATTCCTTCACAATTACCTCTTCCTCTATTTTCTCATTTTCATCATTGTAATTTGGTTTGGAAAAATCCTAGGTAAATTTCTATGAGAAATAAGTATTTTTGAATCTTTTTTATAAAATGAATTACAAAGAATCTATGGTGAAATATTTCTAGGACTATTTATATCACACTTTTCATACAAATTCATGTGTGTGTGTAACTTATATCGTTTCATTCCAATTCCAAGATTGTAATTTCAAGTTATTTGTTTCCTCTTCTTCCATTAATGGACATTGGAATGTTGTGACTTTTCTGGGATCACATGGAGATGTTTTGAGTTGTGAATTTGGTTGTGACTTTTTTTGGGAAATTTTATTGTGAGAAATTTCAACTAGGTTTATTTTTTATTTTTATTTTATTTTTATTTTCTTTCTCTATATGTTATCCAAAATAGATGATTTTTCATTAATATTTATATTCTTGGATGAATGTAATCACTTTCATTGAATATGTATCTTTGTATTTTTCATTATTTTTTGAAATGGATAACCTATTTATTTATAAGGCCTAATTGACTATAATGAATTATAAAACTTAGGTATGGAGTTACTTATAATTTTGATACTCGATCATGGAGTCCATCAAACATGTGTTACTCAAGCATAGCATCCCTTTACTTTGCATAAATATCTTTTCTGTGTTGAAGTGAATGGTATTGAATTCATTCTAACTTATTTTAGTGGTTTGGATGAATATAATTCTTCCAAGTTCCTAAATATAATGTTTAGAGAGAATTACTTTTGGGATCTATTTCCACCTATGGGATTTTTATTATCTTATTATGTTGTCCTGGATGATAGTACCAACACCTCACATTTCATCTCCAAATTCCCAACATGATTCTATTATGAAACTCCAAACACCAAGACCAGACACATCAACTATAATTCAAATACCCTCGTTTGATCCCCAAACCACATCAGTCGCATCTTGAATGTCATTTCTGATGTGGTCTCTACCTTACCACATCAATTTTTATGCAACAACACTAGTAAGTCCTTATCTAGATGAATTATACCAAAGGAACTCAATCCCACCCACCAATGTGATATCATATCCCGACCACGATGCCTTAAAACTCAATGAATGACAAAAATGGTCAATGCCCACAATGAAGTCTGAATCTGACTCTTAGTTCAACTCTATGGCTAGATCCTCGATCGTCCCATTTAACCATAATTATACACTCATGAGAACTAACACATATATGATCCAAATCACCCTCAAGTCACACCACCACTCTTTTATATGTGAATAAATGAAAGAGAGGTCTAGGAATTCAATCCACACAAGGTTTTTAGAACCTCAAAACCTAATCTACCAAGTTATTTCATCATGCATTTCCATTAACACAACCACTTATCTAACTCATGGGATCATCTTTATTATATTATGTTTCTGTAATCTTATATTATCATATATATGGATCTTTTTCTCTATTTAGTAGTAACTATGTGTTTTAATTTTTTTTATTGTGTAGGCACATTGTGATATACCTGGATAAAAGATGGATCACATTACCGAGGAACACACCTCAGTATGTTAAGGGATTGAATGAGTTTTTAGATTTTGCAATTTCTAATTGATCTGTTGAAGGGAGAATAAAATGTCTATGTCCTAAATGTAAATTTAGAACATGGTTGAAGAGAGATGAAGTTTATGAACATTTAATACTGAAGAAATTCTCTTGTCAATATTTATGTTGGATTTGGCATGGAGAATCGGATGTTATAGAAATATTGATCACTGATGTTAATCCACAGAATGAGGTCCCAAGTTCATCGACAATGGAAAATGAAATGAAGAACCTCATAAATGATGCATTCGGCACTACAAGACACCACAATCAGCATCAAAACATATCAGAACAACCAAAAGAGGGTTCTACAAATAAGAACGTGACAAGTGATGTTTTTGAGACTATAACACAGGCAGATCAAGATTGTAACATATCATTGGATCCTCCTATTGATTCTGTGGATCCAAATGTAAGAGAAAACATCACTGAGGAAAATGTGTTTCATGATTTAGTTGACAATGGAAATCAAGAGTTGTATAGTGGATGTTTGAAATATTCAAATCTTTCATGTCTGCTGAAGTTGTACCATATCAAATGCTTATGTGGAATTACAAAAAAGGAAATGTCCATGATATTGGAATTGATTCGTGATGCATTTCATGAAGCAAAAATCCCAGAATCTTTTTATAATATGAAAAAAGTTATTAATAAGCTTGGTCTGAATTATACAAAAAATCATGCGTGTCCCAATGATTGTATGCTTTATTGGGGAGAGGATTAAAGTAGAAAGAATTGAAAGAAATTTTCTTCTTCTAGATGGTAATAAAATGGTGATGTTTGAAGTCTGAATGAACATAATTTCAGAGAGAAGAAGAAAAAGAACACACCTGCAAAGGTTTTGCGTTACTTTCCTTTGAAGCCTCGATTGCAATGATTATTCATGTCATCGAAAACCGCTGAATACATGAAGTGGTATTCTGTAGATAATAAAAATGATGGGTTAATGAGACATCCATGAGATTCCTAATCGTGGAAGAAATTTGATTAATTACATCTCAATTTCTCATCTGATCCTAGGAATGATCGATTGGGATTGGGTGCCGATGGATTCAACCCATTTCGGGCTTTGAGTACCAGTTATAGCATTTGGCCAGTTGTTTTGATCCCTTATAATTTTCCTCCATGGATGTGTATGCAACAAACAACTTTTATCCTTTGGATGATTATTCCTGGAAAAAAATTTCCTGGAAATGATATTGATGTATACTTGCAGCCTTTGATTGACGAATTGCCGGAGTTATGGAGCAGCGGTGTTGAGACATTTGATGTTTCTTCTTAAACAATGTTCAAAATACATTCTGATTTAATATGTACCATTAGTGACTTCCCTAGACTTGGGAATTTATCTAGTTGGAACACTTACATGGGTTTGGATTGTCCTATTTGTAATGTTGATTTTGAGCCCAAACGGCTACCTCATAGTAGAAAATGGTTCTTATTGTGTCATCGAATATTTCTCGATGCATCTCATAGATTTCAGCTGAACAAATAAAAATTTAATGGTTTCATTGATCTTAGACCACCTCCAAAGTTGTTAACTAGTTCTGAAATATTGACATAGCTTGAAAATGTTGAAATAGAATTTGGGAAGGTCTATCATTTGAATGATAGTGGAAAACGGTTCCAAAGTGCATCGTCAAGTGAAATCGGAACGCAACAATGGAAGAAAAAATTATATTCTTCAAACTTCTGTATTGGGAATTTAATTTTTTGCGGTATAATCATGATGTGATGGATATTAAGAATAATGTCTGTGAAAATTTGATTTTTCAAATTACTTAATGAGCATGGAAAGTCAAAGTATCATCTCAATGCCCGCAAAGACTTACAAGAAATGAACATAAAATGTGATCTCTATCCATATAAGAATGAAAAGTATCCTCCATAAATTTTTGCAATGAAAAATACGGATAAAGATACATTCTATCAAATTTTAAAGAATGTTAAGGTATCTTATGGGTATTCAAGTAACATCTCGAGGTGTGTTGACTTGAAGAATCGTAAGTTACATGGATTGGAAAGTCACGATTCACATATTTTGTTACAACAGTTATACCATTGGAATTGCATACATTATTACCTGAGAAAATTATTGTTGTTGTACTCCAATTCTACACATTTTTCAGAAAACTATGTGAGAAATCTATACATCCATTTTAGCTTGAAAACCTCCATGAGAGGTTTGTATTGACCCTTTGTGCAATGGAGATGATCTTTCCTCCGTCGTTTTTTACTGTAAAGATGCATTTAACTGTGCATTTTGTTGAGGAAGCTAAATTAGGAGGCCTCATTCATTATCGATGGATGTATCCAATTGAGAGATACTTTATTTATATGTTTTTCAGTTAAGTAAACAATTTTTGGTACTTAATTAAATACATAATTATGTTTTTTTTGTTTTACAGATATATTGGTAATTTGAAATAATACGTGAGAAATAAAGCTCAACCAGAAGGCTCTATTTGCTGAAGGCTATTTGGATGAGGAGTGTCTTACCTTTTGTTCTTAATACTTGGATGATATTGAGACAAGATTTAATCGAGTTGGACGTGTTTATGACACATCGACTCAATCTAAAATACATCAGAAATCCAAAATATTTCCATCTATTGGCCGATCAGTTGGGAGGACCTCCCATGTGACACTGACTGAATTGGAATTATTACAGGCACATAGATATGTGATGATGAATATTGAAATTGCAGATCCATTTATTGAAGAGTTGAGGATACAAAAAAAGAGACGAATGAGAGGCCGAACATGAAATGAGAAAGATATAATGAAAGCTATTAATAAAGAGCTTGTAGAATGGTTTGAACGACGTGTAAGTTCATAAATATTGCAATAAGTACGAATATTCATTTGACACATACATTTTGTAAATATAATAAAGTATATTTCTTTTTTCAGATCATGAATACTGATACTCGAGCAGAGGTGTCAGAAGATTTGAATTTTTTTTCTAGAGGTCCTCTAAAACAAGTTAGAAAGTTCAACGCTTATAATGTGAATGGATTTAAATTTCGTACAGTTGATCGAGAAGTGGGTTTGAAAACACAAAATAGTGGTATATTTACATTTTCTGAAGTGGAATACTATGGAAAGATGCATGATATTATTGAATTAAACTACCAAAGACATTTTTCTATTGTTTTATTCAAATGAAAATGGGTCGATATTATCAGAGGTGTTAAAAGAGATTCTTGGAAATTTACTTCTATGAACTTCTCTCACTTGATGGATGTTGGTGATCGTGAACTGCATGATCCATATATCTTAGCATCAAAAGAAAAAATTGTATATTATGTTAATTATGTTGTTGATGAAAGGTGGAGTGTAGTTTTTCACGTAATACAATGATATTTTTATGATATGGGTGATGAAGTGGAAAATTTTACCACTGAAATTTAATTTAATCAACAACAGGAAGAGGAATTATTTGTCCATCATGATATTGAAAATATTAGTCTAGTAAGGATGAATGAAGTGGATGAAGCAATGGAGCAGGAAACCGACCTGATTTAACGGGAAAATGATTGTATGTACAATTATTTATTTATTCAGCAACCACTTGTTTCATTTCTGTAGTCATTCATTATCATTGTTATATATATTTTTCTTATTAGTACTAGGCATCTATTATCATTTTTAATTTTTTTTCTGCATAATTTTTTTGAAATATACATTCTGAACTTAATTTTATTTGATTAAATGACAGGAATGACAAGGAGTAAGCGGTACACTATTTCATCTAGTTCCGCGATAGATGAAGATCCATCTGGCTCCCTCCACACAACATTTGAGGCACCTTTTGTCGACACCCTTGAACCATCTCCCCCTGCACCATCTCTCAAACCATCTTTGGATGTCCTATTAGAGGCAGATTCGTCGACTCCCCCTTTAGGAGCCTCAACAGTGGGCCATCGACGCACCCCTTCCAGTTCATCACGGGCATACTAGAGTGTCACTGTCATAGGAACAAATTTTAATTAAATAAATTTATTGCATTTTGTTTGTACTAATTGTTTTCTCATTGAAGATGAAAAAAATGAAACCATGGAGAAAAACATAAAAAGTGAATATGCTTGGAATATTACTGGTGAAAAGATAGTCGTGCTATTTGATTCTTATGGGGTCCCAACAGATGATGTCGCGGGGTTACTTGGCCAGATTCTAGGCCAGCTAGCAGCGGAGCCCATTTCCCTTCCTATTTCATATGATGATTGGAGACATAGGCCTCCAAGATGGAAAAATGAAGTTTTTTATTCTCAAATAAAGGTAAATTTATTACATTATGGTTTAATTGAATGTCATGTTACTAATATATTCAAAATGAATTTTTGTATACAGATGTTCTTCCACTTTATTGTTGCTGATGTGATAGCACGGAAGTGGGCGTTGAAAAATCTAGGTAAAAAATAGAAATATTTCAAATGGAGATTGTGGTGTGATGTCAATGATACCTTGTTGACTGTGCAACAAATGTATGAGAAGCTACCCAGTGGGGTATTGAAAGAACAATGGAACATTTTTTTTACAGACATAGTGATGAGAAGATGATGGTATTGAAATATATATTTTTATATTATCCTAATTTTACATTTATACATGTATATGAAGAGGACATGACATTGAATACATTACTATTAAATTGAATTTTATTTATTTTAGGATCTCTCAAGACAGAATGCATCAAACTGGGCTAAGCAAGTCATCCCTCCCTCTGCGGGCTCAAAAAGCTTTTCTAGAAGCCGAACGACATTGGTAATCTTTTAATTAGTTTAAATATTTATAAGAAAGTATTATCTGTTTAATATATTGAATTTTTTATTTATCTTTTCTTAATGTAGTCACAGAGTTTAGGGAACAAAGCATCCCAAACTGAACTATGGTTGGATGTTCACATGAAATCAGATGGATGTTTTGTTAACGAGCCTGCTAAAAAATATGGGTTATGAAGTCCATTTTTTATTATAATTACTTATTATTAGTTTTTAATATGTTAATATATATTGATATTTGATTTATTGGTAAAAATTAAAGAACTATGGGATGCCAATCCCGCGCAGTCCTACTCAGTCTCCCAGGATGACCTGGTTGCTAAAGTCTTTGGGAAGGAGCATCCTGGTAGAGTACGCGGGATGTGTTTAAGACCCGTACCATCTGAGGTTTTTAGCAGGCCACCGGGGATGGCATCTTCATCTACTCTTGGCTTTAGTCATCCCACACCCGGAGATTCTTAGAAAGAGATTGTTTCTCTATGAAACACAGTTCACCAGCAGGGGGATAGGATATCTGATTTGCATAAAGAGTTGATTGAAATACGTCAGTATATGAGAAGATATTCTCCTTGTGGTAGCGCATCGACTGGTGGTATGCAGGTAAATCACAAAAAAATCAAAATCATTTAGTTTTCTAACTTTTATTGGTTTTAAGTTTTAATATAATTATGAAACCATATTTAATTTTCAATATAATGTTCTTACAGGTGACAACAGAAAGTGGTGATGAAGGTGGCAAGGGTGACGATGCATCATCGGACACTGAGTAGTTATATTGTTCATGTGTTGAACAAATATGGGAACAATTGGTTTGTATATGTAACATTTGGGGCACATAGTTTCCACCAAACATTTTCATGTCCTAAAATTTCCTTGATTTTTCATGTTTCCTTTTAGGTATTTTATTGATTTCTGATGTTTCTTCTTAGGTCTTGATTTCTTGAGTGTGGTATACATCATTCCATTTAAGCCTGTGTTTGAATTGGTTGTCGAGATTTTGGATGACTAGGAGTTAAAGCCATTGTTGATGTTTTGAACAAATTGGTTCATTTCATAGTGATCAAGGGGATAGTGTTGTCGACACATTGGTGAGGCCCTTGTAATTTGTCTTACTGGGAGACCCTTGTGAGTGATAATTGACCGCCACTAAACGGAGTTTCTCTTGTAATGAATCATGTATTTGTTCTAGGGAACCAAACATTGCGACACATTGGGATTAAAAACACCTAATATACTTATATAGATCCGCCATTATATCGAATATCAATAAGATGGAGGTTCCAAATATGGGTGGTATAGGATTTGAATCCACACACTCAAGATATGAATTCCAATAAGGTTGTACTCATTCACATAAAAAATCAATGGAATCCATATGAGAAGTGAAGGAGTCCACCGACTCCTAAGATACTACATCCTAAAATAGCATTGGGATAATTTCCTTATATTGACTGAGATATATACCCCATGAAGGTAACTATAGATAAAACATTAATGTTGTGGTAATTTTCATCAATATATTTGATCCTAATCAAGTTGGACATCTCATATCGACCTTTATTGATTGATTAATATAATATTATTATATAATATTAGATAAATGAGGTATGATAACATCAACCAAATCACCATACATAATAGGTTTTTTCCCTATAGAAATTTAATATTGATTTTCACATGTTATATTGTTTTGATTTTGAACTAAGTAATATTATCTTATGTTGAGATGGTTTTACTATTTTTTAGTGGTGAGGGGGTAGTGGATTCATCCACACATGTTTCATACTCAATAGAATCATGCTTCCCAACATCAATTGGGTTAACATTGACGAAATATACTAATGTGTTACCATCAATAGGAAACACATATTTACATTGTAAGAGGGATATCATTAATTTGAGTGTGATCCCATAGGATGAATGATACTAGAGATGACCATGAGGAAAAAATGATAAAAAATTTCCCCCACCCATGTGGGTTATGTTTTTCATTGTAATTTTATAGTCACAAAGGCCGCTTAGGATAGATTCTAATGCTTTTAGATATTAGAGCATTGTAACCATCCCAAGTATATTATCTAGATATTCTTATGGGACTCAATGGTGTTTAAACTAGTAGGGTAATAAATATACTCTTGAGTGTCAGTGGTTGGATATCCCCAGTGGGATCAAATTTTAGATGCTTGAGTATAGACAATAGGGGAAAACACCAAATATATCTTCTTGAGTACTCAAGGTCACATGTTAATAAAAATGACTATAGTGAACATGATACTCATAATGAAGTTCTAAGGTGATTTCT
The DNA here is from genome assembly GCA_963277665.1 of Viscum album. NCBI lineage: Eukaryota > Viridiplantae > Streptophyta > Magnoliopsida > Santalales > Viscaceae > Viscum > Viscum album. Next base: position 1,500,665,124 of record OY728142.1, on the reverse strand, counting down.
ACTTTATGGTGGACATATTTATCAAAATCAATATGATAAGAGAAGAACGTGTTCTCATGATCTATTAAAAGGATACAAAAAGGTTGGATGTGAAATTATGGACCAATGGTTTTTCCATAGAATATTTTTAGTTGGACAACATGTGAGGAATTATTCCATATAGATTACCATGGGTGCCATATAATGTCCGGATGGATCCATTTAGACGGTATTCCTGAAATAAGGTATGAACCATCATGCACTCATTTTACAAGGGTAGGAGAAAATATATTTCAGGGTATGGGGAACATATATTCATAGAAATTGAGTCCTATATAAGACATAAAAATTGTTTTCATGCCTCACCATTATGTTCCTTATGGGTACTATCAGCTTGTTTATGGTCTTGAACATAATTGGTGCATTCGGTGATTCAATTTTAATTTAAGGATGTGATGAAGGTATTGAAAAGGAAATACAATGAAGAAACCCATCAATACATCATCAAATGTAAGAGTTCATAGTTTATCAGTCCAATTCCATGATAATGGATTCACATTAGGTTATCTATTTTTTGATGAGAACCTCCAATGGGATTCCATGTATATGAATATTTGGTATGGATGTCCTTTTAGAACTAAATTACAATGAAAGGTGTTCACTAGTGATTCATACTATAGATTCTTCAAAATTGGTATTGGTAAAAGGTGTGAGATTTTGGGATCATAAAATATTCTCTGGGTGGAATCCTTTGAATTATTGGATTCCCTTATAGATTTATGATTTTTTAATGAATAATATCAAAATACTAGTGTTTAACGAGTTACCCCTATTCTTATGATCTCTATGAATCTGTGTAGATATGAAAATATATGATTTTTAGGTTAATCAAACATATAATACATATTTATGATTCATTTTTTAAGGCCACATAGTTAAGAAATTATTCATTTTTCGCCATAAAAAGTGGTCGTAGGTGTTTCTTGTTATATTTTGGTATGTACAATATGGTTCATTCTTATATATCATGTCAATGTTTACTTATTTTTTTCAATTTATTCTATACCGATTTCCTAGGTTGATGTCTCTTGTTTTCTGTTGGTATGTACAATATGGTATTTCTAGTTTGATTCTTCATTAAGGGCAGTGGTGCAGCAGAAGCAATTTTTTTTCTAGTCATCTTTTAGTGGTGGTTTAACTGCCGCGAAATGTATGTTGGAGGCGGTTTAAACTGCCGCTAAATGGTGAAAACCGCTACTAAATGTAAAAAAATATACGTTTCGCGGCAGATTTAACCACCGATACATAGTTTCATCGTAGTTGTTCATCCCACGGTGGTTCTCGTGACATCAGCGGCAGTTTTACGGCCGCTGTATTTGACTTTATTCTTGGCGGTTATAACCGCCGCGAATAAACTGATGCCAAGGGCTTTTAAAACCCACCACTAAACTCATTAAAACCGCCGCAAAATGAGGCAGCTACGACGCTTTCCTTAAACCACTGAGAAATGGAAATAACTGCCACTAATAGATTGGTGATGCCGTATTAGGAAGCGGTTTACATAAACCACTGCCAAACTATATTGCGGTGGTTTAAACCGCCGCAAAACGCAAAAAAAACCACAGCTAAACGGTGATTCTCTTTTACTGACGGAATGGCATCACCTCATATGTCTCTTCTTCATCCTACGTATCTTCAATGGTGAGCTTATTCCTGGCCCTGAATGCCACATCTTTGGATTTCCCCTTTTCCATAACCTCATTAACATCATTCCTCATTTCATATGCAATGAAGGTACTATGCAAGTTTTCCAGTTTTAGATCTTTCGAATATTTATCTTCTAGTATTGAAACTTTTGGATTGAGGCGAGGTGGAAGTTTTCTCAAGATGCTCTTCATGATTTTTATGTCTTCAATGACTTCTCCAATGACCTTTCATATCTTCTAAAAAATATTTACCCTATCAAATAATTCATCAACAGAATCATTTGGGTTAATTTTCAAGTCTTCATACATATTCCACAAAACTTACAACTTTTCCTCTCTGACCTTTGTATCTCATTCATATATGTTCAAAATGTTTTCCCACATAGCATGTGATTCTTTTCATGACATCACCTTCAAATAAATAGCATTGGATAGATATCCCACTAAAGTGTTAATTCCCTTTGAATCGGCATCCAATTCTATTTTCTCATCTTCTGATAAAGCACCACTATTTATTTTAGATGAGATATGATGCATTTATGTTGTAAAGACGTCCACTCTCAAAGATCAAAAGTAGTGTTTCATCCAATTATTCAATAGATGAAAATTATTTCTGTCAAAGATCATAATTTCTTTATGATTGGTGACCTCCATTGAGAGAGAAACATTGACCTCAACTTTTCACATTGACACCAATTGTTAGGTCCACTAGGCTAGATACCATGAGAAGGGGGTTGAATTAGGGTATGACATATTAAAATAACGTCCCCTTTGATTTTGTTTCGTTGTAAAACAAAACTCTCTTCTCTATCCTTCCCATTGTAGAGTATGAAAAAATATTAATGCATTCATAGGACATAGAAATTTTACTTGGTTCACCCTCAATGGGCTATGTCTAACGAGCATTCACCTGTAATATACTGATGTGCCAAATCCACTAAAATTTCACTATTGTTTACAAGTTCTAAGCGGACTCACTGTCCCTCTTGGTTTGCAACCATTCACAATTTGAAATCTCACTGCTCTCTAAACTGAAGTGTTCTCACTGCTTCTTCAAAAGATCCACTTGTAGTTTACAGACTTGTAGGTCCCTTCATTTCTCAAATTAATGCATCCTCCACTGTATGTAAATTCACTATTGATGTACCACTTTCATCTACATATGAATGAATCTTTACCGTAGTATTACTATGAAACTTCAAATCTTTCCATCAACACTTACTACACTTGTGCGCAAATTTAATTACTTTCATGTAATATTACACTTTTTTTTGAAACACCCCTCACATATAACTTCAATCTTATGCACAACTCAAATCTTACATGCAACTTTCTTATCTTGCACCCAACTGAAAATATTTTGCGCAACTCCCTTTTCTTGAAAATCATATGCAATCCAAAGCTCGGATTATCTCTTTGTGCTGAGCTGCCTCAAATGAGGGGGGTCACCTGTTATTTATAGTCATTTCCAACCCCTTTATATAATATTTACCGTGCTACACAAGATTCTCTTTGATTGCACAAAACCCCATTTGGCATCGCATTGGGCGCGCAAGTTTCTTTAACAGAACCACATCTTTTGTGCAACTCTGACTCTTTCACGCACTTCATGCCTCTTCTACTTTTCGACATTCTTATCCCAAACCATGCCTTCCACACAAGATTCCATACAACCTTAGATCTTGCACGCTACTTCCTTTTCCAAAAACGTTTTCCCCCATTTTTCAATTTTGCGGCCCAAAAGTTTGGAAAACACTAAAAAATGACACTAACATAGATATTTTATTTTTGTACCACCTCTTAATAGTCCATTTATTTTCCATAGTTATTTTTCAACATAGCTTGTCAAAAATATCTTTGGAACTCTGTAACTCACCATGGAAACCTTCTTTTTCAACAAACAAATTAGTTTTTTCAACAAACACAAACACCACAAAAATGGTTTAATGTTACCATGAGGGATTTTTTCCCAACATTTATTTTTGACAATAATTATTCATTAGAAATCTAAAAATATATCTTACATCATGGTATTTTATTTATAATTTTTCGACATCAAATAAATAAATTTATTTATGACATAATGATGATGTGGTGATTACCTTATTAATGAAAGATTTAAATAATTGAGATTATAAATATTAAAATAAACTTATTTTGATACTTTTTATGTCATATATGAATTTTATGAATGATTATGACATGTAATTTTTTAATTGATGAAGTTATTTGTAATTAATCAAGTTTTTAGAGATTTTTAAAAATTCATGATATGAATAGTGTAAAACTTGACATAAATGTGTCTTTAAAACAATTACTATTTTATTAAATGATATAATAGTCCTAAAATATAATATTCCTCCAAATGACTTATATAAGGTTCAAAATTTCATTAATGGGCCACTAGAGTTTATATTTTCATTTTATAGTTACTATATTAACTATATAGTTTGAATATACAAGAAGACATGGTAAAAGATAAATTAGTTAACTAAGGGTTAAAGCTAAATGATAAGGTTATTTTTATGAAATAAACATGTCTAAAACCAATTTTATAAGATTATTTAGACCCATGATCATATTATATTCAAAATATATAACTTCGGTGTTACTGTAATCCTAAAATCAATTAATAATAAAATAATATTTCAATACATTCTTAAAGTTCTCCTCCTTCCTCTTATAAAATGACACCACATATAACCCATTACTCACACCTCTAAAGCCTCTTTGATCGTCCAAAATATGATAAAATAATCTCCCAACATCCCTCCCTTCCTCCTATAATCCTTCCCATAGGCATAAGGAAATTCTATAATTCCATTTGGCTCAAATCAAAAGAAGTTACCCGATTTGAAGTAATTTCTTCTCACAAGTTCTTTTCCATTATTTTCCTTCTCCACTCCCTATGATCTTGTTATTATTTTTTTACATAACAACACCATTATCCTAAATATAATAGTTTTTTATGATAAGGATTCTAACTACACTTACACACACCTCCATCTAATGGGTATATATGTGGAAGACGAACTACTGCCTCACGAAATGATGATTGTTCAATCTTCTCCTAACACCTATTATGATGGACATTATGATGGAACTATAATTATATATTATATATATGATATTTATTTTAATTATATTCTACAGTAATTTTCATTTAGAACATACCTTTATGCTTTTCATGTTGAATAAATATGATAATTTCATTTGAGAAAGTGCGGACTACCACCCCCTCAAAGTGTTATGAATCGTTCATGCTATACATGGAACGTATAAATGATGGAATTAATGAACTTATGTAACATTTATAACATATATATTATATTTTAATTATAATATACCTTTTTATCACTTAGTTTTCATTCATTTAAATATGAAAAATAAGTGAAAGTAGCATTCACGCGTACGTATGACTTATCGTCTCCATGAACGGTGCATTTCATTTCTTATATCCAAATGTTATGGACTATTATAAATACATATATAATGGATATATATGATGTTTATGATATATAAAATATTAATATCATTTTGGAGATAATTTAATTTTAACAACATGAACAATTTTAATTATAACAAGTTCATTTTTTACTCAAGTACCGAACATCGACAAAACAGCTGATATGAACTTGAATAATTATATTATTTTTATAACAAGGTAATAAGTGATATAATAGGAATAAAAAACATTAAAAAGGTTCTGAATATAGTATAAGTTAAATAAAGTTTATTATTTATGATGAACAAGGAACATATGAGACAAGTCAGACTCGAGGTAAGGGACTTCATCTTAATCTTCTTTTATTGAGGAATGTTTTGATAATATACACCTCCTTATTTTACATGATGTATAATAAACCCCTTTAAATTTTACTTTCATTCAAAGGAAATATTTTTTATAAGAATCGTTTTACTAAATGACATAAGTAATGTTTTTAACGTATACGCCGATAACAACCTTTCCGCTACTGCGAGCATTATTTGATATTTGGATTCCTTAAAAAGTTGTGATGTTTTCAAATGGAAAATAAGTACCATTTACCATTTTTAAATATTTTGGTATTGAAAATGGTTTTGAAAGTGGAATTACTATTTCAATATCCTGAAATTATTTCTTGTGATTGAAAATGATATTTTATGATAGAAATTTGAATATTTGCAATCTTTTATGTGTGATGATTATATAATGGTACTTGGACATTTGACTGGTGGTTACATAATAAACAAAATAACAGGTGGTTCCATGATAAACTAAGGATGGGTGGTTACATTATAACCTCCAATGCATTGGGTATGGAAGTCAGTTGTATGGATATTCTATTTATAATAATGATTTGTGGAAGTCAACCATATGCTTATTCCATTTAAGTATTATTATTTCCCAAGTTTACCTTTAATATTTTATGTGTGATCTCTATGGGTTTTAGGTTAATCTTTTGGTTACATAAGGGTAATTAATGATCTTTTATTTAGTTAGGAGTATCTACTACTACTTAATAAAGGTTAAAATTATCACTTATGATAAAGTATTCATTGTTTACATATTGTTTTGAAAAAATAATTGTTTTCCTTATTTCTGTATCCCTTACTAGGATATTTATGATCATCCCAAGTTTTTAAATGTTTTTCAAAGTATTTAAAGATGAATAGAGTCAAGTATGGGATTAAATAAAAGTTTTGATGTATAAGCATGAAATTAAACCATGTTCTTTTTTTAAAAGTTTTTGTTTTATGGATAGTGAGTAGAAGTGTCTAATTTGTAATAATAAAGTTGTTATGTAAAAGTTATGGCCTAATTATCTAAATATTTAAACTTGAAAAGATCCTCAGTGTTAATTATTAAGTTAATTAATGATTATTAAATGTTTATGTTTGGGTTCTTATAGGTAATGTATGGGTTATTGAATAATATAGATCTAAGCATGGTGTTAAAAATGGTTTGGTATTGGTTTGGGTATGAGGTGGATCTCAGCATGGTATCAATGCAGTTATTATTATATGTGATTGTGAGTTATGTTTCGGGGTGGGTGTGTTTCATAAACACGATCACACACACACACACACACTCTCTCTCTCTCTATCTCTCTCTATATATATATTCCATGCACACCCACTTGATCATAGTAGAACTAAGTTTAGTTGAGGAACTAAGGATACCTTTTGGTTCATTGGACCCACCCCTATCCACATACAAGATATGTGTTTCAGGTTACATGGGTAGACCTTCCTGTTTTCTCTCAAGACACAGGTACAACATGGATTTAAACTAATGGTACAAGTTATTAGGTTATGTTGGTCATGTTTATAGTAGGATGACATGTGAGTTAGGTCAAAGGCCATGTATTTATTTTCTAATTATAGTCAGCATTTACTGGATATTTTTCCTTTTATTTATATGATTCCATGTATCTTTTTCTGCACTATTTTTTTATTACAGTATGTAGATAGTTTACTATTTTATATTCTGACTGTGGGAGGTTTATGGGGCTCTGAGTTTTTCATACTGGTTGGTGGGAATCCTCTATATAGATGGGGCATGATGAATTCTTAGTAAAATTGGGAATTACCCATGGGAATTGCTTTAAAGGTTATAGTCTCCACATGACTATGGTAGGACCTTGTTACTAGTTATAAGAATATGGAATATTGGTAGGAATACCTGAGGTTATATAGTTATCTCCACTCAGGCACCGTTTGGTTGGCATGGGTTGGGGATTTATAAAATGTCATTAAAGAAATAATTGGTATGGGATACTATAGTTAAAGGAGGAGTTAATATAACATGACTCTAGAGGTATATTGATAACACGCATATCCCGCATGACATAATTTAAAACTCATGTTTCCAAGGGATGTTTAGTTTTTGGATTTGGGACTCTATGATGGGTGAGGTTTCAATTGGACCAAAATTCCCAATAGGGGATATATGGGACTCGGAATGAGTAATATGTCTGAACTAGAAGCTAGTGAGTTATATATTTATTATGTTAGTGGCATTGTAGGATCATGGTACACATGCTTTGGGTGATGTTTTTTGACATGATGGACTTGTAAATAACCATATTAATTGATGAAACATATAAAATAATTTATATTTTCTCACTTATATTATAAGGGGTGATGAAATTAATATGAAATTTATGGTAATTTTTAATTGAGGTGATGTTCTTGTTAGTCTCCATAAGGTATTGGATTTTGGAAATTTTTGTTTTTAAGAAAATAGGGTTTTGAAAAAGAAAACTTCCTAAAAGGAGTGATGAATGAATGGTTTTATGAGTTTTTTCATATGAAGTTGATCATGGATCCAATGGTTGAAATGGATTTAGATTTTTGGAATTATTTTCCATATGGAATTTTGATAATGGGATAATTTTTTGTTAAGGGTCCATATAGGTTAGGGGATTTGGTTATTTTGGTTTAGATATAAATCCCCTTAGATTCCATGTTTTATTTTAAAAACTTACGGAGTTTGGTTTGAGAAATTTTTTTGAAAATGTTTTTTCAAAAATTATGCAATTTGTTCTAGTGAGAATTGGTTTTTTTTTTGTTTTATGTATTAGTTGAGGATGTCTTGGATTCTTGATTTCTTTGTTTAACTCATGTGATGAGGTTGCTAGGAACATTGAGTGGGTTTGAAAGGCACGATGTGATGTGTCTTGGTATAGTATGCAGAGGGAAATTGAATCCTATGTAGCCTGGTTTCTTGGATCATTGATGATGGATCAGGAGAGATCTAGTGGTGGTCTTGTCTGTTTAGGGGTACAACATAGATTATTGTGTGAGATGATGATGGTGGGATCATGGAATTGATGTTTTATGGGAGCCATTATAGTTGGCTCGTGAGATTATTCTCTTCAGAAGATATGTGTGGTGAGATCATAGATGTTTGACATATGTATTGAGAATCCAGATGCGATTCCTGGAGGGTTTGTGGGTTGGACCCGAGTTGTGTGTTTGATGTGATTTTGGTAATTTTTCAGGTTACACTGGTTGAATTGTTTTTAGTTTGGGTTTTCATTTGGAACTAGTTGATATGTTCTATTGGTATGTGATTTATTTATTTCATAACACCACTATTTGGAAACTGGGAATCAGTGGTGGTGGTTGTGTTCTTTTTGTTGGAATTAGTAGATTCCTTGATCATGAAGAGGAGTTCATAGGGTAGTTTAGTTTTTTCTTATAATTTACATGTTCATGTGGAATGGTCAGTGAGTTAAGAATGTAATCCTAGACTCTATGTGATGATAGTCTCATGAGAATGAGTTGGGTTGTGTGATTGGGTTTCACAACAGAAATAAACCATTGTATTCCATTAATATCATATTATATATAAGGTGAGAACACGTGATAGGGTTCCCTATGAATCACTCTTCCCCAGAAGTGGAGAGTGAGTGTTAATAATACTTTTGTAAAAGGTCTCGGTGTGTAAATTCAAGTGTTTATAGGTGACACGTGGTGATGGTTAGTAAACTATTGATGAAGGGTTTTGTGTGTGTCCAATAAAAATGGTTTGGGTTATGGATGAACATGTGTGGTGCTATGGTGGTAGCATGGTGTTGTTTTTAGTTTAGGTTATCTCTCTTGGTGTGGTATCATTGTGATTGATGAGATGCATGAAATCATGGTGGCCCATAGATTTTCGAAAGATATTTGGAAATGTACCTTGGTTATGAAATGTGGAATTTGTTATTGGTCGATCTATTGTGGAATCATTGAATGGAGATTGGTCTATAATAAGAGTTGTTAGGGAGGGTAGATCATTGAGAGGCATGATATACATGTAGTTTTAGGGATTTTTAATGATTTTTCTATATCAAGGATGACATCTATATGAATTAAGAATGATAATCAGTTTGAATTTGGAGTTGGCTTTGAGATAAGGCTGGGTTGGACATGGACATCCATTTCTTATAGTCATATACAGGGCATGGGTTTTTGAGTTCAGCGTTTAGTTCGGTGGATTATGATAATGATAATACTATAGTAGGGAGCATAATACCGATAGTGGGGGTGGATCCCTTGTGTTGGAAGGTTCATTGAGGTGAGGTTGGACATGGAAGATCGGTATAACATCAAGATTATAGTGCGTGGGTGAAATCGAGTATGCCTAGTTCCTTAATAAATATCAACTTCATAGTTTGGGTGTGGTGTTGATTGGATTCAGTGCATTGGAATCAAGATTAGGGTGGTTTTGGAATGATCTGAGTGTGATTTAGATCAAAGTTGCATTAATGATTGGGGTGAGAGCATTATCGATAAAATAATCAGTTAGTCATACAACCAAGGGATTACATCAAGAGTTGTGTTTGAGCTTCAGGTTCACTACCTTGAAAATATCATGATTCCTTCAAGTGTATGGCATCTTGACCGGGATATGGTTTGTTGATGCTCCATCATGATATACTGACCATTTAGGGAAGATTTTTATAGATGTATAACTATGGTTTTTCATGGTTTGTACATAGTTAGATTTGAACTATGTTGGGAAAATTTTATTTGATTCAAGAGGTTTGGTCTATGTATCATAACAGAAGCTAATGTGTCTAGGCTCGATGTTGGAGTTGAGCAGCCAAAGTACATTGGGAATTATGATATGGAATATAGTATGTTCTTATTAAATTAATTAATATGGTGGGTCAGGTTATGTGGTTATATATTTATACACCTTATCAATGATTAAAATAGTTATTATGGGGAGTTTATAATGATTCGTGTTGTTACAGGTTGAAAAATTATTGAGGAAAATTGTGTTTTTTAGTTAGTGGCTAGGTTTTGTTGAGAACAGGGTTTCAAAATAAAATTTCAGAAGTTTGAACATATTTTAGGAATGATTTTAAATATAGTGTGTCTCTTAGAGGATTTTTAGTGGATCATAGGAGCCTTGGAAGGGGATGGTGTTATCTAGAAGTAGAAGGTACTACTTCCAAAATGTTGTCGCCATCTAGTGAGGATTTTAAGGGGAAATTAACTATTTTCACCCTTTTTTATTTTAGAGGAGAATCCCCTATTCTCATTTTTGGTTGGGCAAATGAGAATACGGTATAACCCCCTTCTTCCCCCTTGATATTGGGGTGTTTTGGGTGGCGTTTTGTGAGTGATTTCAGGGTAATATTTTCTTTCACTCCTCAACTTGTTCTCTTCCACCGTTCTTCTTTTAATTTTTCTTGGTTTGGTTAGGGTTTGGTCATAGATGATTTGTTTTGAGAATGGGGAAGTCTATGTACCTTGAGGGGACTTTTTAACTCTTAGAAGGAATCATGAGATGTCATAATAAAGTTGTTTTTCACTGTTGATTGTAAGGTGTGTTTCATGATGCATTTTTGAAGGGTTTCTAAATAATTTCAATTAAATTGGCCTTCAATTCAGATTTAAAATTGTTGATTTTTCTTATTATAGACTCAGGGGTGAATTGGGAGTGAAATGCACCTTTTGCCTCATAACTCTTCCATTGTGGGACTACTCGGGGAGTTTTGAACCTATTATTACAATAGGGTTATTTTATTTTAATTAATTGGTTAATTAATTAATTTGGAAATGTTTATAGGTGAGTCAAGTGTTGGAGGACTTATTTAAGGTTGCAATGGACATTGGGTGGTTTTATTGGGACATCGAGTGACTCTTAAGTCATAATTCATGTTTTGTTTTAGTTTTTAAATTTATTATTAATCATCATGATTAATTTATTATGTTTCTTTATGTGACATTAGGCCTCAAGAATAGAGGAGGTTCTTAAATTTGCTCAGTCTGTGAGATGTTGGGATGTTATGTAAAGGATATAGATTTGATTAAAGGTAGGGGGACATGAACTTGTTGTGTCTCATGGTTATTTAGATATTTTTGTTCTTATTTGTCATTAATAATAATTTCTAACACATTTAATGTGTTGTTTATTTTTTTTAATGATGTTTTCTATTGGTATTAGTGTAGAAGGTTAATCTTGAGGAAAGTGATAGACCCTTATAGGGTTATGATAGGTCTAAGGGACCTGGGTGGATGGTTGTATGTGGTACTATGTCTTGAGGGAAAATTTTCCTAATTTTGAGTTAGTGAATTGTGAGAGGGGTTGTACGCCATGTTTTATTTTTCTATGTGTTAACCTTGTTCTTGGTGTGACCCTTCTGAGTGTGTTGGGATGGGTTTGGATAACTGATTATGGACTCCCTAAAACCTACATAGATGGTTCAATGTTCATGGTTAGCCTCCCCAAAGTCCTAGAGGATGGTCAAAATGACTTGATAGAACTCCATGAGTGTGTATTGATGAGTTGGGGTACTTTGATAGGTCATGTACTAAGTGATAGGTGTGGGATATGTGAAATGTGTATCGCTGGGTTCTTGAAATAATTTATTTTTAGAATAATGTTGTGGTAGGTAATGTATGGGTTATGGAATAACATGGATTTTTTTATGGATCTAAAGCAGGTGTGGTATAGGTTGTGGTATTTTGTAGGTCTTGGCACGGTGCTAATATAGGTATGCTTGTTTGTAATGTCATGTTATGTTTTATAGTGGGTGTGTTTCATGGACATAACCACACTCAATATATGTATTTTATTCACACCCACTTGATAATAGTAGCACTCAGTTTGGTTAAGGCACTAGGGATACCTATTGGGTCGTTGGACTCACCCTTTATCCATGTACATTGTGCGGGTTTCAGTGTATGTGGGTAGTCCTTATTGTTTTCTCTTTGAACTTAGGTTTCATATGAATCTAGACTCATGGTATAGGTTAGAAGGGTGTGGAGGCCATGGATACGGTAGTTTAAAATGTGAATCGGGTAATAGGCCATGTATTTATTTTAAGTTATAGTCAGCATGTAATTGTCATTATACCTTTGGTTTATATAATTCCATGTATCTAACTATAATATTATTTGTTTTAAAACATAATATATATAGTTTTATATTTTCTATTTTGGATATTGGGAGACCCATGGGGTTCCCAGTCTTTTATACAGGTTGGTGGGACATTGGATATACAGACAGGTCATTCTAAATTTTTGGTAAACTTCGGCATAAATCAAGGGATTCTCTTTAGAGATCATAGCCTTCCCATGACTACATTAGTACCTCAATACTATTTAGAAACCTCTGGTGCATATGAAGACACACCTGAGTTCATGTGGAAATCACTGGTCAAGTGTTGTTCAGGCGGCCTAGCCTAGGGTGTTATAGGTGATGCCTTTGGAATGGGATGCTTTTACAATTTACTTTTTAATACACTTAGAAATGGGATTTATTTCTCATGATGTGATATTATCAATGAATGGAATGATATATTCATGATAGAATGCCCAAATAATTTTTATTTCCCATATAAATGGGTTCAACTTCCCTGTTTGTGAAACTTCTAAGGTAGTGGGTGAGATTCCTAGGATGAAATGCATAATTATTTGTTATTTTCCTTGGGATTTTGATGGACTAACCATGATGTGATGCTTCTGAGAAAGGGGATATGACACCCAAATAAAAATGGTTTCTCAGGGGATGTAATTACCACTCTTATGATGTGGAATGGGATTTGGAACACTGATATATGTATTTCATGCATGTATATTATAGTATTTTAATATATTGATTCAGTATTTAAATGATTATTCTTACTTATTTGTGAATAGTCTAACTCATTTATTATTGTATGGAATGATACAATAGATAATTGAAAAAGGGGGAAAGAACACTTCCCACCATTACCAAATTGAAGCGGAGTGACATTGTATTATTGAGGATGATCTTGGATCACTTCCAATCCATAGAACAGAATAACCAAGTAAAATGGAGCTTTTAGAGTATAAAAATGACATTATATGTTGTGTAATCATTACACATCAAGAACTAGTGCATGTCGTAAAATATTAGTTCTTCGTGAAAAGGAGTAAATTATATATATGAAAAGTAGACGTGTGTCATGACATGGAAAATATGTGTCATGTAGTGAAACAAGTGATAATGACCAAAAATGCTGATTGTTTTTATTTTGGTACACGTGGTGTAATCACTACATGACATGTAAAAAAGTAGGAACAATATAAAAAAGGCCATATTTGACATATCTTTAATTTTTGACATGTTTTAAAACATGGGGTCCACCCATGACCACTTTTTGAACAATCCTTAATGACATTCAATGTCTCCCAATCCCATATAGACTCTATACATTTAGTTCTATCTTGTTAATATTAAGGAGATCATGGTGACCAAATCATGGATTGAGAAGGTATGATTTGCAGGGTCCCCCTATTTCATCTCTATTTTCATTATTCTTTATTTTTATTTTCTCATTCAATGTTATTCTCTCATCACTAGGATGAGGGGGTAAACATTCCTTATTATAGGGTTATGTAATACAAGGGGGAAGGTGATATTATATTGATTTATTTTCCATTATTCATGTATTTTGTTTTCCAAGGTTTTTTTAAAAAAATAAATTCATTTCCTTTAATTTTTACATTTCCATTAGTATTTGAATCTGAAAGGAACCATAAAATTGTACAAATGAAAATACAAAAAGTGGCATGACTATTTTCAAATTTAGGGGGATCAGGTATAAATATGGTATCAATGGAAACTTGATTCATAGAAACCCTAAATTACTAGACCAAAGGAAATAGAGGATTGCCACATCGGGGAGGGGATACAATGACTATTGGATCTCCCTCATCTTGACTCTGACACTAATCATGGATTAATTAACCTATTTTATATAATCCAATTGCACATGAACCCTAAAATTATAAAACTATGGAATGATTTTTAATTTTTAAATGCACACCACAACACATGATAAAAAAGAAAAGAGGTTTTTAACTTCAACCCCCAACTAGAGAAAAATATATTGAAGAACATGAAAGATACAATCATGGCTTGTGCAGAGTAACATATAGATACTAGAGGAGTTCTTTAAAGAGATATGGGACTACAGACACTCACAGACTATGGGCAGTCATTGAACATATTATTTCAATTGAGAATCCTAACACCCCTTGTTGCATAAAATCATTCTGAGATCAAGCCTATAATAATTTTGATCATCTCATACAGTGTATAATTTAACATACTACCACATGAAGATTCAAACACACATCTTGGAATATTTTGTGATCTCTGTGACACATTACAATCCAATTAAGTTTTAAGTGATGTTGTAAGACTTTGTCTTTTTTTATTCTTATTATGAGAGCAAGATCGAGACTGGATCCAAATCCTACCAACACAATCCATTACTAAATAGGATAAGTTGACTAGGAACTTTCTCACCCACTTCTTTCCACCTTTTAGGTAAATGAACATATGGGTAAAAATTCTAGACATATTTTAATTGAAATAATAATCTCTATATTTTTCTTAGGAATGATATAAATATATGACTCAAAATGCCACTATCATGGTATAGAGCTATTGAAGCTAATCCAAACATTCTGTTGGGGTTTTTTACATGGATACGGGTCAATTCTTTATGTTTTAGCTAGAGGATCATTGATGATGAAGTTTATTAAAGTGAGATGAAACTTGTTAGATGAATTAGAGAGAAATAGTTTTTAGTGGAAAATAGAAGGGGTGAAATAAAAAGTAATTCACGTAGTCAAAAACAATGAAGAGATAGCAGCACGACTAGAATCGTTAAAAAATAAAATGGAAATCAGAATGTTTGAATAGAAAAACCCCAAGGTATGTATATAGAAGATGAAAATTATGATTATTATAATCATGGTAATCAATTTTAGGGTAGTTTTCCTCAACAACAACAACGAAAAGTATATCAAAAAGGGCCACAAGGGTACCAAAAACAAGCACCCTAAGTGGACACATTGATGAGAAAGATTCATATATTGTAAGAGAATTCAGCTACATTCATAACCAAAACTGAGGCAATACTCAAGGGAATATAATACAAATAAATTAACCAGAATTCCGCTTTTCAAAATCTGGAGAATGATGTTTTCCAAATTGTGGACTAGCTCAGAGAGAGACCCGGAGTGGAACTGCCAAGATTCCTTAAAGTAGACCCACATGAATATTTAAAACTTATACAACATTGAAGTGGGAGGAATACACAAGTAAGTGGTATATGATTTAGAGGATAAAACTAGTGAAAATAAGTGAAAAAAGATGATGGAAATAACAAGGAAGAAGTGGTTGAAGAAGCTGAAGAACTAACTCGGTAGAAAACGAATGGTACAGGTAAAGAACAACACACAAGTAAGTAAGTCTCTAAAAGAATTTAAAAACTTTAAAATTAATATACCTTTTTCAAAGGATCTCTCATATATTCCAATATATGAAAAAATCATGAAATAACTGGTAACCAACAAAAATAGGATGCAATAAATTATCACAATTCCACTCACATGGGAGTGTTTGATGATGGTATCAAGTCATATATTGAAAAAATAAATGTGATATAGGTAGTTTTTAAATTATCATATTTATCAAATATAAAAAATGTATAAATTATTTGTGTGAATTAGGTTTGAGTATCAATATCATGTCATGCACAACATTCAACAATTTGGTATTGAAAGTGCTAAATACAACAAGAGTTTGACTTCATCTAGAATAATCAATAGTAAAGTACCCTCAAAGAGTCATTGAGGATATCCTGATCAAATTTGAAAAGTTTATCATGTCTGTGGACTTCTTAGGGATTTATATGGAGGAGGAGAGAAATCCACTCATTCTAGGGAGACTATTTTTATCTGTTGAGCATGCACTGGTCAACATCCGAAGTATAGAACTCAATCAAAGAGTTTGTTGTGATAAATTAAGTTTTAACATCCACTAGGAAATGAAGAAATACAATTTCTGAGAGGAAAAAGAGTTTGGAGAAAAAAATATACCTAAATCTGACAGTGCCACTTGAAGTAGAGTGGTGCAAGAGTTAGCTTCTACTGTGAAAGAGGATGGTAAACTAATAAAGAAAGTGAAAATAAGGACCAAGATCACTAACACTAGAGGAGAGACTGACTCTACTATATTTGAGAAAGGATAATGGGTATGGATGGTGCATGAAATTCCATTTTGTTCATTGGGATTGAAGAATAAATAGTGGATCAAACTGGTGAAGATTAAGCAAGTAATATAATCAAGAAGAATTAAGTTGTTTAGTGAAGAAGAACATGGAATGACCTATATAGGTAGGATTCAACTGAGACCATTTATGGACCCCCACCAGGTACAAAATTTTTAATAATACTTCATGTGACCAATATATAAATGTGGTAATGTTGATCCAATTATGGTAAACAAAAGTTCTTAAGGGAGGAATCCTGATTTTTTTGTATTGTTCATTATTTGGTATTTTTGGTGTGCATTCTCTCCCTTCAAATATATGAAGATTAATTGATAATGGAATGTGATTTCACTTGATCATATTTAAATTTATGTACCATCAAGACCCAATCTGGTATTAAGAAATAGAAAGTACAAGAGGAAGCTATAGGACAATTACATATCGTGATAGAAATACACATCATGAACTAGTATAGGAAAAACATGTATATAAAACTTAAAACAAATACTCAAAAGGGGATTAATAATTTCAATAATGAATCTTTCTACTTTATTTCCCACATTCAACATTCATAGTTCCTTATTTCCAATTACATGTCACATATTTTATTATCTCATTAAATCTACTGAACTAGGATACATAAACTGCTTAGGACAATTATCATGCCCTAAATTTAGATTTATTTATTAATAAATTTGAGTGAGAAAAATGGAAAAATAATAAATATATATGAGAATGTGGATTATGATTTAAAAAATAATGATTTGAGGATAATTCTCATCATTTTAAATGAAATTTTTCTAAGATTTTTTCATGCTATGAATTTCTGATATTTTCATTAATTGATTTTATTATTAGTTTTCATTACCATAAGTGATTGTACCAACCCTTTATCTCATTCCTAATATATCCTCTGAGCCTAATATTTCTCATTGTTTCTATAGTATATTTCTTGTGAAACTCGAGAATTATTTCTTCTAAAAAATTATTTTCATCTTATCAAAGCTATGATTGAACATAATCACTTTTAATATGATTGAGAAATCATTTTGTACCCTGTATCTTGAGACCCAGCTTATACTAACCAATTTTGAATATTGTAGAATCCATGAAAATAATTTTTAGGAAATGATCTATGTTACAATCCCATATCAACCTTTCCAAATTACTTGTAAGTATTTTTCATGATGATCAAACATAATAGTGGGGGACATGGTGACTAGTATAAGGGGTGGAAATTTATTAATGAATACTTAAAGGGGAAATTTCATGAGATTTGGGTAAGGTGAATTCATTGATGAAGAAATCACCTAAATAAATCTAAAACTTGTTATACAAAATGAATAGAAATAGTTTCTAGTGGAAAAGATAAGGGATGTAACAAAATGTTGTTCAAACAATCAATAATAATGACAAGATAGTGGCACATCTGAATTCATTAAAAAGAATATGGAAATCATAATGGGCAATAGAAAAACCCCTAAGGTACATATATATAAGATGATAATTATTATGATTACAATCATGGTAACCAATTTTAGGTTTATTGTCCACAACAACATCAAGCATAAGGATATCAACAAAGGTCACAAGGGTACCAAAAAAAGTAACCCCCAGGTCCCATGCTGACGAGCTAGGTCCATACATTGGAAGAGATATCTACTAAATTCATGACTAAAATCAACATTTAACTAAAGGGAATAATGGAAGAATAAACTAACCCAAATTCTGTATTGTGGATTATTGATCATCAATTTGACCAAATTGCTAACTAGCTCAAAGAGACACATAAGGAGCACCGCCATGATTCTCTAAAGAATGCCCACATGAAAATTTAAATTTTTTACTTATTATAATGTGGTTAAAAAACATAAGGAAGTTGTATATAATTTATTGGACAACAGAAATTGGAAACAATTGAAAAGGAAGTTGAAAATAGAAAGAAAAAAAGTAGATGAAAATCTGAATAAGAATTACCTTAGTACAATCTAAGGATGACTTTTTGAGAAATAATGGTGAAAGTAAAGAACAACGTGTAGAAAGGTAAGTTTCTAGAAAAAATTAAAAATATTAATATTAATATACCTTTTATAAAGTATCTTGTGAACATGACCACTTATGAGAAATTCATGAAAGAGCTGGTAACCAATAAAAAGATTTTGGAAGAGATTGGAACCATTCACCTCACACAAGAATGTTTGATGGTGGTATCAAGTTACCTTCTTAAAAATAAACATGATCTTGGTTTCTTTTAAATTCATATCTTTATAAATGTTAAAAAAATGTGGAAAATATTTGTTTGAATTAGGTTTTAGTTTAAATATACTTTTATACACAACATTGTTGAACTTGGGACTAGAAGTCATGAAGCCCAAAATATTTTCAATTCAATTAATAGACTCAATAGTGAAGTACCCATGAGGATTCATCAATGATATCCTGATCAAATTTGACAATTTTATCCTTCATGTGGAGTTCTTAGTAATTCATATAGAAGAAGATGAAAAACCACTCATTATGGGGATACCATTTTTATCCATTATATATGCACTCATCAATTTCCAAAGTGTAGAAATCTGTCTCAGAGTTGTCTATGTTCAAGTAAGTTTCCACATCCATTGGGAAATGAAGAACTATGATGTGTTAGGGGACAAAGATTTTATAGAAGAAAATACACTTGAAGTTGTTGGTGCCTCTAAAAGTAAAGAGGTATACAAGTTAGTTACTGGTGTGAAAGAGGATGCTCAGCTAAACAAAAAATAGAATTTGATAACCAAGATCATGGACACCGATGGAGAGAATGACTCCACTACATTTGAGGATTGACAAAAGGTATGGATAGTATATAAACATCCATTTAGTTCAGTATTTAGGAAGATATGGTGGATCATTCTGGTTGAGATTAAGAAAGTACCACCATCCGGAAGAATTAAACTGTTTAGAGAAGTAGAACAAGGGCTGACCTATGTGGATATGACACAAATGAGACCATTTATAGACCCCTAATTAGTACAAAATTTTCAATCATACATCATGTCAAATGAATGTAAAGTATGTAAGGTTGATTTAATGAGGGTAAACATAAGCTGTTCCATGAGGCAACTTGAGTTTTTTGTATTTTCTTTATTTGGTTTTTCAATACACATGCTCTCGCTTCAAATATTCCAAAATTCACTGATAATGGGCCATGATTTCACTTATTCATGTTTAAATTTTAGGACCATAAAGACCCAATTCGGTAGTAAGCAGCAAAAATTACAATAATAAGCTACAAGAAGATTGCATGTCATGAGATAT
Source organism: Viscum album (assembly GCA_963277665.1). Classification (NCBI taxonomy): domain Eukaryota; kingdom Viridiplantae; phylum Streptophyta; class Magnoliopsida; order Santalales; family Viscaceae; genus Viscum; species Viscum album. Next base: position 1,500,645,125 of record OY728142.1, on the reverse strand, counting down.
GTTCATGTTGTGAACTGGTACATGAAAAACAAGTACAGACAACATCAAAGAAATAATGAAAAGTGAAGTAAACATTTAAATATTGAATTTTTATAATTTATTCCCCAAATTAAACTACCAACACTCAAAAGGGGAGTAATCATTTGATATATTTTATTTTTTATGAAATTCATTTGGGTGTTTTTCCACATCCCTAAATTCCCAAATCAATCATTTTCTCTATCATTAATGAAAATTGTGTAATTGGAGAGGGAGTGATAATTTCAATGAATTGAATACTGAATGGTCCTCACCATGACCATTGGGTGTAATTTACACTATTTTTTATTTTAGTTATGACTTACCAATTTAATAAAAACCTAATGTGACATTATTATTATGAAATGGGAACATCAGTGATTTGGGGTAATTTACCAAGACCATTGGAAGAGATGTTGGATATATTCAAAACCAAAATCTAGGATATACTCAAGGTAATAAAAGAATAATTAAATCGCCAAAATACTGCATTATAGACTCTATATAAATAATTTGGCTAAATTGTGGACCATCTCAGAGAGAGGCCCAAAGGAGCATTTCCAGGTTTACCTAAAGTACACTCACGAGATGATTTAAAAACTATAATACTTTTAAGTGGGAAGAAAACATAAGGAATAGGTATAGAATTTACAAGACAATAACTAATGAGTGAAAGTGAAAAAGATGTTTAAAATAGCAAGGAACAAATAGATAAATAAATTGAAGAAGAACCACAATAGTCCAAGCCAAGAATTCATTTTCCAACAAAAATGGTGAAAGTAAAGAACAATGCACATAAAGTTAAGTTTCTTAAACACTTTACAAATATTCATATTATTATTCATTTTGTAGAGGTTCTCACAAACATGATGACCTATGAAAAATCCATAAAAGATTTGGTAACCAACAAGATGAAGCTGGAAGAGATTGGAACCTTTCTACTCACATGATAATGTTTGGTAGTGGTATATAAGAACCTCTTTAAAAAGTAATGTGATCTGGGTAGCTTTTAAATTTCCATCTTTATCAAAGTTAAAAAAAATTAAAATATTTGTGTGAATTAGGTGTGATTGTTAATATCATTTCATTCACAACATTCAGTAATTTGGGACTAAAAGGCCTAAAGACCATAAGAGTTTCACTTAAGTTAGTAGAATCAATAGTGAAATATCCTAGAGGACTCATTGAGGGTATCCAGATCAAATTTGAAAATTTTTTATTCTTATTGTTGGATATAGAATAGTATTGAAATACAATCATTATATGAAGTCCATTATTAGCCACTTGGTTTTCACTGATTGACGTCTAAAGTAGAGAAACTCTTTCTGGGATTTGGTTGTGATCAAGTGTAACATCCCAAGTAAGTAATGAATAATAGATATTTTTATCTATTTCTATTAATGAATTAGATAGTGTTTTAGAGGTTTAAAATGAGAATAAACCCAATCTTAAGCATGGAATACACTAATATTTTTAAAAGATTATTTTACTGCCTTTTGATGGAAAACCATTTTAAATCAAACTTTTGACAATTTTATAAGCTTTATTTCTCTAAATAATATTATTCTTTATGATTGGGACATTGAAATTTACATTGGATAATTTTTTGGTATTTTTCTGACAATGTTCATTTTTTAATGAATAGTGGAAAATACTGCATTTTACATCAAAACTGCCTTTTCATATAATTTAATTATATGATTAGATTATCTTTTGAATTGGTTTTAAAGTTTAATTAGAATATATTTTTACTATTTAATCCAATAGTGGACATTTTAATTAATTTCACTTTGAAATTGGACTTAAACTAGTTTCAATCTTTTGATACTTATTATTTCATAAAAACACGCTATTTGCTCTGACCGCGGGAATTAATTATTAAATTAATTAATGTAACTTATATTTTTTGAATTTTTTAAAATAGACACCATTTTTGAATTCAGAATTTCAAATATAGCTTAGGGTGAAGTTTTGGTATTTTTCTGAAAAACTACAATTTTTTATGAATAGTGAAACCACTAAGTGGTACTTAAAAAAACTGGTTTTTCGTTTAAATGAAATTTTACCACCTCTGTGTTTTTAATTTCAAAAATCCGACATACATGTTTGTAATTATGAAGTAAAATGTGGTTCAATGGGATTAAAATAATTCTTTGGTGAATAGTAACATTTAAGTTTTTAATCGCGATTAGAGGTAATTAGTGCAATTTAAGGCAAAAATGATATTATAATAAAATGAAAATACCTAGAAACATGTCCTACCCTTATTGGATGTGTCATGGACGACCAAGACAATCCATGGGTCAACTTTCGGACCCCATGGAGCCACTTTGGAAGGAAAATTACATTAATATCTTTTTATTTAATGTTAAAGTAAAAATGTCACAAACATGAGTTGTTTTACTAAAACAATTTTTAAATGGGGTTATACAAGTCATCATTTTGACTATAAATATTCATTAGAAAGATAAAAAATATTTCCTGCATCATGATATATTTTTTATAATTTCTAGACATTAAATAAATTATATTATTTATGACATAATGATGATGCAGCGATTACCTCATTATTTAACAATTTAAATAAAATGAAAATATAATGTAAAATCTCAGACATAAAATTGTAAAAACCTATATGATGGGTGGATTTCGAACCCTTATCACCTTATCCTCTAAATTTATAATTGTGGGACCTTTTTTATCCGAAAACCATTTTCTAACAAAGTATCTTTTCTTAACATTCCAAGAGTGCCCCTCCTCTCCTCTTATAAAAGTCCCCCACCTCTACCACCTTACCCACACTTCCAAAGCCTTTGGCTTGGACAAACCCTGACCATTTTGTCTCTCCACATCCCTATCTAAATATTAGAAGCCTCACTTTGGGAGGATGTCTTCCAAAGGAATCCTTTGATCTCAAATCAATAAGAGTTGCCCGATTTAAAGGTAGTGTCTTCTCTTGTGTTCTTACGTTTTATTTTCCTTCTCCAACCCCCTAAACTCTTTTTATTCATTTCTTTTGTACCAACACCAGTATCTTAAATATACTAGGATTTTGTTATAATAAGGATTCAAGCTACACTTACACACACCTACATCTAATAGTTGAGGAACGTACTCTTTCTGTGGATGGCGAATTTCTGTCTCACGAAACGATGATTGTTCAATATTCTTTTAACACCTTCAAAAGTGGCCATTAAGATGACACGATATTTATATATGATATATAATATGTTTATGTTTTAATTAAGCTTCTGTATTTTTCATTTATGTCATACCTTTATGGTTTCCATTATGGGTAAACGCGATATCTTCAATTTAGGATGTGCGGACTACCGCCCCCTCAATGTGATTTGATTCGTTAATGCCATATGTGGGAAGTATAAAGGATGTAATTAATGATATTATATATTATATTATAATGAAATTATAATATACCTTTATATCATTATGATTCCATTCCATAAAATACGAAATATAATTGAAAGTAGTGTTCATACATACGTATGGCTTACCGTCTCCATGAATGGTGCATTTCATTTCTTACCTCTAAACGTTATGTAATATTGTAAATGCATGTATATACTGGATATATATGATATATATGATATCTACATCAAGAGTATAACTCTGGATATAATGGATACATGAAAAACTTGTAATTATAAAGAGTTTATTTTTTACTCAAGTACCAATGATCGATAAAATGACCGTTATTAACTTAAATAATTACATAGTGTTCATGACATGGTAATAAGTGATATAAAGGGAATAATGAACTTTAAAAAGGTTCTTAACCAAGTAGAAATTAACTCTTGTTTATTATTCAGGTGGTTAAAAAACGATCGAGTCAAGTCGGACCCGAGGTATGGGACTTCGTCTCAATCTCCTTTCATTGAGGCATATTTTGTTTTATACACAACCTTCTTTTATATGGTGTATATACCCCTTTGACTTTTATGTTTATCCAAAAGGAATATTTTTATACGAAGCGTTTTACTAAATGACAAAAGGGAATGTTTTTGTCGTATGTATGCGGCGACAACGACTTCTCCGCCGCCGTGACCATTATTTGAGTTTTGGCTTCCTCTACAAGCCATACCTTTTTTTAATGAAAAATAAATACCATGTTTTAATTTTCTTATATTTTTGTATTGAAAATAGTTTTCATAATGTTTTTATTATATCAATGTGTTGTATTGATATCTTGTGATTGAACTATGGAAATGTTATGTTTCCTTTATGCATGTTTTATGTGATACGATTATGTTATAGTTCTTGGGAATTGTTATGAAGACAGGTGATTCCGTGATAAACTAAGGGCGGGTGAGCCCGATATAGCTCTCCAATGCATTGGGTAACGTGAAGGAGTTAAATGTTAAGGTTTCTCCGAAGAGATTTAGGGAATATATTGTGATGGGTATTCCAAACGTAACCAAGAGGGTTACTCCCTATGTAAAAATGTTATGAATTCCTCAAGTTACCTTTATGTCTTGTGATTTCTATGATTTATTCATGATTTGATGAGGTATGTTAAAGTGATTATGTTTTATGAGTATAGTATGATTTCATTGATTCTTGTGTATACATGTACTCATGTTTACTTTCCATATTTTTATATCCCTTACTGATCTTTTTATGATCATCCCAAGTTTTTGAAATGTTTTTCACAGATCAAGGCAAGGGTATATGATATGATGATAGTGTCAAGGAAATGTCAAGAAAGAATCCATGTTTTATTTTAATTATGTTTCCATTGATGGTAAAAATGAATACTATCTTTTATGTAACCACTTTGTTTAAATGTGGAATGTAATGCAAGTTTTATGATCTAATTCTCTAGAACTCTAAACCTGAAAAGATCCTCTATGTGAATTATTCATTTAATTCAATATTAAGTAAGGTTTAAGGCCGGGGCCTTATAGTTGGTATCAGAGGTCGGTTTAGATAACTTTAAGAGTTATAATTCTATTAAATAATTGTCCAAAAATATTTTTTTATGGTAAAATTGAAATGATATAGCATTTGAAGATTACCAGGTTGCTTCATCTAAGACATGTTTGTTCAAAATGGTTTTCCACAGAGGAAACAGGGAAGCAGTGCTAGGAAGGCATACAGAAGGAAATAACCTTCCGAATCAACATCCTAAGATGGTCGGAATTGGAACTGAATAGTTTTTTGCAGTAATGGCACAGTTGACTCAAGCGATAAATGGTGGCAGTATCCATGCACGAGATCAGCCAGATCAACCGCATAGGAACATGTCAGTGGTGGAACATTTCATGAGGCAACATCCCCCATCATTCAGAGGATCATCTGACCCTGTGATAGTTGAAGGGTGGATTAAAGCACTGGAGAAGATTTTCGATTTCATGGGGTGTTCAGACAATCAAAAGGTTAGTCTTGTTATTTACCATTTGGATGGTGAGGCAGATCAGTGGTGGTCGATGGTTAAAAATATCAGGTACGCTGATGAGATTGATTCTCTCGACTGGGATGAATTCAAAGGTATGTTTCTTGATAAGCATTTTCCTAAGGATGTTCGACTAAGGATGGAAAAACAATTCCTGGAATTGAGGCAAGAGGAGGACTCAGTGGATGCCTATGAAGAAAGGTTCACTCGATTGGAAAGGTATGCTCCAAATTTTATCCAAGACCTTGATAGTAAAATCAATCATTTTTACTCAGGATTAAAGCCAAAATATCAAAGGGCTTTAGCTTCTCGCGAGTTCAAGAGTTATGAAAAGCTTGTTCGATGTGCTGAGAAGGTGGAAATGGAGTTTTCTGATGATCAAGTGTTCTATAAAAACCAGCAGAAGAAGAGACCGAGGTGGCAGGAGAAAGGGAATAATTCTTCAAAAAAGTTTGATGGTAAGAAAACTAAGTTTCTAGTTTCTGATAAATGTGGTAAAAGGCATGTCGGGGAATCTCTTCTGAATTCTGGAAAGTGCTACTGATGTGGTAATATGGGACATAAGTCTCATTATTGCACTGAAAAAGATCATGGTGAAGGTAAGACCAAATTTGATTTACAGATAGTGAAATGTTTTAAGTGCAATGAGATGGGTCACTATGCAAACGAGTGTCCGACAAAGAGCTCGAGTGATGGGAAGCAGTTATACTACAAGCAGAAAGGGGTGGTGAAATCCTTTGCAACTACTTCAGTAGATGTTGGGCTATAAAATGAAGTTGTATCAGGTACTTTGTTTGTTTTTTTAGATTATTCCAGTGTGTTGTTTGATTCGGGGTCTACACATTCTTTCATCTCTGAAACCTTTTCTAGTAAAATGGGAATACCATCTCAAGAAATGACTCCTGAACTTGTGGTAAAAACACCTGGGTGAAATGTTGAGGCAAAAAGAATTTATGATAATCTTCTTATCCTTATCTGTGGAAAGAACCTACTTGTGAACCTTATTGTTTTACCTCTAGTAGAGTTTGATGTTATCCTGGGTATGAATTGGATCTCTATTTACCATGCTAAGATTGAATGTAGAGCTAAAGAAGTTTCTTTTCAGAAAGACTTTCAGTTTGTGTACAAGAATGAACCGTTACTATTTATGACTTATCAAGAGGCCGAGAAACTTGTAAATGATGGAAATGAATGTTACCTTGCACACATCATTGAAAATAAAGGAACTATTCAGATTAATAATGTGCCAGTGGTAAATGAGTATCCTGATGTTTTTCCTGATGAGTTTCCTGGAATAATACCAGATTGGGAAGTTGAGTTTACTATTGACTTAGTTCATGATGCTAAGCCAATTTCAAAACCCCCTTATCGAATGGCTCAAAATGAACTTTTAGAGTTGAAGGAGCAATTGAAAGATTTATTAGATAAAGGTTTCATTCGACCTAGAACATCACCATGGGGTGCTCCTGTTTTATTTGTTAAAACTAAAGATGGTTCTATGAGACTTTGCATTGATTATTGAGCCTTGAATAACATCACTGTTATGAAAAAATATCCTTTGCCTCATATCGATGATTTGTTTTATCAGCTCCAGGGAGCTCAGTATTTTTCAAAGATTGACCTGAGATCGGGGTACCATTAGTTGAAGGTAAAGCAGATATTCTGAAGACCGCATTCCGTACAAGATATGGCCATTATGAATTTGTAGTAATGCCTTTTGTGATAACCAATGCACCTACTATATTCATGGACTTAATGAATATAATTTTCTATGAGTTCTTGGATAAGTTTGTGGTTGTTTTCATTGGTGATATTTTGGTGTTTTCTAAAAGTAAAGAAGAGCATGAAAGACATTTAAGGGTTATTTTTCAAACCTTGAAAGAAAAGAAATTGTATGGAAATTTCAGCAAGTGTGAGTTTTGGTTGCAACAAATTTCTTTCCTTGGTCACATTGTTTCTAAAGATGGGATAATTGTTGATCCTGCAAAAACAAAGGTTGTGGAAGAATGGAAAAGACCCACAACTGTAACTGAGATTCATAGTTTCCTTGGTTTGGCAGGATATTACCGAAGGTTTGTTAGAAATTTGTCACGGTTATCTAGTCCAATGACTAATCTAACTCGGAAGGGTGTTAAGTTTATCTGGACAAAATAATGTGATGATTGTTTTGAGGAATTGAAAAGAAGATTGGTGAATGCTCCAGTTTTGGCACTACCTTCCAGGAATGGTGAGTTTGTTATCTACAGTGATGCTTCATTCAAGGGACATTGTTGAGTCCTAATATAGAATGATCAGGTAATTGCTTATGCTTCTTGACAGTTTAAAACTCATGAGGTAAATTACCCTACACGTTATTTGGAATTAGCTTCTGTTGTTTTCACTTTAAAAATTTGGAGGCATCATTTGTATGGAGTAAAGTGTGAAATATATACCGATCACAAAAGTTTAAAGTATATATTCACTCAGAAATAATTAAACATGAGATGGAGGAGATGTCTAGAATTAATCAATGATTATTATTGTACAATTCATTACCATCTGGGAAAAGCAAATAAAGTGGCTGATGCTTTGAGTCAAAAAATTAATGCTTCATTAACAATGTTGTGTTTAGAACGTGATCCTTTGGTTAAGGATTTTATGAACTTTGGCATAGAAGTTTTTGGTGCAGGATGTTCTTCTATTTTGTTTCAGGTATCAGTTAATTCTTCTCTATCAGACAGAATCAAGCAAGCACAGAAGCAAGACAGTGAGTTGCAGAAAAAGGTAGAGCTGGTTCCGAAGGGTAAGTGTCCTGAATTCAACATTGATAATGATTGTGTTTTGAGATTTGGGAAGATATTGTGTGTGCCTTGTGATTCATAGTTGAAGATAGAGTTGTTATGTGAAGCTCATAGTTCTCCGTTTTCAGTCCATCCTGGCAGTACTAAGATGTACAAAGATCTGCGGGAGTATTACTGGTGGGATGGAATGAAAAGAGATATTGTTGATTTTACTATAAAGTTTTTGACTTTTCAGCAGGTTAAAGCAGAGTGGAAGTTACTGAAAGAGATGCTTCAGCCCTTACCAGTGCCAGAGTGGAAATGGGAGAATATATCCATGGACTTTGTTGTGGGATTACCGAGGACATCTCGAGGTAATAATGAAATCTGGGTTATTGTTGATCGATTGACTAAATCTGCTCATTTCCAACCTATTCGAGATACATTCTCTCTAGATAAACTTTCTCGATTGTATCTTAAAGATATATTCAGGTTGCATGGAGTTCCCCTCTCCATTGTATCTGATCGTGATCCCAGGTTTACCTCTATCTTTTGGAAAGGCCTTCAGAAGTCATTGGGTACTGAATTAAATTTTAGTACAGCTTTTCATCCGCAATCAGATGGGCAGTCAGAACGAACAATTCAGACCTTGGAGGATATGCTACGAGCTTGCTCTATGGATTATTAGGAAAGTCGGGACCAACATCTTTCTTTGTTTGATTTTTCTTATAATAACAGTTTTCATTCCAGTATACAGATGGCACCATTTGAGGCGTTATATGGGAAGCGGTGTCGAACTCCAGCTTTCTAGGATGAAGTGGGTGAAAGGAAGTTGATGGGACCATAAGTGGTAGAAGAGTTGGTAGAAAAAGTTCAGCTGATACAGAAACACATGAGAACAGCTCAAAGTATGGAGAAGAGTTATGCAGACAACAGGAGTAAGGATCTCTCTTTTGAGGTAGGTGATCATGTTTTTCTCAAAGTCTCATCATGTAAAAGTGTGATGCGATTTGGTAAGAAAGGAAAGTTGAGTACAAAGTTCAATGGACCATATGAAATTATGGAGAGAGTTGGATCAGTTGCTTACCAAGTGGCTTTAACTCCGATTTTATCTCAGGTACACAATGTTTTTCATGTTTCAATGTTCAGGAAGTACATGCCAGATCGATTTCTTGTTTTGAGTCCAGAGGTAGTTTAGCTGGAAGAGAACCTATCTTATAAGGAACAACCGGTCTAGATTCTTGACCACAGGGAGCAAGTGTTACGGAATAAGGTGATTCATCAGGTTTAGGTTTTGTGGAAAAACCACATGATTGAAGAGGCAACATGGGAATCTGAAAATGCAATGAGGGATAAATACCCCCACTTATTCAATAAGTAAATAAATTGCGGGGACACAATTTTCAAAAGGGGGGAAGGATGTAACATCCCAATTAAGTAATGAATAATAGATATTTTTATCTATGTCTATTAATGAATTAGATAGTGTTTTAGAGGCTTAAAATGAGAATAAATCCAATCTTAAGCATGGAATACAATAATATTTTTAAAAGATTGTTTTACTACCTTTTGATGGAAAACCATTTTTAAATCAAACTTTTGACAATTTTATAAGTTCTATTTGTCAAAATAAAATTATTCTTTATGATTGGGACATTGAAATTTACATTGGATAATTTTTTGGTATTTTTCTAACAATGTTCATTTTTTAATGAATAGTGAAAAATACTGCATTTTACATCAAAACTACCTTTTAATCTAATTTAATTATATGGATAGATTATCTTTTGAATAGGTTTTAAAGTTCAATTAGAATATATTTTTACCATTTAATCCAATAGTGGTCGTTGGAATTAATTTCACTTTGAAATTGGACTTAAACTAGTGTCAATCTTTTGATACTTATTATTTCATAAAAACACGCTATTTCCTCTGACAACGAGAATTAATTATTAAATAAATTAATTTAACTTATATGTTATTAATTTTTTAAAATAGACACCATTTTTGAATTTGGAATATCAAATATATCATAGGGTGAAGTTTTGGTATTTTTCTGAAAAACTTCAATTTTTGATGAATAGTGAAACCACTAAGTGGTACTTAAAAAAACTGATTTTTCATTTAAATGAAATTTTACCACCTCTGTGTTTTGAATTTCAAAAATCCGACATACATGGTTGTCATTAGGATGTAAAATTTTGTTCAATGGGATTAAAATAATTTTTTGGTTAATAGTAACATTTAAGTTTTTAATCGCGATTAGAGGTAATTGGTGCAATTTAAAGAAAAAATTATATTATAATAAAATGAAAATACCTAAACACATGTACTACCCTTATTGGATGTGTCATGGCCGACCAAGACAATCCATGGGTCAACTTGGGGACCCCATGGATCCACTTTGGTAGGAAAATGACATTAATATCTTTTTATTTAATGTTAAAGTAAAAATTTCACAAACATGAGTTGTTTTACTAAAACAATTTTTAAATGGGGTTATACAAGTCATCTTTTTTACTATAAATATTAATTATAAATCTAAAAATATTTCGAACATCATGATATATTTTTTATAATTTTTATAAATTAAATAAATTAAATTATTTATGACATAATGATGATGCAGTGATTACATCATTATTTAACGATTTAAATAAAATGAAAATAAAATGTAAAATATAAGACCTAAACTTGTCAAAATCCTATTGTATGGGTGTATTTCGAACCCTTATCACCTTATCCTCGAAATTTATAATTTTGGGACCTTTTTTATCCGAAAATCATTTTAAAACAAAGTATCTTTTCTTAACTTTCCAAGAGTGCCCCTCCTCTCCTCTTATAAAAGGCCCCCACCTCTACCACCTTACCCACACTTCAAAAGCCTTTGGCTCGGCCAAACCCTACCCATTTTTTCTCTCCACATCCCTCTATAACTCTTAGAATCCTAAATTTGGGCAGAAGGCTTTCCAAGGAAGCCTTTGAGCTCAAATCAAAAAGAGTTACCCAATTTAAAGGTAGTGTCTTCTCTTGTGTTCTTATGTTTTATTTTTCTTCTACAAATCCCTAAAATCTTTTTATTCATTTATTTTGTAACAAACCCAGTATCTTCCATATAATAGGATTTTTTTTATATGAAGGATTCTAGCTACAATTACACACACCTACATCTAATGGTTACAGAACATACTGTTTCTGTGGATGGAAAATTTCTGCCTCATGAAATGATGATTGTTCTATATTCTTTTAACACCTTCAATGGTGGCCATTAAGATGACACTATATTTATATATGATATATAATATTTTTATGTTTTACTTAAGAATATGTATTTTTCATTTATGTGATACCTTTATGGTTTCCATTATGGGTAAACGCGATATCTTCATTTTAGGAAGTGTGGACTACCGCCCCCTCAAAGTGATTTGATTCGTTAAAGCCATATGTTGGACATATAAAGGATGTAATTAATGATATTATATATGATATTATAATGGAATTATAATATACCTTTATATCATTATGATTCCATTCAATAAAATACGAAATTGAAATGAAAGTAGTGTTCATGCGTACGTACAACTTACCGTCTCCATGAACGGTGCATTTCATTTCTTACCTCTAAACGTTATGTAATATTGTAAATTCATGTGTATACTTGATATATATGATACATATGATATCTACATCATGAGTATAACTCTGTATATAATGTATACATGAAAAACGTGTAATTATAAAGAGTTTATTTTTTACTCAAGTACCAATGATCGATAAAATGACCGTTATTAACATAAATAATTACATAGTGTTCATGACATGGTAATAAGTGATATAAAAGGAATAATGAACATGAAAAAGGTTCTTATGCAAGTAGAAATTAACTCAAGTTTATTATTCCAGAGGATAAAGAACGACCGAGTCAAGTCGGACCCGAGGTATGGGACTTCGTCTCAATCTCCTTTCATTGAGGAATATTTAGTTTTATACACAACCTTCTTTTATACAGTGTCTAAAGCCCTTTGAATTTTACGTTTATCCAAAAGGAATCATTTTATATGAATAGTTTTACTAAATTAAAAAAGGGAATATTTTTTTCGTACGTATGCGGCGACAACGAATTCTCTGTCGCCTTGACCATTATTTGAGTTTCGGCTTCCTCTACAAGCCATACCTTTTTTAAATGAAAGATAAATACCATTTTTTACTTTTCTTTTATTTTGGTATTGAAAATGGTTTTCATAATGTTTTTATTATATCAATGTGTTGTATTGATATCTTGTGTTTGAAATGTGGAAATGTTATGTTTCCTTTATGTATGTTTTATGTGATACGATTATGTTATGGTTCTTGGGAATTGTTATGAAGACGGGTGATTCCTTGATAAACTAAGGGTAGGTGAGCCCGATATAGCTCTCTAATGCATTGGGTAATGTGAAGGAGTTAAACATTAAGGTTTCTCTGAAGAGATTTAGGGAATATACTGTGATGGGTATTCCAAACGTAACCAAGAGGGTTACTCCCTACGTAAGAATGTTATGAATGCCTCAGGATACCTTTATGTCTTATGATTTATATGATTTATTCATGATTTGATGAGGTAGTTAAAGTGCTTATGTTTTATGAGTAGATTATTATTTCATTGATTCTTGTGTATACATGTACTCATGTTTCCTTTCCATATTTTTATATCCCTTACTGAGATTTTTATGCTCATCCCAAGTTTTTGAAATGTTTTTCACAGGTCAAGGGAAGGGTACATGATATGATGATAGTGTCAAGGAAGTTTCAAGAAAGAATCCATGTTTTATTTTAAATATGTTTCCGTTGATGGGAAAAATGAATACTATATTTTATGTAACCACTTTTTTTAAATTTGGAATGTAATGCAAGTTTTATGATCTAATTCTCTAAAACTCTAAACCTAAAAATATCCTCAATGTGAATTATTCATTTTATTCAATATTAAGTAAGGTTTAAGGTCAGGGCCTTATATCAAGAATGTTTCGACATCCACTGGTTTATCAAAAACTGCGATATGAAATAGGGAAATGAGTTTGGAGAATAAAATACACCAAAATCTGAGGATATCACTATAAAATGAATAGGTACATGAGTTAGTTTTTGTTGTGAAGGAGGATGTTTAATTGAAGAAGAGAGAGAATATGAGGACCTAGATCATTGACACTAGATGATTAAATAAATCCACCACATTTGAGAAAGGACAACAGGTATGGATGGAAAATGGACATCCATTTAGTTCATAAAATTTGAAAAAGAAATGGTGGATCAGTTCAATGGATATTAATCAAGTACTATCATCCATAAGAATTAAGATGTTTAGAGAAGAATAATATGGACCATACTATATGGACAAGAAATAACTGAGACCATTAATGGACCCCTTCTAGGTAAAAAATCATATGTTACATTAGATGAAGATAATGGATGTAAGGTCGAGCCAACAATAGTAAACAAAATTGATTCTAGGAGGAAACCCAAGTTCTTTGTAGTTTCTATTATTTATTTTTTTTGGTGGACATGATCTCGCTTAATATATTTCAAAATTCATTGATTATGTTCTGTGATTTAACTTATTCATGTTTAAATTTTAGTACCTTTAAGACCCAAACAAGAATCAAGCAGTTGGAAGCACAAAAAGAGGTTTCATGATAATAACACATTGTGAACTGATATAGATAGAACTGATATTGCCAAAATCAAATCATAATTCAAAAGGGGAGTAAACATCAAAATTCATTATTTTTCTATTGTACCCCAACATTAAGTTATTTAACTTATTTAATTACTGATTACAAGCTCACATTGGACTCTTTCTTTACTCAATTGAACTCGGAGACATAAATTACCTCGTAAAATTATCATGTCATGGATTTAGATTACTTTATTAATAAATATGAATGATAAAAGTGGGAAAAAATTAATATAGATGATAATGTGGATTATGAGTTGGAAAATCATGATTTAGGGAGCATGTTGATCATTGTAAATGAAATTTTTCTGAGATTTGTTCGTGCTTTGAATTTTTTAAATTTTCATTAATTGATTGAATTATTAGTTTTTATTTCCATCAGTAGTTATCCCAACCATTTTTCTTATTCCTAAGACATCGTATGAGTCAATTTTTTCCCATTATTTCTATAGTATATTTAATGAAAAACATTGGCATGATTTCTACTAGAATTTTCTTTTCATATTATCAAATCCAAGATGAAATAGAATCAATTTTAATATGATTGTGGAAACTTTTGTTATCTCTTATCCTGAGACCCAATTGACACTAATACATTTTAATTTCCTTGTAAGACATGAATATCCTTTTTTTGGAAATGATCCATGTTACAATCTTATCTTATCATTTTTTTCTCCTTCTCTAAATATTTTGCATGATTATCAAAAATAAGAGCAGGGGAGATAGCGACTATTGGAAGGGATGAATGTTTTTTAATGAATAAGTGTGGGGAAAATTTTCATGATATTTGGGGAAGGTGAATTCAATATATTTATTTCACACCCACTTGAAAAATGACAAAAAGAAAATCAAAAAAAGAAAAAAAATGGGTTTTATCTATGAAACATAAAAAATCGTCATTGCTTGACCAGTGATATTATTATAGATATCGAAAATAGTGTCGTAAAGAGATCATTTAGGGTTGGGTAGAGGCAATGATAATTGTGCCTATAAAAAATTTTAAAAAAAAGGAATGAGAAAATAATAATAATAAAACAGGGTGGTTCATTTATTGAATTTCCTCTGTTCATGATCATGTTGTGAGATAATGGATAAATAAGTGCCTTTCATTAAGATATTTATTATTATCATGAAAATTAATTTAGAGACATACCACCTTTATGATATTTATTTATTAAATCATTTACAAACCTACACTAAGCCTTAGATTTGTTTGATCCTAAATAGTGAATCCCTCATGATTACTTATTATTGTACCTTTACACGGTGGATATGTTAGACCCCTTACAAGCCTATGGTAAGTGAAATTTTCTTATAGTATATAAATTACCCTTTTCACTTTTACCTTGAATATGAGAATAAAAATTAATGTGATTAAAATTCAAAATGTTGTGCATATTAATAATGAAATTAAAAATGAAAATGGATTAACAAAAAGGCTTAGTTATTTAAAAATAAGAAAAGAAAAATACATCATTTATTTGTATTCATTGAAAATGAGGCATTGATAAATTTTAAAACCTATGATTCTCAAGATTTTAATTTTTCATTATATTGATATCTTTTTTTAACTGAATTTAAACTATGGTAAGTTGAGCGTCCTTTGTAGTGTGCTGATAGTCCATCCTTGAGGACAAGTATGAATTCACATGTGGAGGTATTTGATATCTGTATTTAATGCATGTATTTTATGCAGTTTTAATATATTTATTTATGTATTTAAATGTTTATTCATTACAATTTTTAAATTATTTAACTCAATTTATTTTTTTTATGGATACAATAGATAATAGAAAAGGATAAAAATGACATTGTGCACTGCTTTTCTTCACTCACGATGTGAAATTGGATTTTTTTGGATGAATATAGAGAAATTCCAAGTTATATAACTGAATAAATGAGGAAAAAATAGTTTTATAGAGAAAAAATAACATTAAACAACATGTAATCATTACACATCATGAACCAGTGAAATTCCTGAGAGGTAGAAACATTGTGAAGTAGAGGAAAGCATCTAGAAGTAAAGTAGACATGTGTCACATCATGACACATATATTTCACACTATGAAACAAATAAAGATTCCCATAAATGTTTCATTTAATTATTTTGGTACGTGTTGTGTAGGATTTATACATGGTGTAATCTCTACATGATTGGTATAAAGTCGAGATAAGATAAAAGAGTCCAAATTTGATTTATCTTCATTTTTTGACATCTTTTAACACCTAAAACCCACCCATGACTACTTTTTTACCAATCCATAATTAAATTTTATGTCTCAAAAGCCCATATAGACTATATAAATTGAGGGTCTTCCTTCTACTAGGTAGGGGATCCTAGAGACCAATGCTTAGAGTGAGAATATCCACTATGTAGGATTATATCCAATTTCATCTTTGCTTTCATTATTATTTCTTTTTCTTTTCTACTTACCTATTATAATATCAATACTAAGATGAGAGGGTAAACCTTACTTGTTATAGGGTTATTTAATAGAAGGGGAAGATTCTATTTTATTTATTTCATTTGCTTTATCAAACACTCTTCGTTTTGGTGACTATTCTCGTATTTTTTGGATAATATTCCCTCTTTTAATGATGTTGTTGGGAAGTTATTATCACTAATATATGATTAATCAATATGATAACGTAATTTAATATTTTAGTCATAATGTGGTGCCCACTTGAATATGATTCCTCAAGGATGTTTTTCCCACTCAGTTATTAAGACATGTCACCAATGTATTGGTGACTATGATATCTTAGTGTCATTATTCCCACTATTTTTTATGTTATAGAAGGTATTTACAACTTATTGGTGATGATTCCATAATGGTATTACATTCCCATTGGTGTTGATTTTGGACGATTTTCCCAGTTGACGATTATTTGATATGTTTAGTGTTTGACCCAAATCTATGTTTGGAGTTGGATTTGTAGTTAATCACAGTGGCATGCTATTTGACTACATTATTTTAATGGTAATGAGTTTTGATAGAATAATATTGTAGATAATAACTTTTTTATGATAACAAAGTGAAGAGAATTTATGAGAAGATACAGTAATACTATGATATTCTAATGGTAATGAGATTTTCTAAAATACTATTGCAAATACTACACATTCAAGGAGAATTAAGTAAAGAGAAATTATTTGAAGATATCAATTTCATATCTGGATGTATTATTATGAGTTATTCTTGAATCGGAATAATGATATGGTTAAATATATTCAAAGTTTCTAAACAGACTAAGTTGAAGAATGTGGGTTGTTACATTCATCACTCAATCCATAGTGAGTAATCATTTCTTTCTTAGGTGAATACAAGTATAATTTAAATTTTACATCTAGATGTTGAAGGATGAATGAAAAAAATAATGATTCAAGTGTAGAATTATTCACACCTAAATTATGTTTATCATGCTACTCTGTTTTTTGAAAAACATTGACTTAACCCTAATCATGAGGAGTTGGTCACCTCTAGAATTATGGGAGAAAGAAGAGTTGATCCAAGAATATAAACATAGAACATAAGTTTTTATAGTTCTCTAGTGTTTTCTAGATATTTTTTCCTAAAAACATGAGGGTAAAAAATTAATGGATCATTATTGTTGTGAGATGTTTCTAGAGTGGATGTTGATGTTGGTTTTTGATAAAGGAAATATTTTCATGCAAGTGAAAAATTTAAGATAAAGGTAACATTTGTTTCACAAAGTTTCACATAAGTTAAGAGTTAAGGTTTCCTCGTTAAAATATGATAAATTAAATTGTTTTGAGAACCTTCTAAAGTTTAAAAAATATGGAGTTCTAGGAAACCATAAAATAATAATGATATTTTCATGATGGTGGGGAGTTGTACGCTAAATTTGACATCAAAACATCGAAGTTATGGGAACCAATAAATTTTTTTGAAAGTTTGGTAGTGTGAAATTAAAATGTGTAAATAGATACCTATGTCTATAAATACTCCCACCCCCCCCCCCACCCCCAAGGTAAGACTCTCAATAATGATCAAGATGATCTTATTTATGAAACAGGTTCATGAAGTAGAGTTTTTTGAATTTATTTCTTATTAAAAGTATTAATTCATGCCTCAATTATGTGAAGAAAGTAACTTGATTCTATTCAGAACAAGTGATATTCATGAAACATTAATGTTGTGAAAAAGTCTGAGTTTCATTAAAAATAAAACATTTCATGAAACTTCATGGAAAAATGTATGTGGATACAAGTTTCACAGAGTTAAAGTTTCAGGAAATATTGAGGTTTCAATAAAGTTAGTAGTTGTGTGAAAAATTATGTTTTGGGGAAAATACATGGGAAAAGGTTAGAGAAATGAATTGAAGCATCATGTTCTTTCAATGGTGATGAAAAAAAGAATTAACATCTACTCAGATATGGAAGTGACATTTAAGTCAATAAAATAAGAAATACATCACCCAATACAATTCATAATGGTGAGGAAGAGGGAGTGTGAATTGGGTGAGGAGTGTACCAACCCTAAATATTGTAACAGAAGTGATATTGGAATAGTTTCACCATTTTAGAATCATTTTTATTCACAAAAACATTGAATATCAAGTGATTATATTCCTACATGATATATAATCAGCCAAAATATGCTGAAATGGCATCAACATATTCTCCTTAAACTATCCCTTCGTGGTGAACCATATAAAAATAACTTTTTCCCATAGATGTTTTACTTTACAAAATATTTTTTATCACTTTGTGAGTTTGATAGGAATGGGTAATCAAGTGATAGTGTGAACACAGAACCTACTAATGTGGGAACATAAGCCTAAAATAAATTTAGCTATAATACAGAGAAAAGTACAAATTTATATGTCTCCCATATTCATCCTTCCCCCTATCAAGGTGTATCTAGTTGCAACATTTAAAGATACCCCAACACAAGCTAAATAAAGTATTCATTATATATGATGTCCTAATATCACTCGTTGGTGTGATGTATTTTAGTTTTATTGTTTCTTCCAGATTTTATATGAATATCATACTGTACATGCACTTTCTTGTTATTAATATGTTAGGGGAACCATTGGTGGTGTCCTATTGAGTTATAATCTCACCCTGATCGGGCAACCATATAATTTTGGTACCTAAGTATACCTATTGGTTGAAAGAAAGTATGTTTATTTCCAATATTAGGATTATTGAACTATAGATCTTGATTTGAATCAGGATATAGGATTTCATAGACACTAGGGAATTAGTTAATGTGTACTCTATTATTTTTTTTCTTATTCATTTTGGGAGCTTGTCCATGGTTGGCCTATGGGTGACCCTTATTTTTGTGTGCCTACCTAAAATTAAAACTAATCATTATATTATGGAATGATATGTATATTTAATTATTGATGTCAAGAATTTATCGTGTCATGTTTTATCTAGTTTATTTTTGGATGATTGTTGAATATATTTCTTCTGTTATGTTTTATATTTATATATACCAAGGAGGGTATATTCTCCCCCCTTCTTACATAGACCTTAACCATTGGTTGGTGGACACTATCATAAGGGGAGGCATGATTTAGTTATATGGACCCTGGTTCAGTCATAGTGGTGGTGAAATGGATCTGGGATGATAAACAATATCATGAGATATCAAAAGGTTATGACATCAATTATGGGGGAATTTATTTCATTTTAATCTATTCCAGGTTTTTTTAGGAACATTGGGTAACTAATCATACTTTATATTTAAAAATATTATTATTTTTATTTATCCTTATCACAAATACCATTTAATACTAAATAGTTATAATATCTTATAAGGTTTTTATAATCGAACCAAAAACATCACTTGTAGAAAGAGCGTCTAATTTATACTAGATTTCAATAATCAATTTATCCTAATCTTTTCAACAAAAAAAATATTTATGATTTGATTTATGGATCCTTATTAAGAATTTAATATACAAAATTATATGAAAATGTTTAATCACTTAGTTTCAACATCTTATGGTGTTAGTAAAATGCATAGAAATTTCTAACTGGTCATTTTCATGTATTTGAAGTACATTTATTTCTTAAGGAAAATAATGATCATGTAAATTCCTATTTTCTTGGGATTATTTATTTACTTCAAAACGATGGGTTATTTTATTTTCAATTACTGAAATTTTTTTTCCATTGAACCAATTAGACTCCCATGATTCGAGTGTGGATTGGAAATATAGTTTATATCATTATTATATTTCCCTTATAAAACTATATTTTATCTGGTGAATTTTCAATGAGTATATATGAATTTATAACACATTTTTAATAATTAAATTAATCAAGCATTTGGTTTTATAATTTTTATATATTAATGATCTTCGGAACTTTTGTTTCACTAATATTTGTATTAGGATAAATATATTACAATGATATTACTTTTAATATAATTTTTTCCCATTTTAATGTTTGAAACTTTTGTTCGTGTAAAAACTTGAGATTTCACTTTATATTCTCCTTAGATATATTATATATTAAATAGTGTCTTTCAAACACTATACAAAACTAAAATGATGAACCTTGATATATTTTTAATATTAAGTTATACCATTAATTCCAAGTCATTGAATTAGTATTAATGAATAAGAGTAACCAATTTTTGAAGTATATGTATAAAAAAATAAATCCTACTTTTAATATGAATGAAATAAAATTTGATGACATAAATGACTAATAAGTTCAATTATTGTTTTAAAATGCATTTTTCCAAAAATTGCCATTTCAAGTGATATGATTTTCTATTTCAAGAAATGTATGATTAATGCTGATAAATTATGTTTGATATTAATGATTTTTTAACACCAATTTAGATTGTAAATGATATTAACATTTAATAATAATAGTTAATATTTGAAAATATCTTTTTCCAATAAAAAAAATTTTCTTTATATTTTATGATTTAATTAAAAAAATTAATTTATATATTTTAAAATTTGAGTTTAAAAGATTATTTTTTATTTATAATAACAATATTAGCTCTATATTAATTTTGGGATATTTCTGAATTAATTAGTTTTTAGGTGAATAGTGATGAATTATCATTCTTCCTAAAAATGTCACCTTAAGGACATTACCACAATACAAGAGTAACATAAATGTTTTTGAAACCTTTTTCTACCAAATTTATATATATATTTATATATATAATTAAAATAAAAAATTTATAAATACTATGTTAATTTTATTAAACCTATGTGTAGCATTTTAGAAACATATGAAATATTTTACGCTAAAAATTGTTTTTATTCACTTTATTAAAAATTAATTTTCTGAACTTGTAGAAATTAAATCTATAAAATTGATTTCATATTTTATATAAAAAAATTAAATATTATGTAATAAATTCAATGTCCATTTTTTGAGAAAAGTATGATTACTAAGATTAAACTTAATGACCATGATAATTGTAAAACTATTACTTTCAAGGAATTTTTTTATTAATATTGTTTAATTCATATCTAATAAATTTAATTAATATACCTTAAATGATAAATATAATATTATATTCAAAAAAATATATAAATTATATTAACACATATTTAATTGTTAACTAATGTTAAATAATATTAAGAACATATAATGGTTAACACACTTTTTTCTATAAAACCCCATTTTTCTATTTAAAAAAGTTTTAATTTAAATGTTAAATTTAACTTCTTTAGAAATTTAATTAGATTAAATTAATATTAGATTTAGGTTCATCAAACAAAAATTTTGTAAGAGGGGTTATTTTATATTCCTAGAAAAACATAAAATACTTAGTTAAAAAGGAGTTACCAATGTAAAAACAATAAAATGTAAAAGTAAAAACATAAGAACAAGTTACTTGAAACATGTTTAATTTTTTTTAGAAATACTTTTGTAAGGATTTATAGACCCAATATCACTAAAAAATACATTATTTATAACTTTCTACATATTTTACCCTTGAATAGTGTAATGATATCTTTGAAAAGTAAAGGGGTATTCACAAAAGTGCCATTTTCTTCACTTATAATAGGGGACACTTATTCCCATTCAAGCCACACGCATTAAATTAAATTAATTCCTAAAACTCCTCCATTTTTATACCTAAATAAGAATCACTTAGCTTCATTATCACATGTTTATAATTATTAATCCTAATATATTCATTTTCAAGGGTACTTTCAAGAGAAATATTAAATACCCAAAGTCAGTATTACTAAATCCATTCTTTTTTCATCATAATATTTCTCTTAAAAACCTATCCATACCATAGTAATATGATAAAAATAGTATAATTATTATAATAATGTTTTATTATATAAGTGTAAAAATCTTTAATTATTCATTTCCATCCACAAAGAAAAATAATAGAATGTTACTCTTTAGTTGTGTGGACTACCACCTCCATTAAGTAATCTTTTTCATTTTTCTTCTTGATTTTCATTATTTATCAAAAAAACAAAGAATCTAATTCAATACCATAAAAACATATAGTATATAATATTTTTTTTATAGTGATATTATACACTTCCATAACCATACTCACCCATTTTGATATAGCATGGTCTTGTTTGGTTGGTTAAACCACCAACTTGGAGACTACTATAAAACTCTATCATAGATGAATATGTGAAATTAAATATTAATATAGTTTTAATTTAATAAGAAAATAAATATTTGTTTTTGGTTTTTAATTTTTTATATTATTTATTTAACTTATTATTAAAATATCATCTTTCATCACTAAAATTACCAAGATAGGCCGATGCCGATTCATTTTTCACTCAAACATAATAAAAAATTATATAATAAATAAATAAAATATGTTAATAAATGTTCATTATTAAATTAAATATATAATTATAATGTTCCTAATAAGGTATATAATAAAATTATTCTGATTTTTTGTGAATTTAGGCACATATGAAGATCGAACTGGTAACAAGTTAAGCGTTTGTACTAAATCAATTTTCCTCCATTGAGTTATGAACTTTCTTATAAAACTCTATTATTAAATGTTTTATTCATTATAAATAATTAATACTTATATTTATGTTACTTAATTATTTTACTCGATTTTGAAATTCTTATGAAATCATTATACAATGATTATTTTTTCCAAGATTGTCCTCTTATAAGGGTTTTTAATCTCAAATTCCTTCCTTCAAAACATGTTTTATATTATATACCTAATTTCATTTCTATGGTTCAAATAATTCCTATTTCATATATCATATCAGAAATTAATTTATAATAATGACATTTTAGGCTTAAATACAAGCCCTATATTTTAAGGTGTTTTGATAAAAATGTTACTCAATATGTAAGGGGTTTTCATCACTCAAATCATTTCCTTAGTTAATAATCACTCATATATGATTATTATCTTACAAGATTTATCTACTCTATTAAATTATGTTTTTATGTTATATTTCCATCTTATTTTCAATGGATATAAATTTTAACACTGAATTGTTTTTTTCAGTTGAATCTATTGTTTCATAAAAATGTAATTTTGTTAATAATAATATCCATATATATTAATGAATTTTTTTCTCTGTATCCATGATTTAAAATCACATCAATGTCCTCATTGTTCTAGTGGAAAAACAAATTATTTTATATTAAATGATTCTTTTCTCTCATTTATCCAATTTAAAACCATGGTTACGTTATCATTTTAAAGATGTGGTTTTCAATAAAGGTGATTTAAAATAATAAAATGTATTTTCTTTAACATGATTTTAAATTATTCCATTATACTTTTCATTTTGAAAATTTTTTATTTCTATCAAAGTATCTTTATTGGAATTTTTTTATGTAATGTTTCAATAAGTTTCGTATACATATTCAAAAAAATTAATTTGGAATGTTACTTAAAAATCCCATCTTTTAAAAGGTGATATTAAAAAAAGTAAGAAAAATCATTTTCGTGATTTCTATTACATTTTTAGAAGTTTATTATCCAAATGGTTTATAAATCAACCTATATGTTCTATTTTTAAGTAATCATTTTTGGTGGTCCTATTTTTCAATAAAATGATCATGTTTTTTTAGGTGATACTATTTAGAATAGTTATTAAACCCATTTTCCTTACATGGGTTATTTATGATAAGATTAATGATTTGAAATTAAATGGGACTCAATTGTATGGATGATGATGGGTGGGTTATTATACCAATTTTCACTGCATTATTTAAACATTATTTCTCATAACCTCAAAAGGGTATATGTGAGTATTTATCACATGCCAAAGGGTACATGATAGGATTTATCACATGCTAGAAGGAATACGGGAAGATTTATCTCAAGAAAAGGGGTACATGGGAGGATTTATACAAATATAATGTGTACATGGGAGGATTTATACCAAACCAAATGGTTAAGTGGGAGGTTTTATCCCAAGCCCAAGGGTACATGGGAGGATTATCCCAAGCCCAAGAAGGTACAAGGGTGGTTAGACCAAGCCTACTATGTGTTGAATATCTTAGAGCGTAGCCTTGACATATGGTTTCTATGATTATTTTTATGCCACGTTTTTATTTCATACATTTGGGCCTACGATTATCCTCCTTGACTCATTTTAAATATCTCATGATTCCACACACTTTTTACATGGTATATGATTTTTCTTTTGAGTTTACATGCCATTTTATCATGACATGTGGACAAAATTATTGTTCATTATTATTTCTAATAAGAAATTTCTCCCTTGTTCTTCTCATATTCTAATTATATGACCCATGATGACATTTTGGTATGTTTTACCTTACTAAGAATTTGAGATCAACCCTTTATAATGTTTTCCATTCTCCGTGTTATAAAGACAAGTATAACTTTTAGAAATTATAGAAGTGAGTATATAGGATTATGATTATGGAGAAATGATTTTAGATTAAGATGTTTATATATCAAATCTCTAAGACACTAAACCTTTCAGTCCTTTAGTTGTAAAACTATTTTATAGATGTATTAATTAATCAATGGTATCAATTTATTATTTATATATGATTAGATTTGGTCTCCATATTTGGTATCAGAGAAAGGTTTAGTTATTTTTTATAATAGTTTAGTTACATTTGAGATTTTGGTTAGAGAAACTTAGTGAAAACCCTATATATGAGTCTAAGTGTATAATAATATCCTTTAATATTGATAAATTCATGGTTAATTGATATTACTAGTAATATTTACATGCATGTATACAAGAATTTCGATACTGATATGGCATAGATTCTCCTAGTGGTAATCATCTTGAAAATGGTTGGTTGATTATTGGCTAAGTCATCACTCTGATGCATGATGAGCTGGCCTAGGACTGTACACCCAGATAGACACTTACAAGGGATAATATTCAACTGATCTTATTATCTTTATTAACCAATATTGTTGATTTATTTTCTAGTTACTTTGAGGTATTTCGTTGGGAAGTATAAGATAAACCAACTTAAAGTTACCTTGGTTAAATTGAGATTAATATAGGTTAAACCAAAAGAACTATAGGACAATATAATAATGTAAATGAATGATATGTTTTAAGGTTGAATTCATTTTATTATTATGATATTTCCCAAATATTGTTAATTGTTTCCACTCATGTCAATGTTTTTGGTTTCATTAATGGGTGAAACTAGAAGAAACCATGGGTGTAGGGGATAATGTCTAGATTCCCTAAATGAATGAACAATAGAAATTGGAGGTGTAGTGAGAAGCCTTGTGATTATACCAAACTATATATAATGAAATATGATTAATAATTTAAACATAGTTGAATTACTAAACACACTAAATAATAGAATAATGGATTATCATGAAAGATTAAGTGATGAAGATGATGATGGAATGAATGGTCAGTTTCTTTCATACCAAAATTTTGGTAAAAATCTCCAATGGTATTGTCTCAAAGGAATAATAAATTTTTTTTGATATAGACATGTTGGTCATCAAACATATCATTTTCAAAGAGATATAAAGTGGATGGATACTATAATGGGATGTATATAAGTATCAACTAGTACACCATATAAAAGGACCAATATGATACCTAAGAGGTGGAGGGGTGAATCAAAAATCTTTTATTTTTATGTGTTTATTTATTAAGAAACAACATCCACATCTTATTAAATAGAAATGAATTTTTATAAAATAATCATACAAGCACATCACTGGGAACACAAATGATTAAAAGTTTCACTACTCAATGGGACTATATAGTTCTTGTCATGGTTTGGAAATAATCTAATACCACAAAATTTAATAGAAAAAAAGTACTTTTATATGGTTACAAAAATTATGGAATATCCATACACTAGAATTTTACTATTATAAAATAATATTTCATGTAATCCTTACAAAAATAGAGATGTAACATATTCCTTGTAACAACTATAAGAAACCTTCACCAATAAGAATCGTTTTTTCACTATGTTATCTGTACTTTATTCACACTTGAACTTTTTACAAGAACTTATTCTTCAATTTCAAACCTAGAAGTGGGTAGGGTATTCTTAAAGGGATTTAGTGTAAAAAATAGGTCTGATGGGCTTATCTGGAAAAGACTGTTTGATGGGTTCATTTAGAAAACTTCATTTAGTTCCTTTGTATAGATTGAAAACCTTTGACCCATTGTTTGTATACTCACCACTATATTTTATCCATCTGATATAACTAATATGAAAACTCTATCTAGTATCCTTTTAGTGAGGTGTATTATAAATTTTTGACTAATTCATTTCAAACTCTATTCATATGATCCTTTCTGTACATCATCTATTTGATCACAACTGATGGAAATACTATATTCGAAAATAAACTATCTAATTTTCTCTACAAATTATGTCCGATAAACTATCTGAATCTATAGTAGTTCTTCTATCTATATCTTCATGTGAATAATTTTAGTAATATTTTTTCATATAAACCTTTAAACATGTTCACTCAGTGTAGAAAAAGTCAGATCCCAGTTTTATTTTCCTACTCAATGAAAACATGATTTTTGAATATCCTTCTCATCTGAAGAAGTACTAGACACTTCTAAAATATTCTAGATTCTTCATGAAGCTTTTAAGAAAACATTATAATCTACATCCCTTCATTAAAATTCCTAAAAATAAAATTTATGGAACATTTTCACACATTCTTATCCTATAAAGATAAAAAAACATTACAAGATCCACTTAGAATCGTCGCACTAAATATCATCATAAAATATCCATAATAAAGTTTGAACTAGTACATCTTCGTAACACTCATCTAATAGGAAAATTTTCATAGAATTTACTTCATCTGTTGAACTTCATAGTGACTCATTTATCTGATTACTTAAACCAAAACCATCTATCTAATGACTCTGAGACATCCATCCAATCATCCGATTACAATTACACAAATGTTTCATCTGATAGACATTGTTTGATGGTATCATATGATAATATTCATCCATATTCATTCCCAATAACCTATATTTAAAATTAAAAAAAAATATTCTTATCAACAAGAATATATAAACATTCATTCAATAATTCTTCCAACCATCGAAGAAAAAAACTTTCAAAAACATAGAAATTTGGAATTAGTAACTTCATTAAATTAGGAAATAAACTATTCACTACTACTTATTTCTCTAGAAACATCATTTTAGTGGTTTTACACTCATATATCAATTTAAAATCTTTAAAAAGCATGTTATATAGCCTTTATGCAAGAATAAACCATCATCTGGTAGCTTAATTCTATTAAAAATTCAAATAACATTATAGTATAAACTTTGAGCATAGAAATTAATGTATTTCCCTTTCAACTTAAGAAAGAATCATGATATTTTTAGAACTAAATATTCAAATAACAATAATAATAGAAAATAATTACTTTCTTTACATTTATTTAGAATTCTGTCTTATTTAACTTGGTAGGAATGATGGGATAAATATTAAGAAAAAAATCATTTTAGAAACCTATATATGATAATGTTTTTCTAATATACTTAGCCCAGTATTCTCCATATGTTCGGTATTTTTTGGGAGGTTTAATAAAATTAATGGATTTATATACATAGAAAAATTATGTAGAAAATTTTTATTAATAAAATACAACTCCTTAATCAAACTACACTAAAACCAGTATCTTCTCAACTTCTTCTGCTCCTTTGAAACATCTTAAAATAGCTTGGTCCCAACAATATCCACCATTGGATTTTATTATCAACCAAGGAATATAAATCACTAAAACTTTGTAACTCATATAATGTATTATTTATACAACAATTATAATCTATCATGAGTGAACTTTCACTAGTAAAAAATATTCATCGAGGAACAATAACATGTTATCCATAAGTAGTGATTTAAGAAACATTTTCTTTTATTTTAGTATTTCACAACCTTTTCCTAAAAGAATAATTTTTCCTACATCCATTACAATGAACTATTAGAAAAATTAAAACAATGTTAAAAAATAAATTACCCAATTTTAATAAATCCCTCTAAATATATTCGCTTCCCTAAAATTTTAAACACATGTTGATAGACATATTTATGTTAGGTCATTATCTCCCTCTTAATGACACTATCTGAATACATGATGAGAGAGTAGATCGATTCACATACCTCGACCATAAACAGAGGGATTTTGAACAGCCATTATCAACCTCATATTATGAAATACTTCCTCCTATGATGGTTTTTTGAATATATGATCAACTAGATCTATTATAGGAATACAATCTAACTTAAATTCATCTTTATCCACATTCTATTTCAAAATGTGATACTTTATATCTATGTTCCTGGAATGAGAATGTTTCACTTTAAGTTTTGTGAGATTTATAGAACATTGATTATCACAACCCAAGAGAAGGGGTAACTTTACATCAATAAAGAAATATTCCAAATGTTTCTTCATTCATATAAGTTCTGCTACAACTCGATTAGAAGAAATATATTCAACTTATACAGTATAAAGAGTTGCATAATTATACTTATTCATATAATAAATCACACATCCTTCTCCCAAAAAGAAAACTACACTAGATGCGGGTCTTCTATCATTAACTCAACCATCCAAATCAGTATGTGTTTAACTAAACAAATCAAAATTTCATAAGATCTCATAGTTTATCTTAAAGTCAGTTATACCTTTGATATACCTGATAATTATTTTTCTTCCATAATATGAGATTCTTTTAGAGCACTTTGATACCAATAACACACTATAACAATATACATAATATCTAGTCATTAATTTGTTTCATATAAGAAAATTCTCACCAACTTCCTAAACACCTCATGATCAACCTATATTCCTTTTACATATTTTGAAAATTTAGTTCCCACTGAAGTAAGAGAGAAAACTACCCATGAATATTCTATTCCAATCATACTCTAAAGTTACTTATCATACTTTTCTTGAGACTGGAAAATAAGTTTCTAATTTTCATTAAATTTATAAGTTTAAAAATTATTTCATTTCTCATAACAAGGAAATATCAAATAATTTTTTAACTCATCAAAAATATTTTCACATAATTATTCATCATTTCCTACAAAGATGATATCATCAACCTAAATTATTATAATTTGGGAAACCTTTTGATTTTATTTTATGGATAGGTTACTATAAACTCTTTATTTCTTGAATTTCAGATTTCTTAATTAAGTATCCAATTTAGAATATCATGATCTTGGTAATTTCTTCAGACCATGAAAACCCTTAACTTTCACACAAAACTTTTATCTTTCCCAATAATGAATCTACATATTTGATTGAAATAAAATTTTCTATCAATATCTCTTTTAAGGAAATATAACAAAAAATTCCTTTGAAATATTTTACATCTATTTTTTAAAAAAATATCAAGAAAGATATTGGTAGTTTCCAAATTTTCCATTGGATAAAATGTTTCATCAAAGTCAATGCCTTCAATTTTTTTGTATTCTTTACAAACCATTCATGAATTTTTTCTTATTACTTCCCCTTTTTCGTTCAACTTGTTTCAAAACTCCCACTTTGTACTGATCACATTTTTATTGTTTTTTAGTGTAAATTTCCCAAGTATAATTCTTTTCAATTGGATCCAACTCTTCATTCATAAAATTAATCCAATCTTGATATGCCATTGCTTCACCAACATATTTTGGATCAACATTTGAATATAATAAAGTATATAAAACTAACATTGATGTTATAGTATTTTGAACTTATAGTCATTGATATCCAATGATGCTTCAAAATTCCACTTAGTTTCTTAGTCTAGGATGATATAAATGTAATTATTCTTCATGACTTTACATAGATGAGTTATAATCTTCATCTTTGGAAGCTTCAATATTGTTAATATCATTAAAAATGTTTTCATATTGTTCAACTACAACCACCTCATCTTCCTTACTTCAATATCTATATCTTTTTGGGATACATTATTATCAAACATTTTGGAACTTTCATATATTCTGAATCAAAAATATTTTATGTTTCTTTATTACAAAACATGTATCTTGTACCATTATGAGGGTAGCACAAAACAATTATCAACACCACTCTGATTAAACTTCCCATGATTTTTACCCTTGACTTTTATAATGAAATTAATTCCAAAACCCCTAAGGTGTTTTATCAATATTGTTCTACTATGATGGGTATGATATACTAAATTCATGATGAACACCGTGATTTTAAAGATAATATCTAATCTAATAACTTGTATATTCTATACCATTAGAAGTTTAAATTGTCTTCATAGAAAATCCAAATTATTTTTCTATAATTCACTTAAAACAATTAATATTTTTAGAGCCTCTGATTTATGTTTCAAAAGAAATAATACATGTAATGAAAGTTAATGTTATGACCCATCCCTTGGGGCCCATGTTGTGACTACCCCAAGCCTGCCTTCCATAGTCCAGGGGCTGGTGACTAGCACTGGAAAGGCATATCCCTAAAATGGGAAGGAATTGCCTTTATACCTATACAAACACACAACCAAATAACACAACAAGAAGCATTAATGAAGTAAACTTCTATAGAAAAAAGGGTTCTGAATATAAAGGGGCTAGAAATACAAGCCCAACTATAAGGTACAAGTACAATTGGAAAGTACAGATACAACTAAAAGTACAAGTAGCTCTGGGATCGTCCGCTAAGGATCATACCTTAAGGTTAGGTACAAATCATCTCCAAAGCACTCCACATCAGCGTGTCCCCTCCGTGTATCACCTAGTCCTGGCTCCCTCTAGAATTAGCTCTACTGCTCGTCGTCTGCACAAGACACAACAAAGTGCTAGCAAAGCCTGTGCAGAGGTGAGTATAATGATTCTCAGTAGGGACCCCGAGACCCCCATAGGTATCCTAGACTTCCACAAAAGAAAATACCACAAAGAAAGACATAAACACTACATAGTTATATGCCCATACATATACCTAAGTTATCAAGATATACTCATCTCATACATGAGGAAATAATTCCACAATGGTAACACCACAAAGGTAAAAGTACTAAACACAAGTTAGCTAACACCAGGTATCACTTTAGGTCAAGGATATAAGGGTTATCACATCATCGAACTCCTCAGCTGCTAGAGAACTCCTTCTCTATCAAGTATAGTGGGATTGTTGGGTAACATAGAGCTGCTTCCCACTAACCTTGAACTGTTGTGGTACCCATCCCTAATGGGTACCGTGGGCATGTCGGGTAACACATAGATGCTTCCCACCGTGGGCATGTTGGGTCACACGGAGCCGCTTCCCACCTTGGTCGAACTGAGGTACTCCTCCTATCAAGAACCATGGGTCTATCAAGTCACACAGAGCTACTCCCCACTATGGGCCTATTGGGTCACACAGAGCCTCTTCCCACTAGGCCAATCGTCAAACAGTCTTTAGGTCTCAGCCAACTGCAGGGTTCCATATGTAGTCTGCTTGGGAGAAACACTCCTCATTCCACTTGTCGCATCTTGATATCCATGGAATTCACCATAAGTTATATTATATGGTAGTAACCATAGCATCATCAGTCACAAAACTTGAACTCCTCACCTGTTGGAGAACTCCTCCTCTATCGAGTACAGTGGGCCCACCGGCTCACACAGAGTCGCTTCCCACTAACCTTGAACTGTTGTGGTACTCATCCCTGATTGGTACCATGGGCATTTCGGGTCACACAGAGCTTCTTCCCATAGTGGGCCTACTGGGTCACACAGAGCCACTTTCTACTGGGTCATCATCAAGCAGTCTTCAAGTCTCAGCCAGCTTGAGGGTTCTGTATGTAGCGCGCTTAGGAGAACAGCTCCTCAAGACAACGTTTGTATGAAAATTGGTACAAATTCTCAAAAGGAAGTAACTAGATGTTTCAACACATCAAGAAGGGTTCCAATGCAATATACGGCGCATCAATCGGATGTTCGGTCTGTGCATTATGGGCATTTCACTGTCGAGGCCCGGTTGGATTCGGGTGCGATCCAACCCGGTCGTACTCCAAATTTATTAAAAAAACTCATGGAGTAAATCAAAAGGGTCATCTATATCTAAGGATACCAAAAACACAAATGGTTCGTCTAACGGACACTTGGTTCTCAAGATAAGGCCCTTTTTGTGTTCCGGAGCAGTACTCGGTCCGGGTTCGGTCCGCCTCGGTCGGACCGGCCCGACTCGGGTCTGACCCAACAAAATTCAACCCAGCCTACTGGTCCCGAATAACCTGGTTGGTCTGAGGGTCAGGCCGCTAGGCCATAGGTCGGCCTGCTGAGCGGCGGGTCGGTCCACTGGACCGACCCGACGGTGCCACCCACCTGGCAACACAGGCCGCTGAGCATACCCAAAAACGGCACGTCCGGGTAGGGCTGACGAGGTACAGATCCACATCAGTGGGTCAACCTTCAGGGGTGGACCCCCATGTTTCTCCACGGGGTGTCGCGGGTCCTCCGTGTCAAGGCCAACGGGCCGTGGTTTTGTCGTCGGGCGCATCGCTGGTGCGCACCCAGTCCAACAGCCGCTGGTCGATCCGACGACCCCTTTCTCCCATCGTGGACAACACGGGTCATGGCCTTATTTCTATATGGGTGTGCCCCACCTCCTCTCTGCCAGCTCCATAGTGACCGACCCGCGTGTCATCCGACCTCTCCTCCAGTCGTCACGACTGATGAGCCATTGCACTCCTTGTTCATCAGCGGCACACTATGACAGGCCATGCCAACTCTGCGGCTGGCCGGTGCCGGCCCCTCCAATAACTATTGGGGATTTGTGTCATGGAATCCTCTTGCAGCGTGCGTTGACGCGTTATCAACAACGTAGCAGATCGGTGTCGTCGCACTTTTGGTATTCCATAGAGGTACAAGGATGTAACAAATATAGCAGAGGGTCCGGGTCGGGTTCATTATGTATGTGCCCTCCGCATTAGCTCATAACAAGAGGGTGTTAAGGATTTTATAACAATTGAATTAAACAACTATATAAACGCCACAAGATTCCCTACAATGACCTCCCGCAAGGAATAATGAATCGCGGGTCAACCCATTAGTGGGTTGAGCTTCGTTCTTCTTGTTATTCAAGAACAGGGAAGAGGAAATAAATTAAAATCATAAAAAAATAAACGACCTAACTAAAGTTCGTTGGAGAGCGTCCACATTTTATGATGTTTTGGAATTCTTCATCATCGCAACAAGCCTCCAATGATGCCGCTCGATCGTCATTCTTTGGTTTGTGGTCGCTCGTCAGTGCCCGCTGGTACTGGCTCTGTCCTCCAAGTGTTGGGAATCACGGTACTTTACCAGAGCTTCATCACTTGGTGAAGCCATTCCAATTCCTCCCCCCAAGCTCTATATAAATAGGATATGGGGAGGGTATGTAATGATCATGGAATTTATGAAGGTTCATTTAATAGGAACCTTCCTAAATTCCTACAATTATGTTACTTGGTATTTGAAGGGTCAATCCATTTAATGGCTTAACTCACCGTCGGTCCCACACTACTACTTGTCCATTAGGGGAAAAGAAATAAAATAGTGTGATTATTTTATTTCATTTCTTTTTAAAATTCACAAAAAATAACTTCTTCTTTGTACTTACCATGGTCAAAGTAAAGCCTCCCTTAAGTGAATCTCAGCGCTCCAGATTCAACGGTGCCATCAAATTTTTAATCTGGGCACTGGTTCAAAAGTAAGAAAACGCCGCTCGCACGTTTACTGAACGTACCCAAAAAAAGTTTGAAAAATTAATAACAGTCACCCTCAACCCACGTCGGTCGAGGTTAGGCTCTTCCTAAGTGAAACACACCCCAACGAACCCAACAGTACTCTCAGAATTTCCGATCCGAGTTACCGTTTAAAAGTTATGGATTTTACAATAAAATAATTTTCACTTAATTATTTTATTTACGACTAAAAACTAACTTTCACTAGTGGCCCACGCTGGCCAATGTTAGTATATGCATAAAGAAATTATACCCTCATGAGTTCAGCGGTGGCCTCATATTTTTAATCTGAGTTACCTTTTGTGATTTATAAGCATTTGAAAAATAAAATAATTTATTTAATTATTTTATTTACGGTTATGCCATTTTTGGGTTTTCTCAAAGGTAGCCTGCGCCAAACAAACATAAGTCGTGCCTAGGGAAAACCCACCATCCTTAATGCAATGGTGCCCTTGGATTTTTAATCTAGGAAACTATTTAATAATTATTCAACTTTTTCAAAAAAAACTGTTTACGCGTGCTATTTAAAGTTTAAAAAAATTTCAACGGACCATTCCAGACACTCTGGGCCTCGAGATCATGCACCATCAGATTTCACAGTCTCGAAATAATTCCATATAATTAAAAGATTATGCAGAAATTATGAGACATTATATTCTCCACACCTTTATGGATTTTTATCTCCAAAATCCACAACCTAGATTAAGGATACAAATGGGGGTACTGACCACGAATCTGAGACTCCCACTCCCATTTGCTCTCCAGGAGATTCTCGTGCTACCAGTGAATGTGCACCAGAGGTATCGACCACCAATGAAGGACCCACTCCTGTCGATCCTCAATCTCTACTTTAACCTCTATAAACGTTGCCCCATCGTCTAAGTCCAACTCACCATGGTCGATGATGTGAGATGAGTCGTGCACGTATCTCCTCATCTAGGATATATAGAAGATGTTGTGCACCCTCTCAAACTATGGTGGAAGGGCCAAGCATTATGCCACCTCGCCTATCCTCTGAAGTATTAGAAAAGGACTGATAAACCTCGGTGATAACATTCCACCTCGGCCCAAACTCTGTAGACCCCATCAAGGAGAGACCTGCAACAATACATGGTCACCCTCCTGGAACTCCAAGGGTATCAGTATCCTGTAGGAATAAGACTCCAACCAACTCTATATAGTCTTCACATGCTGACAAGTGAGACATCGTGATACAACTCTGCCACTGCTTTCTTTATCCCTGGCCACTAGTACTGACACTGGAGGTCCTGGTACATCTTCGACACACCTAGATGTACCGCCAAAGGGGACGTATGTAACTCCCTCAACACCTCCTCCCAAAGTGTCATGGGTACCATAGTACATCCTCTGAAGAGGATGATGAGCTTCCCACCTTCATAAAATCTATCAGGTTCCTACCGTAATGATATTTGAGCATCTTGAGCCTCATAGTCAATGTCCCCAAGTTGCACCTCCCTGACATGCTTATGGAGTGGGCTGACAGTCATAGATTGGAGGTAAGCTACTCTATCTCTATTCACGAAGGATATATGCAGCGCGACTAGCTGCTATGACGCCTCACTCAGCAGTTGTAGATTTTATCTGCTACCACATTCCCTTTCCCAGGATTATAGACTATCTCAGGGTCATAGTACTGAAGGAACTCTAAACATCATCGTTGTCTCAGCTCTAGAAAGATCTAATGACACTTCTCTATCCACAAGAAAGGATCCACCTTCTTTTCCACAGCTAAAAATGGTTCCACTACCCTGGAGAAGTCTGGTTAAAAACTCCAGTAGTACTCAGCCGAAACAGAAGTTCCTCTATTTTTGGGGAGACAATCTTGGAAAAATCTTTTGAAAAGATGTCCCCACACTCAGCCACTACTCTTGGGATCTGAAAACTCAAAACTCCCG
Source organism: Viscum album (assembly GCA_963277665.1). NCBI lineage: Eukaryota > Viridiplantae > Streptophyta > Magnoliopsida > Santalales > Viscaceae > Viscum > Viscum album. The sequence continues at coordinate 1,500,609,140 of OY728142.1, read as the reverse complement.
CTGCCACAATGGTAAGGCTGGCTGACTCAAGATTGATCGGATGCACTCTCCTATGCATGAGTTTATCCTATGCTACCTGGGTTTTTTTGTTCACCAACAAATAAAAACCTAATTACCACACTATAGATAAACGAAAACCTTTTTTCCTAATACAGTCAATCTGAGTATGAACTATGGATGTACAGTCATACCTAAACTAACGTCGTAAGGCCTCAACGATGCCACCAAGAGGTTCCAACTACAACTCCCACCTCAAGGTTCAGATCACACCCTCAGTGTAAGTGTGATTATCGAGTCTCCTACCAAAGGCATCTCCATAAGTGAGGGTCTAGTCAACAATATAAACGGAAACTTTGGGACTTGGACAAGATTCGTGGAAGGAAGGAATGATTGGTACCTATTTATATTGGTAAAAAAGCTAGTAGTAGACACATACCATACCTAGAATCATTCCTATATCCCTTGGGTCGCTCTCTTTGACTGCATGCAGCTACTCCCTTCCCCCATCCTCCAACTCCCTAAGCCTGGTGGGGACCACATAGGGGGTGGTTTGTAACATGTCAAAATGTACACCACCTCATGTTGTTCTCATAGCTCTGCTTCCACATCTGTTGCCCTGTAGATTCATTTGTCCCTAACACTTCCTCTTCTCAAAACATTTCACATGCCTGAGTCTCTGAGACTGGCGTCAGTTTCCTACTTTCCCACTGCTAACATTCACTGGCTGCATCCGATCATCCAAAGGAAATCCAACAACAAAGGTTCTCTCTAGCACCCTAACATAAGTATAAATGCATAGAGGAATGGTGTTGGCTCAGATATCCTTAAACACACCTCGCTCGAAGGTCTGATCCCTGAAGCACTGATCTTATCATATTCATCAAGTACCAGGAATATTCGGTACGCCTCGATGAATAATCAGCTACAGACATGTCGTCATGTCGAAGCTATAGAAGCACTAGGGAACTCTCAGACACCTCCTCAAGACATTCCTTAGCTACCTATGAGTCAGTATCGCCTCAGAACCTGAGGGGTATCTGATGCCGAAACATGTGTAAGGCACTAAGCCTACATGTGTCCTCTACCGGTACCGCCGATTGCAAATGCTGACCAACGGGAAGTGATATAGTTGGCACACTACTCGAAGGTACCATCTCAGGAAATAGTTAATGTACCAAAGCCTCATCACCATGTGGACCATCCTCTTGGTAACACACTGATAAAACTAGCAGCTAGGATCACCATATGATCTGTTGGTGTCTCTACTAGGTGGAAAACTATAGCCCTAGCCTCCAGCCAGTCCTCAACTGTATGAAAATATGTCTCGCCTCGAAAACTCATTAGACTTTGCCGTTGGAACTCATGAAACACACTCAGTCGGTGTGCACCATTCGCTAGTGCGGCTGGTGGTAACTACTTCCCAATGGGTGGTGGTGTTTCTCGTACACCACCCAAAGGTACCAACCCAGTAAGAGGGCCCTGCATAGGAGCCTCATCGCTTGGTGGGATGTCATCATTCACTCTATCATGAATCCTACCTGGATGTCTACGTGGAGGAATACTAATAAGAAATAGGTGCCCCATGTTCATTAAGTTATACCTGGTGAACAGACTCCAAATAAATCAAAAAAAAACATTTCAAAAACACACGTAGTTAGTGTTTTTGTGAACTGAGTCGGACATCATAATTTAGGATCCTCGTGTATGGATACGTCATCCGCTGCACCAACACTAGACTCCTCGAACTGAAAACCACACTCATAATACTTAACACTATTGCTTTATAGAAAAGATCAGAGTCCTAGTTCTTCGGTAGAACTGAACCCCTTTGATACCACTTTGTCATGACCCATCCCTCGGGGCCCTTGTCGTGACTACCACAAGACCTCCTTCCATAGGCCAGGGGCTGGCGAATTGCACCGGAAAGGTGTATCCCTAAAACGGGAAGGCATTGCCTTTAAACTTGTAAAAACACACAACTGAAGAACACAAAAAGGAGCATCCACGATGTAAACTGCTATAGAAAAAAGAGTGTTGAAAGTAAAGGGGCACGAAATACAAGGCCAAATGTAAAGTAAAAGTACAACTATAAAGTATATATACAACTAAAAGTATAAGAAGCTTCTAGATCGTCCGCTGAGGATCCTGCCTGAAGGGTAAGTATAAATTGTCTCCACAACACTCCATGTTAGCTCCTCTCCTTCATGTACCTCCTAGTTCTGGCTCCCTCTAGACTCAGCTCTGCTACTCATTGTATGAATAAGACACAACAAGGTGAGGGTGAAGCCCGCGTAGGGGTGAGTATGATACTCAGTAGGGACCCTGAGACCCCCATAGGTCTCCTAGAGTTCCACAAAGAAAGACATCAACTCTACTTAGGTATATTCCCATACATATAGCTAAGTTATAATGATATACTCATCTCGCACATGAGGAAAGAATACCACAAAGGTGACACCATAAAGGTAAAAGTACACAACACAAGTCAACTCACACCAGGTATCACTTTAGGTCAAATATAGAAGGGTTATCACATTGTCTAACTCCTCGGTTTCTAGAAAACTCTTTCTCTATCGAGTACAGTGGGCATGCCGGATCACACAGAGCCACTTCCCACTAACCATGAACTAATGTGGTTCCCATCCCAAATGGGCACCATGGGCATGTCATGTCACACAGAGCTCCTTCCCACCGTGGGCATGCCAGGTCACACAGAGCCACTTCCCACCTTGGCTGAACTGAGGAAATCCTCCTATCGAGCACCATGGGTCTATTGGGTCACACAGAGCCGCTCCCCACCATGGGCCTGCTAGGTCACAGAGAGCCACTTCCCATGGGGCCAATCATCAAGAAGTCTTCAGGTCTCAGCCAACCGCGGGGTTTCATACGTAGTCTGCTTGGTAAAACCACTCATCAATCCACTTTCCGCATCTTAATTTCCATAGAAGTCACCATAAGGTATATTCTAGTGTAGTAACCATAGAATCATTATCTCCAAAACTCGAACTCCTCATCTTCTGGAAAACTCCTCCTCTATCAAGTACAGTGGGCCCGCTGGGTCACATAGAGTCGCTTCCTACTAACCTTGAACTATTGTGGTACTCATCCCTGATGGGTATCGTGGGAATTTCGGATCACCCAGATCCACTTCCCACCGTGGGACTGCTGGGTCACACAGTGCCGCTTCCCACTGGGCCATCGTCATGTAGTCTTTAGGTCACAACCAGCTGCAGGGTTCTGTAAATAGTGTGCTTGGTAGAGTCGCTACTCAAGCCATCGGTTGTATTAAAACTAGTAGAAAGTCTCATAAGGAAGTAAATTTATGTTTCACCACATCATGAGGGTTCCAACGCAATAGACGGCGTGTCAATCGGATTCCCGGTCTATGCATTATTGGCATTTTAGTGTCGAGGTCCTAGTTGGATTCAGGTCCGATCCAACCAGGTCCTACACCAAATTTCTCAAAAAAAACTCAGGGAGTAAATCAGAAGGGTCATCTCTCTCCAAGGAACCCAACATGATAGATGGTTCATCAAACAGATGTCTGGTTTTCAAGATAGGGCCCTTTTGGAGTTCCGAGGCAGTACTGGGTCTGGGTCCAGTCCGCCTTGGTCGGACCGGCCCGACCTGGGCCGACCCAGCCCGGCTCGAGTCTGACCCAACTCGGGTCAACCCGGCCTGCTGGGCCCAGCCTGACTCGGCTGGGCTGCGGGTCAGCCCACTGAGCGGCGGGTCGGTCCGCTGGATCGACCCAGCAGTGCCACCTGTCTGGCGGCGTGGGCCACCAGGGATACCCGGACATGGCGCGTCTGGGTAGGGCTGATATGGCGCGGATCCACGTTAGTGGGTCAACCCGCATGGGTTGACCCCAACATAGTGCCACAGGACGTTGCGGGTCCTCCATGTCACGGCCAACGGGTCGCGGCTATGCCGTCGGGCGTGTCGCGGGCACCCGCCCCGTCCAAGAACCGCTGGTCGATCCGGATGCCCCTTATTGTCATCGCATCCAACACAGGTTGCGGCCTTACTGTCGCGTGGGGGCGCCCCACCTCCACTCTATCGGCTCCGTCGTGACCGACCAGCATTTCGGCCAACCTCTCCTCCAGTCACCGTGACTAACGAGACATGGCCCTCCTTGTTCATCGGCGGTGTGTGATAACACATCGTGCCTTTTCAACAGCTGGCTGGTGTCAGCCACTCCAAAAACCATCAAGGCTTTGTGTCACATACTCCTCTTGTGGCATGCGTTGATGCGCTATCCACCACATAGTCGATCGGTGTCGTCGCACAGTCGGAATTCCATAGAGGTACAATGATGTAACAAATATAGCGGAGGGTTCGGGCCAGGTTCATAAGGCATGCACCATCTTTATTTTCTCATAACACAACAGGGGTTAAGGGTTTAATATCAATTGAATTAAACAACCAGAAAAACCCCACAAGATTCCCCGCAATGACCTCCAGGAAGAACGAATGAATCATGGGTCAACCCCTTAGTCGGTTGACCCTCGTTCTTTGTGTTATTCAAGAATGGGGAAGAGGAAATAAATTAAAAGAATAAATGAATAAACCCCCTACCTCAAGTTCGTTGGAGAGAGTCTGTGCTTGAGGAAGTGTCGGCGTTCATTTTCCCCAGAACAAGCTTCCAATGATTCCTCTCGATCGTCGTTCTTCGGTTCATGGTTGCTCATCACCGCCCAATGGTATTGGCTCCGTACTCCAAGTGTTGGGTGTCATGGAACTTTACCAGATCTTCATCGCTTGGTAAATTTATGTCAATTCCCCCCCCCCCCCCATGATTCATATAAATAGGAGAGGGGGAGGGTAAGTAACGATCGTGGAATTTATGAAGGTTCAATTAATAGGAACCTTCCTAAATTCCCATTATGCTATTACTTATTATTTAAAGGGTCAAGCCATTTAATGTCTTGACTCACCACTGGTCTCACACTACCACTTGTTAGTTGTTGGAAAAGAAATAAAATAGTAAGATTATTTTATTTTAATTTCTTTTTAAAAGTCATAAAAAATAACTTCTTCTCTGGACATACCGCGGTCAAATTAAATCATCCCTTAATTGAATCTCGGAGCTGTAGATTCAATGGTGCCCTTGGATTTTTAATCTGATCACTGGTTCAAATGTAAGAAAACGCCGCTCCCGAATTTACTAAACGTACACAAATTTTTTTTGGAAAATTAATAATAGTCACCCTCGACCCGCGCCGATCGAGGTTAGGCTCTTCCAAATTGAAACATGCCCTAAAACCCCAATGGTACTCTTAGATTTCAAATCTGAGTTAGCGTTTAAAAGTTAGTTATTTTACAATAAAATAATTGTCACTTAATTATTTTATTTATGACCAAAAACTAACTTTCACTGGTGGCTCGTGCCGGCGAATGTTAGTATCTGCCTAATGAAAGCATACCCTGATGAGTTTAGAGGTGGTCTTGGATTTTTAATTTCAGTTACCGTTTGTGATTTATAAGCATTTGAAAAATAAAATAATTTATTTAATTATTTTATTTACGGTTATGCCATTTTTGGGTTCACTTACGGGAATCCTGTGTCTACTAAACTTAAGTCGCGCATAGGGTAAACCCAACATCCTGAATGCAACAATGCCCTCATATTTTTAATCCGAGAAACTGTTTAAGAGTTATTCGACATTTCAGTAAAATTGCTTACGCGCAATATTTAAAATTTAACAAAACATCAACGAACCATTCCAGGCACTATGGGCCTCGGAATCACGCGCTATCAGATTTTACGATCTCGAAATAATTCCATATAATTAAAAAAATTATACATAAATTTTGGGAAATTACAGTTAATTAATCAATGAAAAAGATCACCGATCTATATTTATTGAATTCTTACTCATTATCCCACATATTTTTTAATGAATTAGCTCTAATGGATGTTTTTAATTTGACTCAAATTTCATATCAACTTATTTTTTAATCTTCCCTTTCTAAAAAATGACACAACTCTAATGTCTTACTTCTAGAATATTAAAAATTCCATGAATTTTTTATCTCTTTTTAATCCATTTAATATTCTTATGAAATATTTTCACTATAATTTTATTAAAAATATTATTTTCCTCTATAATTATCAGTTATAATTAACCTTATGAATCACAAACTTATAAAAAGTTTCCCTTGGTTTGTTGGACTCTTTTAACAAATTTCCCATATTCTATTATCTTAACAAAAAAACCATATTCTCTAAAAAAAATATTATTACATTCATCACACTATTTGAAAACACTTCACAAATTATGTATCATCCCATTAACAAAGAAGGATCTTTGGGATTTTAACTTTTCTTCTCCAAGGATAGTAGATCCAATTCCTTTAATTCAGGTTGACTCGTTATTTCCAAAACTCATTATACATTCTTTAAATTATTTCACATTACTTAAAAACTACAAGTCTCTTTCCATATATGAGGAAAACCTATTTTCTAGTATCCATGTTTGTTATCCTTTTATATCTTTAAGAGAATATTCAATAACTAAGGCCTTTTATTTTCCATTTTATTTCTTCTTGTAAAGCTTTTGATATTTTTTGTATAAACTTTTGTATGTTGGTATCACGATAATGCATATTTTTTCAATATTTATAGGTTGATCACATCTTTCATAGAAAATTTCCAAGGGTTGGAATCTATTTTAAATTTTTAGACTAACTTTATCAGACTGTCTCATTTCACCATGTTGAATCTTATTTAATCTTGTCCTCTAGTTTCTCTAAGATTCAATATAACATTGATGATTATACCAACACATATTTTTCACATAAAAAAAACCTCCAAAAAACCAGCAGTAACTAGGGAAGGCATATTTTCCTTTGTCACTTGCATATTATCTGTAGTTTTGTACATGATTTTCATAAACTTTATTACCTTCCATTTTGGTACTTTTTTAGAAACCAAAGTTTTTGTTACCACCTGATATTTTCTTCTTTATTATATACTTCTTGTCATCCTCAATATAATAATTAGTAGTAGCTACTTTTAGTTCAGACTTTTTAACCTTATAAAATTCATGTTTTTGAAATTTCATGTTTTAGATACATAAAAGATTTAATTAAATTAATTTTTCTTATAATAATATTCCTTATTCTCATTTTCATTTTAGAATAACTTTTGGAGATCCTTATTAGGATTTCACATGTCATAACTTTCACTAAATTATTTAAATATTTTTTGAAATTTTTAAATCCTTTATCATTTTTAGAAAGTTTTTATTGAATAGGACTTAATTATTCCTTCATAAATTTTATCTCTTATTATAGAAAAATATTGAGATTCTTATCTATATTAAGATACTTCTTCATAACATAAACCTCATTAAAAAACATGAATGTTTATTAATGAAATGGTTCTTGATTTTTTTTGAATGATTTCATTTATTGAATTTCTTGTTCTCTATTTCATGACTTACAATATATGAAATAGGATAATTTAATTTTCATTTGTGAATAAACTCTAACTGAGTCTCTTTTTATTCATAGTTTCTACTTTCATCACTAGTAAACTTTTCATCATTCAATTTTTCAATAATAATTTTCTCAGCAGTTTCATCACTGATGTTTTTAGCTTCTTCTTCACTCTTAACACCTTTCTAACAATATGAAAAAAATCATTCTTTTTATATTTAGATAACTTATTATATTTTCTATTATAATAGTATTTTTATTTATTTTTATTCCTCTTAATGGTTATTCATTACATTTAATAATCTTTATCACTTTATTCTTCTTCATTTAATTAATTATAAGTTGCAGAAAAATGGTCTATAGCTCCACAGTCAAAACATTTTAGTGGTAACTTTACTTTTTAATTTAATGTTCCACTTTCCATATTTCTTGAAAACAAAAACAAAAATTCATGAAAGATTTTACTAACTATGTTATTTTGTTAGAGTCACTAACTTCTTCTTCAAGAACAATCTTATATTTTTCTTTCTCGGCTGCATTGAAAGATTTTTCTCGATTGGGGTTTTTCTTTCAAACCTTTTCTCTTCTCAATTCATAAGTGATGTGAGTTCTATATTGATCATCCAAAGATAGAGTTTTAGGATATCTATATTCTGAGAATGATAAATTAGCATAAAATTTATCAAAAATAATTTATAATATCTTTTAAATAATGGTTGAATCTTCCTCCGTCTCACCAAGACATCTTATGGTGCTGATAATGTAATTTACCCTTATAAAGAAATCACTGATAGATTCATAATCACCCATATTAAGATATTCATAATGCAGCACCCAAATTTTTAAATTCAATTAATTTATATTCAAATTTCCTTCATATATATTCGTTAACTTTTTTAGATTACTTTCATAGATTCAACTCCTTTAACTATGAGAAGATCACTTTCAAAGAGAGAGTAAAGTATATCATTTTTTGATCACCTATCATTAGAAAAATTATTCTTATTAAAATATATTATGGTAATATTCCTTGTATGCAGAGAGAAACATTTTGTAGTGGTCTTAAGGACTTCATAACCAAGGGATATAAGATAAGGTAACATTATATATTTCTATATATGATAGTTCTTCCCATCAAAAATAGGAATCCCCTTACTCTTTATAGAAATATAAACAACCATATAAACTTTTCTATTTTTTAAACTTCAACAAAGAGTCAAAAGAAGAGAGAATTTCTCTTATATACAACTTTAAAAGAACCATGTGATCATGAAAATGGTGAAGGATGAATCAGTGATCTTTCCTTTTTATGTTTTATTTTCTTAAGAAACAACCTTTGCCTCTTATTAAATATATATGACTTTGTTGGAAACAAGCATAAAATAATAAAAAAAGAACTCAATTATTTACAAGGTTTACTACTAGAAAAGAGTATCTAGTCCTTGGAATAGTTTATAAAAAATATAATATCATAATATCCTCTATTAAACATTCTTTTTATGTGTTTATATAATATAAGAAATATCATCACACTAGTTTTACACAATAGTCAAATGACAGTGCATGTGCTCCTCACACAAATGTTGATGTAACATAGTTTTTGTAAAAATAATAAGAAACCCTCACCAATAGGAATAATTTTGTTTTCTTTGTGTGAATTTTACATTCTTCACACATTCATTTATTTCATGATATTATTCTTCACTTTCTTACCAAAGAGTAGGTATGAACTTCTTCTTAGACTTCTATACAAAATGTTCTCTTGATGAATTCTTCCAGAAAACTCCATCCATTGCCTTTAGTTAGACTAAATCCCTCTGATACACTATTCATCTACTCACCCCCTACATTCTACATATCCCACATAGCTGATATGAAAACTCTATCTTGAATCCTTTGACTGATGCCTATTACAATTATTCAACATCTATATAGAAAAATATATTCATCTGATAATTTTTTTTCAACATCTATCTGATCACAACCGATAAGAAGAGTTCATTTGAAAATCAATTATCTGATGTTTCCCCTATAAATGTTTTCTGAACAACTTTCTGATTCTACAACACTTCACCCATATTTCGTTGAGTGTGAATAGTGTTAGTATAGGTTGTTTGTAAAACACTTAATATAGGTGTTCTCATGGGAGAAAAGGTGTGATCCCAACTTTATTTTCCCTCTCAATGAAAATTTCACTCTCAAATCTCCCTATCATCTAAAAAACACTAAATACTTATGAAACATTCTAGAGTCTTATATATGCTTCTAGGAAGACATTGTTATCTGCATCACATCTTCAAACTTCCTTAACCTCATAGTTAAGAAAATTATTCATACTTAATTATCTAAAAATTTTAACAATATCAATGAGATCCACTTAGAATTTTCATACTAAATATCACTCTAAGAAAAGAGATGGTTAGCATTGGTTTATTCATTGAAGTTCTAGTAACCACCATGAAATAAATCCAGAAAAAAAATATAATATAGAATGGTTTGATAAAACCACCATGATAATTTTTTATGTTTTCAATTAGTAGTGGTTTCAAATAAACCACCTATAAATGTTTAAAAAATCCTAATCCATCTCCCTCCCATGCTCCCTCTATGTGACCATGACCCCTTCCCCTCTCCCCCACCCCCACCTCCCCGACATCCTCCTCTCCTCTCCCCGGCAGTGATCCTGAGTCTTAAACCCTCTATCCCAAACCCCTACTCGTCATCTCTCCCTGGTGGTGACCTTGAGCCCGAGAAAATTATCCCATGACCCCTAACCCTCGCAACCCCCACCCCCTCTATCCCTGACCCCTACAACCCCCCCCCCACCCGACATCCACTATGTTCAGCTCACCAGCAACGCAACCCCCCAACCCCCTCTACCTAGCTTAGTTCCCCTCCTTGGAGATGATGTGGACCCCCCCCCCCCCACCCCCAATATTGAATCCTCCTCCCCATAATCAACTTAAATCTATTATTGCTCAAATTAGTTATTTTCATGAAATTTCTATCTTCAAATCTCATTTTTATGTATACATGGTATTATATTACACATTATTAATTTTTATAATTCATTATATGAATGTTTATTAAACTTTAAATATATATTAATTAAAATTTTTTTTTGAAATAACCCTATACCATACATTAGATTATACAGTTGTGGTTTTTCATTTGATAATAAATTCTTTATGATTTATTTATTATATTTTGTGCCTATTATCATTTTTCCATAATAACTCTGTGGTTTTCTTAAAATAGTAATGTAGTACATAATCTTCTATTCGATGAATGTTTATTGAAGTTATATTATTGTCCTTTATGATTTATTTATTGTGTAATCACACTATATTTTACTTTTGGATTATGAAATTTACAATTAATATATATATTTTTTGTAATTTCTATGTTGTTTATTTTTTGTCTATGAGGATTTTCCATGAGAGAGTATGAAACCAATATGTTGAACAGGAAAATAATTCATTTGAAAAATAGATGAGTTTATCCAATAATGTAATCATTATTCACATCATTTATATGATAATAAATGATGAAAATCATCTGCTTAGGAAACTCATGACTTTCTCTAAATTATCATTATTCCTATTTGATGAAAAAAAATTAATAAATTATAGGTTCTTCAAATAAAAATCACTAATCCTTTTTGGAACATCATTTTATTTCCTTCTAAATTTTATTCTCCCCTACAAACTAAAAAAATTTTACCATTTTTATCCTTTAGCATGCCCCTTAGATAATATTTTTGGTCCACTAAGGCTATTTGTGCTATGTACTACATAGTTATAACTATTTATACTTGTTAGTCCAAAATTTCATAGTTTATCATAAACATTTTATTCCATAATTGATATTCAATTATACTTCCACAAGATATTGAAATGAGATTTTAATTTAAAAATTATAAGATCAAATTACTACCTAATCATACTATAGATTAATTATTTTACTATTTGAATTCTTTTATATTTATTTAACCATGTCCGATAAAAAATGATTGATATTTATAATTTTACAATTTCATTACTTTACATAGAGATAAAATTGTTTTAAAGTAATATAAATATTCAAAGTATCATAATTATTACATTTCTTAATTATAAAAAACATTCTTTTCATTGTCAATTGATTCAATAATAAATCAATATTTTAATTACTGTAAATATATATCTCATGATTTAATTAATTGTGTATTTACTTGTGATATTTTTCATTGATATGAAATATTCATTTTCTAGTAACAATTGGTTTTTTTATATTAATTTTTTTGTATTGAGACATAGGATGTCGGTGTTATAGAGACAGGGGTTATAAAGACACATACCTTCAGCTTTATAGTTCTATAATTCCATGTATAAGTAAAATTTAAATCAAACATCATTCTCGAGGAGGCCTTTTGTGGGATCTTATTATTACTTCACTAGAAAGCTTTCAATTCATGATTAATTTTTTTCACGTTCAAATGAAATTATAGTTTAAGTATTTATGGTTAATGGTAAGAAGATATTTTGAATATGATTTTGAAATCCATGACCTTCATTAATTTATGATATGTTTCATTGAAATAATTAATTTAAATACCCTTACATACATTCTACTATATGGTTTCATGTTTTTCATAACTTTAGAAATGAATAGTTATACTCATTGTGGTTTTTTCACTCACTCTCCTCACAGTTTCATTCCATGATTAATATTTATTCTTTTAGTTTCACATTTTCATTCCATGTTTACTATTTATTCTTTTAAGTTTTTTAATTCATACTCAACACATTGTTAAAAAAAATAAAAAAAATCTATTCTTCTGTTATTTCAGTGGAAGAAATGGAAGAAACTATAATGGAAGAATGGATTAATTTTTTTTGAACACTTTTTATATTATAAAAATATTTATATATAGTAAATAAAAAAATATATTATGTTGTATTTATAGAAAAGTTGTATATAATTTTTCAAACATATTTAATTTTTTAATCAAAAAAACATATTTAGTTTATTAAATTAAAAAATTATTTTTCCTCGCCTATTAAAATTATATCCATAAAATGTATATTATATTTTAGATAAATATAATCATATTATGTAATAATTCTAGTGCATTTTTTGGTAATAAATGTTTGATTACTATAATTAATGTTGATGACCTTTATAAGGATAAAAATATTTTTTTCGATGAGTTATTTTATTAATGTTTTGTAACATTTAACAAATAAATTAGATTGATGTATTTAAAATAATGAAACTATAATAATTTTAACAAACATATATGATTATTTAAATTCACATTTAATCATTAATCAATGCATTATAATATTAAGAAAAAACAATGGTTAAAATATCATTTTTCTATAGAAAATAGTTTTCCAATATAAAAAATGTTGTATTTAAAATGTCATTTTTATGATGATTATAAATTTCATTACATTAAATTCATAAAAAATAAGGATAAACACTCAAAATTTTAGATAGAAAGGTTATCTTATATGTTTAGTAAAATATAATTTATACTAGTTAATTCTTTTGTTTGAGTTGGGGTGGTTTTTTGAAACTGCTCATTCTTATGAGAGATTGTAATTTGAGCCTGTAATTAAGATAATGGAAATAAGAAAATGTGTCATGAATGCATAAAAACTTTAGGAAGAGGTCAATTTGTATTACTTATTTAGTTAATTTTTTCATTATTTTATCTAAAATTTTTTAGTTAATTTCCTTATCATTTTTATGTAACAATTATTTAGTTTTTTTCATAGATTTTTTTGGAAGTCATATTTTGCTTTCAATTATCTTCAAAAATGAACAAAAGAGATAAAAATTTTCTTTCTACCAATATTACCACGATTTCATTTTTCATTGCTTATCTTTTTCAAACTATGAACACTGTATATTGATTCAATGTTATTAGACAAAAAAACTTTCTCATTATTTCAATTCAGAAGAGTTGAAGAATCTCATGGGCCCACTGTGGTGACTTTTCCTAATATAATGGGCACATGAGTTTCCTATTATCATTTGGATTTCAATAATGAGAATGGGTTTTTAGCTAATAAAATTGATTCAATATGCAGTTTTGGTAGTTCAACAAAAAAATACAATGGAAATCATGGTAATATTGGTTGTTATATCTATTTTGAGACTTTATGATGTAAAGAAATTGGTTGCGTCTTAATATGACAGATTGTATGACCGATATGACTCCAAGTTATTATGTTTATTTAAAATTGACATTATTTTTAGTAAAAATGAAAAATGACATATTAGAAAATGAGACAATATATTTTCATTCATTTGATACATTAAGAAAACAATCTTTATGTCATTTTTTATGTGTAGTAATCATTCACACCACAATATGATACACGATGTTCTTGGTAAGAGTCAAAGTTTTTGTTATCAGTTTGAAATCAATATTTTCGTTCAAAAACTATCACTATTTGATAACAGAGAAAACATAATAATATTTTATTGATAATTTTGGACATTTATTCATAACTCTTTTTTGAGGTGCATCAATTAGTCTCACATCAAACTGATACATGATGTGATTTGAATGAGTCAAAGTGCAATTTTCCAGTTTAAAATGATAATTTTATAAAAAGGACAAGTGACATAATCAAAACCAATCAAACACTTTTACATTGTTTTTATAGTTTAATAAAATGATTCATAATTAATTTTAGATGTGTAGGAATTAGGTTCACCTAAATATAACACACGGTGTTACTGATATGACTCTAAGTTCTTATTTTTATTTAAAATTGGCATTAATTTTAGTAAAAAGTTCAAATGGCCAACCCAAAACAAGGTAAACACATTAATATTGTTTTGATACTTTAAGAAAATGATATATAATACATTTTTTATGTATAGAAATCAATCTCACCTTAATATGAAACACAATGTTCCTAGTATGACTTTAAGTTTCCATTATCAGTTTAAAATCAATATTTTAGTTGAAAAAGTGTCACACATTGAAAATCAAGAAAAATAACTTATATTATCTTGATAATTTATGAAATTTAATTATAAGTATTTTTTTAGGTGTCTGAATTTTTATCAAGTCAAACTGAAAAACGATGTGATCGATATAGGCCAAAATGTATGTTTCCAGTTTAAAATGACAATTTAGTAAAAAAGACAAGTGACGTACTAAAATATGATAAAATTCATTAGGATTATTTCGATAATTTAGTAAAATGGTCCATAATTAATTTGAGACTTGTAGGAATCAGTTTCATCTCAATCTGATGCATGGTGTAACTGGTATGACTCTTAGTGCATCGTTTTATATAAAATTGACATTCATTTTAGTGAAAAAGGACAAATGATCTACTCAAAAACAAGAAAATGCTTTCATAATATTTTTATACTTTAGTAAAATTATCCATAATTCATTTTTGATGTCTAGAAATCAACATCGCCTCAATATAATACATGATGTTCTTGTTATGACTCAATGTGCCCATTATCAGTTTAAAATTGATATTTTAGTTCAAAAAGTTTCACTCAATGAAAACTGAGAAAACATAATCATATTTTATTAATAATTTAGGAAATCAATTCAAAATTCATTTTTTACATGTAGGAATTGATATCACATTGAACTAATACACAATGTGAATGGTATGAGTCAAAGTGGGTGTTTCCAGTTTAAAATGGGAATCTAGTAAAAAAGACAAGTGACATACTCAAAACTGAGTAAACACATTAGGAATAATTTTATACATTATTAAAATGATCCCTAAGTCATTTTAGATGTTTAGGAATTAGCCTCACCTTAGTCCAATGCATAGTTTGACCAGAATGACTCTAAGTGTGTCCTTTTATTTAAAATTGACATCAATGCTAGTGAAAAGAAAAAGTGACCAGCTCAAAACTAAGAAAATACATTAAGATTATTTTTATAATTTTTTGAAAAGTATCCATAATTCATTTATGACATTTAGGAATGAAATTAACCTCAATATTATACATGATATTCCCGGTATGACTCAATGTTTCCACTATCAGTTTAAAACTGACATTTTAGTTCAAAAAGTGTCACTCACTAAAAACCATGAAAATGCACATTGATAATCTTGATAATTTTGGAAAGCTATTAATGAGACATTTTTGACATGTATGAATTATTATCATGTAGACCTAATATACGATGTGATCGGTATCAGTTAAAGTGTGGGTTTGCAATTAAAAATGACAATTTAGTAAAAAAAGAAAAGCAACATACTCAAAACTGAAAAACACATTCAGGTTATTTTTATACTTTATTAAAATAATCTATAAGTCACTTAAGATGTTTATTAATCACCCTCATAACAATTTGACACATAGTTTGATTTTTATTACTTCAATTGTATCTTGTTATTTAAAACTGACATCAATTTTACTAAAAAGAAACAATGACCTAATCAAAACTGAGAAAATGTATTTAGATTATATTGATACTTTTGGAAAATTATCCATAAGTAACTTATGGTGAGTATGAATAAATTGAACCTCAATATGATACATGGTGTCCCTGGTATGACTCAATGTTTCTATTATCAGTTTAGAATCGATATTTTAGTTCCAAAAGTCTCACTCACTGAAAATTAAGAAAATGTGACTAGATTTTCATCATAATTTAAGAAATATATTCATTAGTCATTTATGGTGTATAGGAATAAATCTCATGTTGAACTGATACATGGTGTGATATTTATGATTCAAAGTGTGTGTTTCTAGTTTAAAATGATAATTTTGTAAAAAAGACAAGGATTATACTCGAAAATAAGAAAACACATTTGGATTGTTTTGATACATTAGGAAAATAATACATAAGTAATTTTAGATATGTAATAATCATCTATACCTCAATCTGATGCACAATGTGACTGGTATGACTCTAAGTTCTTATTTTTATTTAAAATTGACTTCAATTTTAGTAAAAAGGACAAATGAAATAATCAAAACCGAGAAAATGCATTTGGGTTGTTTTTGATACATTTGTAAAATGATCCATAAGTCATTTTTGATGTATAGGAATCAACTAAAACTGAATTTGATACCTGATGTTCCCATTATGGCTCCAAGTGTGTCTTTTTATTTAAAATTGACATCAATTTTAATATAAAGGAAAAATGATCTACTCAAAACTGAGAAATCTCATTCATATGGATTTGATACTTTTGAAATTGATGGGACATCATTTCGAATTATGATTTTATTTTGATTTCCATTAACATATTTTAGTCTTTTAAAATAGTAAAATGTGTGTGGAATGGTCAAAACCATTGAAAATGACCTCTTATTGATGTGAAATCGTTGGAAAAACACTAATGAGTTGTTATTGAAATATAGGACATGTTGTGATATCAAATTCTTTACAAAAATTATTAAGTCAATTTCAATCACACCGCGTGTCACTTTAAAAATAAATTATAATATTTACTTATGCCTTTTCATTTTCAAGATATGAATCTAATCTTAAATAAGTAATTTTATGTTTTCAATGTGTTTTTAATTATATCTTTTTTTGTTAAAATTTATTCTATTTGATTAAAAAATAAAAAAAATTATTATCTGCATTCTGAATATATTCTATGTTTCTTTTATTTTTCATTTCTTTCCATAAATGTTCTAGTTTTCAATGTAGATTGTAGATATCGGTAGTAGGCATGATGCTGACCATTTCTATCCATGACATTTTTCTAGTTTTATACTATAATTTTGATTTATTATGTTCGGTTTTCATTTTTGTTTTCATTTTTTTATAATTTATGATATAATGTGGTTTATTTTAGTTGATTAGAGGATGTAGAGGTAGAAAAATGTAATGGAGGTATTAATATAGAGGTATATTGGGCATTAGTTGTTGTTGGAAATATTTTATATTTATATATTGATAACCAAGCTATTAGTTGATAGATATATTAGTCAAATGATATTAAGGTTATGATCATTGTGTATGTTTTTATATATGATTTTGGATGTGTGACGTATATATGATGTGTTTATCATATATTCATTTTTTAGTTTATTGAATGTTGTTTTATTATTAAATATTTTAAAAAAACTAATTTAGCATTGGTTTTTAGTAACCACAACTAAATACATTAAAAAAGGTTTTTATTAGTGGTGTATAATTGAAACTGTCGATAAAACAAACCACCACTCATATGTTCAATGGTGGTTAGTTTCATTTTATTTATATTCCATTGGTTTTTTCAAATAAAATAATTATTTCTAAATAAACACAAAACTTCTGCTAAATTTTCCAATAATGAAACATAATAAAACCTATATGAAATAAAAAAAACCATAGTTAAATGACAAGAAACCATTCAATAAGTGATGGTTTTACTAACTGTCACTATACAATTAGGTGGTGGTTTAAACTGACACTAGTTGACAAAATAACCACCACTAACGACCTTTTTGGAGTGTATCTTCAAGAGAGATCTATAAAGAACATCAAAAAAATACATCTTTATACCACTCATCCAGCAATAAAAATTTTATAGCCCTTTTTTGTCTATTTAACTTCATATTGTCTTATCTTTTAGTTGAATTCAACCATAACCTATGTTCTAATCACTTAGAAAAATTCCACTCATCATACTATGAAAATTTCATAAATATTTAACCTGATGGATACGTTCTGATAGTATCGACCGAAAACCTTCATCAGATGTCATTCCCAACAACATCCCTTAAAACATTAACAACATTGTTCTTATCAAAATAATTCAACAAACATTCATCTAATAATTTTTCAAAACATAAAACCCAAAGGCTTCACAAAATTCAAACTTTAGAATATTAAAATTTATTACATTAGGAAATAAAAATTACACTATTTCTCCTTTGTCTAGAAATATCGGTTTGGTGGGATGACCCTTACTTATCACTTTAAAACATCTATGCAGCATGTTAGGTCACCTTAACGCAAGACCAAACCTCCATCTGGTAGCTTCTATCTAGTAACATTCACAGATCTTGATTCTATGAACACCGTACATGCTAATGAGTTACTCCCACTTTCAACTTAATAAATAATCATGAGGTTTTAGAAAATTGTGATATTAGGAGATATGAGAAAAATAATTCATCACCATATTATTCATCCATCAAACACTAAATCTTATGGAACTATGTAGGCATGATAGGATAATCATTTAGTACAAAACATAGTCTGATAACCTTAGTTCAATAACGTCTCTAATGGACTCAGCCCAAAAAACACATTCTGATATTCTCTATTCATTTACCTTTGTTGGAGGCTTAACAATGTAAATTGATTTATATACTTAAAAAATAAGTGTAAAAATTTGATCAAGAGAAGTCGACGCCTCAAGAAAAAAAATCACAACTAGTATCTTCTTATCTTATTCACCTCCTTTGAAACATGATCAAAGAACTTGGTCCCAACAATCTCCCACTTTGCATTTTGTTGTCAACCAAGTAACATAAATCACTAGAACATTATAAATCATGAAATGGATTATTTATCCAAAAAATCTAAGACTACATGAGAAATCATGGTGTACTAAACAAGAATCATTATAAAATAATACTATAAAATCAATAAGTAGTGATTTAAGAAACATTTTCAATATAGTTCAAACTTTCACAACTTTTTCCAGCAATAATAATTTTTCCAACATCAATGTCAACAAACTGATAGAATACTTCAAACATGTTGAAATCACAGTATACCAATTTTTAGAACACCCCCTAAATATCTGATCTTATTTAAAAGGTTAAACATATACCAATGTATAGATTTTTTTCCTTCATTTTCTCCACTTTGACACCACTATCCAAAGACAAGGTGAGAGAGACGATGGATTCACATTCCATAAACATGAAGATAGGGAGTTTTAACACCCTTTATCAACCTCATGTTTTGAAAAATTTTCTATGGTAATGGTTTTATAAATATATCGTCAACTTGATTATTTGTGGGAACAAACTCCAACTTAAGTTAATTTGTATCCACATAATCCTTCATGAGGTGATACTAGGTATCTATGTGCTTGGAGTAAGAATATTGCACTTGGTTTTTTTGGGAGATTTATAGCACTTTGATTATCACAATCCAAGAGAAGGGGTAACTTCCCATCATTAAAAAAATTTCCAACTATGTCTTTATCCAAATTAGTTGTGTTGCACCTTGAGTGGTAGCAATATATTCAGCTTCAACATTACTGGGAGTTATATAATTTTTTTTCTTCATATACCAACGCACAAATATTTATCCTAAAAATAAAACTCTACTAGGTGTGGATATATATTCATAAACACAACCTATCCAATCAGTATTTGTATAAGAAAACAAATAAAAATTTTCCATGATATCATATTTTATCCCAAGGTCAGTTCTGTCCTTGTTAATATAATAATTATTCTTCTTTTCATAAAAATATATTCTTTTAGAGTACTTTGATACCTAGAACACACTATAATATAATACACAATATATGGTCTTGAAGTAATTAGATATAACAAAATTCTCACAAACTTCATATACTCTTTAGTATCAACCTTTTTTCCTTCTACTTCATGGGATAACATAGTTCCTAGTAAAATAGACATAGAAACTAGATTTAAATATTCCATTTCAAACTTCCTTAGATGTTCCTTACCAAACTTCCTCAGATGTTTCTTTCCATACATACTTTGAGATATGAAAATATATTTTTTTCTTTTGTGAGATTTTTAATCCAAGAAAGTATTTCATTTCTCCCAGCATGGAAGTTTCAAATAACATTTTCATCACCTTATTAAACTTTTCATATGTTTCTCCATCCTTTCCTGAAATGATGATATCCTCAACAAAAATGATCCCAATGGGGGAAACTTTAAATTTATTTTATATGAAGGTTACTATCAACACATCCTTTATTGAATTTGACCTTCATTAATAAAGTATCCAATTTAGAATACCAAGATCTTGTAACATTATTCAACCGATGAAAATTCTTCTTTAACTTCCACACATAACTTTCATCATTTACAATTACAATGCCACATGGTTTTTACATATAAAATTCTTCATCGATCTCTCCATTAAGAAAATATAACTTTACATCCATTAAAAGTATTTTATATATCTAGTTATAAATGATGAAAAAAATATTATGATGGTTTCCAACCATACCATTGGATAAAAAGTTCCATAAAATTCAATGCCTTCAATGTGCGAGTAGCCTTTACAAACCAGTCATTACTTGTTTCTTATTACATTAACTTTTTCATTTAACTTGTTTCATAACACCCACTTTGTACTAATCACATTATTATTGTTTGGATTGGGTATAATTTCCCAAGTATCATTATTCTCAATCAGATATAGATCTTAATTTACATCATTAATCTACTATTCATGTTCCATATCTTCATCATTATATTTGGTCCCAACTTGTGATTATAAAAAAATATGTGAAGCTAAACTTGATGTTCTATTGGTTTGAACATGTTGTCATTTATCCCACATGATGTTATGAACTTCCACTATTTTCTCATTCAATGATGAGATAAATGTAATTATTCCTCATCACTTGAGATAGCTGAGTAAAAATCTTCATCTAACCTTCTTCAACATTGTTATTATTATTAAAATCTTTTTCATGTTTGTTCAACCACAACCACCTCATCTTAACTTTCTTCCAGATCTATAATTATTTTTGAATCTTCCTTATCAGAATATTAAATAACTTTCACAAATTATAAATAATAATTATTTCATGTTTATTTATTATAAAACCTAAATCCTCTAATATTAGGAGGGTATCCATAAAATATTACATCAACACATCTCTGATCAAACTTCCCATGATTTTTACTCTTGATTTTTATAATTTAAGGACTGCCAAACACCCTTAGATGTTTCAAATGTGGGGTTTCATTTTAATAAATCTCGTAAGGATTCACATCAAATCTCATCCTATAGAAATAGTGATTATAAATGTATACATTTTCTATTATAACCTACCTCCCAAAACATTGAGAAATATCATGTTAGGTCGACATTGTTTGTTTCATCTCCATAAAAATTATGCTTATTATTTTAGAAAAACAATTCTTTTATAGTGTGTATGTTATGGTAAATTCATGATGAATGGCATTATTTTTAATATAATATCTAAACTTGTCACTTCTATATTCTCTAGCATTACCAGTTCTAATTTTCTTCATCGAATATCCACATTCATTTTCAGATATTCTCTTGTAAATGTTAAACATTTTTAGAGCCACTGGTTTATGTTTCAAAAACATAATACATGTAATGTGATTAATTTAACAAATTAAATAAATAAGAAAAATTATATCTATTTATTGATGGTTTAACCATTATCCCATGGATTTCAGAATCCATTAGCTCTAATTGATTATTTGAATGTATGTCAACATTCTTATGAACTGAGTGTGTAATATTCTCATTCTGGAATATTGAACATCATCAAACTCATATAATTTTTATATTTAGAATATCATGAATAATTTGTATCTTTATAATTTCTCTCAAATTACTTTCACATATATTCCCTATCATTTTATTCAAAATAATATTTTTCTTTATCATACTTAGATAGAATAACCCTTCCAAATCACCAACTTGAAACAAGTTTCTCTTGGTACATTGACCTCTTGTAACATCTTTCCAATATTCTATTATATTAAAAAACCCAATATTTTATAAATAAAATTTTTTATCATTATCACAATGTTGTGAAACACTCAACAAATTGTGTTTAAGAAAATTATTAAACAAGCCTCCTCTAGATTTGAACTTTTCTTCCCCAACGATAGTAGATCCAATACCTCTTATTATAAGTTATTACTCATTTCCAAAAGTCACTGTAAATTATGTAAAATCTTTGAAATTTTTAACAACTTTAAATATTCTATCATATTTTAAGTACACCTATTTTTTTGGTATCCATGGTCATTATCATTTTGCATCTTTGAGAGTAGTTTCAACAACTAAGGCCTTTTATATACCATTTTATTTTCTATCATGTGACTTTTTAGAATTTTTTATAATCATTATTCCTTTGGATTCATGAAAATACCATCATTTTCAAAATTTATTGGTTTATCACATCTTTCATAGATAGCTTCCAAGCGTTCGAATCTATTTTCAATATTCAAACTAACTTTCTCAGGTTGTCTCATTTGAGTGGGTTGAATTCCACTCAATATTGTCCTTTATATTCTTTTGAATTTACTATAACAATTATGATTAAACTGACACATATTTTTTTAGACCAAAATCCTCCACAAAATCCCCTATAACCATAGAAACAATACTTCCCTCTACAATTTTTATACTGTCCGAAGTTGTGTACCTGACTTTCATAAACTTTATTGACTTCCATTTTGGTATATTTTTGTGCACAAAATTTTTTCTTACCATATAATATTTTATTCTGCAACATATTCATCTTATCATCCCCAATAGAATAACCAGTACAACCTAATTTTTTTCACACTTGTTAAACATAGAAACTTCAATTTTTTTAACTTCACATGTTTTAGTTATATAAAAGGTCTTTATAACTTCCTTTTTCTTATGAGAATATTCATTATTCATTTAAACCTTTTAGGATAACATTTTTTAATATTTATAAATTTTTCACATCTCATAACTTTCACAAACTTCGATAACTGAGTATTGAAAATTTTAATTCCTTTCTCAGTTTTAACATTTTTTTTGATTAAACCATAATTATTCCTCATTAAAATTTACATTTTATTTAATACTAATGTTTATATTCTTATATTAATTAAGTGGATAATTTGGAACATAAATGTCATTAATTAAATTGTATTTTTCATCAAGAAATAATTCTATAATTTTTACTAAATGATTTACTTTATTGAATGTCTTATTCTCTCATTAAAGTCCTAAAATCATCAAAATACATTATTTCAAATCATATTTGAGCATATAATCCATTAGAGTATCTTCTTCTTTAGAGTTACTTCTTTCATCATTAGTGAGATTTTCATCATTCACTTTTTCAATAAGAATTTTTTTATTATCTTTATTACTAATATTTTGAAATTCTTCTTCACTATTATCATCTTCTCCACACATAAAAAAATCCTTTTTAATTTAGATAAATTATTATATTTTCCCTTATAATAGATTTTTTATTTATTTGTCTTCCTATTGAGGGACCATTATATCTTTCTATCATCTTCATTACTTTCTTATTCTTCTTTTCATCAAAGAAAATCTACATCAAAATGTTTAATATATACATAACCAAAACATTTTAGCAATAACATTACATTTTAATTTTTGGAAACTCTTTTCATATTTTATGAAAACAATGACATATATTCAATAATTTTTTTACAAAACTCATCTTTAGTGTTAGATCCACTGACTCATTCTTGGAGAAAATTCTTAGATTCTTCTTTCTGGTCAATTTTGAAAGCAATGTCTTTATCAATATTTTCTTTTTTAGTCATAAACTCTTCTCTTTTCATTTCATAAATGATTATATTTCAATGTAGATCATCCAGATATAGAGTTTCAAGTTCTCTATCTTCCAATAATGAGATCTTAGCATAATATATATTAATAATAATTCCTAAAATCTTTTCAATAATGATTGAATCTTATAAATTCTAACCAAGTTATATTATAGAGATTATAAATTCATTTACCCTTATAAGGAAATAACCGGATGATTCAAAATCTATCATCTTTAGATATTTATATTTTTGTATCAAGATGTGTAACTTCTCTTTATTTAATTTCATATTTCCTTCATATATTATCTTTAGATTTTCCCAGATTCATTTAGCTATTCCAACTCCTTTTACTCTAAGAAAATAACATTCATAGAGAGTGTAAATTATAGCATTTCTAGATTGGCCATTATTCTCCAAATTCCCCCTATTATTAGCTGTTAAGGGAACATCCTCAGCATGAGGAGGGAAACATTATTTAGTGGCCTCATATACTTTGTAAATAAGGGACATAAGATAAGGTAACATTCTACCCTCCAAGATATGATATTATTTCCATCAAAAATATTAATCCCCTTAATTTTCATAGAATTATAAACATCCATAAAAACTTATATTTTCATCAAACTTCATAAAATAGTTAAATTTGGGAAACTTTCCTCTAATATCACTTGAAAGGACCAGTGTGATCACTGATAGGGGAATGGGATAAATTAGTGATCTATTCTCTTTATGTTTTTATTTATAAAGAAGCAACCACATAAATATAAAAATTTACAAGGTTCGCTACTCAAAAAGAGTATCAATTATTTAAAATTATTTAGAAATAATCCAATTCCACGAAATACACTAGAAAACAATCCATTTTATGTTATTAAAATAAGAAATATCCTTACACCTATGTTTCACTATATTCAAATGAAAATGTATGTGCTCCTCACATAGATAGTTATGTAACAATGTTTTTTGTAATAACTATAAGAAACCTTCACCAATAGGAATTAGTTTTTTCACTATGTTTCACAATATCACTTATTTCAAGAACTTCTTCTTGAGTTTCTTACCCTAAAGTAGGTAGGAACTTCTTATTGGTCTTTAGTATAATAATTATGTCTTATGGGTTCATTCAAAAAACATCATATGATAGGCTATTCTGGAAAACTACTTCTGATGTCTTTTTAGACTGAAACCCTCTAACCAATATTCATCTACACACCACTAAATTCAATTATATATGATACCAATAATATAAAAAAAATATTTAGTATCCTTCGATCAATTCCTCTTACAATTGTTTGACTACAGCCTTTCAAACTCTGCTCATTTGATCATTTCTACACATCATTTGTCCGATCATAACTGATGGGAAAAATTCATCTAGAAATCAGATGTCTGATGTTCCCTAACAATTCTATATTAAATATCTTCTAATTTTTCAACACTTCACCTCTCTCTCTTCAAGTTTGGATAGTGTTAGTAAAAGTTTTTTAACAACCCTTTATATAGGTTCACATGTGGGAGAAAATATGGGGTCCTGATTTTATTTTACCGATCAATGAAAACTTGAATTTCAAATATCCCTCTCATCTAATAAATCACTAAATTCATATAAATAATTCAATAGTGTTCCTTAAGTATCTAAGAAAACATTAGCATCTTTATCACTTATACAAACATCCATTAACTTGCAGTTATGGAACTTCTTCACAAGTTCTTATCCTAGAAAGATAATAAAATTTATAATATCTACTTTGCATTGTCAAACTAAATATATTAATGAAATATCTATAAAGAACAGTGAATAAGTATATCTTTATACCACTAATCTAATAGGAAAATGTCAAACCATTTATTCCATTTGATGAAATTTATAGTGACTCATATTTCTGATGACTTCAATCATAACCTTATGTAAAATGAATTAGAGACATTCATCTAGCCATCCTATAAAAATTTCTCAAATTCTTTGCTAGATATACTTTTTCTGATGGTACCGTCCAATAATATTTGTCTAATTTCATTCCCAACAAATTCCCTTTAAACTTCATCAATAATATTCGTATCCATAAACTTTTACAAAAATTCACATGATAACACTCCCAACCATTGAAACTCAAAAACTTCACAGACTTTAAACTTTGGAATGTGAAACTGGATTAAATTAAGAAATTAACTCTTCACCCTCAGTACTTTTTATGGAAACATCAGTTTGTTGGGATGGACCTTATATAATTATTTACAACCTTTATATAGTATGTTAGAAAAACATTATTCAAGAAAAAACATCATTCTGGCAGCTTCTATCAAAAAAACATTCAAAAAACATCATAGTGTAAACATTGTACAAACCAATGAATTTTTCTCCCTTTCAACTTAAGAAGAAATCATGATATTTTCTGAAATCCTGATATTAATAAATATAAGAACATCAAAGCATAACAATATTTTTATTCATTTAACATTATGTCAAATGAAAATATATAGTCTTGATAGGATAAATATTAATCACAAAACATAGTCCAATAACCTCATTCTCATAATGTCTGTCTAATAGAATCTGTCCAAAAAACTCCGTTTAGTCTTCTCTAACTTTTCTCCATTTTTTATGGTTGAGAAAAGATAATTGATTTATATACATACATAATTTATGTAGAAAAAATTAACCAATAAAATACAACTTTTCAAGTATACTTTCTTACAATGACTATCTTCTTAACTTCTTATACACCTTCAAAACATATTCAAAAATCATGATCCCAAAATCTCCCCTTAATATTTTATTTTCAACCAAGAAACATAATCCCCTAAAACATTATAACTCATTCAATGGAATATTAGTCAAATATTTTTAATCCTAAAAGATCCAAATCATTTTAGGAAACATTAATCATTGAAAAAAATACCATGTTTTCCATAAGAAACAATTTAAGAAACGTTTTCCTTATACTACAATCATTCAAAAAATTCCTGATAGAATAATTTTTCTTTTATCCACTTAAAAAACTATTAGAATAGCTCAAACATATTGAAATAAAATCTAAACCTTTTAATAACTCTTCAAAAATATATGTTATTACTTAAATTGTTAAAAACTTACGTATGTATAGATTTATGTTATATAATTGTATCCCCCTTGATAACACAACACCAATAAAAGATGAGAGAGGGGATGGATTCACATACCTTAACCTTCAAGATAGAGAGTTTGATGACCATTATCAACCTCATATTATTAAATTTTTCATTTTTAATTTTTTTTATATATATCATTAACTTGATACATTATAGTAATAAACGTGAAATTAGTTTTTTTTTCTCCACATGATCTTTGATGAAGTGATAGTTGATATCTATGTTCTTGTAATAATAATTTTATAGTGTATTTTAATAAGATTTATATTACTTTGATTATCACAACATAAAATAATGGTTAACTTCACATCAAAAAACAAATATTCTAACTATGTATTCATCCATATAAGTTTTATTGTAGCTTGAGTGGTAGAAAAATATTCATATTCTCTAATACTGATAGTTACATAATTATACTTATTAATGTTGAAACCCACAAAACTTTATCATAAAAACAATCCCCTAGATGTGGATTTAAGGTCACAAACAAAACCTTCCCAATCAGTATATGTATAACCCAAAAGATAAAACATACCTAAGTTTTCATATCTGATACAAAAATTATTTGTGCCTTTGATATGTTGAGTTAATAAGATTTTCTTATGAATTTCCCATTCCTTAATGTTTGAAAAATCACAAATAATCTATCTCAAGGGAAATTTTATTTTCCCTAATATTTATTTTAATAAGGAATATTTTCCTTCCTCGTGGAAATTCTCTTTTTACTCAGATTTTCCTTAATAAGGAAAATTTTTCTACCCCAAGGAAAATTCATCCATACCTATTTTTCATTGTTCATATTTTAGTTTCTATAAATCTAACTCATTTTATTCCTAAGTGAAAAATTTGGTTACACATCTAAAACCTAAGAATTATATAAATACTTAGATATATAGTATTCTATTTTCAGGATCAGAATTTAGGTTCCAAATTCTCTGAAATTCAGACTCTGAATTCTCTAAAAGTCAGATTCTAAATTCCTTAGGATTTAGAATCTGAATTACTTATAATTAAGGTTCCGAATTATATAGAATTCAGACTCTAAATTATTTAGAATTTAGGTTCTAAATTCCTTAGAACTCAGACGTCAAATTCATTAGAATTCAGACTCTGAATTCCTCATAATTTGGACTCCGAAGTTTACAAAACTATGATTCTGAATTCCTTATAAAATAGAATCTGAATATCCATGTAATATAGACACTGAAGGTTTTCCTCTTAGACTCCTAAAATTACTTTTTTTCTTAGACTCCACAAAATTTTTTTGGTTAACAAACCATATTTTTTCTTATCCTTGTGAAAATTATGAAATGATGTCGTACATTCTGTTTCTAACCAACCGTTGTTTGAGTGAAATGTGTACAGGTCCCTCTGAGATTTATGGAAAAATATGACCATTGGAGGAGGGAGCTGACCATTGGGAGAATTATTATAAATAGGAGCTCATTTGAATGAGCTAATAACTTTGTATGATTGTTCTAAAACTCTATAGATTACACACTGTTAAATTTATTTCTAGAGAGAGAGACTCTCATGCCCTATGTGTACTGAACATCTTGTTCAGCTTGCTTCATGTGACTCTGATTGTTGTTGTGTACAATAGAGGTCTTTCAGGGATATGAAGATAGATGTGCTGACTACCTTAAATTTTGAGGACTTCCTTGATAAGTAAGACAGAGGTGCTGACTACCTTCATGTTCGAGGGCTTGTGGGGATAGCAAGACAGACTCCGATATTCATATCAAGCGCTTACCCTGTTGTGGGTAAGACATAGTTTCTTGAATGTAGAAATCAAGGGAACTTTATCCAAGGATGTTGGATACCCTACTCATTGGGTTAAAAGATTTCATACTTGTTTCTTGTATTGTTTCAAGTTTGTTTTCGGGTGCATTTTGATTATTAGGGAAGGTATAATTATCTTATACTTTCTCATGCTTGTATACTCTGATTAGTAAGATTCTATACACTTTAAGGTAGAATCTTTTTCCTTGTAAACTTCTCTTAAGTTTCATTTCTAGAACCATATTTCCAGAATCTAGAAAGTTTATAGAACTAAGAGTTCTTTTGAATTTACCTTATTTAACATTGTTAAACAATAGAAAGTTTTATACCATCTTTGAAAGTTCCAAATGAATTTTTAAAGTATACAATTAACCCCCCCCCCCCCACCCTTGTATTTTGAGCATCTACATCATATTTTGATCCTAAAATTGGTATCATAGGTGGTTTCTGAAATTCATATATTCACATATAAGTTTTCTTTCTCAATATTCCTTTTTTCTATATTTTCCTTTCTTTGGATTTTTATCCTTGTTTACAAACTTTTATTAAAAACAAGATTATGTGGAAAGATATTTTTTTTAGATGGCAGGAGTGACTGTTGGTTCGATTGACAATCTCAATCCTACTAGACCACCTATATTTGATGGTAATGATTATGAATACTCAAGAGATCGTATGGATACTTTTGTCATTATCACTGGAGTGGAAAACTTTGTTATGATTACTGGAGATTACAAGATTCCTGGTAAGGAAGTCGAAACTTTTACTAATCCATAAAACTCATAATATAAACTAAACTACAAGGTACAAAATACTTTATTGTGTTCCATGACTAGTAATATAAATATCCAGATTTCTTCTTGTGAAGATGCAAATTGTATTTGGATGAAATTGGAGGTTACTCATTTTGTAACTTCCAAAGTTATCAAAACCAAAAAATCTATGCTTAGAGAAAAATATCATGGATTTATATATCCTTATGAAGAACCAGTGTGCAAGGTAAAATAGAGGATTATGACTATTGTTAATAGTTTACAATCCATGGGTGAAAAAGGTTTATATGATGAGGCACTTGTGGATAAGATTATAGATATCATTCCTAATGAGTGGGAATAAAAGAGAGCAGTTATTGATGAGAATATGAAAGTCTAACAGATTACTCTTGATGAGATTTTTTTAACTCTTATTCAACATGAGATAAGAATGAAAAGAGATTCTGATCTAAATAAGAAGAATAATGGAAATGGAAGCGTTGCTTTTACAACTACTTCAAATCATATGAAATCCAAGACTCTTGAAAGGGTTACTATATCCAAGTCGTAGAAGGTCACTGTTTTATCTGAATCAAGTGAAACCGAACATTCTAAGAATAAACTATCTAATCTTTCTCGAATGATGAAAAAGATAGTTGGGAAGAAATACTTTCAGTATAGATATAAGAAGAAATAAAAAAAGGATAAGAAAGACTCATAAGTCACTTGTTATGAGTGCAAAAGAGCAGGGTATATAAGGCTAGATTATCCTATGCTTAAGATAAAGGATAGGAAGGAAAATATTTCTGAGAGGAATAGAAATAAATTCTACAAAGCTAAAGCTAAGAATGTTTTGAAAGATAATGACACTTGGAGTGCCAGTGGTGGAGACTCTTCTGATGAATCCTTAGAGTATAAATCTTCTGGTCAAGATTATTTTAGTTTACCTGACAAGTTACCTATTGAAAATCATTGTTTAATGTCCAAGGTACATAGTGCTGAATCCATAACCAATGTATCTTTGAACACTGATTATAGTAATAGTAAATATTATGAATCCTCAGATGAAAAATATTCTTTTGATGAAGATAATAATTTACCTACTTATAAATAAGTGTCTGGGTTTGCTAAGCTCCTTGAGAATGAAAATTCCAAAGTCAATAAAAATATTGATAAGGAAAATTCTATAATTTCTATTCTTAAAAGAAGTATCATATATTTATAAATATCTTGATAAGAAAATTTATGATATTTAAATTATTTCAAAAACCCTTGAGGAAGTTTATTCTGAGAAGGATAAACTTTTAAAGGATCTAGAAAAAGTAATTTCTAAGAAAAATGTTTTAGAGCCTAACTCTAGTGCTAAAACTAATGTTTTTTAGGATAAAAACATAGATATTAGATTGAAGTCATAAATATTTTCCTTGATAAAGTGTTTTTCAAACATTACCTTATGTAAGGAAAAATTTTATAAGATGTATTCCCAAATTCAACCTCTAAAGAGTAATTCTGGATTTGGCTATAATCATTCAAAACTGATTTTTAGTAACAATTATTTTGTATCTCAAAGTGATCCATAATGCACTAAGTGTCAGTGTGGTTTGCACTGGGGAAAAAAATTTCCTTAAAAAAACTCAGACTTTAGGTTTTCATAAAGCTTATTTTTCAAAGAAAATGTGGATTCCTCAAATTTTTCTTTCTGAAGTTTCCATATCCAAGAATGTTTGGGTTCTGAAAGTCTAACACTCTTATTTTATAGAAATTAAAGTTAGTACCAATAGAAATACATGGTACGTGGACAGTGGATATTCTCGGAACATGACTGGTAACAAAAACTTCTTTGAAAAGATTATTAAGATGGAGGGAGGAAAAGTAACATTCGGAGATAATGCTCAGGGAGAAATTATTGGTATATGTAATATTGTTTTTCTTGAAAAAACATTGATTTCAAATGTTTTATTCTTTAAGGGTCTTAGGCACAACATTATTATCATAAGAAAATTATGTGATGAGGGTTACCTTGTGAGTTTTAGGAATGATAAGTGTTTAGTACACAATTCCAAGGAAGAGTTTATTCTTTCTGCCCATAGGTAAGAGAATTTTTACACTCTAAACATAGAATACCTTAGGAGCCAAGATCTACCTTGTCTTAGTGCAATAGAAGATCATTCTTGGTTATGGCATAGAAGGATAGGACACTGTAACCTTAGGAACCTAAAAACTCTCTATGAAAATACTAGTTATGGATCTACTGGATCTTATATTTGATTCTTCAAAAGTTTGTGATCCTTGTCAATATAGAAAGAAACATAAATCATGTTTTAAATCAGTCATTGAAGTCTCAACCGCTGATGAATTACAGTTGGTGCATATGGATCTTTTTGGTCCCATACAAACTAGAAGCATTGGGGGGAAATATTATGTATTTGTCTTAGTTAATGATTATACTAGATTTACATGGGTCTATTTTATAGAAAAGAAATCAGAAAATTTTTCTTATTTAAAAAGTTTTATAGCCCTAGTTAATAATAAAAAAAATATCCCTTCTATAACTATTTATAGTGATCATGAAGGATAATTTTAAAATTCTAATTTTGAAACTTTTTGTAGTAGAAAAGGCATTACTCATAACTTCTCAGCACTAAGAACTTCTCAATAAAATGGTGTTGTTGAATGAAGAAACATAATTCTTCAGGAGATAACAAGAACCATGTTGAGTGAATATTTGTTAACCAAACACTTTTTAGCTGAAGCTTTAAGTACTGCTTGTTATATTATAAATCATGCTATGATTGGACCTTTTCTTATTGAAACTCCTTAGGAGTTGTGGAATAGTAGAAAAAACAGACTTTCTTACTTCAAGGTTTTTGGTTTCAAGGTATTCATTCTGAATACTAAAGATAATCTACACAAATTCATATCAAAATATAATGAAGGAATTTTCTTGGGCTACTCCACAACTTATAAGGCTTATATATTTTTCAATAAAAACACTTATATTATTGAGGAAATAGTAAATGTTAAATATTATGAAACTGGTCCTTTTGTTTTTAAACAACCTCAACCTACATCTTCGGATGTGTCTTCAAAAACTGACTATCAACCCTTGATAGAAGATCCTTCGGATAAGGAAAATGTCAAAGAAAATGTTTCTGAAGAATTTACCCTAGAAGATTTCATACCATATGTTGATGAATATGCTTTAAAAAACCCAAATCAGTTATTTCTTAAGAACAATCCTAGTGATAGTATCCTTGGTAATTTAAATAAACTTGTAAAGATGAGAAGTTTCTTAATAAATTAAATATAACATCTAGATTTACTTTCCCAATTAGAACCAAAAATCACTGATGAAGCTTTAGGTGATGATGATTGGATAAAATCTATGAAAGATGATCTAAATTAATTCTAAAGGAATAATGTTGGGACCTTGGTTGAAAGACCTAAGGGGACTTATGGTATTATAGTAAAATGGGTTTTCAGAAATAAGTGTGATGAAAATGGAATCATAGTAAGAAATAAAGCTAGATTGGTTTCTAAATGATATAATCAATAATAAGGAATAGACAATGAATAAACCTATGCTCCAGTAGCTATACTTGAATCCATTCGTATTCTATTTTCCTTTATATCATTCTTCAACTTCCAAATTTTTTAAATGGATGTTAAATGTGCCTTCCTTAATGGTTATGTTCAAGAGGAAATTATTATTGAACAACCTCATGGTTTTTAAGACTCAAAACATCCTGAAAATTTTATAAAACTTACCAAAGCTTTATATAGACTTAAACAAGCTCCTAGAGCTTGGTATGATAGACTTACAGGGTTTTGTTTACAAAACAATTATGTTAAGGTAAATTCTGATCCAACTTTTTTTATAAATAAATATAAGAAAAATGTATTGATTGTTCAAATTTATGTTGATGATATTATATTTAGTTCAACTCAAAAATCTTTAATTGATTCCTTTATGGATCTAATGAAATCTGAGTTTGAAATGAGTATGATGGGTGAGTTAACATTTTTCCTTGGTTTTCAAATTTCTCAAAAACGAGAAGGAATCTACATATTCCAACATAACTATATTAAAAATATTATTAAAAAGTATGGATATGACAACACTAAGAGTATATGTACTCCCATTGGTATCTCAAATTCACTAGATCTTGATGAAGCTGGGAAACTAGTAGATCAAGCATCATTTAGAGGTATGATAGGAAGTCTACTTTACTTGACAGCTAGTCATCCAGATATAATGTTTTTGGTAGTCTTGTGTGCAAGATATCAATCCAGTCCTATGGAATCTTATTTAAAGGAAGTGAAAAGGATTTTTCTCTACTTAAAAGGAACCATGGATTTAGGACTCTTTTATAGTTCTGGAAATGATTTTGTTTTAAAAAAAAATTCGGATGCTGACTTTGGTGGGTGTAGAATGGATAGGAAAAGTGCATCTAAAACCTATCATTTCTTAGGAGACTCATTAGTTTCTTGGTCATGAAAAAAAATCACTTAGTGGCACTTTCCACTGCTGAAGCTGAATATGTAATAGTAGGAAGTTGTTGTGCTCAAGTTTTGTGGATGCAACACACACTCACAGACTATGGTATGAGTTTTACCAAAACACAAATATTGTGTGACAATACTAGTGTCATTGTCTTAAGTACAAAACCTTCACATCACTCTCATGAAAAACACATACATATTAGGAATCACTTTCTTAGGGATCACACTCAAAAAAGAGATATCATTCTTCCATTTATTAGAATGCAAGATCAACTTGCTGATATCTTCACAAAATATTTACCTTTTGATAGATTTAAATACATTAAACAAGAGTTAGGAATGATAACTATAAGGTAATATTCCATATTAACTTCTTGTTGAAACCTATCTCCTTATAGTAATGAACTTATTTTCATAGGGGGAGTACATTTTCTTGGTAGTCAAAAATTTTCGTAATCAAAATTTTTTCATAGTCAAATTTTTTTTCGTAATCAAAATTTTTTCATGGTCAAGTTTTTTTGTAATCAAATGTTTTACGGTAGTCTAAATTTCTTTTTCTAATAAAATGTTTCAGAATCTAAATTTATTCAAGAATTTTTTTCCTCATTCTGAATAATCTTCCTAGAAATCTGGAAGGTATGTTTTCTTTCCTAAGTTTTCGTAATAATCTTTTTACATGTTATTGTTTTTATCTTGAAGAAACTTTTTCAAATTCACTTTTTATTAAATCCAAATGTTTTTATCTTAAAAACCTCAAAATATTGGAACCTATAAAAATCCTTCTTTGGTTATCATATCAACCATCAGATTTGATCAGATGGTTTTCAACCGTTTGATTAAGTTTGGAAGCTAAATCATCGCCTCAATCGCCTATATAATGCCTCCCTGATGCTTCTACCACATCGCTTCTCAACCCTTCGCTTGTTGATGATCTATCTCTATTTTTAAGGTTGTTTAAAATATTTTAAGTTTCCTTAGTCCCGAATGTATAAAGAAGCCTCTCCTCAGAAATAAACATCAACTGAAAAAGAAATATCAGAATGGTAGATTTATCGAGAAAGGTTGGTAGACCCACACTTCTTTAATAAGTATGATTCAATCATCTTAATAAACATCAAGTTAAATGGATGGGAGACTATAGACATATCGAAACCCAAGACAGAGGATCCGGTGATTTTGGAGTTTCTAGTGGAGTTCTATAAATCTGTATCTTTTTTCAATCAAGGAGACAAAGAGAAATTTTCTTTCAAGAGTTATGATAAGATTTATTATCTTTCTTATTCTAAGGTAGCATGTCTGATTGGAATAACTTACAAAGGAGAAGCTTAATTTTGTTCACATAATTTACTTTATGTTATAGGATGTTTTGATAAGGAAAAGGCCATAGAGTGTCTTGGTTTGGTTGGAGTTAAGACTCCGAATATTCTTCATCATTCATCAAATTTCTAGATTCTTGAAATTTGGGTTCAAGGATTTATCATTCCGAGGAAAGAAGATAAATATACACTGATGAAAAGCAATATCTATGTTTTGGATTTATTGGTGAATATAAGGAAGATAAACATGGTTAAGTATATCTTGGTAACAATTGAGAATATCAACAAAGTGAATATGAAGTCTCAGATTATCATGTATCTGGAAATTCTATCAAAGATCACTGTTTCTTGTTTAGAATCAATGAAAATTTCCTACAAGTTGAAGTCGATAAATTACAGGGTAATGTTGCTAACTGATGACACTCTATGGAGAATGAAAAATGGATTTTCTAGTGAATCAGGAGAGTTTTATGATTTATCAAATGAATAATTTGAAGCTTTATCAAAGAAACCTATTGTAGATAAAACCTCCAAGAAAGGTGAATGAAATTGAAGAGGAAGAAAAAAATCCTATGGCTAAATAAATTCAGTCAGCACCACCAAAGTCGAAGAAGAAAAAATCTTATCCTGATGAAGTAGTTTCAAAATGGAGAGAGGATAAGAAAAACAACAAAGAAGGAAAGCCTAAGTTTGGATTGGACCCTACTAAGGAAAAAACGTTATAAGAAAAGGCTGCAAAAGATATTGAGAAGCAACAAAAAGAGAAGAAGCAAAAGAAGAAGATGTATGAGGATGAGATAGTATAATCTTTTCTCAAGGATGCTGAGAAAGCTTTTGAGAAAATTTTAGTACCAGAATCTTTTTTAATTGAATAACTTCCAGAGAATCCGGGAAAGAATTTGGTGATTCTGGAACAAGATCAAGAAGAAGAAATAGTGCAAGAAGAAGAAGTGGAAGAAGAAAAAGAAGAGACTGGTGATACTGAGGATATGATAAAGCAAGTAGAATGTTATCATGAGAAGGAGAGTCCTTTTGAGAAGTTATCAATATGGTCTTCAGAAGCTGAGTCTTCAAAACATGCTACCCCAAGAAAATATGAGAAGGGTGTGGAAGAAGTAAATAAATTGTCTGAAGAAGAAAGTAGCAATCATGTTTTCATACAGCCAGAGGATGTTGAGGCAGGAGCTAAGAAGGAAGAAGTTGATGAAGATAATATTATTTAGCTATAAAATACTGAACATGAATCACCTAAACAAGAAGAAATCATTTCGAGAATCGAAAAGTGAAAGCAGGTGATGGTTGATATTACTACCAAGTATTTGGTCAAAAAGAAATATGTTGGTTCTTCATCAAAGAGAAAAGTTGATGTGCTTGAAAAGGAATCCTCATCAACAAATCATTCAAACTCATAATCCTCTTCACTTGGACATGATTTTGTTATCCATTCATTGAATAATCTAGTATGTACTATTCCATTATTTCCAAGTATAGATTCAAGATGTCAAATGCATCAACATTCCTTAAATCAAAAAACAGATTTAGTATCCATGGTGATGGATAAGTGTGTCAAACATCAGGCTGATTTCAGAACTTTATTTATTAATTATGAAGCCCATAAAAGATCTTTCAAGAATATGACTATTTGGTCAAGGAAAACTATTGAAGAGAAGAAAATTCTCGATGAGTTTCAAGATAATGTCAAGGATTCTATTGAAACTGAAGATGGTATGTTCAAAGATATCACCAAGTATTTTGAATAAAAGTTATCACTTGAAGAAAATATTCGAAAGAAAGAAGTGAAATATCTAAATGGGATGTTTTATTCAGTTTCTCAGAGTTAGAAGAGGGAAAGGGATCTTATAATCAAACTTGAGGAAAAACTTGTTAAACAAGAAGAAGTCTTGAAGGCTCAGGATAATATGCTTAAGGCTCAGGAGGAAAAAATTAAATCCTTAGAAAAGAAAAGTGAAGATCAAGATCAGCTACTCAATCATGTGGAAGATGATCACAAAGAGATCAAGAAGATAAAAAATATTGTGAAGAATCGGATGCCGAAAAATAAATAGGGATAATTTCAATATAGTCTAATCTTTTGTTGTATTTCTTTTTTGTAA
This sequence comes from Viscum album, assembly GCA_963277665.1. Taxonomy (NCBI): domain Eukaryota; kingdom Viridiplantae; phylum Streptophyta; class Magnoliopsida; order Santalales; family Viscaceae; genus Viscum; species Viscum album. Next base: position 1,500,571,619 of record OY728142.1, on the reverse strand, counting down.
AAATTACATCAATCTTAATGAAATTTTTGTTGCACTTCATATTTTTGGTTGTTTAGTACTAATATTTCAGGTTCCATATTTTATTTTCCATTCCCTTTATTCCTTTTTGAAAATCACAAAGGGGGAGAGAGGAATGTCAAAAAAAATACTAAGTAAACAAGAAATTTCCCTATGGGGGAGTTCATATAAGGGAAAGTTTTTATCATGAATATTTTCATATGCAAGAAAATGTAAAATCTTGTTCATAAAATCAATAATACGATCCTTATGTATTTAAAAGCCTAAGGGGGAGTTAGTAATATTCATTATGAACCATAAGTAAAGGGAGATAATTTTTTATTTTCATGTTCATAAAAATTTTAAAGTCCTTATATTCTTTTTAGTAAGGATGTTTGTGCTTTCCAAAAGGGGGGATATTGTTGAGTCAACAAGGTTTCCTTATGACATTTCTATTCATGTATGTTTCTAAAATCAAAAACACTCTATCTCAAGGAAAATTATATTTTTCCTAAGATTTATTTTAATAAGGAATATTTTCCTTCCTCCAGGAAATCATCTTTTTACTCAGATTTTCCTTAATAAGGAAAATTTTTCTTCCCCAAGGAAAATTTATACTTACCAGTTTTTCATTATTCATATTTTAATTTCTATAAATCTAACTCTTTTTATTCCTAACTAAAAAATTCAGTTTCACATCTAAAACCTTGGAATTCTATAAATACTTAGATATAGAGTATTCTATTTTCAGGATCAGAATTCAAGTTCCGAATTCACTGAAATTCAGACTCCAAATTCTAAAAAATTCAGGTTTCGAATTCCTTAGAATTACGACTCTGAATTCCTTAGAATTCAGGTCCCAAATTCCTTAGAATTCAGACTCTGAATTCCTTAGAATTCAGTTTCCAAATTCCTTAGAATTCAGAATCTGAATTCCTTAGAATTTAGACTCCAAATTCCTCAGAATTCAGACTTCGAAGTCTACAGAATTATGATTTAGAATTCCTTGGAAAAAATCTTAATATCCATGTAATATAGACTCCAATTTTTTCCTCTTAGACACCGAACATTATTTTTTTCATAGACACCAAAAAATGGTTTTGGTTAAGAAACTGTATTTCTTATTATCCTTGTGAAATTTATGAAATGATGTCATGTATTCTATTTCTAACCAACAATTGTTTGAGTGACACGTGTATAGGTCCCTCCGAGATTCAAGGAAAAATATGACCATTGGAGGAGGGAGTCAACCATTGGGAAAATGCTTATAAATACAATCTCATTTGAACAAGCTAATAACTTTTGATGACTGTTCTACAACTCTAGATATTAAACGCTACTAAAGTGATTTCAAGAGAGAGAGACTCTCATGCCTTGTGCATACTGAACATCTTGTTCAGCTTGTTTTGTGCGACTCTAATTATTTCTGTGTACAATCGAGGTCTTCTGGGGATAGGAAGACATAGGTGTCGACTACCTTAAAGTTTGAGGACTTCCTTGATAAGGAAGATAGAGGTTCCGACTACCTTGAAGTTTGAGGGCTTGTAGGGATAGCAAGACAGACTTCTATATTCCTATCAAGGGTTTACCCTGGTGTGGGTAAGATAGAATTTCTTGAATGTATAAATCAAGGGACCTTTATCCAAGGATGTTGGATACCTTACTCTTTGGGTTAAAAGATTTCATACTTTTTACTTGTATTGTTTCATGTTTGTTTTCCACAGCATTTTGATTATTAAGGAAAGTATAAATATCTTATACTTTCTCATACTTGTATACTCTAATTAGTAAGATTCTATACACTTTAATGTAGAATCTTTTTCCTTGTAAACTTCTCTTAATTTTCATTTTTGAACCATATTTCTAGAATCTAGCAAGTTTATAGAACTAAGAGGTCTTGTGAATTTACCTCTTTAACATTGTTAATCAATAGAAAGTTTCATACCATCTTGGAAAGTTCTAAAGGACTTTTTAAATATAAAATTCACCACCCTCTTGTATTTTGAGAATCTACATCATATTTTGATCCTACATGATATATCAGTTAATTGTTTTCTGACATAGGATGAGATTATTTTGGATCACATTGATACCTAGAATACACTTTAATAGCCTAAAAAATATATTCTTGAATCATTTATATATAAAAAACATCCCACTAACTTCCTAAACTCTCCAAGATCAATCTTCTTTCCTTCTCTATATTTTGACTATATAGTTCCCACTAAAATAGGTGTGGAAACTGACATTGAATCATTCATGAAAAACTTCTTCTAAAGTTTTTTAATATAATTCTCTTGATATTGAAAAATGTATTTCTTATTTATCGAGATTTATTATCCAATAAAGTATTTTGTTTCTCCAAAAATGTACATTTCATATAACTTTTTTAGCCCCTCCTAAAAATGTTCACATGCTTCTTCATCATTCCTTAAAAAGGTTATATATTTGATATAAATTATCACAATGAGGGAAACCCTTTGATTTTGTTTTATGTATAGGTTAATATCTTGAAAATTGTATTTTTATTATTATTCAAAGAGAAAAATAAGACCTGATCAGTAGGAATTAGGGAGGGTGAAAATGATGTAGACCCAGGGAATTCCCTTGAACAATAATCTTACATACTAGGGGTAAAGATCCCATATTCGTGAACACCCTTCAGGGTTCCTCTGGACTACTCTCTCTAGAAAGAGCATATTCCGAAAAGTTAGATTCTCTTGGGATATGTTGGATAGATCATTCCTTTGGCATCAAAGTGGCACATCTACAAAAAATGTACATTAAGGCCCACGGCACCTTCGCTTTCCCCTGAAAAGCCCGAATCAAGATCTCAGAGTCCGATTCCATTTCTGCACACATCAAGGGGAACATGGAACAAAGATCAACTCCTATGTATAACACATGCATGTCTGCACCCAGTGAGTTTCCCAGTCCAAGGAAGCTATTGAAGGCATTAATGACCAAACCATTCCCATCACGCACCAAACCGCCCTCGCGCATCATCTCATCCCCAAACGATCCATAAATGTTAAGTTTGAGAACTCTTCTCAGTGGTAACCATCTTATCCAACAGCCCTACATTCTGGTATCTGACATGGGCCTGCTGAAAAAATTACATATGGTAAAATAGTGTTTTCCTCCTTTAAGTATAGACCCATGTTCATGCACTAGCCGTTTCATTTTAACCAGCAGTAAATCCGAACACCAACGACCCTCTAATCTTACCTTGTTCTGCGCTTCCCAAATCGTCCAGAAAATCTCCTCAAGCACTAAGCTCCAAATTTTAGACTCCATATCATTGTGTTCTATTCCCGAGAACTAGCTCACGAGGAACTGTTTCATGGATGAAAAGGTCACAATGCAACCTACCTGTAACTCCACACTTTTCCAAAGATACACATCTGATGTGGCCTTATTTTTACATAGTTTGCCACATCCTTTTTATTAATTTTTAATGATTTATTTAATTATTTTTACACTTTTTGTATAATATTTTCACTTTTGAATTTTTGTAATTAAATTTTTCAAATATTCACTTTTTATAACATTTTATGTAATTTTGGACCTTAAAATAATTGATTTATTCTTTATGTGTTTTTAATATAACTATTTTTCAATTTGTTTAATTAAATCCCTATTTAGTTATTTTTTCTTATTTATTTATTTTATTTAATAACTAATGAGTTTTCTAATTAATTTACTTTTAATTTTTAAAGTTTATATACTTAGTCTGGTATCTTAGGCTACCGATAGCTGGCTATCGGTAACCTTGCTCTATCGGTAACCTTGCTCTATCGGTAACCTTTCTCTATCAGTAACATTGCTTCTATTGGTGACCCTTTTCACCGATACTTTTTCCTATCGGTAGCTCTCTTTTAAAACTACTGGTAGATCTTATTTATCAGTAGCGGTAACCCTTTTATTTTAATTTAATAAAGGTGAGTAATTAGTTTAAATTAGTTCTGTTTGGTTACTTTTTAATAGGTTTTGTTTTTTATTTATGCGGTTATTTAAATGAGATTATTATATTTAATTATCTTGGTCTTTATTTTAAGTAGTAATATTTAATTTTTGTTATATTAGATTAGGTTAATTATATTAATTAATTCGTTTAGACGTCCTGCTCGTCATTTAAGTAAGTTACGTGTGTTTTTAAATTAATTAAATTGGTTCGACCTTAATTATTTAAGTTCAAATAGTTAATTAATTAATTAATTAATAGTTTTTAATCATTAATTATATTATTTTATGTATGTAGATTATTTATTAAGTCACCAAATTCTGATTTAAGTCTACCGGTGAGGTAGACTATTGCTAGTGGTGACTTATTTGGGTCACTGATGCTAACTTTATCATTCGCCGCTACATTGAAATTAATTAATTTATATAGTTGTTTTAATTAAACACTTTTATTATTTTAGCTAATCAATTATCATGTTTATTAATTTAATTGTTATCAACTAATAATTTTTATTATAATTCCAACGTTTTAAAGTTTAATAAAAATATTGTTTTAAATTAATGGTGTTTAGTTTTCTTTTTAATTAATTATTTTCAATCTTTTATTTAGTTTATTTTGAGTTTTAATTTTAAGTTTAATCCATGCTTTTTAAATTTTCGAAGGTCACCGTGAGTTCTTTAATATCATTCATACCGGTAAACTTCATTTTAATATACCGGTAACCTTCATTTTAATATACCGGTGACTATTTATTTTGTAACGGTGACCTCTTACCCAAATGGTTGCATCACCGTTTCTCAAACCCTCATTGCTACGGTTATGGTTGTGCCTACCAGTGACCATTTTGGTATCGGTAACCTCTTATTTTAAGCTAACGGTGACTTCCATTTAATTCTATCAGTGACCTTTTGATTTTAAGATATCGGTATACTTTCCTTTAACAGTGACCTTTGTGTGGTATTTCCTCCTCACCGTTACCCATCTTTCCCTACGTCACCGTTATGCGAACTCACTGCAAACCTCACTGTTACCCTTTTTTTATTCATTACCTCACTATCATCCCTTTTTCCCTCCACCTCACCGATAGGTCACGTCCCCTATTTCATCTCTCCAACCTCACCGTTACCCGCAATTTTCCACCTCACAGATATACTACCCTCTACTTCAACCTTTCACGCACCGACTCCATCTAGACCACCATTATTTCCAGAACCGAACCAGAATTAGGATGATTTGCAGATCTGCAATCATTGCCATGGACTCATTCTCAAGCACGAGTGGAGGGCAGCACCATGCCACTGTTTGAAGAACCGAGCCACTTCTTTGGAGGGGAGTTCGTTGGATTCGATCAGCGCCGCACCACTTGCTAGAGGCGAGGCCGATGCTGTTGTTCCCGCTTGACACCACCACTCTCCATTGATGAAGTCGGACCTGAGCCACTGTTTTTTTTTTCTTCCCAATCTGAGTTGCTATACCTCCTTTCACTTTGGACACCAGAGCCCTGCTTTGGCTGAGGATAATTCCAGTGCTGAGGTTCCGTGTCGTCGCTGCTGAAGACCGAAGTCACTGTTATTCACGGTTGAAGGAGAGCAGTGCCTGGCATGGAGGGTTCAAAGGAGGAACCTTCGCACATGATGGTGGCGCACTGCATCTGGAATCGTGGAAGAAAGGTTGTTGTCCGCCATGGGTCTATTGTGCTGGAGCCGAGCCGAAGAGGGAGTGTGCCGTTGTCTTGCTTGGAGTCGCGCTTGAAGGAGGAGAGGAGGAACCACTGGACTGCCGCGCTGAGCAGGGGAGATCCACTGCGCCACACCGTTGGAAGGCGCCGCTGATGGAGGGAGAGTGAGGGATCCTCCAGTGCTACTGGAGCCATGGAGCGCCACTTCCCTTGTTACGATATTGCAAGGGAAGCTTCTTGAAACCTATCTTGCGCCGCGGAGAAGAAGACATTGGCCGGGGAATGAAGATATTAAAAGATAACTTAAACTAAAATGAAAGATAAAAAAATAATAAAGATAATAATAATTAAAGTAAAGTTAAAGTAAGAAAACTTTAAATAAAAGTTAAAGAAACTTTAACAAAGTCAAATAAATATTAAATAATTGTTAAAATTTTAAACTAATATAATATTAAATAGATAAATTATAAGTTAAATTATTAAACATTATTAATAATAAATGTCTATAAGAAATTAATTTACTTTTTATTGTATAAATTATATAATTAATAATAATTCTAAATAAACTATAAAATATATTTATTAATTTAAAATACTTAAAACATAAGTAGTAATTCTAATTACTTAATTAAAAATTAACTAATTAATTAATTAATCTAATGATTAGTTTTCTTTTATAGTAATAATTAAATTATTAATTCAATCTAAATTATTGTTTTTAATTAATTATTTATTTATGTTCTTAATTTTTAATAACTTAGTTTAAAAAATGGATAAAATTAATAACTTAGTAATGATATTTATAAACCTAAAGAAATTAATAACTTTTTAATAAATTTATATATCACCTTAGTTTTTGAATAATTTTATAAAGTATAAAAATAATTATCAATCAATTTCTATTAACCTTGAGAAAATAACTCTTAACTTAAAAATTAACTATCTTTCTTCCTTTGTAATCCCATTTATTTATTCTATTTTTCATGGGAGGTTCATTCAAGGGACTTAAACACGTCCAGGTTCATCCAACTAACTCATCTGGAGTTAGTTACGAGGGAAAAATTCGTGTGACGTGCATGTCGCGGGAAAAACGCACGTGCGTCATGCGCTTGTGAGAAAAACATGGAGTTGGTGGAGATCGAGCGGTGACGTGTAGAAGATGACAGGAGGTATTTTAAGCAGAGCAAGAAGCCGAATTTTGGGGGGACTCTCATTCTCATTCCACGACCACATCCATTCGAGAGCGAAAACTCCGAGGAGCAGTACTGGTGACGAGCAGGAGACCAAGGAGCCCGATTTCAGAGCAGTACTTGGGGAGTACATCTTCCCTCTGTCCTTAATATTTGTACTCTATTCTTGGATGTTTTACACTTCGTGAATCAATATGATCATAGATTTAACTTTCTAAACTCGGGAGTTTTAAAACCTTATGGTTATGATTTTTAAATCTTCGTATGCTTATCTTTTTATGAAATTAGAATCACTTGGCGAGATTGATTCTGTTTCTAATCTTTGATCGTTCAAACTTCAATATTTTCAATTTCATTATTCAATTTCAACTGGATAGGTTTCGTTTGAATGCATTTTTTAGAACTTAAATGTCATTAAATTTGTAGATTTATGGTGAGTTTATTTCCAAAAGTTACCTTTTAAAACTACTTTTTAGTTTGGTTGACTTTTGGTGTGGCGAACTCCAAGACTTAGTCATCTTCCTATTGAGTTTTTTGGTGAGGGAAATTCTTCAGATTTTCTTGAAGTGTGATTCGATTTTGAGCTATGGGGAGAACATCCATTCGAACCAATAGTTTATAATTCCTTTGAGTACTTAGATGATCTCGCTTCTTTGTCTTGTTGCTTTATACTAGTATACTGTATTACTCTTAGTTTAATGGTACTTAGTATACATTTAGTTTCATTTTTAGAAAATCTAGTTTCCTTATCCTGTTTCTATATAATCAATAAAATAAAAAAATTATAAAAAGTAAAAAGATGCATCCCTCACTACTGACAATAGTGAGGTTTTAGTTTTAAAACCTTATAAGTCCCTCATATGCCTTCTCTGTGGTTTGACCATGCACCACTGTGCTAGTGTAGGAGTAATAAATGTAATTTTGAGGGCCGTGACGACCTCCGACCACTTCAAAATTTTGCGTCGTTGCCGGGGATCGAACCCGGGTCACCCGCGTGACAGGCGGGAATACTCACCACTATACTCACCACTGTTCTAGTGTAGGAGTAATAAATTGATCATTGTTCCTTGCCTTTTTTCATGCATCCCTCACTACTGACAACAGTGAGGTTTTATTTTTAAAACCTTAGAAGTCACTCGTCTGCCTTCTCTGTGGTTCGACCCTGCACCACTATGCTAGTGTAGGAGTAATAAATGTAATTTTGAGGGCCATGACGACCTCCAACCACTTCAAAATTTGGCGTCGTTGCCGGGGAAGGCACGCACCGAGAGTCTAGGGTTCAAAAAAATAAAAAAAAACACAAAAAAAACATAAAAAATCATTTAAAAAAACTGCTTTGAACTGTATCTTCCGCTTTTGTTGTTTTGAAAAGAAAAAATATGATTCACAGAGAACTGTTGTGTGTTTATGCTCATTTGATTTTGAATTAAAAATGGATGTTAATCAGAATTGGAGTCAACCTGGACATTACTGTGTTTGTTGTGGAGATTATGGACATACTGCTTGGTAGTGTGTCTATAACCAGCCACAACAGACTTCTTACACTAATGAAAATGAACTATATGAGTTTAGTCCTAACACCCTAGCTAAAATAGAATTAATTGAGTCCAAATTGGATGCTAGGGTGGAACAAATTAACAATTGGTTAAATAAAACCCATGAAATTCAACTTAGAAATTCTCAAGATCGAGATCAAAGACTAAGAAGATTAGAAACCATGCTCTTGGAATTACAACAAAGGGTTAAAGAACAAAAAGAATTTGAAGAAAATGAAAAAGAAAATGTCTTTAAAAGATTTGAAAATCAAGTGGAAAAAGAGAGTGACTGTGATACTGGACAACAACACTTTATTTCTGAAGAACCTGATATTGTTGAACCAAATTTGGAAATAACTGACTAAAAAATTCAATAAAACAACATTGAAAATCCAATAAAGAACATTAATGTTGTTGAGTTAGAAATTTTTGATGTTGAATTAAAACAGATTGAAAAATATAGCCCAATTCTTTTCATAATTCTTACATTGGAGAAAAATCATTTTTTTAGGAGTTTTGAGAATGAGGTCACTCGGGTTGAAGAGATTATTGAAACTGAAAATTTAAATTTCAAAAAAATTTCACCCAAAATTTCTGAAATTCTGAATATTGAGCCTTAATTTGATATTGGGTATAATCTGGATGAGAACATAAACCTAGAAGTTAAAGAATCTGAAATTTTTGAACCGAAACTGAAAACTTCTCTTCTATGCTTTGAAAATTTGAACCCAATAATTTATAGAATGTTGTTGGATGATGAGGATGAGAGAATGATATTTTAAGAAAAACAGACTGATGAGTTTTCTTTTCCCTATTCTCATTGTAGTCACTTTTTTGAAACTTTGACTACTGAATTGGAAAACAGTTTTGATTTACATGGGAGTAAATGTTTAAATCTAATCAATCATGAACATGATTTTATTGAAGCTGAATTAAACATTACACCCCCTAATTTGAATTTCATGGAACACACTACAGACATTGTTTTGGAAAATGAGCCTTCTGAACTTGAACATGAAAAAGAGGTTGAGCACATAGTGGATTTAGGCAGAGTTGGTTTGTTAGAAGCAGTAGAAGTTCAATGTGAGTTAACTGATGAGGAACTTTTGGAAGATATTTAAAACATTGTTAGACCTGAATCTATTAGTGACAAAATGAATTCTCCTCCCTGTTTGTCACTTACAACCTCAACTGTAAAGGGTGCTGAGCCTTTTCATGATACTGATAGTAGTCTAGAGGGAGAATCATTCTTGAGTTTTAATGTTCATGATTCTGTTCAGAACTTTATCAAATCCCCTCTTGAACCTACTATTCAGGATTTGACCATTTTCACCCATCATTGTGAACCTATTATTGTTGAGGTTAAGAGAGATAGCTTTGAGAATAATGCCACACCCTTTGAGGAACCTAATTCTATGTTGTCCTTTCATGTGTATTAAAATCATGAAATGTCTAAACTTATTTTGGAAGTGGACAACACTATACCCACAACTTTTAAAGGGTGCTACTTAGAGGTTAATTCAGGCTATGAGAGTTTGTTTTTTGTTGTGCTAAGTATTGAAGCCCACAATTTCCATTGCTCTGTTAAAAATAATTGGGCCAAACACTTGTGGAGGTTCCTATTAAGGAAACCACATCCACCCAGTGACTATGGTTAATTGCTTTGTGAGTCCGTCTAGGGACTATAAATCTAGTACTGCATGGGAGGAAACCCATGGTCTTCTCTTGTTAATAAATAAAATTTTGTAATTAAATAAATTCTAACTGAGGACTTTAAATTCAATGCTTCATGGGAGTCAACCCATGCTCTTTCTTTGTGTTTACTTTTGTTTTGTTCTTATTTTACTTTGAATAAAGTGCTGCTTTGCATGCTAATATATGCTCTGTTTTTGTTTGATACTTGTTCCTGGTCTATATACTCTGTGTTTTTAGGAATGTTGTTGTAGTCATCTAAGGAGTGGAATTACCATAGTCATTTTTGGACAAGAACTTAGTCAGGGAATTATTTCAACTTGCTGCATTTATTTTTCTTCTCCTGAATTCTCAATTAAAATTCGGCTTACTGAATAATTCTACTTATATTATAAACCTTTGTTGTATGTCACTGCTTAGAAATAAAATTTTGCATGTGCCTCTTGCTAAAAACAATTGAATTTCACATTGTTTAAACCATTCATTGCATAAACTTAAGTGTGGGGGGGGTACATGTGACTGGTATGTGATTCTGGTTTAGGTTAGGGTGTTTTTAGTATTCATTTATCTGCTCTATGATATATATATATTTTAGAACTCAATCTGTTAAAATGCTTACACCCAATTAATTGTGCACCCACACATTATATACTTCTTTTGAGTTTTAATGAAAATCTGTGTCACTTTAATGTGTGTCTGGATATGAACCTGTTATTTATTTATTTATTGTGGCAAACTAGATTTTTGAACTTCATTGAGACCCTTTATTCATGTCATCTATCTACTTAATTGGAAATCTATTTTGAAATTAAATTGCTTAATTGTTCTTTTCCATATTTAGAAGTAAACTTTGGAGACAAATTTGGGTTTTAAGTGTGGGGGAGAGGGTCAATTCATAACTGTTCTAAACTGTGCTTTAATGTAAGCTTATCAATTCCCACTGCAACTTTCAAATTTCTTGGAAACAATGGTTAATTTTTTTTCAAAATTCTTCCATAATTTTAGGCTTTACATTGTACCCTTTTGGGTCTTGTCTTAGTATAAGTTACTTGATGGTAGTTAAGAGCTTCTTTGAATCTGAAATTAATGAGTTTGGATGATTGCTGAGTGGTTTTAATTAGTGATTTCATGGAAATTTAGTTTAGGACATACTTCTGAAAGTGATATGGGTTCCATGTTTGTGGAGTTATGATCATAACTTTGAGAATTGGAAATTTGATTTCGATTCTAGGTGCCTCATTCATCTTTTAATTATTAAAATTAATTGCTTTAATGAGCCAATGTAAATGTTTTTTATATAAATTTTTTGAAACTGGAGTAATTTGGGCATCTGGGATCCCATAGTGATTCTCTGAGACCTTAGATGCTGGGTGCGTTTCTGTTAACTAAAATCTCTCTGTAAACTTTGAATAAGTGCATTGCATGGTGCTTAGAACAATGATACATGGCTTGGGAAAAATAAATAAAGTGTCTAGGGTCAAAAATGAGCTCATTAAGGTGAGGGGAATGATGAACTCCAGATGAAGAAGGGATCAAATGGTTTATTTGGAAATCATTTAGGTTGTATCACTGAGGTGATTCACAAAGAAATTATTTATTTTTGGAACTTAGGCGAAAAATTAAAAGTACAAAGTTCCTTGGTTACGTTCTTAATTCCATTGATGTTTTACCTCATGTCATTTTTTTGGACTTAGAACTTAAGCCTAGATTGAAATGAGTCACTAAGTTGTATCATGTATGAGGCATGAAATTTTCATTGTTTGATGATTCATAGCTCTCTTAATTACCCACGATTATTTTCTCGAGGCAAGACTTGATTTCAACTCAATTTCTTAAAGCGTACTATTATGCATTGTCCTCTGTTTTGAATGCTAGACATGTTACATTTTGACCAAATTCATTAATTCCATACTTCTATTTTTCAAAGAAAATAAAACATGGGATTGTTTGAGGACAAACAATGCTTAAGTGTGGGGGAATTTGATGTGGCCTTATTTACATAGTTTTCCACATCCTTTTTATTAATTTTTAATGATTTATTTAATTATTTTTACACTTTTTGTCTAATGTTTTCACTTTTGAATTTTTATAATTAAATTAGTTAAATATTCACTTTTTATAACATTTTATGTAATTTTGGACCTTAAAATAATTGATTTATTCTTTATGTGTTTTTAATATAACTATTTTTCAATTTGTTTAAATAAATCCTTATTTGGTTTTTTTTAATAACTAGTGATTTTTCTAATTAATTTACTTTTAATTTTTAAAGTTTATACATCTTAGTCCGGTAGCTTAGGCTACCGATAGCAGGATATCGGTAACCTTGCTCTATCAGTAACCTTGCTCTATCGGTAACCTTTCTCTATCGGTAACCTTGCTTCTATTGGTGACCCTTGTCACTGATACTTTTTCCTATTGGTAGCTCTCTTCTAAAACTACCGGTAGCTCTTATTTATCAGTAGCGGTAACCCTTTTATTTTAATTTAATAAAGGTTAGTAATTAGTTTAAATTAGTTCTGTTTGGTTTCTTTTTAATAGGTTTTGTTTTTTATTTAAGCATTTATTTAATTGAGATTATTCTATTTAATTAGCCTAGTCTTTATTTTAATTATTAATATTTTATTTTTGTTATATTAGATTAGGTTAATTATAATCATTAATTCATTTAGATGTCCTTCTCATCATTTAAGTAAGTTAAGTGCGTTTTTAAATTAATTAAATTGGTTCGCCCTTAATTATTTAAGTTCAAATAGTTAATTAATTAATTAATTAATAGTTTTTAATCATTAATTATATTATTTTATGTATGCATATTATTTATTAAGTCACCAAATTCTGATTTAAGTCTACCGGTGAGGTAGACTATTGCTAGCGGTGACTTATTTGGGTCACTAATGATAACTTTATCATTCGCCGCTACCTTGAAATTAATTAATTTATATAGTTGTTCTAATTAAACTCTTTTATTATTTTAACTTATAAATTATCAAGTTTATTAATTTAATTGTTATCAACTAATAATTTTTATTATAATTCCAACGTTTTAAAGTTTAATAGAAATCTTGTTTTAAATTAATGGTGTTTAGTTTTCTTTTTAATTAATTATTTTCAATCTTTTATTTATTTTATTTTGTGTTTTAATTTTAAGTTTAATCCATGCGTTTTAAATTTTCGAAGGTCACCTTGAGTTATTTAATCTCATTCATACCGAAAACCTTCATTTTAATATACCGGTAACCTTTATTTTAATATACCGGTGACTATTTATTTTGTAACGGTGACCTCTTAACCAAATGGTTACCTCACCGTTTCTCAAACCCTCACTGCTACTGTTATGGTTTTTCCTACCGGTGACCATTTTGGTACCGGTAACCTCTTCTTTTAAGCTAACAGTGACTTCCATTTAATTCCATATGTGATCTTTTGATTTTAAGATATCAGTAGACTTTCCTTTAACGGTGACCTTTGTGTGGTTTTTCCTCCTCATCGTTACCCATTTTTTCCTACCTCACCGTTATGCGAACTCACTGCAAACCTCACTGTTACCCCTTTTTTTATTCATTACCTCACTATCATCCCTTTTCCCTCCACCTCACTGATAGGTCACGTCCCCTGTTTCATCTCTCCAACCTCACTGTTACCCGCAATTTTCCACCTCACGGATATACTACCCTATACTTCAACTTTTCACGCACCGACTCCATCTAGACCACAATTTTTTCTAGAACCGAACCAGAATTAGGATGATTTGCAGATCTGCAATCACTTCCATGGACTCATTCTCAAGCACGAGCGGAGGCCAGCGCCATTCCACTGTTTGAAGAACCGAGCTGCTTCTTTGGAGGAGAGTTCGTTGGATTCGATCAGCGCCGCCCCACTTGCTAGAGGCGAGGTCGATGCTGTTGTTCCTGCTGGCCACCACCACTCTCTGTTGATGAAGTCGGACATGATCCACTATTTTTTTCCTTCCCAATCTAAGTTTCTATACCTCCTTTCACTTTGGCCACCAGAGACCTGCTTCGGCTGAGGATAATTCCAGTGATGAGGTTTTGCATCGTCACTGTTGAAGACCGAAGTCGTCGTTATTCACTGTTGAAGGAGAGCAGCTCCTGGCATGGAGGGTTCAAAGGAGGAACCTCCACACATGCTGGTGGCGCACTGCAGCTGGAATCGTGGAAGAAAGGTTGTTGTCTACCGTGGGTCTATTGCGCTGGAGACGAGCCGAAGAGGGAGTGTGTCGCTGTCTTGCTTGGAGTCGCTCTTGAAGGAGGAGAGGAAGAACCACTGGACTACCGCACTGAGCAGGAGAGATCCACCACGCCACACCGTTGGAAGGCACTGCTGATGGAGGGAGAGTGAGGGATCTGCTAGTGTTTCTGGAGCCATGGAGCGCCGCTGCCCTTGTTATGCTATTGCAAGGGAAGCTTCTCGAACCCTATCTTGTGTCGCGGAGAAGAAGACATTGGTCGGGGAATGAAGATATTAAAAGATAACTTAAAATAAAATGAAAGATAAAAAAATAATAAAGATAATAATAATTAAAGTAAAGTTAAATTAAGCAAACTTTACATAAAAGTTAAAGAAACTCTGACAAAGTCAAATAAATATTAAATAATTGTTAAAATTTTAAACAAATATAATATTAAATAGATAAATTATAAGTTAAATTATTAAACTTTATTAATAATAAATGTCTATAATAAATTAATTTACTTTTTATTGTATAAATTATATAATTAATAATAATTATAAATAAACTATAAAATATATTTATTAATTTAAAATACTTAAAACATAAGTAGTAATTTTAATTACTTAATTAAAATTAACTAATTAATTAATTAATATAATGATTAGTTTTCTTTTATAGTAATAATTAAATTATTAATTCAATCTAAATTATTTTCTTAATTAATTATTTATTTATGTTCATAATTTTTAATAACAAAGTTTAAAAAAATGGATAAAATAAATAACATAGTAATGATATTTATAAACCTAATTAAATTAATAACATTTTAATAAATTTATATATCACCTTAGTTTTTGAATAACTTTATAATGTATAAAAATAATTATCAATCAATTTCTATTAACCTTGTGAAAATAACTATTAACTTAAAAATTAACTAACTTTCTTCCTTTGTGATCCCATTTATTTATTCAATTTTTCATGGAAGGTTCATTCAAGGGACTTAAACTTGTCCAGGTTAATCCAACTAACTCATCCGTAGTTAGTTACGAGGGAAAAATTCGCATGAGGTGCCTGTCGTGGGTAAAACGCACGTGCACGGTGCGCTTGTGAGAAAAATATAGAGTCGGTGGAGATCGAGCGGTGACGTGTAGCAGATGACAGGAGGTATTTTAAGTAGAGCAAGCAGCCGAATTTGGGTGGGACTCTCATTCTCATTCCACGACCACATCCATTCGAGAGCGAAGACTCCGAGGAGCAGGACTGGTGACGAGCAGGAGACCAAGGAGCCTGAGTTCAGAGCCGTACGTGGGGAGTACATCTTCCCTCTGTCCTTAATAGTTTTACTCTGTTCTTGGATGTTTTACACTTCTTGAATCAATATGATCATTGATTGAACTTTCTAAACTCGGGAGTTTTAAATCCTTCTGGTTATGATTTTTAAATCTTCGTATGCTTATCTTTTTAGGAAATTAGAATCAGTTGGCGAGATTGATTCTGTTTCTAATCTTTGATCGTTCGCACTTCAATATTTTCAATTTCATTATTCAATTTCAACTGGAGAGGTTGATTTTTAATGAATTTTTCAGAACATAAATGTCATTAACTTTGGAGATTTATGGTGAGTTTATTTCCAAAAGTTACCTTTTAAAACTACTTTGCAGTTTGGTTGAGTTTTGCTATGGAGAAATCCAAGACATAGTCATCTGCTTGTTCAGTTTCCTGGCGAGGGAAATTCTTCAGATTTTCTAGAAGTGTGATTCGATTATGAGCTATGGGGTGAACATTCATTCGAACCAATAGTTTAGAATTCCTTTGAGTACTTAGATGATCTCGCTTCTTTGTCTTGCTGCTTTATACTAGTATATTGTATTACTCTTAGTTTAACAGTACTTAGTAAAACATTAGTTTCTTTGTTAGAAAATCTAGTTTCCTCATCCTATTTATATATAATCAGTAAAATAAAAAAATTATAAAAAGTAAAAAGATGCATCCCTCACTACTGACAACAGTGAGGTTTTAGTTTCAAAACCTTAGAAGTCACTCATCTGCCTTCTCTGTGGTTCGACCCTACACCACTGTGCTAGTGTAGGAGTAATAAATGTAATTTTGAGGGCCGTGACAACCACTGACCACTTCAATATCCCAGTCACTTTTAATAAATAAGTGAAAGATCGACTCGACCTGCAGATGTAAGCAACAGAAAAATTTAGAAGCAATTTTAATTCTCTTCCTCTGAATATTTTCGTTCGTCGTCGGTGCTTGGTTTCTCATGAACCAAACCAGAAAGGATATCTTTGTGGGAATTTCTTTAAACCATAAAATTATCCCCACTCATCTTGGACACCCCCTGATGGATCTGAAGCTGGTAATCTTGACCGTTGAAGTTCCCAAAACTATATTCTGTGAAACAGAGTTTGTCTACCTCCTTCGCGAACATAATTTCTCAAAACACCTCCATCGTCTCTAAGATAATAATTGATTATATCAACCTACGATGGCAAATATCCTCTTTAATAGAAAATTCTGGAACTAGATAGTATGGAATGAATAGTTTATCCCCTACCCAATTGTCTCTCCACAAGTTGATATCCCCTCATCCTACAACCCATCAAGTAGTCTCCTGGAGGATTTCCGGATGATATCTTACCACTTTCCCCAGTTTGGACAGCTTCTTTACCTCCCACTCCTCCCAGTTCATACCATATTTGATCCTCATTATTTTAGAAAATAATGAATGGCCCTCTAAAAAATCCCATGCCAACCGAGTTGGCATGGATTGCATTGATATCGAAATATCTCTAAAATCGGCTCCACCTTCCTCTCATGGTTTTTCCAATCGAGACCTTGTAGCCCAGTGAGCTCGTCAAGAAAGGATGACATCCCAAAGGAACTTATTCATCAGCTTCTCAATAGTATCAAGAATCCTCTTCGGTGGAGTGATGACCGCCAAGATGTGCATCGGGATAGAGAAGACCATGATACTAATCAAAGTCACTCTTCTACCGAATGATAGAAACCTATTTTTCTAATTGATCACCATTCCATACATTATATTAAAAATTTCCTCAAAAAAGACCTTTCTCATCCTTCCATTTGAAATAAGAGCCCCAAGATATAACATCGGAAACTGTCTCCTTTGAATTCCCAGTATGTCCTGAATTCTTTAGACTCTCTGTATTGAGAATTTGTTGAAAATAATCACACTTATCTTACTAGAATTGACCTGTTGACCACTGAGACTGTCCTAAATCAACATAAGCCGCATAAAATTATGTAAGGACGACCTCCTTCCATTCATAAAGATGAAAATATTGTCAACAAGCATAATATGGGAGCAAGATCCATCCGAGGCTTGGGACCGGTATGGCTAAATTTTTTGTTCCCTCAAGCATCTAAGAAGGTTACAAGAAAGATCCTCCTGAGCAATTATAAAAAGATTATGAGAAACGGGATCCCCTTTCCACACCCCACGAACACTCTTGAAAAACCCAAAGCTCTTTCCCATCAATGATATAGTTATCCATAGAGAAGCAAAGCACCGGAAACATGAGTCACAAATCCATTCATGAAATCCCATTCTTATCATCACCCGAATTAAAAAACTCCATTCAAGTTTGTCATATGTCTTATCCATGTCAACCTAAATTATCAAATTGGAACTCACAACCATCTTATTCAAGTCCTCCGTCAATTCTTGGGTTACTATTATTTCTCCTTGAATGCCACTACCATGGATAAATCCATGTTTCTCAGGAGAAATTATTCTTGGAATCACCTTCTGAAGTCTCCTAACCAGCAGATTAGCCAGGATCTTATATGATACATTACAAACACAAATAGGCCTATAGTGATTTACAGTAGAAGGATCATTCACTTTCGGAACCAGCACCACCCTGGAGGCACATGATCCCCTATTAATTCCCCCCTGAAGAAATCCTGAATCGCCTCATGGACCCGAGGCCTCCCAAAGTCCCATGCTTCCACATAAAAGGATCTAAAAAATCATTCATACCAGGTTCACTCTCCAACGATATTGATATAATAGTCTCCTAGATATCATCTCCCGACGGCAGGGACCTTAAGGAATCATTCTCCATCGAGTCAATTCTCTGAGGTATATTTCCCATAAAAAACTCTTAATCAGGAAGAAGGTTATCCTCCCCTGAAGATTCTAGATGATCACCCCCCAACAGATGCTCGAAGTTTTACAAGGCTATATTTCCCACAAAATTCACATCAGAAGAAAAGGACCCATCCTCCATTCTAATATTCACTTTTTAACTTTTATGCTCATTTAAGAAAGCATGGAAAAATCCATTGTTTCCATCTCCTTCCTCCAGCCATCTGACCCTTGATCTCCGCCATAATTTTTTCCACACTTCCACTAGCCTTTGAGCCAGCAACAATCTCTTGTCACATAAAAGAATGAAGAAGGGTTCATTCCACCTGAGTTCAAGAATTCCCTCTAATTGGTCGATCTGCTTCTGAATCTATTCCACCAAGTCTCCCACCGTTTGAATATCTGTAAACCATTTTCCAGTATAATATTTAAGACGTTTAAGAAAATTTTAATTGAAATCTATATGAAATATTTTATATCTTCATTGTTTATCAATGGAAAGAAATATTCTGATATTTTCCAACCATGAAACGGGAGGAAATGTTTCATCAATGTTAATACCATCAATTTTTGAGTAACCTTTACAAACAATCCATTTGTTTTTTATTATTACTTTACAATTTTCACTCAACCTTTCTTATAATACCCACTTTGTACCAATCAAACTATTATTATTTGGTATGGGTATAGGTTCCCAAGTATAATTATTTTCATCATAATTAAACTAGTCATTCATAGCATTAATCTACTATTGATTTGTCATAGTGTCATCAACATATTTTGGATTAACTTGTGAATATAAAGAATTATGTGAAACTAAATATTATATTCTTATAGTTTGAGCCTGTATCATTGATATCCAATGATTTTAGGGACTTTCATGCACTTCCTCAGTCTGTGAGGAGATGAATGCAATTATTCCTCACCACTTGAGATAATTGAGACTAAATATCCGTCTTAAGAAAATTCAACATTATTCATATCATTAATAATGTTTTCACATTGTTTAATTAAAACCACCTCATATTCCCTTTCTTCCATATCTATAAATATTTGTGATAATTTATTTTCAAAAAATTCAAGAACATTCACATCTACTAAATGAAAAATCTTTCCTATTTATTTATACACCTGTATCCTCTATAATTAAAAGGGTAGGTAAGAAATATTACATCAATACCTCTCTAATTAAACTTCCAAATATTATTACACATTAATTTTATTATGTAAGGACTGTCAGAAACACTTAGGTGTTTGAAAATTTGGGTTTCATTATAATACATCTCATAAGTATTCATAATATATTTTGGCCTATATAAACATTGATTTTGAACACACACAACTTCTATAATGGATTTCCTCAAAAAATATCAAGAAATATCATGTATGGTCAACATTAATCATGCCATCTCCCCTAAAATTCATTTTATTCTTTTAAAAACACTATTATGGTGTATTGTTTTGTGTAATAAATATATGAATAATGCCATGATTTTTCAATGTAATATCGAAAATACTCATGTTTATATCTTCCACCATTATTATTTTGAATTTTCTTCATAGAATATCCACATTATTTTTATTCACTTCTATTTAAACTCTAAAACATTTTCAAATCCTTTGATTTATGTTTCAAAAAAAATACATGTAACAATATTAAATTCAACAATGAAATAAATAAATAACTTATCTCCATTTTTGTTGATTGCTTATTCATTAGGTCGCATATCTTAGAATGAATCACCTCAAAGGGGTTAGTTAAAATATATCTCAACTTTATTATTAACTAAGTTTGTAATCATCCCTTTATGGTATTTGAAATAACACTATTCCCATATTATTTTCATATCATGTATATCATGAATATTTTCTCTCTTTATAAAATTTATCATTTTCCTCTGACATATATGCCTTATACATTTATAATAAATCTTATTTTCCTCCATCATTCTTAGATAGCATGAACTTTCTACATAACTGGCTTGGAAAACGTTTCCCTTGGTTCATTTACCTATACTAAAAAATTTACCATCTTCTTTATCCTAAAAACAAAACCATTTTTCTGAAAAATAATTTTGTTTCCTTTATAATAATGTTTTGGGGCACTTAAATTTTTTTTCTTCTCATAAATAAACCATGAACTTTTAGATTTTAACAATTATTCCCCAATGATAGAATATCCAACACCTTTAACTATGAGTTAATAGTCATTTAAAAAAGCCACTATACCTTATTATAAATATTTTACATTCATAAAGAACTTCAAAAAAATCATATGTGAAGAACACCCATGTTTTAGTATCCAGTTTGGTTCTCCTTTTATATATTTGAGATCAATTTCATTAACAAATGATATTTATTTTCCTTTTTTCCTTCTTCACATGTGGATTTTGATATTTTTTGTTTAAAAATGTGTTTTGAAGGTATCATGATAACACATACTTTTAAAAGATATCTAGGTTGATCAAATCATTCATAGAATATTTCAAAGGGTTTGGATCTATTTTTAATTTTCATACTAACTTTCTCAGGTTGTCTGCTTTAAGTGGGTTGACTCTCCCTAAAACGTTTTCTCTATTTTCTCTTAGATTCACTATAAATTTTACAATTAAACTAACACATATTTTCTTGCCTAAATTGTCGACAACACTACTAGTAACCATAGAAAGTTAATCTCCCTCGATAATTTGAAAACAATCTGGAGTTGTGTACCTACTTTTCATCAACTTTATTAACTTATATTTTAGTACTTTGTTGCACACCAAAATTTTTATTACCACTTGATATTTTATTCTTTATCTTACGATTTTTCTTAGCCTAAATAGAATCCCAAGTAGTATGTTATTTTTTTCATACATTGTAGCCTTATAAACTGTTGGTTTTTTAACTCCACTTATTTTAGCTACATATAAGGTTTTATTAACTTATTTTTTCTTATGAGCATCTTAATTATTATTATCATACATTGAGGACAAATTTTTTTAGTCCTCAATTTTTCACATCTCAAATCTTTCAACAACTTCTAATTGTGTTTTGGAAATTATAAATAATTTATTTGTTTTTGAAATTTTTTATTGAACAAGACCTAATTATTCCCCCCTTAAATTTTATCTTTTCTTCAAGCTTAATATTTAGATTCCTATCATCACTAAGATAATTCTTTTAAACATAAATATCTTTAAGTAACCTGGATTTTTATTCATGAAATGATTCCTAATTGTTTTCTAAAATATTTCCTCCATTTAACTTTTTATTCTTCCATTCATGCCTTAAAACTTTGCAAGATATTCTTTCAATTATTGTTTGAGAATAAAATCCATTAGATTCTCTTCTCCTTTAGATATACTATTTTATCACTTGTGAAATAATTATCACTCTTTTTTATAATATGTTTTTGAGAAATATCATCAATAAATTTTAAAGCATATTCTTCACTATTATCATATTCCTTACACTTATACCTGAGTTTCTCCTTTAATATTTAGATAACGTCTTGTATTTTCCCTTGGAACAAGATTTGGATTTATCTGGACACTTTTGAGGAATCTTCTTGACTCTCTATCATCTTCATCATTTTCTTCCTCTTCATTTTTTCAAGGGTAATTTGTAGAAAAATTTCTAATAGCACCACAGACAAAACATTTAAGTGGTAAATTTCCTTACAACTATCTTATTCCTCATTCCACATTTTTTGAAAACTTGTATATAAATTCATCAATTTTTTTACCAGCCTCATCTATGGTGTTACATTCAATGATTTATTCTTTAATAATATTCTTATATTTTTCTTTCTATGAATCTTAGAAATAAATTTCTTGATCAGGATTTTATTTTTTCTTAACAAACTTTTCTCCTATCATTTCATAATAGATGAGAGTGTTATGTAGATCATCTAGAGATATAGTATTAGGATATAAATCTTCCAATGATAATACCTTAGCATCAAATTTATTAGGAAGAATTTGTGAGATCTTTTCAATAATTTTTATATCTTCCAACTTCTCACCAATGCATATTATGGTGTTTCAGTTAACCTTAAAAATAAATAACCAACGGATTCATAATCACCTATCATAATATCTTCATAATTCAATCACCATATTGGAAAATTTTCTATCCTTACTTTAATATTTCCTTTATATATATTCTTCAATATTTACTAGATACCTTTAGTAATTACAAGTTCTTTAACTCTAAGAAAATATTATGAAAACACTAAAAAAGATTAACTATAAAATTATTTGTTTTTGTTTGGTTAAAATAGTTTCAATTTTTTAAAGGAAAAAATAAAGTAAATAGAAACACACAGTGGAAATTTTAAACAAGTGGTTCAATATCATGCTGAGAATTAGTCCTCTACACTTGGTGATCACCTGCCACCAAATATTTTATATAAAATAAACAAGTTGATCTACAACCTATACTGGGTTTTACAACTATTTACAACTATCCATATCACACACGACATATTCCACAGTTATATGTGGGAGTAAAAACAAAAAATAATCACAAAGACCTCTACCACTATTATATGTGGTAGTATAGGTAAAAGATATAAGATGATATCATGTATCTTCTAGTTCAGAATAGGAGATAGTATGAGTATATAAAACAGAGTATTGTATATAGTACTCAATATGTAAAATTAAATAAATAGAACTAAGAAATCTAAGAGTTTAGAGTTTAGACATGATCAGTATATTAAAGTGCATCTTTTAAGTCTTGATTTGATTAGAAGTGAATCTTAAGTTGGGTTATCTTTAAATTTTTAGAAATATAGAGTGTCGCTTACTCTTTTTCTTGACTGGAGGATGAAGGTGATGTTTAGAAGGTTCAGGTTCCTCAATCGAGTGTTTTTTAGGATGGAGTGGCTCAACTCTTCAGCTCTATGTGAATGTTCAGTAATTGCAAGCTCTAGGATTTCTATCAATATGATTCATGCATCTCTTGTTTATATTTCATGAGGGAGTCTACTTCCATTCTTAATAGTTGAAGGAGGGAGAATACCCACATGTATCTGAATATTTTGTTTCCTCATACAACATTTATAACATCCTCTTCGATGAATTTTTTTGAGAACTTAAGAAATAATAATTAAAAAAACATTCTTCATTAACTTCAATAATATAGTTGTTAGATTATCTTTAAATTAATATTTTTGTATTTAGAAAATAATGGTGGTGCCTTAGTTTGGCGGTGTCTCGTGCTGATGGTGTCTTTTGATAATTTTTTCTCTTCTTGGTGGTATGACACTAGTGGTGTCTTAGATTTAGCCAAAATCCAACTTCGCTAGTGGTATCTCCTCATATGGTAGGTCAGGTTGGTGATATCTCACACTTTTACAAATTTATGTTCTGGACGTGTGTCACGAACCAGTCTGAGTCGACCCTGAACCGGTCACCCAGGCCAGCCCGCGACAAGTCCTGAGAGGAGTTCCTGATCCTCCCAGGATGGTGAAAAGCACCAAGGGAATAAATAGAGTACACAAGGGAACGATTTCACCCATATATGAACAATCAAACAAACATCGAAATGAAAAGGACATCCCAAAATTCATTTATATAAAAATTTAACTGAACATTATTTGTACAAGAAACTAAAAGTACAGCTAATGCAAAAACTCAACTGACCAAACCTGATAACCAACTAACTACATGTGACCCCACTGGTCACCCTCCAACAAAATGATCACACATCTCCCAAGGCGATCAAACTCTAGCCGAAACCTGCACAAGGGATAAAAACAGAAGAAGACTATAGGCGTGGTTATTAAAACTCAGTAGGTTAGCCCGATATTCTATTCTCAATGCACATCCTTTAAAATAAAAGAAACATCAATTTCAAGTTGTAAATAAAAATATAAGGTTATGTATTCCAAATGAGGTCCCATGCTATAAAAAATTACCAGACCAAAACATCCATGTTTTATAAACAAGAATGAAAGTAACAACTTTCAAAGCGGTGCAACTTCAAAATGAAAATAGTTTTCAAGAGGGTTGCGTTAAAGAATTTTAACTTTTAAATAAATCAAACACATTACTGAATTTACCAACCATAAACACCATATGCAGATGGTGAGTACAAAAGATCCAATGAGCATAAGTCAAGGGAACACCTCTAGGCACTAGCCAGTTGTGAGCTCCAGGTACCTTGTATCTTGGTGAAAGTAACCATAATAAATATTTGTTCTCATGCACACAATCCACTAGTAGTGAGAATACCCATAACCTAGTGGTCCCCCAACATCATCATCATCATAGTTTAGTTAGTGTTTCCATCGTCAATCTTGCTACGTGAAACAGGGGCCAAACCCCACAGGATCACTAGCATACTAGTACACGTCCTCCCACCTAGATACTAGGGATTCCCTTTAATTCTCAATAAAGTTACACATATTATCAAATACACATTTCACATAAAAAGTCCATTCCTATACCATAAACACACAAACATCCCACAATATTTCTTCACATTTCTTTCACGAATTAACAAACTGCTAAATATTTTCGTAAAACAATTTCAAGGAGTGTATTGAGGCTTTTCACATAAAACTCATTCAAAAAACACTCTTTAAATTATAAACCCACATCAAAACCATGCCAAACCATATTTGGTAGCCCTAAAACATTTAATAAAATCATTTCATGGACCATAAAACAATCCCAATTGCACAACTAGGTATATACAAATAAAACACTTCTTCATTTTTAGGAAAGGTCAAACGAGCCTTTAAACATTTTCTCAAAACAAAAATTTGACAAAGCTATGAAATTAAATTTTATTAAGGTGGTGTGTACAAACCATTTACAGAATAAAACCACAGTCATAAATTCCTTAAAACACTCAGGTGACATATTAAAAACACAACCATTTTTATAAGAATGTGAAACGGGACATTTTCCGGAAACTCGGTCCAAAATATGTTGTAAACAAAAAATACATTTTTTTGTAAAACCAAATCCAAATTTTAAATCCATAAAAGGATCCAAAAATAATTTTCTTACATGCTTCCAATATATTTATAAATCTAAACAAATTATTTTAAATTACACTAGACACATAAAAGTCAACCGGGAAATTTACCGAACACATGGCATGCACTCTTAAAAAACAACTCATAAAACCAAATTTTAGTTTTGATGCATGCCTGTCATAGGGAGTGGCAGAAGAAAATTTATTTTCTTAATGCAGCACAGTGGCTGACTAGGGTTGTCTCACTTGAGGAGTGTTGAAGTCAGTTCAATCACTTATTCTAGTTCACCTAATCTAATTCTTTTTGTTTTTTAAAACTTTATGAAATAAATGGAATTTAATAAAATAAATGAAATTCAAAAATCAAATGAAACTAAAATTTAATTCTTAATTACCATACAATGCTAAATAGAATGTAATTAGAGATGAAAGGAAGTTCTCCTGAGAGAACTTTCAAGGAGCACCTTCATTGGCCAGCTTCAAATATTCTTAGTGAACACACTCCATCGTATGTGTGCACACCTTAGTCTACCCCGGTTATAAATGAAAAGTTTTCTTAGAGATTTCCAAGCACACCCTCCACCCACCTCCTCAATCGAGGGAAAATGGTTGTAGATTAAGAAGTTAATCTTTAGACAACCATAGTGAGGATTACACCCACTATAAATTATCCATAGAATTAACTCAAAGAATATTAAAAACATGGTCTTAGGTTCAAGAACATGATTACTCCCACAGGATATTCCTCGGATTATTTACTCATGATCATGAGTATTATAGTTCACTATGGTAAGAAGAGAGAAAGAAAAAAAGGGTGGTTGGGTGAACACAATTATAAAAACAATGCATAAATTTATTTGAAATATATATTACAATTGAAAACTAAAACAAAAACAAAGAAAATAATTGAAATGGGGAATATTTTGGGCTAGCCTCCCTTGGGTGATACATCCTCCTTGGTTCCTTGAAGGAATGGATGGTGAATGGGATGCTTTGAGGAGGAGGAGCTCTTCTCTTTTTTATAGGCATATTTATGTCCTTCTAAATTAGACGCATTGTAGACCCCATTAATGACCTCTTCGCACATTCCACCTCTCATGAATGTTGTTAATAAATATCTTGGGAGTATCTCCTAAAAATTTCACCTAATTTTGACACCTGATGAAGAAGTTATGAATTTTTTCATTTTCTGTTTCTAGACGAAGCTTCCAGGATGGTTCCTCCAAAAGTATGTCGTTTAATGGCCATCTTAATGACTTTGAAAATCCCCCAAATTTGTTTTCGAGTCAGTCCTAGATGTCCTAGTTATATCCCAAGTGGAAAAACCTCATTTATATTTGTGTAGGACTATTTTGGGTTCTGTTACATTTGTGGGGTCCACGCTGTCTGCCCGAAAAATGTCCAACTTCAATGAATTTTTAGACCCTTTAGATGGCCGAAGAAGCTCCTGGTCCAGAAAACAAAAGTTGAGGAAATAAAATAAGGATTATAAAGAAATTTTAATAACAAAATTTCGACATTTATTTTCCATGAAATGACTAAAATACCCTTAATGTAAAAATATGTCTAAAATACAGAATTAGGTGTTTTCAGATTTAGGCTCAAAATAACACTAAAACCTAAAAACGTAAAAATTACCCGTCCAATAACACTATAGTGGGATTATAAATAATGATTTACAGAATGAAATATATTAAAATTTGAGCTTCATCACTCCCCCACACTTAAACATTGCACCCATGGGCAATCATCTTACATCCAAATTAAAATCCACACAACAATCAAAAATGAGAAAATATCAATGATTTTAACCAAAATAGAATTCCATCATGTCTCATATATGAATAATAATTCAATTTTATTTTCATTTCAATAATTAAAATTTGTTCAACCTCATAAATTAATTCATGTCCCTATCACAACCTACCTCACATTGAATTTTATATCACTCTTCACTAAAGATAAATTGATTCAAGAGTTATGCTCATACTTGGAAATCACATGTATCACCATAGGCTTGTGAAAATTCTCATTTCTCCACAGAATGAAACATGAAAATGAATTAAATTGTGAGGTCTTTAATTAATGGTTCAAATTATTCAGTGGCTTAGGGTTGGTGGGAAAATTATTGAAAAAAGTTCCAGGCTAGAAAGAGGAGGTTGGGCTTTTAAGTACAATGCATGATTAAATCAAATGAAAACACAGGTAATTACTCTCTCAATCCCGCATAAAAATGTGAAAAAGACACCACTACTCTTATTAAATGGTACATGAGCCAAGACATTATTATAATGAATGATATCATCTAAGTTCTCCTTTTTTTCAAATCTCCAGAAAGGCACATCTTTATTTTCTTTTTCTTTTTTTCATGGAGGATGAGCTGAAAATTGAATACAATGAATGAATGACAATTCATTCCCTTGATTTTTGAGAGGGAAATGAGTCATAAAAGAATGTACAATGAGGACTTCAATCTCATCTCCATTTTTTTCTTTTCTTTTTTTTGAAGGGTAAATGGATGAAACAAATAAAGCACAATGAAATGACAACACATGCCCAATTATCTTATTATACACTACCCAAAGTATTGACACACTCCTTGAACCACCCATAAATGATACACATCCCAATTAATTTACACAAAAGGCCCTTCCCCCACACTCAAACTTGAAATAACCATGCTAAAAAATACTAAAAGTGCGGGTAGGTAAAGAAAAAGTGGCATGTAAGGTGGCTTAAACCTATAAGGAAATTCATGGAATCTAAGGGATTACGAAGGATAAATGTAAAGATGGGACTCAAGATAAAATGTGGCTGTCCAAAGAGATGCCTCAATCATTTAAAATGAATTCCATGAAATCCAAAGCTTTAAAAGAGAAATATTCAAAAATTCTGGTTCTCACACAAAATTCAAGTTTCTCTCAAGAATGTGTCGGTATGAATAAGAATATGTAAAAGTGGTCTAGAAAAACTCACAAAAATGGAAAAAAAATTTGAGTCATTTTTTCATGGGCATGGATTTCAAAAATCAGTCAAACTCATTAAAATGCTTGAAAATCCATTTCAAGGGAAAATAATTCATTTCAACAATCATTTAAAATCTATTATTTCAAAAATCATTTCAACTCTTTCAAAATCAATTGATGTGTGAAAAGTGATAAGAATATTAATTAAAGCTCAAAAAATGTTTTGGACCAAAAAATGAAAAGAGTTTAAATGATAATCAAAAAAAGTGATCTCCCCTTTGAAATAAAGATTTGGTCCTCTTCCTCAAATTCTCAGGGCTTCCTTCTACCTTTATGATCCTACAAAAGAAAAATTACTCAATTAATCACAAGGATCATTTCATTTAAGATCAAAATGAAAAGAGAGAGGGGGGAACATGCTAGAATAATTCTTAATACTGAATTTGAAATCTAAATTCCTAATATTGAAAATTAAATTACTATAATGATATTAAAGGATAAATCTTGGTATGATCCCCCAAGTGGGCCCTGACATCTTTTACTACCTCCAAAGGACAGTACCATCCATTATCCATAATCCAATGGTCGGTGGATCTTCTTGTACATGAACCACCACTTGTTGTTCTTCCCAGCTTGCATTTCTTTGTTCTTAGGGAGAATAATTCCATGTATAGAGTACACTAGATCCTCCCCCTTCACAATTATATACCTCTTGCATGGCGGGGGTAGGATAAAGTATGGAACCTCCTCCTGTTCAGTTTCTACTTGTGCCACGTCTTCTTCAAAATCTAGTGGTAGCTCCAGATGTGCTGCATGAAAAGAATAGTCAAAGGGAGATTCAAAATTTATATTTGAAATATTAACTTTAAAATATTTCCTTTTAAGGTAGGCAGCTTGTAAATTTGGTTTTTCTGGAAAAGACACTTGTATATCTTCATGGACTTCCCCAATTAGATGATCAATATCTTCAGGGAGCTCCATGTGTTCCTAAAAAGGTGCATCATCTTCCACATCATCCTCAAAGTCGTAATATGATATGGAAAAATCAGAAAATTCAAAACTATTAGGGGTGATACTCAAATTAGTTTCAATAAAATTAAAACGGTTTGAGTTTAAGATTGTATCATCTCCCTGAGTTAGTTCGACTTTAATCTCATCTTCAATTAAAAGTTCCTCTTGGAGTTGATTATCACTGGATGAAGGTAGGAAGTCAGGATCCTCCATCTTGACTTCAAATTCCACCAATTGGGTGGTGTCTTCTTTCAGTAGTGTTGGCTCTTCTTCTTTTCAAGGCTTGGGGAGATCAAGTATTTCCTCACATTCATTTTAGAATTCATCCAATTCTAGTTGATCTCCCACATTTGGATCAGTAGGAAATTCATCCTCCTTTTCATCTATCTCGGGTAGAATTGGTTGAGTGAGGATGAATGAGTCTTCAGGTACCCCAACATTTACCTCCTCTGGTTCTTCAATGATGAGTGGTGAAATTTCTTCCACCACTATCTCAGGTTCTTTCTATAGCTCTGGGTCGGGGTGCTCTATCCTTACATGAACATAGTCCAATGCCCATTCCATTTTCCTCCCCAAATCATCCAGATTATTACTAATCCTTTCAACCTGGTCATTTAGATCACGATACTCAATTTCTGATTCTTGATATTGCACCTGAGAGTAATCTTCCCACGCATAAAAATGTTAATTTGAATACATCATGGAAAAAATAAATTTTTTTTAAGATTTTTCTTAATGAAAATAAAATATTTACAAAAATGTGAATTTTGAAAAAGTGATCAAAATTACTACTTAGCACTCGGGATGTGTATCCTTACACTTAAAAAGGGATAAAACACCATTTTCAAGACATAAAGTTATTCAAGCTACTGATACATATTCAAAATACCATAATCCAAATGCAAAAGCTCATGGAATAATTTATCAAACAATAGGAGTGCAAATTTATACCAAAACAACTATATTTTTATCAAAATGAGTCATAAAACATAATTTGCACACAAAACCTTTACAACCAAAGTTTCATAGTAGCACATATCATATAAATAATGTTATAACAGAATTAAAATGATGAAACTTAAATGATAAAGGTTTGTGAAAGGGACATCCGACCTCAAAACCATGGCGTAATGGAAACGCACACCCGAAATCACCCGTCATGGGTTTATAAACCCTAAAACTATGAATACCAGACATAAGTGAATATAAAATCTATAACAAACCATGTTATAATGTAACCCTAGGTCAATCATGAGTAGGGGAGATTATAAAACCCATAAATAATGAAAAGAGGAAGAAGATGGAGGATAAAGGAGATGGAATCTCACCTTTTCCACAAGAAAACTCATCGTATTCCATTAGATCTTCACCCATAGAGACAAGTTAATGGGATGAAGCTTCATTGAGAGTCCCATAAGGTCGTGAAGAACCAGTTAAAGAATATTTTTTTGAAAAATCGCACGAATTTAATGAGTTATGTATAAAACGATTTACCTTATCAATTTTGGGAGATTTGAGGTAACCTGAGAACTTTCTCCCTAATCTGAGACCCATATGAGATCCAAAGAGGGTAAACAGATCATGAGGATGACTATAAAGATATTGGCTTCTAGTAAGAGGTGGAAGCACCGAAGAATATTCAAAATTTAATCAGATATAAAAGAAAAAAAAATTAAAACAGGAAATGGGCCCATGGGCTAGCCAAATACCTAAAAAAGTATCCCCAATTCACCATGATTATTAATTTATATGGAGTCCAAAAGGATAAAGAAGTTTTAATATATCAGTATAGGACAATTGGGAAGTAGAATGGGTGAAAATGATGGAAAAAAGGAGTTATAAAAGAAACAAATTCAGTTTTTTTAAAAATGGGCTCAAGGTTGGCCCAAATCATTATGTAACCACCCTTTGTTCAAAAACTCTTAAACAAAAAATAGGGAACCCCAATTAGGGTGATTAGACATATATGAAACTTCAAAAATCTAGATTCATGTCACTAAATACCCACGAAAAGGATCTGGATTTCCAATTAACCAGATCAATTCAAAGAAAAAAAATCGGGTGTGACAAGGTGTATGGATGACCATGTCTCCAACATAGTGATATTTTAATATTGTAAGTGAGTTAAGGGAAATGGTGCCTTATATGAAATGGTGTCTTAGAATTTTTCAATTTTCTAGTAGATATCCTGGGGGTGAGTTTGGTTGATGGTTTCTTAACCTCAATGGTGACTCATCCTTAGTCAATTTTATCACCTGTCTCGGATTATGAAATACTTATATAAAGAAAATAAATTCATAAATATCCTTACAATCATGATTTTTTTATCATTATATTAAGGATGACAACTATATCCCCCTTCTTGATGATCAGAAAATCATGGAATTAAAGGTATATCAAATAGAGAACATGACATCAAAGGTAAGATCAAGAATATAAAGCATCAATTATCATTCACAACATGTTCATATGGTATCAAAGATAAATAATAAGAAAGGAATAATAATTAATAAGTATCAGAGGGAAAATAAAATTAAAAATATGTGGTATAAAAGTTAAATAGGTGAAAACAAAGTTAAAGGTAACATAGAAACATCACTGTAAGAATAGAAATAAATTTCATAAAGTTCTCCAAAAGTAAGTTACATTATTATTCCCCTTTTGAGATTATCAATAAGGTAAGAAATTAATATAATAAAGATAAGAAAAACAATGGAAAAAAATATGATTAACTGAATATTAGATCTCAAATGCATTCAGAATAGGTATCAAAGAGTAATTAGAAACCAAGTCCCATTAAAGATAAAATTTCAATGCCAAAAAAAAGATCAATATTTTTTAGAGCGGTTCATTGGGTGTTTTTCCTTATCCTTGGCTTTGTCATGTTCTGAGTTAGAAGATTAAAATTAATGTAGAAGAGATATAACACCAGTTTATTGTTCAAATATAGCCTGAGGATGATCTTCTAAACAAAAAAATGGATAGAGTTGTCTCAAAACTAGAGTATGATACATATGTAATGTTTGGAATCTAGTAGAAATAGGTTCTATAGGATCTCAAGAAACGTCTAGTTTGAGAGCTAACTGATGAGTAATAGTGAAGTAATCTTGAGAAATAACTTCTTGTATATGAACATGAATAAAGTTATTCATTAGATTAATGATTTCCATTATAATATGGAAACCTATTTCCATCACACTAAAGAAATCACCCTTTTCTTCTATAAACCAACTCAATACTAGAGTAATTTTCATCATTTGTTTGACTTATTCCTTGAAAGCCTATGTAACATAGGGAATCTGAAAATTATCATCCAAAAACTTGATCTTGGCACACATGGAATGATTTGTATAAATCATGAAGAGATATTATTTTATAGCTCTAGTAATTTTCTCTCTATTAGAATCTATATCGTTATCATAATTTCTAATCATTATATAATAGTGCTCAGTTCCTTCCTCAGTCTTCCTCTGGACTTCCAATGGAATCAATATTCCTCCCCTATATGGTCAATTGGACATAGCTAAAAATTCCTCTCTAACCACTGTTTGGATCTTATCAACATCAACTATAGGAGGTGATGTGGATGTATTTGAGGAGGCATCTTCCATACTTTTAAGAATACCATACAGAGAGGTAGAAAAGTAGGATTTCAAATTTACAATGAAAGACTTTATAGATTCCAGATTAACACTTATTATTTTGTTTTCTATCTCAACTTCTTGTATGTGATGCATCATCTTAGGTTTGATGTGTTGAATCATCAATTCAAACAAATATCATGCATTAATCTCTCTAATCTTGGTTAGAATAGGAGGCTGACTTTTTAATAGCTTATTGAAGTTGGAAATTATCTTTTCACTAATGGAACTAAAGTCAATTATTGTGACCATATCAGCTGGAATATAAGGAGGATCTTGAGTAGTAGGTTCCGGAGTATGAGGTCTTACAGAGAAAAATGTTTCCAAAAACCCATCAATATCAACTTGATCTATAAAATATCTCTTAGGCTCTCCTTATTTTCAAACATCAGGTCCACTATCCTTTAGTGGACTCTATACATCACTGAATTTACACCACTCTTCCATCATAGGATCAACCCATATACCTAAAGGAGAACCAATAGAAACACCAAAAAAATATTTTATATCAATTGAAGAAACAATAGTAGGAGGTACCCCAATAGATGCAGGTACAATTGTAGTAGGGGTAGCATCAATTGTCTCAAATCTTTGAGAACCAGCAGCCTCTTGTCTCACTAGAACTTCTTCCATATGGAAATTAGGTTTCTGAGTACTTAAGCTCTATACATCAATTTTTTTTCCAACAATAGGTTCATCTTAAAAATGAATTTCAACCAGAGGATCATCAGTATCCATATCTACCAAATATAAATCAATGCCTATCTCAGAAGAAGATGTCTCTTTATTTCATCTTTCTCAGCCACACTATCCTAAAAATGACTATAAGATCCATCTTCTCAACCATAGAAAATTTAGAAACTATCTGACCAGTGTAAATAGAGCTCCCTACAGCTCTATCAACTATTCAAACATCATGAAATATCTCCACGGATATGATTTCTCCACCTCAATAAAAGATTCCTTATCTTTAAGCTATGATTTCACTTCTTTGGAAAGATCTGGTTTCTTAATAGATTTACAAGATGAATGAAGAAGCACTAGGGGAATCTCAACATCTTTCCTTATTATTCTTCTATATTAACCACCAGGTTCAGAATCATCATCATTAGTATCACTTCCATGTCCATTCTTATCATATCCATTTTCATTTTCATCTTGTTTTTCTTTATCCCCGTCATCATTATCTTCATCATCATCAGTTTTAGAAAAACTTGTAAATTTATCCTCACCTAAAACATTGGTTTACTCTTCCTCGCTTTTGAAAAGATTTTCCTTTTTTGGTAGTCTCCTTGGTGGACAAGAAGCTCTATATATAATCGATGGTGATTGAGGTGATAGGCTTGGATCACTACCTTTATCAAAAGATGTTTATTTTTCATCTTCTTCTTGCTCAAGAGCCTCTTATTCCTCCTCATAGTGTTCTATAAACTCATTAGGATCAAGACCAGGATCAATAACATTACTCGTTCTGGTAGGATAATACACTAAGTTAAAATCATCATATAATTTTTCACTATCTCCAACCCATTGTTTCTTCTAGGGGTTCCAACTAATTTTCAACCTTGAACATATTTATTTTGAAATAAAAAAATCACCACAGTCTGTAACTATTTCATCATTCTCAAAAACTAGGCTCTTGGCCTTTAACATTACATAAATTATCTTTGGATAGATCAAACAGTTAAATATCAAAGTTGGATTTATCATCTCAGAAATACGTACCATGAGATTCCTAGATAGATTCATCCTATGACCTCATTTAATAAGACACCGAAAGTACACATCTTGGTATCTAAAGGTGGAAAAATAAACTTTCCAAGGTCATAGAATGTGTTGTATGAACATGAAAAAAATATTATATTCCCCATATAATGTTGAGGTAATATTTATTCTAGTTAACTCATTGCCAGTGAGTTCTGTAAGAGCGTATTCATATAAAAATAATTCACTGCCCTCAAAGAATGATCACTGGTAGTCATCAATAATTTATTCATGAGGTTTACTCAGACACTCAACCCAATGTTTTGATGAAAAAAAACATTTCTACCATCTACTCTAGTGCTCATTCAGTATTCTTCCTCATAATTAAATCCAAACACAACATACTGATAGAAAAGGTTCACCAACCTAGGATATAAAGGTCTTTCATTTGAGGAGAACCACTCTACCCATGCTTGTTTCTATAAAATATTCAACACAGCAGACTTTCTATAAACAACCACTTTAGTCCTACATCTATTTCAACTAAAACAACTCCATTTACAATATCAGGGTCAACTTGTGAAACTGGAGTAGGAACACTCGGTTCATTATTCTAATTCTTAACTAGCCATGACTCACCTAGTGAAGAATTAGAAGGATTATTCATCCTTGTAATGTATATCAGTTTGGTTTGATCAATTTAAGGCTAAGATAAATTTTACTGGTTTGAATGTTGGAAGACAAAGGGTTTCACTGAGCTTCAGAATGAATGATACGAGACTATCTCACTGGTCACAAGGTGTGTTGGAAATAGATATTTATTTTTTTTGTATCATTTGGGATTTATGTATATGAAAAATTAAAATTATTCTAAAAAATTGATATTTGAATCTGAGAAAACATATGTATAGGGTAACTAAAATAAATATTAAAGATATAAAACTGACAGTTTAGAAAAATTAGAATTAAAAAAATCACAAATTCATGAGAAAACCAATGGTATATAAATCAAAATGTTGAGACAACCCAAAGGTGAGATTAAAAAAAATGGTGTGACAAACATGATAGTGTGTCAACCAACAATGTGTCACCCAATGGTGTGTCACCCAATGGTGTGTCACCCAAAATTGTATCATAAAAATTAACCTTAACAAAAATTAATCATTCCTAAATCATGTTTGATATAGTTCATTTTCTCCTAATTCAAAGTCTTAGTAATTATTTCATCAAACTGATGTTTTGTGATAATAAACTCAAGAGTGATATCACCTTTTTGAAAATGATCCCTCAAAAAGTGATATCAAATATCAATTTACTTTTTCCTAGATTGTGACATAGGACTCCTAGAAATTTTAATAGCACTTGTGTTGTCACGGTTTATGGGGACATGTGGGGGTTGATATCCATAAACTAGTAGAGTGTGTTTCATCCACAAAATTTGTGCACAAAAACAACTAGCGGCTATGAATTCTGCTTTATTTGTTGATAATGCTATAGATTTTTTATTTTTACTACACCATGAAACTAGATACTTTCCAAAAAATGACATGTTCTGGAGGTTCTCTTTTTTTCACTTTCATCCACTAAAATCAAAATCATAATAACTATTTAGATCAATTGCTTCTCCTCTAGGGTAAAACAATCCTAAATTGGTTGTATACTTGAGGTATTTAAAAATTCTTTATCATCATTTAATTGTGAGTCTTTAGGATTTTATTGAAAGAAAAAACATATACACACACTAAAAATTATATTTGTTCAGCTAGCAGTCGGGTACAGAAGACTAAAAATAATACCTCAGAAACTAGTTTGATCCACTAGTTTCCCAGCTTCATCAAGATCCAATTTACAAGTGGTAATCATAAGAGTATCACTAATTTTAGTTCTATTCAAGTTATATCATTTTAAAATATCATTAGTTTATTTAAATTGATTTAAAATAATTCCTCTTTTTTTGAAAAATCTAAAATCCAAGAAATAATTTGAGTTTACCCATTAAACTCATTTCAAATTCACTTTGTAGCATTATAGAAAAAATAGTATAAATATAATTTTTTTAAGATCCCAAAATAATATTTTCAACATATATTTGTACTACAAAACCATATTTTTAAATTATTTTTATGAAAATAGTATGGTCAGTAATGCCTTTTGAAAAATCATTTGAAATAATAATTTTCCTAAGCCTATCATACCAAGATCAAGGATGCTATTTTAAACCATATAAGGCTTTTTTAATTTTAAAAAATTGATTTATAAAGTGGGGATTTTAAAAACCATGGGGTTGATCAGAAAATATCCTCAACTATAAAACCATTTAAGAATGCACTCTTGACATCTATTTGATAACGTTTTAAATATTTATGTGCTATATAGGAAAGTAGTATTATTATGGACTCAATTTTGGATATAGATGAAAAGGTTTCTTTATATTATATCCTTTCTTCTTGATCATATCCTTTTGTAAAAATTATAGTCTTGTTTATAACTATAGTGAATGATTCATCAACCTAGTTTCTAAACACCCATTTAGTTCCAATAGTCAAGGTGTCCTTGGGTTTATCTAAAAGTTACTTCACTTTGTTTCTTTCAAATTAATTCAATTATTCTTGCATGGGTATTACCTATAATTAAACATTAATTGCTTCAATTAAGTTCTTAGTTTGAAGTTGAGACAAGAATGCTTGATGTTCAACATGATTTATAAGAGAAGTTATGGTTTTTGTTCCTATATCTAGGTTTCCTACAACTGCATCTAAAGGATTACACTTCATGGTTCTAATAGCCTATGAAGAACATTAACTGGTCAATTCCAGCTCTATAGATTCAGTTTCAAAATGTTCTAAGAATTCTTCTATAACTGGATGATTTTTATAACTATTTGACAGTGGAGTCTAAGGGTTTAGAATTTTGATTTAGAGAGGGAAAATAATCTTTATGTTTTTCTAGAGAAGTCTTAGGCTCATGTGGATCAGTATCATCAATTTTAACATGAACTGATACTTCCACAGTTTTGGTCTTATTGTTGAATACTCTATAGGAGTTTTTAGATATTGAATAACCAATAAAAATTCCCTCATCAATTTTGGAAGAATTTTATTCTAACTTATCATTAGTGTTAATAATAAATAATTTGAGACCAAAAACTATAAAGTAATTAACCTGAGGTTTTTTATTGTCTTAAAGCTTATAAGGAGTCTTCTTAAGGACTGGTCTGATCAAGACTCTATTGATAATGTAGCAGTCTATGTTGATAGCTTCCTCTCAGAAGTAGATATGTAGATCATACTCATTCAACATGGGCAGGGTTATCTCTTCTACAATTATATTTATCTTCTCTACAACTCCATTCTACTCAGGGGTCCTAAGAGAAAAAAAATTTATGAGTGTATACATTTTGTGAGAAAAAATATCAAAACTAGGATTTTCAAACTCACAGCCATGGTCACTTATTAATGTCTTAATCCTAAGTACACTAAGATTTTTTATAGACTCAGAATACATGTTAAACTATGATCAAGATTCACTTTTGTGATCTAGAAAGTATACTAATGTATACAAAGAGAAATCATATACAAGAACATAAAAATAGTTCTTCCCATTAAGACATGAAACTCTAGAATGTACAAAAAATCCATGTGAACCAAATCAAGAGGTTGATAAATTGAAACTACTTTATTTAATTGAAATGAAACATTATGTTGTTTTCCATTTTGATAAGGGTTATAAAATTTAATAGTTTGGAACTCAAGCTTTGGAAGATCCCTAACTAGCCCTTTCCAAAATATCTTCCTAAGTGAGTGAATATCAAAATGGACTAGTATCCTATTCTAATGCTAAGAATCTTTGTGAAAGGTACTTAATCATGATTTTTTTGAGAAAATAATTATTTTAATTCAATAGTATAAACATTATCATTTACCAAGGTAGTAAAAATTAAATCATTTTTATAATCATAAACATTACATGCATCATTCTCAAATTTGACATAAAAACCATCATCACATAACAGAGAAACACTAAGATAGTTATACTTTAAAGTATCATAAAATAAAACTTTAGAAATTAAAATTGAATTATTGTTACCTATTTGGGCAAGTATAATGATTTTTCGTTTAACATTGTAACCAAATGTGAAATATCCATGATAAACCTTAATAAGGATTTGAAGCTTGAATAATTTCTTTTCATATGTCTTGAAAAATAGTTGTCCAAGTACCGTAGTCTTCTATAGGAGGTCTTAAAAAATCGTTCCTACAAAACAAAATTTTTGAATGTAATGACTTTTGTACCCAAATCTGTTTGGGTATAGAAAAATTATTAATAAAGTATTTGGGAACCTATAATTAAATAAAAGGTTTCCTATAAACATATTTAATATTATTTAATAGAAATTATTTATTAGGTACCTTACAAAAATAATTTCCAGAAGAACAATCTGGTCTAGATTTATGAAAAAAATGGTTTTTTATAATTATCTTATGTCCAGGATCATATCCTACTTCATTGAGATACTTAAGTGAATTTTTTTTTACCAAAAACTAGAGTAATATTTTATCTACCATTTGTAAATATTTCTAGGTCTTTATTTAATTTCTCATTTGAAAGTTTGAGTTCAGTATTTTCTTTGAGAAGTTGATTATTTTTCTATTTTTCAACAGATAGTTCAGATTTTCAGTTTTCTATTAGAGCGTGTTGTCTTTTGATAATTTTATACTTGTCCTTTAGTTCATTAAAGGTATATTCGAACATGTTTAAATATAAAAATAATTTATAATTTGAAATAATTTCATTATCATTATGTTCATTTTTAGATTCATCGGAATTATACTCCGGTGGAATACTATAAATAATGGGCAATGAGGGTACCTCACTGACATTAGTCATGAAGAACATGTTCGCTCTATCAGGTTTCTCCAAATTTAGAGAATCTGAATCACTATATATATACACAGAAGCACTCCCTATGGATTTCATCGATTTTTATATCTTTATTCATTTTCCTCATATTTATTTTTATACTTCATCATTGTAAAATCTGATTTTATATGTCCTTTCCTCTTATATTCATACCAGACGACTTCTTTTGAATCATCATCCATCTTCCAATCTCTCTTCTAGCTTAATTTGGAGTCATATTTTCCATTGTAGTTGGGATTTCTAATAAACTTATTATTCCTATAAAACATCTTAAATTTTCTAGATAGGTGAATCATATTCTCATCACTATTAGGATAGGATTCACTATCACTAGAAATAATAGTTTGAGATTTCTATTTTTCTTTTTATTTCTCTTTTTTTCTAGAAGCAGTGGTCTTAAAGGCTTCTAATTTTCTTTTACTTTCATCATCTTCTTCGCAATTTTCATGTAGCTCTTCTTTATACATCATGAGCTTTCCAATAAACTCCTAGACTGGAATCTTTTTAATATCGCAAGATTCCTTAATGGTGACAGATGTGGCACTCAATATTTTAGGTAGTCATATGAATAATCTCATAATTAGGTTCTTATTAGATACTAGTTTTCTAAGAGATCTGATTATGTTGAAACTTTCATTAAACCTGAGGTAAATGTTATAAATAGGATCATCAAGCTTCATTTTAAAGTTATTTTATATAATATTATAATTATTAAGTCTTATCTCCTCAACATTATTAGTTCCCTCATGGAAAATAGAAAAAGTGTCCCAAATCTCATAAGTAGTTTTACAAGTAGAAATTATGTTAAACTATCCATATACTAGTGCATAGAAAAGGTAATTCACATTTTTACAATTATTAATGTAATATAACTTTTTTTATCATCCCAATATTTTCTATAGTCTCAGGAATTACATATTTATATTCTATAGAAGACCATATATCAAAACCCATGCTTTATATATGCATTATCATCTTAATTTTCCATTGATAATAGTTTTTTACATTAAACAAAGGAGCATTATTTGTAGTAAAACCATCTTGAAAATTATCCATTTAATGAATTAAATTTAGAAATAATAGAAATGTCAAATCTATTAATCTTAACTAAAACCACAATTGAAAATATTTTAAACCTTGGTTACCAAAGAAATAAATCCTTTAATACCAAATTTTGGTCAATGTTAGTATCTCAAGAGGGGGTGAATTAGGAACCGAATAAAAATTTCTATTTAAAATTTATTAATTTGAAATCCCACAATTTATTTAAAATGGACAAGTTAATAAATACAGAAGATTGGTATAAGTTCTAATCTTTCAAAATATTTATAAAATAGTGATTATTTCTCTAGTAATTAGTATAAATTATTAATTATTCCATTTAAAATGATTTACATAATTAAAATATTATAAAAATAATAATAAAGATTAACTATTAAATTATTAGTTTTTGTTTGGTTAAAACAGTCTCAGTTTTTTAAAAGGAATAAATAAAATAAACAAAAAAACATAATCAAAATTTGAAATAAGAGGTTTAGTCTCAATTTGATACATATTCATATTACCTAGGTGATCACCTACCATCAAGAAGTTTATATAAAATAAATAAGTTTATCCACAACCAATATCAGTATTTTAAATAGTTTACAACTCTCCAGGTCACAGATGACCTCTTTTATAGTTATACGTGGGAGGACATACAAACATTCCACACATTGACCTCTACCACTATTATCTGTGGGAGTACAGGTAAAAGATATACAGATATATCAAGATATTTTAGCTTATTACATGAGATAATATGCATAAATAAAATAGTGTATAGAAAACACTGCTCAATATATATAATTAAACAAATAAAACTGAGAAATCTAGTAGTATAGTGTTTAGGGATGCCCAGTTTATTGAAGTGTAGCTTGTGACTCTTGATTTTATTTGTATTGAATATTGAGTCAGATTATCTTGAAAGTTTCATAAAAAAAGAGTGTCACAGACTCTTGTTCTTGACTGGAGGAAGGTAGATGATGTGTAGAAGGTTTAGGTTCCTCAGTCTAGTGTTTTTTAGGATGAAATAGTTCATATCTTCATCTCTATGTGAATGTTTATTAAGGGAGATATTTCATATTGCTACCAGTCTTCTTCAAGAATCTGTTGTGTGTATTACATGAGGGAGTCTGCTACCATTCTAAAGAGTAATAGAATGGAGAATATCCACAAGCATCTGGATATTCTTTCTCCTCATACATTATGTCTAGAATCATATTAAATGCATTATGTTTATAGTTTAAGAAATAATAATTAAAATAACACTCTGTATTAACTTCAATAATATAGCTATTAAGAAATATTTAAATAGAAAATGTTAAGTTAAGAAAAAAGTGGTGGTGGATTATTCTATAGGTGTCTCGTGATAATTGTGTCTTAGGATAATGGAGTCTCGTCTTGGTGGAATAAATCTATTAGTATCTTAGACAAATAAAAAATTCCACATTGCTGGTGGTGTCTACTCGGATGGTTGGTCAGGCTGGTGGTATCTCACACTTTTATAAATTTATGTTCTAGTAGTATGTGGATGATGGTTTCTCTGACATAGAGAGACTTTCATACTAACAATGATTTAAATAAGATGGTTTCTTAAATGTGATGGTCGCTCAGAAATTTTCAATTTTCTAGTAGATATCATGGCGGTGAGTCTAGTTGACTGTGTCTTAACCTGAATGGTGACTCGTCCCTAGTCAATTATATCACCTATATCAGGTTATGAAATACTTACTGAAAGACATGAAATTCATTAATATCATTAAAATCATGATTTTTTTATCATTAAAACATGTAGTTCAACAATTTTCTATTAATATAATATCCTCACCATAAGGAGGGAAACATTCTATAGTAGCTTCAAGAACTTCATAATGAAGCAACATAAAAAATGGTAACATTATTTATGTCGAGATAATATTATTATATCCATTAAAAAAATAATCCATTTATTGTCTATATAATTATGAACATCCATGGTAGCTTCACTTCTCTTCAAACTGAAAGAAATATTTAATGAATGGAACCTTTCCCTCAAGTACCACTTGAAAGGACCAATGTGATCACTAAGAGGTGAAGGGGGAATCAGTGATATTTTCTTTTCATTTTTTTCTTTCTTAATCAATAAAATTCACCTCATTTTAAATATATATGACATTATTGAAAATAATAATACAAGAAAAATGATAAAAACACAAGTATTCACAAGTCTTACTACTCAACAAGGGTATTTAGTCCTTAACATGGTTCAAAAAGAATCTAATACCACCCAATCCACTAAAAATAATCCTTTTAATTAGTTACAAAGAGAAAGGAATATCCTTACACATCTAATACACTATAGTAAAATGAAAATGAATTTGATGTTACCTCATATAGTGATGTAAGAAAAAAAAATTAACAATTATAAGACCCTTCACTAAGAGATATCTATTTTTTTCATCGTGCTAGTTATTATTTCTTCATAGATTCACTTGTTGCAAGAACTTATTATTCACTTTCTTAACTAGAGGTTGGGAATAATTTCTTTTTGAAATTTAGTGTAAATTGTTTTCTGATTGTTTCATCTCGAAAACCCAATCTGATGTATTCTTTCAAAAATACTCTATATGGGGCCTTAGTGTTGATAGAAACCCTATGACATATTATTTATATACTCACTATTGTATTTTTTCCATCTAATAAAACTGATATGAGAACTCTTTCTAGTATCATTTGTTTGATTCCTCTTCTAAATATTTTAATTATACAATTAAAAAAAATTCAACTAATTGTTTTTTTACACCTTTTGTCTAATCACAATTGATGAAAAAACTTCATCAAGAAATAAACTTTTTAATTTTTCTATATAAATTCTGTCTGATCAAATTTATTATTTTGTATCATTTCACCCCTTTTTGTTCACATGTGAACAATATTATTACAGGTTATTCATACAACCCTTTATATAGGTGAACTCATGGTAAAAAAGGATAGATCCCAATTTTATTTTCCCACTCACTGAATACGTCAATTTTGAATCTCACAATCGTCTGAAAAAAACATTGGATGCTACTAAAACATTCAAGAGTCTTTATAAAAATTCTATGGAAACATCACCATCTGCATCCCTTCTTCAAACTTCCTTAACCTCAGAGTTAATGAACTTATTCATAATTCCTTTTCTTAGCAATATAATAAACTTTATAAGATACACATACCATCATCACACTAAATATCTTCATGAAATATCTATAATAAAATTCAAAAAAAGTATATATTCATACCCTTAATTCGATTAAAAAAATTGTAACATCTCTTCCTTCAAATGAACATTATACCAACCCATCTAACCAATGGATTTGATCATAAACTTCTATGTAATTACTCAAAGGCATCCATCAGATCATCCTAAGATAATTTTTTGCAAATTTCTTATCTGATCAACTCCATCTGATGGTATCCTCTGATATCATTCTGATCTACTTCCCTTTAAACTTTATCAAAAAAAATTATCGATAAACATCTACAATCATTCATCTTATAACTATACTAACTATGAATACACAAAAACTTCACATAATTTGAACTTTGGAATAGGAAACTTTATTAAAATTGGAAATAAACTATTCATTTTCATTTATTTTTCCGCAGATATCAACTTGGTGGGTTGACCCTTATGTAGTGATTTATAACCTTTATGTGGTATGTTATAAAACCTTTAAACAAGAAAAAACCTCAATCAGGTAGATTCTATAAGATAATAACTCACAGAACATTCTAATATAAACT
This sequence comes from Viscum album, assembly GCA_963277665.1. Taxonomy (NCBI): domain Eukaryota; kingdom Viridiplantae; phylum Streptophyta; class Magnoliopsida; order Santalales; family Viscaceae; genus Viscum; species Viscum album. The sequence goes on along the minus strand of OY728142.1, from coordinate 1,500,527,222 downwards.
AATATATACCAATGAATTGATCACCCTTTCAACTTAAGAAAGAATCATGAGATTTTTAGAACTCCAAATATTATTAACTATGAGAACAAAAAATCATTTTCAGATATTTACTCACCAAACATTCTGTCCGATGGAACTTTGTATGAACAATTGGATAATCATTTTTCAAAAAACATAATCCAATAACCTCGGTCCAATAATGTCTCTATGATGAGCTCATGTTATAAAACTAAGTTCAATATTATCCATCCAATATACATTTGTTTTATACTTTAAAAATGTTAATTGATTTATATACATGAAAAATTTTAGTAAAAAACATTGATCCACAAAAGAAAATTCATCAAGAAAAATTAGTTATTACCATCATCTTTTTAACTTCTTCAGCTCCATTGAAACATCTTCCAAACAACTTGACCCAACACCATTCATACTTCAACACTTTAAATTTAAGGGGTTTGGGAATTATTCTAATGGATTCCCTAACCCTACACTACTAAGAGTAATAATCATTAGTGAAATCATAGAAATGTGGAACAAGTGAAAGATTATCCAACCATAACTACATATGTGGGTTCTAAAAAAGGTGTGAAATTAGGGACACTGATCACCAACTTAAGAACAATGATTGTTGTATTCTTATCTTGTTCAACCTACTCTTATGTAGCTATAATTTTTACTAAAATAAAAAAAATTACTTACTTGATGAATATATGTTTTATTATGAATAAAAAATTCTAGTTTCATGATTATTTTATCTCAATTATATAACACTTCTTCAATAGATTTTATGGTAATGTTCTCCTATAAAATAATATTTTTCATTCTTACATTAAATTTTCTATGATATTAGGTATTAATTGGCTCTCTTGAAAATAGTAATTGATAATATTGGAAAATCACATCTAATGATCCAATATCACCTATTAATACAAGTATAATTTAAAACTCCCAAATAAAAAATATTCCAATTATATTGGGGTATTTAGTAGAAATGGTTGGAAAAAATCAACATTAGTTATATTCCTATTATGAAAGAAAAGATGAGTTCAGCAGTCATACTGAGGATAGAGAGGTTGAAACAAAATTAGAAATTATACCCAGAGTCATGTTTATATTTTTACACCTTTAAAAATTTCATTACCTACGAATAATTTAAATTTTGTGGATAAAATTTATTCAAGGGGTAATTTAACGACCTGCGATTTCACTTTATATTCTCCTTAAACAATTAATATATTAAATTGTGTGTTTTACACACAATTATAAAAAAACTTGATATATTTTTAAATATTAATAATGTAACACCCAGATATTTTAAAAGAACACTACGTTCGATAGTGTATACAATAGCAACACCATGATTAAATGGCCTATGAAATACATTATTTAAATATGATCATTATAAACTACACATCTAATTAGAAGGTATAAATATGATTAAATGATTTATGAAATATATATAAATCTCATACTCAATATAAATATATTTATTAATTCTTAGTAAATAATCCAACAATTTTTAGTAAAGTCATTTTATGATTGAAAAATATGTTTTCTTCAGAAATGGTTTTTACTTATTTTTGAGTATAGATAATATAATTATTTTTCTTAAAATTTTAGTACTGGTATTTTATAATAAAGATACTATATTGAAAACTAAAATATAAAAATTATCTTAGAGTGAAATTTTCAGATTTTTCTAAAAAGATTGGTTTTTGGTCAATAGTAAAAAAAATCAATTTTGGTAAAATTATCATTTATTCTATTTAAATTAATTAATTTAAAGTAAAATTATTATTTTAATTTAGTCTTAAATTTAAATATGACGAATTTAATTTATAACGGTATAATTAATATCATTTTAGTTATACTTTTTCCTGATTTTGTTATAAGACTATTTTTCGGCTTAAAAGACATTTTTTTAATAAGAATTTTTACGTACATAATGTTTTTACATATTAATTAAGTAAAATAACCACAATAAAGAATTTTTTTAATTGAAATTTATAGATTATATATCTATATATATTAATTTAAATTCATATAATTAATATTACTAGTCATTGAGTTAATATAGAATCATTTTTCCCTTGAAAATTGTATTTTATTAAAAATCACTTTTTATCACGCTTTATGAGTTTAATTTTAATTTAAATTCTACAATTTATATGAATTGAATCTTAAAAAATGTATTAAATATCATAAATTAGAAAGTATAAATTTTTTAAATATCCCCCTTTAATTTTTAATCATTATGAATAGTAATTAAAGTAAATAATTATCACCACAATTAGGGTAAATCATGTAATTAAAGCTAAAAATAATATGATATGGACTAAAAAATGACCATAAAACATTCCTTAAATTTATTGGATGTGTATATTTCATCCATAAACATACCAAATTCAAATATATTATAACAATCTAATATTTTATGAAATATTTTCTTTCAAATTCAATTAATTTCTATAATAGTTTGCATTACACACAACACCAAGTTTAAATGAATTGTGTTGTACAAATAAAATATTATTATTTACTGTGACGTTTATTTCTTAGAAATTGGATTAGTGGTTATGGATAGAACTAATTAATTTATGAAAAATTCATGGTTTATAAATTTATTAAATGAATTCATTGGTTATCATTTAATTAGAATTTAAAAAAATCATTTGAAAGTAAAAGTGATATTTTTTTGAAAAACTATTTTTATAAAGAAAATATATTTTTATCTTAATGAATTAAATTAATCATTATTATTTAATGATATTAAAAAAATTTATATATTAAATTTTTAATAAAATTATTTCATATTCATTTAATATTTTTTCACAACATGGGATAAGAAGAAGAAAATTGTTATGCCTAAAATGTATTTTTTTATAAAAAGTGGGTTTCTTCACGTTTTGAATACATATTTTAATATTAATTTATAAAAACCATAGAATTTAATTTTGATAAATTATATTCCATATTTTTAATCATGAATTTCAAATTTGGTAAATTGACCCATTTTTTTGGTCAATGTGAATAGAAATTGCAATAAAATTTATCACCCCAGTAAAGGGTAAATTGAGTTAATATAGATTAAAACTAAGTTTTAAGGACATAATATTTCATACTAATTATTATTGGATAAATATAAGTTAACCCTCACCACCATAGTCTATAAATCGGTCTTTTTAAGGGATAATTTTCCATGAAAATAAATTATCTAACATTTAATGCAAAGAAAGTTATAAAATGTCACTCTCTTACATTTTAATCACTATTATGTGTCCAAAAAGGAAAAAAATAATTTATCAATAAATAAAAATTTCTATTTGGAGTATAATAATCTTATTCAATAAATGTAAAAATTAACTAAATGATAATAAAAATATTAAAAGTGATATAATTTGACTAATTTAACAGGTTCCACAAATTTAAAAGAAGAATATGAAATATTAATATTTTATTAAATAATTTTATTTGAATTGAAACTTTATATTTATTTATTTTAAATCAACATAAATGAGTAGTTTCATAATTGAAATTAATGATATTTTATAAAGATGATATTTTATTAAATTATTTAAAAATAATAAAAATTTCAAAATTTGATAGGGTTGATAATATATAGTCTAAAATGTCATCCCTTATCCAATTATATTATGAAACTATCCTAGATACACTATTAATATAGTACCCATCCTAAATTACCACATCCCAAAAAGGTGTTCCCAGTCCCCATGGGCTAGCGACAGGCACCCAGGCATCAACAACAACCAGAAGAAACATTTTAAAACAAAATAAATTAGAAAAATGACATATATATATATAATATATATAAGAAGAAACTGTGTAATAATAAAAAGTATATATTTCCTAAAAAAAATTAAACAGTAGAAGTTACACAAATCAAAAGTATCTGAATAATGTCCAAGAGACATGTCCAATAGAAAATGATAAAAAAACAAAAACAACCACTTTATATGATAGTGTGGAAAACTCTCACCATATCACCATCAGATACTGAAACTCAGATGATATAAACAAACCTAACTCACTATGTCACGTTTCCTTTCTCTTCATCGAAAGACATACAATGTTTTATGCACTGTGAAAGGGGTATGTAGGGCATGAGCTAACAAGCTCAGCAGGATCCCACCTAGGTGTTTCATAACAAGTATTTGTAAAACAATATAAACATGATAAATTTTAAATAAAACAAGTCATGATAAAAAATTTAAGAATTTTTATATCTAAAGCATGGTAAAACAGTTAATTTTCACTTTTTTTAAATTTCCAAAATAACCTAGGTAAAATGGTTTAATGCATTTAATATACATCAAATTTTTAAAATCAATTCAAATCATGTATCACATATCATATCAAGTTCATGGAAGTATAGAATAAAATAGTACAATTCAAAGAATAGGTAACATCACACCAAGGATCACTATAGGTCAGGCTAGCTAGGACACTCATACCTAGACATAGACAATAGCACTCATCAAGCCTCTAGACATATGAATCAACTCTATATAGCTTAGACACACCCTAAAAAGTAATCCTCTCATATATTATCTCAATTACCAAGATCTACGGGCCTTGGGAGAAGTAGGAACCCCATGAGTAAACCCACAAACATATCAGTGGATGAGGTATATTACTACAACATCCACCCAATTACCCAAGGCTTTGCATGAGATCTATTTTTTAAACCATTTCATCGAAACCATGATTTGAAAACCATTTTAGAAATCCATTTTAAAATTATTTTAAAATATCTTTTCTTTTACCAAAACAGGGGGAAACCATTTTCTCTCAAAAAACCATTTCCACACACACAAATAAATCATGTTAATTCATTTATAAAATGATTTATAAAACCAGATAAATAAAATTTATCCAACATAGGATAGAGGTCGAACCACCAACCTAAAATTTGAGTTGAACACACCCACAACAGGATCCACCAACTAGAAAGGAACATAATGTCAACAATAGAGGCCCTTAGATTGATTCTCATGTCTTAAAATAACATACCAAAAACAAATAAGATGGAGAAAAGGATAGATCATGATAAAACTCAAAGAACACATTCCCACCATACTACAACTAATAAAGGATTGGACCTAAAAATAAGATCATACAGTAGATCTAAAAGAAACAACACCAAAATATCAATGGATCTTAGAATATAGTGAAACATTGCTACTATGATCAATTTTAATGATGAAACAGTAAGATCACTTTATGGTGAGATGTAGAACAACATCTCAAATGATCAATCATCAAATGAAGTCATCCAGAAGTATCTAAGGTCCCCAAAATCACTTGGGATAGTTCCACAGTCGATAGAGGGGAGGCATGTGGTTGAATGAATAAAAAATAGATGTGAAGTTCCCTAAAAATAAAAAACTGTGAAAATTACACAATGTGAAACCCTATTTTATGTCATGTAATCCACAAAAACCAAAAACACCAAAAAACACATCACCTTTGATTAAAAATACTAATTTTACCATTTCACAGTGTGAAATATATTCAAAAAGTGTAATCCTTTCATGCCATGTACTGGTTCATGACATATTTTTAGCAAAAAATACATGAAATGAACCATATTCATGGTATATAATCCTTTCACACCTTGTAACAATTCATGACATATTCCCAACAACCAATACACAAAACGAAAAATATTCATGATGTGTAAAATTTTCATGATGTGTAGAATTTCACGCTCTAAACCAAACTCACAACAAAATTCTAGTGATAAATACACAACATAAAAACATTTCATGAATTTTAATTCTTTCAGAAATTGAACCTAAATCACTACATATTCCTAAAACCAAAACACAGTGTGTACACATTTCACGACATGTAAATATTTCACTAAATGTACCCATTTCACAATGTGAAATTGACCAGTAAACTGAAAGTAGTCTAGTTTCTTCTCAAAATCATAAACCAAAACGGGTGTCCTCCAAACTCATGGAGAAAACTTTATATCCATTAACACTTTTATACTCATACTCCATTAATTATAACAAACAAACATTCCTATACTTTAGGTCATTTTCCATGGAAAACAATATCTATCCTCATGAGCCCCAAAATGTACGCAAATAATGTGGGAAATGGAAATAGAGAAGAGAAATACCCAAAATTGGGTAATGGGATGTTACAATTTATGAGCCAATTTTTATCCTATATGTAAACTTATAACCCTTTATAAGTGAAAAATGCATTACCATGGTTAATGTTAAAATAGATTAACTAAGGGGTTCAACCAAATGATAAGGCTTAAAACACCACCTAAACATTTAAAACATTTATTGGTTAATAAAATTCAATCCCAATACTATTATATATTGTAATCCCAGTCCTTTTGGTTGAATTTTTTTTAGATAATGACTTTATTATAATTTAATCTTTCATAAAATTCTAAAATTTTCCCTTACTTTAATTATAAAAGGGAACCTCCACCCTCACATATTTACACCATTTTTATCCTTCTATATCAACCATAACCTACCAAAATTCTTTCAAAAAGTCATTATCCGCATTATAGAGGTCTTTTTTCCCAAAAGATCAACCCCAGGGCCCTTAAGAGAATATCTAATTGAGTTGTTTTAAAGAAGTGGTAATCACTTTAATCGATAATTTTCTTTTTAATTCTTCTTTTACCTCTACTAAATATATTATATCCCCCATTGAATAATCACTTCAGTATCCTATATTTACTAAAATTTTATTATGATTATGAAAACACCTTCATTCACTATCTTTATATCAAATGGGAAGTGAAATTATTGATCATTCATATGTACGGTTTACTATCTCCACTTAAAGATACTATTCATTTATATAACCATCTCTTACAGATGGGTATTATGATGGGTATAATGTTTATATATGATATTAATGACATAATTGTGATTCTTTAATAATAACATTATATCTACCTACTTACCTCCCAAACTGTTGTAAAATGAGAACTCCGCTCACGCGTACATGTGGACTACCACCTCCATAGATCAATGTGCTTTTCTTTCCATTTCCATTTTATGTGGATAGTAATAAGGATGTATTTAATGAATATATGTTATATATAATATAATAATGTAGTTGGGGATTTTATTTATGGTAAGAACCCCATAATACTACATCATAAATGGGGCTTAAAAACCCATTGAGTGCAGGGCACTGTAGCGTACTATAGTAGTGGTGGAACTGTTGACTAGTAGCACTGTAGTAGCGACGGGAACTATAGAAGTGGCGACACTATAGTGGTCTAGGTACTGTAGTAGTACTGTTCACTAGAGGGACTTTGGGACAAAATTTTGAGCTTTCAGGGCCATGTAATAGGATTTCATGCCCACTGGGCCTACGGTCCATGTAATGGACTTCATGCCCACTAGGCCTACGAGCCATGTATTGAATAAATAAGGTTTGAGGGGTGGTCTATCCCATTGGGGGGGCTATGGCATGACTTTATGACCTATGTGTGTGGTGTGTGCGTGCTTAATAAAATTTTATCCACAAGAACCTAATATATATATATAATATAACAATGATTCTTTAAATATGAATTATTATTTACTGTTTTTTCATCCCAACCATGAAAATGTGAAAACAACATTCATGTGTACGTACAGTCTACCATCTCCATGAATGGTGTAGTTTATTTTTCTATATCTTCCTTTTAAAAATGATTCAAAATATTTGTACAATATATATATATTTATATTATATTTATAACATGAATAAGATTCTGAATATGATGTATCCCTGATCAAAGTACATGGATCAGGACTACCAAACCAAAATTCTTATGAAAGAATGAAATAGTTAACACATGAAAATTATGGTTTTAATAATGTATTATTAATAAAATAGGGTTCAAATGTTATAAGGGGGTAATTAATGATATTATAAGTATTTAAATGAATTTTTTATAGAATTATAATAAATTTACAATTTTTACACAAGATTTTAGAGATATTTCAAAGCAAGTAAAACTTGAGGTAAGGTATTTTTATCTCACTTTTATTTATATGAGATACTTTCTATATTTACCAATTTTTTATTTTATGTGGTGTATATACTTCCCATGAATTCATTTTGTGATGATTCTTATAAAATTTATATGGATTTACATATAACACTATTGTTCTTTATTTCATGGGGCTTATAATTCAAGTGTTACCAAATTAGTAAGTGTTTTATGTTACAATATCATTGTTTATCAAGATTATCTTTGATTAAGTTTATAATGATGAAATATTATGATCTATATCTAAAGAAACTAATGAATGTTATCCTCTTATGGTTATTTATTGGAAATTCATGTTCAAAATTAATTTTTCTTTCTTTATGTAATCAAGATACCAAAATAACATTTTTTAAGGAAAGTTCACTATATTTATCTCTTCTGTTGATAATCTATTTTCTTCCATATCTAGGTTTTCTAAAAAAAATAAAGAGTGTTTTTAATATTATCCTATGATAGATTAAATTTATGATGACCCAAGATTTAATTTTTGTAAAAAAAATTAAATAGAATATTCTTTTCATTTTCCCAATGAACATAATTTCTTCGAATCATGATCACTAAATGATTTGAATATTACTTTAGATGTTTCCATGGTTATTATTAAGGAAAATTTTTTCTGTAATATTTTATAATTTATCATATTTTAAATAAGTGATTTCAAAGTGATAATATCATTCTACTATATAAATATTCCAAGTGATATTTTCAAGGAATTCACACTTATGATAATAACCTTTGATGTTACTTATGCTCTAATGGGGATATGATCCAAAGATATTATCCTTATTATTTATCGGGATGTTTTTTGATTAGATGATATGATTTTTATGAAACTCGTACCTTTTACATGGGTTATGAAATTATGAATTGATGAAATGATGAATTGATGAAATGATTATGAAACCTACTTATTTTCCATGGGTTATACTGTAATGGAATTTTTATAAACCCCATTTTCTATTCCTGGGTTATGATATGTCAACGAACTCGTACCAGAGTTGTAAGGGATCCTGCTTATCATCCAAGAGACTCGGGTTCAAAACCAGGTAGAGACGAATTTTCGGGGTACTGTAGAAGTTATTGTAGCAGTTACTGTAGCAGTTACTGTTCGGTACTGTAGCAGCCAGAACTATTCACCTGATTTGGGCCATTGGGCCACCAGTTTGGGCCTATGGTTCTCCAGGGCCTTCGGGTCATCAAAGGCCTTTGGGCCACAGGGCCTTCGGCTCACGTAGACCATGGCGTAGCCCAGTTCACATAGAACAGGCCCTAGAAGAGGATCAAAGGATCAGGAGTAGCAGCCACCAGATGCAGAGCTAACTAGATTGGAAGAATGAGTGGGTATGGCAGCCGTCATCGGGACCAGTCACCATGTAGATTTGTATGGAGAAATTCTAGCCGATCAGCAATGCAAGGTGGGGAGCTAAGGCAATCAATGATGCAAGACATTGGGGAGGGGAAGTTCTAGTGGGATGGGCCTACGGGTCATGTAATGGGCATGGTATGCCTCTGGGCCTTTGGGTCATGTATTGCGGGTCATGTCGGGCCTTGTTCCTTGGGCCTACGGGTCACGTACGGGTTCACCTTCAACCCTTAAAAGGGGTATTATCTATAATAAAATAAAAAAAGAAGGCCTTCGGGCCATTCAGGAGTTATGATATTATGAATGTTTTATGATATCGTGGAACACATGTGTTTAATTTTCATTATTTTATGTGTGTACAATAATTATATATCCTTCCAATTCATTGGGTAAATATTGATATCTCATTAGATAAATAGGGCCGAAATGTGGAAAGAACCCAGATCAATAAGATACATTTTCCACTATAATAAGCTTGCAGTGAACCTTGAATTCTAAGATGGTTTGGAAAGTGAACCCATTCCTCTATGATAATCTTGTAAATGATCGTTGGATACGAAGGAAATGATTTCATATGCTTATGTATATTCCATAAACTTATGTCTTATGCTAATTTTATGGTCCCATGACTCATGTTCTTTTATTCCATTATGATTCATGTCTTATGAATTTCCAATATTTAGTTTGTGACTAAATATTACAATCTATGATATACATGGTATGATTTTCAAATACCATACTAATATCCTCATAACCATATGCTCATTTTATGCTCAATTGATCATTGATATATATCTTTTTTACCCTTACGGATCATCTGAGCTCACCCTTTCTAAGGTTTCCTTTTCATGGGTTAGCAAGAATGATTTTAAATATGATATGTCTAAGAAGGGTGATAATTAAGAAGAACTAAGTGGATACAATGTAGTTTATTTATGAACAAGTTGTTTGTGTATCCATGATTCCAAAGGCACTAGACCAATATGATTCTAGAATGGATCATTATTTTATGTAATAAATAATCATCTGATAAGATGTGATATTTATATATGATAAGTATGGGTCACTATAGTTGGTATCATAGTAAGGATTACTTAACCATTATAAACTAGGATTAAAAAACTTTTTTGAGAACCCTGGAGATAATTCTAATTATAGGATAACATCTTAAAGTTTTGGTAATAATCATGAATGGCCAAGATTGAACTAAAGGTTCCATAGATTGAAAATAATTTGTCTTAATTTAGGTATCCAATAAATAATTTTTCATGATTATGTAGTTTTCCACTATGATTATTTTTTCTCATAGAATTATTTTTGGTTTTATTCATTGGATAGAACCAAAAGGTATCAAATTAATGCTCAATGTGATGGAAAATGCAATGATTTCCCTCTTGATAAACCAAATATTATGGTAGTAGGAATAAAAAATCTTATGGATATGATCACATAGTTTTATCAAGCTATATATCATGCTAAGATTCAATAAAAAGGTGGAAAAAATATTTTGTTGAGTCTTTTATGATGAAATACCCACCTATTTTAGTGGGTCTTTTAATCCACTAGTTGGTGAGTGATGGATCAATACCACTAAAAAGATATTTTCCATTCTCTAGTTTTTAGTACATGAAAAAGTTGTTTTGGATGTGTATCATTTAGAAAGATAATGATATGAATGGTGAAATCTAATCAAGAACATGATTCAATGGGAGGAAATTTAGTCCATATGGTGGGATGAGTTTTAGAGAATATTTTTTAATAAGTACATTATTAATATTATTTATATAAAAACAGAGAATGAATTACTTGAGATAAAGAAAAGGGATGATGAATCTGTTAGTAAATATGAGGAAATTTTTACATTACTTTTGAGGTACTCTTCTGGTAATATCATCTAACCTCAAAGTGATGTTGATCGATTCTTTAGTGTCTTAAAACAAATTCTACTAATGATATTATACATTAGAGACTTCAGTGGCTATGAATGAATAATTTTATGTGTTATCAAGGATGAAATAGATATTATATTTCCCTATCCATCCCATAGTTTTGATAAGAAAATAAAGTTGGAACTCAAAGGGAATTATAAAAACCATAGAGAGAAGAATATGAGCCTTCATTTATGCTTTAATTATAGAACGAAACATTTAGGAAATTGTCTTAAGTGGGATACTAAATGTTTTAAGTGTATAAAGGATGTTTAATAGGAAATAGAAATCCAATTTGATGTGGAGAAGTTATCTAATGATGTGAATAGAGAGAAAGCTCCACATAATGCACCATACATGCTCTTGTGTTTCAAATGTAAGAAGTATGGGAAATATGATAACCATTTATCAAACCTATAGGTTAAATGATGATGATAAACATTAGAAACCACTTAATCCTTGAGATAAAGGTAAATCTCATGTGATCACTATTAGTGGTATGGTTTACAATAATAAAGTTATGAAAGGTAATCTTACCATCCACTCTAGAACATCTAATTTATTATTTTATTTTGGATCAAGATGCTCTTTTATATCTAAAGAATTTTATAAGGGTATCATAGTAACACCAAAAATATTAGATGTTGTGTTAGTAGAGAAAACTCGTAATGGTATGATGAGCGCATCACAAATGTATGATTATTCTCTGATTGAATTTTTTAGGAATGCGCTTCCTAAAAATATCATTATTCTTTCTCTAGTTGAATTTAATGTACGTTTGGGCATGAATTGGATTTAGTTACATAAATCCCACATCAATAATTTAGGAAGGTAAGTTACATTTTATATTCTAAACCAACCTATGGTCATCAATTAGTGTGATGAAAACAAATAAACTTTCAATTGAACTTGCATCCATCACATGGGTCATGATTCCTATTTGAATAGTGTGTTTATCTTAGATGGTTGGGGAAAACTTATCATTGAATATATTCTTATTTTCCAGAAGTTTATTAATGTCTTTTCTGAATATTTTCATGGTCTTCCATTGTATCATGAATTTTATTTCTCAATGGAACTCATACATGGTGTTTCACCTATATCAAAGACTCTGTATAAAATAGTCCTAATTAAGTTATTAGAATTAAAAAATAAACTCTGGGAGAATTAGGAAATGGGATTCACTCAACCAAGTGTGTCACCTTGGAGTTCACTAGTTCTTTTTTTAAATAAAAAAATTTATCGAAGTGATTATGCATTGATTATCGAGAACCTAAAAAGATCACTATTAAGAAAAAATATCCTCTACCCCAAATTAATGACTTGTTTGGTCAACTATGTAGAGCTAAATACATTTCCATGATTGACCTTCATTATGAATATCATAAATTGAGGGTTAATAATGAGGATATACATAATATATCCTTCTATATAAGGTATAAACACTATGATTTTATAGTGATTCTATTTGGATTTACTAATGCTCTTGTTATCTTCAAGGATTTATTGAATAGAGTATTTAGATATTACCTTAATTAGATTGTGGTAGTATTTCTAGACTATATCATATATATTTAAAGGGAAAGGAAGAGTGTGAATATTATTTGAGGATAGTTCCAATAACCTTGAGGAAGGAGAAGTTGTCTGTAAAATTTACCAAGTGTGAATTTTAGATTTAGAATGCTTCATTTTTAGGTTATATAATCTCATGTGAAGGTATACTAGAATATAAACAAAAGAATAAAGTTGTTGAACATTGGACATTATGGATAAGATCCATAGTTTTCTTAGTTTTGATGGATATTATCATCGCTTTTTGGATAATTTCTCATGGATTTCTAATCCACTCACTATGAAAACATAGAAGTGATCCAAGTTCCCTTAGATTGATTAATATAAAAAAATTCATGGAACTGAAGGGAAGGTTTTTTAGTGCACCTCTTCTTATGTTACCCTATAGTGGATAACATTTTTTCATTTATAGTGATGTATCAAATAAGGGACTAAGATGAATTATAATGAATAATGACTTTATGATAGCTTATGCTAAATGAAAATTTAAGGTTCATGAGAGAAATTACCTAACTCATGATTTGGAGTTAATTGTCACCATAAGAAAAGGGTTGAGTAGTTGCTGTTTTTTTATTTGGAAGTGGTTTAAACCACCACTACATGGATCTGTGATGGTTTCAAAAAACTGCCATTAAATCATGTGTCAGAATCCAATATGCAGTGGTATCTTCCATTTAGCAGCAGTTTCTGGTAAGCATCGTAGAAAGTGTTTTTAGCAGTGATTATTTCCATTTTCACCGTGGTTTTTTGGAAACTGAAAAAATGAGGAGTTACTAGTGGTTAAACCCACCGCTAAATCCAAAATAAATTTCCCCCATATAAACACTGCTAAACCAATTACAACTGCTAGTAAATAATAGTGCAACATATTAGAATTGGTTTAAACCTTCTTAAAAAATAAAAAAACCAATTATATTAGTAGTTTTAACCACTAGGAATAAAAAAATTTCATATATAGTAGTGGTTTTAACCACTACTAAATGTTTATTAACAAAAAAATAACAACTATAGATTCTGAAGCCCCAGAACTACCCTAAAAAAATTCAAACCAAGTGTATCACCTATTACTAGAACACAAAATACCTATCATAAGCACATGAAATAAAAAATTTATAATAAATATGGTATCAATATCAATTATATTATCTCACATCCAACTATAAATTGTTTTAGATCTGTGTCATCAATAATACATCAAAAAACCATCTCATTACATATTAGTCCAAAAATCAAAAAGACCATTAATCACTTCCAAATGAACTCCGATCTCCATCTTCATATTCATTTTGATCTCTACATCCTACTATCGGCACTTATAAGACAATTATATTGAAAATTAAATAGTGTTGTATATTTATATTTAAACTAAAAACCAATAAAATTTTGTGAAGTAAATGATTTTGAAGTTGTGTGATTTACCTACTCACCACCAGTAATCGATGCAGTATCACTAGGGAAGTATCTGGTCATCTTTAGATATAAATCAACCAATGCTTTCAATTTCCACTTCTGTTCTATAACATCAGCAACGGGAAACTGGAAAAAACATATTTACAAAGATATTCGTTTTGAAAATATTATAATTTTATAACATAATGACATTCAATTACACTATAATTTATTAAAATTATCTTTCTCTGTGAATCAAAAACATCCTTTTTCTAAGATGAAGACATATGTCTCCAATCATCATACGTAATAGGAAGAGTAACCAGATCTTCCACCATATAGCCTAGAATATGGCCAAATAATCTGGCGGCGGCATCCGTAGGGACCCCCATAGAAGTCATATGGGACAAATATCTTTAGTCTGTTTAGATTTCAAACATCTTAACTTTTCATATTTTTCTTTATAGTAGAATTGGTTCCATATGTTATGAAAAAATTGTTAGTATTATAAAAAACTACAATAAAATTATTCATATTAAAATTTGTACCTATAACATTCACCCACCAATATCCTTATGAAGAACCATGAGAGGCTCATTGTCTCACTATTTATGGTCAACTGGTATCAATATAGCACTTCCTCTTTGGCATTCCTATCATTTAATCAAATTAAAGTAACTTTAGAACGTATATTTCAAAAAATTCATGCAGAAAAAATTAGAAATGATAAAAAATGCACACTACTAACAAAAAAATACATACTTATGATAATGAATGAATGCACAAATGAAATAAGTGGTTGATAAATGAATGGATGACTATACAAACAATAATTTTCTCCTTCAATAATGTCATTTTCTTACTCTGTTAATACTTCATCAACTTTACCCACCCTTGTAAGACTAATATTTTAGATATCAAGATGGAAAAATAAATGTTCTTCTTAATGTTGATGGGATTCAATATCATAGGTCAAATCTTCCACTTCATCACTCATATCATAAAATTATCTATGTTTTATGTAATCATTTACACTCCACCCTTTATCCATGACTTCTTCCACATAATATACCATTTTTTCTTATGATGATAAGATATAAGGATCATGTAATTCATGGTCACCAATATCCATCAAGCAAGATAAGTTCACAGAAGTAAATTGCAAGTAATATCTTTTGAAACCCCTAATAAAATCGACCCAATTTCATTTGAATAAATACAAATTAAAAATTACATTGGTAGTTTAATTTGATAATATCAATCAACTTTACACAGTATCCCACTTTATAAAATGTAAATATTCCATTATTCATAGTTTTCAAACCCTCTACCTGATCAACTTTATGAAATTTAAAGTCATTCACATTGAAAGCCTCAAATTTTCTACCCTATTTTAGAGGACCTTGAGAAAGAAAATTCAAATCTTCTGAAAAATCGTCTTGAGTATCAGTATTACTCATCTAAAAAAGTAATATACATTATTAGATTTAAAAAATATATGTATCAACCAAATATCGGTATTGACTCCAATATTTATGAACTTAAACATCATGTAAACATTTCCACAAGATATTTATTAACAACTTTTCATATATATTTCTCATTTCTTGTTCAGCCTCTCATTCTTCTCCTTGTTTGTATCCTAATCTCTTCAATAGATGGATCTAATATTTCAATTTTCAATAGCACATATCTATGTGCCTGTGATAAATCTATTTCTATCAGTGTAACATTTGAGCTCCTCCCAACTGAGTGGCCAATAGTAGGAATGATTTTTGATTTCCCATGTAGTTGAGATTAAGTCGATGTGTCATCAACATTTCCAACTCGATTTAATCTTGTCTCAATATCATCAAAGTATCTAGAACAAAAGGTAAGACACTCCTCTACCAAATAGCCTTCAAAAATAGAGCCTTCATGTTGAGATTTATTTTTCACATATGATTTCAAATTCCAAATATATCTTTGAAATAAAACAAAAAAACACAATTGTGTATTTAATAAGGTTAAAAAAACTATATAAATGAAAAACATATCAATAAAGTACCTCTCAATTTGATACATCAATCAATAATGTGTGGGGCATATTAATTTATCTTTGTCAACCAAATTCACAGTTAAATGCATCATGATAGTAAAAAATGGAGGAAAGATTATCTTTATTTCAAAAAGTGTCAATACGAATCTCTCCTGAAGGTTGTAAAGATCAAATGGTTGTAGATTTTTTGCACATATTTTTCTAAATAATGTGAAAAATTAGATTACAGTAGAAGTAAACTTTTTAGGTAATAATTTATGAAATACCAATGCTAGAAATATATGTAACAAAATATGTGAATCAGGACTTTTGAATACATTTATCCTATGATTCTTTAAGTCAACGCACCTTAGAATGTTACATGAATACCAATCAGATACCTTGAAATGTTTTAAAATTAGATGGAATGTATCTTTATCCCTGTTTTCCATTGAAAACAATTTCTGGAGCATACTTTCCACTCTCATATAGATAGAGATCATTCTTTATGTTCATTGCATGTAATTATTTACAAGCATTGAGATGATCCTATGATTTTTCATGCTCATTAAGAAATGTGAAGATTAAATTGTCACAAATATTCTTCTGAATATGAATAATATCATGATTATTCCGCAACAAATGAAATTCCCAATATGAAAGTTTGAAGAATATAATTTTTGTCTTCTATTATTGTGCTTCGATTTTACGTGATGATGCAATAAGAACTCATTTCCCACTATCATTCAAATGATACACCTTCCCATATTTTGTTTCAATATTTCTAACTTGTTCCAATATTTTAGATCCTTTCAACAACTTTGGAAGTGGTTTACGATCAATAGAACCATTGAATTTTAACTTGTTCAACTGAAATCTATGAGAAGCATCGAGAAAGATTCGATGACACAAGATGTAACATCTCGGTTCTAGGTGCCACCCAGAGGTTCCCCGTACCCGGTTGGTCACATGACCTCAAGAACATTTCCAAAAATACCAGAGGCTGCTGACTAGCAGTGATGACTAATGTCTAATAATGGGGAAACTATGCCCTCATTGGTAGAGTATACATAGTGGAATAACAAATAGTAAATTGTAGTGGAGGTAGTAATACCATAAAATAGAAGTAAACAGCAGAAGAATTATAGTAATATAACAACTAAATCATATATAAATTATGAATGTCACATATATCTAGGAAAGTAACCAACCAAGTCACAATTCTAGAAATACAATACTAAAACCCAAGTATAGAAAATTGGGAAACTCCAATAGCATCACAAGCCTTAGCTTATTCCCATGCTCTCTAACTCCAATACCAGTCAATTACCTAATGAATAAGGGTGATTTCCCTTGTCTATCCTTGTAACCATCTAATCTATTTGGGCCCAAAATCATGACCCAAACAGGGTGTGAGACAAATCTTAGTAGGCAAACACCAAAAAATATGTTCCTAACAGTCAGTGAATATATATAGCAGGAAATATGTAGAAATGATGTAATAAACTAGGAGGTACTCAAAAGTAAACAAACCTATAGTTTTCAATTACATTCATTTACATTTATTAAATTATTCAACCCATTGAATAATGTAACCTCGGGATCTAGCCTAGGCTCTTTATCCCCTTGTATAAAAGTAACAATAGACGTTTCATAAGACCATCTAAATAAACAAGTAAGACTGAGTCCAAGCATGTTCTTTGGATTGGTAGACTCCTTGTAGTTATATAATTATTATAAAGCAACCCTCTGGGAAAGTTATCAAAGTCTACCCCCCTAGTTTAACATATCATTAACTTAGTAAATAATAATCCTCTGGGAAAGCTCACACATTCTAACCCATTTGGTCCCACATAGCACTGATCATTTACAAAAAACACCTGGGTAGATTTCACAGTTAATAACTCTTTGGTCTACATAGAAACAATAAAATATAATGACCCCTAGAAGCTTTCACAGTCAATTCCCTATGGTCTGACATTTATTTGATAATGACCCTCTAGGTAGCTCTCATGGTCTAACCCCTCTATTCTATAACCACCCAGTAGCTCTCACAGTCAATACCTCTGGGTCAACATAACAATTATTATACATAAATGACCCTATCTCAGGAAGCCCTCATAGTTTATTATCCTTGTTCATACTTTCACAATGTGTAACAAATGAATCTCTTATAAACAACATCTTCATCCTAACAACACGAGGCAAGAAAATGAAGCAATCCTAATAGGCAATTCTATACCAAATGACCATAATCGATCAAAAATGGGAAACACGTCCATAATCAAGGTCTTAAACTTTAAGCCCATGAAATAACCCACTATTAATAAAAAAACCATAGTAGGTATTAAACCGGGTTAAAATCTGAAACACATAATACCCTAAACCTGGGTATTCGACACCTTTAGCATATATAATCCAAAAACAACCAGGGAAAGACAGAAACCACCTACCTCGATTTCATACAAAGAACACTCTTGAACATCAGCCCTTGAATCATCCTAGAATGTTGTAGATCTATGAAAAGGGTAAAAATGATCAACCCTTCATAACTCAAGAGAGGAGAACTCAGTAAGTGAGGATCTAGAGGAAGAGATAACTCACCTGTTGGAATCCAACGCTCCTAGCGGCGTATCAATTGGAGCTCAGATGGAGGAATGGTGGTAGATCGAAGGTATTTGGTCATACATCACTATATTATATGAAACACGGGGAGAAGAAAGTTTTTCTAGATGTGATATGTGATCGCGCACCAGTATAAAACATAAAAAGAAATTTACATGGTGTTTTCATTTAATGTACATTCCATTTACTAGCCTCAACCAGACCCCATTTTAGTTGGTCTTCCAGGTCATCTATATGGCCCTTTACTCGGCCATTACATGGATAGTACACGGCATGTACTCTGAAGTACACGGTGTGTACTTATACAATTTATTATTTCTTTCTTTTTCCATAAAAACAACCTGAAATAAATACTCATACCTGAAATGAAGATCTGGGTTCTTACAAATGTCCCCCCTTAAATCAATTTGTCCACAAATTTCCCTTCCAAGGGTGGTGAAGAAGATGCTTCAAAAAACATTGGCCACTATGATCGAACATCGGCCTCCCACTACCAAGTCTCATCTTGTACTCACCTGTGTTGGCATAGCACTTGTACCATTGGAATAGATCATCCATGGAGAACCTTCGTGTTGTGATCCATAGTCAATATAGGGTGATCCTCAAAGGATGCATCCACCTCGAACTGAACCTCCTCGGGTTGAAAAACAAGAGACGGGTCTGAAAAGTAGAATTGTAGCTCAGAAACATGAAAGATGTCGCGCATAGCACGGTACCTCTGAGGTAACTGCAACTAATAGGCAACTAGACCAACTCTCTCTATAACCTCAAATGGCCTGACGTATTTCTCCTAATCCTCCTGTGTCCTAAACTCAGTGTGACATGTAAGAAAACATGATCCACGACCTCAAACTCCAAAGGTCATCTCTGTCGATCAGCATAAGATTTCTGGCAAGACTGTGTAGCAACCATCCTCTTCTGAATCAACTCCACCTACTCACTGGTCTTCTAGACAAGACAAGTTACCAGCATATCTTCCTCCCCTACCTCCATTCAACATAGGGGTGATCATCATGGCCTACCATACAACTCCTCATAGGGTTTCATCTAAATCATTGCTTGAAAATTGTTATTGTAGGCAAACTCCACTAGGGGTATGTGTCTCTCCCAAGATCCCCCAAAATCTAGGACGCATGCTTGAAGCATGTCCTCCAAAACATGTATTGTGTACTCGGACTGGCCATCTATCTAGGAATGGTAAGCTACACTCAGAAGTACCTGTGTACCCAAATCCCTCTGTATTTCCTTCCAAACATGAGATGTAAAACTGGCGTCCCTTTATGAAATTATAGAGTGAAAACCCCCATGGAAATGTACAATATCTCATATGTACAACCTTAAAAGATCATCAAAACTGATGGTTTCCTTGATCGGTAAGAAATGTGAAACATTTGTGAGTCTATCAACAGCAACCCAAACTGCATCATTCCCTCGAGGAATCCTCGGTAACCCTGTTAGAAAATCCATCGCTACATCTTTCCACTTACACTTGGTAATGGGTAATTATTGTAATAGCCATGTTGGTCGTTGATGCTCCACCTTTACCTACTGTTAGGTGGAACATCTCATAAAAAACCTATAACATCCCTTTTCATACCTGGACACCAATATTGAAGATATAGATCTTGATAAATCTTTGTGATTCCAGGATGAACTTCCCAAATTGAGGAATTAAAAACTTGAAAAAGTTCATCGCATATGTCTGATAACACCCATACTCACCCATGATAACGATAGATATCATCGTCACCTATGGTCCACCCAGGAGTAGGTTCCTCTCCTGACACACTCTCTCGTAGGACTAGGCCTTCAGAAACTAATAGATTTCTCATTCACACTCCCTCTAGAAGAATAGAGGTAACATCTATAAAAGAAATAAACATATCCCATATCTTTCGTGCACCTGAAAATGCATCTCCGAGAATAGATCCATAAGCTACCACTCACTGTTGGCCTCCTGAACTTCCTTTATATGATTCATACTACTCAACACATCATCCACTACGTTTCCTTTCCTAGGTGTGTAGGCAAGCTCGAAGTCAATAAACTGAAGGTACTCAACCCACCTTCATTGTCTCAAATTAAAATCACTCTGAGTAAAGATATAATTGAGACTTTTGTGGTTATAGTATACCAAAAAATTCTCTCCCAAAAGATAATGTCTCTAACGGTTCAAAGCATGTACAACTATAGCCAAATAGAGATCATGTATTGGATAATTCTTCTCATGCGGTCTCAACTATCGATACCTATACATAATGAATCCTACCCCCAATATAAGCACTACTTCTAGACCGATACCTGATGCATCACAATAAACAGTGTAACTTTTTCCTGACTCTAGAAAAACTAGTGTTGGTGCTCAAGTCAACCTCCCTTTCAGCTTCTGAAAATCCAAATCTCCGGATTCTTTCCACATTTACTATGAATCCTTCTTATTTAGGACCGTCCGTGGTGCTGGTAAGCATGAAAAAGCCTGTATAAAATGCATATAGTAACAATCCATCCCTAGAAAACTCCATACTTCAAAGAAGTTATTTGGATACTCCCATTAAACTACTACTATAACTTTTTCTAGGTCTACTGATACTCCGATCTCTAAGATGACATGACCCAAGAAGTGAATCTGGTCCATCCAAAAGTGGAATTTTGAGAAGTTAACATACAACTAATGCTCTCTCGGTATACTCAATATGATCTCAAGATGGTTGGAATGGTTTTGTCGAGTGTGAGAGTATTCTAAGATATCATCCTCAATACTACCACAATATAATCCAAGTATGGATGGAACACTCAGTTCTTTAGTTCCATGAAAACTTTTGTCATGTTCGCAAGAACGAACAGCATAACCAAATACTCGTATAGACCATACCTTCTCTAAAAGGTTGTAATAGGTGTAACTAATGGTCTAACTTCAAACTGATGATAGTCGTATCTCAAGTCAATCATTGAGAACACTCGGGATCCTTGAATCTTATCAAAGAGATAGTCAATCCTTTACAAGGGATATTAGTTCTTGACCATTAACTGGTTCAAATTCTAATAATACACACAATGTTTGAGAGTACTGTCAACCTTTTTCGTAGAAAGGACTGGAGAACCCCAATAAGATGTACTGGGTCAGATGAAACCCTTTTCTTGAAACTACTCTAACTGCTTCTTGAGCTCTTGTAACTCTATTGTATCCATCCTATGAGGAGGAATGTGTACTAGTGTTGCTCCTGGTATGAGCTCAATAAGAAAAAACTACCTCTCGCACCAGAGGTAAACCTGAAAATTCATCTGGAAAGAATCTCTAAAACCATCCACCACTGGAGGAAAGTCTGTCTATGAAGTCCCTGGTCATCTAAATATAGACTAGAGATATGGGCTACAATTCCCCCCCAACCAATGATGCTTGGGTCCCTTTTTTCTCACCAGGAAATTCCATTCACCCTTGTGTAGAAAAGAACCACCCTACGGTGATTTGAAACTCCCCATACTAAAATAGTAGTGAAAAGGCCTAAAAGAAGAATAAATCATTCAATCCAATAATGATATCATAGTTTTTCATTTCTATGACATAGAGATCCCACAAGAAGTGACACACACCAACCTCAAGAGGTCACTCCTTATACTGGCATACACTAGTCATCCTCAGCCCCAAAAGAGTGTCTAGCATCATAGCATCTTAAAAGTAAATATAAAAAGACAAAGTCTCTCCATAATGACAACAGATATAAAAATATGGGAATCCCTGGTATCAAAAAGAGCAGAATCTAAAACATATTCAACTAGAATCGTACCTCTCATCGTAGAGGATCTAGGATCCTTCTCCTGGTGGGTCTACTCCACTGTAAAATTTGGACCTGTACCGCTACCCTGTGACCCTGCATGATTATCCTAAGCTGATCCACCCTACTTTTGCTAAAATTCTAGAGCTTAACCACCATGTCCACGACCACCTCCTCAGCTTGAACGGCCTGATGAACTCCAGTTCCCTGACTGATGAGAATCTGGTGGTCCTGCTCTAGAATATGGAGTCACTACAACAGAATCTCCATTTAACAGTGGTTTTTTTTTTGCGTTTTGCGGCGGTTTAAACCACCGCGGTATGGTTTGGCATTAGTTTACAGAAACTGCTGCCTAATATGGAATTGCCAATCTATTTGCGGCATTTTTTTCCGTTTCACGACAGTTTAAGGAAAGTGTCCTAGCTGCCTCATTTCACGGCGATTTTTCTAAATTTAGCAGCAGTTTTTACGATCCTTGGATATCAATTTATTCTCAGCGGTTATAACCGCCACAAATAAACTCAAATTCAGCGGCCGTAAAACCACTACCAAAGTCACGGGAGCCGCCGCAGAATGAGGCAGCAATGATTCGGCTATGTCGTGGCGGTTAAAACTGCCGCTAAAAATAAGAAAAAATTTACGTTTAGCTGCAGTTTTCATAGTTTAGAGGCGTTTTAAACCACCACCCATATAAATGTCACAGTGGTTAAAATCACCGCTAAAAGCTGCCCAGAAAAAAAATCTGTTTTACTGCACCACTGCCCTGAAAAAAAATCAAACTAGAAATATAAACCAACTGAGATACATTATATCCCTCCTATCATGCATAACCCACATCATTTATCATCATCACTATCCCTCCTCCTTCACTACATCACATTCCCACAATCACTTCCTCAATATCAAAAATAACAACATGACAATCACACACCAAAACATCACTTTCCACAAAAAATCATTTGGTAAAAAATTATATATTATTCATATTTTGTTAAAATGGATTAATTAATTATAACTAATGATAAAATATTATAATTAATTATGTATGATTCCTTTGTATGTTATAGGTCCTAAGAAAATGGGTGGTGAAAGATTGGTCCATGGAAAGATTGGGGGTCAGGTCTGTCCATGAGTTGTTAAGTGGTGTCTCAATGGAAAGGGGCTTCAAAATGGGTTAGGCACTCTAATGGTCTAGACCTATTGTTTTTATTATTATTTTGTGTGGTTTGAGGTATGTAAGATTTCCATTGGATTCCATTCTCCTTCTATAAACCCAATTATTATTTTTTAATTAAATGGTTAATTGAAATAAAAATGTTAAGGTGATTGAAGACCATGTGAAAACTAAACTATGTGCTAGGGAAAAAATAGAAGACTGTGTACTGGCCTGATTCCTCAGTCTCTAAAGGATGAGTCATTGAACTTAGAGATCTCAAGTGACTTCCTGACCCCTTCATTGGGGGGGCGGACCTTTTGAGATGTCTTTTCCCTAGAGGATGAGCCTTTTATACCATTTTATGGAGGTGTTTTGTAACATAAGATGACCATCCAATGTGGGCTAGCTAAGACCCTTGAGACACCTCCAACAATTAAGTAAGGTTTGATATAGAAACCATGGCCTATCTAGTCTGGAATGTGTCTTGGGTATACCATCAAGTTATGCAATCATTGTAATTGTTTATATTGACCAAACCCTTTTCCATTAGTTGTGATTTACTCTAGGTGGATGAACATAGGATGGACTAGGATTGGGTTTGCTGAGTGGACCATCTAAGTGGAACCTTCTAACTAAGATGGTTCATGATCCATATTCCTGGAAAACCCATTATTTGGTTTCCACATTGAGGACGAGATGTTATTTTATATATTGACACTGCTAGAAATTGTAATTTTATCGAATGAAAAGTACTAGATTGAGATAGTGGTCCATGAACAAGGATCTCAATAGATATTCCTCTACATACATACAGACCTAGAGGACCCATGTGGGCTCCCAGTAGATAGACCAACCCTGAACAGGTGCATGTGTTTCTTTAGAGATGGTTACAGGTGTCACTATAGAACCTGAACTAATGTGGATGCCTGATGGAGCTAAGATGATAATGATGGGAATGGGTGTTCAGTTGACCATGGTTTTATTTATATTTATGTTTAGTCTTGATACATGATATTTAACAAGATTCATTAGAATCTATAATTGGGCATGACAGAATTTTCATTACATAGGACACATGTGAATCGCTTGTTGGGATGGATGAGACCCTTTGATTATTATTGTGTTTCTAATCTATTATCATGACATATTTGGGGTGGACACTTAGTACAACTATAATCAGTCATATATGATAGATGTATGGGTGAATAACTAATGGTGGTACCTTTTTTGCAAAAAAAATCCATCGGGTCATGTGTGCTAGATATATTCTAGTAATTTATATATATTCTCACTAGACTTTTATTTTGGGACATATGACTAGTCCATTCTAATAATTTTTCGATATAGAACATGATGCTACACATGCATTCATAATCTGGGGTTTATATTGATAACATACAAGTAGATGGTTCTTTATAGCTTTGTAGGGATTATGATAGGTGTGGGTGGACAATTGGATCATCCATCGGGTTGATAACCCTCCTGGTAGCATAATGGTTCCAAGGAATGAGTCCTCCATTTATTTTTTGGATTACGTAACCCTATAATAGTGATAGTACATGGGTCCTCCAATCATAGAGTCAGTAACCCTCTCAGTTGATGCACACAATGCACATTGAGGCATAGATCATTCATTGCAGCCAGTAACCCTCTTGAATAACAAAGTATTTAGTGTTTAATGAGTCCATTATTACTTCTACTATTGAGGGAGGATGTAGAAGTGATTGATGTGTGATAGTATGGGTGAAAGTTAGTAAATTAAAATGTATGGTGGAAACTACCAATTCAAACACAGGCCTAAATGGAATGATGTATACCACACTCAAGAAATCAAGACATAAAAAGAAACATTAGAAATAAATAAAATTCATAAAAAGAAACATGAGAAATCAAGGAAATTTTAGGACATGAAAATGTGTGGTGGAAACTATGTGCCAAAAATGTTACATATACAAACCAATTATTCCCATATTTGTTCAACACATCAACAATACAACTACTCAGGGTTTGATGATGCATCGTCACCCTCTCTAACTTCATCTACACTTTCTGTTGTCACATGTATGAACATTATATTGAAAATTAAATACGGTTGCATATTTATATTAAAACTTAAAACCAATGAAAGTTAGAAAACTAAATGAATTTGATTTTTTGTGATTTACTTACATACCACCAGTCGATGCACTACCACCAGGGGTATATTTGCTAATCTGCTAACGTATTTTAGTCAACTCTTTCTGCAAAGCAGATATCTGATCCCCCTGCTGGTGAACTGTGTTTCATAAAGAAATAATCTTTTTCTTATAATCTCTAGGTATGGGCTGAGTAAAGTCAGAAGTAGATGCAGCTGTCATCCCTGGTGTCCTGCTAAAAACATCAGATGGTACGGGTCCCAAACACATCCCGCGCACTCTCCCAGGATGCTCCTTCCCAAGAAATTTAGAAACTGGGTTGTCCTGGGAGACTGATTAGGACTGCGCAGGATTGTAATCCCATAGTTCTTTAATTTTTACCTATAAATAAAATATCAATATATATTAACACATTAAAAACTGATAATAAGTTATTATGTTAAAAAATTGACTTCATACCCCAACTTCATTAGCATGCTCATTAACAAAGCTTCCATCTGATTTCTTGTGAACATCCAACCGTAGTTCAATTTTGGATGCTTCATACCCTAAACTATAGGGCTGTATTAAGCAAAGATAAATCAACAATTCAATATATTAAATAGATAATATTGTATTATAAATATTTATACTAATTAAAAGATTAACAATGTCATTCAACTTCTAGAAAAACTTTTTGAGCTCGCAGTGTGCGGAATGACTTGCTTAGCCCAGTTTGATGCATTCTATCTTGAGAGATCCTGAAATAAATAAAATGAAATTTAATACTAATTTATTGAATGTCATGACTTTTTCTTATACAAGTATAAATGTAAAATGAGGATAATATAATAATATATATTTCAATGCCATCCTCTTTTGATCACGATGTCTATCAACAAACACTTTCCATTGTTCTTTCGGTACCCCACTGGGTAGCTTCTCATACATTTGTTGCGCATTCAACGAAGTATGGTTAACATCACACCATAATCTCCATTTGAAATCTTTCCACTTCTTACCTAGATTTTTCAACGTCCACTTCCGTGCTATCACATCAGCAACGGTAAAGTGGAAGAACATCTGTATACAGAAATTCATTTTGAACATATTAGTAACATGACATTAAATTAAACCATAATGTAATAAATTTACCTTTATTTGAGAATCATATACTTTATTTTTCCATCTTGGAGGTATATGTCTCCAATATTCATATGAAATGGGAAGGGAAACTGGCTCCACTGCCATCTGGCCTAAAATCTAGCCAAGTAACCCCACAACGTCAGCCGTAGGGACCCCATAATAATCAAATGGAATGACTATATTCTCACCAGTCATATTCCAAACATGTGGAATTTTTATGTCTTCCTCCATGGTTGCATTTTTTTCATCTTCAATGAGAAAACAATTAGTATAAACAAAATGAAATAAATTTATTTAATTAAAATTTGTACCTGTGACAGTGACACTCCAGTATGCCCGAGATGAACTGGAAGGGGTGTGTTGTTTCCCCACTGCTGAGGCTCATGAAGGGGGAGTCGAAGACTCACCCTATAATGGGACATCCACAGATGGTGTGAGAGATGGTGCAGGGGGAGATGGTGTAGGGGTGTCGGCAGCTACTACCTCAGATGTCATGTGGAGGGAGCCAGATGGATATCCATCTGTCACAGAACTAGATGAAATAGTGCACTAATTCCTCCTTGGCATTACTATCATTTAATAAAATAAAATTATGTTCAGAATATATATTTCAAAAAAATTATGCAGAAAAAAAAATTATAAATGATAATAGATGCCCAGTATTAACAAACAAAATATATATAACAATGATAATGAATGACTGCAAAAATGAAACAAGTGGTTGCTAAATAAATAAATAATTGTACATACAGTAATTTTCCCCATCAATAATGTCGGTTTCTTGCTCCATTTTCCAATCCACTTCATTCATCCTTACTAGACTAATATTTTCAATATCATGATGGACAAATAATCATGCTTCTTTTTGCTGGTTAACTTTAATTTCAGAGGTCAAATTTTCCACTTCATCACCCATATCATACAAATCTCTTTGTATTACGTGAGAAACTACACTCCACCCTTCATTGGAAACATCATTAAAAAAATATACCATTTTTTCTTATGATGTTAAGATATATGGATCATGAAGTTCACGATCACCAACATCCATCAAGTGAGAGAAGTTCGCAGAAGTAAATTTCAAGGAATCTCTTTTAACACCTCTGATAAAATTTAACCATTTGCATTTGAATAAAACAAACTAAAAATGTATGTGGTAGTTTAATTCAATAATATCATGTAGCATTCCATAGTATTCCACTTCAGCAAATGTAAATATACCACTATTCTGTGTTTTCAAACCCACTTCTCGATCGACTATATGAAATCAAAATCCATTCACATTATAAGCGTTGAACTTTCTAACTTGTTTTAGAGGACCTCTAGCAAGAAACTTCAAATCATCTGACACCTCTGCTCGAGTATCAGTATTCATGATCTGAAAAAAGAAATATACTTTATTAGATTTACAAAATTTATGTGTCAAAATAATATTCGTATTTATTTCAACATTTATGAACTTACATGTCGTGCAAACCATTATACAAGCTATTTATTAACACCTTTCATTATATCTTTCTCATTTCATGTTCGGCCTCTCATTTGTCTCTTTGTTTGTATCATCAACTCTTCAATAAATGGATCTGTAATTTCACTATTTAGCAGCACATATCTATGTTCCTGTAATAATTCCAATTCAGTCATTGTCACATTTGAGGTCCTCCCAACTGATCATCCAATAAAAGGAAATATTTTGGATTTCTGATGTATTTGAGATTGATTCGATGTGTCATCAACATGTCCAACTCAAATAAATCTTGTCTCAATATCATCCAAGTATTGATAACAAAAGGTCATACACTCCTCATCCAAATAGCCTTCAGCAATAGAGCCTTCTAGTTGAGCTTTATTTCTCACGTATGATTTCAAATGCCCAAGATATCTGTAAAATAAAATAAAAATAATTATGAATTTAATTAAGTACCAAAAATTGTTTACTTAACTAGAAAACATATAAATAAAGTACCTCTCAATTGGATACGTCCATCGATAATGAACGGGGCCTCCTAATTTAGCTTCCTCAACCAAATGCACAGTTAAATGAATCATTATAGTAAAAACGATGGAGGAAAGATCATCTTCATTGCACAAAGGGTCAATACAAACCTCTCCTGGAAGTTGTCAAGATGAAATGGATATAGAAATTTCTCACATAGTTGTCTGAAAAATGTGCAGAACTGAAGTACAACAGCAGTAATTTTTTCAGGTAATAATTTACGCAATGTAAATGGTAGTAACTGCTGTAACAAAATATGTGAATCGTGACTTTTAAATCAATGTAACTTACGATTATTCAAGTCAAAACTCATTGAGATGTTACTTGAATACCCATAAGATACCTTATCATTCTTTAACATTCGAAGGAATGTATCTTTATCCTTATTTTTCATTGCAAAAATTGTCGGAGGATACTTTTCATTCTCATTTGGACAGAGATCGCGTTTTATGTTCATTGCTTGTAAGTCTTTGCGAGCATTGAGACAATCCTTCGACTTTCCATGCTCATTAAGCAATGTGAATATCAAATTCTCATAGAAATTCTTCTAAATATGCATCACATCAAGATTATTCCGTAACAAATTAAATTCCCAATACGGAAGTTTGAAAAATATACTTTTTTCTTCCATTGTTGTGTTCCGGTTTCGCTTGATGATGCACTTCAGACCCGTTTTTCGCTCTCATTAAAATGATGAACCTTCCCAAATTATGTTTCTACATTTTTAAGCTGTTTCAATATTTTAGAACCAGCTAACAACTTTGGAGGTGGTCTATGATCAATGGAACCATTAAATTTTGATATGTTCAGCCATAATCTATGAGATGCATCGAGAAATCTTCGATGACACAATAAGCACCATTTTCTACTGTGAAGTAGTTGTTTGGGCTCAAAGTCAAAGTTACAAATGGGACAAGACAAACCCATGTAAGTGTTCCAACCAGATAAATTCCCAAGCCCAGGGAAGTCACTAATGATCCACATTAAAGCAACATGCATTTTGAACATTATTTTAGAAGAAGCATCAAATGTCTCAACATCGTTACCCCATAACTCTTGCAATTCATCAATCAATGGCTGCAAGTATACATCAATATCATTTCCAAGAATTTTTTTTCCAAGAATAATCACTGAAAGGATAAAAGATGTTTGTTTCATACACATCCAAGGAGGCAGATTATAAGGGATCAAAACAACTGGCCAAATTCTATAACTGGTACTCAAAGTCCCAAATGGGTTGAATCCATTGGCAGCCAATCCCAATCGAACATTCCTAGGATAAGCTGAGAAATCGAGATGTAATGAATCAAATGTCTTCCATGATTGAGAATCTCATGGATGTCTCATTAACCCATCATTGTTATTATCTACAAAATTCCACTTCATGTATTCAGCGGTTTTCGATGACATGAATAATCTTTTCAATCGAGGATTCAAAGGAAAGTGACACAAAACCTTTGCAGGTGTGTTCCTTTTCTTATTCTCCATGAAATTATATTCATTCAGACTTCCAACATCACCCTTTTCCTGCCATCTAGAAGAAGAACATTTCTTGAAATTTTGTCTACTTGAATCCTTTCCCCAATAAAGCATATAATCATTGGGACACACATGTATTTTTGTATAATTCAGACCAAGCATGTTAACAAATTTTTTCATATCATAAAAAGATTCTAGGATTTTTGCTTCAGAAAATGCATGATGAATCAATTCCAATATCATATAAATTGCCTTATTTTGTAATTCTACATAAACATTTAATATGGTACAACTTCAGCAGAAATGAAAGATTTAAATATTTCAAACACCCACTATACAACTCTTAATTTCCATAATCAACTAAATCATGAAACACATTTTCCTCAGTGAAGTTTTCTCTTACATTTGGCTCCACAAAATCAAGAGGAGGATCCAATGATATGTTACAATCTTGATCATTCTGTGTCACAGTCTCAAAAACATCACTTGTCATGTTGCAATTTGTAGCACCCTTTTCGGGTTGTTCTGATATGTTTTGATGCTGATAGAGGTGTCTTGCAGTGCCGAATGCATCATTTATGAGGTTTTGAATTTCATTTTCCATTGTTGACGAACTTGGGACCTCATTCTGCAGATTAGAATCAGTGCTCAATCTTTCAGTAACATTCGATTCTCCATGCCAAATCCAACAAAAATATTGACCAAGGAATTGCTTCATTATTAAATGTTTATAAACCTCGTCTCTCTTCAACCATGTTCTAAATTTACATTTAGGACATGGAAATTTTATTCTCCCTTCAACGGATCGATTAGAAATTGAAAAATCTAAAAACTCATTCAAACCCTTAACATACTGAGGTGTGTTCCTCGGTAATGTGATCCATCTTTTATCCATGTATATCACAATGTGCCTACACAATAATAAAAATAATTAAAGCACATAGTTACTACTAAATATATAAAGAGATTCATATATATGATAGTGTAACATTATAGAAACATAATTTAATAAAGATGATCCCCTTAGTTAGATATGAACCCTCTAGTGTTTCGGATAGGGGAAGTTTCTTTGGTAAAGAGAAACAGTGTGCTAACAACATGGTAGCTACTTTACCATGAAAACCAAATCATATTGTTAATTTTGAATAACCCCAACCTAAGTTCTCTATATAGTCTTCATATAAAACTCTAATATCGAATAAATCTATTATAAATAATGTTTAGGGAAAACCTTATGATGCTTACAAAACTCAACACAATGTTAATTTGGAGTGGCAAGAACCATGTGAGGGATAGTCTTGAGGTATGATAAGTTGTGGTGTTCATGGAAATTCATGATGAAATATTTAATCAATAAAGATCATTGAACATTATATAACATCAAAACAATAAAATTATTAGAGGGGGTGACACGTATGAGAGGAATCACCTTCTTAATTTCCTAGGTATAAAAATAGAACCTCCAATCAACTTAAGATATATATATTTATATATATAAAATAAAATAAAAAAAATTTCATACAACTTAAAATTTATATAATAATGAATATAATGCATCAAGAACAATGAACAAATACCTATTAAGATCTAATCTAGCTTCCCAAATAGTATCATCTAAAATCTCTATAGATTTTTCTAGAAAAAAAACTCAAGAACACTATAGAGGGGGTGAACACTTGGGAGTACTCAGTAGGAATATATTTCTAAGTAGTTCTATATCAATGCAAGATATATGTGCCAGAATAGACATATGTGAAACAACTAAGAAATACTAGAATATGGGTTATGCTAAAAAGAAATGTAACACATTATATATTTTCTATATTTAACCATATCACATGTAAAGGTATTATCATGTTAAACCAATGGATTATCAAAAGAAAGTAATGGGGATTTTGATTTCCATGTAATTATAAAAATAATGTGTATATTCCATATTTATAACATCATCATCAAATAATTATTCCACTTCACAAAAATTTCAATAATATGGAAACCATCAATATTTTCGACAAAACTGAAAACCCAACTCTTAACATGTGTCAATCATCACTGTCACAACATCATATTAGCTAGAAAATAGGTAATCCCAACTATCAACCTATGTCAATCATCTCATCATCATCACATCATCATAACAAGAAAGTCCAACTCTCAACCAGTGTTAACCATCCCAACATCCACTAAATTTCCACATAATTACCTCAATGACACATGTTATAACCACGATCCATCACAACCAAAAACATGACATAGCCTTAAATCCATCACAGCCTAGGGAAATGTGTACATGTTATACCTTAATCCATTATAACCCATAATATAAGCATGTATTGTAACCATGAGCCATCAAAACCCATGATTATAGTATCAAACAACCACAAACAATCAAGCAGATAGAAAAACAATCACTTAAGAATAAAAACTAAAAAACACAAATAAAAAATCACATGCAATAAGTAGAAAAACAAATAATCATAAATGAAAACATATGCATACAATAAAATAAATACAACATTACAATTTATTACAACAAATAATAATAATAAATAAATAACTAATATCAAAACAACAACAAAATTAGAAATCAAACCCTAGGGTTCGTATAGGTTGTCGGGGAAGCAGGGTCACCGGGGTCATCGGGGCCGCAGGGGGCCAGGGTCGCCGAGGTCCCGGGGTTGCCGGGGTCGCGATGTCGCCGGGGTTGCAGGGCCGCCGGGGTCGCGGGGGAAGCGGGGGGGCCGAGGTAATAGCGGTCGCTGGGTGAGAAAGAGGAGGGTCATGGTGGGGGGAAGGGTCGGGGCTGTTAAAAAAAATGTTTCATTGTGGTTTATTATAAACCACCGCTAAACCTTTTTTTTAAAAGGTTTGGCGTCGGTTCTAGGAACCACCGCTAAACAGAGATTTTTATTGTAGTGACTAATAACTGGTCCCACATCACTTTTTGCTGGTGAGAACACCCAGAAAAAATGTTGAAGGTAACTCAACTTTCCACAAGATCGGCACTTGACTAGGTCCTTCGGGAAATTTGGTCTTGTATTCCCATTCTTCCCGCACTGGTAGCGAACTACCTATATACTTGAAGAAACATCACGTAAAATATCCTTACGATGCTTTCTACTATCTGTTTAAGGAGTACCAGCCCTGGATGCTAAACGTCCCTAGATCATAGCTCCCAAATCCCTCAGATTTCACTTAGTAATAATAACTTGGTTCACTATATCTTCCACTGAAGTCATCCTGAAGACATTCACCTATGATCAGATTTCATACCTAAGACCATACTCAAATCGTCCAACCAAAGATAACTCATCACCTCCCAAAACATGTGTGAAGAACTGAAGCTCTGTAAAATGGGAAGATTAGTCCATCACTGAAAGAGATATTTTCTACAAATGCATAAACTCTTGGGCTCAATCAGCCCTCAACGTCTCGAGATCGAAGTAGTCATAGAATGTCCTCTGAAAATCTTCCCAAGACATATCCCAATAACATCCCACCTATTAGATAACATCCCACCATATCTTGGCGGAGTCACATAGAATGTACGTCGCAAGCTTCACCCTCCTCTATGGAAGAGTCTCTAGATGATCAAAGATAGAAATCATGGCCTCCAACCATGACTCTGTAGCTTGTTGTCCTCCATCCCTAGAAAATGTGAGAGGATGTTGGTACTGGAACACTCGTGTCAATTCTTCCATAAATAGGGAAGGATGTGGTGCTCCCTGAAAGGTTTGTAACATCATCAAAAGGCCTTCACAAACTGTTCATCATTACTTGTGTCTGGTATAACAGCTAGTTACAAAATGGGCATGATAGGAGGATTTGCCGGTAGTCCCAGATTTACCAGTTCCGGTGTCTGATCATTGCCCTGAACCTAGCATACAACCAGAGGATGTCTTGGTGGCATGACTCTGTAAGGTCAAGTGCACACCTTAGTTCAACATTATCGAGGAATGAATTTTAGTAGTTCAAGAACATAACAGGAGAAGGAAAACATTCATGTTTTAAGAAAAAAAGCTACACATCATGTATAACAATCATGGTGTGTTCCCTTAAAGCCTTACATGGGAATGTACCACTGCCAAACCCGGTCCTGTAACACCCCTACACACAGCATGTTCCTC
Source organism: Viscum album (assembly GCA_963277665.1). Classification (NCBI taxonomy): domain Eukaryota; kingdom Viridiplantae; phylum Streptophyta; class Magnoliopsida; order Santalales; family Viscaceae; genus Viscum; species Viscum album. The sequence goes on along the minus strand of OY728142.1, from coordinate 1,500,492,487 downwards.
CTGAGACACGGAACGTACTTGAATTTTCCCCTCCTTCTCAGGTTCTTCTACACAGTTAAACCACATGGGGTCTACCGACATAACACTACACGACATGTTCACCCTAGACACAACGTGTACCAGTTAAGTACCGTCAACTAGTATCATTGGTCCCACTTCTAAACATATGGTTGTTAACTACACGATGTGTACAAGATGGACACGGTGTGTACCACCTGAAATCCATCCACCTGTGTCGTTATTCACATGGCTAGATACATTGTCTCTATAGCACAGTGTGTACTCCCAGTACATGGTGTGTTCTACCAAACATTTATCAACCCCATGTCTCTACTCACACATTCAGTCACATGGTTAAAGCACTACACGACATGCACTCACAATACACAGTGTGTACCTAAGAAAAGTTGTTTCTTACAGAATAGAAGAACACATGGTGTGTGTTCATGACACCACATTCCATGTTGTCTGGGTTTCCAGATAGTAAGGCTCTGAAACTTATTTGGAACCCTTGAAAACATAAAAAAATTCCAAGCCATGAAAATTTAGGACCTGTGAGATCCCATACTCCCACAAATCAAAGTGAGGCAACCTTCTTCATAACATAACATGACAAAATTCAATTTAAAGTTCAAACATGATTTACCAAATTCTGATCCAAGAGGGCCCATAACACCTTATGGACCAAAACATGGAGTCCATCCAAATGAAACCTTATAATTTCTAATACCCTATCAAAATGGATGGTATTCTATAATGTAATATATCACAACTGCATTCATATTTCGCACAACATCTATCAAAATAACATGTAATCAGTAATGCACTCTCAATTGCATGACAAGAGTGCATGACATGTGATATCTAGTAGGGGCCTATATGATTTATGATATTTAATACCCTCATATTATCAGGTTTCAACAAAAATTGAACCATAATAATATCAATGATAGTAGCACAACACAAGTGAATCACCCAATAGTGAAATCAAATCAACGACAACAATTTCCAAACCAAAAAATTACAATATTCGAGGTAACTTGGATTTTCCCTATACACAGGTTAGCTACTCCTGGGAAAAGATTATTAACAACTACCCATTACATCCTATCCCAGTATATATTCTCAAAAAATTAAGACAAGTTAGAAAAGAAACTCTTTTGTACCACTTTGTAACGTCCCGGCTCTGGGTTCCGCCAAGAGGTGCCCCGTACCCAGTTTGTCACATGACCTCAAGCGCATTTCCCCAAATGAAAAAGGCTGCCAAATATCAGTGAGGTCCATGGTCTGATAATGGGGAAAATATTCTCTCATTGGTAGAGTATACACAACAAAATAACAAATAGTAAATTGTTGCGGAAGTAGTAATACAATACAACAGAAGTAAATAGTGGAAGACTGATAGTAATATTACTACTGGAGAATATATAAATGAGGCATGTCACATATATCTAGGAAAGTAGAAAATAAATTCACAATGATGGAAATAAAATACTAAAACCTATGTATAGAAAGGAAATAAACTTCAATAGCATCGTAAGCCTCATCTAGGTCCCATTCTCTCTAGATCCAATATCAATCAAGTGCCTGGTGAAGAAGGGTGATTTCCCTTATCTATACATGCAACCATATAATATGTTTAATACCAAAAGTATGACCCAAATAGGGTGTGAGATGAATCTTATTAGGAAAACACAAAATTTTATGTGCCTAATAGTCAGTGAATATATATATATCAGGCAATATGAAGAAATCAATTAATAAACCAGGAAGTATTCAAAAGTAAAAAAACCTACAGTTTTCAATTACATTCATTTATGTTTATTAAATTATTCAAACTATTGAATAATGTAACCTTGGGATCTAGCCTAGGATTTTTATCCCCTATATAAAAGTAACAACATACATCTCAAAATCACATCTAAATAACCAAGTAAGACCGAGTCCAAGCTTCTGATTTGGCTTGGCCGACTTATCGCAGTCAAATAATTATTCAAAAGAAACCCAATGGGAAAGTTATTATAGCCTACCCCCTCTGGTTTAACATATCATTAACTCAGTAAATAATAACCCTTGAGGAAATCTCACAAATTTTAACCCCTTTGGTCCCACATAGTACTAATCATTTACAACCAACCACCTGGGTGGCTCTCACGGTCAACACCCCTTTGGTCTTCATAGCAACAAAAAAATAAAATGACCCTTGGAAGCTCTCACAGTTAATATCCTATTGTCTAAAATTCATTTAATAATGACCCTCTAGGTAGTTCTCACGGTCTAACCCCTCTGGTCTATTACCACCTGGCATTTCTAACAGTCAATACCTATAGGAAAACATAACAACAATTTACATAAATGGCCCTACCTTGGGAATCTCTCATAGTCAATTCCCCTTTTTCATACTTTCACAATTCAAAACACATGCATCTCTTATAAGCAGTATCTCCATCCTAACAACACTAGGCATGGAAAACAAGCAATCCTAACTGGAAATTCTAGACCAAATGGCCATAATAGATCAAACATGGGAAACACATCCATAATCAAGGTATTAAACCTTACACATAATAAATAAACCATTCTCAGTCAAGGAAACCATAGCAGATATTAAAAAGTGTTAAAATCCAAAACACATAATACCCTAAAAATATATATTCAACACCTTTAGCATATTTAATCCAAATACAACCAAATAAATTCACAAACCACCTACCTCGATGTTGTACAAAGAATACTCTTGAACGTTGGCCCTTCAATCAGCCTAGAACAACGTAGATCTATGAAAAGTGTAAAAACCATCAACCCTTGATAATGATAGAGAGATTAGAAACCAGGAAGGGAGGCTCTAGGGTAAGAGAGAACTCACCGGTGGGAATCTAACGCACCGGACGACATCTTAATTGGATCTCGGAAGGAGGAACAAGAGGAGCTTGAAGATATTTGGTCGTATGTCAATATCATGTATGAAACATGGGGAGAAGAAAGTGTTTTCGGATGTGAGACATGATCCCAAACAGATATAACAAATAAAAAGAAGTACATGGAATGTTCATTTAATATACACACCATGTACTAGCCTCAATTGGCCCCCTCTATAGTTGGTCTTCCAGGTCACCAATAAGGCCATATACTCGGCCATTACATGGCCAGTATATGGATACCCACAACAACCGGGTACACGGTGTGTACTTATGAGTACACAGTGTGTACTTAGGAGTACACAGTGTGTACATAGGAGTACACGGTGTGTACATAGAAAATTTCCCCTTTCTTCATTTTTCCTAAAAAACAACCCGAAATAATGATCCATACCTGAAATAGAGATCTGGGTTCTTACACAAGAATCACCATTTTCTACTATGAGGTATTAATTTGGGCTCAAAATCAATGTTACAAATAGGAAAATCCAAACTTGTGTAAGTGTTCCAACCAGATAAACTCCCAAGTCCTGAGATGTCATTAATGGTCCACATTAGAGAATCTTTTATTTTGAACATTTTTCTGGAGGATGCATCATATGTCTCAACATCATTTCTCCAAAACTCCAATAATTCATCAATTAAATCTTTAATTATAAATAAATATCACTTCCAAGTAGTTTTTTCAGGATTAATTATCGAAATGATAAAATAAATTTTATGCATGAACATCCATTGAGGAATATTATAAGGGATCAAAACAACCATCCAAATTTTAGAACTCGTTCTCAAAGTCCCAAATGGGTTGAATTCATCAATAGACAATCCCAATCGAACATTCCTTGGATTAGATGAGAAATTTGGATGTAATAAATCAAATGTTTTCCACGATTTTGAATCTCTTGGATGTCCCCTTAACCTATCATTTTTATTTTCTACAGAATACCACTTCATGTGTTCAGTGGTTTTTGATGACATGAATAATCTTTGCAATCTAGGATTTAAATAAATGTAACCTAAAACCTTTGTATGTGTGTTCTTTCTCTTATTCTTTATAGTAGCATATTTATTCAAACTTCCAACATTACTCATTAATTTCCATATAGAAGAATAACATTTTTCAAATATTATCTGCCTGAATCCTCTCCACAATAAAGCATACAATCATTTGTACGTGTATGTAATTTTTTATAATTCAAACCAATCTTGTTAATAACTTTTTCCCATGTCATAAAAAGACTCAAAAATATTTTCTTTGGGAATTGAATCATGCAACAATTCTAATATCATAGACATCACCTTATTTTTAATTCCACATATTCATTTGATATGGTATAACTTTAGTAGAAAATAGAGTTTTTAATATTTTAACAATCCACTATATAACTCTTAATTTCCATTTTCAACTAAAACATGAAACACTCCTATCTTCACAAAGAAGTTTTCTTTTACATTTTTCTCTACAAAATCAAGAGGAGGATCCAATTATATGTTACAATCTAGATCTTCTTTTCCTATAGTCTCAAAAATACCATCTGTCATGTTTCTATTTGTAGCACACTCAACTTGTTTTTCTAATGTGTTTTGGTGTTGATGTAGTTATATTGAAATGTTGAATGCATCATTAATAAGTTTTTTCATTTCATTTTCCATTATTGCTGAAGTTGGGATATCATTCTATCAATTGATGTTAGTGCTCAAAGTTTCTGTAATATTAAATTATCTATGCCAAATCCAACAGAAATATTGAGCAAGGAATTGATTCAATATCAAGTGTTCATAAACATAATCTCTCTTAAACCATCTTCTAAATTTACATTCAGTACATGGACGTCTTATTATCCCATCAACAGATCGGTTAGAAATATCAAAATCTAAAAGTTCCACCAAACCCGTATCATATTAACGTGTGTTCCTTAGTAATGTGATCCAAATTTTATACATATATATCACAATGTTCCTACACATTATTAAGAAAAATAAAACACATAACTATTACTAAATAAAAAAACATATAATTGTAAAATCTGATAAAGTGGGGAAAGGTAATGAAGTGAATGAATATCCTAGTTTGAGAATATAGAAAAAATGACATAAATGGAGTGTAAACACTAACATGACCTTAACATTTCCATCCTTAAAAACAACATAGGGAATACTTAACATGGGTTAGTTTAGATCTCACCTCCTAGTAGGGGTCTAATATAATGATAGATTCAAAATTTTTGGATTAGAGGTGATATATTAGAATCAAAATGAATCTCATTGTTATGGGAATCAATACACACATTGTTCTTTATATATAATCCCTTATATAGATCTAATTTATATATAGTATAGAAAGAGAGAAATTTATGGATTCTATGGTGAGAGATATGAATGAAACCATCATGGAATTATGAAATTAATAATCTTTATAGTATAACTAGTTTTGGAAATGGAAGTATTATTTCATATATGACTTGATGAATTTTAAAATATCAATGGGAAAAGGTGAAAAATGTAGAATAGACTTTAAATAAATTATAATATAGTATAATTAAAAATTTACAATAAGTAACTCTTATACTCATTTATTCAAGGGGAACTAGTATGGTCATTCAAAACTACCATGATACCTTGGAAGAGACCTAGGCTGATGGTGAAAAAATATAAAGACCATGGTCTATAAATATGGTCTATACAAATGAATCATATTCCTTAATTATAACACTTAGATAATATGTCAATCCTATCACTAATTCATGGTTTCTTATAAAATGCATATCCAAACAAAAATCATAGAAAGTTTAACTTAAGCTTCCACAGAAGATAGTGAAGTAGCTATATATTTGAAGATTATAAGTACCATTTTTTATAATTGATCAAACCATATTTAAATCTACCTCAATTGGAAGGTTGTGACTGTAGCACAGAATAGCGTAGAAAAGGGCTTAAGGGGGCTCCAGATCTGAGGGCTCGGGTTGTGTCTCGGATGGTGAGGTCTTGGAGGGATCTGGATCTGGTGACGCCAGATAGGGCTTTGAGGGATCAGGATATGAGGGATCAAGCTTGGCTAGTGAGGTATTCGAGGGATAGGGCTCAAGGGATGCTGGAAAGGGCTTGGAGGGATTAGGGTCAAGAGCATCCAGTGAAATCTTAGATGGATCGGGCTCGGGTGATGTTGGAGGGGGTGGAAGCTAGGGTTCTGGGTTCGGTGAGTAACGGGATGAGGGAGTTTAGGGAGAAGGTGGAAGGGTCGGGGTGAGTTTTTAAAAAAAAATTGAATATTGAGAATCAGTTTTTAAAAAACCTCAATGAAATCCTGTAAATTTATTTAGCAGCATCTTAGTGAACCGCCACTAATAAACCACCGCTAAATAATGATTTTGGTGTAGTGTGTGGTAATTCTTTCACTATAGATAAGGATGCATTATCTTTTTAGAAAAAGGTGTGATATATAAACTGATCATAAAATTTTAAAGTATATATTCACATAGAAAGAGGTGAATATGTGCCAGAGAAGATGGTTGGAGATGATTATAGATTTTGAAAGCTCAATACATTACCACCTTGGGATAGAAAAAAAGGTGGAAGATACTCTGAGTTGAAAGGATCATGATAGATTATATATGATGAGGATAACAAAAGATCCAATTTTTTGGATTTAAAAATGACGGATCATGAAATATTGAAGTAATGAATGAAATATTGTCTTTCTTAAATGAGTTTTCAACTATCTATCCATGTGAATATTAAAGATGTGTAGAAAAATATGTAGATCTATAGAATAAGGTGAGAAATGTTCCTATGTCTAACCTTGATTTTGATGGAATGATGTGGTTTAAGAACTATGTATGTGTCCTATAAATACCAAATTTAAAAAAGGATCTATTGTATGAGGATCATAGTCCACTATTCTCTATTCTTCTTAGAAGTAATAAGATGTATAGAGATATGATAGATTATTTTTAATGGGAAAACATAAAGTTAGATATTGCAGAATATATATCTTGGTGCTTGGTATGTCATCAAGTTAAGGCTAAGATAAAAACTCTACGGGTACATTATAACCATTACTCATACTAGAATGTAAATAGAAAAACATCACCATGGACATTTTCATTAGACTCCCTAAAACATTTATGGGCCATAATACAATTTGGGTTATATTTTATCACCTTTCAAAGTCCGAACAATTCATTTCTATTGGAAAATATTTCTCTCTAGATCATCTTTCTGTAATATACATTACAGAAGTGGTAAAGATTCTTAAGGTACCACATTCCATTGTATATTTTCTGGATATGAGGTTTACCTTAAAGTTATAGTGAAGGCTTCAGTAGGCTTTGGATACATACTTTAGTTTCATTAAGGTGTAGCATCCTCAAATATATTTATAGTATTAGTGAACCATTTAAACCCTAGAAGATATTTTTATATTTTTTTCTACATATTAAGTTAGTTGGGATCAACACATTCCTCTGGTTAAGTTTTTTTACAATAATAGCATTCACTCAATTATTCGAATGGATCCTTATGAATCCCTCTATGGAAAAAAGTGGAGAACTCCAGTGTTTTGGGATGAATTTTTAAAAATAAATCTATTGAGATATGATCTAGATAACTAATTAATAGAGAATTATAGATCCATTCAATATCATAATAAGGAAATACAAAGTCAATAGAAAAGATATACTGAAAATCATTGGCATGGTCTAGAATTTGAAGTTGATGAGAAGGTTGTTCTATAAGTTTTTCCATTGAATGAGGTTATTGATTCAGAATGAATCAAAAGTTTATCCCTTGATATATTTTCCCTTTTTATATTCTTGATTGAGTATCTATGATAGCTTATTACTTAGCGCTTCCACTAAACCACTCTAAATATCATGATGTGTTCCATGTATATCTCATGAGCAAGTACATGCCTAATCCATCACTTTCTCTAAACTTAGAGGTCATACCTCTAAAAATTGATATTTCTTATGAAGAAAAACTTGTAGAGATATAGGACCCTAAAGATAAAATGGAATGGAATATAATTACTCACCTAGTGAAACTTTTCTAGAGGAATCATAAATTCGAAGAAACAACTCGGGAAACTAAGGATGTAATGAAACAAAGATATCTTAATTTTATATATTGAAGTGAAGAATTTATATGGATAAATTCATTTTAGCGGGGGTATCATCTAATAATAAGATATTTTATGAAATATTTTTAAAAAATAAATTTAATTTATCTGATATCATGTGTTACACACAACACCAAGTTTAAACAACCCATGATGGACAATTAAAATATTATTATTTAATGTGACACTTATCTCTTATCCACTATATTAGTAGGTATGAATATTAATAAATAATTTATGAAAAACATTATGATTTATATATGTATAAAATGGATTCATTTATTATCAATTGATTATAATTAAAAAATCATTTGAAAGTAAAAGATGTATTTTTCTAAAAACTGTTTTTATACACACAATGTATTTGTATCTTAATAAATAAGATTAATTACTATTTATGAATGATTTTAAATAAAGTAATATATAACATATTCAATAAAATATTTTAATATTCATTTAATATTTTTTTCTAGGCATGGGATAATAATAAACAAAGTTTTATACTTCAAAATGAATTTTGCTAAAAAAGTTTTTCATCACATTTTAGGAAATTTTTTAAAATTAATTTATACTAATTAAAAAATTATTTTGAAAAAATAGGTTCTATATTTGGAATTATAATGTCCAATTAGGTAAATAGGACCATTTTTTTCATTATTAATATGAACCATTGTAAAATTTATCACCTTGGTAAAGAGATAATTGGGTTAATCTTAGTTTAAACTAAATGATAAGGCCATAATTTTTCATCCTAATTCTTGTTGGATGAATTTATTTATATTATTATCACCTTAGTATCAAAATATATTTTTATTATGGACAATTTTTTAAGAAAATTAAATATATAATATGTAAAGAAAATAATGTTACAAAATGTCACTCTCTTACGTTTAAATATGTATTATAACTTCACATAGTGAAAAAAATAAGTTACGAATGAATAAAAATGTCCATTTTGAGAATTTTGAACTTATTTTCATGATTTTAATTTAATTAAAATTCTTTAGGTATTAAAAAATTACATTGAATCCAAAAATAATGTTGAAATAGTATTTATTCAATTAATTGGAAAATAAAATAAATGAAATTAAAAATATTAAAAGTGATATAATTTTACTAATTTAATGGGTTAAATGAATTTTATATATTAATATGACATGTTATTATTTTGTTAAATTGTTATATTTAAATTTAAAAAAAAATCAATTATGAGTTTGAAGTCAACTTAAATGAATAGTGTAAAATTTGACATCAATGATATTTTATAAAAATAATGTCTTATTAAATTATTTAAAATTCCAAAAAATGTGAAATAGGATAAGGAGGATAATATATGGTCTAAAATGTAATACTTTTTCCATTTTTGATCTAATTATTTATGTATATTTGTAATTATAATTTGTTAAGAGTGAAAAAGATGTTACTGCGGTTAATGTTAAAATAGGTCGATTAAGTTGTTAAACCAAATTATAAGGTTTAAAAAACTAACACCTATATAAATTTTATTTTTTGTTGTGATACTAAAAACAATTTTTATTTTAATTCCTATAATTTTTTATGAATTTGGTCTAGATTATTACTTTATTATAATTTAATCAATTAAGAAATTTCAAAAGTTTCCCTCACCTCAATTATAAAAGGGAACAACATCCATCAATTATTTACACCACTTATAGACATATATATCAACCATGACCGAAACAAATACCTTATAAAATTCATTTTACACATTATAGATGTTCTATTCTTCCAAAAATACCAACCCTGGGGCCCTTAAGAGATTGTATAAAGGAGTTGATTCAAAGAAGAGGTAATCGCCTTAACCGGTCACTTTCTTTTTAATTATTTTTTTACATCCTATAAAAATGTTATATTTATAATATAATAATAAATTATATATCCTAGATATAATAAAATTTTATTATTATTATGAAACCACCTTCATTCACCATCTTTCTAGAAAATTGGAAGTGGATGTGTCGTTCGTGTGTATGTACAACTTATCTTCTCCATGTAGCGATACTATTGATTTCATATCAACGTATTTTATGGATGGTTATTATGATGGGTAAAAATTTTATATATTATATTAATTTAATAATTATTATCTAGTAATTATAACTTCATATCTATGTTCTACCTTCAAACTCATTGGAAAATGATAATGTTTCTTGTGCGTACATGTGGACAACCACCTCCATGAATCAATATGATTTCTTTTTCATTTCTATTTTAGTTGGATGGTAATACTGATAGATTTAATGAATGTATATGATATATATGATATAATAAAAATTATTTAATGTTGAATTATTATTTACCTTTCTTTCATTTTGTCTATAAAAAATTGAAAACAACATTCATGTGTACATACGGCCTACCATCTCCCTGAACTACGTAATTCATTTTTCTATGTATACCTTTTATAAATGATTATAAATATGTTTATAATATATATATATATGATATTTATAAAATGATTAAAATTCTTAATATGATGTAACCATGTTCAATGTACATGTACTGGAACTACCAAACCAAAATTCTTATGAAAGAATGAAATAGTTAACACTCGGAAACCAAACTTTTAATAAGGGTTTATTAATAAAATGGTTTTCAAATGTAATAAAGTGATAATATATGATATTATAAGTATTTAAATGAATATTTTATAGCAATATATTAAATTTATATTTATTATATTGAAGGCTAGTGTGCTTTCAAAACATGTCAAACTCAACATAATGGATTTTATTCTCACTTTTATTTCTATGAGACACACTCCATATTCACCTCTTTTTTCATAAATGTAGTGTATATACTACCCATTAATGAAATTTATCATGCTTATTATTATATTTATGGGGATTTAAATATTACTTCATGGGTATTACAATTCAAATGTTAACAAATTTTTATGGTTTTTATGTTACAATCTCATTGTTTATCGGAATTGTCTATGATTAAGTTTCTGATGTTGAAATATTATAATTTATCTATCTAGAAACTCCTGAATTTTATTATCGTATGGTTTTCTAATAGATTTTATTGTTCCATTTTTCTATATTTAGGTTCTAAAGAGAAAGAAATAATTTTTTTTGAAATGACTTTATTTATCTCTTCAATTGAAAATACTTTTTCTACCATATCCATGTTTTCTGAAAAATGTTTTATATTTTATTATATGATTGTTTAAAATAACTTTTAAACATTATTTAATTTTAAAAAATAGTTTAAAATGAATCTAATTTTCATTTTCCTAATGAGGTACTTTTTAAATTTTTACAAAATTATGAAAGTAATTTTTTCTTTTAACTTATATAGCATGAACTGAATTTCCCATACTCATGACCACTAAATTATTTGGAGCTTCACTTAAGATTTTCCATGTTTATTTTTATAGAAATTTTTTTCTTTAATATTTTTTAATCTTTTAGATTATAAATAAGTTATTTAAAAGTGAAAATATTATTCTACTTAGATAATATTAAAATTGGTATTTTAAAAGAAATTTACACTTATGATAACATCCTTTGATGATATATATGTTCTATTGGGGATATGATCCAAGGATACAATCCTTATTATTTATCTATATGGTTTATTATTATGATTACATGATGTTTATGAAAATTGTACCTTTCTATGGGTTATTAAATGATGAATTGGTGAAATTTTGACAAAACCCATTTCTTTTCCATAGGTTATACTATGATTAAATGGTTATGAAAAATATATTATTTTCATGGGTTTTAATATTTTTAATGTTTTATGATATTCTAGAACACATATGTATAATTTTCATTATGTGATGGGTGCTTCCAGAATTATGTATCCCTAAAATGAATTGGGTAAAGATTGATATCTCAAGAGAGAAACAGGACTAGAATGGTGAGTCAAACTAGTTCAGTAAGGAACTTATATATTATGATAGTCTTGAGTGTGAACCTTGACTACTATTATGGTTTGTAGAGTGAACTCATTCTATTATGATATTCTTCGAAATAACCCTTGGATATAAAGAAAATTATTTTATATTCTTATTTGTATGTCATATGCTTATGTCTTATTTCAAATTTATTCTCTCATGGATCATGTTATCTGATTCCTTTTTTATAAATATCTTATGAAATACAAATATTTATTCCATTTCTCAAGATTGTGATCTATGATATGTAGGGTATTATTTTAAAATATTATGCCCATGTCCTCATACCCTTATGCTCTTGTTATGCGCAAGTGGTCATTGATATCGCCCTTATTTACCATTATTGAGAATACAAGCTCACCCTTTATTATTTTTCCTTTCACCAAGATATTAAAAAATATTTTAAATATTATATTTTTAATAATATTGTTAGTTATTAAGAACTAAGTGGGGGATGATATAGTTCATTTATGAATTAGTTTTTTATGAATTCATGTTTCCAAGGGAAGGACTATATGATTATAGTGTGAATGGTTATGTTATTTAATAAATTTTCATCACTTAAGACGTGATATCAGTGTATGAAAAGTATGGGTCGCTATATATATCACATTTTTTCATTTAGCCATCATTTTGATCTTTTTATTATTTTATACAAATAAAAGTAAAAAATGCCAAATCCTTGCTTTAAATTTTTATAATATTTTTTGAAAGGGATAAATATAACCTATATTGGATTATAATTACTAATTTTAAAGATAAATGATTTTTTTCATAAAAACATACTTTTATTTTTTAGGGATGAAATAATAACCTTAAATGCATATGCAATGATGACACGGTATTTATTCAATTAATAGAAAAAAAATTAATTAATTCCAAATTATTAAAAGTGAAAAAATTTGAGTGATTTATAGTGTTCCATGATTTTCATATGTGGATATATCATATTATAGATGTGTTAAAATTATATATTTTAATTCCACATTTTTCTTTATGTATTTATAGTCAAATTAAATGAATAGTTTCAAAATTGACATTAATGTTTTTTTGTAATCAATTATATTTTATAAAATTATATAAGATTTCTAAAAAAATAAATTTTTTAAAGTTATTTTTTTATGTTTAAAAATATCATATAAGGCCCATTTATGGCCCAATTTTGTTTTAATAGTAACTATCTTGACACCTAAACTTTAAAAACATTATTATCATAGTATTTTTCAAAAAGGGTTAATTTGGGTAAAACAAAGAGACAATGGTAAAAACCTAACATAAAAATGTCAAAATTTTATTAAATGATATTATTTAGATCTATAATCATCATAAATTCTAATTATATATGTTTATATATATTTTGAAATGAACATTTATTTATATTAATTGAATACCTTAAGAAATTACAAAAGTAACCATACCCTCACTTATAAAAGAGAACCTTCTCTACTCCTTTATTTAAACATAAAACCATTTTATTTCATCAAATACCTACCAAAATACCTCACTTACTTCCCTTAACATGTTATAGAGACCTTGATTTGATTATAAAACCCTTTAATGGAGGATTTGGTGTAAATCTAAAGTGGTTGTCCGAAAAAGAGGTATTGTCCTTAACCAAGCCTTTTTGTAACATTTACTCTTCCACCTCCTTAAAATATTATTAAACTATACTTATATAATAAAACATATATAACATATATAAAAATATTTTGTTTTTTAATAGAATACCCTATATCCATCACCTCTTCTAGAAAATGGGAAAAGAAACTGTCGTTCATGTGTATGGTGAACTACCGCATCGCGAACCGATGTAATTCGTTTTCCAAAACCACCACTAAATACTAGTTCTAATGATATATTTACAATATATATATATGATAATAATGAGATATTTATCCTTTTTTAGATAAAATATATCATATAATTTCTTACCTTTCCATTCATCTGAAAATGATAACATTATTTGTATGTACATGTGGATTACCAACTCCACAAATCGATCTGATTAATTTTCAATGACCAAATCACATTAATTATATATATAAGTGTATTTAAATACATAATATTATGTTTATAATATAATTATAATTATTTGAATATAAAATAATACTTATTTTTTCCATTATGGTCTTTGAAAAATGGAAATGTTACTCATGAATACGTATGGATTGTTGTCTCCATGATTGTAACGTAGTTCATTTTTCATAAACATGTTTCATGGTTGGTTGAAAAATTATAATTTATGAATAAAAATTATAATTATATATTGATTATTATTCTTAATATCATGTAATAGTGACCTCTTTTACTATAGTTAAAATATTGAATTCATTTTGGACATATGAAGGGGATGTCATCAAACTATCGTACATGAACTTAATTAATTTTTTAATAGAATATAACATGTTATTAAATAAAACATTAATAATAAACATGAAAAATTTTATTAAACAATTAAATACATAACATAACTGTATTTTTCAATAATGTCACACCCGGTTTTTTTTCTTTTCATGTCATGGTTTTGATCTGGTTCATTGAAAATATCGATCCTTTTATTGGGTGTTGGTTGAGATTAACTTTGAGTTTTGAACTACCATATATTTATAATCACCCTAATTTGGGTTACCCATTTCTTTTTTAGGAGTTTTTTTAGAAAGGGTGGTTACTTCATGATTTGGGTCAACCGTGAGCCCATTTCCAGTTAAAAAAACAAAAAAAATTCGTTTATAACTCCTTTGTTTTTCAACATTTTTCATCCATTAAACTTAATAACTTTTCTAAACTGACATATTCAAACAACAATATCTTTTTTTACTCCTTATAAATTCATAATTTTGGTGAATTTGGGTTACTTATTTAGGTATTGGGCCAGCTCGTGGGCCCATTTCCAGTTTTTTAAAAAAATTCTTTTATATCTTTTTCATTGATTAATATTTTTCAGTGATTACACCTCCCATAAAAATCCAAAATACCTAGCCTTTCCCCCATTATCTATTTTATCTATTTGGAGCTCATTTGAGTCCCATATTTTGGAGAAAGTTCTCAGGTTTCCACAAATTGTCTAGAATTGAGAAGGTAAATTAATTTTTCCATAAAGCATTCCATTCCTACTCCTTTTCCCATAAATATTCTTTATCTGGTTCTTCCAAACCTTATAAAACTCTCTCATAATTTTCATAGCATCACCTTTTCTCTAATGGTGCATATCTAATGGAATACGAAAATTTTTCTAGTTGAAAAGGTGAGATTCTTTCTCTTTTCTCCTCCCTCTTCTTCCTCATTTCATTATTAAATTGTTTTATAATCACCAATAGTCATGATTAAACTAGGATTCTGTTATACTATGATTTTTTATGGGTTTTTGTTCTCTTGGGGCTGGTCGTCATAGGTTTAGGGTTTGTAAACCCTCGGATGGTGATATTAGGTGTGCGTTTCCATTACACCATGGATTTGAGGTAAAAAATCCATTGCACATGCCTTTATCTTTTAAGATTATTCATTTTCATTTTCTTTATCTTATATATCTGTTTTTTATTATTTTTCATTATTTTTATAATTTTCTTGGTGTGCAAAATGGTTTTTTAATCCTTGTTTTGTGAAAGGTAGTGTTGTTTTGTCATAAAAGTGCACACCACGTGCTTGTTTAAATGTTCCACTATCTTTTAAAACTATTTTTTGAGGTTTAGAACCTGTTTTATGGTATTTTTAATATTTTACAGTATATTTTATAAAATATTTCATGTAATTGGTGTTTTATTCCTTGTCAAGTTCTTAAAATAAATTGTTTTGTTTAAAAGGGAATGTCATGTGTTCGGGAAATTTCCCGGTTGGCTTTTATGTGTTATGTTTGATTTAAAAATTATTTTTTTGGATTTATAAATTAATTAGAAGAATGATAAATTTTATTTTTGTTCCTCATATGTATTTACAATTTGGATTTGGATTTACAAACAAGTGGGTATTGGTTTACAACATGTTTGGGCCTGAGTTGTCGGAAAATGGCCCGTTTCACATCCTTATGAAAATGGTTGTGTTTTGAATATGTAACCTGAATGTTTTAAGGGATTTTTGAATGTGTTTTGATTCTTTAAATGGTGTGTATACACCTCCTTAATAAAATTTAAATGCATACCTTGGTCAAATGATAGTTTTGAGAAAGGATTAAAGGCTCGTTTGGCATTAGGTTTTTTGTAAAAATGGTTTCCAAGTGTATTTCATGTTTTATCTTTCGGATCAATTTTTTGGTCTATGAAAATGATTTATTAATTGTTTTGGGGGCTTCAAAATATTTTTTTATGTTATTTATGGGTTTGTGGCCTTAAAAGAGCGTTTTGTATTGGATTTTATGTGCAAGGCCGCGTTATACTCCTTGAAATTGTTTTACGGATCTTTTTAGTGGTTTATTGATTCATGAAAGAAATGTGAAGTATGTTTGTGGGATGTTTGTGTGTTTATGTTTTAGTAATGTATTTTTTATGTTTAAAGTGTATTTGATAATATATTTAATTTTATTGATCACTTAAGGGAATCCCGGGTATCTAGGTGGGCGGACGTGTACTAGTATTCTAGTGATTCCATGGGGTTTGGCCCCTGTTTCATGTAGAAAGTTTGATGATGAAAACACTAACTAAACTATAATGATGTTTTTTTGGGGGGGCACTAGTTTATGGGTATGATCTATACTAGTGGCTCGTGTTCACGAGAACATATATTTATTATGGTTACTTTCACCGAGATACGAGGTACCTGGGGCTCACAACTAACTAGTGCCTAGGGGTGTTCCCGTGACTTGTGCTTATTGGCTATTTTGTACTCACCATCAGCATATGGTGTATTTTTTTGGTAAATTAATAATTATGTGTAATTTATTTAAAATTTTACATTCTTTAAATCATACCTCTTGAAAAAAAATTCATTTTGAAGTTGCACCTCTTTGAAAATTTTTGTTAGCATTCTTGTTTATAAAACATGCAAGTTTTTGTCTGGTAATTTCATTTAGAGCATGGGACCTGATTTTGGGAAACATACCTTTATATTTGTATTTAAAACTTTAAAATGAATTTTCTTTTATTTTAATGGATGTGCATTGGGAATAGAATATTGGGATAACCTACTGAGTTTTAATACTCACATCTATAGTCTTCATTTGTTTTTAGCCCTTGTGCAGGTTTCAACTTGAGTTCAGTCACCTTGGGTGATGTGTGATCTTTGTGTTAGAGGGTGAACAGTGGGGTCACATGGAGTTATTTGGTTATCGGGTTTGGTTAATTTAGTTATACATTTAGTTTCTTGTATAAATAATTTTTAGTTTAATTTTTATATAAATGTATTTTGGGTTGTCCAGTTCTTTCTATTGTTTGTTTGATTGTTTATATATAGGCTAAATTGTTCCCTTGTGTACTCTATTGATGCCATTGGTTCTTGTTTCTATCCTAGGAGGATCAAAAACGCCTCTCGGGACTTGTCGCGGGCTGGCCTGGGTGACCGGTTCAGGGTCGACTCATGCGGGTTTGTGACAAAATGGTATCAAAGGGGGCATCTCTTAGAAGACCTTTCTTTTTAGACTGCCCTTTTTATTTGGGGGATGTCAAGGTTTATGGAGTAGGATTTTTGGTACTTTAGGGTTAATTTCGGGAATAGAGTCATGAAATCTTTCTCATTCTGATCCTTAGGTTTCTATGGGACGTCTGGTTTTATTAGTGTCTTTTGTTCTTGTTGATTTTTTGGTGTTGGGATATGACAAGGGGAGTCTAAAAATTGCCTTTGTGAGCTCGCATGTCCTGGAAATCCATGTGGATCAGGGGAATGGTCCTAATAAGTGTCTTCATGTTTGTGTTGTGTTTGACATATGGTCTCCAACCATATGGTCAAGTCACCCACCGACACTAGTTCCTTTTTTTGGGTCTCTTGGACCTTTCTTGAATTATGAATTTTTGTTTTGAAAATCCTTGTGTGAGAATTGTAAAAATGAGTTTTAAAGGATTGGTTGGTTTTTAAAAAGTGGAAAGGGGGTTTTGAAAAATTAAATATAAGAATGGTTTTGGAAGGTTGTGCTTCTTGTGAAACAGTTTTTTGGGAGTAAGTGGAAATGATTTAATGGGATTGCATTTTCCCTAATCTAAACTTGTTGTTTATTGAAATAAAATGTTTTGAAAGTGTGAATAATTTTAAGGTGATTCTGAATCTTTATTTTAAATGCGGTGTTTTGGGATGTTGAAAAGGTTTTTAATCTGATGAATTTTTTTTGGAAATTGGTTTTGAGAGGTTGGTGTTTTACTAGAAAGGGTATTGGTCTCAATTACCATTAGATTATGAAAGTATACCTTGCTAAATTTCAGAAAATGGGAAGCGGTTGTTTGGAGTAGCTTGGTTATTTTAAAATTTGTTAAAAATTAACAGGGGTACATTTCATAACAAAATGTTTCTTGATGAAGTGTGGTTTGTTTTGTGAAATCTAAAAAGGGTTTTTTGACTTGGTGGTTAGTGTTCGTTTGGAAGGTACATGTTTTTTTAATGTTGTTGTCTTGTTTTAGCCTTTAGTGTTTTCATGGGTGCTCACATGCATGGTTTTATTGATATCTGGAAGGATGGCCTATATGACATGGTGGTTGGGTGCCTGGGTGGCATGGAAATGTGTATGTGGGTGAGACTTGATGAAACACCATTGGTGAATGTGGAAACCCACCAAGTTATTTTGTTTTTAAAAAGTGTTTTGAGATGAAAAATTGTGGCCTTTGTTTATAAACCAATGGTTATGTGGCTAGTTTTTTCTATGTATTAGAAGATTTTTTTATTCATTAAGCTTCCTTGTGATCTACAAGTCATAATCTTATTGTATCTTGAGATGAGATCTTGTTGGTGGCTCAGTTTTGGAGTAATTTTCATTGGGTTTCCAAAGTTGTGTTTGATGTTGTGATGTGGCCAGGAATAGTTCTCCATTGGAAATATTTCTTATTGATCAACCTAAGGATTCATTTAAAATGTTAAATCCACCTCTTTGGATGATTCCTCAGCCTGATTTTTGGAATAGAGAGATGTTTGGGATCGATTTAAAGTGATTCCAGGTCGTGATAATTCTTTTGGACATACCAGTTGTGTTGAGTGATGTTTATGTGTTTTTATGTATTCATTGTCCATTCTGCCCCTCGTTCAGAGTGAGATAGAATTTTGATATGTAACTATGAGTTAATATTTATATTAAGGTGTTTTGTTCGGCATGTGAATTTTTTTTTTTTAGGGGTGTGATCCCCAGCACCCCGACTATGGTGCAGCAGACACTTCCAGAATCAGAGCTCTAGCCATAGGCCTCGGAGTGAAGCTTTTCACGCAGTCAGGAAATCTCCAGAGGTGTGGGGATCTTGAGTAGTCTCCAGACTCCACCATTGTGGTAGGGTATTTTATATTTATTTATTGTGGTTCCTCATTTATATGGATTTCCATTTGTCTGAACAATCATGGTGGACTTAGCCCTCGCACAGTGTCTATGGTTATGCTTTCATAGATGTGGGTTTTTGATCAATGTCCCTATGTGGACCGCCTGTGAAAATAGGGTGTGGTCTTGGTGTTACCGGTTCATAGGTGGAGAGTTTTAGGTAGTTAATTTATTTCTTTTTTGGTTTTAGTGGCCTAGTTGTCGGGTCCCCTTCCCTCCCCTCCCCGAGTGGTGGGGGTCCAGATCAGTGCTGAAAGTGTTGGCCCAGTTCTTATCCCCTCGGTTCGAGAGTCGGTGGTTTAGATGTTTATGTTGTAACCTTATTAACATGGGTTTTTAGGTTGTTGTGGGAGAGTTTTGGTGGTCCTGTATAAGTGATTCCCAATTCTAGTAAATGTTGAGTTCTTCTTTGTTTGTTGAAAGTTGGGTTCTAATGGTGGGGAGACCCACCACGGGTCTCGTTGATTTTTTTCCTCCTAAGAAATTATCTAGTGATAGTGTCTTCATAATGGTGGGTATTCCATTCCATAATCCACTAGAATATTTGGTTTTTTTGGGTTATTTTTGGTTTCGGTGATTGTTGGGTTCATTGTTAGAAGACCCAACAACCAGGTTCTTGGTTTGGTTGTGAAGGTAGTGGCTTGATCTTTCTGTTGATTCTCCAGAAGTGGTTGTGACTTGGTGTTTTTTTTGGGCAAGAATATTAATTTTAATTATTGGAAAATGATATTTAATTATATTTAGAGTCTGTATTATATTGATAAGTAATACTTTGGTGTTTTTTTGTCAGTTGAAAAGTGTTATGGCTTTCTGAGGGTGGAAAGCATTAATGCTGCGGAGAATTGTCACACCCGGTTTTTTTTTCTTTTCATGTCATGGTTTTGATCCGGTTCATTGAAAGTCCCAATAATTTTATTGGGTTTTGAGTGAGATTAATTTTTATTTTCTAACTAACATATATTTATAATAACCCTAATTTGGTTTCCCCATTTCTTTTTTAGAAGTTTTTGGAGAAAGGGTGGTTACTTCATGATTTGGGTCAACCGTGAGCCCATTTCCAGTTTAAACAAATCAAATTTGTTTCTTTTATAAATACTTTTTTTCAACATTTTTCATCCATTAAACTTAATACATTTCTTCCACTGACATATTCAAACCACCAAATCCTTTTTGACCCCTTATAAATTCACAATCATGGTGAATTTGGGTTACTTATTTAGGTATTGGGCCAGCACATGGGCCCATTTCCAGTTTTAAACAGAAATAATTTTTTTCTTTTATATATTTTTCCTTTTTTAATATTTTTCAGTGATTAAACCTCCATTACTAATAAAAAAATACCTATCCTCTCCCCCATTTTAGATTTTACCTATTTGGAGCTCATTTGAGTCGCATATTTGGGATAATGTTCTCAGGTTTCCTCAAATTGCCCAGAATTGAGAAGATAAATTCTTTCATCCATAAATCATTCCATTCGTACTCATTTTGCCACAAATATTATTTCCCTGGTTCTTATAGACCTTAGTATACTCTATAAGAAGTTTCAAGCCATTCCATTTTCTCTATGTTTGCATATCTAATGGAAGACGAAGAGTTTTCAAGTTGAAAAGGTGATATTCCTTCTCCTTTCTCTTCCCTCTTCTTCCTCCTTTCACTATTTATTGTTTTTATAATCACCACTAGTCATGATAAAACTATGTTTCTGTTATCCTATGATTTTTTATGGGGTTCTTGTTCGTTTGGGTCTGGTCCTCATAGGTTTAGGGTTTGTAATCGCTCATATGGTGATATTGGGTGTGCATTTCCATTACACCAAGGATTTGAGGAAGGATATCCCCTGCACATGACTTTATCTTTTAAGATTCATAATTTTCTTATTTTTTTAATATTATATATATGTTTATTATTATTTTTCATCATTTTGATAATTTTCTTGGTGTGCAAAATGGTTGTTTAATTCTTTTTTTTGTGAAAGGTAGTGTTGTTTTTTCATAAAAGTGCATACCAAGTGTTTTTTTAAATGTTCCACTATCTTTTGAAACTATTTTGTGAGTTTTAGAACCTGGTTTATGGTATTTTAAATATTTTAAAGTATCTTGTATAAAATATTACAAGAAATTGGTGTTTTATTCCTTTTTAAGTGCTTAAAATAAATTATTTTATTTAAAAGGGCATGTCATGTGTTCGGTAAATTTCCCAGTTGGATTTTATGTGTTGTGTTTGATTTAAAAATTATTTTTTTTGGATTTATAAATGAATTATAGTAATGATAAATTTTATTTTCGATCCTCATATTGCTTTCCAATTTGTATTTGGTTTTACAAACAAATGGGTTTTGGTTTACAACATGTTTTGGCCCGAGTTGTCAGAAAATGGATCGTTTCACATCCTTATGAAAATGGTTGTGTTTTGAATATGTAACCTAAATGTTTTAAGGGATTTATGAATGTGTTTTGATTCTATAAATGTTTTCTATAAACCTATTTAATAAAATTTAAATGCATACCGTGGTCAAATTATACTTTTGAGAAAGGCTTAAAGGCCTGTTTGGCATTTGTTTTTTTCTAAAAATGGTTTCCATGTGTATTTCATGTTCAATATTTTGGGGAAATTTTATGGTCCATGAAAATGATTAATTAAATGGTTTGGGGATTCCAAATATGTTTTTTTATGTTATTTATGTGTTTATGGCCTTAAAATAATGTTTTTGATTGGATTTTATGTGCAAGGTCTCATTATACTCCTTGAAATTGTTTTATGAATCTTTTTAGTGGTTTATTGATTCGTGAAAGAAATGTGAAGAATGCTTGCAAGATTTTTGTGTGTTTATGGTTTGTTAATGGAATTTTTATGTAGAAATTATATTTGATAATATGTGTAACTTTATTGAGCACTTAAGGGAATCTCAGGTATCTAGGTGGGCGGACCTGTACTACTATGCTAGTGATTCCATGGGGTTTGGCCCCTGTTTCACGTAGCAAGTTTGAAGATGAAAAAAATAACTAAACTATGATGATGTTGTTGTTGGGGGACCACTATATTATGGTTATGATCCCTAATAGTGGATCATTTGCACGATAACAGATATTTATTATGGTTACTTTCACCGAGAAACGATGTACCTGGGGCTCACAACTAACTAGTATCTAGGGGTGTTCCCATGAATTGTGATCATTGGCTATTTTTTACTCACCATCGGAATAAGTTGTGTTTGGTTGGTAAATTTAGTAGTTTTTGTGGTTTATTTAATAGTTTAAATTCTTGAAATTAGACCTCTTGAAAACTAGTTTCATTTTAAAGTTTCACCTCTTTGAAAATTGTTACTAGAATTCTGGTTTATAAAACATGCAAGTTTTTGTCTGGTAATTTTTTTTTATATAATGGGACCTCATTTGGAAAACATACCTTTATATTTGTATTTAAAACTTAAAATTTAAGTTTCTTTTATTTTAAATGATGTGCATTTAGAATAGAATATCGGGCTAACCTACTGAGTTTTAATACTCGCGCCTGTAGTCTTCCTTGGTTTTTAGCCCTTGTGCAGGTTTCAGCTTGAGTTCTATAGCCTTGTGTGACATGTGATCATTGTGTTAGAGGGAGTCCAGTCAGGTCAAATGGAGTAAGTTGGTTATCGGGTTTGTTTAGTTGAGTTTTACTTTTAGTTTCTTGTACAAATAATTTTCAGTTCAATTTTTATAAAAATGTATTTTGGGCGGTCCATTTCTTTCCACTGTTTGTTTTATTGTTTATATATGGGCGAAATAATTACCTTATGTACTCTATTTATGGACTTGGTACCTTTCACCATCCCGGAAGGATCGGGAATGCCTCTCAGGACTTTTCATGGGTCGTCTTGGGTAACTGGTTGTCGGTCGAATTGGGCTAGTTCGTGAAAAATAAGATAAATAATGTATGTGATGAGTCAGGCATGAGGTAAGTGAAATTTTTATCAATTTTCACCCCATTAAGACGTATTTGGTATTATGAACCTATTTTATTTTGTTCGGTGTATGTACTACCCATTTCATATATTTAAAATTAATATCTATTTATTTATTAGTATAATTTATTCAATTAAAATTTATTATTTCATGTGGTTTCATAACTTAATTTCTTTTCATTGGGTTATATCACTTCTTCATTTTCTTTGATATTCTAAGATTATTTGTGTAATGGATTTTGATTATTTTATATTATATTTCCAATTTTTGTATGTGGTTTTACATTTCATATACATAATCAATTCACTGATTAATTCTCACTTAAATTATATAATCTTTGTAAGATATTTCATCTTAATCTTTACTCCATCGAGACATAATGGGAATTATTCACCTATTTATTTTTATGAGGTGTTTCTAATACCACTTTGATATGTTATATCATGAATATATTTATATTCATGTTTTTTTATGTTTCATTTTAATTTATTTATTTCTTGGATTTATTATTTAAAAGTTACCAATGTGATAAGGACTTATTTTACAATCTAATCATTATTCTGGATTATTTATGTTTAAGTATCTAATGGGGGAATTATTTGATATTTTTACCTTAAACAGAAAATATTTTCTTCTCCTATTGTTATTTCAATAAATTATATTTTTTCCTCTCATTATCTACTATTTAATTTCTCAAGATACCAAAAGAAATTTTTTAATGAATTATGAATTTCTTTTCTACTCAGTCGGGGATCTTTTTCTTCTATATTCATATCTTCCTTAAAATGTTTTAAGAATATTTATAAAAATATAAAAAAATTAATAAACAAAATTACCAATTTTTGACTTTTTTAAAAATTGTTTAAGTGGAATATTCATATCATTTTCCAAAAAAGTTATGTTTTGACTTTTTTTAAAAAAAGAACAGAATATTGGTTTTAAATTACTCAGCATGAATGGAATGTTTCCCCCATAATGAAAAATAATTTATTTGAATCTTCCTTTACATGTTTTCAAGATTCTTTTGAAATAATTTTTTCCCCAATATTTTGGAAATATTTTAGTTTTTATAAGTGATTTTAAAAGTGAAATTTTTATTTACCTCAAAAATGTTTTAATGATATTTTTATGGTCTTTCTATTAATAAATAAAAACAACCATTTATTTTAAGTATAATCTAATAAAGATACGTGGTAATGATACCATCATTATTATTTATCTTGATGTTTTATGATCCATTTTACTAGTTAAAATATTTACATTCACTTTCTTGATTAATTTTGTAGTAATTAACATTCTATTGAATTTTTTACTTTCCTGTGATCGTTTTGCATTAATGTTTTCTAAAATATTCATATCTATTTGTATCATGGATATGAATATTTTCTCAAACATATACCATTTCTATATATGGTTTTTTACTTTGAAAATTATTTGATTGACTAGGGAAGTATTGATGTTTCGTATTCTTTATTCAATACAGATAGTTTTTTATAACACGTATTATTGATGTATTAAATTGATCATTCATTATATGAGGAATGAATTGGACATGTAGTGATAGGTGGGGCCTAATTATAGATAGTCCATTTATGAATTCACATATCTCAATAGATAAATTAGTTGGAAAAATTAAATAGGTTGTTAGTTTATATATAACTATAGTTGAAATTTTTCTTGGCACAATGCCTTAATGATAAAGTTATCATGATGTTTGATATCATGATTTAAATTAGTATTAATTTCCTTCATTAAAAAATCATTTATTATTATCCATTAGATTACTGTGTTGATAGTATCCGCGGATGAATTTTTTTCCTCAATTTATTGATTTAATTGTATGTTTTTTCATTTATTTACCTTTATATATTTATTATGTCTTATTTATTCACGATAGATAATGTTTTATGTAACCCTTACTGTGAATATAGGATCACCTTTATTCATTTATGTAGAGACCCGTATCTTGACGTACATTGACATTACATTACTTTTGCGGAATACTTAGTACATTACAAAAACACACACACAAGGACCGTAATAGTTTAGTGTCTTTCGAAACTCGGACTATAATCTTCTAATCGTGGTGAAAGATCTTCAAAATCTCCCATAAAGATCTTCCTCTTTTTTTTTTACCTAAAACCTTTCTTTATATCCTGGGGAAAAGAAAACATAAAAGGGTGAGCTCAAATTCTCAGTAAGGGTAAACAAAATAAATATCAATCACATCATATTCATAAGAACATAGCATTTTGGAAATCATAACCTGCAAAAGAGAGCATAATTTCATAATCATGGGATAAATCATGGCAGTGAAAAAAATAATCCCAATAATCATAACTTAAAATATGAAACTTTGTGGCATACACACATAATCATAGAGAATCATTTCTTGTTAGTCAAGACTAATTGCCAAGACTATCTTAGTGGACAAAGTCCCTTTCTGAATCGAGTAACCCTCGTTTCAGTCCTGTTTCACTGAACCGGTATAACCTACCGTTCCAGCCCTGTCTATCTCATGAGATATAAAATCTTTACCCAATGCATTGGAGGGAGATATAGGTCCCACCCATCTTATAATTAATCCTTTCTTATGTGTGCCACATAATCATAAATCATACATCATCGCATAACACATGTAACAAAAATGGGATTCTTGAAATATCATGACATCATAAAACAAATCATATAAGGTAAATGACTTCATAAAAATAATTCCCTCACAACATAATCAAATCAATTTAATAATAGGGATAAAAACAGAACCCTTTATTATCTTAGATGGAAAATAATTTTGATAAAACACTTGAACTTCATTCTTGAGGAAAATATCTTTTCTACTTCAAAAACATTTTTCCTTTCATAACATGTCATACAACTTTAAAATAAAAGAAGTTGATTAAAAATAAACTTGAAAACTTGTAAAGGAAGCTTCTTGGAAATAATTTTTTAAAAATCCATTCATGCCGTATAAGTAAAAAAACATTCTTCGTACTTTTTTCGGAAAAGTCAAAAAGTACCTCGTATGAAAAAACGACAAAAGATTCCTTTCATATCTTTTGCGAAAAAACTCATCGAAGGGTAAAATTGGTTATAAACTATTGTATAAGGATGGAAATAATATTAAATATTGAGGGAACATGGATGTGGATGATAAAATACACCCCAGTAAATACTTACGAATAAACAATCTCGGATAAAAATGAGATTGTGATATTTCTCTTACCTTAGGTCCGATTTGCTTTGTACGTGTCCGAAGCTCCTGTATAATGGTTTAAATAATGTCATTGACTTATTAAAGAATCATATTCATTGTTATGATATCATATATGGTTCACTTATGACATTATATTACCCGTTCTTTTGTAAATTCCATGTTAAAGAAGCGTTTTGGGTAAAATCGTTTCTTTTATCGTAGGTGTTTTGACTTGTTGTTATTGACATTATTATTACTTATATCATTATTTACTTACTTCCAGAATATAAAATATGATTTATATATCATATATATTAAGTATATATATATATAATATATAGATAAATGAAATGAAAAACACCGTTCATGGAGACGGTAGTCCGTACGTACGCATGAACGCTGTTTTCCTTTCCCTATTGTCTTGAATGGAAGTAAGTAGATGACATACATATATATATATACATAAATCCAATAGCTTTATAATGTCATATATTTCATTATTATTTCTTATATATACTTTATAATCATTCTTAAATGGTTAACATGGAGAATGAATCTCATCGCGTCGTGGAGACGGTAGTCCGTACGTACGCACGAGCGATGATATCATTTCCATAAATATTGAATTGAATTGGAGTGGATTATAAAATATATCAGAATCAATATGATGTTTTAATAACTATGTATAGTTATTCTTTACACCATTATACCCATCCATGTAAGGTGGTGGTGGAAAATAGATTACACCACGGCGTGGAGACGGTATTCCGTACGTACGCACGCGCGGTGATTTCTTTTTCCATAGGATAGATAGATGGTGAAATAGGGTTGTTTCATACTTATAATAACATATCAGTATATGAGTGATACTGATGTTATTACTTCATAATGAAACAACCTAAGAAGAAGAAGTGGAAGAAGAAATAAAGATGAAAGAATTGGTAACGGTAATTACCTCTTCTTTGAAGCGCCTTTTGGAGACCTCCTCTTAGGGAACTAAAATTGGTCTTTGAGGAAGACCAGAACCTCTAGGATGTTGCTAGGGAAGTGGAGAAGAGATTTTGGCAGGGGTTGTCCGAGATTGAGTGCTCAAATTGGTGTGAGGAGGAGGGGGAGGAGGTGCCCTTTTATAAGGGAGGAGAGGGGCACCTTAGGAATATCTCAAAATATTATTTTATATTAAAGTCAAAATCGGTTTATAATGGTTCCAAAGGGTCTTATTTAGAAGCTAAAGTGGGGATGGGTCTAAATCCTATCAACCAATAGGATTTAGACAAGTTTAGGTTCTTATTTTAACCTTATCAATTAGATTTAACTCTAAGTTAAATAATTTAACTTTTACCGTGTCTTTTTGTTTTCTTTCACTATATGGTTAATACACTTACTATAACATGCAAAACGAACCACAAATTGTTTATTATTAATATAAATATCCTTATCTAAGTCATTTGGCCGAACCTTAGATTTTTAGGAATAAAATAACAATTAATAATATAATATTTGATTTAAAAACTATTTTTTGTCAATTTTGACACTATTTGATATATGATTTTTGTGAAAGTCATAACAGAATTATATGTTCGAACAAAGTTGATTAAATCAACACTAATATATCATAGTAACCTAGAAAATTAGTTTAATTCATAAAAAGTCTCAAATTACATTCATTTGAGTATTTATAACATCAATTATGTTAATATTTCCTTAAAAGGGTATGAACTGCATCATCGTTGTGTTATAAATAAATTAATTTATTTAAAGTCTAAAAATTATAAATAAAATATAATTATGTAGGACATCGTTTTAGCTTTCTAATGAATATTTATAGTCGAATTTATCTTATGTATAACCCCATATTAAAAATGTTTTAGTGAATAAACTTTGATTTTAACTCTTTTAACTCTTCTTTGAATTAAATAATAATAAATGTCCTAATCTAATCCAAGTGGGCCTAAATGATAATATTTTACACTTAAGGTTGTTTTTGGTCGAGATAAACTTGTCCAATAGAGTTAGTACATGTGTTAGGGTAATATTAATATCATTCTTACCCTTAATTACCCTATTTACTTTTAACCGTGGTAAATAAAAGTAAAAAGTTATTATTCACCAAAAATTATTTTCATCTCATTGAACCAAATTTTACTTACTGACATCAACCGTGTCTCTCGGATTTTTGAAATTCCATTCACAGAAGCGGTAAAATTAAGTTTTATGAAAAATTCAGTTTTTTAACTACCACTTAGTAGTTTCACTATTCATCAAAAAATGAAGGTTTTCAGAAAAATGCCAAAATTTCATCCTAAGCTATATTTCATATTCCGAATTCAAAAATGAAGTCTATTTTACCAAATTCATAACATAGAAGTTGCATTAATTAATTTTATAATTAAATCCCGCTGTTAAAACAAATAGCGTGTTTTTAAGAAA
Organism: Viscum album; assembly: GCA_963277665.1. Classification (NCBI taxonomy): domain Eukaryota; kingdom Viridiplantae; phylum Streptophyta; class Magnoliopsida; order Santalales; family Viscaceae; genus Viscum; species Viscum album. The sequence goes on along the minus strand of OY728142.1, from coordinate 1,500,463,523 downwards.
CAAAATCTATCAAAAGATTGACACTTGTTTATGTCTGGTTTAAATGTGCAATTACATCCAATGACCAACATTGTATTAAATTGTAAAAATATATTCTAAATATACTTTAAAACTACTCCAATTAATAATTTATCACTATTAATTATTTCGATTAAAAAAGTTGTTTTTTAATTATAATTTAGTAATTTTCACTTTTCCTCAGAATATGAAAGTTATCCGAAATGTACCAAAATTTCACCTTAGGCTAAATTCGATACTCCGAATCCAAAAATGAAGTTCATTTTGAAAAATAAGATTTACAGAATTTTAAAAAGTGGTTATTACTATTTATAACGGCTAGTTTTAATAACATTTTAATAGCATATCGTTGTTTAGTGAAACTCGTTATTGCGTACTACACACGCTATCGAGGAAGGTCGCGATTGCGTGTAATTCAAGGCAAGTCAAGGATTCGTGTTGTGCAAGCTCCTTTTGGTGTATCGTACAACACAAGACATTAATAAAATTAAAAAGAATATTTTTTATAAAATCTTGGGTTGTTACATTCTACCCCCCTTAAAATGAATTTCGCCCTCGAAATTCGTCGGGGTTATAAATGGTTTACTATTTGAAAGTTTCTTTAATAGAAACCCACATCGTAAAAAGGAATATCAAAACCAATCTTTAAAAACAAAAGTATGAAACGTAACGGTTACCCAAATAAACTAATCATTGGGTTTCCACATAGGTGAAAATATGGATATGGAAGAGAAATCTAACCATCATGTTCTGATGGAGAGTGGTAGAGAACATGGCTATGGAAAATCCAATAATCACAAATCCATAAATTTGTGACGATCTAGGGTACCATCCGATTCATCAGGTATAAGATCACTAGGACAACATTTTTGGTTTTCAAGATCATTTCCCTAAAGTTGAAAATTTGAATTGGAATAAATACTTTCTTTATTTTGGTACAATCTCACTATTGTTCGTGCCTAGAACAATTTCCACTTCATCTCTTAAATGAAGTTGAATTTGTTATTCGTGAAGTGTTAGCAGATCATGTGATAGAATGACGGGTCATTCCATCTGTCTCAAACAAAAGGTTAGCAAAAATTATATACATAAGTCGATCTATAGTGAGATTAATCATATATAGTTCCTAAAATGGACTTATACTTTAAAACTAGTTTCTACTAAACAGGGACTTCCTGTAGGCCAGTGGTAGGCGATAAAGGCCAGTCGCACTTCGGTTGTGGGTTCGATTCCCACAGCCTTGTCCGAAGCGATGGGCTGTCACCCGTCCTGCAGGTTGTCCTTTTTCTAAAACTATATTACTATAACATCCCATAAATAATATCGAAAAAACTTCTATCCTTAAACAATACTAACTTATGTCCAACATAATCCATTCCATTCTTTAGTCCTATCCATAATACTGCAGTCCATTCTCATAACATAGTGAAAACGATTACCAGAGATTTAATACCGTCGTTGATCCCCATATATCATAAGATATATCTTGTTGGTCACATTCCAAACATTCAAAGGCCTTAATCTTGTACTCTCTTGAATACCCATTGAACCTTAGTGAAAACTTGAATGCAGTTAAAAGTTAACACTTTCCACATACCAAAATCCTCAAAATTCTATATACTCAAACCATGAAATCACTTAGTCCTTATATCAATCATGAGCTCATGAATACTGTTAAACATTTCATTTTCTCGTTTTCCCTTCATTATGCGCATAATATCTCAATCACTTTGAATACCACATTAGACCAATACATAAATATTCCAATATTCCATGATACAACATTATTTTGGAATCCCATTACATAAAAACTTAATCATTCCACCACATCGTTGTCATATTCAACATTGCCAATAGTGATCGCATGTGACTTCCCTTTGTCCTTTGCCTTAAGCGGTTTCTCATGCCGATCATCACTAACCCTTGGATTAGGGCATTTATTGGCATAATGTCCCATCTCCTTGCACTTGAAGCATTGAAGTGTTGGTTGTGCGTTCTCTGCAGTGTTTGCTTTATTCACTTTATTAGAATCCCTTTTTCCATTACTTCGACACTCAGCTGCTCGATGAAATTCTTTTCCACACTTAAAACATTTTCTAGTCCCTTTAAGACAATCTCCACCATGCTTCTTTCCACACTTTGTGCATAAGGAAACATTCATCTTCTTTTCACCATTATTCTGAGATTTCTCCTTGAACTCCATCTTTCGTTTCTTGTCAAACCCATGAGATGGATATGTAACACCAACTTTCATTTCTACCTTGATAGCACAACGCACAATTTCTTCATAGCTACTGAAGTCTCTTATAGCTAATTCCCTTCGAAGACTTGGTTTTAAGCCACTGAAAAATCGATCAACTTTACTTTCAGGTTGGATGATAATGCCAGATGCATACCTTGAAAGTCTTGTAAAATTCGCTTCGTATATACCAACAAATTCATCATCCTTTTTCTTTAGTTCAAGAAACTCCTTCTCCATCTTCGTTCGAAGAATACGAGGGAAGTACTTACTGAAAAACAAGTTCTTGAACTCGTCCCATTCCATGGAATCAATTTCATCTCTTTGCCTCGTATTCTTGATAAGATTCCACCATTGATCAGCTTCACCTTCCAAACGATATACTGCTAAGATGACTTTATCATGTTCAGAACATTGAAGAACTGAAAATATCTTTTCAGTAGTACTAATCCATTTTTCAGCAACTAATGGATCAGTAGACCCACTGAAAGAAGGCGGACGCTGCCTCATGAAGGATTCAACAGAATGTTGCTCCTTCCTTTGCTCGTTTGGAAGTCCTGCATGATTCATAGCTTGAGAAAGTTGTGTGAGCATGGCTACAAGATTTTGCATTCCAGCTCCCATATCGTTTGGTTGCTCAGGGGGACAATCATTGAATTGTCCATTGCATTGATCAACACGGTTCCTTCGGGTTCCAGCCATCGTCTAAAATCCCAAATGAATAGTGTGAGAGGCAAAAATCATGCTAGGGAAAACAACATAATAAAGGGGTAGTACCCTCAATATCTAACATCTTAGGTTAAATTCTAAGATCGTTAGAGCAATTCTAGGACTATAACCTATACGTATACTTAACCTTAGAGACATCCCTAGACATACCTTAGAAATATCTCTAGGGATCTCACTAACGTTTTCGCATCCTAGTTTCCAAAGGTTGACTAAACCTTTCCTCTGATACCAACTGTAGAGACCCGTATCTTGACGTACATTGACATTACATTACTTTTGAGGAATACTTAGTACATTACAAAAACACACACACAAGGACCGTAATAGTTTAGTGTCTTTCGAAACTCGGACTATAATCTTCTAATCGTGGTGAAAGATCTTCAAAATCTCCCATAAAGATCTTCCTCTTTTTTTTTACCTAAAACCTTTCTTTATATCCTGGGGAAAAGAAAACATAAAAGGGTGATCTCAAATGCTCAGTAAGGGTAAACAAAATAAATATCAATCACATCATATTCATAAGAACATAGCATTTTGGAAATCATAACCTGCAAAAGAGAGCATAATTTCATAATCATGGGATAAATCATGGCAGTGAAAAAAATAATCCCAATAATCATAACTTAAAACATGAAACTTTGTGGCATACACACATAATCATAGAGAATCATTTCTTGTTAGTCAAGACTAATTGCCAAGACTATCTTAGTGGACAAAGTCCCTTTCTGAATCGAGTAACCCTCGTTTCAGTCCTGTTTCACTGAACCGGTATAACCTACCGTTCCAGCCCTGTCTATCTCATGAGATATAAAATCTTTACCCAATGCATTGGAGGGAGATATAGGTCTCACCCATCTTATAATTAATCCTTTCTTATGTGTGCCACATAATCATAAATCATATATCATCGCATAACACATGTAACAAAAATGGGATTCTTGAAATATCATGACATCATAAAACAAATCATATAAGGTAAATGACTTCATAAAAATAATTCCCTCACAAAATAATCAAATCAATTTAATAATAGGGATAAAAACAGAACCCTTTATTATCTTAGATGGAAAATAATTTTGATAAAACACTTGAACTTCATTCTTGAGGAAAATATCTTTTCTACTTCAAAAACATTTTTCCTTTCATAACATGTCATACAACTTTAAAATAAAAGAAGTTGATTAAAAATAAACTTGAAAACTTGTAAAGGAAGCTTCTTGGAAATAATTTTTTAAAAATCCATTCATGCCGTATAAGTAAAAAAACATTCTTCGTACTTTTTTCGGAAAAGTCAAAAAGTACCTCGTACGAAAAAACGACAAAAGATTCCTTTCATATCTTTTGAGAAAAAACTCATCGAAGGGTAAAATTGGTTATAAACTATTGTAGAAGGATGGAAATAATATTAAATATTGAGGGAACATGGATGTGGATGATAAAATACACCCCAGTAAATACTTACGAATAAACAATCTCGGATAAAAATGAGATTGTGATATTTCCCTTACCTTAGGTCCGATTTGCTTTGTACGTGTCCGAATCTCCTGTATAATGGTTTAAATAATGTCATTGACTTATTAAAGAATCATATTCATTGTTATGATATCATATATGGTTCACTTATGACATTATATTACCCGTTCTTTTGTAAATTCCATGTTAAAGAAGCGTTTTGGGTAAAATCGTTTCTTTTATCGTAGGTGTTTTGACTTGTTGTTATTGACATTATTATTACTTATATCATTATTTACTTACTTCAAGAATATAAAATATGATTTATATATCATATATATTCAGTATATATATATATATATATATATAATAGATAGATAAATGAAATGAAAAACACCGTTCATGGAGACGGTAGTCCGTACGTACGCATGAACGCTGTTTTCCTTTCCCTATTGTCTTGAATGGAAGTAAGTAGATGACATACATATATATATATACATAAATCCAGTAGCTTTATAATTTCATATATTTCATTATTATTTCTTATATATACTTTATAATCATTCTTAAATGGTTAACATGGAGAATGAATCTCATCGCGTCGTGGAGACGGTAGTCCGTACGTACGCACGAGCGATGATATCATTTCCATAAATATTGAATTGAATTGGAGTGGATTATACAATATATCAGAATCAATATTATGTTTTAATAACTATCTATAGTTATTCTTTACACCATTATACCCATCCATGTAAGGTGGTGGTGGAAAATAGATTACACCACGGCGTGGAGACGGTATTCCGTACGTACGCACGCGCGGGGATTTCTTTTTCCGTAGGATAGATAGATGGTGAAATAGGGTTGTTTCATACTTATAATAAAATATCAGTATATGAGTGATACTGATGTTATTACTTCATAATGAAACAACCTAAGAAGAAGAAGTGGAAGAAGAAATAAAGATGAAAGAATTGGTAACGGTAATTACCTCTTCTTTGAAGCGCCTTTTGGAGACCTCCTCTTAGGGAAATAAAATTGGTCTTTGAGGAAGACCAGAACCTCTAGGATGTTGCTAGGGAAGTGGAGAAGAGATTTTGGCAGGGGTTGGCCGAGCTTGAGTGCTCAAATTGGTGTGAGGAGGAGGGGGAGGAGGTGCCCTTTTATAAGGGAGGAGAGGGGCACCTTAGGAATATCTCAAAATATTATTTTATATTAAAGTAAAAATCGGTTTATAATGGTTCCAAAGGGTCTTATTTCGAAGATAAAGTGGGGATGGGTCTCAATCCTATCAACCAATAGGATTTAGACAAGTTTAGGTTCTTATTTTAACCTTATCAATTAGATTTAACTCTAAGTTAAATAATTTAACTTTTACCGTGTCTTTTTGTTTTCTTTCACTATATGGTTAATACACTTACTATAACATGCCAAAAAAACCCCAAATTGTTTATTATTAATATACATATCCTTATCTAAGTCATTTGGCCGAACCTTAGATTTTTAGGAATAAAATAACAATTAATAATATAATATTTGATTTAAAAACTATTTTGTGTCAATTTTGACACTATTTGATATATGATTTTTGTGAAAGCCATAACAGAATTATATGTTCAAACCAAGTTGATTACATCAACACTAATATATCATAGTAACCTAGAAAATTATTTTAATTCATAAAAAGTCTCAAATTACATTCATTTGAGTATTTATAACATCAATTATGTTAATATTTCCTTAAAAGGGTATGAACTGCATCATCGTTGTGTCATAAATAAATTAATTTATTTAAAGTCTAAAAATTATAAATAAAATATCATTATGTAGGAAATTGTTTTAGCTTTCTAATGAATATTTATAGTTGAATTTATCTTATTTATAACCCCATATTAAAAATGTTTTAGTGAATAAACTTTGATTTTAACTCTTTTAACTCTTCTTTGAATTAAATAATAATAAATGTCCTAATCTAATCCAAGTGGGCCTAAATGATAATATTTTACACTTAAGGTTGTTTTTGGTCGAGATACACTTGTCCAATAGAGTTAGTACATGTGTTAGGGTAATATTAATATCATTCTTACCCTTAATTACCCTATTTACTTTTAACCGTGGTAAATAAAAGTAAAAAGTTATTATTCACCAAAAATTATTTTCATCTCATTGAACCACATTTTACTTAATGACATCAACCGTGTCTCTCGGATTTTTGAAATTCTATTCACAGAAGCGGTAAAATTAAGTTTTATGAAAAATTCAGTTTTTTAAATACCACTTAGTAGTTTCACTATTCATCAAAAAATGAAGGTTTTCAGAAAAATGCCAAAATTTCATCCTAAGCTATATTTCATATTCCGAATTCAAAAATGAAGTCTATTTTACCAAATGCATAACATAGAAGTTGCATTAATTAATTTTATAATTAAATCCCGCTGTTAAAACAAATAGCGTGTTTTTAAGAAACAATATCTATCAAAAGATTGACACTTGTTTATGTCTGGTTTAAATGTGCAATTACATCCAATGACCAACATTGTATTAAATTGTAAAAATATATTCTAAATATACTTTAAAACTACTCCAATTAATAATTTATCACTATTAATTATTTCGATTAAAAAAGTTGTTTTTTAATTATAATTTAGTAATTTTCACTTTTCATCAGAATATGAAAGTTATCCGAAATGTACCAAAATTTCACCTTAGGCTAAATTCGATACTCCGAATCCAAAAATTAAGTTCATTTTGAAAAATAAGATTTACAGAATTTTAAAAAGTGGTTATTACTATTCATAACGGCTAGTTTTAATAACATTTTAATAGCATATCGCTGTTTAGTGAAACTCGTTATTGCGTACTACACACGCTATCGAGGAAGGTCGCGATTGCGTGTAATTCAAGGCAAGTCAAGGATGCGTGTTGTGCAAGCTCCTTTTGGTGTAGCGTACAACACAAGACATTAATAAAATTAAAAAGAATATTTTTTATAAAATCTTGGGCTGTTACAATTTACATTCTCAAGGATATGATAAATGAATCATTCAAGGATTTCAAGGATGTAGTATATTTACTTTCACTATGTTTTTTATTTTATGTTTTCAGATATAATGTAAGATTAAATTGTGTATCTATTTTACCAAGACTACTATACTATTTAGTCATTTAGGATGTGATTCCTTATATCTAGTTCCAATGTAATAATGTTAAAATAATCTCTGGGCTAATTGGTTCAAGGTCTTTACCGTCGGAATTAGAGATAGTTTTTGTAGAAATCTAGGGAACAATATTTAGGAAAAAATAAATTTGGGATCATAACCTTATGATTGTATTTGAGGATAAGTATAATTATTGGATGAAATCCTAGAATTATGATAATTTGGAGTTTATTTTATTTTCCGAGTAATATATTTGGATACTAAAAGTAGATGTGGTTTTATAATAGTTGAATCTAGTGGTAGAAACCTCAAAAATAGTTGGTCGAGTATATCTTGTACATCATTCTGTTGCAAAGTGAGTGTTCCATTACTGGACACCTGGTATGACACTCTTTGGTGGTATGATTGGGTTAATTCAGATTTTTTTATGAATCATTTTTATGAATGAGATAATAGAACCTATGGAAACTTATAATATTCCATAGTGATATTTGATAATATTAAAATGTCTTGGGTTGGTAATTTTAAGGTTGGTTATAAGATTAAAGGAACAGATTCCCCTTATGAGGTTTTATGTGATGTAAGTACCTTGGAAACATTTATTGAGTATTAATATATTATTAATTTCATGAAAAATTATTTCTATATAAATATATCACATCTTTTTAGATGAATATTCAATACATTTCACATATACACACTCAAGGACTACATAGTTTTGGTGTATTTGGAGACTAGATACACAATCCTCATATTTTATGAAATATCCTAAAAATATCCCACAAAGATCTCCATATTTAGTACTCTTCAAAGAAACAAACTATTAAAACCTTTCTCCATATCATATGGAAATTAAAAATAAGAAATGTTGATCCCAAATGCTCAATAAGGGTAAACATGAGAGATATCAACCAATAATCATATGAAAACAGAAGATAGACATAAGGGTATGATATTATTAACATTAATTATGAAGGTCATACCCAATTTATCAGGGATCATAAATATGATCCATGGTATAAAATATTATCATTTCAAAAGACATGAACCATAAGAGTGAGAAATCGTTATAAATCAATCATGAACCATAAGTTCATGCCATATAAGTGTGTCACAATCATAAATATAGAAACCATTTCATATATCAAGTTTAACTACTAAGACCATAAAATTGTAAAGGATCGTGAATCAACACCTATTTCCCAAATAATAATTGGTTAGGCATCATCTCCTATTTCCAATTTCATAACGTATCAGACATCATCATCTTTTTTCTCATAGTGGATCATGAACATCAACTTTTTTCCCATAATGGATCTAGCATATAGACTTGTTTCCATTTATTATGTCATGATATATAAAACATTACTCTATAAATTATAGGTACATATATGTCCCACCCTTCAAATAATTCATACATTTTTATTCTACAAGATCATAAAAAATTCATCATATCAAAACCTGTGAAAAAGAAATGGGGTTCAAAAATATTTTATAATAGAATAACCTGAGTAAATTAAATAGGTTTTAGAAATATTTCATCATATCATCATATCATATCCTATGGAAAAAGAACAGGTTTCATAAACATATTTAGATCATAATCATAATCAAAAACTAATCATATGAAATATTAAGTATGTTATCATTAAATTGTTTTTTCAGTAAACTATATGCAACACCAAATATTTTCTTATTGATGAATAGAAATTCCCTTAAATAAGATTAAAACATTCTTGAGGAAAATATACTTCTCATTAGAAATCACTTATTTAAAATCTAAAAATTACCAAATATTATGAAAAACAATTCTTTGAAAATAACATTGAAAACCTATAAATTAATCTTCAAATTATTGAGTTCTAATTATGGAAGAAAATTCTATTAATTCTATACACATTGAAATAAGGATTCCTTTCACATTTTCATTAAAAATTTAAAAGTGCATTGTTTAGAAAATGAAAAAAAAATTGAAACATTTTGTAAAAAAACAGAAAAGGGTAAAAATTAATTTTAAAAAATAATTGTAGAATAATAAAAACATTCTTTAAAACATTTCTAGAAATGAGGACATGGAATAAAAATCAACCGAAGATAGAAATAATGTCGATATTTATATAAAAAGTTCATTTATTATGTTTAGTTCTTAAGTAAATTAAAATGAAATGAAAAAAATTATTCCCCCAAAATAACCATAGGTGATGAAAATTCATGAGTTTCTTTAGAGTTATATTATATGATTTCATCATCAGATGCATAATCATAAACAATTCTGATAAACAATGGGATTGTAATATAAAAACCATTACCACATTAGAAATGTTTTAATTCATAATCCCTATAAATGAAATAAATAGAGTTGGAAATGTGAATAAGCATTTTATACATAATAATAATCATAAAATATATTCATGGGTAGTATATACACTACTAAAAAAACAAGTGGTGAATATTGCTTTTGTCTCATAAAAATAAAAGTGAGATAAAGATCTCTTACATTAAGTCTTAACATCCATCATAAAAATTATAACCTCCGGTATAGTAAATTTATGATTATTATAATTATACTGAAGAACAATAATCATATATATATAATACAATTTATTATTTACTTACAACCTTTTATTACCTATTTATTAATAATTTCCTTGTTAAAATCATGATTCGAGAAATAACTAATTCATTTTCCGTGTATGTTTTGGTTAGGTATTTACAATCATTTTACTTTGATCAGGGTTCCATTATATCCATAATGTTAACTGTGATATAAATATTATATATATTCATTATATATGTATTTATAGTCATCCATAAATGTTAGAGATTTAAATTGAATTACACTATTCATGGAGATGATAGGTCCTACGTACACATGAAAAATGATTCCATTTTCATGACGAATTGAATGAGAGGAAGGTAAATAATATTTCAAATTTATAGATTCACTATATTTTTATATATATTATATATATTAATTAAATTTATCCTTATTTATATCCATGTAAATCATAAGTGAAAAATGAATTACTTCGTTTTGTGAGGCGGTAGTATGTCGTACACATGAGTGATGTTATCGTATTCCCATGGAATGGAAAGTAAGAAGATATATGTGATATTATAATTTAAAAAGTACTATTATATCCTAAATATCATATACATATGTTAAATTCATAGTTATATCAATCTGTGAGAGGTGATGGTGGAAAACGAATTTCATCGGTTCGTGAGGAGGTATTCCACCGTGCACACTATCAGTGGTTCTATTTACCATTTGATGGAAGAGGTGGTGAATATAAATTATTCCATTAAGATAATAAAATATTTGTATATTGTAGATATTTTTGTTATTATATCATCAAAATTTATTAATATTTTATGTAGGTGAAATAATAAATAAAAAAGAAATACTTGGTTGAGAATGGTTCCTCTTCTTTAGACAACCTCCTTAGGTTTACATTAAAAGCCTTCATAGTTGGATTCCTGATCAAACCAAGGAATATAGAATGTGAGTAATTAAGTAAGTAAAATATTTGGTTAGGTATTGGTTAAACCAAGAGGTTTCATAAGTTTGAATAGGAGAGGAGAGGGGGTGCCCTTTTATAAGTAGGGGAGATGACACACTTGAAATTTTTTAAAACAAAAAGTTGTGCCCAAAATTTAAACATGACAAATGTAACACCCCAATATTTTAAGCTATTTATATTTTAAAATTTAATCTTTTTGATATCTTACATTGATCACAACACTAATCTTAAATAATCAATTATATACAATTAAATATCATTATTTTAACACGATTGTTATAACCTATCCATTAAATTGGTGGGAATGAATAGTATTAAACAAATTATAAAATTTATATATATTTTATGTTCAATATAGTTTTTAACATTCATATTTTGTGATTTCTAGACATGATATAAAAATAAATCTGATTTTATTCATAAAAAGATATATTTTTTTAAAGGTAGTTTTTCCACCTTTTGATGATACACTTGTTCTAAAAAAAATTGAAAGTTTTATAAATTATATAGCAGATAATAAAATTAATTTTTAAAATATAAATATCATAATTTACTTTTTTTGATTTTTTGTTATTTTTTTGATAAGTTTCATGTTTTGATGAATAATGAAAAATACTAAATTTTAATTGAAAACTTCTTTTTCATCTAAATAATTTAACATATTAAATTACATTTTTGATTTTTTTAAAGAATAATTACATTAATTTTGTATCATTTAATATAATTTTGGTCATTTTCATCAATTTCACATTGACGTTGTCTATAAAAATATTTTAATCTTTTGAACATTTTCACTTTAATAACTTGTTTTCTCACCCCATCAAGAGGCTTAATTTTAAATTAATTTTAGTGAATTTTGTGTTTTTAATTTTGAAAAATAGATACTATATTTGTAATTATAAGTTAAAAATTTATTAAATAGTCCCATTTAATTTTTAGACAATATGAATAGTAACTTTAGTGTTTTTTTAATTACCACAATTATGGGTGAATCGGGTAATTAAGGCTAAAAATATTATTATAAGTATTATAAAATTACCCTAACACTTATACTAATTTTTTTCGATGATTTTATTGACCAAAATCATCCTTGGGCTGATTTTACAGACTCTTGGAACTACTTGGATGACTTTAATCCTTTTATAGTATTTTATTTTAAGGAAAGTCAAATATTTCATAATCATGTTTTTAATAAGTGTTACATTTTTATATATGGTTATTAAAAAGGTATAATAGACAATAAATAGTCATTTTAAAGCTAAAATTTTTATTTTCATCATGATAATTTATTTTAAATTTTTAGGGAAGAAATAATTAAATTAAAGGCTTGTGTAATGAGGATGCAGTAATTATTTAATTAATGTACATATCAAATCAATGTTATTAATAATATTAAAAAAATTGATATAATTAATGAAATAAAAACAATTTAAGGATGACCTTGACATATTAGAGATCCATTAAAGTTTTTTCTTCGAAGTTATCATCTGTATTGATATTTTTTAAAATTCAAACTAATGAATAGTGTCAAAATTGACATTAATGATATTTAGAAAATTTATTTTATTAAATGATATAAAAATCATAAAATTATTAAATTAGGACAAAATATTGGGATAAATTTTACAATTTCATCAATTTAACATTTATGGTTCTTTTTTTATTTTATATTAACTATATTAACCCTTAAAGAGTAAAAACCCATGTGGTCACGGTAAAAGTTAAAGGGATTAAAAAAGGGTTAATGAAAAATGATATGGGTAATAATGTGACCTAAATATGTATACAAATTATTGGATGAATATTATTTTACTATTATCACCTTAATATCTAATTGGAGTTGTTTAATGGACACTTTTCCATGGAAAAAAACTTATATATTATTTAAATCAAAAATAGTTACAAAATGTCACTCTCTTTTTATAAAATATCTTTTATGTGTTTACATAGGAACTGAATAAATATATGAACAAATATAAATATATTTATTTATCTTAATGAAATTAGTTTCATTATAGAATTTTATTTTGAATTTTTTGGAAATTATATAGTTACCTTAAATGCTTCTTCAATGTGAAAACAAAGTTTATTTGATTAACAAGAAAATAAAAAAAAATTGATTTGAAAAAATAATAATTCTATTATATTTTGGATGATTTTATGATTATAATGAATTTTATAGATCTATAATATATTTTAGTGATTTTTTAAATCATTATATTCAAATTCCCACTGTGTATTGATGTATTTAAAGTCAAATTAAATGAGTAGTATCACATTTGACAATAATGATATTTTATTGAATTAATGTATTATTAAATTATTTAAAATCCCAAAAATGTTAAATAATCGAAAATACGATAATATATGTTATAAAATGTATTCTCATATTCATTTATAGTCCATTTTTAAATCTTTTTCTATAGAATATCCTTATTATATTTTAATATTTTGAGTATTTCCAAAATTACCCCTCACCTCAATTACAAAAGGGAACCTTCTCCCTTGCTTCCTCACACCAATTTGAGACATATGTCATGAAAAAACCCTACCAATTTACTTTATCAACATCCCTAGTTAAGTAATATAGGTTTTGGTTCTTCCAAAAATCCAACCCTAGGTCCCTTAATAGTATTAATAAAGGAAGTCCTCTAAAGAAGTGGTAATCATATTTATCGACTCTTTCAAGTTTGTTTCTCTTCTACTTCCTATTCATGTGTTTTCTTTTATAAAGTAGTAAATCTCATATCATATATATACTTAGATGATATTATTATTATTATAAAACTATATTCTACCTTATATACATCGTATGAAAAATGAAAGCATCACGTGTACATACATATGGCTAACCATCTCCACATCGTGGTGTAATCTATTTTTCAATATCACTTTACTTAGATAGGTATAATTATAAAAATAATGGATATGTATGATAATTATGAAATCATATTTATTCTATAAAAATAATTATAACATCCTCTCTTTTACTCTTTTACCATTAAGGAAATGATATCATCGCTTGTGTGTGCGTACGGCCTACCGTCTTTACGATGCGATGCGATTCATTTTACATTTTAATCATTCAAAAATTATTATAAAAGTGTATATAATAAATATATATTATATTTAAATCATTTTTTACATTTTTTAGATAATTAAATGATGATCGACGTAAGAGGAACCAAAAATAAAAAGTCAAAACATACTAGAAAACAAGGAAATTAACACCCGAATCAATGAAAATAATGTATGAATATTAACAAATGTGTAATAAGATGATATTAAAGGATCATATATGATATCATAAATATGTATATGGTACTGTTATAAATTTATAACATTCTTTAGACCATTATATAGGAGGTTAAAGCAGATTCAACTAAATTAAATCACACAGTAAGGGCTTTTCTCATCTCACTTTTATTTCGGTGAGATATGAAATATTCACCACTTATTTATTTTGTGTGTTGTACAACCCCTTTTATATATCATATCATGAATCTCATTATATTTATGTTATTAAATGTTTAATTTAAAAATTATTTACTTTTATGGAGCTTGTTATTCAAATGTTTCAAAGTGGTATGGGTCACTTTGATTTAAAAATATCTTTTTAAATCAATTATTAAATATATGAGGAATACTTTGGAAATATAAGACACTTGTTGGGGACTGGTTAATGAAAGATCCTTGATGCATTGGTAGTCTCTTGAGATGAAGTCAAATGAAAAAAACCCTTCACATTTGTTTCTAAGTAGAATCAAATGGTTTTATACCCACAGATTTAAACTGGAAAGAGGATTGATCTTGACAGTAACAATCTATAGTATATATCTTGATAGTTAGTCTGTCTAAAATTATGAATTTAATTCATTTAAATTATTATTATCCATGATATTTTCACTATAAAATAATCTATGGATGCATTTAATTCTTATTTTATTGATTAAATGGAATGTGTGTTCAGTTATCTACCATTCCATGTTGATTATGCTCATTAATTAAAGTTATATTCTACTGTACATAATCTTTACTGAGAATTTGAGGTCACCCCTTTATTATTTTTATTTTTCCAAAAGTTTCTAAGAAGTTTATTTTGACTGATATGTAGGGTTACACAAAGGGGGAATAATGGCTGACTCAACAAGATTATCTTTTTATTTTATGTATAAAATGTAATTTTAATTTCAAATATATATAATTTTACCAAGACTACTATACTATTTAGTTATTCGGGATTTTATTCTTTGTGATCATGTTAATGTAACAAAGTAATGCACTGGCTCTAGGATACATAGGTTAGGGAGTTACACCAAAAGGATACAAAATGGGTCATTATAGAACCTTAGATGAAAAAAGGTAAAAAAAAATCTATAAATTAGAAATTCAATAAGTTTTTATTAAATTTTAACCATTATAATTTAGTTTAACCCATAGATTACCCATTTTAACCTTAACAGTAGTGATTAATTTTTACTATTTTTACTATTCATTTTAACCAAAAATTAATTTGAACTTATTATATAATATTAGTTATTATAATTCTAAAAATGTATTCCATTTTTATAAATTGAATTCATATAAATATAAATTTTAATTTAAAATCAAACTCACACATAAGATAAAAAAGAGGTTTCCCAATGAGAAAATATTTATAAGTATAGAAGGTTTTAATATCAAGATTCCACATAAATTTGATTCTAAATACCTAAATTTGTTTAATAATAAAATAATTAAACTATATTTACTTTTAAATTCTCTTTAAAAAAATGTGGAAATTTCTAAATTATTTAAATAAAAAGAAATGTTTTAATATAAATCTGTATTTTTTCTATTCACTAGAAAATTAATCTTTCCAGAAAATTATCAACAAAATCACCATAAGATAATTTTGACACGTTTTTTCCAAATTCAGTTTTCATTTTTTAAATTAAATTTTATAAAATTTTCAAACATTAATTTTTCTATTTTTTCATAAAAATCAATACAAGTCATTTATTGAGAAAAACTAGTTTAAAAGCATATAAAGACGTCACTAAAAACTAAGTACTTATCTATAAATATGTTTTATTTTTCTATATCAATATATGCGTCATTTTAAAAATATGGTTATTCCTATTCATACTAATAATATTAATTGTTTGATTATAATGATCATTTTTAAATGATAATATTAAGTGTATACCATGGTTTTTTAAAACTCGGGGTTTTTTATAACACCAGTTATCAAAGAAATTAAATGTATTTGAAATGAAATCATAAAATCTTTGGGTGTTACATTCTACCCCCCATAAAATTAATTTCTCACTAAAAATTAAATCACTCTAATATAAAAAAATTGAGGATACTACTACCTGATAATATCCTTATCTTACCATGTAGCTTCCTCAAATTTATGTTTTCACCATAATACCTTGACCATTTTTCTGGAATTTTTTTGTAGAGATTTCTATCTATTGTCCAAAATCTCCATTGACTGTTTCTTATAAGAGATATCATGATCTGTTGGTATAACTTATGATTTCCTTACATGTCAAGGATCTGGTATGTACTTTCTTGTGATAGATACATGGAACACATTGTGGAATTGTTAGAGGTTTGGTAGAAGCATCAAGTGATAAGTAATTTTTCCCACTCAATCTAGAATCTTGAAAGGGCCAATATAAATAGGGATCAAATTTCCTTTCTTCCTAAATATATTAACCTTTTTCAATAAAGAAATTCATATAAAAAACATCTCACCAACTTCAAACCACAGATTACATCGATAATTGTCATCATAACTTTTCTATGGACTGTGAGATTCCTTTATGTTATGTTGAATGGATCTGGTTTTATCTAATATTTATCCATCCATCTCAAGCCCTAATAGCATTATTTCTCTAACTTCATACCAATACAGTGGGTTTCAACCCTTATTTCTATAGAGGGCATCATATGGAACCATTTTAATTTTTGAGTGAAAGATATTATTGTAATAAAGCTAAACTATAAGAATGTGTTGATCCCAAACACCTTTTAAATCTATAGAACACGATCTTAGAATATCTTTTAGGGTTTTAATTATTCTCTTAGACTGACCATATGTCTAAGTATGATACGCATTGTTGAAACTCATATATATATAAAGATCTTGGTGAATACATTATCAAAAATATGAGGTAAACCTCAAATACAGATCTAATATAATGTAATGTGGTACTCCATGAAACCTTTCCACTTTATTTATGCATATCCAATAAATATGATCCAAAGAGGAATCGTCTATGATAGATAAGAAGTTTGTTAACTTTTTAAGGTAATTGACTATAACCCATATAACATTATTCCTTTTAGATGTTTTAGGGAGTCCATTGATAAAATCCATGGTGATTTTTTCCCATTTCCATTCTTCTATGATTAATGGTTATAACATCCCCATAGACTTTTTTCTCTTAACCTTAAATTTATGATATACAAAGAAATGAGATAAAAACTCTTCAATATCTCTCTTCATGACATACCCCAAGAAATACTCTTTCGGATATCTATATATCTTCAAACTTCCTAGATGAGTAGAGAAAGAAACACTTTGAGCTACCCATAAAATTTCCTTAAAATCGGGTATAGATGGTACACATACACAGTTCATGAACCTAATTACTCCCTTATAATCAAGGTTAAGCTCAAGAAAATCTCTCAACTTATTTTCTATCTCTACATCATCATTTTTCATCTCTTTAATCTTCACTTTTATAGATGTATGAACTCTCATTTGAGAAAGATATGATTTATCCCCTTCCTTCCAAATTTCTAGATCCATCCATTGAAAATCTAGAAATATTGGATCTTATGTGATCCTCAACATGCATAAGATGAAATAATCTTTTCAACTCAAAGTATTGACCACCTTTTTCTCTTTCCTAGAGTGGTAATATATTGATCACTCATAATCTTTAATTAGCTAAAATAATCTTCTCTGTGACATATTCAACTCTTTTTATGTGAATATATTCTATAAACAACTTTTATTAGTATATATATCACACTTCTCTCTATAAATATAATGACTTCATATCATTAAATAAAAATTTTCCATAGATAAATTCAGTTCATGAGTTGGGTAATTTTTCTCATGAACCATAAATTTTCATGAGTCATATGCTATCAACATATCATTTTTTAAGATAACACATCACAATCATGTCTTTGATTAATCACTATATCTTGAAAACCCTTCTCCACTGTAGGTTAATTTAGGTCCAGGTGTACTAACTAACCTTCTCTTCAATTCTTTGAAATCTTCCTCACATCTATCTATCCATATGAACATATATCCCTTTTGAGTTTACTTGGTAATTTTGTTAAATAGTCATAAGAAATTATCCACAAATCATTGATAATATCCATCCAAACCATGAAAAATTTGGATCTAACATTCCATGGTTGGTATAGGAAAATGTTCAATATACTTTTTCTCCTAATAATCTACTAACATACCCTCAATTGAGATTATATAATCTAAAAATTAAACATTTTCTAAAAAAATTACACTTTTTAAATTTTTCATATAGGTTATTCTTCCTTAGGCTATTCAGTGCAATTCTAATGTGATCTCTATTATTTTCATTAATCTTTAAATAAATAATAATATCATCTATAATGACGGTCAAAAACTGATCAAGGTAAGCTATAAAGACTCTCTTCATTAAATCAATGAATATAGAGAGGGTATTAGAAAGACAAAATTGCATCCCTATATATGTCGTGACTGTACCTTATGTAGTATATTGTCTTGGGTATATCCTTCTTCTTAAACCTCAATTATGATATCTAGAACAAAGAACAATATTGTAAAAGTATTAAGATCCACATAGTTGGTAAAAAAATCATCAATATGAGGTAGATGATACTATTTCTTGATTATGATCTTGTTCAGTTCTCGATAATCAATGTTGATTCACATTGATCCTTATTTCTTTTTAATAAAAAGTACAAGTGAAACCCAAGATTACACACTAGTTCAAATGAATCTCTTATCAATATTTATCTAGAATTTCTTATTTAATTCTTAAAAATAAATTACGTCCATTCTATATAGAGTATTTATAATAGGTGTAAAACTGGGCATGAGTTCTATTAAGAACACAACATCACAATTCAATGGAAGACTACGAAACTATTCTAGAAAGGTATCAACAAAATCCCACACAATAAGAATATCATCAATGTTTTGTTTCTCCCCAAATATCTGGGATAAAAACCCTAATTGAATTGGAATTGAGACCCATATAATAGATTTTATTTCCATTATATGTTCATATTTATTGTGACACCGATATAATATCATTGTTTTGTTTTGAATATAAAACATGACTTCTCTTTCCTGGAAATTGATTTGGGATTTATATAGAGAGAGACAATACATGCCTAAGATAACATAAAATTCAAACAGATGGGTAATATCAAGGTTTTTAGGAAGCAAATTCCCATAAAATTTAGCCATATAAGAGTCATAGGCTTAAGATCCAATCATCATTACATTAGGTGTTTTCACTTATAATTCAACATCTAATCATTGGGGATAGGAATTTACATTCATAGATAATTTTCCGGATATAAAGGAATTTATATTACTATGATTAATAAGATAATTCAATATTTTATCATACCTTTCCACACCCCAAATTTTTTTTTCTATCTTCAATCCCTTTCTAAAACAAAAAATTGTTAGCATAACCATAAAGCATAATTAATCAGGGTGATTAACTATTAAAAATCATTCATATCATGTTTAAATCAAGAAACCTTATTTTTAATATATGATACCTTACGTTCAGACTAGGTACTTCATGGTCATTATTCAAATCCCTCATGATATTTCATTAAGTGTTTATGAATTTCCAAAACATATCCCTTGGGGGTTTCAAATCAGGTGTGCAATAAGTCATGTTGTCTTGCACTAGGTGACTATTGAGTTGAATCTCAATGAACTATTTTCAAATTTGTTACCCCTATGTATAATTTTTCTAGATACACATCTACTTATAGTATCCAGATATTGATGTAATTTCGTGAAAAACACCTTCTTTATCCTTCACCAAAATTCCAAGACATTTTCCTATACTTTTACTTGTCCTTAGACTTACCCTTAGACATATATTTAGGAATATTGAAAAAAATTTCTCATCCTACTTTCCAAAAGTTAAAAAAACGTTTTCTTTTATACCAACTATAATGAACCAGGATTTTTATACATAGATTCCACATCTTTTTAGATGATTGTTCAATAAATTTCAAAAATACATGCCTAATAACCATATATGTTTAGTGTCTTTGGATACTAGATACACAATCCTCTTATTTTATGAAATATATTCAGGTTATCCAACAAATATCTCCCATTTTACTGCTTTTCAAATACATACCATACTTAAACCTTCCTTCATGACCTAGGGAAATGAAACATTATAAAGGGTGTTCTCAAATGATTAGTAAGGTTTATCATATGAGATATCTACCAATGATCATGCGAAAGAAAAAGATAAGCATAATGTTTTGAGATTATGAATATAACATACAAATTCTATAACCAATTTATCAGGTATCATAAATATAATCCATAGTGTAAACCATTACCATTTCAAAATAAATGAACCATAAGAGTGATAAATCATTGTAATTCAATAATAAACCATAATTCCATTTCATATAAGTGTGGAACCATCATAAATATAGGAAACATTTTATATGTCAAGGTTAACTATAGAGACCATAAAATCATAAAATATTATGCATCAATTCCTATTTCTTATTTTATAAACGATCAGGCATCATCACCTATTTCCAGTTTCCTAAAGGATTGGGCATCATCACCTATTTCCCATAGTGGATCAAGCTGAACGTCATGTTTCCCATAATAGATCAAGAACATCATCTTGTTTCCAATCATTATCTCATGATATATAAAACATTACTCAATGCATTGGAGGGAGATATAGGCCCCACCCATCATATAATCTAACCATTTTTATTTCATAAGATTAAAAAACATTAATCATATCCTAACCCATAGAAACTAAATAGGTTTCATAAACATTTCATCATGGAATAACTTGAGAAAACAAAATGGGTTTCATAAACATTTAATCAATTCAAAATATCATAACCCATGAAAAAGGAATGAGTTTCATAAAAATATTTTTCATCATAAAAATATATATCAACTATTGTAACACCCCTCCCCTACCTCATTGGCTTGATGAGGCGGTGAGGGTTACTTGGCCTTAAGAGACATTCCCAAGGCGCCAAAGGCTCGCAATAAATTCTGAGGGCTCCGAGAACAAATTGGGGAAAGATTTTCCCTTAAGACAAAACCAAACAAACAATCCACTAAAAATCACTATATGATGCATGTCAATAAAAAATTCAAGCATGTATTCTCAAAGGACAGCCAAGTTGTTCGACAATACATCCCAACCAATACAACTAGATATGTCCACCCAACATTAGAGTACTATGCAGAAGACTAAACAACCAAATATCCCAAGCCATGACTCCACCACAACTCCACACCAAGCTCCCAACACCAAGCTCCACCAAGAAATCACAATGCTCCACTAAAGGAGGGTGATTCCTTACCTTTTCCCACATCACGATACACAACATATGCAAAGACACCAACATGCCAAAGCAGGGGGTGAGTACTAAAACTCAGTTGGATTTCCCCAAATGACTTCCCTACACACGCCACTAGGATAAAACCATTATAACATTTATATAAAACAATTTATATAAAATAATCACAAGTGAAACCATTTCCATAATCCAAACATGCCCTTACCAAGCCATCACACCCAAACCAAGAAACTAAGGGAAAGCCAAAGAAAACATGCCAAAAACCATTTCATCATTTACCCATTAGAACAAAAAATTCCATCTTGCACAGAATAGAAAAACAATAAACCATAATGGTGTGACTTCCGCCCAACCCGTTCACCCATTCACACCAAAACAACCAAAATGGTGGGACATCCGCCCAACCCGTTCACCCATTCACAACTAGTGGTACTTCCTAACCACTACCCACATGGTGGTTCTTCCGACCACTATCCATCACCCTTTTATAGTGAGACTTCCCAACCACTTCCACACAACATTTCAATCAAGCCAAACTAAGCATAAACCCACCAAGGTCACAACATCATGCAATCATCCAATTCCATTGCATATCAATCCACTTCAATAAATCACCCATTTATTGAAAATCATTTTCCATGCCAAACCACATTTCAATAAAACAAACTATTTATTGAAAACCCTTTTTTCATCAATCATTTTCAGAAATAAACCATATCATCCGATTTTAAAATCTCTATTTTAAAATACACAACAAAATCTTTTCACCACAAAACCCCCTTTTCCCCAAAAATCCCCAAAACATCACCCAAGGGATTTCCAACCAATTTCGCACAACAAATCACAATTCATTTTTCAGCACAACAAATCACAATTCATTTTTCAGCACAACAAATTAATTGTAAACAAAGAACCACTAGTTCTAACTAAGTGGAGTTGAGAGAGAATCCACCTACCTTTAGGGTTCCCGAGGAATCGACCCACAAGCAACCACGCCCCAAATCCGGCAAACGCACCACAAAAACCTCTCTAGATCCCTTTCACTAGCATCCATAAGCCTTAAAATCATCATCCAATGAAACCACAACCCTAGATCTACACACAACAATTGTAGATCTATAAAAACAAGAAAGAGAGAAGAAAGGATCTAGAGAAAACCAAAAGGAACCCTGAGACAAGACTTACCTAGGAGAAATCACCTTCAATCCACCTTGAAAACCCTTCGATTTGCTTCCAAAATGTGTGAGAGATCACCCTCAACCCCTGAGAGCCCAAAATCCCGAGTGAGGCTTGAGTGGGAGGAAGATTGGAGTGAAATGAGGAAAGACCAAGTGAACCCAAGTTTTAAAACCCTATTTTTAAGTGGCCGCATTGTTAGCCCGCACGGTTTGACAAATCGTGTGTTAACCGTGTGCATGCTACTGCCTCAGGAGCAAGGGTCTGCACTATTGCCTCACATGGTTTGTCAAACTGTGCGCAGGTCATGCGAAGCCTACTGTCTCCCCTGCACAGTTTCCTAGAGAACCTGCACGGTTTCCCTTAGTCGTTCTCAAACCGTTCTCCCCTAGAAAATCCTCCAAACTTATCCAAAACCATTCCAAACTCTTCCAACCTATTCCTAACTCATCCCATGAACTTTAAATGCATAAAAAGTCATAAACAAAGGCTACATACCTCAAATCAGGGGTGCTATATTCTCCCCGCCATTGGACTTTATGTCCTTGGAATGTAGTGAACCTGCCCTTTGTCGAAAGAGATCGGGCCAATACTCAACCATTTCTTTCTCCCTCTCCTAAGTCTCCTCTTGAATCTGACCATTTTCCCACAAAAACAAACTAAATCGATGATTTTACCATGAAATACTTTCTCTTGCCTATTCACAACCCGAACTAGTATGTGCACTAACGAAGCATCTGGTACTAGCTCAACATGATCCCAACGAATCACATGGTCACGATCCGGATGATACATTCTCAACCGCGACACATGAAACACATTGTGCACTACACTGAACCTAGGTGGAAAATCCAAATGATAATCCACCTCACCAACCCGCTCAAGAACCTCAAAAGGCCAAATATACCTCAGAGATAACTTTACCTACTTCCCAAACTGACGATGTCCCAACCTAGGAGAGATCCTCAAGAAAACATGATCACTCACCTCGAACGAAAACGGTCATCTACGATGATCCGCATATGATTTCTGACGACTCTAAGCTGTCTCTATCCTCTTTCTTATCAGCTTGATCTTCTTCATAGTCTCCTGGACAAGGCTCGGTCCAACCATCGAGGACTCACCTGTTTCCACCCCAACATAGTGGAGAACGACACGACCTTCCATACAATGCTTCAAACAGAGCCATATGTATGGATTCCTGATAACTATTATTGTATGAAAACTCAAACAACGACATGTGCTTCTCCCACAAGCCACCAAAATCCATTACATAAGCCCGCAACATATCCTCTAGAGTTTGTATCGTCTTCTCAGATTGACCATCCGTCTGAGGGTGATACACTGTACTCATGGTCAACTTAGTTCCAAGGGATCACTATAAGGACTTCCAAAAATGAGATGTAAACCTCAGATCTCTATCAGATACGATCAAAACTGGAACACCATGCCTCTTTACCACCTCCTAGATATAGATTTTCAACAGCTCCTCCACCGTATGAGATTCACGAATCGGGATGAAATGGGCCCACTTCGTTAGCTGATCCACTATCACCCAAATGGCATTGTGCTTTATGACCATTCTTGGGAGACCGGTGAAAAAATCCATCGCTATCTTCTCTCACTTCCAAACAGAGATTGGTAATGACTGCAACATTCTTATCGGCCTCTGATGTTCTGCCTTGACCTGATGACAAGTTAAGCATCTCGAAACAATCTCATCCACTCGTCCTTTAATACTAGCCCACCAAAACTACACTTTCAATGCTTTATACATTTCATGAATTCCAGGATGAACAGCCCACCTGGAATGATCATACGCCCTGAGAAGATCTTCCTGACAAGAAACTGGTAAAACCATCCGATTCTGAAAACACAAAATTGAATCTCCATTCAGTTGCCAACCCTCAATGGTATCCCCACCATTGAGTCTCGACCCCATGGTCACACACTCATAATCGGATATATTTGCCTCTCTAACCATGCTAACCAAGTTAGGAATCAACAAAACGAGAAAGAAGATCGCTCTATTGCCCTAGTCTTCACATTTCAATCGCATATCAGTTATAACTGATAGAAACTGCCACTGGTCTGATGCATGTTTCACCATATGATCATATTATTTTCTACTTAATGAATCCGCAACCAAATTTCCCTTACTTGGTGTGTAAATTAAGTCAAAATAAAACATCTGAAGATATTCCATCTATCTCCTTTGCCTCGAGTTCAAATCCCTTTGTGAGAAAATATGCTTCAACCTCTTATGATATGTATATACCGTGAATTTCTCACCAAAGAGATAATGACGCCACACTTTTAAAGCATGTACCACTGCTGCCAATTCCAAATCATGAGTTGGGTATTTTTTTCTCCTGAACCCTCAACTGTCGTGATCCATACGCAACCACATGATTCCCTTGCATGAGAACGCGCCCCAACCCTGATCCTGATGCATCATAATACACCACATACCTTTTCCCTGGTTTTGGAAAAACCATGATTTGTGCTGATGTAAGGGGACTCTTTAGCTCTTCGAAACACTGCTGACACTATTCATTCCACTGGAATGGAACATTATTTATTGTCAAAGCTATCATCGGTGAAGCCAAACGTGAAAAATCACAAACAAAACCCCGATAATACCCAGCTAGACCAAGAAAACTATATATCTCAAACACATTCTTTGGCGGTTTCCATGAGATAATAGCCTCAATATTTTTGGGATCCATGGAAACACCCCTTTCAGAAATCACAATGGTAAGAAAATGAACGCCATGTATCCAAAAGTCACACTTTGAAAATTTGGCATACAACCGTTGATCCCTCAAGATCTCCAGCACTGTCTCTAAGTGCTGCTCATGCTCCACCCTTATCTTTGAATACACCAGAATATCGTCTACAAAAGCCACAACAAATGAATCCAGATAACTCTAAAATATCTGTTTCATCAATGCCATAAACACTGTTGGCACATTCGTTAGACCAAAGTGCATAACCACATATTCATAATGGTCATATCTACTTCTGAAAGTTGTTTTAGGAATATCTTCCTTCCTCACCCATAATTGACGATATCCCGACCTCAGGTCGATCATGGAGAACCACTGGGCTCCCCTCAACTGGTCGAACAAATCATCAATTTGTGGAAGTGGATATCTGTTCTTTATCATAACTTGGTAAAGTCTATGATAATCAACCCAGAGCCTCAAAGTTCCATCCGCCTTTTTCACAAACAACACTGGTGCTACCCATGGGGATGTGCTAGGCCGGATAAACCCTTTTTTTCTAAATATTCCAATTGGACTTTAAATTCCCACAATTCAATAGGTTCCATCCGGTAATGCGGAAGTGAGATAACACTGGTCCCCTAAAGGAGATCAATCGTAAACTCTACTTCTCTTATGGGAGGTAACCTAGAGAATTCTTCAGGAAAAACATCCATGAACCAATCCACAACTGTTGGAAGAACACTCTGTTCAACACCGTCTACCGATTCCAACAACAACACCACCAAATGATACGATAACGTGACCACTGATGGTGACAACAAACCCTTTTCACCCTGCCTTTTATGCCTCTCCCCTCTAAAGAGATGTCTAACACCATCGTGTGTCGTAAAATCCACTGTTCACACATCATAATCAATGTGGGACTTAAACTCCACCATCCAATCCATTCCTAGGATTGTATCATACCCATCCATCTCAAGAATTAAGAAATTCCACACTAGCTGCACCTCGCCCACAACGATACAACATGCTCTACACAGGAAGGCTCGACACTCTCTTCGACCCATAGGAGTTTGAAGTTTCAAAACCGAGGGAATCATTTCTACCCTTAAACCCAGAAACTCAATCGTACGTATAGTAATAAAAGAGTGTGAATCACTCATATCAAACAACACTTGCATCAAGGTAGAATTTAAAAGAATAGTACCTCGCACCGTGGATGGTCCCGACTGATCATCCACCACAACCTGACCAGCTCAAAACACATATTTTCTTGCCATGATCTGCTCTTTATTTTTCTACTAAGGCGTCATGGTTTTCCAAGAATCAGCATGACCCACTTTACTCTGCTGCTGAGGGGTATGCTGATACCCCCATCCTGCTGAAGAATACGAAGTCTACGATCCCTGAGGAGTGTCACGAGCACCTAGCCTTATAGAATTATGAAAATAACGCTACAGATGCCCCATCTTCTTACAATTATGACATGCTCGAGGTTGTGTCGTACAATCCCGCTTGATGTGGTTCATCGACCCACACTGAAAACATCCTGGTCTGCTCTGGGGATTTGGAGGAAAATTTACCGATCCTACCGTCAAATTATGTGCCATGCCCCCACCCTGGGAATAAGTGTCCCTCCTCCGCTTGAACCCAGCGTTAGAGTTCCCACTATTCGCAATGGGTATCACCATGCTTCCTCCGCCCGGAGCGCCCAACAAATCTCTCTCAGCCATTGAGGATCTATTCACCATCTATGTGTAATCATCTATACACAGTACTGCTATCTTTGAATGGATTTCTTGACTTAACTCCACTTCAAAGATCCATTCCTTCGACGACGTGCTACCCGCCACCTCAGGTGAAAACCTCACTAAGTTTATAAACATAGATGCATACTCCGTCATAGATATAAGATCTTGCTTCAAACTAAAGAAATCAGTTGTGCGCTGAATTCTAAACATATGTGGGTAGAATTGTTTATTAAAAAATTCTTCAAAGCCTTCCCACATCATACCCTGGTCCATCCCCACTTGGACTACCAACTCCCACCATTGAAGGGAAATATCTTCCAACATATACGTGGCCAACTTCACTTTTAACTCTATCGGTGTTCCCAAGAACTTGAAGATCTTGTTCATTCTATTTAACCATGCTTCTTCCCTCTCCGGATCTGAATCACCCCTGAAGATGGGTGGATTCTACTTTTGAAACTGAACCGCATGATCCTCATGCCTTGGTTCATCCATTTTATTTCCACATTCCACAGCTTGGAAAGATTGCACTATACTTCGCAATAGTTGTTGGTTCACCTGAGCCTCAGGTTCAACCATGTTCTCATCAGCCACTTTCGGTTGGTCTCTACGACACCTAACTGGTTCCATTTCTATAAACAGAAAACAAACAACCATGAGTCTCACTTCTGTAGACAACATGAAATCCCATTTCAAATCACATTATACAACACTATCGCACAAGGCTTTCCACAAGTTCACATTTTCCATGTTTCACCATTTTGAAAACCAAACCATTTTCAAAATACCAATTTATTCACATTTAAATTTCACACATTCATATCACACCATAAATCATTATACCCCAACGAAATATGAATCATAGAGGGAAGTAATTTCTACCTTATATGCCATGCACATATCATTGGCTACACCCACGATAATGATATTTCCAATGCTTGTAAGTGTCTTCGAAACACTTATGTACCCAACTCCCTGGTAACTTGAATTTCAGCATAAGAGGGTTAGCTACGTCCTTTTATGCTATACATTCCACGTTCCGACATTCCTAGGCCTTGCTACCATCCCAACTCAAGAAATATACCACAACGAATGTCTAATCCAAAACCAAGGCGCCAAAGCGACCGAACAACTACTCTCACTTGAAATCTAAGGACCAAACAAACTAATTCCACTTGTAACACCCTACCCCTGCCTCATTGGGTTGAGGAGGCAGTGAGGGTTACTTGTCCTTAAGTGATGTTCCCAAGGTTCCAAAGGCTAGAAATAAATGTCAAGGGCTCTAAGAACAAATTGGGGAACGATTTTCCATTAAGGAAAATCCAACCAAACAATCCATTAACAATCACTATTTGATTCATGCCAATAAAACATTAAATCATGTATTCTCAAAGGACAGCCAAGTTGTTCCGCAACAAATCCCAACCAATACAACTAGACATGTCCACCCAACATCAAAGTACTATGCAGAAGACTAAACAACCAAACATCCCATGCCATGACTCCACCACAGCTCCACACCAAGCTCCCAGCTATAAGCTCCACCAAGAAATCACAATGCTCCACTGAAGGAGGGTGATGCCTTAACTTTTCCCACGTCACGATACACAACATCTGCAAAGATACCAACACACCAAAGCGGGGGGCGAGAACTAAAAATCAGTATGATTTCCCCAAATGACTTCCCTACACATGCCACTAGGATAAAACCATTTGAAAAATTATATAAAACAATTTATATAAAATAATAACAAGTAAAACCATTTCCATAAGCCAAACATTCCCTTACCAATCCATCACACCCAAACCATGTAACCAAGGGAAAGACAAAGAAAACATGCCACAAACCATTTCATCATTTACACATTAGCACAACAACTTCCATCTTGCAAAGTAATGCACAACAAACAACTAAAACGGTGGGACTTCTACCCAACCCATTCACCCATTCACACCAAAAAAACAAAAACGGTGGGACTTCCACCCAACCCGTTCACTCATTCACAACTAGCGGTACATCCTGACCGCTACCCACATGGTGGTTCTTCCGACCACTATCCATCACCCTTTTATAGTGAGACTTCCCACCCACTTCCACGCAACATTTCAATCAAGCCAAAATGTGCATAAACCCACCAAGGTCCCAACATCATGCAATAAACCCATTCCACTTCGTATCAATCCACTTTAATAAATCACCCATTTATTGAAAATCATTTTCCATGCCAAACCAAATTTCAAAAAAACACCCTCTTTATTGAAAACCCTTTTCCATTAAAAATTTTCACAAATCAACCATAGAATCCCATTTTAAAATCTCTATTTTAAAATCCACAACAAAATCATTTCACTATAAAACCCCCTTTTCCCAAAAATCCCCCAAACATCACCCAAGGGATTTCCAACCAATTTCGCACAATAAATCACAATTAATTTTTCATCACAACAAATCACAATTCATTTTTCAGCACAACAAATTAATTATAAACAAAGAACCACTAGTTCTAACCAAGTGGAGTCGAGAGAGAAGCCACCTACCTTCAGGGTTCCCGAGGAATCGACCCACAAGCAATTGCGCCCCAAATCCGAAAAACGCACCACCGAAACCTCTCTAGATCCCTTTCCCTAGCATCCATAAGACTTAAAATAATCATCCAATGAAAACATAACCCTAGATCTACAAACAAAAAGTGTAGAACTAGAAAACCAAGAAAGATAGAAGAAAGGGTCTATAGAAAACCAAAAGGAACCATGAGAGAAGACTTACCCGGGAGAAATCACCTTCAAACCACCTTGAAAACCCTTCGATTTGATTCCAAAACGTGTGAGAGAGCGCCCTAAACCCTTGAGAACCCAAAATCCTGAGTGAGGCTTGAGTGCGATGAATATTGGAGTAAAATGAGGCAAGCCCAAGTGAACTCAGGTTTTGAAACCCTGTTTTTATGTGGATGCACGGTTAGCCCGTACGGTTTGGAAAACCGTGCGCTAACCGTGCACATGCTACTGCCTCGGGGGCAAGGGTCTGCACGGTTGCCTCACACGATATGGAAAACCATGTGTAGGCCAGGAGAAGCCTACTGTCTCCCCTACATGGTTTCCTGGAGAACCCACATAGTTTCCCTTAACCGTGCTCAAACCGTGCTCCCCTAGAAAAACCTCCAAACTTATCCAAAACCATTCCAAACTCTCCCAACCTCTTCCCAACTAATCTTATGCACATTAAACACATAAAAGGCATAAAAAGGATACATACCTCAAAACAGGGGTGCTACAACCATCCATAGAAAGAATAAGTATGGTACTATAGGATCATATATCTATTAAAATATATATAACACCAAATATTTTTGTCATTGATGAATAGGGAATCCTTAAAATATCATTAAAACATCATTGAGGAAAATCTTCTTTTCATTTGAGATCACTTATTTAAAGTCTATAATTTTTACAAATATTAGGGAAAATATTTTATTGAAAATAAACCTTAAAAACATTTAAAGTGATATTTAAATAATTTATTGTTCATGATGGTGTAAACTTATGTTTATTTTGTACACGTTAAAACAAATATTCCTTTCACATTTTTGGTAAAAATTTAAAAGTTCCTCATTCGAAAAATGGGAAAAAATACTTTTAAAAAAATTAAATAGTCAAAAAACAGTAAAAAAATAAAAAACATTGGATAATAATAAAAAATTTCTTTAAAACATTCTTATAAAATATCGACATTGAAGAAAAAAGAATTCAACTAAAGAGAGAACTAAAGTCGATTTTTCAAATAAAAAATCATTCATCCTCTTTATTTATTAAATATAGGAAAATGAATGCAAAACATGTATTATACTTAAATATCAAGAGTATGTTAAAATTCATGAGTTTATTGAGAGTTATATTATAATATTTCATTATCAGAAGCATAATCTTAAACAATATCGATAAATAATTGCATTGTAACATAAAAACCTTCACAACATTGGTGACTTTTGAATTCATAATATTTATAAAATATAGAAACATATGTGGGAATGTAGATAAATATTTTAATTTTAATTATCATCATAAAATAAATTCATAGGCATTATATAAACCACATAAAATTAACAAGTGGGGATTATGGCTTGTGTCTCATAGAAATAAAAGTGAGACGAAGCTCCCTTACCTTAAGTCTCAACCTCATTCATACACATTCTAACCACCTGTATAATAAATATAAGTTTATTATAAGTCAATTATAGAACCATAATCATATATATAATACCATATATGATTTACATGGACCTTTTATTACCTGTTTATTAACAATTTCCTTGTTAAAATCAAGTTTCAGGTAATAACTAATTGGTATTCTATGTATGTTTTGGTTTGGTATTTCCTATCCTTTTACTTTTATCATGGTTCTATAATATCCATAATTTTAAACACGGTATAAATATAATATAAATTAATTACATAATTATTTATAGTAATCCATAAAATTCAAATATAAAAAATGGTTTACACCATTCATGGAGACGGTACACTGTACATACTCATGAATGATGTTTCTATTTTCGTGACGGATAGAAAAAATGAAGGTAAATAATATATCAAATTTTAATATTAATTAATATATCATATATATCTCATATATTCATTAAATTCATTCATATTACCTTCCATTTAAAACAAATGTGAAAAACAGAACACATTACTTCGCGAGGTGGTAGTCCTCCGTACACAGGATTGATGTTATTGTATTACCATGGAATGGAATGTAAAAAATAAAATGTGATATTGTAATTAAATAAGTATAAATATTTCATAAATATTATATAAATATTTTAAATACGTCCTTATATCTTGTCATGATAGGTGATGATGGGAATCAAATTTCATCGGTTCATGAGGCGGTAGTCTGTCATACACACGATCGATAGTTTTATTTACCTTTTTATGGAAGAGGAGGTGAATATAGGTTATAAAATTAACATAATAACATATAAGTATATGGTATATAATTTTGTTGTTATATCATCATAATTGAATAATATTTTATGGAGTTTAAAGATAAAAAACTTAAAATAATCGATTGAGAAGTGTACCTCTTCTTCGAATAACCTCCTTAAGTTTACATAAAAATCATTCCTATGTTTGATTAATGATTAAAAAAGGCATATATTATTTTATTAGGGAATTAATTAAATTATTTTGGTAGGTACTTTATTAAACAATTGGTTTTAGATGTGTAAAAAGTATAAAACATGGGGTTCCCTTTTATAAGTGGGGAAGAGGACACACTTTGAATTCATGAAATTAAAATGGTGTAACAATGTTATAAATAATAAATAAAGTATTAAAAATGGATCATTATCAAACCTTATATGATATAAGGTCTAAATATTTTCATAAAATTGTATTTTTACAAGTTTTTAGGTCGTTTTACTCCTTATATTTTTAGTTTAACCCCCAGTAAACCAATTTTTACCTTAACCTCGGTAATTAATTTTTACTATTTTTACTATTCATTTTGAAAAAAAATAATTTTGAAATTATTATCTAATATTAATAATCTTAATCCATAATATGGAATTAATTTTTCCAAATTCCATTTAAATAATTTCAACATTTTAATTTAAAATTATATCGGAAGACACGATGAAAAAGTAGTTTTCTAAAGAGAAATTTCTATAAGTATTGAATGTTTGAATATCAAAAGTAAAAATAAATTCAATTATAATGACCTAAATTGTATTAATAATAAAATAATTTAACTAATTTATCTTTTAAAACATTTTTAAAAAATATATAAATTTAGAAATTATTTAAACAAAAAAGGAAGTGTTTAATAGAAATCAATATTTTTCATTATTCGTCAAAAAATTAACCCTTTTAGAAAATTCTCAAAAATTCCCTATGTGATAGTTTTAAAATCCTAATTCAAACAATAACGTTAATTTTATCAAATTAATTTTATAAAACTAACAAAAATTAATTTTATTATTCATTCAAAAAAATAAATAAATAAACATTTCTTGAGAAAAAGTATTTTCGAATCATATAAATACATTAATAAAAATTAAGTACTTATCTATAAATATATTTAAATTGTCTAAAAACCTTTATAATTTATTTTTAAAATATGGTTATTTCTATTCATACGACCAATTTTAATGTCTAATTTATAATTTCTATGTTTAAATAATAATATTAATAGTCCATTATGGTTAGTTAAAACTCAATGTTGTGTGAACCAAAAGCTATCAATGAAATTAAATTTATTTGAAAAATAATAATAAAATCTTAGAGTGTTATAATTGAGGTATATGTAACCCATATGGGTATATTTTATTTTAGTGATAAGTATATTTGAGAAATAATTATTTTATATTTCTTGGACATAAGGTTAAAGTTCTTGATAACCTTTAGTGTTAATATGATCATTACCACCAAAAATATTATTTATTTTAAGAAAATGAAAGGAGTATAGGGTAGTATAAAGAAATAGTAAAGGAGGAATCAAGTGACCAGATAAGTCCTTAGAAATGAATACCAAGTGAATATTCACACACAAATTTTATCCCCTCTGGGGGAAAGAACCCAAGATTAGAAAAACAACAAATATGCATACCTTGGGTCACCTTAGAAGAAAGAAAATCAATAAAATCATTCACTGCACACTGAGTATAGATAACCTTAATTTAGTTGTTCATGATCCCTTTGTGTTTTTTAATTGTGTAATCAATCAACCAAGGGATTGGTACAATATGACATAGAACATTAAAAAGAAAAATTGAATCATTTTTAATGGCCTGTAGATAAATATTCCTTTGGTTGTACAGTTGGAGACTGATGAGAATGGATTTGGCTTCTGCTTAGAGGGAATATTCATTTCCAAGAAATGAATAAATTTCCAAAACCACAGATCCCTTTGTGTCTCAGATGACCCCCCCCCCCCCCTCATGAATGAGTCTCGTGTTTCATGATCGATCAGTGTTCATTTTGAGCCCCGAGTGATGTAGATACCAGCAGACCCATTTTCATTGTACGCCTTTGGAGGTATTTTTGGGAGTGGAGGTTCCATAAAGAATCTCTTTAAGTGAAGGATCATCCTACCACTCTTTTCTAAGGTTAATCATATCATTAAAAGTATTCCTAGTCTTGAAAATGATTTTTTATCTCATACCTAGGAACCCCTTATGTCTAGCTTGTTTCTTTTCTTTCCAAAGGCACCAAAAACCCACCATAAAAATGAGCGATCTCACCTCCCCCTCGGGTCCATTTTTCCCTACCCCCTAAAACCACATATTTAAAAACTTTTCACTCATTGACCCATGGGGAGCTTAGCCGATGATGTCATTAAACGCATTCCACGCCATTTCCTCTGAAGTACCTTCAAAGAAGATATTATCAATGGATTTGGTCTGTGGTTTCCTACAGTGATGACTTCTAGAGCCCAAACTCACACCCAGGAACTAGATGTTTTTCTCAGTTGAAAAAGCATAATTTCTAACCTCCCATGCCATAAAGTTCAGTTTTGATGGAATCTATCTGTACCAAAGAACTTCATCCCACACATCATGATCATTTGTTTCCAATTAAATTTTTAGGAAGTATTTAGCTGAAAAACTCCCAAGGTGGATTGTTTAGAAATGCATATGTCTATATCTGAGTTGACAATAATACTTTCAATGATAATTCACTAATCTCTATTAAGAATGGATTGGATGAATCTTGGATAAGCAATTTATTTCCTAAAGGTAATCTTAGGGATGGTAAGTACTGGGAATCCAAGCCTTTTTCCTGTCTATTTATGTGTCTAAATATTAATATATCCTCTTACTGTGATCCAATGGGTGTGATAGTGGAGATTTAATATGTGAGATTGTATCATGAGTTGTATATATGAAGGCCCCATCTCTATTTGTACATTAAAACCTCATACCTCTCCTGCATGTGATTTCACTAAAGGATTTTACCCTCAATGACCTCCCACTCTAACTTATCATGTAATCCTTTAATTGTGTTAGAGATGATTCTAATGTTGATACCACACTCTGATAAAGGTCTTTCCATTATAGAACAATCCACTTAGTGATGTTTTTATTCTCACTAAGAATCCCATAGAAATGATTCCATACTATTATCCATTATGAAAATAACCACTTTTGAAACCTTAAGAGTATAAAATAAATGTGTGGGATTATATAAAATAATGTTATTAATCAAAATTATTCTTCCTACAAAATATAGGGGCTTATTTTTCCACATCACGATTCTCCCTATAATTATCACTTCCAACTTATCAAATTGATGGATTCAAAGATTTCTTAGAGAAACTGGGGAACCCAAGTACTCCATGGGGAAGGTTATTTTATAAATCACTAGGCTACTCTCTATTGATATACCCCACCTTTAGGATTACCTAATTGAAATATAGATACTACTCTTATCCTGGTTATTCAGTTGGATGCTCCATTTGGAGTACACTTCAAGTATTCCATTGACCCCTAAGATGAATTTATTAATAACATTCGTAAAAATAATTATGTTAGAAGCAAACATAAAGTGATATATATTACCTGAGTGGTGTCTGGAATGATAACACAGGATAATTATTGACATCATCTATTTGTTGATATAGAATCTTAGGGAGTACATGATAAGTATAAAAAGGGTGGGAGAAAGCATATCTCTGTACCTTAATCCCAAAACCACTTTAAATAAGCCTTATTGTTTTCCCATGAAAGAGTTAAATATCCAGAGGAACTAAAGAATCAAAATAAGAGATCAATCACCCAATTTGAGAAGCTCATGTAGGATAATACCTTGAATATGTAACTCCATTCCAGCCTGTCATAAGCCTTGTTCATATCAATCTTCATTTCGATGTTTGATCCGAAAGTTTTTTGATTGATATTCCTGATCACCTCATGTTCCAAGACAATACCACCTTGAATTTAA
Source organism: Viscum album (assembly GCA_963277665.1). Taxonomy (NCBI): domain Eukaryota; kingdom Viridiplantae; phylum Streptophyta; class Magnoliopsida; order Santalales; family Viscaceae; genus Viscum; species Viscum album. Next base: position 1,500,427,187 of record OY728142.1, on the reverse strand, counting down.
CTCCCATTAATAAACCCATGTCATTCAGAAAATATACAGTTGGGGATATAGGAAGAAATTCTTCAATTAAGTATGAAATCCAACACCTTATAGGGAAATTTACACATGCATATGGGTCAATATTTCTTAATAGAGTTTGGATCTTTAACTTTTGGGATCATGACCAGCTTTGTGGTGTAGGTCACCTGAGGAAGACTACCCCCATGGAATAATTCTTGAACTACTTGAACCAAATCTCTCTTAATTCGATCCAAATAGTCCATGTAGAAATACCCTAGGAAACCATCAGGGTATGGTGCGCATTCAGGGTTGAGTGACCAAACATCTTCTTGTATCTCAATATCCCTAGGGGTGGCATTTATCATTTCATTCAGAAGCTCAGAATCCACAGAAAATATGGAATTGAAGAGATTTCCATGCACCCTTAGGTAACCTCCCTACATACAAGGTTTGGGACCCACCAAGAGGGATTTCAAGAATGCAGTGGCCATTCCACCCACCACATCACAGTCATCTGAGTAGGATACGTCTTCCATAATGATGTTAGGTATCCTAAAGTATCATTTTTATTTAATTCATGCATGGAAGTAGCATGTATTCCAATCCCCTTCTCATATCCATTTAATATTTGATTGCTGAAAATCCAACAATTCATGTTTCAAGAGCATGTCTTCCAAAATGATATTCACATTTGAGAGCTTTCAAATAAGTGTTTATTATAATTTTTATCAATCTACACTCTAAATTATCAATGTCCAAGTTGATTTCCTCCAGATCCTATGAACGGTGGGGTGGGGTCTCTTCTATATTTGAGGATCACCTCTGAGATTTTTGATCATGTTGTGTAGCCTTAACCATGAATTCCCCTATGAAATATTGTTTAACATTTCTCTAACCTTATAAAAGAACCCCAGGTCCTCTATCCAGAGATGATAAAATATAAATCATTTGACATTTTTTGTCCTGGAGTCCACCACGATACGTAGTAGGGAATGATTGGATAAATTGTGAGTAAGATGTGATACCTTAGGTAAGAAGATATCACATTTTTGTTCTCCAAATAGTGGTCTAGGTAATCAATGTTAGGTATCTTCCTCTTTGATTGTTACACCATGTGTATAGATGACCCATATAACCCACATCCAACAGCCCATTGTTGGCCATAAAAGAAAACATCACTACTATCTTGGCAAGGAAAATCTCCAATTCCATTATTTTCCTATGGTTTCTAAATTATATTGAAATCACCTCCCCCATGAACTATGGTCTCACCCATAGTCTGAAGAAACTAAGATCTCTCCATAGAGTCCTCTAGGCCTACGCATCGCATTTTTCATACATAAAGGTGAAGAGGATGCACTAGTAACCCATAGATATTTTATTAGTTATTATATGATCTGAAGAATATAGTATTTATACAGTAATATTATGTTTCCAAAACAACTATATATAAAGGTTTTGAGGGTCTGTATTTAGATAGTGAGGTTCTTGATCTTTGTGCATGTATTATGATATCTTAGAGGAACTTTTCTTAGGTTCTAACACTACACCCAATGATATGAAGTTATTATAAAATTCATTTACAATGAAATAATTCTTAACCCTAGACTCAAGTCCATGGGTATTCTAAATTATAAATGAGATACATTGAGAAATGTTTATTTGGAATTGATTGTAGATGCATAGCCACACAAAGTTGGAGAATCAAATGGGTTAACCCTGACCTTGGACTTGGATCTGGTGTAAACTCCATTATGAAGGAACAAGGAGGATACTACTGATGACTCCATTATTTAATAGGTTTCATATTCTAAATATATTCCACTATCCATATGAAGGAGAAAAATATCCAAGAATTCATAGATCTAGTGCTTTTTGGATAAATCTTTTCCGGTATGTGAACTAGGAGAAACTAATTGAACATCCAATAATACACTATTGAATGGGGTTGGAGGGTAATGTGACTTCCCAGAAAAACATGGGTAATGTGGTCTAGGGAGACTATAGGAGAGATATAACAACTTATATGGGATTAGATCAGTTCATGGAGGCCCCACCATATGAGGTTGACTACCCACTTGGATGATCGGTTAGGTCTCTGACTAAGGAGAGGGAGGGTTGAGCATGGGCTTACCCCAAGAATTGTCTTTCAGATCTGAAAAAACTAGTAGGGAGGCATCAATGGTTAGTGAGTATGAATTGATATCATTATTCATGAAATTATCTTGACACTAGTATTAATAAGGATGATGATTCCTATGACACAAATTCAATAAATTCCCATGTAAGTGGTAGTGAGAAAAAAACTAAGGCAGAGAAGGGTAAACCAGCTCTTAGGGTCATTCTTCTGATACCTCAACCCTAAGAATAATACATGCTAGGAGGGGTTGATCCAAGTTCATTTCCAAGAAAATAAGATCCATCACTGCATCTTCAATTCATATGGTTTTTTTTGTTGGCACAGATGAATGTCCCCAGAGAGTTCTTGATCCCACAAAGAAAGGAAATGTTATAAAATGGGAGTGGTAGGCTAGGAAGGAAGATCCACACCATTGCCTGGGGGGATCCCAACCATTGTGGACCTGTATTAACCAATGAAAAATTTTGAACCTCCATCGGCCAATAGATATGATGCTGGTTCTTGAAGCCTTATCAAGATCCCCACTAGAAGCTAGAACAATGCAGAAAGCATTGCAGTTCCACAGTGAAACTTTTTTCAGTAACTCTATATATAATAATTTTACACAATCATGGAAAAAGGTGGACAATGCTTCTTAATTCCAAACATTGTAACAAATTTCCATTTGAGTTGTGTTGATGCTTCTTTGATTGAGTAATTTGATACAGATAAAACTAGATAGACACCCTCTAAAGAAGACATTGGTTCCATGAAAAATACCAGAAAAGTAGAGCACATCGACACCTGTGAATTAGTTCATCAAAGGGCGTCCTTTAAAGTGGTTGAAAACTAATTTCTTGGATATGTGACTTGTTACCTTCCCCATGAATAATCCTGAAGGGTCGGATAAGGGTGAGGAGAAGCTTTATAAATTGATAATTCAACCATCATCAGAAGGGGAGAAGTGGTAGAAACTGTAGCAGCGGTTGGAATGGTTTGAAAGCTAGGCAGTGTATTCAGTACATTACTTTATATCTTCTCTTCTCAAAGGAAATTATTCCCATCGGTTAATATGATAATTGATTTTTAAGGGAATAATAGTCAATTTTTATTAATTTATTTTTTTGAAAAAATAAGTCATATAGAAAAAATTTGGTGTTAAAAAGTGATTTGATGATTAATTTTATTTTTTAGGATGTTCATCAAAAATTTTGGAATGTTATAGGAATTGTATTAATATACTTTTATAAAAAGGACAAAACACATGTTATTCAAAAACTCACCACATATGGAAAGGCCACCAGGCTTGAACCAACAACTGAAGGGGTAAAAGGGTGAAGTTCCTACCACTATCCTACATGATGTCAGGGTTAATATAAAAAAAATTCAATTAAATTATTTTATGGAAAAAGATTAAGTTTAACTTTGGCTACTCCTATTGAGGTTTTATATATTAATTTGTTATATTGGATAAATTTTGCAAACCATTTTAGTTTTGGTGAATATTTAGATATGGATAGAAAGACTCATCACTCTTTTATTTATCTTATTATCTATTAAAATTTAATTTTTGTTCTTAAAGCATAAAAATTTCATCTTGGATATAAATTTATTAGAGTATGAATTGAATTGAAAATTAATCAAATCACAAACAAAGGATGAATTTGTGCTTATGAAATAAAAATATATCAAATATATTTTCTAGTATTCTCAATCTTGATGGTAACATAATCCATCAACCTTGGGAAATGGATCATGGAATATAAATATGATACATTTAACATTATTTTTTATGAATCAAAAGTCTTTTCACCTATCACAGATTTATGGTTCTGTGTTCGTTAACTTTCTACTGACCATGTTCTCTATCACTCTTTATTAGTTATTGGATGTTAGTTTTTTCATCTATGTCCATATTTCCAATTTCAAATAATGTTCTCCTATTTTGAAACATTGTCTTGGGTTTTTCTAGATGACCTTTGTATTTCACTTTCCCTCTTTTTAAGATGAAGTTTTATTAACCCTTATAAGGTGTGGATATTCCCCAAATAAATTTTCAAATGTAAAACCCTTGATTTCATAGAACAAGTTGAAATTGCAAGGAATAAATTTAATAAAGTTGGCTGGAATGTAACACCCTGAGATTTTAAAATAAAACTATGTTTGATATCATATACAACTTACAACACTAAGCTTAAACGACCAACAAAATATATTACTTAAATATTACCATTATAACCTAGTTTTTGAATTGGTGGGTATAAATAGGATTACCTAATTTATGATATATATATATAGTTTATACTCAATATAAATATATGTATAAATTATTGTTAAAAAATCACTCAATTTTTAGTGAAATCATTTTATACTTAAAATATATTTTTTCTTTAAAAATTATTTTTATTACATCTTATGCATGAATGATATAATTAATTTCTTATAATTTTAGTAATTTTATTTTATAAAAATTAAATATTTTTTTAAATATTCATATCAAAACTATATTAGGGTGAAATTTTGGGATTTTCTTAAATATATTGGTTTTCCATGAATTAAAAAAATATCGATTTTTTAAAAACTTTCATTTATCTTCATTAAATCAAGTGATTTAAAGTCTAATTATATTTTTTATTTTTTATTAACCAATAATATGATCCATTTTATTTATAATAACATAATTAATTTCCTTATAATCATAAATTTTCATGATTTCGGTATAAATCTATTTGTATGCTTAAAATGTATTTTTTCTGGAAATAGTTTTTAAGTGCATAATGTTTTTACATTTTAAATAATTAAAATTAACCCATAATAAAGAATTATTTAAATTATATTTATATATTATATATCTAAATATATTAATTTAAATTTATATAATTAATATTAATAGTCTTGGAGTTGATGTAAAATCATTGTTTCCTTGAAAAATGAATTTTAAGAAAACCACTTATCATCACGCTTTGTGGGTTTAATAAGAAATTAAACAATGTTACTTATATAAATTGAATCTTGGAAAATTTATTCCATATTTTTAATCAGTTTTTCTAATTTTTTTCAATAGAAAACTTTTATTTTTAGTCATTATGAATAGTATTTGTACTAAATAACTATCACCACGATAAAGGTAATTTTGGTAATTATGGTTAAAAATAATCTGATAAGAACTAAAAATTTACCATAAAACTTGAATTAAATTTAATGTATGGGTATATATCATCATATAACATCCAAATATTGAATATGTTATGTTTTTTTCTTTTTTACATGACTTTTACCTTTATATTATTTTATACAAATAAAAGTTAAAATGTCACTTTCTTGCTTTTAATTTCTATAATATTTTATGACATGGATAAAGACAACATATGTTCTATTATAAATACATATTTGAAATATAGTTTATCATTTTTATCATGTTAATTTACTTTTAATTTTTAGGGATGAAATAATTACCTTAAATGCTTATGAAACACTGATACCATATGTATTCAACTAATAGAAAAATAAAATAAATGGTTTTAAAAATATTAAAAGTGATATAATTTGAGTAATTTATAGTGTTACACAATTTTTATAGATTAATATATCATACTATTTATGTCATTAAAATATATATTCTAATTCCACCTTTTTCTTGAGGTATTTAAAGTCAAATTAAACGAATAGTGTCAAAACTGACATTAATGTTATTTTATAATAAATAATATTTTATTAAAAGATTTAAAAATTATAAAAATAATATCTTTGTCCAATTTATTTTTATGTGTTTAAAAATATCATCTATATTCCATTTATGGCCCAATTTTACTTTAATAGTAACTATCTTGACCCCCAAATAGTAAAAACATCATTATTGTGGTAATTATCAAAAAGGGTTAACATGGGTTAAAATAAATAGATAAGGGTAAAAACCTAATCTAAAATTTTACAATTTTTATTTTATGATATTAGTTCAACCTATAATCATTCTATATTCTAATTATATAAGTAATAATCATTTTTTACATGGAAATTGATTTATATTAATTTAATACTTTAAGATATTCCAAAATTACCCCTCCCCTACTCCATTATTCACACTTCAAAAGCCATTAATTTCAGAAAATACCTGAAAAATATCTTCCTTGATTCCATTTCAACATATTATATTCCATTTTTTATTATAAAACCTTCTTAGGGTGTCTTAGATGTAAACCTAAAAAGATTGTCCAAAGAAGAGGTGTTGTTCTTAACCAAGAGTTTTCGCCTTATTTCCTCTTCCTCCTTATACAAATATTATTAAACTATGATGATATAATAATATCATTATCTATTACATACTAATGTGTTTCTATGTTAATATAAAACTTTATATCCATGTCCTATTCTATCAAATGGGAAATGAAATCGTGGTTTGTGTGTACGGTGGACTACTGCCTCACGGACAGGTGTAATTCATTTTCTATCACCACTGCTCATGATTGGTTATAATTATGGATATATTATGTATAAATTATATTTATGAAATATTCATCACCATTTAAAGATAATATAACATATAATATATTACCTTTCCATTCATTTAAAAATGATAACGTCGTTCATGCATACGTGTGGATTACCACCTCCATTGAGAGATATGATTCATTTTTTTCAAAATCACAGTCATATGTAAGTTTATTTAAAGAAATAGTATGATATATATGTTATAATAATAATTATTTAAATATAAAAACAATACTTATTTTCTTTATATCATGATCGTTGAAAAATGTAAATGTTGCTCATGCGTGTGTACGACTTACCATCTCTATGATTGTAACATAGTTCATTTCTAATAACCATGTTTCATGGTTTGTAAAAAGTATAAATGATTTAAAAATGATAATTATTTGATATTAATTATTCTTTAGATTATGGAACAACTCCAATTTTACCATATTCAAACCAAATTCATTTTGAACATTTGAACTGAATATCATCAAAATGTTTGATGTGAACTTTGATGATTTAGTAATTAAATATAATATTGTATTAAATAAAATAAAAGTAATTATAATCATAAAAAAAATTCTTAATTAAGTTTATAATTAACATAATTTTATTATTCATTAATATAAAGAACATAACTTATGATTCAAGCCTGAGGTAAGGCAATTTCGTCCAGATTTCCACTCCATTAAGACATATTTTTTATTATGCACCTATTTAATTTTATGTGGTGTATAAACTACCTATTTTATATATATACCATTAATAAATATTTATTAATTATGATTAGTGTTTTAATTAATGTTTATTCTTTAAAGGGGTTTCATAACTCAATTTATTTTCATTGGGTTATAACACTTCTTCGTTGTCTTTGATATTCTAATATTATGTGTATAATGAATTTTTATTATTTTATATTGTATTTACATTTTTTTGTGTATTTAAATTTTATATAAAAAACCAATTCACTAATTAAATCTCACTTCAACAATATGATATTTGTAAGAGATTATGTCTCAATTTTCACTCCATTGAGACATAATTGGTATTATGTATCTATTTATTTATATAAGGTGTATCTATATTCCCTTTGATAATTTATGTCATGAATATCCTTATATTAAAGAAATTTGATTTTTTATTTGAAGTTATTTCTTTCATGTGGGTTGTGATTCAAAAGTTACCAAAGGGTTAAATGTTTATTTCACAATCTCGACATTATTCAGGATTATTTATGTTCAAGTTCCCAATGGGGGAATTATTTGATATTTCTATCATAAACACAAACTATTTTATTATACTATGGTTATTTATATAAATTAAATTTATTCATTTCATTTTCCACTCTCTAAGTAATTAGGATATCAAAATCATGTTTTTAAGGAAAATTGACCTATTTTTCTACTTGGTCATGATATTTTTCTTTCATATCCATATTTTTCATAAAATGTTTTAAAGAATATTTTTAATATTATCTAATTATTTATTAAATATAATTTTATCCATGTTTTACTTTTTAAAAAATGGTTTAAAATGAATCTTCTTATTTTTTTCTTAATAAGATATTTTTTAAATTTTTACTATAATTGTGAAAGGAATATTTATTTTAAAGTATTCTGAATTAATGGAATTTTCCCACTATCTTAAACACTAATTTATTTAAATATTTATTAACAATTTTATAAATTTTATTATCGTATAAAAAATTTTCCCTGATATTCTAGAAATTTTTAATTTTTAAAATTTATTTTCAAAGTGAAAATAGTATTTTTCTCAAGAATGTTTTTAATTATATTTTTATGTTATTTATATTCATCAAAAACAACAAAAATTTATTTTACATAAAATAAATTAGGTATATGTTTTAATAATACCATAATTATTCATTCTATGGATGGTTTCTGATAACTTTTACCTCGTAAATTATTGACATTAACTTTCTTGATTGATTTTTTAGTCATTAATTTTTTTTTAAACATTAACTTTCTTATGATATTTGAACATTACATTTCTCTTAAATATCCATATTCTTTATGTCATAGATATGAATATTGCCTAAAATGTATACCATTTATACATATGGATTTTTATTTTGAAATTTATTTGATTGACTATGAAAATACTGACATTTTTTTCTTTATTAAATATGAATATTTGTTTGTAAGGAATATTTATTATTAATTAATTTGATCATTTATTATATGAGGAATGCATTGGACATGAAATTAAGGGTGGGTCCTGATTATAAATTTTCCATCAATTCATTGATAGGTTTCATGAGAGAAATTAGTTGTCCAATTTAAATGGGTTTATGGTGTATACCTACCCATATTTTAAAATATCTTAGCACAAGTCCTTGATTTTATAGATATTATGATGTTTGAGATCATGATGTCCAATAGTATTCATTTCCTTCATTTTGAATTCATTTATTATTATCCATTGTATTGTTACATTGATATTATCCAATGATATATCTTTTTCTCATGTTATTAATTAAATGGAATGTTTTTTTGGTTATTTACCATTCCATATTAATTATTCCTTATTTAATCATGATATATTCTATTGTATTTAACCCATTTTGATCATTTTATCTCGCCCATATTTTGTTTTCTTTCCCTAGGATATAAAGAAGGGATCATTGAATGAGCTAAAGGATAAAGAATACTTAAATTCACTATGTTTTCTATTTTATGTTTTAAAATGTAATGGGAGATTCAAGTATGTATCTATTTTACAAAGATTACTAAACTATTTAGTCCTTTAGGATTTTATTCTTTGTATCTAGTGCAAATGTAATAAAGTAATTGTTGGCTCTAGGCTACTAGCAATGGGATCTTTATAAAAAATTCCCATTAAAATCTCCCCATTTAAATTGTAGGATTAAATAGGAGTGAATAATTTAAGAAATATATGTATAAAGAAATTAAATTTTACTTTTAATTTTAAATTAATTCAATTAGTTTACCTAAAATTACTATTAAGTTCATTTATTATTTAGAAATGTATTTTTTAAAAAATTACCTTATTATGCAATATTATTTTGTATTTAAAGAAAAATATGATAAATTATGATAAATTATGTTTGATATTAATAATTGGTTAACTCTAATTTATTTGGAAAATGATATGAAATTATAATATTAATAGTTAATAGTTAAAATTTTTATTTTCCAAAAACACGGTTTTTCAGTATATTTTATGATTTTATTGAAAATTTGAATTTAAAAATTTTATTATTGGAATTTCAAAAAAATGAACATAATTTTCTTATTTATAATAAAAATATTATCTAAAGAAAAATTCTACTTTTTTTAAATAGTTAGTTTTTAGGTGAATAGTAAAAAACTAACCTTATTGCCAAAATTATCACTTTAATGACATTATCGTAATAAAATAAAGACTTAAATGTTTTAAAAACCTTTTAAAATAAAATATGTATATTCATAAGTAAAATAAATTATTTAAAATTACTATTTTGAAGTTATTAAACTCATGTGTAATGTTTTGAAAAATTAAGTAATATTTTAATCGAAAAAATTGTTTTTATTCACTTATTTTAAAAAATAATTTTCATCACTTGTTGAAAATAAATATATATAAATGGATTTATTATTTTTTATAAACATGATTATATTATCTAATAAATTAAATTTAAATTTTTTGTATAAAATTATGATTACTAAGATTAAATTTAATGATCATGATAGTGGTAAAACTGTTATTCTTAAAGAATTATTTTATTAATATTGTGTAACTCATATCTAATAAATTAAATTAATATATTTTAAATTAATAATATAATTTTCTTTTAAAAAATATATATAAATTATATTAATACACATTTATTGGTTAATAAATATTAAATAATATTAAGAACACACAATGGTTAAAATGAATTCTTTCTACAAATTTTTTTTCTATATATATAATGTTTTAATTTAAATGTCATTATTAAAATATTTAGAAATTTAATTATATTTCATTTATATTTAATTTATTCTCTTAAAACACAAATTTATAAATATGGTTTATTTATATTTTTGTTAAAACATAACTTACTTAGTTAAAAACTAGTTACTAAGGTAAAAAAGGTAAAAGTAAAAACATAAGAACAAATTACATAAAAAGTGTTTAAAAAATGCGTAGAAATACATGGATGAATATTTATTTACCAAATATCACCCACACTCCATTATTTCTAACATTTTTATTCTTTGACCCTTGAATCGTGTAATAATATCATTTAAAAGTATATGGCTATTCACAAAAGTTCCCTTTTTCTTCACTTACAAAATGGGAAACTTATACCCCTTAATTATACACTCATTAATTATAATTAATTCCTAAAAATATACAAATTTATCATCCTATAATCCTATATCATTTTCATTTTCCTCTAGTCACCATTAGTTAGCTCAATCCCTTTATTTTCAAGGATAGTTACAAGAGAATGTTCAAAGTTCCAAAGTGAGTATTACTTAATTATAAACCTTTTCTTAAAACATTTTCTCTTTAAAACATATCCTTACCATATTAATATGATAACATAAGTATCATTATTATAATTGAGTTTTATTTAATGGAACAACCTTTAATTATTTGTTTTCATTCACCTAAAAAAACAAAAGAATGTTAAATATGTGTTGTGTGGACTACCATCTGTACAAAGTAATGTTTTTCACTTTTCTTACTGATTCCCATTATTTAGCCAAACCACATATAATATGATTCAAAAAATTTAAAAATTATAAAAATTATACTTATTTTTTTATTACAATAACATTATACCCTTCCAAAACCATACCCAGCCATCTAGATATAGTGCGTTCATGTTTGGGTCGGTTTAACCACCTTCTTGAATAATGTTATAAAACTCTGTCATGGATGAATATGGGAAATTAAATACCTATATTATTATAATTTAATAAGAATTTAAATTTTTTTGGTTCTATAATTGTTTTATTATGTATTTAAATTATTATTAAAATATCATCCTTGATTACTAAAATTGCCCAAATAAGATGATACCAATTCAATTTTCATGCAAACACAAGAAAAAAATGTATATAATAAATAAATAGAATATGATAATAAATGGTCTATATTAAATTAAATAAATAAGAATAGTTTTCCTAATAAGGTATCTAATAAACTTAATCTTATAATTTAGTGAGTTATTCGCATGTGCAAAATTGCATGAGGAATAAGTTAAGGGTTTGTGCTCACTCAATTTTCCCCTATTGAGTTATAAACTTTTTATAGGACTATATTATTAAGATACTAATTTATTATACATAATCAATACATTGACTTTATTTTATCCTTTGTTTCTATATTTTTACAATTCTTTATTATGACCTCAATTTCAAATGACTATTTCCTCAAATATTGTTCTTCTTTTAAGGGTTTTTCATCTTAAGTTCCTTACTTTGAGACATGTATTATATTATATTCTTAATTTCATTTTTAAGGTTAACATAGTTAGTATTTTATATATCATTTCATGAATTATCTTTTACTCAAGTTATTTTGAGTCCAATTATAAACCCTCTCTTTCAAGGTGTTTTGATTAAAATGTTACTCAAGTTGTAATGGGATTTCATGACTCAAATATTTTCCATAGGTCATAATAAATACTCATTGACTATTATATTTCAAGATTTATATATTCTAAAATATCATGATGTTATATTATATTTACATATTATTTTCTATGGAACTTATTTTTATAATTTAATACTTCCTTCGTGATGAATATGTTGTTTTATATAAAAAATATAATTTTGTTTAAAAGAATTCTCTTCTATTTTAATATATTTTTATCTCCATATCCATGGTATTACATCCCATCAATGTTCATTTTCCTAATGTAATCTCAATTTTTTTTATCCTCAATTATCCTTCAATCATCTCTATTCATTTTAAAGCAATGTTATTTTTATCCTTTTAACAATATGGGTTCAATAAATTCATTTTAAAATATTTAAAAGGATTTTCCTTACCATGATCTTATATTATTCCCTTTTACTTCACAGTTTTACATATGTTTTCCTTTTTACTATGGTCTCTTTATTATATTTTTTTATGTAATTTTTTAATAAATTTTATCTCTATCTTTAAAAAATGGTTTTTTTAATATTACTTGAAAATAAGGTCTTTTAAAAGGTGATATTAAGAAACATTTTTTAGAAAAATAATTTATATGATTTATATTCCAATTTTAAAGGATTCTTCTCCAATGAAGTACTAGTTCGTAAATCACTCGATATTTGATCCTTTTAAATATTCATTCTAAGTGATCATGTTTTTTTATTAAATGGTCATGATTGTTTTATGTGTTACCATTTTAAAATTTATGAATCCCATATCAATTTTATGGGTTATTTATGATAATATCAATGATTTTATTTTAAATGGAACTCATATATATGGATGACGATGGATGGGGTCCTATATCACCCTCCAATTCATTGATTTAAGTTTATGTCTTGTGATCTCAAATGGGTACACATAATTATTTATCCCATGTCAATGGGTATATAAGAGGATTTATCCCAATCCAAAGGGAACACAGGGGGATTTATCCAAAGACAATGGGTACATATGATAATTTATCCTAATCGAGATCATACATGGGAATATTTATCCCAATTGAAAGGGGTTCACAAGATGTTTTATCCCAATCCCAAGTGTATATAGGAGAAATATCCCAAGTACCTAAAGTTATAAAGATGGTTAACCCAATCCTACTATGTAATGAATGTCTTCGTGATTATTCTTGAAATATGGTTTCTATACTTATGTTTACTCCACAATGTTATATCAAAATCTTGTGCCTATGACTATGCTTTTTGGATCATTTTTATTATGATTATATAATATTTTTTCATGGTATATTTTTGTTCGTTTTAGATTACATGTCTTTATATCATGACTTATATAAAACTCTTATTGTTCCTTGTTTTTTTATAATAAATTTATCTCATGTACATGTTTTATCATATGCTTATAATCTAACCATTGATTAAATGTTGATAATTTTTATATTACTTAACATTTGAGCCCATCCCTCATAATGTTTTCCTTTTTGTGGTTTGTGAATATAAGTATAACTTGTGGAAAGTGTAAAAGTTATTCTAGAGGAGTTTAATTATAGAGAAATGATAGTAGATTAAGATATTTATGTATCCAATTTCAAAGACACTAAACCTTTTGGTATGTGGGTTGTGTAACTATTTGTGAGATGTATTAATTAAACCATGGTATCAATGAATTATTTATATATTTTTAGATTCATTCACTATATTTATTGAAATAGATAATCAAATAATATTGTTATAAATACATATACTTTCCTTGTTTCAAGATACTTTATAATATTGAGAGATTCAAATCTATCATTAATCCATGCAGTCCTTGGGGTCCCATTATTGTTTTTTGTGGAGCTGCTACTAGAACATAAAATGGCACAATAAAATATCCTTAACTGTAAACTATTTGGTTCATGATATCAAGACAATTATAAAGGGAAATATTCATGATAACATTATAGTCTAATTTGAATTAGTGTTACTGCATGAAGAAATTCATATCCTTTTTTTAAATTGGTAATTGAGTTTTCATGATAGGTAGTTGAGTGATAAGTTGTAATTACTTTATAAATTATTCAAATAGCCTATTTTGAGTGTAAAAATAAACAATAAGATAATCAAACATTTACTCTAATTTACCTGTAATAATTATTAAAAGTACATGATAAATATTCACAAGAATTGTACAGTTGAATGTCGTTAATCAAATAATCTAAGAATTTTAATCTTAACCTCATTATTTGGGAATGAAATTTCATAAACTATTGGTTTAATGCGGATTATAATAACACATGAGACCATCTATTATATGCATTGATTAAAATCGTCAAATAGATAAATGTTTCATATAGTGGATATAGTGTCCCACATATATCACCATGAATCCTTTCCTAGAACATATGTGATCCAATTACAACCATTGATGATGGTGGACTTATAATTAATTTTCCTAGAGAATAGGTAATAGTGGTTAGGTACAAGAGCCTTTTTAGAAACCAATTGATGTTCATGCATACATATAATTTTTTACCTTCTATTATTGATCTAAGATGACCTCAATGATCATGTAATATAATAAATGTAACATGGCGGGTAAGTTTCTTGTTAGCCATATTGTTTTTATCATAAATAAGTTAACATAATACCATAAAATAGGAAACTATGAAAATTTATCTCAAATCAATTTTTTTCAGTATTAATGCTTGTAACATAGATGTATTCTACACAAAAAAAATTAGGAATAGTTGAAGTGGTTGGTGGGTGCCGGATTTTTGTATTTCATCAGTTTCAATAAATTAATCCAAATAACATAAAAAAACAACCCTATAATCTACTAGATAGGATATTTATTATTTAATTGATAATTAACTTAAAAAAATACCAAGATAATGATAATATTTTTGATCAATTTTTTTTTACTCTTGTGTCATTGTCATTACAGTAGAGAATACATGTGAGGATTCCTCTAGGTGTATCTACAAATGCTTCATGAATCTTAGAAAAATGATCTTGGTATTTTTAGTGCTAGTATAGATGAACCTAGAGATGTAAGTTATTCATCATTGATTACAATAAAGATTTATCTTGTTCATGCTATGTTCTTGAGAAGGAGGATGGAAGGATTTTCATCATTTGTCATATTATATATTCTAAGTAATCTACATGTCAAATAATAATATTATTATTATATATAATTAAATTTATTTATTTAAATATAATTTCTTTTAAAAAATTGATATTTATTTAAATGATATTAAAATATATATTTCATTTCCATCGGGCCTTTAACTCAATTCATTAATCCTCCAACATGATTTATCAAACATTTTCTAATCAAATATTTTTTCAAATAAACATTATTAATTTAGTAAATAAATAAATATTATATTCAATAAAATTGTGAATAAATATATTTTTAATATTTACATGACTAAATAAATATTTATATATTAATATATTCAAAAACTGGTGAAAAAATAAATATTTATTTATTATCCTATGAATAATAAACAGAAGATAATATTCAACTCATATATTATAAACTCAAATATCTCATGACTAAATTTATATGATCAATATTACTTGAATAATAATTATTCTATTAACCAAGATTAATATTTATTCTTAATATTAAATTCAATATAATTTAATGATATTATATATACACTTAGTGTCTAGTCCTCTAATCCTCTTTCTTAGTGGCATTATGTGTACTTACCCAAAGTCTATGATTAGGGTCAAACAACTTTTCAAGGCACTAATAGAGAAAGAAGTTAATGTTTCAATGAAAGTAACCTTCTTACAAACACTATTATGAAATATAATTAATTTTCTTAATGATATGTCATCAAGCATGATGCATACTTATTTCATAAACCTATATGATTGATTTATATTTATTTCAATTTCCAAAATAAACTCATCGATGAACTACCATGAACATGGATTTAATTGAAAAGTTTCATTCAAATCAAATTTCCCAATATATCTTATTCCATTAAAATAGAATAGTAAAATCATTTATTAACTTATTAAATTAATTTCATATCACTTATGATTCACCCAACATATTTTACCTCATCACGATCATATATAATACTAGTTTTCATCCATATATCAAAGTATTTGATTCATAATACACATTAAAAATAATCTCAACCCTAAGGACCAATACAAAAATTTGTATATAAAAATTTTAAATAACACATAAACATGTGGAATTCCTATTAGAAATTCTATCATCATGACCTCCCATTTTATAGATCATTACGTGATAACCTCATAAGAAGATGTCTTAATTTCTTATGATCCCCCATCACCTGGAAGTCAAACAACATATGTGTCTCATCGGATAAGTGGTATCTAGAATATAGGACATATGTTTCATAATATTTTCATTACATATCTATATTTTATTATATAAGGGAACTGTTATATACTTTCAATGAAAAAAAATATTCTAATTATATTATGGCACTTAATTTTATACACAATAAAAATAAATATGTGACAGGATATTTATTAATGTTCTAGTAATTTTGAAAATATATGTCAATACCATATTAAAATTCTACATTATCACACTATCATATTAATGTTATTCATTTTCATCTATGTAAACTCTTCTTGATGATAATTTTACCCCATGAGAAAAATACATCAAGAGGTTATACTTATGAAGTATATGATTTTCTCATTGATGTTAACTGGGCTCTTTGCCAAGAACCACTGCAACATTATTACCACAATATAAAGAGATAAGATAATTATAGCTATGTATAACTCAAATATCTTAAAAAAATTATTATCCAATTTTCTTATTTATTTTCATTTGAATCCAAAAATATACTCAAATTATACTATAGAATTGGTAACCATAGGCTTCTTACAACTATTACATCTCATATCACCTCCATTAAGGAAAAACACATATCATGACTATGATTTCAAATCATTTTTATTTCTTTAAAAACTAAATTATATATGTCCCCTTAACACTAGTTCCTTGTTTACTTCATAAACTATGAACCTATCATTTATAATCCTCAGGTGGTTCAAGATAGTCTTTATAGTTGACCAATGTGGCTCTCCAAGAATTATTGATATTTTCCTAGAAATATTAAGATATAAAAAACATCAATCCTCATATATAACAATTCAAACCTGATAGATAGAGTCACAGAAGTGTGAGGGATTATAATCATTTTTTCTCTCTCCACTTATGTATAAGGACACATTTTCTTAGTGTAATGTATACCATGGGACATCTCTAATAATCCTCTCTAATATTTTTTTATATTAAATAACTTTAATACCTTGTCAATTTATGTTCCTTGAATTATACCATGATACCTCTTAGATCAATCTCAAATGGATCTTGAGCCCTAGGATACAGGCTTCTTCACCTAGGTATTTAATAGGGAATAATTTATTTAACCATATCTTAACTAATATAAAGACTGGTATCTTGTTTCTCATTGGTAATAAATCATCAATATATACTAATTTAAAAAATAATTCACTCCCATTAAACCTCTTATAGAAAGATGGATAATATTAATTATTTATGAAACCAAATTATCTTATAGATTCAAAAAAAATTCCATGATCTTGATTCTTTCTTCTACCCATAAATTGATCTTGGTAACTTACACACCTTATTGGCATCCTTTGTTGTGATGAAACCTTTTTATTATTTTATAGAGTCAACTTGCATAATGTTTCCATTAAGGAAGGAGATATTGAAATCCATTTTTCAAATTAAATAATAATAGAATGAAAATATTGAAATTATAATTATAATGTATTTAAAAATAGTGATTGGTGAAAAGATTTTATCAAATTTTACACCTTGATGTTGCTTAAACCCTTTGGAAACTATTTTCTCTATGTAGTTATTTTCTTTACCATCCATGTCTCGTTTATTCTTGAATACTCATTTTCACCCAATAGTATTTACATCAAATGCAGGATCTACCAAAACCAAAACATTTTTTTGTTCATAGAATCCATTTTAGGATTCAAGTCTTATTGTCACTTTGAAACTTATGAGATAATTATTTCTTCTTTTTAGGATATAGGTTAATTATTTTCAACTAATAGTGTGTAACCTTACTTTATTATAAGGAAACCATTCATATCTGGTTCTCTAACCTCTCGATTGTTTCTATGTATTACTTATGTCCCTAGAAAAAATACATCCACTGATCCCTATGTAATTTTTTCGTTTTTCAACTATTATGCATCTTATTCTTTAACTTTACTTAATAATAAATTGCTCCTACTATCTCTTTTTGAGATATGTTCCCTTTTAATAAAATTTTCACGTATGTGGACTATAGCCCTTTGATTTGAAGGATTATATAGGTTATATCATTTGGTTTCTTATGATACCTTATAAATATACACTTTGTGCCTTGTGATTATTTTTTACTACTACAATTATCATTTAAAAAGGCACTAAATCTCCATATATTAATATATGACAAATAATATTTCATTCCATACCATAACTCATACAAAATTCATTTTTCCACTTTTGTTGGAACTTGGTTTAGTGTGTTTATTGCAGTCTATAATACATATCCCTAAAACTATAGTAGAAGATCTGCATATCTCATCATCAATATCACCATATCCAAAAAATTGTGATAACTCCTTTTAATAATACCATTCAACTATGGTTTATAATGAGAAGTGATTTGGGATAGTATCCCAAAATCTTTTAGATAATCTATGAACTCTTGGTTAAGATACTCCTCACCTCATTCTGAACATATTTTCCTTAAATTCTTACCAAGATAGTTCTCAATTTCATTATTATATTACTTAAATTTATCAAAGTAACTAAACTTACACATCATTATATAAATATATACATATATAATAAAATATGTTGTAAAAATTATGAAGTAAGAATATACACCTCTATATTCAATTGGAAAATGTACACACATATATGTATGAACTAATTTTATAAACCCTATGGGTCTTTCACATTTTACACTAAATGTATTCTTAGTTATTTTAACATATAAATAATCATGACACATATCCAAAAAAATTTAGATCCAAATAATTTAAATACCCTTCTTGATATAATTTTGTAAAATTCTTCTCACATACATGACCAAGCCATTGATGCCATAATTAGGGGTGATATAATCCATGTGAACTTGAATCATTATCTATTACCAAGATATTATTTTCATATTATAGTATGTAAAGGCTGTTAATTTAATGTTCCATCCCATAACATATGTTATCTTTATAAATGTAACAACTTTCATTTCCAAACTTGGAAACAAATCCATCAATTTCAAATGTAAACATAGAAATTATATTCTTGGTTACAATAGTCACATAATAAAAATTATTTAAAATTAAAATCAATATAGTTTAAAACATGGTATGGTACTATCCTTTATCTAGAATATATAGTCTTACACTATTGGTAGGTTGAAGATCCACCTCACATTTAGAAATCTCCCATAACATACTTGGTTTTTGTATTTGGATAAAAATGTGAGAACTAAAAGTTTTATCTAAACCCAAATTTATAGAAAATGATATATTTCACTCAATAAAAATTATACATGAATATTAATCTTAATTCATTATAGTAGAATATTTATTATTCCAATAAATATTCATCCCATAAGAAAAAACACATTGTATCATGCTCTTTAGCCTCCTTTTGGATATTTCTATTTTCAGAAAGGTGGTGTGAAGGTGCCTTTGAGTTAGAATTTGTCTCAAACATTGTTTTTAATTTCTTTTCCTCTCATTATACAAAATAATTTTGGGTTTTTCATGCTTCATGAATTTATCAACTTATTGAATCAAATTCAAGAGATCTAAGAGAATCTTATCTATATTGTTCAAGTGAAATTTTATAATTAACATAATAATTTGTAAGGAAGTAAAGAGAAAATGAATACTTTGCACAATTCCTTAGGCAACTTTATAACAGACCAACCTGAGTCAACCTATAATGTTTCTTAAATTGAACCTCCATAATGACCAAAGTTTTTTACAGATTTTAAAATGTTGGTGACAAGCACCAGGGTATCACACAAATAAATATAGGAATAATTTCCCCCTATAAATGTATAATAATAATAAAACAATAGATTATAACAAAAGATATCCAGAATAAATATTATATCAAACAAAAAACCTAAAATGGTAACATAGAATAACTAGATAACAATACCCAATAAACAAATGAATAACCATCAATAACATGGAAATTGAAACAACTCTCAGTTCCATATCCATGTGAATATATGTCACCACATTCCTAACCCACCATAAAGGCAACACGAACAAGGAGAGTCATCATATACAATAAGCTCCTCCCTTTACTTGTATCCTACAAAATCCCAATAGAAAATGGATGGTGTGAGCACTAAATCTCGGTAGGATACCACTAAATAATCTATATAATTTATGTCCACATAAATCTATTAGATCTTTTTTAAGAAAAAGATTTTTATAAAACATTTCATAAAGAAATTGTCTCCTTACAAAATCATATCATTCAAAACATCCTTTAGTTTTATTTTGAAAATAATGCCACATTCAATAAATCACAAGAAAATGAAAACTATCCATGAGTTATAATCAAATGTTATAATCAAGTTTTCATGCATCCATAAATCATGATAAAGAACAATATAAAATAAATAACCATTTATTGTATCCATGAAGAACCAAGGGGAAAATCACAATGTAATGGTGTAAAAAATTCAAACAACAATGAAACACTATCCAGAATAAGTGATAACCAATTTCTGGGAACTATGGTTCCTTAGAAAGGATACCCATTGGCAACCAAGGCATCATGAGAAAATTCCTTGGTGATAGCTAAATCCGCTAGGGATTTACTTTATTTAGTTTTTCCTTATGTCACAAAAAAAATTCAAATGTACTATTATATCATCATCACATTTAAGAAATCAATTTCAGATTTTATAAAAAAAATTACAAGGCAATCCATTCCATTTAAATTCTTGAAAACCCCTTTTAAATCAAATTCTTCTTTGAGGCATTTCATCTATCATGTCATGTGAGGAAAATTGACTTTCAACAAAAACCCTTCTTTATAAAACAATTAATTTACTATCAAAGACCAATTTCATCTCTCATGGATTTCAAATCATAAATTACATAAATTAAAACCAATGGGTATCATAAGAAGAAAAATCATTCAATGGTAAATCTCATTTGATAATCACACCAACCTAAAGATCAAAGAGAACCTCATTTCCTTTAAAATTGGTGTAGGAGATGAATGGAATGGGTACTCAAAAACCTAGATCTAAGGGAAACACCAATAGTTTCCCATCAAACATTCTATATCTAGAAATCACATCCCATTAGAGTTACATTAAGATAAGGTTAATAGTTATAAAGAGGATTTCTAGAGAGAATAGGATAAAATGGGAGAAAACCCAAACATACCATGATGATATCCACCCAAAAAGATCAAGTACCACAAAAAATAAAAGGGGGTCTTATAAGAATCATGGAGGATCTGGATTGATATAACGAGGAATTATGAGATTATTAGTTATTAAAATGACCAAGGGTATTATGGGTAAATTTCAATTTTAAGAATTTTGAATTAGGGTTCACGGTTATGTTGAAAGGTTTAAAAAACATGCACCAACTATGCATTGGTCACTATCCATGGACAACCAAGTCACACTGTTTCCTGGAGAAGGATATAGAATTTGAAAAGCTATGCACAAGCCATGTGATAACCACTCGATTAAACCCAAACATCTATATGGTTTTCCTAGAGAATAAAGCTGTTTGAAAACCAATCCCAAAGAATAAAAAATGAAATTGGAACACACATATAAATTTGACATGGTTGCCACATTATTTGATTAACTATGAACCTAAACCATGTTCATAGATTCTTTTACTAAAACTCCAAATTTTCAACCTCTGCCTCCCAAAAACCTCTAGAACCTCAAAAGAGATAGACCAAGATAAAAATTAGACATATATATAACTTACAGGGTGTCGTAATTCTCCCCACTATAAATTATTTATGTCCCCAAATAGGATCCATAACACCAACTCAAAAATAAATGAGGCCATTGTTGCATCATCAAGGCCTTGGGCCCCTATGTATCATGATTGTCTATACAACATTTACATCTCACACTTTCCAATGGGATCATATTTCCATGAAGTACCTTATCATGTCAATCCAATATATAAATAAAACTTTCAAACACTAAGGTGGAGAGTTCAATATCAATGTCCTATAACTCAATCGCATGGGATGGATCTAGCTGATAATTATTAAGCTGTGAAACATGTAATGCATCATGGATAGTAGTCAAACGAGAAGGTAAGTTCAAATGATAAGACACATTCTAGAGTTTCTTCACAATATCAAATGTACTAACATAATGAAGTACTAACACACCTTAAATCTCTAAATTTATATGTCCCAACTGAGGTGAAACGTTGAGAAAAAACCTCATCTCCTACCACAAACTCTAATGAACCATTACACCGATCAACATAAGATTTACTATGAATATTAGCTATCTATAATCTTTTCCTGGTCAATTTCATGATATTTATTATCTCATGAACAATTCTTAGTCCAAACAAGGACCATTCTCCATCCTATGCTCAATAATAATGTGATCTATAAGGCCTCCTATACAAAGCCTCAAAAGTCACCATCCTGATCAAAGCCTAATAACTATTGTTTCAGGATAAATTTAAAAAGGGAATGTGATTATCCCAAGATACACTAAGTATAAGAATACATGCCTAAAGAATGTCTTTAAGAATATGGATGGATCTCTCAAACTATCCATCCATCCGGTGATAATAAGTTATGCCCAACTTCAATTGGGAACCCATTGCTATCAATAGTCCTCTCCAAAATTGGGATGTTAAGTGAGGATCCCTATCAGAAATGATAGTTGATGTAATACCATATATCCTAAAAATATCCAACACATGTAAGTTCCCAATATCATATACCTTCAACATCTCTTTGATAGGTAGTAAATTCATCTATTTCATGATTCAATCAATAATAACCCATATTTACATACCACTATGAGTCTTAGGAATACCAATCTCAAATCCCATGGATATCTCATCCTATTTTCATACTATAATAGTTAAATGTTATATAAAAATAGTAGGACTCTAATGATCCACCTTGATTATCTTGTATATAAGGCATCGAGATGCGAAATCTGAAATCGATCACCTTATTCTTGGCCACCATTAATTACATCTCAACTCATGATACATCTTGGTAGCTCCAGGTTTTATAGACCAATTAGATTATTTTCCATCATCTAATAATTTCTATCTAAAGTATTTCAAAATAATCATCATATCTTGGATACATAAAACCACATAAGAAGAGATATACTACTCACCTATGGTCTCCCCACCATGAATATTTCTAACAAAGCACTGACACTCTATATCCTCACCTTGTCAAAGTCATATCTGATCATCCATTGAAGATACAGACTAAATAAAAGCTATGAATATCTATCTATAAGATCTCCCATCATCCAAGTGTATCTCATCAAATAGTCTCATTAAGAACCAATTTTCCACTAATTCCTCCACTACCCAAGTTGGTAACTTTTTTATCAAATCATCTTCAACCACATTCCCTCTAAGGGTATATTAAATATCAAAATTAAAGGTATCATGGAACTCCACCAATTATCTTTGTATCAAGTTATGATCCCTCTGAGTGAGAATATACTTCATAATATTATGCTCTGAATACATTGTAAATCGCTCCACAAATAAGTAGTGGTTCCAAGTATTAAGAGTGTCCATCACTACCACTAACTCAAGATCATGTGTGAGGTAGTTCTTCTCATGAGATTGTAACTGATGAGAGATATAAGTTACTACCTATATTTCATACATCAGAACAAATACCAAACTCTTACTTGAGGTGTCATGGTAGACATCATAACCAACACCCAACTCTGAAAGAAAAAATACTCGAGATAAATTCAACCTCACTTCAAACTCCACAAATAATATATATCATTGATTACTCCAAATAAACTTTAAAACCTTATAGGTAAAATATGTTATGGGAGATGTAATCCTAGAGAATTCCCAAAAAAATAACCTATAAAAACAACCTAATCTTAAGAAACTTTGGATCTCAAAAACATTTGGTGGCTGCATACAATACATCACAACCTCAATCATCTTAGTGTCTGATGAGACACCTTTCTCATAAACCATAAGGCCTAGAAGTTTCACTTATTGAATCTAGAACTATCATTTGGATAGATTTCAATATATATGGTGTCTCTCAACATTCCAATTACAATATTTATGTTCTCATCATGATCTAATTTTGATCAATAATAAATGAGGATATCATCCATGAAAAAAACTATGAAGGAATAATATAACCAATGTAAGATTTGATTCATCAAACCATAAGCACTACAAGAGTATTATTAATTCCAAATGGCATGAAAAATACTCATAATTCTCATATGTACTCATGAATGTCATTTTATAAACATATTTCTCTCATAACCTTAGCTAATGGTACACTACTCTCATATCAATTTTCAAAAACCATTGTTCTCCATCGAGCTAACCAAGAAGGTCATAAATCCAAGTAAAGGAAAGTTTTTCTTCACTAACACCAATTTTTATTCTTTTAATCAACACAAAGTCGGATACTCCCTCCTTCCATTTTTTTAAAACGAAAAGGTGATTCCCAAGGTGATACACTGGGAGGAATAAATTACTTTTCCTCAAGATACTCAAGTTGAATAATAAATTATTTTAGTTCTATGGGTTCTATGAGGTATAAAGGTAAATAAATTGGTCACATCCTCAAAATAAATACTATAGAGAACTCAACTTCTTTATGATGTGAAAACATAGAAAAATAATCTAGAAAAACATTAGTATACTAACTCACCACTATTGGAAGAGGTTAACTCTTACATGGATTTATAATATCAATAAAAAACTCAAAAAACTAACATGAGATCATCTTAGAACAATGATAAATTGGACCTACTCTCCCCAATATATGATCTCAATTTCCCTAAAATACATGTGAGACTCCATTAGAAGAAAGAAACTATAACCTATTATGATGGAAATAGATATAATATTTATAGATAATAATCTCATCCATTCCAAAGGTAAGATAAAAGATATCAAGATCATGAAATAAAAAGTTCCATGTGGTTTCATGGTCAGCAATCATTACCAAATAATCAATAAATTTAAAACCCTTCTCTAACTTCTTTCCTAAAAGAGTAGACATATTCATTATAAAAGGCATAACCTTCGAGTGAAATCCCAACACATCAACAAGTTTGGATGATATAAAGGAATTAGTTACACAAATATCAAACAAAGACATAACCATATAATATGAAATAAACATAATACATCTCATCGTACTTTTTCCTTTCTATAAATCCATTTTTGCACACAGTATTTCATACATACATCCAGCCTCATTATTACCTTTATTCACCACCTGAGCATCACCCTTGGAATAAGGTTGAGATCCCACCGCTTATGATGTGTTAGATATAAACTGGGATCCCTTGTTGAAGTTACATCTAACTCTACTTACCTTGGATTACATATCATAGAAACACTAAAGATAACTAGATTTCCCACATGTGTGTTACACATTGGGAGATGCCTTCTAATCAGGTCTAAGGTGTCACTTTTTCCAACACATGTAACAGACCAGATGAATCATAACTAATGTATATTTCACACTCCTTACACCACCTTAGTACTGGTCACCCCACTTATTATTCTGAATAGAAAGTTAACTATGGCTTCCACCTTCTACCATTTATTGAAGAGACCTATATTACAAGTTATGTCAACCTCAGTAATAACTGTCATGTGCACAACCTCTGTAAATGTGGATAGGTATATAAGAATATGTATATATTGAATATAAAATCCTAAAACCATCTATAATATCTTTATATTGATATAGTCATTGGAAACAAGATTTTTATAAAGGTATAAAACTTGATAAATTTAGTAGCATACTTCATTATAGAATCATCTCTTAGCTCCAAAGTAAAAAAAATCATAAGACATTTATAATCTCAGTGTATCATAATAGAACTATTGATTGAATCCTTTCTTGAAAGTATTATAGGTGATGTATTCAGGAAAAATGAATTCTATAACATATTCCCACCACCTTCTTCCCTACCATTCAAGAATATAAGTGAAAAAAGTTACCTTGGAGTCTTATATAGTTTTCAAATGTGGAAAATTATCTCAACCCTCTTGATCCATTCCTCTAATTCATATGGTACCTTATCACAATAGAATATTGATGGATAATGATTAGTAAATTACAAATCATAGTCAACCCTTTTTTATAATTTATCATTGGTGACTTTACCTAGGGATTGGATAATTAGGACTATAGTTTAATCCAATACCAAGTCAGTTGGAGGATTCTTAGGTGGGGATTCTTTCATGGAATCCTCTTTAGTAATCTGATAAATTCTTCTAGGAGAATCCATAATCTATAAAACAAAGAGGATTGAAACCATTTAGAATATAGTTATATTAATTTATGATAAATCAATTTTAGAAAATTGAATCCTAAAAAGGATAAAACTACAAACAATAATAATATACAATCCTTAACTTCCCATGGTAACTCAAGATTCATCATGAACGTGGGCTATCCAAGCACTCTCCCACACTAGCTCTCAAATTCTAACATCCCTGTATCTAGTTTATCAATGATTCATAAACATAATAGGTTGATACAAATGAGAATAGGCTTTAATTATAACTTAACCATTTATACCAATTTGTAACATACCAACCTAGTTCTACCCATAATATTAATTGAATTGGACCACTATAAGGCTCAAAGCATGTACCCAGTCACCAAGAACTAGAAAAAATCACTAGGGTATCACACAAAGAAACATGGGAATGATTTCACCCTCAAAAATACATATGATGGGAATAAAACAATATAGTATAATGAATGATATATAGAATAAATAATATTTCAAATAACCAAACCAAAAAGGTAATATCCAAAAACTATATAACATGACCCAATGAACAAATACAGAAATATAAATAGCATATAACTTGAAATAACCAATGGTTCTATCTCAATGTAACCATATTTCACAACCTTCCTAACCCATTAGAAATGTTACATGAATAAGGAGATTCTTCACCTAAATAACCCTCTTCCCTTTACCTATATCTTGAAAAATCATGGAAAAAATCATAAAAGAAAAAAGTATGGATTGAGAACGAAAGCTCAGTAGGATACCACCAAATAATCTATACAATTTTCATCCACATGTATCTATTAGTTCTTATTCAAAAAAAATTATAAAATATTTCACAAATAAATCGTTTACTTACAAAACATACCATTCAAAACATCCTTTGGTTTTCTTTTAAAAATTTGGACACTTTCAATAAATCATAATAATATGATAAACTATCCATGAGGAATAATAAAAGGAAATTAAAATGTTTTTATGCATCAATAAATCAGTAGGAATGATGTTATAAAATATATAACCATGTAATGTATCCACAAAGCACCAAGGAGATAATCACAACACAAGGGTGTACACAACTAAAATAATTGTGAAACACAAGTAATAATGAGTGATAACAAAGTATGATAACCTTAATTACTTATAAAGGCTACCCACTAGTAACCAAATCATTATTATCACCTCTCCTAGTGATAGCTAAATCTACTAGGGATTTCCTTGGTTTAGTTTTTCCCATTCCCCAAATTTTTCCGACATTCTATTGTATCATAATCATGTTTAAAAGATCAATTAAAAATTTTATAAACATTTTATAGGGTATTATATTCCATTTCTAATAATGAAAACCCATCTTAAATCAAATTATTCTTTGAGGCATTTCACTAATCCTGTCACGTGCATCAAAACGGTTTCCAAAAAAAACCCATTTTCATAAAACAATTCCATATACATCCAAGATAAATTTTAGCTATCATGGATTTAAAATCATCAGTATCAAAAATTAAAACCAAATTTAATCATAAGAACACAAGTCATGTCATATTAAATCTAGTTAGATAGATACACCTACCTCAAGATCAAATATAACCTCGTTGCCATTAAAATTGGTGATGGAAATGAAGAGAATGATTCTTCACAGACCTAGATCTAATATAAACACAAAAAATTATACATAAAAATATATAGATCCAGTAATCACATCCGATGAGGGTTCCATCATGATAATGGAAAGAGATATTAGGAGGAGATCTACAGATAAGTAGAGAAAACAGAAGAAAAACTAAACATGCCTTGTCGAGATCCACCCAAAATGATCAAGGGTTACCAAGGAATCGAAGAGAGTGTCCTCTAGATCATCATGGAGTGGATGTTTTGAGATAATGAGGAATTATTATAGGTTAATAGGTTAAAACTAAAAGATATGTTCCCTAAATCCTTGTGTGTGTGTGTGTCTATATATATATATATATATATTGTATGAAGATTGTGATTTTAATTCATGGTATACCATTACATGAAACATAAATGATAAAAAGTTGTCATTTATTATTCTCCCATGTTAAATATAATTTATTATACCATTTAATAATATAAAAGGTCTGAGGGGTAAATTCATATGATGTATTAATGAATCGACCATGGTTTTTATTCATGCATTTCAATGCATGAATAAATGAGTGGATAATTAATGGGAATACTAAATTTGATATATAAACTACTAACATGTGTTGGAAAATGAGTTTATAGATTTATATCCTGATTATTTTCCTAAACTAAATGAACCTGAAGCTCTCTCTACTTCCCACTTTGCATATACAGGTATTATCATGCCATCAAGAGAAGATGGACCTCATCTAAATGTTGGATGATTCAGCATAGATCATGGATACACTAAAAAGGTGTAATTATTTCATTTACCACATTATTGGTCTTAATAAAACTCAAAAATTAATATTGAAGGTTATATTGGCTCTTTTTTTAATAGTACACTTGTATTTACAACATTTCTTTATAATTACTTTCTACAGTTTTATATTATCATGCAGGAAAATCCTTGGAAAGGGGTTTAAATCAATTTTTATTGATCTAAATATTATTATTATACTCTAACAAAACCATTTAGTAGTATAAACGGAGATATTAAAGGGTCAACTGGTTCCTAGGAACTATCATGCAAGAACGGTGATGAATTATGGCTCTCTTCTTATGAGCTCCATTGTAATACAAAGAGTTGCATGCCCAGAGAGTTAGGTAAATAGAGTCGTTTGATAGGTTCTTATAGATTTTACATTGGATGTTTTCATATTAGTAATAGAGATTTTGTGACCCTTTAGTGGAATCAAAGTAATCCATGTATTGTTTTATAATATGATGTGTGGAAATGATGAAAAAATTAAAAATAGAGCAGCATTTTTTATTTTAAAAATTTTGGTTTTTTAAAAGGTTTTACCCTTATATAGATAGACTATGTAAAGTTAACCAAGACCATATACTTATGCATCTAAAATTAATAAGGGTATCCAAGGAATTACCCTTACCCAAGAAATGATATATGAGGACTACCTTTATATGAAGGGTTCAAGTAAAGGTAGTTTGTATTGTAACCTATGTGCAAATGGTTTGCGTAAAGGTGTTATGTAAGGGTGTGATATTGAATAACCTTAAACATAAGGGTAAATGGTTTATGTTTAAAGATTATGGTATTTTTAAAATTTTTATGTAAAGGTAACCGACTGCTTACCCTTACATGAAATTCAACTGCGTAAAGCTTAAACCATTATGCAGTATGGTTTCTCGGAGTTACATAAAAGAAATATGGTGTCATACATTTACGCAGTGGTTTCATAAGGATATATAAAATTATATCTTGACTTTCCTTTATATTAAGTGTTTACATAAGGGTCTTACCCTTATAAATAATGAGTTTTGTTAATTTAATCTTTGTATTACCTTTACACATCTCATTATTATATGTGTTGTGTAATCGTAAGTACTGACTTACCTTTACACAAGGGCTTCTAGATAGCATGTGTAAGGGAAAAGGATTTACTCTTATGCAAGAATACCCATATGTGTAAGGGTAATATGAATTGTTTCAAAAATCATTAAAAAATAACTTATAAAATGATTTAGATGGTTTATAAAATGGTTATAAATCATTATAAAAGGTATTTTGTGATATTTTAATTTATAAAATGATTTTAGATTAATTAATTATAATTTTTTTATAATTAAATAAATGTTTATGAAAAATTTATATTCCCAAGTATTAAATATTTGAAATTCCTTTTAACAAATTTTATTGAATAATTTATGATTAAGAAATAAAAGAGTATATTTAGAAATCATAAGTGATAATTTATGAAGGGTTATAAAGTATGAAATAAGGCTAAAACATTATATTTTTATATTTAAATTATTAATTTTTCATAATTACTTATTTTTAATTATTAAAAATAAAAAATATGCTTATTTGGAAAATTATTTTAGCCACATCAAAAAAATTGATGAAATATAAGATCAATAATTAAATAATTATTAATTATGTGATATTTAGATTTTTTAAAAAATTTTACATAATATTGATTATATTATAAATTTTTTATAAGTTATAAAAGGTCATATATTTAAAATTTAAATTCTATATAATTATAAATTTGAAATATATAATATTAAAATTTATATAAAATTGTTATAATCCTAATTTAGTATTTTCTATAATGTTAAAGATGAAAATTATAAAAGGATTTATAATTAGCTTTGATTTATGAATTTTTCATCTTATTTTTAAATATTTGAAATGTTATTTTACTTAAAATTTTATTCCTTGTTATATTCATATTTAGTAAATTTTTTAATAAAGGTGAATATTGTGTATGTTTTAGTTTAAAATGTTAAAATACTTCAAGATAGAGCTTTTAATTACTTACTAGGTAATATTAATTATTTTTTTAATCTATCCTTACCTTATTTTGTAATTGATGTTATGAACTTGAATTTAGTTATTGGATAATTTTTTTTCATATTAGGTGTTAGGGTTATGTTGAATTTGATTATCTCTTAAGTAAAGTATCCATAGATATAGGGACTTGAGGTTGGACTACCTATGTACCTAGTGGCATATTCCTTGTCTAAGAAAGTGAATGGGGTTATATATATATTTCTCCAGGCTTAATTATATAGAGATTATCAATATTATATAATTCTAAACTATGTTATGAATTGTTTATATACCTTATGAATATAATACATTTAGATATTTATGAATATACTTAACTTTTAATTTTGGGTGACTAACACAATATTGTGGTTCATGTTAAAAGGTACACATCAATATGGTTTTAACATATTGGTTTATTGGAGGGAATAAGATTCCAAAATAAAATACAAAAAACAATGCATACATAAAAGTAAATAACATGAGATAAGATGGTGAGATTAAAAATCCCCTTTAATTACTAATTTTTATATTCCTTCCAAAGTGTAACTTTTTAAGACTATGATCATCTAACTAGGTATGACATGCTAAATCAAGTTGACCCTGTATTATCATCTGTAAGGCAAGAAAGTTAGAAGTGATCATCTGGATTATCCTATTGGGTAGGTCATGTTATAGTTGGGCTTCCCTGAATTTTCCACCATTAATATTTTTTTTCTTTGGGTTATAATAGTCGGTACACCCTAATGGGATTAGGTTACCATAGGAATAGAGTTTATTTTATCTATATGATTGATTAGACAAAGAGTTGTCAACTCAATTATCCAGGAGTCAAGTATGATATTATTGGAATGATTCCCTACCAAAATAGATAAGTGATGGTAGAAATGATAAAGTGTCCAATATCTTAATTAAATATGGATCTTTTCCCACTAATTGATGTAATGGATTTTAAAATCGGTTGTCATTTTAGTGGGATCCTAGCAAATAAAACTCCTTATTAATTATTAATAATGCAAGACACTCATCTAATAAAAGTTTCTATTTTAGATAAATTAAATCATTATCAATATTGATCTTAAGATTGGTCCTTGAAAAAGAATAACTTAATAGTGGAAACTTCTTCAATTGGTATATAAATTTGAGAAATTCTCTCAAATAAGAGGTAAAGTTCATTGTGTTGGAACAACCTCTTCCTGATAAACTAATTGGTGAATTTATTCAAAAAAGGATTTAGATAACTTTGATAAACATAAAAAGGATGAAAATTAAGAATCTACACTCATAATGGTTATGATGGGGCCAAAATTAAAAAAGAATCATTATACTCTTAATGCCTTTCAAATTATAGATAACCTTAAATGGATCTATCAAGAGAAAGAAATTCATGAATAGTATAAAGTTTTTAAATAACTTTTTCAGTGTAAGATAACATATGGATCCTCAATATCCACTCACATACTCAATATGATTGGATACATCAATGACTTGGAGAGGCTAGGTTCACCTATAAGGCTTATTTGCCTATATATTTCATTATAGAGTCACTTACAAAAAGGTTTTGATAGTTTTTTATGAATTTCAATATGAGTGAACTCTACAAACCTTTACTTAATATCCTCAGCATATTGAGGATTTTTGAAAAAGACATATTTATTCTAGGTTCTAGTACCATGTTGATTATAAAAAATTATATGGTTAAATGTACTAGCCAAAAAAGGGGAGAAAATAGGTGATGGAATGTCCACACTACATGTCAAATAGAGAAAGAAAAAGAAAGGAAAATGATTTCATTATGGAAAAGTTATCCACTAGAGAAGAAATTGTTCAAGTTACCTGAAAGGCTTTATAAATCTACATAGACCATCCACATCAGGTATAAATGTTATCAAATTGATTTCTTTTATGGTATGTGATACCAATTTTATATTTTTTAAGTGTTTTAAATATACAATACAATATAAATATAAGAAAAAGAAAGAAATGAATGACCAAGCTGGAATTTGATATCAAGGTAATAGAGGAAAGGTGTTTCTGTATAAGAGACTTGGGTACTTCAAGATTAGTTGAATGTTACATAAGATGTTTATTTTCTCATTTTTTTTCTTTAAAATATCTTGAAAAATATTTTCTTTTAATAAAATGAGATGAGTTGTTTTAGATACACATAGTTATGAATTTTTCAATTCTATAATGTACCTTGAAGTGAGACTAAAAATGGATTATTCTTGTTAGGGAATTTATCTTATTTTCATTTATAATTTTTTTGATAATACAATGGAATTAAAACAACATTTAATCAATATTATATAAGTGTTTGGAATATAAATACAAACTAAGAATATGATTTCTAGGTTCTAAATACTGTATAGACAGTAAAATTAGGTAAAATTTCAAACTGTAAGAAGAAAAGTTAGTAGAAAAGTTAAACAATGTTTCTTCAAGAATCTAATAAAGGTCATTGAAACCTAGGGTTATCAGGAATGAGGAAAAATAGATCAATATGATGGTATTATATATAATACCTAAATGAATTTTTGAAACTCTATGGAATGTTCATGATAGGTATGGATTTTATAAAGATTAATTATTTGATTTTGTAGGGTATGTGATACCAAATTTATATTTTACAAAGTGATGTAAATTGACAGGAGTTCAAAATGAAAGGAATAATTGATTGAGTGTGTATTTTATATTCTTGAGATGAAGTAAATCCTTACTACATTGATGATTTTTATGTAAATGATTTTATCAAGATCAAATGAATCTATGTAAAAGATGTGCATCTTATTATCATTTACCTTATGTGATGATATAATTTTTAAATTAAAAATAGTTTTTTTAGTTATGATATGGTTGATTATATGCACATGGTTTATTATTTATCAATTTTTATAACATTTTTTGAACAAAAAATTTAAGGATAAAATTATTTTGTCTAAGATAAAATGTTCATCCAAGTATTTGTTAAATTACATCAGAATATATTCCTACCATCCATTAGTGGTACTTTTTAATAAATCCTTATTTTAAATGAAAGTGTTCCGAACATATAGAAGAATTGTATTTGATATGTAAGTAATAATTTATTTATTTTAATATTCCTACTGAAATGAAATAAATTATATTTTCTAAAAAATGTAATAGTTGACATCGTAGCATTTTATATTGAGAAGAATTTTGAATATGTTTAAGAAGTTGAAATGTTGGGAATATGATTCATAAATCTCACTAAATGGGGATTGAGTTTGACTTAGAGTGATACTCCAAAAGTATTTTAGAGTTAAAATAAAAGGTGTTTTGTATAGGTATTCACAAGGAATTACATATGATGTGATATAAGGTGAAAATAATGATAGCTTTCCAAAAATGTATTAGAAGATTTGAAAATATATTTTTGAATATGGTTTCACAAGTTGTCATTTACAATACAATATAAGGGGAAATGGCACAAAGTATATTGGGATTTAGTATTAGTGGTTGATTGAAATAGATATTACCTTAAATATTATATATATATATGTGATATATATATATATATATATAATTATAGAAAATTATGATTTTAATTCATGGTATATCATTCCATATAACTTAAATGATAAATAGTCATCATTTATTGTTCTCCCATATTAGCTATCACTTATTATACAGTTTTATAAGATGAAACTGCCAAGGTAGTAAATAATTATGGTTCATTCATGAACCGGCCATGATAATTATTCATATATTTCAAAATATTAATAAATGAGAGGATAATACAGGAGAATCCATTATTTACTATTTAAATTACTTCAATGAAATAGGATAGAAGTGTATGGATTTAGATCCTCATACTTACATGAAACTCCCCAAACCTGAAGCTCTCTCATATTCCTCATTTTTATATATAGGTACTATCATACCTTAGAGAGAAGATGGATCCCATTTAAATATTGGATGATTTATAACAACCCATATATGCACTATGGTGGTGGGATTCTTTCATTTTCCTCTTTGGTGATCTTCATAAAACTCATCATATGATGATCAAAGGTTGTAGTGGAACTTTAGTGAATGTTACACGTGTATTTATATAAATTATTTATTTATATTTTATATAGATTCACATTATCTTGAATGGAGATCCTTGTAAAAGGTTTTAAATCACTTCTTTTTTGTCTGATAATTATTATTAGACTCTAATAAAACCCATCAAAATTTACCAAGGTCATCTTGTTAAATTTCAATTTTAGGAAGTTATGATATGGGAACACAGTTAGGTCACATGGTTTCCTAGAGAAGGTCACACATGTTAAAAAATAATGTTCAATCTTTGTGATAACATCTAGAATAAATCCCATAAATCATCCAGATATTACTAGTGACTAGAACAGTTTGAAAAATCATGATCAAACCATGAAAAACGTCACCAGTACCCACAAATCCATTTTACAAGGTTACTGCATGGATTAACTAACTCTACGCCTAAACTATTTTCATGGCCTATTTTCCATGAAGCTCCAAATTTTAAAACCCTAACTCTAGAAAACCTTTGTAAAATCAAAGGAGATAGGCCAAGATCAAAATTATATATACCTGTGACTCAAAGGGTGTCACAAGATTGAATCCCATAATTTACAAAATTGCATATAGATAATGGTCTTAACTATATGAGGTCTAGCTGAAACTCTTTCTAGGTTTCACATAAATAGTTCCTTGGAGATTTCATACATCTCTTGTATTTATTTCTTATAATATAGATCAATAGTATGATACAACACGGTGTATGAATCCATGACTTCATGATGATTTTAGAGCTCATTAGTCATGGATGATTACTTGCAGCATTGGATAACCATTATATCATTGACTTGTTTTCAAAATATTTTTCTCTCCTCCACGCTATCCTCCAAAAATGGTTTGGAAGGAACTTGGGATTCAAGTATATAAAACTTATACTACTAGCATAATACAATGTTCAAGTGCTTATACCATTCAAGGAAGTTATAACCAATCATAAGAATGTATTTCTCTAAAATTGATCATAGGTATAGTGATGTGGTTAAATAGATTTTAATTTTATATAACAAATAAAACCAGATATTTATTACTTTATCATGATTAATAATAACATAATAAATTATTTTTATTACTCTCCTTATATTTTATCAATTCCCAATATCCCTCGCCACTAGATTTGGAATATCTAGTGTAATGGTTTGGAATTTATAACTTGTTACATTATAGTATTTAGGGTTATAAAGGTGTCTAGTGGAAGTTATGAGGGAGTTGAGGAAGAAATGAAGGAGTAACAGCTAATATTTTAGTTGATATGGGATTGTATGGATTGGTGAGGAGGTTTGAAATATGGATCCCTATAGGCTCCTAGAGCTTTAATTTTATGGATCTATTATTTTCATCCTAACTATAGAATAGAGGTCGGCTATGATGTAAAGGTCTGAGGGGTTAGATTTTTAGTTCCCTAGTGGTTTTGAGTGTAGATATGGCATGGCCAAGTGTTTATAGTGTAGTGATCCTAGATTGGTCCTCTTATAGT
The DNA here is from genome assembly GCA_963277665.1 of Viscum album. Lineage (NCBI taxonomy): Eukaryota > Viridiplantae > Streptophyta > Magnoliopsida > Santalales > Viscaceae > Viscum > Viscum album. Next base: position 1,500,390,442 of record OY728142.1, on the reverse strand, counting down.
GTAGTGAATTTTGTATTTCATGGAGGCTCAGGTAGTCTATTTTTGAAGTCCCGGTTGTTTTTAGGGTAGTTGAGGCATGATGTTATGATTGTTTTATAGCCTTGTATCTTGGTAGATAGCATCTAGTCATGATCCCTAGAATGAGATTTAAAGTCAAGTTGGATAAGGGGGTATTATGGTGTGGGATCCTATGTTGCTTCATGGTATTGTTAAAATTATACTGGGTATAAATTGAAAACCCCCTTCAGACCCTATCTTCCCCCAGTATTTTTTCTTGATTCTTAAGAAAATCATAGGTTATTTTAAGAGTATTTTCACTAAATCGTTGTGTTATTTTATCCTTGGAATCTATAGATTGAGTTTTGGTCATTCTAAGGTGATTCATCTCTTTCCCTTCTTAATATTTACCCTATTCTTTGTTCTGGAGAAATTGTTTCTTGGGGAGATGGATGGTTTGGGTGATATGGTGACTGGATATTGATATAGGGTGTTGTGTAATATGTTTTTTATCCATCCCTGGTGTGATCATAGTTTTGAGGATGTTTTTTATTTATTTCATACATGTGTAGTTATTTGGAAAGATTTATTTGTGGTATTGGATCCTCATTATCTCCATTTTAGGTGTATGTGCTGGAATTCCCTGATTTTGATGTCCAATGGGTGGATATTAAGGGTTGTCTTAATAAAGATAATGAGTTTATTAATTTAAATTTATGTGAATGGAGAGTAATAATGTGTGTTTTCTATTTTTATGAAATTTATTATTATGATACTTTCTTTTTTCTATTATTGAAAATAACAGTAGTTCGGAATCTTATTTTCAAGGTGACTATTGTGAATCATGAGACCATTGTTGTGTTTGTTTGATTGATATTTACTTGAATGAAAAAGGATAATCACTTATATATGTTTAATGAAATGGTTCCTCATGGAAATATGGATTGTGTGATAATACCCATGATAATGAATATGTGATATTATGAAAGTTGTTGAACTAAAATTATTGTAGTCGTAGAAGCATAAATGTGAAACTATGTGTTGATTATTATTTTTTTGATTTATTGTACAGTGTGTAGAGATCTTATATGGTATCTATTGGTGATGGTGATGACCAGTTTTGAGGAAAAATGGGTGGTAGTGAGTCTATGTTTGTTTTTCATGGGTAATGATGTCGGATTATGTGAAATGGTTTATTTATGTGGTTATTTTAATGCGATATTTACGGAGTGATGGTTGGATTATTGCAATGGATTATCATATATTAATATGTGTCATTATTTAATATTGTTTGGATGAGCTAAGATATAGTTTGGTTGTGTTAGATTCCCTTCTATCCATGGAATGATTTTGAAATATTGAAATTGAAATATCATGGGCCATATTTAAATAAAAATGGACTGAAATTAATGTTTGGTAATTAGATTAAATAAAATTAATGATAAATGAATGGGTTGTGTTAATGTGAAATGTAATTTATTAGTAAATGGGAGTTTTTGGAAACTCAATAATTCTATAAATGTTGGAAGCTAAAATTGGGTGTGGGGTTGGGTAGTGTGATGTATTATTGGTGGTAGTGGATATTAGTGGAGGTTTTGTGGTTTTATAGTGATGTTGTGAGATATTTTGGTGATATTTTAAAAAACCCATAGGTTAGTCTTGTGTGTTATCTATTTATAATGTATTTTAATTAATTTATATAATCTCTCCACCCAATTTGGGTAACATCACCAATGATAAAATGTTTTGGGTTCTGGTTATTTTCCCTAAAATCTTGAAAAATGGTAAATTTGATGGCTAAATGCCCCCTCTTCCCCACTCTTCCTTTAGTAGTATTGATGACATGTTGGTGTTGGAGATCACCCAGTGATAATGGGTTGGTGTTGGATATTTCCATTTGATTATGGGTTGGTGTTGGAGATAATATAATAATGATGATGTAAGAACTCGGATCTTCTTTTCAGGTACGTTTTCCCTTTTTCTAAAGTTTTTAAGAAAAATGAATTTTTCTGGAAATCTTCAAAGTACATGTCGTGTACTTTCTGAGTACACGCCGTGTACTATTTTCCGGCTCGAAGCCGTGTGCTGGTCGTGTTCGGGCCACACACGCGGTGTGTAAGGCTGAGGTGGAGGCCGGTTAATTCAGAGTACGGAAAAATTGAAGTACACGTTGTGTACTCAAGAAGTACACATCGTGTACTTTCTTTTTTTTCATTAAACGGACCGGGGTCATGCCTAACCCCCAAAATCATCTTCTTCTCCAGATTTTGTCTGCCCGGAAGCGACCGTACGGCCGAATCTTCTCCGAGCTCCCGCCTCACCATCCGTTCTCCGATTTGAGCACGGTTGATTGCGTTGGAATCGCAGCGGTGAGTTCTTCCTTTTACTTTATCCTTGTTTCTTGATTCCTCCTCATTTCCAAGTTATCATGGGATGAACGTTTTGTGAATTTTCTCATATCTACGTTGTTCTAAGAGGAATCTGTCTTCGTGGTTCACATATATTGATCTCCTAGAATTGAGGTAGGTGGTTTGTGCCTTTCTGTAGAAAGTTGATGAACATTATGTGCAAATTCCACCAATACCCATGAACAGGGTATTGCGTGTTTCCTGTATTTCCCCTACTATTTTCTTGCTTTTCTTGTTTTCTTTAGTAGAGGTTATTTCTTGTGAGTAGAGTAATTTATTTTGTGCTCAGATTGCTTTTCCATGCTTTTTTTACCTGTTGGGCGTTTTTCCAGTTTCCATGCCAAGTTGTAGGATAGCGGAATTATTGTTTTATTATTTTTGTTGAGTCATAGAATGATATCCAAGTAGTTATTGAGGTTTACTTGGACGATACATGTGCTGAGCATGTTTAGTTATACTCAGGACTATGAGAACCTAGAGTAGTAGACCAAAGGGAGAATTGATGGAAGGGCTTCTCCAGAGTGTCTTTTAATTATGATGTGAGACTATAGGGGAAATTGATGTTGATTGCTTCCCCAGAGAGACTGTAGATCCACGATGTGGGCCACAGGGGGAATTCATGTTGAGTGCTTCCCCAGAGAGCCTTTAGCACGATACAAGACTATAGGGGGAATTGATGGTGAGTGCTTCCCCAGAGAGTCTGCTTAATTACATAGATGAACCAGAGGGGTGAGACTGTGTGTGCCTCCCAGAGGGTTACTAGTACTATAGGTTGAACCATAGGGGTTAGGTTGTGAGAGCTACCCAGAGGGTTACCTGTTTTCTTCTTGTTGCTGACTGCTTACTTGTGTACCTTACTTGTTAGAACTATGGATTGTAGTTTATTTTTCTTTTCTATTTACTGCTTATTGTTTTATTACTGCAATGTATTCATTGACTGTTAGGCACAAATCTTTGGTTGATTGCCTACTGGGATTGTATCTCACACCCTGTTTGGGCCATGCTTTTGGTCCCAAGCAAACTATGTTGCTGCAGGTATAGATAAGGGCAAGATCCCTTCTACATCAGGTTATTGATTGCACTGGAGCTAGGGAGCATGGGACCGAGCCGTGGATCATGATGCTAAAGAGATTTCTTTGTTTTTATTTTGAACCTGGTTTCAGTTGTATTTCATCAAGTTGTTGTGTTTGCTGTTTTCCTTAGATACTTGTACCTACTGCATCATTATCAACATTACTATATGTATTTCATTGCTTCCACTATTTGGTTTCTATTGTTATGCATGTTGTTACTTCTTCTGCTATTGACTGTTGTTTTTCCGTTGTATACTTTACCAAATGAGGGCATAGTTTCCCCATTGAATCACCTAGGCCCTCGCTGCTAGTCGGTAGCCTCTGGCATTTGGGGAAACGCGTTTGAGTTCATGTGGAAAACCGGGTACGGGGCACCAGTGGAGGGGCTCCGGATTCGGGTCGTTACAAAGTGGTATCAGAGGTTTTCTTTTCTCTTTCTTTACTGTTTGGAGACCTTAGCCAGGGATAGGACGGATTTGGTACTTGGTATTAAGCTATGCTCGGGAGTAGCTAACCCGTGTACAGGGAAAAGCCATACTACCTCGTTAATTGTAGTTGTTGGTCTTGAGATTTTATAGTTGATCTGATTTCACCTAGAGTGATTCACATGGCTTGTGCTATTTCTGTTTTGATATTTCGGTTCTATTTCTGTCGCAACCCGATGAGATGAGGGTATGACGTCTCATGCATCATATAGACACTTGTAGGAATCACATTTCATGCATTCTTTCCATGCCATCTAGGGTGCATTAGAGATTTCATGCTGTTGTGATAGGATTTTTGTAGATTATGCATGCTGTTGTGATAGTTTCTTGATAGATTCTCTGCTGTTATGTTAGAAAAACTGTTTGTTTTGTTCTTTGTTTAAATTGAATGCCAAATTTTGGTTCTTGATGTGTTATGGGCCCTCACGGATCAGAATTTGGCACTTTTTCTCCTTGTTTTTATTGTTTCTGGAATTCTGTGCAGTTTCTGAGCTACTGCCCAGAAAAACCCAGAATACACAGCGTGTACTTTTGGGGAACACGCCGTGTAGTTTTCAGGCCATGTCACTAACCGTGTGAGTAGAACACGGTTTCGTGAAAGTAACTTTGGAAACACGCCGTGTATGGTAGCTACACGTCATGTTTGCTCGGAGCCGTGTACCCGGCCGTGTCACTAACAACACGGGTCGGGGAAGCATGGGTAGAACATGCTGTATCCATAGGGAACACGCCGTGTAGTCCTTTACAGGTACTCGACCGTATCTCGAACAACACGGGTTGGCGTTACCTTCCTTTCCACACGTCGTGTTTGTTCGGAACACGCCGTGTAGTCTTGCCCAGGTACTCGGCCATGTCACGAACAACACGGGACGGTGTCTCCTTCGCCTATACACGTCGTGTTTATTCGGAGCATGCCGTGTAAGTTCCATCCATGTAGACGGTCATGTACTCAACAACACATCCCGCCGAAGCCTTTTCTAGTACATGTCGTGTTTTTTTAGAACACGCCATGTAGTCTCAGGTTAAGTCGGACCGTGTGGGTTAGCCGTGTAAAGAGACTCGGGAAGGGGATAGTTTTCAAGTACACGCTGTGTGTGGGTGAAACACGCCGTGTATTTTTAGGTGTACATGACTTGTAGGGCAGGAGTACACACCCATGTCAGTGGATTAAAAAGACATGTCGTGTAGTTTTTATACACGCCGTGTAGTCGTGTTTTGCAATCTTGGGTGTTTTCTTCCCCTGTTCCCATTTTGTACCCTTGTGTTCTCTGTCCCTGTTTTCCTGATCTAAGGTGTGCTTTTGATCTTTCATAGCTATGCCTATGAGACACCCTCCGGTCATACATCTGTCTTCAGGTAGTGATCAGACGCCAGATATGGCTGATCAGGGACTTCCTGTCGATCCCCCATCCGAGCCAGCCTTGGCACCGGTTTTTGTACCAGTTGCGGGCACTGATGCGCAGTTCATGGAAGGTTTCATGAGGATGATGCAGGCCTTCCAGGTATCACCGCCTCCTGCCTCGTCTATGGCATACTTGACACGGGTTTTCCAGCAGCAGTATCCTCCCACGTTCTCGAGGGAGGGAGGACCTCATGCTGCAGAGTCATGGCTAGAAGCCATGCTGACTATCTTCGAGTATCTGGAGACGCCTCCAGAGAGGCGGGTCAAGCTTTCCACCTACATGCTCCGAGACTCCGCCAAGAGGTGGTGGGACGTGGTCTTATAGGCGGGTCAATAGTAGGCTATGACTTGGGAGGACTTCCAGCGCGTGTTCTATGACTACTTCTATCCAGAGACCCTGAGGGCTGATCAAGATCGGGAGTTCATGAGCTTAGAGAAGGGGACTCTATCTGTCATGGAGTATTCCTCTCGTTTCACTGAGCTGCAGCGTTTTACACCCCTTCGGGATGGGAGTGGGGTGTTCTTGGAGAGGAAGTTTGAGGATGGACTCAGACGGGAGATATGCTCGTAGGTGAACATATTCTAGTTGACTTCCATCACTTCCATCATCAACCAGGCATTGATTGCAGAGTGCAATCTGAGAGACTCCGGATCTGCGAGCCATGGAGGTCCTGCTTCTAGAGTTATCCATCCTCCAGAGGACAGCAAGAAGCGTCGTAGGGAGCCTACGTGCGGTGATTCGAGGAAGTGAGACGCATCATCAGCAAGCCAGGTGACATGCTACCAGTGTGGCCGGACAGGGAACACGAGGCCGCAGTGCTAGAGAGACCCCATGGAGTGCCGATCTTGTGGCAAGATGGGTCACCTTCAGCATTTCTGTCAGGTTTTCTCACCAGCAGCTGGTGACAAGCGTTCTTCCATGACTCCTCGTTCAGGAGCAGCCCCACCAGTATCTCACCAGTCAGGAAACTAGAGTTTTTTCATCCGTTCGGGCCAAGGTGGAGGTCAAGGACATAGCGGTCAGCCACTAGTTCCTTAGCACCAGCAGGGAGGTTCATCTCAGAGTGGTCAACCAGGGGCGCAGGGTTGCGGTAGGCCAGTCTTTCGCTGTGGAGCAGACTTATCAGGAGCAGGATCTCAGCCCTTCTACTATTCGAGGTATGATTTTAGTAGCCTCAGTTTTATCTTCAGCCCTTTTCGATACTGGTTCTACGCATAGCTTTATCTTTGTTGCTGTTGTGGAGAGCCTTGGACTCTGCATCTTTTCTTATGCCGACTCATTGACACTAGACACTCCTTTAGGAACGAGGACATCTAGTGTATGCCAGTGTAGAGAGTTCCCTCTCTAGGTGGCAGGGTATCACTTAGTATGTGATCTCTATGTCCTAGAGATGACTGGCTATGATGTCATTCTCGGCATGGACTGGTTGATTCCCTTCCAGGCAGTCGTTGAATATTATCGCCGCAGAGTCAATTTCATCTCACCATAGGGTGAATCTTTTCTTCATAGAGGCGAATGGGACATTCGGGCGAGTCGGGCGGGACTCGAGCATCTTGGGCTAGGAAGGGTGACAGCACAGATTGCTAGACTCTATCTAGATGATCAGGTGACTCCACAGTTGTACTTTATTCCAGTAGTGGATCACTTCAGGGATGTATTTCCAGAGGAATTTTTGGGTTTTCCTCCAGAGCTTGAGGTAGAATTCTCTATTGAGCTCATGCCAGGAGTGGCACCGGTGTCCATTCCTCCCTATAGGATGGACACACCTAAGTTGCAGGAGCTCAAGAAGCAGTTGGAGGAGCTCAAGGCTATGGGTTTCATCTGACCCAGTACTTCTCCTTGTATTTCACCTGTTCTGTTTGTGAAGAAGGCAGACGGTACCCTTCGGCTTTTTGTGGATTATCAGAAGCTGAACCAGTTGACGGTCAAGAACCGATATCCCTTACCACAGATTGATGAAATTTTCTATCGGATTCGAGGATCCTGGGTGTTCTCGAAGATCGAATTGAGGTCCGGTTATCATAAGTTACACGTCAGACCATCAGATATACCTCTGACAGCTTTAAGGAGTAGGTACGGTCTTTACGAGTATACATTCATGCCTTTCAGACTCACAAATGCACCTGCAGTTTTCATGGCACTAATGAACCGATTGTTCCATCCTTACTTGGATTCCTTAATTGTGGTCTTCAAGGATGATATCTTGGTGTACTCTCACACTCTACACGACCATGCCACCCATCTTGAGATCGTTCTGAGTACACTGAGAGAGCATTGGCTTTATTCTAAACTCTTGAAGTGCCATTTCTGGATGGATCAGATTCACTTCTTGGGTCACGTCATCTTAGAGACAGGAGTTTCAGTGGACCCAGAGAAAGTGAGAGTTGTAGTTTCCTGGGAGCATATGAAGAACGTCTTTGAGTTACGGAGCTCTCTAGGGATGGATGGATACTACAGACGCTTCATTTGGGACTTTTCTCGTCTATCAGCACCCTTGATAGGTCTGACCAAGAAGGGGGCGAAGTTCTTATGTTCAGATTCTTGTGAGTCAGCCTTTGAGGAGCTGAAAGGGAGGTTGACATCAGCACTGATACTAGTCTTTCTAGAGCCAGGCAAGAGCTACAATGTTTATTGTGATGCTTCAGGTGTCGGGCTAGGATTTTTGCTTATGCACGGAGATGGAGTCGTTGCGTACGGGTCTCGGCAGTTGATTCCACATGAGAGGAACTACCCTATGCACTATCTGGATTTGGCAGCTGTTGTTCATGCCTTGCGCTATTGGAGACACTATATTCTGGGAGAGCACTTTGTGGTCTTCACTGACCATAAGAGTCTCAAATATATCTTTACTCAGCTTGATCTGAATCTGAGGCAGCACAGGTGGGTTGAGTATCTTCAGTCTTTTGACATAGAGCTTGACTATACACTGGGAAAGGGCAACGTCGTGGCAGATGCGTTGAGTAGGAGAACTCAGATCCAGGTAGTTTAGGAGGCCAGTAGTGAGTGGCAGATGACGACTTTGTTCTCTTAGATGCATCTGGAGGTGCATGACAGACGGGGACAAACTTTTCTATCTTCTATAGCTGTTACCTCCATGCTATTTGATAGGGTACAGATGAGGCAGCTATTAGACTCAGAAGGCTTAGTATTGCAGGAGAGTGTGTCAGGATAGGCCCCTCTTCCTGGATAGACAGTGGGTGAGGATGAGATCTTTCCTTTCCAGGAACGTGTATGGGTGCCAGCAGACATACGCGAGGAGCTGATGTGGGATTTCCATTCCTCTTTTTGGGAAGTTCATCCTGGCGTCACCAAGAAGTATCGGGATCTTCATCTCCAGTACTGGTGGCCAGGTATGAAGAAGGATGTTGTTGGTTTCTTCATGCGATGTTCTACTTGTCAGCAGGTGAAAGCAGAGCCTCAGCGACCAACGAGGCTTTTATATCAGTTACCCATTCAGGAGTGGAAGTGGAATGATGTTGCGATGGACTTTGTGACCGGGTTTCCGAGATCTCCTCAGGGAAACGATGATGTTTGGGTTGTCGTCGATAGGATTATGAAGGTTTATCACTTCTTGTTGATCAAGGATACCTTCAGTGTCAATGATCTGGGACGACTTTACATCAGAGAGATTGTTCGTCTGCATGGAGTTCCATGCTCTATTGTTTCAGACAGAGATGCATGCTTTACCTCTTGGTTCTGTAAGGTAATTCAGAAGTCCTTGGGTACACATGTACTTTTGAGTACAGCATACCATCCCCAGACTAATGGTCAGTCTGAGCGCACGATCCAGGTGCTTGAGGATATTCTCCAAGCTTTCATTCTAGACTTTGGCAGTTCTTGGGAGAAGCATATTCCTCTGGTGGAGTTCACCTACAACAACAGTTTCCAGGAAACCATTCAAATGGCACCATACGAGGCTTTTTACAGTAGGCCATGCCAATCAACCTTATGCTAGCTGGAGGCAGGAGAGGCATCTTTTCTGGGACCTCGTCTTGTTCAGGAGACTTCAGAGCAGATAAAGTTGATTCGGAAGAGGATGGCTACAGCGCAGTCTCGACAGAAGTCTTATGCTGATCAGCGGAGACGACCTCTGAATTTCGAGTTCGGTGATCAGGTTTTACTACGTGTCGCACCGAGGTTGGGACACAAAAGTATTCGGAGACAGGGTAAGATTTCACCGCGGTACGTCGGGCCATTTGAGGTCTTGAAGAGAGTGGGGTTGGTTGCCTATTAGTTGCAGCTACCTCAGAGGTATCAGGCCATGCACGACGTCTTCCACGTCTCTCAGCTCCGACGTTACATTTCAGACTCATCTCACATCTTTCATCCTGAGGAAGTCAAGCTTGAAGCGGATGCGTCGTTCGAGGAGCATCCTATCCGGATTGTCGATCACAGTACGAAGGTTCTCCGCAGATGGTCTATTCCTCTGGTATGAATGCTATGGCAGCACGGGCGAGTACAATACGAGACCTGGGATAGGGAGACCGATGTACGATCGCAGTGGCCGGAGCTGTTCGGTGTTTCTCCTTCTCCACCTCGTTAGGTAAATTCGGAGACGAATTTCTTTAAGGGGGGAAGTTTTTAAGAACCCGGATCTTCTTTTCAGGTACGTTTTCCCTTTTCCTGGAGTTTTTAAGAAAAATGAATTTTTCTGAAAATTTTCAAATTACATGCCATGTAATCTTTTCCAGCTCGAAGCCGTGTGTTGGCCATGTCCGGGCCACACACACGGTGTGTAAGGCTGAGGTGGAGGCCGGTTAATTCGGAGTACGGAAAAATTGAAGTACACGTTGTGTACTCAAGAATTACACGCCGTGTACTTTCTTTTTTTTTCATTAAACGGATCGGGGTCATGTCTAACCCCCAAAATCATCTTCTTATCCATATTTCATCCACTCGGAAGCGATCATACGACCGAATCTTCTCCGAGCTCCTGCCTCACCGTCTGTTCTCCGATTTGAGCACAGTCGATTGCGTTGGAATCGCAATGGTGAGTTCTTCCTTCTGATTTAGCCTTGTTTCTTGATTCCTCCTTGTTTCCATGTTATCCTGGGATAAATGTTTTGTGTGTTTTCTCATATCTATGTTGTTCTAAGAGGAATATGTCTTCGTGGTTCACATATATCGATCTCCTAGGATTGAGGTAGGTGGTTTGTGCCTTTCTGTAGAAAGTTGATAAATATTATGTGAAAATTCCACCAATACCCATGAATGGGGTATTGCGTGTTTCCTGTTTTTCCCCTGTTGTTTTCCTACTTTGATTGTTTTCTTTAGTAGAGGTTATTGCTTGTGAGTAGAGTAATTTATTTTGTGCTCAGATTGCTTTTCCATGCTTTTTTTTCCTGTTGGGAGTTTTTCCAATTGGCATGCCTAGTTGTAGGATAGCAGAACTGTTGTTTTATTATTGCTGTTGAGCCGTAGAATGATAGACAAGTAGTTCTTGAGGTTTACTTGGACGATACACGAGCTGAGAATATTTAGTTATACTTAGGACTATGAGAACCTAAATTAGTAGACCAAAGGGAGAATTAACGAAAGGGCTTCTCCAGAGTGTCTTTTAATTACGATACGAGACTATAGGGGGAATTGACGTTGAGTGCTTCCCCAGAGAGTCTGTAGATCCACAACGCGGGCCACAGGGGGAATTTCTGTTGAGTGCTTCCCTAGAGAGCCTTTATCACGATACGAGACTATAGGGGGAATTGACGGTGAGTGCTTCCCCAGAGAGTCTACTTAATTACGTAGCTGAACTAGAGGGGTGAGACTATGTGTGCCTCCCAGAGGGTTGCTAGTACTATAGGTTGAACCATAGGGGTTAGGATGTGAGAGATACCCATAGGGTTACCTATTTTCTTCTTGTTGCTGACTACTTACTTTTTTACCTTACTTGTTAGAACTGTGGATTGTAGTTTCTTGTGCTTTTCTATTTACTGCTTCTTGTTTTATTACTACCATTTATTCATTGACTGTTAGGCACAAATCTTTGGGTGATTTCTTACTGGGATTGTATCTCACACCCTATTTGGGCCATGCTTTTGGTCCCAAGAAGACTATGTTGCTGCAGGTATAGATAAGGGCAAGCGCCCTTCTAAATCAGGTTCTTGATTGCACTGGAGCTAGGGAGCATGGGACCGAGCCGTGGATCATGATGCTGAGGAGCTTTCTTTATTTTTCTTTTTCACTTGGTTTCAGTTGTATTTCAGCACGTTGTTGTATTTTTTCTTTTCCTTAGATACTTGTACCTGCTGCATCATTATCATCATTACTATATATATTTCATTGCTTCCACTGTCTGGTTTCTGTTGTTATGCATGTTGTTACTACTTCCGCTATTGACTATTGTTTTTCCACTGTATACTTCACCGAATGGGGGCATAGTTTCCCTACCGACTCACCTAGGCCCTCGCTGCTAGTCGGCAGCCTCTAGCGTTTGGGGAAATGTGCTTGAGGTCATGTGGCAAACCGGGTACGGGGCACCAGTGGAGGGGATCCGGATTCGGGTCGTTACAAATGAAGATGTGATGTGTGGTGTGAGCCATGTGTGGTATGAGGAGTGAACAAGGCTTATTTCATTTACGTTCATGATACCCTGCTACTCTAAAAATGATATGTGATGATTTTATGGTGTGGTGATGTGTGGATAGTTATTGATGATCGAATTGGATGGTAGATCTTATGAGGGTGGGGTAGGAAGGGGCGTGTCCTGAACCACATCAAAAATGAATGGTTCTATAATGTGATATGCATGGAAGGGAAGGGAGAATATGAAATTTGATGTTGGTGAATGAGAGTGGAAAATTAGTGGGAAAATAGTTGTGGGGAACATTTTTTTATACTCTTTTGATGATATGTTATTATACTTGGATGTGCTATTTGTTGAGTGAGTCGTGGTGAGGTTGGGAATCGATAGATGCACTATATGGTTATTTTTTGTTATATTGTTTGTTTACTAGTGTATTAGTATTCCATTTTCACATGTGAATGAGATAACAATGTTTGTTAAGAAATTGATGTAGTATTTTGTGGTCATCAAATGGCACATGAAGCTAGTAGAGGTCATCCTTAACATGGTTGATGTCCTAAGGGACCCAAACCTAAGCATCGTCATGGATTCCATCAATAGTTAGGTGGAAAATATGGGTGTGTGAAGATGAATGAAATGGAGGTTCTAATAACAGCATGTCTAGAGGTTGTTCAAGGTATAATTATTTTATTGTCTACCCTAGTTTTTTCCTTATTTAATTTTAGATCTTCTTACTACTTCATTACTCCTTCTTTGGTCCACACATTATGACTATAGGTGGAAATTCATCCAATGCCCCTAATGTTATCTTTTATATTTGGATGTTGGGAAATTTTGTATGATGTTTTTTGGGGATGTCAGTGATGATGGGGCAGCACCAATTAGTGGGGGACTTCTTCTTATTATAGATACAACCATACAATGTTTTCCTTGGTATGGATTTTTTGTATTCATTCTGTGAAGTTGTGGATTGTTTTTTGAGGATATTTTAATTTTCTAAAATGTAATACTATGGTGTGGTGTTCATTGGTGAGTGGAGTTGTCAAATGGGTTATAGTTGAGTAAAACTACTTTTGTCTTAGTTGGTGAAGCTGATAGTGGAAGCATAGGTGGTGGATGTTCCTATGGTCATTAATGATTTTTTTGATGTCTTCCCATATAAAGGTTTGACACAACCCCCTCAAGATAATGTTGAATTTGGAATAGAGTTATATTTAGGTGTGTATTTAATTTTGATGAATCTTTATTAGATAGAAACCACGGAGTTATGGTGGTTGAGGAACCATGTTGATGGTTTTATGCATAAGTGCTCCATCCAACATAGTGTGTCTCCTTGAGTTGTTATAGTATTTTCCACCTTGGAGGTAGAGGTTAGTCTAAGATTATATGTGGACTACCAGATATTGTATCAACTAATAGTTAAGAAATATTACCTACTTCCAATTATTTAAAATCTATTCAACCAGTTGAATGGATCCAATTGGTTTTTAAGGATCAATTTTCAGTCTGGATATCCCCAAATGAGGGTAAAGGATGATGATATTATGATGACTATGTTCAGTTGAAATCATGGGCACTTTGAGTTCATGGTCATTTCATTTGGTATCATGAATACACTAGTTGTGTTTATTGGGCTCATAAACTTAGTGTTCTATGAGTTATAGAACTAGTTTATAGTCATGTTCATCGATGGAATACTTATATAATCAAAATTGGTGGAGGATTATGTCGAGAATCTAATAATTATCATACAAGTTCTATAAAACCACCAACTATATAGAAATATGTCTATGTGAAAATTTTAGTCATGGGAAGTGTATTTCTTTGGTAACATGGTCCCCTAGTAGGGTATGTCTATACACTCTTCAAAGTTATAAGTAGTAGTTTTTAGGGTAGAACCCAAGAATATGGAATTGGTTTTTAGTTTCCTTGGAATCACAAGATATACCTAAGATTTTTTTCTAATATATCTTGTATTGTCTCCCTTTTAAACACTTTTTTTCATGAAAGATCTATCTTTTATCTAGACTGATCAGTGCCAGATAGCTTTCGACTACATGAAGGAGAGGTTGATCAGTGCTCTAATGATTCAGTTGCCCGATGATGGGGTGATGTTTGGTATTTTTGTGAAACTTATAATCTAGGATTGGGATTCTTATTTATGTAGAAAAGGGTGTTGATCTTCTATGGGTCTATGAATTTTCACCCCCATGAGCATAATTGTGCCACCTATGATCTAGAGTTGGTAGTGGTGGTGTTTGCACTGAATTTATTCTAACATTACCTCATTGGAAAACATTTTTTTGTTTTCATTAACAACAAGATCCTGAGGAATGTTTTCTCTTAGAATGATCTAAAATAATGACAGAATATGTGTATGGAGTTTCTTTATTATTGTTATTTTGATATCTCCTATACTCCTAGAAAGTGGAACATTTTGGCTAATGAACTGAGTTGGAAGTCATAAGGGGGAATTGTTTAAGAGTACAATGATGTTTGGAAAGGGAAGGAAGAGCTTATACAAATGAATCAAAATACAAAGAAGTTTAGTGGTAGATTTTTTCTTTATCAGATGACTATGAAATTATCCTTGATGTGGAAAGTAGTGGATTCTCAGTGGGGGAAACTCATAGGTGGAAGCAATGTGAGATTGTGTCATCCATGTTGATTCTCTAAAGGGGTTTCTAGAGGATATTTTAAACTAAATAATGTTCTAGGGGGAGGATTTTTATTTTATTTTTGATGTGTGAGGGATTACTCCATGAGTTTAATAGATCACCCTTAGTGGTACATTTGGGTGTGACTAAGATGTATCATGGATTGAGGGGGCATATTAGGTGGTCTATAATGAATTGATCACAGTATAGTTCATGAAATGGTGTCTCGTTTTTTAGTAGGTGAAATCTAACCATCATTTTCCTAGAGGTTTTTTGAAACCCTTTCATATCCTTGAGTGGAAGTTGGATTATATTTCAATTTATTTCATCATTAGGTTATCCCAAGTCCTGGGGGGATCAGATGTTGTTTGGGTGATCATGGATTGATAAAAAAAAATTCATCTCATATCCTGGTGATTAGGGAGTCGAGTGTCCTAGATTCTCTTATGAGGCGATAAGTATATGAAATTATACAACTTTATGGGATACATAAGACCATCATTTCTGATCAGGATCCTCATTTTACCTCATGACTCTGGTGAGGATTATAGTATTCTTTTGAATCTCAATTGCAACTTACCACTTCTTTTCATCCCCAAACATATGGTAAAATAGAGAATACTATCTAGATATTGGAGGATGTGTTTTAGGCTTATATTCAAGATTTTATCATATCATGGGTAAAGCACCAGCCTTTGGTTGAGTTTTCTTATAACAATAGCTAACATGCATCCATCAGTATGTATCCATTTGAGGACTTGTATAGACAGCAATGTTGTTCACCATTATACTTGATCAAGGTTATAGAGTTAGTTCTTATGGCTCCTAATGTGGTGTATATTCTGATAGAGAAGATATAGATGGTTTGAGACTGGATTAAGGTATCTCAAGATCTCCAGAAGGCCTATGATGATCATTGGAAGATTCCCAAAGATTTTGAGGTTAAAGAACATGTGTTCTTGAGGGTTTCTCTTCATTGATAGTAGTAAAGGTTTAGTTATAAGAGTAATCTTTCTCCCTTGTTAGTTAGACCTTATGAGGTTTTAGAGTGAATTGGTGTAGTAGATTATTGATTGGTTCTCTAACCATGGTTGGGCAGTATCCATTAGGTGTTTCATATATCTTATCTCAATTGGTATCTTTATGATTAATCTCATGTCATTGACTAGGGAGACTTAAATATCAAGGATTACCTAACATTTGTGGAGTGACTAGTAGAGATCCAGGATCCTTGATAGAATTTGTTTAATGTATGAACCATTCCTTTATTTTTTCTTTTATGGAGGAATGGTGGATTAGTAGAGAGTACTTAAGAGTGTGATATATAGGTGTATTCCCATTACACATAGTTATTTTGAGTGTTACCTTTTTTTATTTACTTTGATGATATAATACATTTTTTTTGGTTTATGAGATGTTCCTTTCCACTCTTATTGTTATTCTTGGTTGGTGTAAGTGTTTCAGTTGTAATGATATCCCTAAGAGTTATCTCATGTGGTGGTTTTTTGGACCCCTTCTTTTTTTCCTTCTTATGTGTTTGGTTTTGATTCTCGGTGATGATAACTGTTTCCAAGGTATCTAATATAACACCACAAAATTTCCAACCCATTTCTTTGCTGGATTATGATTGATGGACGTGTCTAGAGGAATTTATAAGGGGTTGTGGAAGAAATGGAGGATTTTTATCTAATATCTCATCATAGAGAGGATTCTATGGTGTAGCGAACATTTATAAGGCATAGGGCCTTTTAGAGTCCTAGAGTGTAATGACCCAAACTTTCATTAATTGAAATCCCTCTTGATCTAATTAAATGTCTCTTTATGTACAATGTTTATATAAAATGTCAACTTCTTTGGTTTTATGTTAATAATTGTGACCATTTCTAATATAGCCATTGAACAGAAATCACATGATTAGTATAAATATAGGGCTTTAACAAATCCAATTTACTCAGACAAAGGAAGCGATGGCCTCATCCAGTAGACATGCCCCATAGGAAGCCCATTTTTAAGATCTCAAAAAGGAGGTTGCATCTTTGGCCTTTTCTCTTTACAAGGCCCAAGCCGAGCATGAAAATGTTAAGCTCAAGCAGAACTGCCTATGAGAGAAGTGGAAGTTGATAGAGATTACCACCCGAGAAATGTTATCCGAGCCACCCCAAGAATTGGTTACCATCGCACACCCTACCCTTCAGTCTTATGCGGGTGTTATAAGGGGTTATGTAACAAGACTTTAGCACTATGTTCATGTACATTATTTTTGTATATAATAATGAATATACCTTCATTTTATTATTGTTACCTTGTAGATGGTTTTTAAAGCACAAATAATATTTTTAGTTAATATTCAACTAAGAAATATATTTTGATGAATTAATGGATTTTTTGAATTAAATAATATTTTAATAAAATTTTATTATTTTTATTAAATTTATTTTTATTAAATATAAATTATTGTATAATTTTAGGAATGCAATCGTAATTTTTATTAAGGTGTGAAAGTCATTTTTGTCAAAACTCGTGAATTTTTTATAAATGTCGGTTTTTATTTTAAAAGTGAAAATTAACATATTTAGAAAATTATTTAGATAAAATAAATATTATTTCTAGAATCAGGATGTTGAAATTATCCAATGGTGAATTTTTCATAATTTTCTGAGACAGTCAAATGTTTGGGTAAAAATTAAATACCGTTTAAATATATAATGAGTTTTATGACATCATAATGACCCAATAGTGATGTAATAAAATACTATAATCCTTATGTTGGGCCAATATATGTTTTACCATTAAAATAATGTGATTTTGGGTTTTTTTGACTTATTTTCTAAAGCATTAATAGACCCTTGAAGGCTTATTAAACATCTTGTCTTTTTAAATTGATTTCCTTTGGAGTGTGACTCACCTCCACATAAGCAACCCCGTTATTTTAAGAAGTTCAGACTTTGACCTTATAAAATATTTTTTTCCACTTCCCTTTTCTAAAAACCATGGGAAAAAATCATGGGATGGTTTGTGGTTTGGATTAGTTTAATGTGAGGTGTCCCAAACCTAAATAATAAAGAATTCCCTCACCTTTCCCATATAAACCCACCCAATCTCCCACTTCCCCCTCACTCAAAGCCTTTTTAGTTCATCCAACCTCTACCCTCATCTCACTAGAATCCTCCCAAGGTTCCCAAAGCTCCCAATAATCCTCTCCCAAGCCTCTCTCAATCCTTTGGAAGCACACTTCCAAGTAAGGGTTTTTCTTCCTTTCTCATTTTTGTCCAATATTCTTTAAATTGTTATGACCTTTTAATTTCAATTATAAATGTTTGAGTATGGTTTCAAACCTCCTCCATACATTCCTCTTTATTTTTGAATGATGGGAGACCCATTTTTCTCTCATTAAATTCCTCCCATGTACACCCATTACTATGATGAAATTTCGAAAGGAATTTCTCTCTCCTCTTTTACATTCAAGAAATTATTTTGTATCATGACTCTAAATTACATTAAAATTGTTGGGACATGTATCTATATGACCCCCTTACTGTCCATTTTATGTAAATATGATGAGACACCCATTTCTATCTCATCAACCATTTTTATAATTCTTACGTCACGCCGTTATACTGCTGAAATTGCACTGATTTTCTAAGCCAATGTCATTGTGTAGTGAATACCATGGCCATTTCTCTATCAAGGGTATTCACCTTTATGCACATTTACTTATTGATTATAAAGTTTCATGTATTAATTCCACATTACTTTATCATGTAATAAATTATTATTTTTTTTGAATCCCTATTATATGTTCCATGTGGCACACTTATGCATGAAATGAAATGTTTAAGAAGGGTGCGCCCTTATAGCGCTTCAATACATTGGATAAAGTATAGTATCATGATATTTCATGTTAAATGGGTGTTTACTCATGATAATTCAAGTGCAATGAGGTTTTACTAATGATTCATGTGCAATTAGGATTTACTCATGCTTCATGTGCAATGAGCTTTGGCTCATGCTAATTCCATGTTAAGTGTTGTGCCACATTTCCATGTTATTATTGTCATGATTTATCATAAATTTATGTTTATGATTATATTGTGCTCTATTGATACTCCAATTTTCTAACATTTATTGTATTCCTCATGTTATTCCATGATTATTCCCTTACTAGGTTTTATAGATCACTCTTTTCTTATGCATGTCCTCAGGTTATCCAATACAATGCTAAGTACAAGGGAATGTAGTGGTCGTGTAAATGAAGTTTTTAATAAAGATGTTGTATTTAATTTTTTAAGTTGTTATGTAAGGATCCTAATCCCCAAAGACACTAGACCTATCAATCTTCCATGTTGTATCAAGTGAGGTTTATGTAATAAATTATATTTAATTATGTAATAAAAAACAGGGTTGTCATAGTTGGTATCAGAGGATAGGTTTAGTTATTTTTGGGATTAGGATTAGAAAACCCTAGTGAAGCCTTAGAGACAAGACTAAGTATAATAAAAACATCCCCATGTTTTGGTGAGTATTGAGTAAGTGTTTTATCAAGAAACTACATCCCTGTCTAGATACGAGTAGGTAGAGGTGGCACAGGAACATATGTATCCTAGGGGTAAAACCCGAAAACACCGCTTTGATCTAGACTCAAATGGGAACTGGTGCACGAAAACGGGCCTTGATACACTCTTGGTCATGACACTCCCTGGGGATATTCTTTTCTAAATTCACAAGATTAGTATGAACCATTATTAAGGGACAATAAAATTCCCTAAGAATATATGTTAGAAATTAGAGCATGGATAACATAGACTGAAGCCAATAGATTCATATGTTAAGGAAATAAGAGTTATTACTAAGTCATTAGTTTTTTCCTTGTATTACCCTTTATTTGTTACCCCTAACTTTCCTTTTATTCCAGCCAATGGTCGGTAATAAGAGGACTTGGGCTAACAATCGATGTGAAGATCAATATGATGACTTTACTAATGAGATGCTCAATCCAATGGGAGCGAGAATCGCCTACTTTTTCACACTTCTCTCTCATCTAAATCGTGATTTGAATAGAAACATGGGTAAAGCGGAACGTTCAACCCCCCCCCCCCAAGAAAGAACAAGTTGCTATTAATAGCTTCATGAGAAAAAGGCCTCCTACTTTTAATGGATCATCTGATCCCTCAATCATTGAACAATGGATCAACTCCATTGAAAAGATCTTATTCATCCTTTAATGTTCTAAAAAAGAGAAGGTCCTCCTGAATTCTTATCATATGGAGGGTGAATCTGATCAATGGTGGACGTTGATCAAAAATATGAAGCTTGGGTAGGATATTGAGGCATTGTAATGCAAGGATTTTCAAAAGATGTTTTTCGATAAATATTTTATGTGCACCTTCCGGATTAAGATGGAAAGGGAATTCCTTTCCCTCAAGAAAAAAGATGAAGAATATGTTTGAGCGTACGAGTCAAAATTCACAAGGCTTGCATGATACGCTTCTGGATTTGTTGTTACCCCCGAGTGCAAGGTTGACAGCTTCTTTGGTGGGATAAAACCTAGCCTACAGAAAGAGCTGGTGATCCGCAACTTCAACAGCTATGAGGAAATTGTCCGATGTGCCCTCAAGGTCGACATGAAGATCAGATAATCTCAGGGGTATCATGGGGATAAGAAGCATAAGGTGGAATTCAATGTTGGCAGTCTGATGGATAAATATAATGGTGCTAAGAAGATCCATCACCCCACTTTTCAAATGTTCGGAAAGAAGCACCCTAGAAATTTCCTAAAGGGGGTGAGGAAATGATTTTAGGTGTGGAAGAGAAGGGAACCTAGATATTAATTATCAGAAATAAAAACATGCAGCTATGATAGAGAAGAGGAACACTCTGTTTGACTCTCAACGTATTGTTCATTGCTACAACTACAAAGAATTAGGGCACCTTACAAATCAGTGCCCTAAGACAAGGGTTTTCGGAGGCAACCAACAACCTCCAAGGTAGAAAGGGTGAGCTTTTTCCATCACTACTGCAAAAGTGAACCCCGAAAATGAAGTGGTGATAATTATGCTAGTTATTCATTCAATAATAGTGAACGTACTTTTTGATTCAGGTTCTACACATTATTTTATATCTCAAAAGTTTAGTAGAATAATCACAGCACCACCATAAATCATGGAAGTGAAGATGTCATTGAGTACGGAAAATGGGGAAATCATTGCATCCCATGAATATAACTCCTCCCCTATCATAATATGTGGATTAAACTTCCTAGAGAACCTCTTCATACTCCCTCTAGTGGAATTTGATGCAATTCTTGGCATGGATTTTCTTTCCTTATATAGAGCCAACATAAATTGTTGTGAGAGGGAAATCACTCTCCATGGGGAGAATCGACCCTCGATTCTTTACATGTGTAAGGAGGAAGATGAATCTTCTTTAGCTCTATTATCTCAAGAATGGATATTACTTCCCTATGAGAACGTGTATCTGGTTCAGTTGATTGAGTCTAAGGAGGCAACCATCCTAGAAGACATGCCTATCGTGAGGAGATTTGTTGAAGTGTTTCCTGAGGAATTGTCTGGTCTTCCTCCTTGAATAGATGTTAAATCCTCAATTGATCTTATACCTAGGGCATTGACAATATCCAAGATTCCATATATAATGGTTGTTGTGGATCTTGAGGAGCTTAAGAAACCACTACAGGAGAATCTGGATAAAGGGTTTATACGCCCAAGTGCTTCACCATGGGGTGCACCAGTCCTCTTCATCAAGAAGGATGGGTTAACTACCCTTTGCATTGATTATCATGATCTCAACAAAATCACGATAAAGAACAAGTATCTTATCCCACGAATAGATGACTTGTTCGATCAGCTGCGTGGAGCACAGTACTTCTCCAAGGTGGATTTGTAGTCGGGATATTATCATGTAAGGGTGAAGAAGGAAGATATCCCCAAGACTTCTTTTCATACAAGATATGGTCACTGTGAATTCATAGTAATGCCTTTAGGACTCACTAATGATCTAGAAATCTTCATGGACTTTATGAATAGAGTCTTTAGAGATTAACTTGACAAATTTATGGTACTCTTTATAGATGATATTTTGATATACACCAAAACCAAGGAGGATCATGAGGAGCATCTACAAACTGCACTAGAGACCTTGCGAGAGGAGAAGCTCTATGAAAAGTACAGAAAGTGTGAGTTTTGGTTGAAGGAGGTCTCATTATTGGGCCATATCATCACAAGCAATAGGATATCCGTGGATCCCTCCAAAACAGATGAAATTGAGGGATGGTCGAGGCTAACATCGGTAATGGATATCCGTATCTTCTTGAGGTTAGCTGGATATTATTGACGATTTGTGAGAAATTTCTCATGATTTTCCAACCCTCTTACCAAGATAACTCAGAAGGGAGTAAAGTTTTCTTGGAGTGATGAATGTGAAGAAGGATTCAAGGAGTTGAAAAGGAGGCTTATCACTATGCCCGTGCTCACTTTACCCACAAGTGGAGAAATGTTTTTGGTATTCAGTGATGCTTCAAAGAAGGGCTTGGGATTTGTGTTGATGCAAAATGAAAAAGTCATTGCCTATGATTCAAGGCAATTGAAAGTTCATGAATAGAACTATCCAACACATGACCTCGAGTTGGTTGCAGTGATCTTTTCTTTGAAAATTTGGTGGAATTATCTCTTTAGGGAGAAGTGTGAAATATATACGGACCACAAAATCCTCAAGAATATATTCACACAGAAATAATTGAACATGAACCAATGAAGATGGTTAGATCTAATCAAAGACTATGATTGCTCAATCAATTACCACCTTGGGAAAGAGAACAAGGTGTTGGATTCCCTAAGTAGAAAGGACCCAGCGATTCTATCATTGATGAGAATTGAAAAGGATCCAATCTTCTTAGATTTGATGGATATGGACATGAGAATCATAAAGAAGGTAACATCATCAATCCTTTTAGAAATTATTGATCAACCGTCACTTTTGGAAAGGTTAAAGGATGATCAAAAGGATGATATGAGAATTCAGGAAAAATTGGAAGCTATTAGAAAAGGGAAATCCTCGAAGTTTAATGTTAATGAGGAAGGAATTGCGAGATTTGGGAAAAGACTATGTGCTCCATCAAGTTCAGAGCTGAAGAAGGAAATTTTGGATGATCCACATAGTTCAAATTTATCTATTCACCCAGGAAACAAAAAGATGTATTGATATCTTTGAGAGAATTATTGGTCGGATAATATGAAGAAGGAGATCGCTGAATATACATCAAGGTGCCTCGTGTGTCAGCAAGTGAAGGTAGAGAGGCAAAAGTATAAGGGGATGATGCAACCATTTCCCATACCAGAATGGAAATGGGAGAATATCACCATGGATTTTGTCACCGCACTTCCGAATACATCCAAAGGAAACAATGCAAACTGGGTTGTTATGGATCATCTTACAAAGGTTGCACACTTCATTGCTATTCGAGAGTATTTCTCATTGGATCAACTGGCATGGATATATATCAGGGAAGTGGAAAGGCTTTATGGAGAACCACTATCTATTGTGTCCAATAGAGATCCAATATTCACCTATAAGTTTTGGAAGAGTCTTCAACATGCTCTGAATACTAAACTGAACTTCAGTACGGACTATCATCCTCAAACCGATGGCCTATCTGAGTAGACTATTCAAACACTTGAGGACATGTTGAGAGCAAGCTCAATGGACTTTAAAGGAGATGGGATCAATATATTCCTCTGGTTGAGTTCTCTTATAATAACAGTTTCCACTCAAGCATCCAAATGGCACCATATGAAGACCTTTAAGGGAAAAGGTGTAGAACACCATCGTGTTGGGATGAGGTCAGTGAGTGTAAGTTGCTTGGACCAGAAATGGTCGAAAAAATGGTGGAGAAGGTGAAAAGCATTCAACAACATATCAAGGTGGCCCAGAGTTGACAGAAGAGTTATGTAGATAATCATTTATGAGACCTTGAGTTTAAAGTTGGAGACATGGTATTTCTAGGCATATCTCCATGGAATAATGTCATGAGATTTGGAAAGAAAGTAAAGTTAAGTCCAAGGTACATCGGCCCCTTCGATATTCTTGATCATGTTGGGGTTGTGGCCTATCGACTAGCACTTCCACCTACCATGGACAAAGTACAAGATGTCTTTCATGTATCCCTCTTAATGAAGTACATACCAGACCCTTTACATGTACTCTCTTCAGAGGTTGTATAGTTAGAGGATGATATTTCTTATGAGAAGAAACCAGTGAAGATCTTAGATCATAGATAAAAAGTTCTACAAAATAAGACAATTCCCCTCATCAAGGTGTTGTGGCGAAACCACAAGTTTGAATAAGCGACGTGGGAATCCGAGGAAATGATGAAGCAAAGTTACCCACATCTGTTTTAGTGTGGGAAAAAAATTCGAGGGTGAAATTTTTTTAAGGGGGGAAGATTGTAACGACCCAAAATTTCATTAATGGAAATCCCTCTTGATCAAATTAAATGTCTCTTTATGTAAAATTTTTATATAAAATGTCAAATTGTTTGGTTTTATGTTAATAATTGTTACCATTTATAATGTAGTTGTTGAACAGTGATCACATGACTAGTATAAATATAGGGCTTTAACAAATCCAATTTACTCAGACAAAGGAAGCGATGGCCTCATCTAGTAAACGTGCCCCATATAAAGACCATTTTTTAGAGCTCAGAAAGGAGGTTGCATATTTGGGATTTTCTCCTGACCAAGCCCAATCCGAGCTTGAATATGTTAAGCTCGAGCGGAACCATCTATGAGAGAAGTGGAAGTTGATAGAGATTATCACCTGAGCAATGTTATCTAAGCCACCCCAAGAGTCGGTCACCATCGCACACCTTACCCTTCGGTCTTATGAAGGTGTTATAAGGGGTTATTTAACAAGAAATTAGCACTATTGTCATGTACATTATTTTTTTATATAATAATTAATATACCTTCATTTTATTATTGTTACCTTGTAGATGGTTTTTAAAGCACAAATAGTATTTTTAGTTAATATTCAACTAAGAAATCTATTTTGATGAATTAATGTATTTTTTGAATTAAATAATATTTTAATAAAATATTATTATTTTTATTAAATTAATTTTTATTAAATATAAATTATTGTACAGTTTTATGAATGCAATCATAATTTTTATTAAGGTTTGAAATCCATTTCTGTCAAAACCAGTGAATTTTCGATAAATGTCGGTTTTTATTTTAAAAGTGAAAATTAAAATATTTAGAAAATTATTTAGATAAAATAAATATTATTTCTATAATCCGGATGTCGGAATTATCCAATGGTAAATTTTTCATAATTTTTTGAGACAATCAATTTTTTGGGTAAAAATTAAATACTGTTTAAATATATAATGTCTTTTATGACATCATAATGACCCAATAGTGATGTAATAAAATAATATAAGCCTTAGGTTTAGCCAATATATGTTTTACCATTAAAATAATGTAATTTTGTATTTTTTTTTTCTTATTTTACAAAGCATTAATGGACCCTTCAAGGATTATTAAACATCTTGTCTTTTTAAATTGATTTCCTTGGGAGTTTGACTCACCTCCACATAAGCAACCCCATTATTTTAATAAGTTCGGACTTTGGCCTTATAAAATATTTTTTTCCACTTTCCTTTTCCAAAAACCATGGGAAAAACCATGGGATGGTTTTTTGGTTTGGATTAGTTTAATGTGAGGTGTCCCAAACGTAAATAATAAAGAATTATCTCACATTTCCTATATAAACCCACCCAAGCTCCCACTTCCTCCTAACTCAAAGCCTTTGGAGTTCGTCCAACCTCTGAAATCCTCTCTCTATAATCCTCCCAATGTGACCCAAGCTCCCAAGAAGCCTCTCTCAAGCTTTTGGAAGAACACTTCCAAGTAAGGGTTGTTCTTCCTTTATCATTTTTGTCCAATATTCTTTAAATTGTTATGACCTTTTAATTTCAATTATAAATTTTGGGGTATGGTTTCTTACCTCCCCCATAATTCCCTATTTATGTTTGAATGATGGGAGACCCATTTATCTCTCATTAAATTCCTCCCATGTACACCCATTACTATGCTGAAATTCCGAAAGGAATTTCTCTCTCCTCTTTTACATTCAAGAAAGTATTTTGTATCCTGACTCTAAATTCCATTAAAGTTGTTGGGACATGTATCAATATGACCCCCTTACTATCCACTTCATGTAAATATTATTAGAGACCCCTTTCTCTCTCATCAACCATTTTTATGAATTCTTACGTCACGCCGGTACGTTGCCGAAATTGCACCGATTTTCTAAGCCAATGTCATTGTGTAGTGAATACCATGCCCATTTATGTATCAAGGGTATTCACCTTTATACACATTTACTTATTGATTATAAAGTTTAATTTATGAATTCCATATTCCTTTATCATGGAATAAATGAGTGTGTTTTATGAATCACTGTTAAATGATCCATGTGGCACACTTATGCATGAAATGAAATGTTTAAGAAGGGTGTTCCATTATAGTGCTCCAATGCATTGGGTAAAGTATAGTATCATGATAAGTCATGTGAAATGGGTTTTTACTCATTATAATTCAAGTGCTATGAGGTTTTACTCATGCTTCATGTGCAATGAGTATTTACTCATTCTCCATGTGCAATGAGCCTTGGCTCATGCTAATTCCATGTTAAGTGTTGTTGCCATATTTCCATGTTATGATTATCATGCTTTATTATGCCTTTATGTTTATGATTCTCTTGTGATATATTGATATTACTATTGTCTAACATGTATTGTATTCATCATGTTTTTCCATGATTATTTCCTTACTGGTATTTATATCTCACCCTTTTCTTATGCATGTCCTCAGGTTATCCCATGCAATGCTAAGCATGAGGGAATGT
Organism: Viscum album; assembly: GCA_963277665.1. Classification (NCBI taxonomy): domain Eukaryota; kingdom Viridiplantae; phylum Streptophyta; class Magnoliopsida; order Santalales; family Viscaceae; genus Viscum; species Viscum album. Next base: position 1,500,363,974 of record OY728142.1, on the reverse strand, counting down.
AGTGGTGATGTAAAGGAAGTTTTCAATAAAGATGTTGTATTTAATGTTTTAAGTTGTTTTGTAATGGTCCTAATATCTAAATACACTATAACTCTCAATCGTCCATGTTTTATCAAGTGAATTTTATGTAATAAATTATGTTTAATTGTGTAATAAAAAGTAATGTTGTCATATAGAGCCTGAGTTTTTTGGATCTATTATTTCCATCCTAGCTATAGCGTAGAGCCAGGATATGTAATGGAGGTCCAAGGTGTAATATTTTTCATTCCCATTTTCTTTTGAGGGTTGCTATAGTGTGTCTATATGTTTGTGGTGTAGTTCTCGTTGATTGATCCTTCTTCAGCATAGTGTATATTGTTTGGTGTAGAGGATCAGTCTTTGAATTCCTTGTTTTTTTACTGTAGTTTTAGTGTGTTACTATGGATGAAATGTAGTCTTGACTCCAGGTATATTGTGTTTGGTCATGATCCTTAGTATGAGATTTAGAGACCATTTATTTGGGTGGATTATAGAATGGGATCATATGCCATGTCAGGGTGACATTAAAAATCTATTGGGCATAGATTTAAAACCCCCTTGAAACCCTAGCTTCATTTATTATTTTCCCTTAATTGTTGGTTGACTCTAGGGAAATTTTATGAGGACTTTCACCATCCCCTTGTTGGATTTTATTCTTGGAATTCGTAGATTGAGCATTAACAATTATAATGTGATTACTCTCTTTTCCTTCTCTATTTTCCCCCTATTGTTCATTCTAGAGAGGGTTGTTCTTTGATGGTTTGGGTGATGTGGTGGATAGAGAGTGATTTAGGGTGTTGGGTTCTATGTTTCCAATATATTCTTGGTGTGATCTCTTCATGAGGAAAACCATTCTTCATTATATATTTCACATCAATTTAGAAAGATTTGTTTGGGGTATGAGGCCCCTGATCTCACCCTTTTTAATTGTATGTGATGATATTTTATACTTTTTATATCTAATTGGTGGATATTAAGGGTTTTCATAATGAAGATAATGAATTATTTTTACTAAAATTAATGGGAAATGGGAGTAATCACATTTGTTTACTATTTTTTTTGAAATTTATTATTATAATACTTGATTTTTGTTATTGTTGAAAATAATGGTTGTTGGGAACCATATTTACACAATTACTGCAATGAATTATGAGACCCTTGTCATGTTTTTTTCATCGACCTCATCATACATAAAAAAATTATAATCGCATATATATGGTTAATGAACCAATTTCCCATGGAAATATAGATTTGTGTGATAATACTCATTCTAAAGAAGACATTTGTTATGAAATCCCTTGAACTGAAATTATGGTAGATATGGAAGATGAAATGTTTTATTATTTTTCGTTGTGTGTGCATCATTTTATTTTGTGATGTGTAGGGGTCTTGTGAGGCTTTTATCAGGGATGGTGTGACTAGGTTCAAGGTGGAATGTGGTAGAAGTAATACTATGTTTTTTTGGCATGGGGGGTGATGAGTGATGATGTATAGTGATTGATTTATGTGTTTATTTCCATATGATTATTATGGTGAGATGGTTTTATTGTGGTAGTGTATTTGAATATTTTGTTATATTATATTAGTTGATGTGGTGTGTATAAGTTGCAGTGTAGTGTAGTTGTTTTAGCTTCTTGGTTAACCATGGATTGATTTTAAAATGATAAAATTAAAATATCATGGGTAAGATTTAAATAAAAATAGGATGAAATTTAAGATAATAAATTCGATTAAATGAATTGAATGATAAATGAATGGATTTTGTTAATGTGAAATGTAATGTATTAGAAAATGGGATTTAGTGGAAACTTGGTAATTTTGGAAATGGTGGAACTTGGAATTGGGAATGTTGATTGGGTGGTGTGATGCATTAGTGGTGACATTAGATAGTGGTGGAGGTTGTGAGACATTATGGTGATGTTGTGAGACATGTTGGGGTTTTTGTTGTAAACCCATAGTTTAGGATTGTTTGTTATATATTTATCATGTATTTGATGTTATTTATATACCTACCTCACCCAATTTGGATAACATTACCAACACATAAATGTTTAAGGATCCAAGTGTTTTTTCCAACATCTAGGATGGAGGAGAATCAGATTGGTGGATACCCCCTCTTCCCCTATCTTCCTTCAACAGTAGTGGTGATGATGGGTTGGTGTTAGATTTTACCCAGTGATGATGGGATGGTATTAGAGTTCACCCAATGATAATGGTTTGGTGTTGGAGAACATCCAGTGATGATGAGGATATGATGTGTGGTGGGGATCATGTGTGGTAGGAGGAGGGCACAAGGTTTATGTCCTTCATGTTCATGATACCCTACCACTCTGAATATGAGACATGAAAATTTAATGATGCAGTGATGTGTGGAAAGTGAATAATACTAGCATGGGATGCTAGACCTTGCAAAGTCAGGGTAGGTAGGGATTAATATCAACCCATACCATAGATGGATGGTTATTTTATGTGATATTTATGGATGGTATGGGAGAATAAGATGTTTTACATTGGTGATTGATAGCAAAAAATCAATGGGGAAGTTATTCAGGGGTGCCTTTTCTTATACTCTTTCGATAATATGATATTAAACTTGGATGTGTTATTTGGTGAGTGGTCCATGGTGAGGTTGGGAATGTATAGATGGAACTATTAGGTTCTTTTTGGTTCTTTGGTTTATTTACTAGTGCATTAATATTTTCTTTTAACATGTGCATGAGAGATCAGGGGTGTGATCATACTAATTATACGTGTTATACTCACCCTATATGTGAAAATAGTTTTTTATGTTTCTATGAGGGCTTTGGGGACCGAGCGAGACATTACTATCTTTGGTATTATAGTTTTTGTTGAGTTTCTTCCATAGTAATTATCTTTTTGGTATTCACTTAGAGACATATATTATATTTTTTTGACATTGTATATACATTTTTGGATGGTTTGGTTTCCTTTATTTTATATTATATGGTGGAGTTTCTTGGTGGTAATTTATTCTATATTCCAATACTATATTTATTATTGGGTTTAATACCTTCCATATGTGATATTTTCATTCCCTCGGTGCTAGCCACCAACCTAGGTCCAACTAGAAGCGGAATTCAAGGGTTATTATCTCTCTTCCTTCGTTATAGGACCAGGAGGTTTCCTTTGGAAGGAGGTGTTCTTGAAATCTAGAAACTTAGATATTCTAGTTGTAGTATTCTATATTTACTTTATTATAAATAAGACTAAATCCATGAAAATTACTCAAAGGTATCTAGGTAGGATTTACTTTCCAACTTAATTAACTAATATCTTCTTGATCTATTAAGTGGACTCCCAAATCCTAAAAGCATATACTCATATTTCCTCAATGATTGACTCTGAACTTTATTATGTATACTATGATGATTACCCTTAATACCAATTTGGTTAATTCAACCCATTATCTTTATTAATACTCATGAATAACTGAAAGTGGAACCAAAACTTTCCTTGCTGACACTTTAACTATGGTTTCATCTAAACTCAGAAGATAGAAGGAATTTTTTCTGACATAATATTTTGGTTGAGGGATTTTTTTAACTTATGAATAAATATATTTTATTTTACTCTTCACATTCTTATTTATATTATGTGTAATTTTCAAAATTAAATAACCATGTTTGATAAACTAATTTTTTTCTTAATAATTTCATTTTATTAAATCTTGGAATACTCATTAATTTACATACTTTATATGATCTTATTTAATCATCCAAATAAACAATGTGTAACAAAAATTAATAAATAACCATGAAATAACAAAACAAAATGAATATGTGATATTATAATGAGATTTTATCTACTGTTTGATTTATCGAGTGGAGAGAAAATAACTTTAAACCTATGGGAAATAACACCATGAGCCAATCATTGGCTCAAGTTGCATCATTTCACTATTCTCTTGTGTATCTCCTTGGTTAGATTCACCTTAGCTCGGGTCCTAGACTATCTCCTCTTATTGTGAGATTTAACCTTTTCAAATGTGTACTCACTCACATGTGATAGCTACCAGGGGTTTTAGGGTTACATAAAATTAACCTTAAACATGTAGGATAATACCTAATAAAGGATATGGGGATGATGTATAGACCATAATTATAGATACCTAGGATTAAAATACATAGATATTATATCATTTTAGATGAATATTCATCACATTAAAAAATACATTCATGAGGACCATAATTGTTTACTGTATTTGGAAACTTGGAAACATAATATTATATCTTGGTGAAAGATCTTCAACATACCCCTTAAAGATATTCCCCTTTATTAATCATACTAAAAACCTTTATTCATAGCCTGGTGAAAGGAAACATAATAAATTGGCAGTATAATATGTTTAGTAAGGGTAAACAAGTGATATATGTTAGGAAAACATGATCATGAGGGTATAAGAACATGATCATATCATCTTAAGATCATACTCTGCGTATTAAATATCATGAACATGAATTATGTAATAATGATAAGAAAATCATAATATATTAATCATTAGATAATTGAGAGAATAATCCATGAAATAATAACTTAGGAATAAGAATTATAATTATGGTAGAAACATAAGCATATAAAATCATTCCCTATAAGTCAAGGCTTATTGCCAAAACTTGTCAGGGAACATAATGGGGGATAAACCTATTGGAAGGGACACACCACCACCCCCAGTTGTATCCCTATACTTATAGTTTATTATTTTATACCTTCTTCCAATATTATATCAAGATCATATAATTTTTCCCATCATTGTCTTATGAGATATAATTCTTTACTTGATGCATTGGAGAGCTATAATGGGCTCACCGGGAACTATCTAGGTCACCCCATCATATAAGCTATAATTGGATTACCCATATTTATCTATCCCACCCCATTGTATAATCTATAATTTCCTTACCTATTTCTATTTTGACCACCCCATAATATATGTTGTAATGGGATTACTTGGCACTATCTAGGCCAACCCCTCATATAAGTTGTAATGGGATTACCTGGTGCTATCTCGTCTACCCCATTGTATAAGGTATATCCATGAAACACAATGTTAATAAAGTAAAAAAAAGGTTTAATATCATCATAAAACTCATAAAAACAATTTTTCATTCATAATTTTATTAAACCATGGAAAAAATTGGTTTCGTGTCAAACTATTTGAAATGTGGTTAGACCATTGAAAAGAAACATATTTAATAACAATCTATTTGAATTATAATTGACCCATGGAAAATAAATGGGTTCTATAAACATCATTAAATAAAAAATAAACCATTTAGAGAAATAATATGAATGGTATACTTGGATCATATCCCTAGTAGAGCATAAACTATATCGAATGACATAATCTTATATAAAGAAGGATTTTGAAAGATCACTTGAAACATAAACTTTATTGGAAAAATAAATTTTCAAAACATATAACATTTTAAAAATCATTTTCTTTTTAAACCACTTCTAAAACCTATAAAGGAATATTTAAAATTAATTTTAAACATTTTTTTGAGGAAAATATCTTTTCTGCTTTGAAAAACGCTTTTTAAAACATAAAAAATTTTGAAAACCATTTCCATTGAAAATAAAATAGAAAAATTATAGAGGAATATTTTCAAAACATTTATATCACTTTTTAAAATATAAAAAAATTAAAACATTTTTAGAAAATATTGTTTTGAAAGAACAAACATTTTTATCTGAAGAGAGAGATAAGGTCAGATTTTCTTAAAAATAGTTTCTTAATTTTCTTAAGCACCAAAGAGTGGAAAATGGAACCATTACATGAAGATATCTTGAATAACTATAGGATAATAAAAATATTGATATTTCTTGAGATATGTATCATAATATTTCATCAATGTAATAATAAACATAAATAATCCTGATGAACGATGAGATTGTCACAATAAACTATTATCAATATGGTAACTTTGAATCATAGTCCATATGAAATAATATAATTAAATGAAGAATTAAATATCATTAAAATAATTATATTAATTATATAACATTTTTAAGGTAATTATATAAACCTCGTAGAAGAATATAGGTTCATAACATGGCATGTTTCTCAAATAAGGCAAATTGAGACAAAATTACTTTACTGGTTTAGTAACCTTGGAACCATAAACCCAATGAAATATAGATCATAAAATGGGTATTTAAATACACATAAATTTAAGGATAAGATTCATATAATACATTAATGTTCATTATATACACCACATAATATAAATTAGTGGAAAATGAGGCATAAGTCTCACAGAAATATAAGTGAGACTAGAAAACCTCTTACTACCTGAGTAACTTTTGGATCATGAGATCTATGAAAGAATAACATCAATTAAAACTTTTAATAGTATTAAATAAATTAAATTCATGGTGTAAATTTTCATAGGTTAGTATATACACCACAAAACATGAATAATTGTTGAATATAGCATGTATCATACAGAAATAAAAGTGAGAGGAGAAAACTCTTACCTTATGTCTTGACTTTATTCAAACATATTAAAAACTATTGTGTAAAAAGTATAAGTTTATTATACATATTAAAATGAAACATATTATTATATATAATACCATATATTATTTTATTATGACTTTATATTACCCTTTTACTAAAACTTACATGTTAAAGTTATGTTTCTGGTAATATTCGCTTCGTTTTTTGTATATGTTTTGACTTGTTATTCTTGATCCACTTAGTTATATCATGATTTACCTATTTAAATAATGTAAAAATGATTTAAATATCATATATATTAATTATATAAGTTTTTATAATAATATATAAAAGATATAAATATGAATTGGAATACACCATTCATGGAGATGGTAGGTCGTATGTACGCTTGAATGTTGTTTCTGTTTTCTTATCATATTGAAAGAAAGAAAGTAAATGAAATATATTTATAAATATATATATATATATATATATATTTATTTTATAATTCTATTATTATTATTATTTCATAAATATCATATACTTTTACTAATACATTCTTAATACATTATATGTAAAGTGTGAATGAATCACATCACTTTGAGGAGGCAGTTGTCCACACATCCAAAAAAGAAGTTATCGTATTCCGGAAAAATAGAAACCCTGAAGGTATTTGTTATATAATAATTCAAAAATTATAAATACATAATATATATCATATATATCATATAAAAACATAAATTATATCATTATTTCCAACCTTGATAGGTGTTCATGGAAGAACGAATGACATTGGTTTGCGAGACAGTAGTCCACCATACACACAAATGATGATTGTGTATCCCACTTGATGGAAGTGTGTATGAGTGTAGGTAGAAACATTAACATAAAAACACCTAATTATATTTAGGATACTAATTTTATTATATAATAATGAAATAATAATAATTTGTGGGGTGGAGAAAGAAAATAAAATAAGTGTTTGTTGAAGGTGTTACCTCTTCTTTGGGTAATTCCTTTTGGATTATACCAAAGGACTTACTTGGTTTGATTTATTCCCAATTTTAGTATTGTATGATTAGAGGAGGGAATTTGGGATATTATTTTGACAAGGTTTTTACAAGACAAATCTCTTAATATGTGTGAATAAGTGAGGGGATTAGTTCCCTTTTATAGTGGAGGAGGAGTGACATTCTTATAAATATAAAAAGGTAAAAACTTTTGAGAGGTCTCCCTTACATCATGTGCCTCCAATAATTATCAATTATTTATAAAAGTTTTGATGTGGTATAAATATTTACATATAATGACTTTTGGACATTTTGCTTGGGTTTTTTACCCTTAAGTTAATGTTTAACCACTAAGTAAACTCATTTTTACCTTAATCACTATAATTAATTTTAATTAATTTCACTAATAATTTTTGTCAGAAACTAAGTTGGCCTTTATATACATTATAAATTATTCTGATTGAAAATATGGAATCCATTTTTCTAAATTCTAAACACATAATTGGTATAAATTAATTTAAAAATAATCCCATAGACAGGATGAAACAATGGGGTTTTAAAGTGAAAATGTTTACATAAATAAATTACATGGAAAAAAGATTTCAATTAAAATTCAGTGTTTTTCACAATTCAACAAAAAATGAAACTTCTCAGAAATATGAAAAAAAATATAACCCAAAGAAAAAAATTGATATTATGATTTCAAAATTGAAGTTTATTTTTTCAAATAAAAATTATAAAAGTTTCAAAATGTATATTTAAAATAGGTTCATCATTAAAAGGTGGTAAAATTGCCTTTTATAAAAAATACCTCTTTTTATTCATGTAATTGGATTTATTATTATCTTATGCCTATCAAATATATTTAATGAGTGTCAAAGAAATTATTGAATGTATAATATATAAATTTTATTTAAAACATTCATCATAAGTAGTTTTATAAATTTATTGAGATAAAATAGTGTTTGTACATAGAGAGATAGTTTTCTTAGAAAAGGAATTTCTTTATTTTAAAATGGTTCTTGCATTCATTTCTAACAAATATATACCAAAAAATCTAATTTTATATACATGTGTAAATAATATTTTTCACACCTTTTTTAAACTTATTTGTAACTTCTATTCCAATGGATTGGTGGTAACTACAATAACATTTTCATAAAAATATTAATAGTATATTGTAGTTTGGTAAAACTAGGACTTATGCGTAACACATGCTATCGAGGGAACTCGGTATTGTGTGTAAAAAAATCCAAACATAGTGTTGTGTGTACCAAAAGTTAATCTAAGTGTTATGAGTAGCTTAATATTAATGTGGTGTTTCTTATAATGCATACCAAACTTAGTTTTTTGATAAAACAAAAGTTATATTCAGTGTTGTGTGAAATGAAAAATATAAAAAAGATTAAATTAATTCAAAATATATATTTCAAAATATCTCAGGGTGTTACATTATACCCCCCTTAAAATGAATTTCACCCAAAAAAAATTTGGGTTATCAAATGAAAAAATACTTTAAATTTCCTTTCAAAGAAACCCATTAAGTAAAAGTGAATACTAAAACTTCATTTAAAAAGGAAAGTTTGTAACATAACAGTTTCCCAAAGTAACTCGTAACTAGTTCTCCACATGGGAGAACATAGGTGGAAAGTGAAAACATGGACATGGAATAAAAATCAAAATATCAAGTTCTAATGGAGGGTAATAATGGACATGGATAGGATAAATTTAATAAACAAAAAATCAATAACCCAAAGAGGCATGAAAAGGGTGATTGATATCGTCAAAAAATGATGATAATGGGAAAAAATTATTTCAAGATCATTTTCATAAAGTTGAATAATTTTCACAATGAGATATAATTACTTAATTTTAGCATAATATCACCCATTATTCCTTAAATAATCCATATCTTATATCAAAAACATTTCCATTGGAAACTTGGGTCCATACTTATATTAATAGAATATAAAATGTAATTTTATTATTCTAATATCCATGAATAGGGAGATAATAATAAGAAACTTCACTGAAGGATGAACAATAATATTTTTATAGGGTTTATTCATACAAAATCAGATGTGAAATTCCCCAAATAGAGAGGGGAGGATAATTCTTCCCTAATTATCATGATTTACTTTATCCATTGTTATTTCATTAGATTTACCTTTTCTATTTGTCCTTATAGGTTTTTGTGGATCACCATAAATATTATCCCTTATATTGGGTCACTGATTTTTCTAGTGCCTAAAATCCTTATACTTGAAACACTGGAGTGTAGGTGGTGCATTAGTTGGAATTCTCTTCTACTCTATTTCATTAACCATCCTATTAATGCTATTTTTAAATTTTCAAACTTTATGACCTTACTTTCCACATTTAAATCACCTCCCAATTCTCTTCAAGATATTCCATTAGTGCTTCTTCCCATATTCTTAGCACATAGATGTCTGGAATTTATTCCACCCATTTCATTTTTCATGAGACTTGATCCTCCTTTTTTAATAAAAACTAGTGTAACGGTGGGAATATCCAATTTCCATTTCTACCTTTAGTTCACGTCAAACTACTTCTTTATAACTAATAAATTCACTTATATCCAAGGAATTTCAAAGGATTGGTTTTATGCCACTAAATAATCAATCAATTTTTCTTTTAGGGATAATGATCAAACCATAAGTATACCTTTAAGGTCTTCTAAAATTAGATTCATAGATACCAATAGATTCATCCTTATTTTTATTTAGCTCATGGAATTATTTTTCCTCATTTATTTATATAATACAATGGAATTACTTACTAAAAAATATCCACTTAAACTCTTACTATTTCATAGATTCAATTTCGTTTTGTTCCCTTGTGTTCTTAATAATATTCTACCACTAATCTGCTTTACCTTCCAAATGATAAGAATCCAAGATGAATTTTTCATGATTTGGGCACTAAAGAATGGAAAATATCTTTTAATTGGTACCTTTCCATTGTTCATAGACTAGTGGATTAGTGGAACCACTAAAGGAAGGTGTACATTTCCCCATAAAGGACTCAATATTACATTTTTGCCATATTTTCTCACTTAGAAGTTCAACATGATTCATATCTTGAGAAATTTGTTGAAGTGTATCAATAAGACTTTGAATTCCAACTACCACATCATTTGGGTGATTAGGAGGAAAATCATTACATTTTCTATTTTATTCAGGAATAACACAGTTCCTTCGGGTTCTATCCGTTGACAAAAACCAACAAGAATAGCTTGAACAACACTTATCATAGAGTAAACCCACATAATAATGAAAAAGTACTTATATGATGTCCAAATCATAACACCAAATTATTTACTCTATGACACCATAGGTTCATACTAGGTTATTCAAAGTCATTATCTATCTAAATCATTCATGTTGGTTTGTAAAGAGTTTGTGAATTCTCAAACAATATCCACAAGGAGTGTCAAACTAGGTGAGCAGTAGACTCGTTTTCGTGCATTAGTTATCAATAAAGTATAGATCAATATGGTTTTTTGAGGTTATTAACCCTATGTACATTTGTGCAATATCCATGCCCACTTATAGTATACAGACAAGGATATATTTTTTTTAAACCACTTACTCTATCTTTTACCAAAATTGTAAGACATTTTCCTATACTTTAACTCATCCTTAGACATATCCTTAGAGGAATAAATAGACATATCCTTAGAAATATCCCTAGGGATCTCACTAAAATTTTCTAATCCTTGATTCCAAAGGATCGCTAAACCTTTCCTTTGATACTAAATATAGCGACCCATTCTTAACATACATGGATATTACATCATTTAAGATGAATATCCATCACATTACAAAAATACATGATTGAGGACCATACTAGTTTAGAGCCTTTTGAAACATGGAACATAATCATTTATCATGGTGGACGATATTCAATATCTCTATTAAAGATCTTACCCTTTAGTACTCCTACTTCAAACCATTTTTCATAACCTAGGGAAAGGAAACATAAGAAACGGGTGAGCTCAGATGTTCAGTATGGGTAAAAAAGGGAGATATGTAAGCATAACATGAGAATACGGGTATGAGAACATGATTAAATAATTAGGATATTATACCATATATATCAAAGATCATAAACATTAATCATAAAAAAATTATTTGCAGTTTATAAGTCATGAATCATAATAAAATTGAGATCATATGACATGAAATCATAACATAGTAATAAGACGTGGAATTGTGGAAGACACAAAAGAAATGGGTTCTGTAAACATCATTCAATAAAAACATAAACAATTTAGAGAAATAATATGAATGGTATCCTTGGAAAACATCACAAGTAAATTATAAACTATGTCAAAGGAAATCATCTTTGATAAAGAAGGGTTTTGAATGATCACTTGAAACATAATATTTCTTTGAAAAATAACTTTCTAAAACATATTAAATTTTGAAAATTCTTTTATTTGAAAATTTTTTGAAAACATATAAAGTAATCATTAAAATTCATTTAAAATATTTCTTGAGTAAAATATCATTTTCACTTTGAAAAATTCTTTTTAAAACATAAAACATTTTGAAAACCATTTCCTTTGAAAATAACCTTAAACTTATAAAGGAAGCTATGAAAAACATTTAGGGCGCTTTTTAAAACATAAAACATTTTTAGAATACTTTTCCTTTAAAATGATGTTAAAAGTTTATTTAAAACATTTCTAAAACATTTTTAGAAATTTTTTTTTAAAAAAAAATATTTCTCTTCAAAGAGAGAGATAAGGTCATATTTTCTTAAAAATGAATTATTAATTATCTTATGTTAAAAATAGTGGGAAAATGATACCACTAATTGATTATATAATGAATAACTAGCTGATAATATAATCCATGACTATTGTTGAGAGATATATCATAAGATTTCATCAATGGAATAATAATCATAAATAATACCAATAAATGATGAGATTTTTGTAATAAACTGTTACCACTTTGGTAACTTTGATTCATAATCCCCATGAAAAAATAAAAATACATATAGATTTAAATATTATTAAAATAAGGATATTCATGACATAACGTGTCAAAGGGAAGTATATATATAACACACCAAAATTTTACAATATTTTAATTTTTGAATAAACTAAATTTTATTTCTTTCTTTCTTTTTACTCAAAACCATGTTAAGATTATGCTACACACAACTATTATTTGGCTTTCATTACACACAAGGCCTAGTTTTACCGAACAATAGTATATTAATAAAATATTATTATTTAATATGATATATAATTTAGCTGTTAAATTAGAGGTTCTAAATATAATTAACCAAATTTTGAATTTTATATATTCCATATAATTTTAACATTATCTTATGTCTTTCTTATAGTTAACATAAGAACAAATTCAATTTTTTGGATGAAAGAAATATTTTTCCAAAAAAAATGCAGTTCAGCTGCCTTTTGATGGCGCACCCATTTTAAAACTAATATTTACACTTATCTATGTTAAATTTGACAAAATAAACTTCTTATTTGGAAGCAGGAGACCAAAATTTAGTTTGGATAAATTTTTCATGTTTTTCTGAAAAATTTTATATTTTGATGAATAGTGAAAATACTAAATTTTAATTGAAAACAACTTTTTTAATCGAAATAATTTATAGTGTTAAATTATAAATTTGAATAGTTTTAAAGTATAATTATTTTATTATTTTATCAATTAATATAATCTAGTTTATTGGAATTATTTTCACATTAAAATTATATATAAACACATGTTATTCTTTTGATAGTTTTTACTTTTGAAAAACCCATCTTTTCATTTTGACAACTGGAATTAATTTTAAATCAATTACTAAAACCTATATGTTTTAAATGTTGTAAAATGGATTTCATATTTAAAATCAGTGGAATCAAATTATTTTAATAGGATACTTTTATTTTCGGGCATTATGAATAGTAACTAGTAATTATTTTTATTACCATCGTTTAAGGTAAATAAAGTAATTAAAGATGAAAATAATATTATAAACTTACCTTAAAACCTATTAAAATCCTATTTTATGACTATATTTGACCCTTATCATCTATGTTTTGAAATGGAATCACTTAATGTCCACTCTCCCATGAATATGACATGAATATAATAAAAATTAATGAATATGACAAAATGTCACAATCTCATTTTATATAAGTATGTTAATTTTAATATATGGATAACCAAGAGATAGAATCAACTATATATATTATCTATAAATAGAATAAAATTAAATAAATCATAGAAATTTATTTATAATTTTTATAGATTAAATAATTACCATTAATGATGACACAATAGTGATACAGAAATTATTTTATTAATATAAATATCAAATAAATGGTTCTAAAAATATTAAAATAAATATAATATGAACTTATTGTTGTTCTCCAGGAATTTTTTATTTGAATATGACATTTTATTATTGTATTAAATATTTTTTTTCAAATTTTTTTGGTGTTGATTTAATTTAAAGTCAAATAAATAAATAGTGTCAGAATTGACAATTGATATTTTTATAAAAAACACATTTTATTAAATTATTTATGTCATAAAAATATTTAAAAATTAAAAATTAAAAATTATAAGGTCTAAAATGTCATAAATATTTCAATTATGTACAATTAAAACAACACAATAAAATATTTATAACCATTTAATATCTAGAATATTATTAACATAATTAAAATTAAATAAATTAAATAAGGATAAATCAAAATGATAAGGTTTAAAATAAAATAAAAACATGTATAAATTTTTTTTTTTAAGATTATTTCAACCCATACTCATATTATATTTTAAATAACTCACTTATGATCTATTTGAAAGTGAAAATCAATTTATAATAAATTAATAGTTTTAGTATTTCCAAAGGTTCCCCTCCACTCTCTTATAAAAGATAACTTCTTCTTATTTTATTTAATTCACACCTATAAAGCCTTTTGGTTTGGAAAAAACATACCCATTTCATCTCCCAACATCCCTCAATTAATTATAGTGGCAAAACTTTTGGCATAAATATATCCTAAGGAGTCTTTTTGTGCAAACCAAAAGAAGATACTTGAAAAAGAGGTAATTGTTTTATCACCTCTTTCAAAGTTCTTTTCTTCTTCTACTTCTAATTTATATGTTGTCTCCATATCAAAGTAATAACTCCAGTATCATCCATATATTTATATGTTATTATAATCATGTGACAACCATATTTCTCATTTTATCCGTCATACGAATAACAACATCACCATGCATGCGTACATGCCGCTTACCGTTTCCACACTATGGTGTAATTCTTTATTCAACACTACTTTAATTAGACGGATATAATGATTATTATAATGGATATCAATAATGAAAATAACATTATAATGATTATTTATAATTAATATACCATCCAATTCCATACCATTTACCCATCAAGGTAATGATATCGTCGCACGTGCGTACGTACAGCCTATCGTCTCCATGACGCGGTGAGATTCATTCTCCACATTAACAATTCAAGAATGATTATAAAATTATATTATGAGTAAAAATAATAATTATGAACTTAATTTCATTATTTACATGAAACAAATACATCCGGTGCATAAAAAATATGACTTACATGAAAAAACAGGAATGGAAAAATGAAGTAGTTGACACCCAAAATAATGGTAATATTGAAATATTATTAACAAAATGATATAATAGGATCATATATGATATCATAAATATGGATATGGTCCAGGTATAATTTAATAGCATGATTTAACCATTATACAGGTGGTGAACACACCCTCGGATAATGGTAAGTACAAGGTAATGGTTAATTTTATAATCTATTTATTATTTGAGATTGCTTATATGTAAGTATCTACTAGGACGTCCTTATCATCCATGTAAATTTTTATTAAAATTCAATTCAAAATATTATTTAGAATTGATTAAATTAATTTTTACCCATGTTTTATTTTTTACAAATTTTTTTGAAAGGAATCTTTTTGTCATTTTCCAAACGAGGTACTTTATAACCTTTTGGACAAAATTAAGGAAAGAATTTTTTTTAACTTATTCGGTGCAAGAAGCTATTTTATGCTATTATGATGCCTTAAAATACTGCAGATTTACTTACAATATTATAATGTAATTTTCAAAATAAATGGTTTCTTTTATAATTGTACTACTTCTAATTGATTTCCAATAAAAAATGGATATTTCCCTCAAAGAGTTTTAATGAATTTATTAGATTATTTTAATATATGTCTACATCCTTTTTTGGATTTTATGATTAATTACAGTTGATTTATTATGATACAATCTTCCATATTTTATTTAAGGTTTTATGACATGTTTGACTATGGATGTGCTATTTTTATACCATTCATGGTTTATGGTTAAAGTATTAACATTTCTTATGCAATTATTAATATGAATATTTATGTTATGTTTAACCCTTTTCATATGAGGAAAGCATTGAACTTAGAAAGTGATGGGAGGGGCCCTCTATATCCCCTCAATGCATCGGTAGGTCTCATGATACAAACTAGTGTCTTGGCACAAGGTCTTGACGATATTTTAGTGGTCTTGGCATGAGGCATTGACGATATGGTTATGATGTCCAACATTATGCATTTCCTCATTATGAGATTAGTTATTGATTTTACATACGATTATTTGACTAGTAGAATATCCATGTGAATGTTTAAATGGAATTATTTTATTTATTTTTTCCATATTATGTTGAAGATGATGTTTTAAAAGGCTTGTGTTTTAGTTTTACACATTTGCTTGAAATTTATGCTTATCTATGACGTATTTAACTATATTGTTTATCTTTACAGAGCATTTGAGCTCACCCATTTTTTATGTTACATTTTTTCCCAAGATACGAAGAAGTATGTTTTTATTTACGTTCAGGGAAAGTCTACGGGATATGAGGGTTTTCAAAGGGGATAATATGTTTTTTCATTTTAATATGTAATGTAAAACTTATGTTTGTATCTAGTATTTCCAAGGACACTAAACCAATCAATCCTTATGGATTTGATTTTATTATGATCATTCCAATTTAATTTAATAATTCACCGACTCTAGGAAACTGGGGTCGGGGTGTTATAGTTTTTATTAGAGTAATTTTTGTACAAACCTTGGAAACTAGATTTAGAATGAAACCTTGATTAGGGAAAATTACACTAATATAGTCTTTTAGGATAAGTATAGAAGAGAATCCTATAATTTTGGTAATGTAGAGATTATGTGGATATTCCTTGTAAATACATATTTGTCTAGATACTACAAGTGGACATGATTCTAGCACATATGTACCTAGGAGTAAAAACTCTAACAAGGTTTTCCAAGCTTGACTCGAGGTAACCTGGTACATGACAACAGGACTTACTGTGCACCTAGTTTGACACTCTAAGGGGATATTCTTAGGATAATCCACATTTTCTTTACAAATTGTTATGAAGTATTTATGAGTAAATATGTCCCCAAAGAAACCATTTTTATGATTGTGTGACTAGATACGTATAAATCTTCAATTTATGTTAAGAACTTTTCTTTCATTTTCATTATACATTATGATATGATCCAACCTAGTCTATGTTGTCATTTAGAAATGACGCCTAGTAGATGGAATGTGAACCTCACCAATGCACATGATCCAAAGAGTAAGAAGAATCATATCATTCATGTTATTAAGTAGAAATTTCGAAGGGAAATGGTATCCCATGTATTCTCATCATATGAAGAAATAGTATCATGTGTTGATAAGATAAATAAATAATTATCTGAGTCCTTTGGCTTTGAAGGTAACCAAGATAAGAAGAGGATGGAAGAGAAAAAGATAGATAAAGAGAAGAAGGGAAAGAAGGATTTTCCCACATGTGACATTTATGGAAATAATCACCATAGTAAATGATTGAAGGGAGTTGAAGTTTGTTATAAGTGTGGAGAAAAATGATACTAAGTTCATGATTGAAAGGGTAAGAATAAGGTTTCCAATGTATAATGTTTCAACTGTAAGGAGATGGAACACTATTCAAATCAATGTCTCAATCATCAAAGTAATATATACCAGATTAAGCTATTAGATAATGATCAAGTTATGATACTACCACAGATGAAGAACAATTATTAATATGCCTATTCAAGAATTATTTTATTTGAATTAGAAATATATTGGTTATAAAAATTATAGTGCATTACTATTTTATTAAGTATTTGAGCTTGTATCATACAAAGTAAAGTGACATAGTTACAAGTTTGAATTTTTGGAAAATATTTAGTTGAGGGAAAGATAACCCCTAATATGTTTCTGATACTAAGATAATGATTTTGGAATAAAGAGATGATTTATTTGGATAAAGTATAATGGATATTATTGACTTCCTTGGAACTGATTAATGGTTTTTTTATTCCATCATTATTGGAGTTCACAACATTTTATCATTTAATAAGTATATCGAATATTTTATGTCTTACAATATTTTATGGTAATTCAGGGTATTACCATATTTTAAGAGAATACATGATGAAGGTATTCAAATGCTTTTTATGTGATAAACAAATATTCATTATGTCATGTGACCTTCCTTATAAATTTTGGATTGTGAGTTTGGACAAAAGTCTTTTAGATTAGCCTAAAGGTTGGAATAGAGTAAGTTAAACACTAGAAATTATTGTTTGTGGTTAAAGTATGATTTATTGGATAATTTCGGATAACCTTTTTTGTTTCAGTAAATATTTAGAGGATTGAGGAAATACTTTTGGGCCTTATGATTTATCAAATTTTCTTTAGGCATGAAAAATATATTTTGAACATTGATTTCTAGGTGTAAGGGATGAAGTGATAATAGATCAAAGCACAACCAAAGAATGTGATTAATCTTATAACATGAAAAGAAATCAATTAGGTGCTTTTCTGAACAGTAAAATAATTCTTCAAATCTAAGGAAAGGATCGTGAAACCAATAAATATATCCTAGTTCTTTTTTTGATGAATCAAATGGTCCCTTAGATCATCACAGATTTATAGCTTTGTGATTGTTAACTTTCTCCACATCATTTTCTCTATCACTATCCATCAGAACTTGATGGTTGGATTTTTCTTTCAGGTCCATGTTTTCCTACATGTAATCCTAGTATGTATTATTTTTGGTACCCTTCATACTTTCATTTATTTTAAAATGGAGGTCTCATTAATCCATTTGTCGATGTTGGATTTCGATAAAGTTTTTTTTAAATGTCAAATCCGGAGTTTTTGATCCCATGTTTAAATTTCAAGGATGCAATTTATGGAAGGAGGAGAGAATGTAACACCCCAAGACTTTACAATATTTTCATCTCTGAATAAATTTAATTTTATTTATTTATTTATTTTTACTCAAAACCATGTTAATATTATGATAAACACAACAATGAGTTAGATTACATTACACGCAAGGCTTAGTTTTACCAAACAATAGTATATTAATAAAATATTATTATTTTATATTATATATAACCTAGCCGTCAAATTAGAAGTTATGAAGTGTATTCACCACATTTTGAATTTTATATTTTATTTATAATTTTAAAATTCATACTATGTGTTTCTTAGACATAATATAGGAACAAATTTTATTTTTTAAATAAAAGAATAATTTTTCAAAAAAATGCAGTTTTCCCACCTTTTGATGGATCACCCATTTTAAATAAAATATTTGAAACTTGTATATATTAAATTTGAAAAAATAAACTTCTTATTTGGAAGCATAATATCAAAATTTAGTTTTGGATAAATTTTTGGTATTTTTCTGATAACTTTCATATTTTTATCAATAGTGAAAAATACTAAATTTTAATTGAAAACAACTTTTTAAATTTAAATGATTTATAGTGTTAAATTATAAATTTAAATGGTTTTAAAGTATAATTAGATTATATTTTTATCAATTAATATAATCTATTTGTTTGGAGTATTTTCACATTAAAATTAGATATAAACACATGTCAATATTTTGATGGTTTTTACTTTTGAAAAACTTGTTTTCTCATTTTGACAACAGGAGTTAATTGTAAATTTATTATTTTAACTTTTGTTTTTCAAAATATTGAAAACTTGATTCCATATATGGAATAAGTGGGTCTAAATTATGTTAATATGATATTTTTATTTTTGGACATTATGAATAGTAAATTTAGTAATTATTTTTATTACCACGGTTTAAGGTAAATTGGGTAATTAAAGGTAAAAATAATATTATAAAATTACCTTAACATGAGTAAAAATCATATTGGAGGACTAAATTAGACCCTTATCATCTATGGTTCTAAATGGAATCACTTAATTTAAACTTTATCATTAATATGACATGAATATAATAAAAAATAATGAATTTAACAAAATGTCCCAATCTCATTTTATATAAGTATATTAATTTTAATATATGGATAACTAGGAAATAACATCTACTATAGGTTGTATATAGAAATATAAAATAATTACCATCATCATAGAAATTTATTTATAATTTTTATAAATTAAATAATTTCCATTAATGATGACACAATAGTGATGGAAAAATTATTTTATTAATGGAAATATATAATAAATAATTTGATAAATATTAAAATAAATAAAATATATACTAATTAATGTGCTAAATAAATTTTATAGGTGACTATGACATTTTAGGAGTGTATTAAATATTTTTTTAGATTTTATCTTCTATGTGGATTTTATTTAAAGTCAAATAAATGAATAGTGCCAAAATTGACACTATTGAGATTTTTATAAAAATCATATTTTATTAAATTATATAAAAGTCGTAAAAATATTTAAAAATTACAAATTTAAAATTATGAGGTCTAACATGTCATAAATTTTCCAATTATGGACAATTTACCCTACATAAAGAAATATTTATAACCATTTAATATTTATAATTTTATTACCACAATTAAAATTAAATATATTAAATAAGTATAAATCAAAATGATAAGGTTTAAAATAAAATAAAAACATGTCTAATTTTTTTTGGATGAGAATATTTTGACCCATAATCATTTTATCATTGAAATAAGTCACTATGGAACTATTTGAAGCCTAAAATCAATTTATAATAAATCAAAAAAATTAGTGTTTCCAAGGGTGACCCTCCCCTCTCTTATAAAAGGACACTTCTTCTACTTATCTTTAATTTACATCTATAGAGCCTTTTAGTTCAGCCAAAACCTTCCTATTTCCTCTTCAAACATACCTAACTTTATCCTATAGGCCAAAATTTGGGAAGAAATCCATCCTAAGGAGTCCTTTTTTGCAAACCGAAAGGAGATACCCAAAAAAAAGGTAATTGTTTTATCACATCTTTCAAATTTATTTTCTTCTTCTACTTCCTCTTTCTATGTTTTTTCCATATCAAGGTAATAAATATAGTATCATACATATATTTATATCTTATTATAATCATGGTAGAACCATATTTCTTATTTTATTCATCATAAGAATAAAAATATCACCATGTGTGTATACGTACGGCTTACCGTCTCTATGTTGTGGTGTAATTTGTTATTCAACACTACTTTAATAGGATGGATATAATGATGAGTATAATAGATAAAAATAATTAATATAACATGATAATTATTATGTATAATTAATATAAAATCCAATTCCATACCATTTATCCATCAAAGGAAAGATATCGCCGCTTGTGTGTATGTACGGACTACTGTCTCCATGACGCGGTGAGATTCATTTGCCATGTTAACAATTAAAGGATGATTATAAAATTTATATTATGAGTAAAAATAATAATTATGAACTTAATTTCATTATTTACATGAATAGAATACATCCTATACATAACAAACATGACTTACAGGGAAAAACATGAATGGGAAAATGAAGCAGTTAACAACTGAAATAATGGTAATATAGAAACACTATAAACAAAATGATATAATAGGATCATATATGATATAATAAATATGGATATGGTCCTGTTATAATTGAATAAAATTGTTTAACCATTAAAAAGTAGGTGAAAACACCCTCGACTAACAGAAAACACTAGGCAAGGTTTAATTTTATAATCTCTTTATTATTCAAGATTGCTTATATGTAAATATCTACTGGGACATCCTTATCATCCATTACCATTTTTATTAAAATTTAATTCAAAATGTTACTGAAAATTTTTTAAAGTCTTTTGTACCCATGTGTTATTTTAAAAAAATTCAAATGAATCTTTCCATCATTTTCCAAACGAGGTACTTTATAACCTTTTAGAAAAATTAAGGAAAGAATGATTTTTTAAACTTATACAGTGCAAGAGGTTATTTCTTGACATTATGAAACCTTAAAATTTTGAATATTTCCTTATAATATTATAAGGTTATTTTCAAAAGAAATTTTTTCTTTTATAATTGTGTGGCTTCTAATTGAGGTCGAAGTAAAAAAAAGATATTTCCCTCAAATAGTTTAAATGAATTTATTAAATTATTTTCATCTATGTCAACATAATTTGTTGGATTTTATGATTAATTAAGGTTGATTTATTATGAAACAATATTCCATATTTTATTGAAGGTTTTATGATATGTTTGACTTTGGATGTGTTGTTTTTAAACCATTAATAGTTTATGGTTAAAGTATTAACATTTTGTATGCTACTTTTAATATAAATGTTTATGTTATGTTTCCACCTTTTCATATGAGGTATGCATTGGAATTTGTAAGTGATGGGTGTGGCCCTCTATAGACCCTCAATTCATTGGTAGGTCTCATGATACAAACTAGTGTCTTGGCGCAAGGCCTTGGTGATATGGTAATGATATTAGCATGAGGCCTTGATGGTATGGTTATGATGTCCAGCATTATGCATTTCCTCATTATGATACTATTTATTGATTTTACTTGTGATTATTCGACTAATATAATATCAATGTAAATATTTAAATGGAATTATTTGATTTATTATTTATATATTTATAAGGCCCCAGCCTTAAACATTACTTAATCTTGAGTTATTACATGATTACACATTGAGGATCATTTCAGGTTAAGAGTTTTAGAGAATTAGATCATAAATCAGGCATTTCATTCCACATTTCAACTAGGTGGTTACATAAAAGACAGTATTCATTTTTCTCATCAAAGGAGACATATTTAAAATAAAACTTTGATTCTTTCTTGACACTTCCTTGACACTATCATCACATCATGTACCTTTCCCTTGACCTGTGAAAAACATTTCAAAAACATGGGATGAGCATAAAAATCTCAGTAAGGGATATAAAAATACAGAAAGGAAACATTAGTCCATATATACATAAGAATTAATGAAAACATACTTTACTCATAAAACATAAGCACTATAACATACCTCATCAAATCATTAAAAAATCATAGAAATCATAAGACATAAAGGTAACTTGAGGCATTCATAACATTCTTACGTAGGGAGTAACCCTCGTGGTTACATTTGGAATACCCATCACAGTATATTCCCTAAATCTCTTCGGAGAAACCTTAACTTTTAACCCCTTCGCGTTATCCAATACATTGGAGAGCTATATCAGGCTCACCCGCCCTTAGTTTATCGCGGAACCACCCGTCTTCATAACAATTCCCAAGAACCATAACATAATCGTATCATATAAAACATGCATAAAGGAAACATAACATTTCCACATTTCAATCACAAGATATCAATACAACACATTGATATAATAAAAACATTATGAAAACCATTTTCAATACCAAAATAAAATAAAAGTAAAACATGGTATTTATTTTTTATTTTAAAAAAATTTATAGCTTGTAGAGGAAGCCGAAGCTCAAATAATGGTCATGGTGGTGGAGAAGTCGTTGTCTCTGCATACGTACGACAAATAAACATTCCCTTTTGTCATTTAGTAAAACGCTTCGTATAAAAAAGATTCCTTTTGAATAAATGTAAAATTTAAAGGGGTTTATACACCATATAAAAGAAAGTTGTGTATAAAACAAAATATGCCTCAATAAAAGAAGATTGAGACGAAGTCCCATACCTCGGGTCCGACTTGACTCGATCGTTCTTTAACCTCCTGAATAATAAACTTGTGTTAATTTTTACTTGGTTAAGAACGTTTTTCAAGTTCATTATTTCTTTTATATCACTTATTACCATGTTATGAACACTATGTAATTATTTAAGTTAATAGTGGTCGTTTTGTTGATCATTGGTACTTGAGTCAAAAATAAACTCTTTATAATTACAAGTTGTTCATGTGGTAAAATATCCATTATACACAGAATTATATTCATGATTTAGATATCATATATATCATATATATTCAGTATATACATGAATTTATAATATTACATAACATTTAGAGGTAATAAATGAAATGCACCGTTCATGGAGACAGTAAGCCGTACGTACGCATGAACGCTACTTCCATTTCTATTTCCTATTTAATGGAACAGAATCATAATGATATAAAGGTATAATATAATTCCAGTATAATATCATATATAATATCATTAACTCCAACCTTTATAGATCCCATATATGGCATTAACGAATCAAATCACTTTAAGGGGGCGGTAGTCCGCACTTCCAAAAATGAAGATATCGCATTTACCCATAATGGAAACCAAAAAGGTATGACATAAATGAAAAATACAGAATCTTAAGAAAAACATAAATATATTATATATCATATATAAATATAGTGACATCTTAATGGCCACCTTTGATGGTGTTCGAAGAATATTGAACAATCATCGTTTCGTGAGGCAGAAATTCGCCATCCACGGAAACAATATGCTCTTTAACCATTAGATGTAGGTGTGTGTAAGTGTAGCTCGAATAATTCTTATAAAAATATCCTAGTATATTCAAGATATTGTTTTTGTTACAAAATAAATGAATAAAAAGAGTTTAGGGGGTTGGAGAAGCAAAATAAAACAAAAGAACATTAGAGAAGACTTTACCTTTAAATCGGGTAACTCCTCTTGGTTTGTACCAAAAGGGTTTCTTGAAGAGATTTCTGCCTAAGGTAAGGCTTCTAGGATGAAGATAGGGATGTGGACAGATAAAATGATCAGATTTTGGATGAGCCAATGGCTTGAGATGTGTGTGTAAAGAGGTAGAGGTGGGGGTATTTTATAAGAGGAGAGGAGGGGCACTCTTAGAAAGTTATAAAATGTTACTTTATATTAAAATGAGTTTATGATTTTAAAGGTCCCACATTGATATATTTCGAGGATAAGGTGATAAGGGTTCGAAATATACTCATACAATAGGTCTTTGACAAGTGTAAGTCTTATATTTTACATTATCTTTTCATTTTATTTAAATTGTTCATTAATGAGGTAATCGTTGCATCATCATGATGTCATAAATAATTTAATCTATTTAATTTATAAAAATTATAAAAAAAATACTATGATTTGGAAAATATTTTTATATTTCCAATTACTATTTATAGCCCTAGAGATCATTTATGTAGACAAAATTAAAAATGTTTTACTCTGGTGATACATTCTTTAGTGATATTCTCCTTTCTTTAAAAATAAAAAGATAAAGTGTCACTTTCACCCAAAAGTGATTCCATGGGGTCCCAAAGTTCGGAAAAAGGCATCCCATGGTCGTCCATGACACAACATGTATAATTAGGACACATGTTGGGGTCATTTGTTATTATTATAATATTATTTTATTATCCTTAACTACCCGATTACTAATTAATCAAGATAATTAAAGATAATTATCGTCGTCACTATTTATAATGTCCAAAAACATAAGAGTCTTAATTACATAATTTGGACCTTCTCATTAAAAATATTGAATTCATTTTACCAAATTCCAAACATAGAAATTTCCTTAATTAATTTAAAAATAATTCCCTGTTGTCAAAACGAATAGCGAGTTTTTTTGAAACAATATCTATGAAAAGTTTGGCACTTGTTTATGCCCAATTCCAAAGTGAAATTAATTATAATGACCACCATTGGATTAAATGGTAAAAATATATTCTAATTAAACTTTTAAACCAATTAAAAAGATAATCTAACCATATAATTAAATTAGATGAAAAACCATTTTTGATGTAAAATGCAATATTTTTCACTATTCATTAAAAAATGAACATTGTCAGAAAAATACCAAAAATTTATCCAAAGTAAATTTCAATGTCTCAATAATAAAGAATAAGTTTATTTTGAAAAATATAGCTTATAAAATTTTCAAAATTTTGATTTAAAAATGGTTTTCCATCAAAAGGCAGTAAAACAATCTTTTAAAAATATTAGAGTATTCCATGCTTAAGATTGGATTTATTCTCATTTTAAACCTCTAAAAACAATATCTAATTCATAAATAGACATAGATAAGAATATATATTATTAATTACTTACATGGGATGTTACATCCTTCCCCCCTTTAGAAAATTGTGTCCCCGCAATTTATTTACTTATCGAATAAGTGGGGGTATTTATCCCTCATTGCATTTTCAGATTCTCATGTTGCCTCTTAAATCATGTGATTTTTTCACAAAACCTTTACTTGATGAATCACCTTATTTTGTAACACTTTATCCCTATGGTCAAGAATCTGGACTGATTGTTCCTCATAAGATAGATTATCTTCCAGCTGAACTACCTCTGGACTCAAAACATGAGATGGATCTGGTATGTACTTCCTTAACACTGAAACATGAAAAACATTGTGCACCTGAGATAAAATCGGAGGTAAATCCACTTGATATGCAACTGATCCAACTCTCCAGAATTTCATATGGTCTAATGAACCTTGGACTTAACTTTCCTTTCTTACCAAATCGCATCACACTTTTCCATGGTGAAACTTTGAGAAAGACATGATCACCTACCTCAAAAGAGAGATCCTTCCTCCTGTTGTCCGCATAACTCTTCTGCATGCTCTGATCTGTTCTCATGTGTGTCTGTATCAGCTGAACTTTTTCTGCCAGCTCTTCTACCAATTCTGGTCCCATCAACTTCCTTTCACCTACTTCATCCCAAAAAAGCTGGAGTTTGACACCGCTTCCCATATAATTCCCCAAATGGTGCCATCTGTATACAAGAATGAAAACTGTTATTATAAGAAAACTCAACCAAAGAAAGATGTTGGTCCCAACTTCCCTGATAATCCATCGAACAAGCACGTAGCATATCCTCTAAAGTCTTAATTGTTTGTTCTGACTTCCCATCTGATTGAGGATGAAAAGTTGTACTAAAATTTAATTCAGTACCCAACGACTTCTGAAGGCCTTTCCAAAAGTTATAAGTAAACCTCAGATCACGATCAGATACAATGGAGAAGGGAACTCCATGTAACCTGAATATCTCATTAAGATACAAACGAGAAAGTTGATCTAGGGAAAAAGTATCTCGTATAGAAAGGAAATGAGCAGATTTAGTCAAGCGATCAACAATAACCTAGATTTCATTATTACATCGAGGTGTCTTCGGCAATCCCACAATGAAGTCCACGGATATATTTTCCCATTTCCACTCTGGCACTGGTAAAGGTTGAAGCATCCCTTTCGGTAAATTCCTCTTTGCTTTAACCTGTTGACAAGTCAAACACTTCATAGTAAAATTATCAGTATCTCTTTTCATTCCATCCCACCAGTAATACTCCCGAAGATCTCTATACATCTTAGTACTGTCAGGATAAACTGAAAACGGAGAACTATGAGCTTCACATAACAACTCTCTCTTCAACTATGAATCACAGGGCACACACAATCTCTTCCCAAATCTCAAAACACAATCATTATCAATGTTGAATTTAGGAAAATTACCCTTCTGAACCAGCTCTACCTTTTTCTACAACTCACTATCTTGCTTCTGTGCTTGCTTAATTCTGTCTGATAGAGAAGATTTCACTGATACCTGAAACAAAACAGAAGTATATCCTTCACCAAAAACTTCTATGCCAAAGTTCATCAAATCCTTAACCAAAGGATCACGTTCCAAACACAACATTGTTAATGAAGCATTACTTTTTCGACTCAAAGCATCAGCCACTTTATTTGATTTTCCCGGATGGTAATGAATTGTACAATTATAATCATTGATTAACTCTAGCCATCTTCTCTATCTCATGCTCAATTATTTATGATTGAATGTATACTTTAAACTTTTTTATCTGTATATATTTCACACTTTACACCATACAAATGATGCATCCATATTTTTAAAGTGAAAAAACAGCAGCTAATTCCAAATCATGTGTAGGGTAATTTACCTCATGAGTTTTCAACTGACGTGAAGCATAAGCAATTACCTGATCATTCTGCATTAGAACGCAACTGGGTCCTTTTAATGAAGCATCGCTGTAGATAACAAACTCCCCATTCCTAGAAGGTAATGGCAAAACTGGAGCATTCACCAATCTTCTTTTCAACTCCTGAAAATAATCATCACATTCTTTTGTCCAGATAAACTTAACACCCTTCTGAGTTATCTTAGTCATTAGACTAGATAAACATTAAATTTTTTTAACAAAACTTCGGTAATAGCCTTCCAAACCAAGAAAACTACGGATCTCGATTACATTTGTGGGTCTTGGCCATTCTTCCACAACCATTGTTTTTGCAGGATCAACAATTATCCCATATTTAGAAACAATGTGACCAAGGAAAGAAATTTGTTGCAACCAAAACTCACACTTGCTGAATTTCCCATACAATTTCTTTTCTTTTAAAGTTTTCAAAATAACCCTTAAATTTCTTTCATGCTCCTCTTTACTTTTAGAAAACACCAAAATATCATCAATGAAAACAACCACAAACTTATCCAAGAACTCATGGAAAATTCTATTCATAAGGTCCATGAATACAGCAGGTACATTGGTTATCCCAAAAGGCATAACTAAAAATTCATAATGGCCATATCTTGTACGAAACGTGGTCTTCGGAACATCTTCTTCCTTTACCTTCAACTAATGGTACCCCGATCTTAGGTCAATCTTTGAAAAATACTGATCTCCCTGGATCTGATCAAACAAATCATCAATATGAGGAAAAGGATATTTGTTCTTAACAGTAATGTTATTCAAGGCTCTATAATCAATGCAAAGTCTCATAGAACCATCTTTCTTTTTAACAAATAAGACCGGAGAACCCCATGGTGATGTGCTAGGTCGAATGAAACCTTTCTCTAATAAATCTTGCAATTTATCCTTAAACTCTAAAAGTTCAATTTGAGCCATTCGATAAGGGGGTTTTGAAATTGGCTTAGCATCAGGAACCAAGTCAACAGTAAATTCAACTTTCTAATCTGGTATTATTCCAGGAAACTCATCAGGAAAAACATCAGGATACTCATTTACCATTGGCACATCATTAATCTGAACAGTTCCTTTATTTTCAACAATATGTGCAAGGTAACATTCATTTCCATATTTTACAAGTTTCTCAACCTCTTGATATGTTATCAACAGTAAGGGTTCATTCTTGTACACAAACTGAAAGTCTTTCTGAAAAGAAACTTCTTTAGCTCTACAGTCAATCTTAGCTTGGTAAACAGAGAGCCAATCCATACCTAGGATAAAATCAAACTCTACTAGAGGCAAAACAATAAGGTTTGAAAGTAGGTTCTTTCCACGGATAAGGATAGGAAGACTCTTATAAATTATTTTTGCCTCAACATTTCCCCCAGGTGTTTTTACCACAAGTTCAGGAGTCATTTCTTGAGATGGAATTCCCAATTTACTATAAAAGTTTTTATATATGAAAGAATGTGTAGACCCTGAATCAAACAACACATTGACATAATCTGAGAAAACAAAAAAAGTACCTGATACCACTTCATTTGATGGCACAAAATCTACTGAATTAGTTGCAAAGGATTTCACCACTCCTTTCTGCTTGTAGTCTAACTGTTTCCCATCACTCGAGCTCTTTGTCGAACACTCGTTTGCATAGTGACCCATCTCATTGCACTTAAAACATTTCACTAACTGTAAATCAAATTTGGTCTTACCATCACTTTGATCTTTTTCAATGCAATAACGTGCCTTATGTCCCATCTTACCACATCGGTAGCACTTTCCATAATTCAGAAGACATTCCATAGCATGCCTTTTACCACATTTATCACAAACTTGAAACTTAGTTTTCTTACCATCGGACCTTTTTGAAGAATTCTTCCCTTTCTCCCGCCACCTCGGTCTCTTCTTCTGTTGGTTGTTATAGAACACTTAATCATCAAAAAACTCCATTTCCAACTTCTCAGAACATCAAACATGCTTTTCATAACACTTGAACTCATGAGAAGCTAAAGCCCTTTGATATTTTGGCTTTAATCCTGAGTAAAAACGATTGATTTTACTATCAAGGTCTCAGATAAAATTTAGAGCATACCTTTCCAATCGAGTAAAACTCTCTTCATAAGCAGCCACTGAGTCGTCCTCTTGCCTCAATTACAAGAATTGTTTTTCCATACTAAGTCGAACAGCCTTAGGAAAATGCTTCTCAAAAAACATACCTTTGAATTCATCCTAGTCGAGAGCATCAATCTCATCAGCATCCTTGATATTTTTAACCATCGACCACCACCGATCTGCTTCACCCTCCAAATAATAGATTGCAAGACTAACCTTTTTATTGTCTGAACACCTCATGACATCAAAAATATTCTCCAGTGCTTTAATCCAACCTTCAGCTAGCACAGGGTCAGATGATCCTCTGAATGATGGGGGATGTTGCCTCATGAAATGTTCCACCACTAACATGTTCCTCTGTGGTTGATCTGGATAATCTCGTGCATGGATACCAACACCATTTATCACTTGAGTCAATTGCGCCATTACTGCAACAAACTATTTAGTTCCAATTCCGACCATCTCAGGATGCTGATTCGGAAGGTCGTTTCCTTCTTCATGCCTTCCTAGCACTGCTTCCATGTTTCCTCTGCAGAAAACCATTCTGAACAAGCATGTCTTAGATGAAGCAACATGGTAATCTTCAAATTCTATATCATTTCAATTTGACCATAAAAAAATATTTTTTGGATAATCATTTAATAGAATTATAACTCCTAAAGTTATCTAAATCGACATCTGATACCAACTATAAGGCCCCAGCCTTAAACATTACTTAATCTTGAGTTATTACAAGATTACACATTGAGGATCTTTTCAGGTTTAGAGTTTTAGAGAATTAGATCATAAATCATGCATTTCATTCCACATTTCAACTAGGTGGTTACATAAAAGACAGTATTCATTTTTCTCATCAAAGGATACATATTTAAAATAAAACATGGATTCTTTCTTGACACTTCCTTGACACTATCATCACATCATGTACCTTTCCCTTGACCTGTGAAAAACATTTCAAAAACTTGGGATGAGCATAAAAAGATCAGTAAGAGATATAAAAATACGGAAAGGAAAGATTAGTCCATGTAAACATAAGAATTAATGAAAACATACTTTACTCATAAAACATAAGCACTTTAACATACCTCATCAAATAATGAATAAATCATAGCAATCATAAGACATAAAGGTAACTTGAGGCATTCATAACATTCTTAAGTAGGGATTAACCCTCATGGTTACGTTTGGAATACCCATCACAGTATATTCCCTAAATCTCTTCCGAGAAACCTTAATATTTAACCCCTTCACGTTACCCAATTAATTGGAGAGCTATATCGGGATCACCTGCCCTTAGTTTATCACAGAACCACCCATCTTCATAACAATTCCCAAGAACCATAACATAATCGTATCACATAAAACATGCATAAAGAAAACATAGAATTTCCACATTTCAATCACAAGATATCAATACAACACATTGATATAATAAAAACATTATGAAATCCATTTTCAATACCAAAATAAAAGAAAAGTAAAACATGGTATTTATTTTTCATTTTAAAAAAAAGTTATGGCTTGTAGAGGAAGCTGAAGCTCAAATAATGGTCACGGCGGCGGAGAAGTCATTGTCGCCGCATACATACGACAAAAAACATTCCCTTTTTTCGTTTAGTAAAATGCTTCATATAAAAAATATTCCTTTTGAATAAACGTAAAATTCAAAGGGGTTTATACACCGTATAAAAGAAAGTTGTGTATAAAACAAAATATGCCTCAATGAAAGGAGATTGAGATGAAGTCCCATACCACGGGTCCGACTTGACTCAATCGTTCTTTAACCTCCTAAATAATAAACTTGAGTTAATTTCTAATTGCTTAAGAACCTTTTTCAAGTTCATTATTTCTTTTATATCACTTATTACCATGTTATGAACACTATGTAATTATTTAAGTTAATAATGGTCGTTTTGTCAATCATTGGTACTTGAGTCAAAAATAAACTCTTTATAATTACAAGTTGTTCATGTGGTAAAATATCCATTATATCCAGAATTATATTCATGATGTAGATATCATATATATCATATATATCCATCATATACATTCATTTATAATATTACATAACATTTAGAGGTAAGAAATGAAATGCACCGTTCATGGAGACGGTAAGCTGTACGTACGCATGAACGCTACTTCCATTTCTATTTCCTATTTAATGGAATGGAATAATAATGATATAAAGGTATACTAAAATTCTAGTATAATATCATATATAATATCATTAACTCCATCCTTTATATATCCCACATATGAAATTAACGAATCAAATCACTTTGAGGGGGCGATAGTCCGTAGTTTCTAAAATGAAGATATCGCGTTTACCCATAATGGAAACCATAAAGGTATGACATAAATGAAAAATACAGAAGCTTAAGGAAAACATAAACATATTATATATCATATATAAATATAGTGACATCTTAATGGCCACCTTTGAAGGTGTTATAAGAATATTGAACAATCATCATTTCGTGAGGCAGAAATTCGCCATCCACAGAAACAGTATTCTCTTTAATCATTAGATGTAGGTGTGTGTAAGTGTAGCTAGAATACATCTTATAACAACATCCTAGTATATTGAAGATATTTTTTTTGTTACAAAATAAATGAATAAAAAGAGTTTAGGGGGTTGGAGAAGAAAAATAAAACAAAAGAACATTAGAGAAGACTTTACCTTTAAATCGGGTAACTCCTCTTGGTTTGTACCAAAAGGGTTTCTTAAAGAGCTTTCTGTATAAGGTAAGACTTATAGGATGAAGATATGGATTTGTAGAGATAAAATGAGTATATTTTGGCTGAGACAATGGCTTGAGAGGTGTGTGTAAAGAGGTAGAGGTGGGGGCCTTTTATAATAGGAGAGGAGGGGCACTCTTGGAAAGTTATAAAATGTTACTTTATATTAAAATGAGTTTCGGATTTTAAAGGTCCTACATTGATATATTTAGAGGATAAGGTTATAAGGGTTCTAAATATACTCATCAAATAGGTCTTTGACAAGTGTAAGTCTTATATTTTACATTATCTTTTCATTTTATTTAAATCGTTCATTAATGAGGTAATCGCTGCATCATCATGATGTCATAAATAATTTAATCTATTTAATGTCTAAAAATTATAAAAAAATACTATGATGTAGGAAATATTTTTATATTTCCAATGACTAGTTATAGTCCTAGATATAATTTATGTAGACAAAATTATAAATGTTTTACTTGGGTGATACATTCTTTAGTGATATTCTCCTTTCTTTAAAAATAAAAAGATAAAGTGTCACTTTTACCCAAAAGTGATTCCATGGGGTTCCAAAGTTTGTTACAAGGAATCCCATGGTCGGCCATGACACAACCAGTAGAATTATGACACATTTTTGGGTCATTTTATATTATTATGATATTCGTTTATTATCCTTAACTACCCGATTACTAATTAATCAAGATAATTAAAGATAATTACCGTCGTTACTATTCATAATGTCCAAAAGCAAAAGAGTCTTAATTACATAATTTGGACCTTTTGATTCCAAATATGGAACCCATTTTACCAAATTAAAAACTTATAAATTTCCATAATTAATTTAAAAAAAATTCCCGTTGTCAAAACAAATAGCGGGGTTTTTTGAAACAATATCTATGAAACGTTTGGCACTTGTTTATGCCCAATTCCAAAGTGAAATTAATTATAATAACCCCCATTGGATTAAATGGTAAAAATATATTCTAATTACACTTTTAACCCAATAAAAAACATAATCTAACCATATAATTAAATTAGATGAAAAAGTAGTTTTGATGTCAAATGCAGTATTTTTCACTATTTATTAAAAAATGAACATTGTCAGAAAAATACCAAAAAATTATCCAGAGTAAATTTGAATGTCCCAATAATAAAAAATAAGTTTATTTTGAAAAATAGAGCTTATAAAATTTCCAAAATTTTGATTTAAAAATGGTTTTCCATCAAAAGGCAGTAAAACTATCTTTTAAAAATATTAGAGTATTCTATGCTTAAGATTGGATTTATCTTCATTTTAATCCTCTAAAAACACTATATAATTCATAAATAGACATAGATAAGAATATCTATTATTCATTACTTACTTGGTATGTTACAATATTATTCTGAAGATGATGTTTTAAAATGCTTTTGTTTTAGTTTTATACCTTGCCTTAATAGTTTATGCTTATCTATGATATCTTCCATTATATTATTTATCCTTACTAAGCATTTGAGCTCACCCCTTTTATATGTAAATTTTTCACAGGATGTGAAGAAGTATATTTTTATTTACTTTTAGGGAATTTCTAAGGGATATGATATTTTTCAAAGGGGATAATATGTTTTTTTCATTTCAAGATGCAAGGTAAAACTTATATTTGTATTTAGTATTTCCAAGGCAACTAAACTGATTGGTCCTTTAATATTTTATTTTATTGTGATAATTCCAATTTAAATTAATAATTCACTTATTCTAGTCAACTGGGGTCTTATTTTTACAATATACACCACTTGGAAGAATATAGGTTCATAACATGGCATGTGTCTCGAAGAAGGAAAATTGAGACAAAATTACTTAACCGATTTTGTTACTTGTAATCCAAAAACCCTATGAAATAGAGATCATAAAATCATTATATAAATACTGATAAATTTAAATATAATATTCATATAATACATTCATGTATATTATATACACCACACAAATAAATAAGTGGTGAATAACTCATAAGTCTCATAGAAATAAAAGTGAGACTTGAAATCCCCTTACTACTTGAGTAACTTTTGAATCATGATATCCATGAAATAATAACATAAATTTAAACTTTTAATATCAATAAATAAATTTAATTCATGATATAAAATTTCATAGGGAATTATATACACCACACATCAATATTAAGTGGTGAATATAGCATGTGACTCAGATAAATAAAAGTGAGACGAGAAAACCCTTACCTTAAGTCTTGACTTTCTTCGTACATGTTCAAACCTTCTATATAATAAGTATAAGTTTATTATAAATTTAAAAAAGAACCATATTGTTATATATAATACCATATATTATTTTATTATGACTTTATATTACCTGTTTATTAACAATTTCATGTTAAAGTTACATTTCGGATAATATCCTCTTTGTTTTTTTGTATATGTTTTGACTTGTTATTCTTGATCCTCTTACTTGTGTCATTATTTACCTATTTAAAGAATGTAAAATATGATTTAAATATCATATATATTAATTATATAATAATTTATAATAATTTATAGAATATATAAATGTTAAATTTAGTATAACATTCATGGGGATGGTCGGTCATACGTACGAATGAAAACTATTTCATTTTCTTTTCATATTGAAATAAAGAATGTAAGTGACATATTTGTGTATATATTTATATATATATATATATATTATTATTATATTAGAATTATTTTTTCATATATATCATATAGTTTTACTAAAACCATCCTTAATTAATTCCATGTAAATTTTGAACAGATCGCATCGCTTTGAGGACGCGGTAGTCCACACATCCACAAATAAAGTTATCGTATTCCCAAAAAATGAAAAGAATGAAGTTATTTGATATAAAATAATTCCATAGGTATAAATATATATTAAATATAATATATATCATATAAAAATAGAATTTTAATATTTATTTTCAATCTTTGTAGGTTTAAATGGAAAAAACAAATGACATTGGTTCGCGAGACGGTAGTCCTCCGTACACACGAATGATGATTGTGTATCCCGTTTGATGGAAATGTGTGTGAGTGTAGGTAAAACCCTTAACATAATAAAATATCATTATATTGAGTATAATTAGGTTATTATATAAAAATTTAATAAGAATAAATGAGTGGGTGGAGAAAATAAAACAAAAGTGCTTATTGAAGGATGTTACCTCTTCTTTGGGTAATTCCTTTTAGTTTTCACCAAAGGACTAACTTTGTTTTATTTTTGTCGAAATTTAGGATTCTAAGATGATAGGAGGGAATTTGGGAGATTATTTGGGTATTGTTTTATGATACAAAGGTATTTATAGTTGTGAATAAGTGATGTGTGTGAGTGCCCTTTTATAGTGGAGGAGGAGACCCATTGTTGTAAATAAAAAGAGGTAAACATAATTGAGGGGTCTCCCTAATATCATCTACCTCCAATAACTATCCAATTTAGATATAAGTGTGTATATAGTCTAAATATTTCCATAAAATAGATTTTAAACATGTTTATAGGGTATTTTTTCCCATAATTTAATGTTTAACCACTAAGTAAACTCGTTTTTACCTTAATCACTACAATTAATTTTAATTGTTTTCACTAATATTTTTAGTCAAAAACTAAGTTGAAATTATTATAAATTATAAATTATAATTATTAAAAATATTTTATAAATTTTACCAAATTTTAATCATATAATTTGTGGAAATTAATTTAAAAATAGTCATGTATATGGGACGAAAACATGAGTTTTTAAAGTGAAATGTTCAAAAGTTTGAATTGTTTTTATATCCAATTTAAATTTGAAATTTATTCCAATGACCTAAATTGCATTAATATATGCATTATTTACATAAATATACTTTAAAACCAATATATAATATAATTTAACTATATAAATAAATTTGATGAAAAATCAATTTCCGATTAAAATTCAATGTTTTTCACTATTCATCAAAAAATGAAACATCATAAAAAATACCAAAAATTCACCCAAAGTAAATTTTGATATTATGATTTCAAAAATGAAGACTATTTTTAAAATTAAGAATTATAAAAGTTTCCAAAATTAGAATTAAAATAGGTTCGCCATTAAAAGGCAGTAAAATTACCTTTTAGGAAAATACCACTTTTTATTCATATAATTTGATTTATTATTATATTATACTGATAAAATCTACTAGATGAGTGTAACAAAAATTGATTGAATATATAATATATAAATATTATTGAAAAAATTAATCAAAATTGGTTTGTTTGATTTATTGAGAAAAAATTTTGTTTATACATTGAGAAATAGTTTTTTTAGGAAAGAATTTTTTTTATTTTCAAATAGTTATTAATTTCATTTATAACTGATTGATAACCAAAGGAATAATTTTATATACAAGTGTAAGTAATATTTTCACACTTTAGTTAATCTTATTCATAAATTCCACTCCAACAGCTAGGTGGTAACTATAATAATATTTTAATAACAATATTAATTGTATATTGTAGTTCGGTAAAACTCGTCTGTATGTGTAATGTAAGCTCTCAAAGATACTTATCATTGTATTTAACACAAAAAAATATAGTTTTACGTGTACCAAAAGTTAATCTAATTGTTTCATGAATCGCAATATTAACTTGCTGTTGTGTATAATTCAATTAAAACTTAGTTCTTTTATATAACAAAATCTATATTCATTGTTGTGTGGAATTAAAAATATTAAAAAGATTAAATTAATTTGAAAAAAAATAAAAAGATCTTAGGGTGTTACAGTTATATTTAATTTAATAATAAATTATCTCATAAAACCATGAAATAAATAATTTAATTAAATAAATTGGTCCAATTAATGCACAGGACATTGAAATTTATGATCAATCACAACATACAATGAATACACATTTTGAATTTATAAAATTCATTTCAATTTGTTATAATTAAGATAAATTTATACATCTTAATGAATTAATCAATCAATTATTTATTTATTTATTTATCTTAATATTCAATCTAACATTCCTTGATATATAATAAGATTCTCAACCTGTATAATTTTAATTTTAATTTTAAAATAATTAGATACATAGAGTGTACTGAGGAAGCCACACAACATATACCATATACATCAAATTAAATCCATTTTTTTGAATTTAATACTCACATTGAATTTACTTTCAGTTGATATATTGTGTGGCTCGTGATGTAAAAGGTCCTTTTCTTATATCATAAACTTAAAAAACATTTATTCCTACACAAAATATCACAATATACATGACATGTAGCTCTGTGGATCAAGTTGTAAAGTCTTTATATCATGTATGACCACACATCATATCGTAGTATACGCAGCGTGTAATATCGGTAATTCATATGAAGTACACAATATGTAAAAAAATAATTACACATCATGTTGTTGAAAATTTTACATAGTATTAACTATTAAATGTTTATACTTAGGCAACATATCAAAAAACACTAGGCATTACTTGGTTTAGAAAAAAAAACCTATCACATAGAATGTACAGCCAGCTAAATTTCATGTAGTTTCTATCTTGATTAAATTTCCCATGTTTTATCCCACATGACATGCCTAAAAAATCAGTGTATACCTTTCATGGTTTGTCACATGTTACACGGTCTATATATCTAGTTATATGTTATATAGACTATTTTTTTCTACAATGCCCGGTGTGTAGTTACTATGTGACATGTAATGACACCATGTATTTCACCATATGGATTATCTCAATTTACATAGTGTTAAAATTGTGTAGGGTTACACATTGTGTATTCTAGCTATATTCCATATAATACATATCAAACCACATGCCACATTTGTGGTCAATAAATGGTGTGTAATGATGTCTTTTATCGAGTCACATGATGAACTGATATTTTCATAGCTCACTCCTTGTGTGAGTTGACCATGGGTGCAAAGTGTGTAATTTACTATTACAAACTATGTATCCATGTCATGTATTCAGTGGACTTGGCACCTCAAAATGGGATATTTGAGCATTCTTATCATGTATTGGCCTATTCTAAGAAATTAAAATTTAGAAGAATATGTTATCTCAACTTTTAGATAAAGAATAAAATTATATAAATGAAATACTAACAAACAAATATATAAAATTGATAAAATAAACTTTAAATAATTATAAATTATAAGATGATTGTGTTGATACCACTTAATGGTTCTAGTATGTTGCATAAGTGGTGTTTGAGTGCTCCAATGGCTCGAAGGCCTCAGATTTTTTTATTTTATGATAAACCCCATTTTAAGGGAAGAAGGGGGAAACCCTAACAGACTTCAAGACTTAAAACATACACAACCCGGAGATCAAGAAAATAAAACCAGACTGACACCATGGATCAACCTCTCCCCGGCATTTTAAAAACATGTAAAGCTCTCCACTTTTACAAGACTGTACGGCTAGCAAGTGTCCTGCGTCAAAGCACAGGCTCGATCCGATGCCTGATGCCATACCCTCTCAAACATCCAAATCCATGCAGCCTGCATAGGTGAACCACCTGATCTGAATCCTCCTATAAGGCTTGTTCCAAGAGATCAAGACCAGATGAATCTTTGTATCTGAGGCACGAGAAACCAACCAAACAAATTCTGAAGAAACTCCAAGCATGCACAATCTAAACAACATTCAAACCTACATCCTTCCATTCCGAAATCCAAAACTAAAATGGGATCAAATCAGAACACATTCAACAGCTCAGAACCCCTACACCAGAGAAGATTTCAGAAGCACCCCACCATAGCCAGAAAAAATCCAACCACATCCGCAGCAGCCCGAAAAGGAGGACAATCCAGGGAGAATGAAACCGGAACTTCGTCACCCAGGACTGGAAGAACCAACAGCATCTCAAGGGAAGATCTCCATTGAGGGGATACGGGTAGATATGAACCATCAACGCCACTCTAGGCTTGAAGCCCAACAAATCAAAACCGCATAAGAACCCTCAACAGATTCCTAAATAGACGAACCGCGGAATCAGAGGAACCAACAAGGTAGAAAGAACGCTGAAGAAGACGACGTTGCAAGGACTCCAGCAAAGCAGACACTACACCTATCCAGAGAACAAAACCCGACGTCGTCCTCCAGCCCAAACACAAAGACCGCAGCAAACCACCCAAAATGCATCCATGACACAGCACGCTAGGATAGCAACCCAAAACCCCATCAGATCTGGCCGAAGCACAGATCTAGAACCACCGCTCAGGGATGACGGCTATGGATCCTTGCCGGAGACCCTCCACACCAAACGCTCAGAGCATTGACACTGTGGGAGATCACCGAGGTCGAGCCGACCCGGGACAAAACCAATGAAGTCGCTTGAGATGCAATGAGAAGCCCAACTGCGAAGCCACCGCTGAGAGACACTGACGTCCGAAGCCGACCACCGGAATCCGAAGACATCACCGAGAAATCTCGATGCGAAGAATAATAGAATACATTAATATAATGATGGGATAAATAGAGATCATTAAACCCAAGAATATCCATGTTTTTAAAACTAAAAAACTATAAACTACAAATTAATAATAATAGCATACCTTTCACTGAAGAGCCTCTATGACATTCACATTTATTCTTTTGCTTGATGAGGATCATAGTATAGGAAAAATCATCCATCCTCCATGGTGTATCCACAAGGTGCTAAACCATCGAATTTTTGGTTGTAACTCCAATACCGTTAAAGATGTTCTAGAATCTCATATGAAAATATGGGAGTATAAAGAGATTCAGATATAGGTTAGTCTCATGCATGTATTGTGTAAGCATCACACATCCTACCAAAGAATTATAGTGGTATTAATAAATCCCCCTAAGGATTCTCATCAACTGATGCATGTATTAACTCATGTGTTTATAATTTAGGAGCTAATTATTCATCCTATACATGCATCGCATATCTTTCTTATTTTATACATCTTGTAATTTGATTGAATGATAGTAAAGGTGGAAGGTTAATATTTGCGCATCGACTCATAATCATTTAGTAATCCATATAAGCTTACTTTTCTTTTCAAATGAATTTTAGTATATAATTCAAGGAAATTTAGTATCATCGAATCAAATTTCATACCCCTACAAAATTTCTTAATCATTGTATATGATTACATGGGATTTCATAGATAAATGGAAAGAAATCTCATTTCATACATATCTTACGACTTCCCCAATCATTGAGTGTGATTATGTAGGTAGTCATCATGAAATCACATTTCCTGTCTCTTTTATGATATACATTGTATCATTAAATATGGTACTCCCATCATTCACGTATTACTCATAATGCATGAAATTCATACTCCATGAATACATATATTTTAGGCTATGATATATCCTAATCATTATATACTAAAGGCTTTAGGGTATATATCTCATTTGATCTGTCACTTGCACTAATGTCCATAAGACTTTGTTCCATTCCACCTTATATCATATCATATATTATAACACATGAAATAATATCAAAAAAACATGGATATATATCATTAACTTCACCTCATATCACATCATATGTAATACCTTGTGAATATGTTTCCAAAAAACTTTTGGATTAACTCTAAAACTCTTTTAGAGTAGCTCTGTGAGTCAAACTCAATTCACATTTAGTCAACCAAAAAGTGTGAATCCACAAGTCTTTATAGATTTGTTAACAAATATGAATCACCAAATCAATATAATTAATAAAATTACAGCCTCTTGAAAATTGTTAATGCTACTCAATCTATAAAGGGATCTAGAATTATCTCTATAAAATACATGAATCTCTATACTTTTGTTCACCATATGAATCTCATGTTTTCATTCACTCTCATGTGTTTCCTTTTTCCAAGACATAGAGTAACAATGTGACATGGTGTATGTTAATCTTATATAGGAAACTCATACATTCTCAACTCTTTGAGTATAGGCTGACCTAGTTAATGAATATATCAAATATCATTTATATTTATGAATTAACACATCACATTCCCCTCATAAATATATATAATCACATAATATATGCTATATAGGTGAGGCCACACACTCATGAACTATCATAATTGAGGGATTAGATGTCTTGCCTACCATATGAGTGGAGAAATACCATCTTATATGAGATCAAACCAATAACATGATCAGAAACATACCCAACCACCCCCTGATTATCTAAGCTACAATGGATTGTGTAAGAAAGGTATCAATGTATGAAGGTTATTAATCTAGGTATCTCACAAACCAAAGGTAATGGAGAATCCTATATAATATATACACCCCAAATATGTTAAATACATAATGTATGACACTTAATATGGTACACTTGGTGGGTAATATGATACAAAAAACACTTTTTTATGCCACATGATCATATTTTGTATCTCATACAAGAATCCCACTCATTTAAACAGAAAAAAAAATTCATAACCTATTATACTCCATGAAAAACATTGATTAGGGAAAAATCAAAGTAATACTTTGAGAGGTTGATTATCATTAAATTTCACAAAATATATATCTATATTTACATTTATATAGAAAATGTGAAAGTATTATAAAAGGTATATTTCCTTTTATATGATATAATTTACATTCCTAAAACCCTTTTAAGAATACTTAAGAAAACCCATCATAAGAATTGGTGTGTCATATCATATATAATAAACTACCAAATTATCCTTATGTTTGTATCACTTTTTGGGGTAATGTTAACTTATAAAATATATATATAATACATATCACATATCTATGTGACCATTATATAAAACCTTCCCACTAAATTATTCAATGAGTAATAGCCATAGAGAAATAATGTTTGAATAACAAAAATATTTAGGACTCATGTTCTTAATGTTCAACCCCATGAACATATTCAAACTCTTTAACTCAAAAAAATAAAATGTTATGATGTTAAATTTTATTTTCTACATAGAACGCTTTCTAAGACTAACATCATAATCCTTATAAAACATTCTATAAAGCTTTTTCCAGCAATAATAATGTAAATATTTACATTACTATTCACTAACATGTCCTAAACTACTTTAGGATAAAGTGACATTCACTTTTTTTATAGAATAATCCTTTCAGAAATAGTGATATTAACTTTCTCATGATAACTAAATGTAACCTTTTACATTTTTATTTACTGTCACACATCCTATAATCTTTAGTATATTGATTGAAAATCGCATAATTTAGATTGGTATAATGTTTTATCTGTTAACTTCTCTATGTTCAAATGTACTCCAACTTTCATATTATACATTATTATTCTCAAAATATCATGATAAGACACACAAACTCTTTTTTAAAAGGAAATAACACTTATTTTATTTTAATATGTATATTCAATAAATAAACTTTTTTCCATGTCATATATGGTATTCTATGTGTTTAGATAATCTTCCTCTTAAAAGAATAATTTATTAAAATATTCCAATAACAGGTGGTGGGAACATATTTCTTCATAT
Organism: Viscum album; assembly: GCA_963277665.1. NCBI lineage: Eukaryota > Viridiplantae > Streptophyta > Magnoliopsida > Santalales > Viscaceae > Viscum > Viscum album. Next base: position 1,500,320,890 of record OY728142.1, on the reverse strand, counting down.
TTTAACAAATTGGATAAAATATTTATCCTAGATGAAACATTTTTATTCTTGTCTCCTTTTCAAAAAAAATTATAGAATTTGATGAATCATAAACCAAGTTTATACAATTTATCATCTCATTTTGTTCATAACAACTCTTCATTAACAAATTGTTTCAATTATCATATAATATAAATGAAATTAAGTTGAACTACATTTTAATATATAAATTCCTTTACATTAAATTATTTAATGTAGTAACTCTTTCTTCATAACTTGAATGAAAGATAAAATATCTATAAATTATTCACTTGATTTAAAATCTTGTATATTTATAACACTTATAAAAAATGCATTTAGTGTCAATACCCTTCTAAAATAAATAATTAATTTCTATAACATCAATACCCAACATGGAAATTCCATGGAGTTTTCAAAACCCATTTAGGTATTTTGAATAGTTACATCACATGGAATCATTAACGCTCCTTCCTAATTTTTCTATTATATTTTAAAGAACATAATTGGGTACTTGAAGAAATGTTTTTTGGACTATCCAGCAAAAAAAAATTCTGGTTTGAACATTTACTCACTTGTATTTTCGATACACCACTAGAACTTATACATAATATTTCATGGCCCAAGCCTATGAAGCTCGAGCTGCGACTCCCCAAGCCCACCCCCATAGGCCAGGGGAAGGCGTCCAATATCGAGTAGGCTATCACATACATGGGAGGCCTTAGGATAATGTACCTATATTCATGCACCCACATACACCTTCATTAAATAGTGAAGGGATACATAAAACTAAAAATAAATTCATGCATACATATATATAAAACCAGTGTACATTATAATTACAAAAAGGAAAAAATATAAACCCATCAAAGAAAACTACAAAACCATCAAACATGCTCAAAAGGAGGGGATCAATGTCAAATTCACCCAATAGAAATATTCTTAGCCCAACTAATGTAAAAACCCCAGTCGGCCTACCTCACTAAGCTCCACCTACTCTAGGCCCTCCTAGGAATTCATCGAAAGGCATGTGGTCTGCAGAAGAAAAAAAACATGTGTGGGAAAATCTCATGCAGGGGTGAGTATAAAGATACTCAGTAGGCACCCTAGAAATCGAAAATAAAATAGATCAATTGAAGGGCAATGGTCCACTCAACCCATCTAGAGGGAACCCAAATGAGAGAGAAACACCATCTCAAGACCATCCTTTGGAATACATGACTAGTCAGATCATACCACATGGTGTGTCATCAAAGATGTAAAAACACCACTTGGAAACCCATAAATACACCCAAATACACTCATATTAGACACAAAGTCTCGTGAGGTTCCAACCTCATAGCTAGTGACACGTCCCTACTCAGGGATCTAAAACAACCCTCAACCAGGAGCACACACTCCACAATCCCATTCATCCCATATGACACTCTTCTGAGAGATATATTCCATCGGGCACAACCTATCCATCCCTGATGATACATATGATAAATACCACTCAATTGGGTATCATAAGTCTGACGTCACAACACCACCATCCTAAGGGGAATACATCCGATAGAACATGCTCATCGAATATCTCCACCAAGAACATCATGATTTAATACAGCGGGTCTCAAAACTCAGATGGGGGATCTCACTCATCCCAAATGGGGGACTCTAGAAACCCTACTGGAACCATGAAAGTTATCATTCTTTAAAAATGGGACCTCTCCTAGGATCTGCTGGGGGATATAACGAACCCATTCTGGAAAACCTTTAACCACATATCCTCAGATAGGGGATCATTCCTAGGATCCATCAGGGGATAACACAACCCAATTTGGTAACAAAAATACCTCACTCAAAAAGGGGATCACTCCCAGAATCCACTTGGGAACACCAAAACTCAATATAACACCCAGGAGATCATATGACTCAGATAGAGGATTTCCCACCATGTAGTGTTGGTCACAAATATTCCACAAACCCCATCTATTATAACTAATTAATTTAGGGATCATATTCCCAGTGATTCCACAAACCGTATATAAATCATCTGCTAAGTAGGGTATCATATAACTGATGATTCCACTATCCCTACTAAAACTGCCCACTATGTAGGGGATCATATAACTGATGATGCTACTAACTCTATAGGGGTATCCTTCTAGATATTGGATCTTCACTTGTGTAGTGTTGGTCACGGTGATTCCTAGAACCTGATCTAGGGAAACGATATGCTAGAGGATCCTGCCCTAGCCACCTGAGAGGGATACAACAACTCTAACAAAATGATAGAGGATCCCACCTCGACCTCTCTATATGGATTCTACAACTCTATCCATGATCATCTTATTAAGGGGATCACAGTCCTATACCAAGGATGTAATGCCACACAAACCCTCATAGCGACAAACCAAGGGAGATTGTTCAACCATTGCTGGTCCAAACATCGCTAACCCAAGAAATCCAAAACATTTCCTCACCATCTATCTTTTAAGACCAAACTATGGCCACCATCATGTTCTATATATAAAATTTTTCAGGATAGGAAACTCATGGTACTAAAACCTAACTTTGAAGGATGAGATTCAAAATGAAAAAACTCCTCTAAGAGGAGCTTACATAGTGTTTAATGGGGTTTACATGACATGTGACCCAACCTAAACACTCATTCGTGTCCTTTAACCAAATGACTTGGCTAGGAATGTGGAACCACATGGAATGTACCTACGGTACATATCATGTCTCACATCACCCAACCCTCGACCGTGTATTCCCTTCACAAGGAGTGTACCCCCAAGTACATTATGTGTACTAACTACACGACCCCTTAGTCATGTCTCTTTCTTGTTCCCATGTCTGGAATCCCATTACTATTTACTATGGTCATGTACTTTTACATGGTCATGTACAACACGTGACTTCCATGTCCATGTCTTCATGCCACACGACATGGGGTCACTACAGGGTGTGTAATCCATGGTACACGGTGTGTGGTCCCTAAAACCCATATTTCCCAAATGGAAAGAACACGCAGCGTGTCCCCCTAGTCTAAACTCTATGTTGACCATAAAATCTATCATAAATTCCCTAAAAATATCCCGAATCACCTCCTTTTACTCCGAAACACACAAATCGACTTTCAAGGGGTCCCTAGAAAGATTATAAGGGCCCTAAAATCTTAAAACAATGCATAAGAAAGGGGATCGATACTTAAAACTAAAAATGCCTATATCATGGTAAAAACACTAAGGTTTGGGCTCAAATCGATACTTTGGAGATATTGCTACATGATTCAAGAGTGATCTTTGTCAATCAAAGATTGATGGTGCCTTGTTTCCTCGATTTGGTCTTCCAGTCATCCATTTCTAAAGGGGGGATAGGCACTTTTTATCCTCATAATTTAACACAAAAGGGGTGGGGGAGAGGGGTATTATTTTAATTTTTATTAAAACAATACCCCCATTTAACTCCCCACCATTACATTCCCTCCAACTCGCCTCTAATCGAACACCTAGTGTCGAAAAAAATTATGTCACGCCTAGGGTAAACACAACATTCTGAACTCAACCATAGTCTCATAAATATAATCTAAAACTACACTCAAAATTTATTCCATGTCTTAGGAGAAATTGTGCATGCGTGATAAAATATATTTAATGTTTTTATTATCATAGTTTTGAGGCTCTCTGTGCCCTGAAACTCTGCACCAACTTAGCACTTGGATTTAGAAATATTCTTATAAATATTCCAAAATCTTATATGTCAAAACTTGAGTCACTATATAATATGCTCATTTCTTCTATTCTCAACATTTGAGAATATCAAGTAAATTTTTCTTGAACTTAATCACATTGTCAGAACATTTCCATATATGATAATATTATGAATTTCTTGACCAGGTCATACCTTTAGAAAACCACTAGTCCCATACAAATAATCAATCATATTGAGTATTATGAAACTAAAATTCATACTATAATTTTTCATTTAATGAATTTTTATATGCCTCTTGGTCCATGTAGTCATGTCTGTGATGGGGTTGAATCCAGTGTTTTCAACTTCTACCAAAAACCAAATCATCTATTTAGCCTATCCCTTTTGGTATTTGAAACCTTTATATCAGTTAAGATATAAATAGATCTTTTACATTTTACCTAATAGGACACATCCACATGAAATAAAAAAATGTAAGCATGAAGTTAGCTAGTATAATTTTCATAAGGTTCTACCCCGATGTGGTAAACCTGCTCTTTTTCATGTCAACTCTCATTAAGTCATAGATTCTCCACTATAATCGAATCACTGATTACAATGGCAGATAGAGATCATCTTATAACTAGGTTCACTAAATTTTACAGATATTTGGTTCATTTTATTACACAAGTTAACTAGTAAATTCATGTAGGTTATTTATACATATATACCATGAGCTCTTCAACAAATTACTCCTCTTGAATTATATATTCATTACGCACTGGGTGGAACTAAACAAACAATATAAGAGAATCTTCCTCACCTCAAAGTGACTTCAACATCCAGAATGTTTTCAACAAACTCACTTGCAACTTAGACTATGCTCTTTACAAAAATTCTTTTTTTTATAGAAAATATTGTTAAAAATTCATCTCAATTCACAAACATAGAAAGGTTCAACACTAAATATCTAAACATGTACTATAGGTCAATCTCTCTTTTTCTGTTATCTCTTCTAATTTGAAACATAGCATATTATACAGGCTCGACCAATTATTATTCTTATTCCTTACTATAAAATGTAGTGGCTTCCTTCTTTTTCTTCTTTGAGATATATGTTTCTTCTCAATTCTTACAATTCATTTTATCACTTAATATCAGCTCACATTTCTTTTATTGTATAGATGCATGGATGCCTCTTCTCTGTTTTCCTTGACAACCAAACTTGTCACATGCATGGGTGGATCCTTAAAATCATTTTTACTTTTCAATTACCATAAATGGTATATATCATTTTTTATCATAGTGCATGAAAGAAACAATAATAAAACTTCCATTTTGGGTTCCCATATATTCCAGTTTATTTTTTCAACTCAAATAGTATTCCAAGAATAATATTTATTACCACACCACCACAAACATATTTTTATTTTATTAAGAAACCACTTTTAAGAAAAAAAGTGGGAAACCGGTCCAGACACAACCAAACAATCAACCAACACCATTGGTAATAATAATATCTTCCAATTGCAGTTTAAGCCTTTTAGAAAACATACCTCTATGGAGACTCCATTGAAGAGTGTTGGCCTTTCCATCCAGATCATCTTTGAGGATGTCTTTAATGCTGTTTTCCAACTTGTCCCAAGATTGGACGAGTTCTTCCACAGTAATCTTCTTTCTGTTGAATCCACAAGACAATATGATGAGTTGTTTTCGAACCTAGATGCCCTAATCCTCGTTCAGATTTAACTAGATGCCTCTCCCAACCAACCTATCAAACTCCTCTTGAGTAGCATCTACCACAAGTTCCTTCTCTATAAATTCTTCACTACTGTTGATGATAGCATCCCATACATCACACTCTATCATTCCTTTACCACACAGGGGGATAATAGGTTCTATAATAGCAGTTTCAGCATCCACCAGATCCATGACAGGAGATTCACCTACTTGTGATTCATAATCCTTAGGGGTCACAGCCTCTGTATGCTTTGCGGAGTCTTTATGCTTGTAAGATGTGTTGTTTTCCACTAATTTGGGAACCATTGGAGGTGGCCTGTCTTTACTTGAAGACCTTGTAATGGGGGAATAGGTAGATTTAAATAATCTTTTCTTCTTTGTGGCCTCCGAGAGTGTGTAATGAAACCATCAGAATATATAATAGTGTTCTTCCCTTTCCTTGAAGAGGATCTAAGATATTCCTCCACAATTCTCGTTTCCTTGGGTTAGATAGTAGAATCTGAAGCAGAGTCCTCCTCTTGAGAATACTTCCGGCAGAGGGGATTCTCTTCAGAGGCAACTGCATCATCCCATTCCCCAAGAGCCTTAAACTCATCTTCCCCAAGCACTGCAAACCTATTTTTGCTTCCTAGAAGACTCTCTTTTTCAAGAGGTGGAAAATCCTCTCTGGCCTCTCCAGAATTCACAACACATTGCACCTAAGGACCTCTACTACCTGATTTCACCATCTCTGCAAAGGAAGAGGAGACCCAGGAACTCGGGCCTGCCCCCTGCCCATCTCCCTAAAACATGTTCTTGATACCCAAATTGCTTCTTAATCCATCAAAAACCTCTGAGACCTTGGGTTCTGGGGCCCTAAAATGCAGATCTTTCTGATTTTCTGAGGGCAATCCATCATCTCCGGTGACCAGTCGCACCTCCTTCTAGGAAGGAGGGAACCCATTTTCCCCAGATCCCAGGGGATCCACCACAATGACTTTACACCATGCATCATGAATGGTCATAGCAGCTTCCACAGAGGAGGGAATCTCCTGAGACTTTCCAAACTTCTCATTGGTAGTCTCCTTATGGATCGAATTAGCCATGTTAACTGAATTCAAAGCACGTAGGATATTACCTCTACGACAGCTCTGGGAAAAGTGACCTTGGAGGAAGTAGGAGGCGCAGTAATGAGTCCATGACTCATAAACAACCTTCTGTTTAACCCTGTATTTACCTTCAATCTCAATCCAGATAAAATCCAGAGGGGGTTCGGATATATTGACCTCTACGCAGATTCTAGGTTCAATGGGATGGAAAACTGCTTGGGTCCTAGCGTCCACGACCAAGAAACGACCTAGTAGATTACCAATAATCCGTAATATGGAAGGATTTTGGAAGGATAGCAGAAAACCTGGAAGACGAACCCAAATTTCTGTTGTCTCCGGGTCACAATTCAACTGCAAATAAAAGGACCAACAAAGTAGAAAGAACCGATGATTGTTGACAGAGCGCGCACCGCTGGACCACGCCAGAGCAAGATCTTCATCCGAGGAAAATCAATCCATCATTTACTGAGAGTCGATTAGACCGACGACCGTACGATGATGAAGACCCCATTGGGTGTTGACGAATCTGTCAACTGTATCCACAGAAGGCCTCCAACGACCAAATTGAGCAACCAAAGTAAGGTTGTGTAGAGAAGAAGCCTCTAAAAACTTCTAGAGAGAAATTAGAAGAGAAGGGGCTCCAAAGGCGAAGCCAGGGACTTTTGGCGCTAGCTTGATATCAGGGAAAACAGGAAGTAATCCCGGGACGGTGAAGGGAGAAAAATGAGGGGAAGGGAGAGCATGAGAAGAATTAAAACTAGCTTTAGATAATTAGGAAAAAAAATTAATAAATCCCATGTTATTTTTATCAAACAAACATTTTTCCCATTATATATAAAACTAATTAATCCATAATGAGTCTTTAACATCACCCACAAGTTATTCCAAAAGTGATATACTTAAAAAATATCACATGTATTACTTTAATTCATAACCTAGGTAATGGAAAAAAAGAAATGGGTGATCTAAAATGCACAGTAAGAAAAACATATTAATTAAGCTATCAAAAACAGAATCATGGTATACGTAATATGGTGGGAATAAATAATCTGAATAATTCCATAATAAATTAAAACTAGGAGCATTATATATCCATGAAAATTATTTAAAACATGTATAACAATAATGACTAATCTCATACTAATGGGATATATAATTACAAATATCAAAACATGTTTTCAAGGTAATATATCAAGATTCTATATTAATATAAGAAGTGTTATACACTAAAACCCAAGTTTTTTTTGTCTCGTGAGACCTATTGATGTATTATGGAGCTATATAATTCTAGGACCCACCCATCACCTTATTAAATATAATTAATTCACCATAAGATTCAACAAGACATTTCATACCATTCTCTAAGGAACCACTAGATAAATAAAACATGTTTATACATATAATTATGAATACAAAATATCAGTACATAATCAACCTATATTATGAGTCAATAATCATTAATAATATTAATATTTTTACCCCATTATAGTAAAAGGGATAACATGATCGTAAAACATATAGAGAAAGAAAGTGTGTGGTAAAACAGTATATATTCAACTTTCAAATAATCATCTTTATTGAAATAAAAATATATAGAATGCAAATACTTTTCCCCATTTAAATAGAATAAAATTATTTTAAGGTAAAAATCATCCAATCTAAATTATATAAAACTTTACGTTCACACTATATATAGAAATGAGTATATGGGTATGTAAATACTAGGATAACATGATAATAATCTATTCATAGGAATAAGTTTTATTTTTTCAAAATAATAAATTCCTAGTGTAATAAAGGAGACCTATAAGGATGCTGGCCTAGATGAAAAACATCCTTGAACGATACCACCCAAGAAGGGATCAGAAATTAGATTGTTTGGTACCATGATTTCATTCCCCAAAAATATAAATATATAAATAGTGAAACAAAAAACCTATTAGGATAAATCCTTTTGAAAATTAAAATCTAAATGGAATTGAAAAATTAAAATAGATATTAGAAAAACATTTTTTGCATTAACATTAAAGAAAATGTTACGAGTCACTACAAAAAAAGTATTTTTTCAAAAGGTGAAGTGAAAAATCTTTGGAAAACATTAATTTTTAAAAATAATATTCAATAATAGGTAATTTTAAAGACATGGGTTTTATCTTAGAGAAATGAGGATAGGAATACAAAACATATGAAAGTGAATAGAAAACCCTTTTTAATATCTTGAAAAATACATTTTTTTAAAACTCACATTGTAAAAAGTGTAACAAAAAATTCAATTTTATAAATATATATTCTTAATCATATATGTATATATATTATCATTAAATAAAATATTAGAGTGTTAGAACCCAAACCTGGGAGAAATAAGTTCTTAAGGAAATAATATAACTCGAGGAAGGCATACCTGAGTTATCAATAAGAGCAATATACTCCTTAAAGTTACAAAAATATTTCAAAAAGGTATACTATATGGTAGTAATGTATGTTAATAGAAAAAATTAATACCACATAATATAATAAATTGGTCATATGTTCCCAACTTTTATGCCTAAAAGGATGATCATAACTCAATGAATGAAAATTTAGTTTCCAAAAAGCCTTACATCTAGGGTAATGATTGATTCAAAAACCATTTGAATAAAAAGAAATAATTTTGATTATTATATACCAATAAAAAATTATAAATATAATTAATGGGTAGTGAATACACCAATCAAAATAAAACATGGTGCGTAACATAAACATGTCTCAAGGAATTAAAGTTTGAGACAAGGAAGCCTTACGAATTGAGTAACATTTTAATCAAAACCCCTTAAATGAGTGGACTTGTAATTGAACTTAAAACACCATGATTAAAAGATAATTAATGATATTATATCACAAATATGAAGTTTATACACCATATAAATTAAATTAGGTTCATAATACTAAACATTTCTCAGAGAGGAATTTGAGATAAAAACCCTTACCTCGGTCCAGATTCAATCTGAACTTTAACCAAATATCCTGAATAATTAAATTAATATTATTACATTCATATCCAAAACCTTATTAATATCTTTAATCATTTTATACTCCTAATTTATAATCATTATATACATTTATACATATATTAGTTATTTTTTACCTATTTTCAACATCGGTTGTAAGTAATTCTAATCACATTGAACTAGTTTCATCAAAGTAGTGTTGTTATCAATTGTTTATACAAATTAAATTATTATTAGAAAATATAAGGTAATTAAATATATTTTACAAGATATTTTATAAATCTGTAATCTCATTTAATGGTATTTATTTACGATCCATGGGGTTAAAATCGGAGAAGAGCACAGTTCTGTGATTCTTAACAAATGAAAGTTGTTTTCTTAATTAATATGTTAGATGTTAATATAACCTTAACAAAACCAAAAAATATATTTACATATTTATATCATATTATATTGGTAAATAATTTCTCATAGTAATCCATGATAAAAATGCATGGTATTGTTCAAGTGGGTGGTTAAACTGACCCAAACATAAAACTGCCATGATTAATGGATGATTGTGAGGTGTTTTAGTTGTAATATCATTATTCCAAAAGAATAATTATATTATTTAGTGTTTATTAGTTTGATACATAATAATTTTAATGAATTTATAATAGTAATTAAGGGACTTGAAAATATTATATAATATGAATAAGAATATTTTATTCTTAGTTTTCTCGTTTAAAATGATTGAATTAGAGATGATAATTTTTTATTAAATCATCAATAAGTTCTAAAATTTATCATAAAAAAATCTTAATAATATCATAAAAATTATGTTTATCCATTAAAACTATTCTTATTCCCAAACATGAATGGATTTATTAAAAACAAAAATATAAATCAATCATTCTATGGGGGTAGTAGTCCACGGGTACGCATAGATGATGATTACATTTTCTATAGAATGGGAGAAAGGAAAAATATGGTTTATTATTTCAAAATCATAGAAATGATATAAATATCATACTTTTTTATTTAATTCTTATTTTATACAATCTTTATAAGGTGTTGATGGAGAAAAAAACATGTTGTGTCATGGAGGTGGAAGTTCACACAACACACGAATGACGATTTAGCTTTTCTTAATAGGGAATAGATAAAGCGATCAATGATTATTCCCATAGAATAATATAAATAAATATAAAAATAATATTTATTTTTTTTCATAGTTATTGAAAAATTATAATTGGAAGATAAAAAATAAATAATAAATAATTAAATTAATAAGTATTACTCACATTGAGTACTTTTGAGATTTCCATGGAAGATCCCTTGGAAATTGATGGCATGGGATAATCTCTTATGGCCAGAAGCTCAAGAGAGTGAAGGATTATTATATGAGAATTAAAAATTATAGGGTTCTAGGATGAAAACAATTTCTTATGAGTTCCTTGAAGTGGTGATGATAGGCCTATTTATATGTAGTGATAATGACATTTTTGTAAATATTTCAACCGAATATAAATGGAGCACATGTTAAACATGTCGTGTGGATCCAAAATTGAGAAATAATGGATTTGAGAAGAAATAATTTCAAAAAACATATCATAAAATAAATTATATACATTTTTTATCATGTTTCAATCCCTTTACCACTAAAATAATAACTTTTGGCATTTTATCTTTTACCATGGTAACTATTTTTTACCAAAGTTAACTTAATCTTTGTGCCAAAAAATAATGTGATCATTATTAAATAATTTATACCCAATGATTCTAAACATTAATCCATTTAATTTTATTCATTTTATAAATGTGATAAAAATAATTTTAAAATAAAAATTTATAATGTATTAGAAACAATTTTTGATAAAATATTACTTATATTCTATAATAGAAAGTATGGGTTTGTAAATTAAAACATGAATTTTTAAAATTTTAAATACACTTATAAAATATATATTTTTATTATAAAAATGATTCATGAATTTAAAATTTATACTTATATACTAATGATATTGTAAGATTCATGTTATTTGTAAAAATAGCATTTTGCATTATTCACCTAACAATCATTCTTTTTTATAAAAATAAATAAAAACTAATTTTAAGAAAAAAATTATTATGATGAATCCAAAAATAATTTTCATTTTTTAAAATTAAAATTTTAAATATTTGTAACTTATCTTTTAAATAAAAATGTGAGATATAACAAAAAAATTATAGGAAAATGGATTTTTAGAATATTAACCATTCTCATTCATATTTCCTATTAATTACTAATTAAATTAGTATTAACCAATATTTAATATCAAATATATTTTATAATCATTAATTTATAGTTAATTTAAATAGAAATGTATATCGTATGGAAAGGAAATATTTAGAAAAATACATTTCTTAGCATAAAATAAACATATTAGTCATTTTAGATATAATAATTGAATTTAATTTATATTTAAAATAGCATTTATTGTCTTTAAATAAATATTTAATAAATTGTTTACTCTTATTAATTTCTTCTAATTCGGTGCCTAGTTTTTAACGGCCTAAATATATCATGGTGTTGTTTTAGTTCATAGTTGTGTGCGAAGCAAGCTATACAACACACTGTCTTATTTAATGGTATTCATATATAAAAAATTTTAGGTGTTATATTCTACTTGTTAAAAATATTTTGTCCTCACAATTTGAATCATAAGATAAGAGTAATTTATATAGTGATATCATAATTAACTATACACCGCTAAATGATTATGGATTTATTAATGATGTTGAATAATATTTTTCTATATGAAAAATTATTATACGTTGTTTATAAAGAGGGATAACCCCTTCCTAATTTCATATAGAATAATACTAAGTGGTAAAGATATATATCCATAAGGAATAACTTTGTATAAACTATGAAAATTATTTATAGAATAATCATACTACTGGGGGTTTTTATTTATAAAACAATGTCTAGTAGTTGATGAAAACTTACATGAAATAGGAAACTAGAAAATCTAGATTAAAAAATCACTATCTGCTTCATTAGTTTTAGTTGAATATAATTTTACATGTTCTCATGGTTGTTAGTGACTGTTTCCCTCATTGGCCATTAGATTGGGACATTGAGTAGCATAATGCCCTAACCTCTTGCAATTGAAGAAATGAATTTTTTAACTTATCTCTTTCCCCTACACTTGTGAGTCAGGTGACCTTCATCACCACACTTGTATCATTTACTTATAGTTTTAAAAAAAATTCCCCCACACATCTTCGCACATTTTTTACATGTAGGAAATTGAATCTTCTTTCCTTCATCATCTTCATCACTTTATTGTTCATGAGTCCCCATCTTTATCTTCTATGGTGTGTATGGGACTTCAAATATTTTCACATTATTAATCATATTTTTTTATTGATGTTTTGGCATAATCATAATTTTTCTCACTCCATCTCCCATTTTGATGGTTTATTCATTGAGGTAATATCTGAATTATACCTCGCACCCATGGTCCTTCTAGTTCCATTCATTACTAAAACCGAAATGGTTGATATGAGTGATGAAACATTATCAATATTGGGTAATTATTATAATAAATAACATAAGAGTGAATCAATATTAAATAATTTTACCCTAATCATCTTGTTATCCTAAAATTACATTATTTCAACCTATATAAATCTTAATTTAACCTAGGTTACATTATGTTGGGTTGTCCTATAATTCTCAACCTAATTTTCAAAATATATATCCCAAATCACCACCAACTTTTTAAAAATATTCTGAGGTTACAAATCATTAAAATATATGATTTGAAAATCCAATTTATCCTTTGTCTTGGAATTAACATATTAATTATTATGGACCTTAACTTATGTGAATCTATGTTTTAATCTATGTTATTCATAGTCACTTTCCTATAAGTTTATCTAAACTAAAAATATTAAAATACTCCATAATGGTTTATAAAGATAATATGAGTTAACCAAATAATATCCCTCGGGAGTGTCAAAATATGTTTGCAGTTATTCATCTTTGTCGTGCACTAGGTGATGATATAGTTAACACCCAATTCACTGTTTTGTGGTTATTACCCCTAGGAACATCAGTTCCAAAGTATGAATTCACTTATATTATCCAATTATAGATTTAATTTCTAGGATAACCATATAATATATAATTTATTAAAACTTTAGGGTGTTGTCCTATACTTTGAATTCTCACTTAGACTTATCCCCATGGTTTCACTAAAGTTCTCTTATCTTAATCCCCAAATAAAATTCTATAATTTCCTTAGTATTAAATTATATACTATCCCAAAGGTCTTTCTATACCTTTGAAATTGAGATCAAACCTAACTTATTAGCCCTTAGATTATCCTCAAAAACATCCAAATCTCCAAAGTTATCTAAACTCTACACAGATACCAACTATGATGCCCTAAAACTACACTCTCAGATTTGGTACCTAAATACATACTTGTATTGATAGTAGTTATGAAATACTATATATAACCATCCTTAATTACAAAATCAATAATGATTATTATATCTCAAACATCCCAAATATTGTTTTAGGTTTATAGATTTAAATAATTAAGAAAAATTATAAAATAATAAATCTCATGTTATTTTTATTAAATGATAATTTTTCCCCATTATATACAAATTTACTTAATCCAAAATGTGTCTTCAAAATCTTCCATAAATTCATCCCCACATGTTATCCTTATAAATATATCATGTGTACTACATTTATTCATAACCTGTGGAATACAATCATACAAAAGGGGTGATATTAAATTCTCACTATGGGAAACATATAACTAAATATTTCAGAATCATAATCATGGCATGCATAACATGGAAGGAATAAATAATCTGAATAATTCTATAATCAACTAAAACTAAGATCATGTAATATACATGAAAATAAATGGAAACATAGATAATTATAATAACCAACCTCATACTGATAGAATGTATAATGGCATACACCAAAAAAAATTCAAGGCCTTTTTCCAAGACACTATACTAATATGGGGAGAGGAATACACCAAAACCCGATCTATTTTGTCTCATGAGACCTATCGTTACATAGAGAGGTTATATAATCATGGGACCCACCTTGCACCTAATTAATTCCAATGAATTCACCATAAGACTCAACAAGACCTTTCATACCATTCCTTAAGGAACATCTTGCTAAAAAAATTGATATCCATATAATGAATAATATGGAATATTAATATATAATCAACTAATGTTAGCGGTCAATAATCATAAATAATTTCAATATTTTCCTCATGTAAATATAAGGGATAACATGATTATAAATAATCTAGATAAAGAAGGTGGATTATAAAATATACATAGTCAAATTTAAAATAATCATCCATATTAGAATAAAAAATACATTATTCCAATACTTTTCCCCATGTTAATATAATAACATTCTTTCTAGGTGAACATCATCCAATATGAATTATGTAAAATGTGATGTTCCCACTGTATAGAGCAATGAGTATATAGAAAAGTTAATATTGGGATAACATGATCATAATCTATCCATATTAATAAGTTGGATGGTTTATAAAGAATAAATCTCTAATTTAAGAAAGGAAACCTTTAAGGATGTTAAAATATATGAAAAAAATCCTTTCATATGAATTTTTAAACGATACCACCCTGTAATGAATCAAAAATTGGATTTTTTTAGTACATGAGTTCATTCTACAAAATTATAAATATATAAATAGTGAAACATAAACCCTATTAGGATAAATCATTTAAAAAATTAAAAGGTAAATGGAAGTGAAAACTTAAAATAGATTTTATAAAAACATTTTTAGCATGGATATAAAAGATGATTCCATGGGTAAATTCCAAAAGTCTTTTTTTAGGGGAAGTGAAACATATTTGAAACAATTATTTTTTTAAAATAATATTCAATAACAAGGCCTTGAAAATTCAAAAGGTTTATCTTGGAGAAGTTTTTATAGGAAGACAAAACATATTAAAGTGAATGGAAAAACTCTTTTTAATATCTTGAAAATACCTTTGTTCAAAACTCACATTGTAAAAAGAGTAAAAAAACATTAATTTGTATCAAAATTTCTTTTTACTTATATAAATAGAGAAATTACTTTATAATAAAATATTAATGTGGGAGATCCCAAGAATGGAAGAAATAAGTTCATGATATAAAAAATTTAACTCAAGGAAATGGGACTTGAGTTATCATTATTCCATATGAGAAACATACTAATTAAAGTAAAAAAATATTTAAAAAAGTTTTATTATATAGTATAAATGTATAAAAAATATAATAATATATAATATAATCAATTTTTAGGATTTTCTCAACTTTTATCTCCATGATGATGATTATAACTTATTGAATGAAAATTCAATTACCAAAAAGCCTTACAACTAGGGTAACAACTGATTCAAAAGACATTTAAGGAAAAGGAAGGCCTAGTATTAATAATTAATAAAAAATATTTGATAAATATACATCAATGGGAATTTAATACACCATTCAAAATAGAACATGGTAAAAAACATAAAAATGTCTCTAGGAATTAAAGTTTGGGACAAAGAACCCTTGTGACTTGCATAATATTTTAATCAAAATCCATTGAATGAGTGTGATTTTAATTTAACTTTAAATACCATGATTACAAGATAATTCATGATATTATACTTAAAATATGAAGTATACGTACAACATAAGTGAAATTAGGTACATAATACTAAACATGTATCAAAGAGAGGAATTTGAGATGAAAACCCTTACCTCAGCTCTGATTCATTCTTTACATTAACCAAATTTCCTAAATAATTAAATTAAGTTCATTAATATATACCCAAAAACCTTATTCATAACTATAACCATTTATAATCCTCATTTATACTCATTCTATAAATATATATATTATTTGGCTTTACCGATGTTCGACACTGAGTGTAAGTAATGTTTATCTCTTTGAACTAGTTTCAGAAAAGTGGTGATGGTATCAATTATCTATCTATATTTATTTATTATAAGACTATATAAGGTACTAGAATATATGTTATAATATATTTTATAAATCTTTAATCTCATTTCTTGGTATTTTTTGTTACGATCTATGAAGATGAAATTGGAAACGAACGTGCTTTGATGAACAAAAGGTGTTTTCTTAATTAATGTGTTAAATTTTAAAATAACATTACCAAAACTAGAAAAAAAATTATTTAAATATTTATATAAAATTATAACAGTAAATAATTTTTCATATTCATTCATGATATAAATTCATATAGTTGTTCAATTATGTGGTTATATCGACCCAAACATGAACCTACCATGATTAATGGGTGATTCTGAGATGGTTTAGTTTTAATATAATTATACCAGAAGTATGATGTGTTATTTAGTGTTTTTTATTGTTTTATATAATATTTTTAAAGATATATAATAATAATTATTGTATTTTAAAATATTATATAATATTAATAAGAATATTTTCCTATTAGTATGTTTATTTTAAATGATTGAATTAATAATGATCTTCTATTAATAAAATAATTAATAATTTATAAATTTTTTTATAAAATATTTGTAATTATATCATAAAAATAATATTTATCAACTAAACCCATTATTAATTCTATCCATTAATGGAGATGATGAAAATAAAAATATAATTCAATCATTACTTAAAGGTAGCATTCCACATATATGCAAGGATAATGATTTCATTTTCAATAGAATGGGAAAAAGTATAATGTGGTTTATTATTTAAGAATAATAAAAATTGTATAAATATAATAATTATTTATTAAATTACCATTTTATATAATCCTTTTAATATGGTAAATAACAATGAATCATATTGCGTCATGAAGGAGGTAGTCCACACAACACATGAATGAGAGTTTCATTTTTCTTAATAGAAAAGGGATAAGGTGATCAATGATTATTCTCATATCATAATAAATTTAAGCATATAAACAATTATAATTTCATTAAATAGTTATTTGAAAATTAAAATTGTAAAATAAAAATATAAAGGAAAGAAATTAAGTAAAAAAAATATTACTCACATTAAATCTTACATTCACTTATGAAATACATATTTTTTATTACAAAAATTTTTCATGAATTTAAAATTCATACTTATACAATAATAAACTCATAAAATTCATGTTATTTGTAAAAATGTATTTTTTCCCTATTCACCTAAAATCATTCTTTTTAAGAAATTACTAAAAATTAATCTTAAGAGGATATTACTATGATGAATCCCAAAATAATTTTAATTTTTTAAAATTCAAATTCTAACTTTTAAGAATTAAAATTTTAAAGACAAAGTGAGATATAATGAAAAAATCTTTCATAAGAAAGTGTTTTTTTAGAATATGAACCATTATCATTCATATTTCATACTATTTACTTATATAATTGGTATTAACCAATTATTAATATCAAATATATTTAATCATCATTAATTACAATTTTTTCAAATAGAAATGCATGCCTCGTAGAAATTCAATATTCTTAAAAATACATTTCTAAGCACAAAATGATCTTATTAGTCATTTTAGTTATACCCATTGAATTTCATTTATATTAATATTAGTCTTTATTATCTTTATATAAATATTTAATAATAAAGTTAATACTATTTATTCCCTCAAATTAAATGGATATGTTTTAATGGTCTAAACATATCATGGTTTTATTTTAGTTTTTTGATTTATGTGGATAAATTTACCAAACACATTGACTTATTTTGAGGTATCTATATATTAAATTTTCAAGGTGTTACATATATATGGTGTGGAGATATCTTTTACAACATGAGATATTCACATGAAACTAATTTAATTCTCAATTTGATTCTATAAAAACATTATTAACTTATCACAACACTATTCTTTATTTCTTTTTCTTAAGAATATTATTTTATAAATGATTTAAGGCACTAGGGAATTCACAAGATTTGACTTAATAATATCTACATTGTTATTTAAAATAAGATAAATTCATTCCAGCACTTTTATGTTCCAAACATTCCACAACACATTTATATTATCATCCTTGATCTCAAAGATCATCAACTGATGTTTTGTTGGATCATGGTGTTAAAGATTTCCAAGATGATTTGATCATAAAAACTTTATAAGAATATTCAGATTTATCATTCTTTAGAATCCTGAAAATTTGAAAATATTGAATTTTATTTTTTTTGAGATATCAAAAATATTATAAGTCATTTATCTTATGAGATCAAATTTTCTCAAAATACATCTAAATCATTTTTCTTTCTTGAAATTATGTAGGATAATTATCTTATTGGCTGGCCAAGTAGAATAATTAACTTTTACTTTTTTTATCAAACTTCAGCACTATTAATGAATTCTATTTCATACCATCCACTTCCCATCTCTGTATCATAATTTTCTTACATGGGACTCAATTCTCATCATATACTGGAAAATATTTTATTTAAAGAGAAAACCCATTTTTATTCCACTCCTATGTAGATGGATTTTCTTACATGATTCAAAAATTTACCTCTTCATATATAGATTCTCTTACATGGTTACCTGCATATATGTGCTACCTTTTCCGTATTTTCAAACTCCTCTATACTGGATGAAATTTATTACATTCTTAGAAAATATATTCTATATAAATGAATTCTTCCATGTTCTTTTTTGTTAAGATCATTTCCTTTATCATTTTTCATATTCCAACATAGGAATTCTAGACTTATTTAAATCAACTTATCATAACTTCAACAATTCTTAGGCCTTATCAAACCTCTTAAAATAAAATAGTAACTTTAAATAAGTACAAGAATTATTTAAAAAATCCTAAAATCCTTTAAACACATATCCATGTTTTTTGTAGTAAATTATATACTGGAATTAAAGTATTTTAATAAACTCTTCCACAAGCTTGTGGTAATCCTTTTTCAAATAAATCTTTATCCATCTATGTTCATCTCATCTTTTATCTAAGAGTGATTCACAGTAGTTATAGTAACCATAACATGATATACTCTAAGGATGTATTCTTTTCAAAATTTAAACCTATTAAACACTTTTCAAATAAAACTTCTTTAAGTTGTGCTGTATAGGTGTAGAAACTAGAGTTTTTCAGTTGTTTAACTTTTAGAATTGACTATTTTAAAACCATGTGTCATAAGGTCTTGTAAATTTTGAGGGAAACATGAAATTTTCCAATTAATGTCTTGGTAATTTTGATAACTGGTATATAGAACTGATTTTTGAGAGTTTAAACTCTTTTAAAGATGTTTTATAAACTTCATGTGGGGATTAGGAGACATCAAGGGATTCAGTGGTGCATCAGGATAGGTCAAGTATCTCCTGTAGCTTGATCTAAAACTAATCCACCATCTAGACAGGGGTGTTTAATAGTGGTAGTAGCCACTACCTGGATCTACCGGCTAGTTAGTAGGCTCATTAAAGGAGGAAATTACCCTTTTCTCCAATAATTTTTTTAAAAGATAATCCCTTATCCTCCTTGTTTTTCCCTCACACAGTAGGGATCCCCCCCCCCTTGTTTTTCTATTCAAAACCCTTTAAGTGTGGTGTTACAAGGAGGTTTTGATGTTGATCCAAGGTATTTCTCCACATTTTTTTATCCTATGTTATTCTCCTCTTCCTTTAATTTTAATTTCCTTCTTATTGGCCTAGGTTTTTATTGGAAATTCCACTAGATCATGGTGGAATAACCTGTCTCTTAACGGGATTTCAAGCATCCTATGATGAGGGTATCCCAAGACACAATCAGCACCTAGTTTCTTGGAAGTTTGATAAGTTATGTTATTGTTATCAATTTTCATAGATTTTGACTAATTTTATAATAAATTCACAATTTATTTGGTTTTTTTGTTGGGAATTTTACTTCATGTAGCTCTAGGGATATGAGATGGACCCATGGGGTGTTGTTTCGTGTGGTTACACACAGTGCTTATTTTGTTGAAGAAATTGTATGTTATACATAATTGGTATAAAATGGAATAATTATTTAAAATTGATTGTAATCAATTTTTTATGGTGCATTTGTATGTTATAGGTGTCCAGGAGTGTGGATGGTTACTAGTTGATCCAAGGCAACCTTGGGTGAGGTCGAGCAGTGAGTTTTTGGGCAGTACAAAAATGGAAAAGGCTTCTAAAATTATGTGGTACTTAATACTAACCATATAGCTTTATGAATTATTTTTATATGCATACAGGTGTGTGAAATCACTATTAGGGAGACAGAAACTATTATTATAAAAAAATATTTGGATTTAGATATGTTAATTTAAATTAAATTTTTAAGTTATATGGGCACCAAAAAATAAGGATTCAAGGTCAAAAGGGCACTGGGGACCTTGGGCACTAGCTTGATGACTTATTCATTGATGGTCAATGCCTGAACTGAAAATATACCCAAAAACCTAGACACCTATAATAGGGTGTGTGATAATACCTAAGGTGGATAGCCATAGTATCCCCATGTGGACCCTTGAGACATGTTTGGACTAGGTAGATTGACCATTGGTAGAATTTACATGGGTAGGGTGATATAACCAGTCTAGAGTTTCCTAGGATATAGAAATTATTCGTGAGACATATCTCAACATTATTACTATTGTGGCATACCCTTTAGGCTTGTGAGGCCATGAGATGACCTTGAAAAAGTCAAGGGATAGGATTTACTCAAACATCGAGTGGTGAACTAAGATATCAGTCCAAAATTAAGAGGGCCTTATGAGGTACCCTATTATATGGATAAATAGGTGACCTAAGTGGATTACCATGTGAAATATGACCCTAGTGAGATAGTGTTCATGAGAATGGGTAATATCGATTTTGTTTGTTCCTTTTGGACCTTATTCGATGGATTGAGCATGTTAGGGTTATTACAAGATAGGTAACACTTTTGGGAGTTCGACCATAGCAGCATGGTGGGTTTGGAAGATGACCTAACATGTTCATTTTTTATTATATATGTGGAGGAATATTATGTATTAAATAATTTGGACCTTTTAATGAATTAATGGAAATTATCTTGGAGTGTTCGTGATCCTGGTCGTTCTACCATGAGTTAGAGCCGAGATATTCAGAGTGGGTCATCATGTGATATCCTGGTAGGGGTATTTATATGGGGGATCATGGCCTATGATCTATTGGGGACCTATTATCTATCAATTCATGGATCTTGTGGTATACTCGGGTGATATTGGATCTAAGTATCTGATATTTAAAGGATTATAGCTTAGTTGTGATGCTTATAGGGCTTATGCCCTGGAGGAAAATACTTTCATCGAGGAGGTTTGAGATAATTATTGGATTATTCCACGAATGAGGAAATCCCATGATGGGGGGTCTATGATACATATGGGATTATTCCCCAGTTGAGAAAACTCATATAAAAGAGGTTTGTGATGACTAAAGAAACCACCCCATAGAGGGATATCTATAATACCCTAGAAAATACCCATGGGTGGTATGTGATTATTGATTTGGTATACATCCATGAATTGGTCTATAGTACTATGGTTGGCATGGTTAAGCAATGTTCTCAGAGACACCCCATAATTAGTTGAAGCTAAAGGTTTGGTGGTTATTTATGTTTTCTTGTTTTATTTATTTATTTCAGCTGATCATGTCACAAGAACATGTCACTGAATTTCTGGTATGATATGGTACAAATTTGTGGTGACCTATTGAATTGTACTCACACCATCCTTAATCATCCATGACACTTGGGTACTTGATAAAACATTAAATTGGTTTTAGGTATAGGTTTGGCTAAATCCCAAAAGCAGTTTAGCATGATTGATTGTATAGATCAGATGAAGTTGGAGATTGGGATGAGGTGAGGCTTCATGTAGTCATGGATCCAATTTCCTTAATTTCTTTAATTCTTTTATATATATTTTACTATCACGGGGGGAGGTTAGTTATGTATATATGTTATGTTTTTTTGGCCTTTATTGAATATATTTTTTCATCAGGCTGGTTATATTTATTTCTTTTACTATTTGGTTTTTTTATTCTTCATGATCTGATGTGTATGATGTTTGGATATTTCATTCATTGTGTAATCTGATAAAGGGGTTATAGCCTCCCCATTATACCACATTAGACCCTTGTTTCTAGTCAGTACCATATGAAATATGGGGATTAATTCCTGACGTACAATAGAGATTATTGTTCTGGCACTAATCAGTGGTTAGGATTGTGTAATGTTACAAATTAATATCATATCTTTTCTTTTGTCTTATTTTTTTGGAAGTTGGTAGGCTATAGTTTTAGGAATGTGTCAAATCTTGTGATGGAACCCAAACTAGTTCATCACAAATAGCTTTTCTAGTGTAATTACAGGTCACCATGGGTATGGGATTTATGTTCTTAGTTTTCATTTTTATGGTTGTTGTGATTTTTACCTAGTGTTGTGTACATGAGGTTTGAGATTTATGGTTTATGATTTATTGGATTTCTATATATTACCCCCTTAAAAATAGTCCAATTATTAGATTTTTTTTATTGTTTTCCTATGGAGGCAATAAGTATCTCATGAATCATATCAGATATGTAGGATTCATATCATATATGCCTACTAGTGTGGATATTTTCATTTATGCTTGAGGTTCAAATATTTCAAGTTTCAATAACTACTCTTGTAGAATTTTATTTTATAATTACTTAGTGAAATTATTCTTGTTTGATCTAACATTATTTATTTTTTATATTCTAATGGAATACCACGTGGATCTATGGTGAGATGCTCATGATGATGATGATGTAGTCCCTGATGCAAGGGGGTGCAGAGTGACCTCGGTAGGTCAATGTAGTCATTTTATTCATTCATGGTAAATATATTATGGGTTTTCAATATTTAGGTTTGTTTATTTAAAGTTTCAATAACAACCTATGTGTCATTTTCCCATATAGATTAGAATGGAATTTTACCTAACTAAACCATATAATTAAAGTGATCGACATGGGTTATATAGGTGATGTCATTGTACATATAATTTTTTATTGATGAGTTGTGATTATCAAGGTAGAATTCCCATATATATATGATTGGTGATAATTAGTTCCATGGTAGGCTGTTGAGTTGTAATGTGATACCTTTATATTAGGAGACACTAGAGATGGGTGTTCTAGCATGTTGGATGGCATGGGGCTTTGATATGGTTGTATGGATGACACCCCATGAGATGTAATTATTCTTGATATGTACCCCTTGTGAGTTTTTTTTTGGGCTTGGTGGGTAGACCTAGTGACCCTAGAGATAAGACTTGATGTTTAGTGAGTCGGAGCCTTTTCATAGATTGAGGGGACCCATGATAGGGGTTGGTCCAATACTATTTCCTTTGAGGTAGGAGTAAAAAGTGGGTGCATTAGGTTTTTGGGATGCACTTTTGAATGTGGTGTGAGTGTGGGTACATTCTCGAGGTTTTTGGATGACAATGATTTGATGAGAAATTGTGTGATGAAACTGGGCACTAGTAAAGTGATTGATTTTGAAAATTATTTCCAAATGAGCTCCTAGTTTGATGAGATTGACATGTTATAGAGTATGGTTAGTTTTTTAGGCATTGGAACTCAGTTATAATGAGATAGAACTCATGTGATCATGATTTAGGTGGTGAAACTAGGTGGTATGAGAGTATACACCATAATTTTCATATGTGATTGGGGTCATGTGCACTGGATACATTTGACACCATTGAAATTTTGGATTAGTGAGTGGCCCTAAGCAAGCCATGAATCAAGGAAATTCATACAAAGTTTTTATGGGTATGATAACCTGAATATTTGGATGAAATAAAATGAGTTCCCTATGGCGAGGTCTATTTTGGGAAGGGATCGGGTATGGTGATACGTTTAATATAGGAATTTAGGTAAGTGATGCTTGGAATAAAATGGGTGTGGTTCGGAAAGAGAGGCATGCATTATCTAATGATAAAACCTATTAGGGTAGAACATGAGGAGTGGTATATGGTGAGCAATATGGTGGGGTGTGTTCCATTGGTTGTTTGAGGGAATGGCCCTTGTTAAGTCATGGCATTGTGGTTCATTAACACGATAGTGGGGAAAATACTATAGTGGGGAGTGTTATGTTGGTATTAAGTAACATGACCCTAAAATTAGAGGGGTTGTGGGAGTGTGATACCAGACATTGGATGATCATTTTAGCAATTGGATTCTATAGAGTAGGTGTGTTCCTGATATGAATTAGTTTTTTTGAATAGAAATAGCCCGAGAATAAGAGTTTTGCACGAGGTGGTTATGATTATTTGAATTTATTAGTTTAGGAATAAATTGATTCACATGAAAATAATGACATAGGTTCATTTGGTAGAGAAACTAGAAATGGAGATCACACTTATCTTAAGGTATGAACACTGGTGTGTGTACTCGGATGATTGTGGGATGCCTCCAAGAGTAAAGGCATTGTGATCTGGTGGTTTAGAAATACATCAGATGTTGGAGTTGAGAATTTTTGGTAAGGGTCATCCAGATAGGGTATCACCAGTGTTTTTCATGTTATGGAATGATGTAACGCCCCGACCCCAGTTACCCAGAGTCGATGCATTATTACATTACATTGGCATGATCACAAGAAAGATCAAATCTCGAAAGACCAATTGGTTTAGTAGCCTTGGAAACACTAGATATATTCATAAAGTTTTACATTACATCATAAAGTGAAAAAGTACTACAACAACATAGTCTCCATATTTCACACTCATATCCCCACATAAAATCCCTGCAGGTCATTCATAACTTACTTCTTCTCATCCTGGGAAAAATAAAACATAGAAAAGGGGTGAGCTCAAATGCCCAGTAAGGATAACAATATAGCGGAAACTTTCAAAAATAAGCATAAACATTTAAAGAAATGTATAACTAAAACAAAAGCCTTTTAAACTTGAACTTCAACATAGTATGGAAAAAGTAAAATGAAATATTGCCATTTACTTATTCACATGGATATTCTAATAATCAAATAATCACATACAATATCAATAACCACTTTCATAATGATGGAATTCATAATGCTGAACTTTAATTTCTTTGTCAAGGCCTCGTCCCAAGACCTAGGGGCTAACTGTAACCGGAACCCAACCCGGAGTGCCTCTAATAACCGGACACCAACCCGGAGTGCCTCTAATAACCGGACACCAACCCGGAGTTCCTCTAATAACCGGAGACCAAACCGGAGTTCCTCTAATAACCGGAGACCAAACCAGAGGGCTTACTTTTACCGGTCCCTAACCTGGAACATACTTGTCTAACACATTCATCTGAATGAAAGGTTGAAATATAACATAAACATTCGGATTAAAAATAACTTATGAAATGTCAATACTTTAAACAAAAACCATGAGTGACATAAGAATAACTTATCCACAGTCAAAAATATCACAAAACCTTCAATAAAATATGGATGTTTTGTATCATAATAAATCAACTTCAAATAAGCTTAAAAGCCATCAAAGGATGTTGACATAGATGAAATCAAAACTATTTTATAGAAATATCTCTTTTTTTTTAAATAATTTTAAAAGTAACATAATTATAAAATAATACATTAAATTTTAAAATATTATTATAAGTTTGTAAGGGAATCTTTGATGATTTTATAACAGCGGTAAATAGTCGCACCCACCGTATAAGTTAAAAAAACATTCTTACCTTAAATTTGTCGAAAAGGTTAAAAGTGTCTTGTTTGGAAAACGACGAAAAGATTCCTTTCGAAACACATAAGGGTATAAATGACTTTAACCCATTTTCTAGTAAATAGTAAAAATGTTTTTAAATACATTTTTAAGGAATATAGATGTCGATGATAAAGAGATCCCAGTAGATAATTACTTATAAACAACCTCGGATAATAAAGAGATTGTGAAATAAACCTTTACCAATTTGGTAACTTATGAAACATACAACCCTTGAAAGAGGTATCATACAATGAATATTTAAATACACATAAATTAAAGTGTATTACACAAAGAATATAATTATGGGCAGTACATACACCACACAAAAAGTAATAGTGGCAATATGGCATGAATCTCACGGGAATAAGGAGTGAGATGAAAACCCCTTACCTTGTACTTTTCCTTGGATGAGGGTAGGTTAACCTCCTGTATAATGGTGGACTAATTTTTATTAAATTATACAAGAATCATATATATTAATATGATATCATATATGATCTTTTAACATTGATTTGTTAATAATATCTTAGAATTATCGTCGTTTCGGGTGTTAACTTACTCGTTTTCTTTTATATGTTTTTTTACATAAGTTGTGTTTGTTATGGATAGGATGTATCTTATTAATATCCAGAATGATATCAAGTCCTTAAAAATCATTTTTAAATCATCAATTGAAAATTATACTTGAATGGATATGATGGAGAATGAATCTCATCGCGTTCGTGGAGACGGTAGTCTGTACGTACGCACGAGCGACAATATCATTCTTTTGATATTAAAATAATATATAAATGGATGGTATATCATATATACAGAATCATTAACATGTTATATTTATTATTTACATGAGTAACACATCATTATTGTACCCATCCAAATAATAATATATTGAATAACAATTACACCACGACGTGGAGACGGTAAGCCGTACGTACGCACGTATGGTGACATGTTATTCAAAGGGTGGATAGAATACTGAATATGGTTGTACCATATTATAATAACATCACAGTATATATAGGATACTGGAGTTATTATTTTATAATGGTAATAACAAAGAAAGAATAAGTGGAAGAAGAAAGGAACTTGAAAAGGGGTGGTGAAAACATTACCTCTTCTTCGGGTTATTCCTTTTGATTTGATCAAAAGGGCTCCTTAGGTTGGCTTTATGATCAAAATAATGCCTACAGGTTGTAGTGAAGGAAGTTGGGAGAGTATTTGGGCAGATTTTGGCCGAACCAAAAGGCTTTGAAGGTGTGAAGAAATGAGAAGGAGGAGTGCCCTTTTATAAGAGGGGTGAGGGGCACCTTTGGAAAAGCTAGAAATATTATTTTATAATAAATTCATATTCGGTTTCTAATGGCTCCAAAGTTTATTATTCAAAGGTTAAGGTGGGGATAGGTCGAAAACCACTCAACCAATAGAATTTAGACAGGTCTGGGTTATTATATTAACCTTATATTTAAGTATTAACTCTAAGTTAATTAGTTTCACTTTTACAATGTCTCTTTGTATTTTTACATTATATGGTTAATAAACATACCATATACATCCAAGAGACCCCCAAGTGGTCCATTAATGATGAACCTATCATGATATAAGTCTCTTGGCCTAACCTTATATTTTTAGGAATTTAATATCAATTAATAATATAATATTTGTTTTCAAAACTCTTTTATGTCGATTTTGACACTATTCAATAATTGATTTTTGTGAAACTCATATCAGAATGATTACTATGAAAAAAGTTAATTAAATCAATACTAACATGTCATATTATCCTATAAAATTATTTTAATTCATTAAAAGTATCAAATTGTATTTATTTGGGAATTTATAATATCAATTATTTTAATGTTTCACTATTATTTTAATTACTGCATCATCATTGTGTCATAAATAAATTAAATTATTTAAAGTCTAAAAATTATAAATAAAATCTCATTATGTAGGAAATCTTACTATCTTTCTAATGAATATTTACAATCGAATTTATCTTATGTATAATCCTATATTAAAAATGTTTTAGTAAATAAACTTTGATTTTAACTCTTTTAACTCTTCTTTGAATTAAATAATAATAAATGTCCTAATCTAATCCAAGTGGACCTAAATGATAATATTTTATTCCTAAGGTTGCTTTTGGTCGAGATACACTTGTCCAATAGAATTAGGACATGTGTTGGGGTAATATTAATATCATTTTTACCCTTAATTACCCTATTTTACTTTTAACCGTGGTAAATAAAAGTAAAAAGTTACTATTCACCAAAAAATATTTTCATCTCATTGAACCACATTTTACTTCTTGATATTAACCGTGTCTCTCGGATTTTCGAAATTCCATTCACAGAAGCGGTAAAATTAAGTTTTATGAAAAATTCAGTTTTTTTTAAATACCACCTAGTAGTTTCATTATTCATCAAAAATTGAAGTTTTTCAGAATAATGCCAAAATTTCACCCTAAGCTATAATTGATATTCCGAATTCAAAAATGATGTCTATTTTACAAAATTCCAAACATATAAGTTGCATTAATTAATTTTATAATTAATTCTCGCTGTCACAACAAATAGCGTGTTTATAAGAAACAATATATATCAAAAGATTGATAATTGTTTATATCCAATTTCAAAGTGAAATTAATTCTAATGAACACCATTGGATAAAATGGTAAAAATATATTCCAATTATAATTTAAAACCACTAAATAATATAATTTATCACTATAAATTATTTTGATTAAAAAAGTTGTTTTTAAGTATTTTTCACTATTCATAAAAATTGGAAGTACTCATAAAAATACCAAAAATTAAACTTAGGATAATTTCAATATTCCGAATCCAAAAATGAAGTCCATTTTGAAATATAAAATATATATAATTTCAAAAGGTAAGTATTACTATTCATAACGGCTAGTTTGATTGGTTGTGGTGTGTTAGAACTCGATGTTGCATACAACACACGCTATCACATTATTCAAAGAGAAGCGTACCGTAGAAGCTTGGGGTGTTACATTGTAGATTTTTTTAATTTCCCCAATCTAAATAAATTTATTTATTAAAATAAAATATATAAAAGTTTAAAATATTCGATTTAAAAAGGGTTCACTATTAAAGTTGGTAAAAGTGCATTTTTGAAAAATACTTCTTTTATCTGAAAAAAGAATTTGTTCTTATTATGTCTAAGAAACTAATAATATGGATTCTAAAATTATAAGTATTATATAAGGTTCAAAATTTAGTAAATACTATTCATAACCTCTTTTGAACGGCTTGTTTGGTAAGTCATAGTGCGCTTGAACTCGGTGTTGCGTGTAGTGCAAGTTATTGAATTATTTTGATGAAATAACACACTACGCAATCTTGGGGTGTTACATTCTCCCCTCCTTCAATAAATTACATCCTCGCAATTTTAAATTGTTCTTAAAAAATAAAAGGTTGAAAATAGAAAATATCTTTGTGGGAAAAACCCACATCGGAAATTGGGTTACAAAAATTTAGTCTTAATATGAGGAAAAGAGGAATGAAAGGGTCACCACCAAATTATGATCTTGATTAGGAGAACATTGGTGGAAATTAGAGATATATAATTGAAGGAAAAATGTAAATATTTATAGGTAGTTATTGAGGTAATCAATCATAAACAAGTGTAAAATTGAGGTCCTTAAATTCATCAATCTATGATGATTTGAAATACCATCGGTTCAACAAAACATAGGGTATTTGGATAACACATTTTTGGTTTTAGTATTCCTTAAATAAAGTATAAGAATTAATTTCTTCATAGAATAAGAGAAGAAGAAAAATATATTCTTGATAAGTATAGTTCCATCCTTTAACTAATTTCTACCACAGACTCATCTATCACTCTAAAAGATAATTGAACTTAAAAAATATATTCTATTTATCCTATTCGTATAGGGTTAAAAAAATGAATTTATAATTAAACTAGAAAAACCATTAAAAAACAACATTATTCAATCCAGGACATCACGTGGGTCAGTGGTAGGTGATACACCCTTGTCGCCCTTCAGTTGTGGGTTCAAGTCTCGCGGCCTTGCCGGACGCGACGGGTTGCCGCCTGACCTCCAAGTTGGCCTTTTATGGCAATCCAAAATAATCCAAACTAGAACTATCCAAAATACTTCAGTCCAAAATTTTTAAGGAAGGTAAACACAGTAAAGATACTTTTTTCCGCGTAATAGCATCTGAACACCTTCATCATGTATTCTTTTAAAACACTGCAACATCCTGAATTACCATAAAACCTTATTGATTACATTCATGATCCCTTATTCCTTAAAGAATAATAGATATACTCCTTCAATCCAAAAATGTTTTAAACCCCAAAAATGATGGAATATACAAATCATTAATCTGTTTCAAGGTAGTCAAGAATATCCAATACAATTTATCCAAATAAATCATGTATTATTCCAAAATCACTACCTCGGTATCAGAACTATATTATGGTTTATCATTCTCTCAACCATATATTTTCCAAAAATTTATCCTGCTATTGAGTCACTTTTCTTTTCTCCACACAATCTCAAGTCCTTAATGAAATAGTACTGCAGTACAATCCTTATATACTCCATAATTATTATAACAAGTACATTGTTGATACAACACTCAAATGACATAATCAACATAAGAACTCCAATCATTCCTTTTCATCTGTGGTAGTATCATAACTTGATTATTATCCAATAGCATCATTTGCAGCAAAGTCTGATGACTAGGACATAGGTTCGCATAGTGTCCAAACTCCTTGCAAATGAAGCATTGTACATTTGAAACCATTTTCTTACCCTTGCAGTCACGTACTTTGTGCCCTTTTCCTCCACACTTATAACAAACTCCCATTCCTTTCAGGCAAGTTCCAGGGTGTTTCTTCCCACATTTATCACCTATGGTAAAATTCTTCTTTTCCCTCTTCCCTTTATCCATCTTTCTCTCTTCCATCCTTTTCTTCTCTTGCTTCCCTTCAAAGCCATTGGACTCAGTAAAATCTTTACTTATCTTATCAACACATGATATTATTTCTTCATATGATGATAATACATGGGAGACTATTTCTTTTATAAATTCTGTCTTAAGACCATGAAATATATGATCCTTCTTTCTCTTTGGATCATGTGCATTGCTGGAGTTCTCATTACTTCTACTGGGTGCCACTTCTAAACAATGGCATACACTAGATTAGTTTATGAATAACAATACCTAATCCCAAACTTGTAAGACACATAACCTAAATTAAATAGTTTATGGATATAATACATAATCATAAAAATTTCTCCTTTGAGAAAGTGTATACTCATAAACCCCTCATAACAGTTTGTAAATACAATGATAATTATCCTAAGCATATCCCCGGGGAGTTTCGTAACCAAGAGTGAAGCAAGGCCTGTTTTCGTGCACCAGTTCCCGTTCGAGTCTAGCTCAAAGTGGTGTTTTTGGGTTTTACCCCTAGGTACATCTGTGCCAGAGCCACCTCTACCTGCTCGTATCCAGACAGGGATGTATTTCTCGGAAAACTCACAAAATCTCTAAAATACCAAAATTCTAGGAAGTTCTTCTATACTAATCCTCAAAGTTCATCTTAGGTCTACGTGCTCTAATCAGAGTTTATCTAAATCTAGCTTCCAAGGTGTATATTAAACTTCCTCTGATACCAACTGTAATGCCCCGACCCCAGTTACCCAGAGTCGATGCATTATTACATTACATTGGCATGATCATAAGAAAGATCAAATCTCTAAAGACCGATTGGTTTAGTAGCCTTGAAAACACTAGATATATTCATAAAGTTTTACATTACATCATAAAGTGAAAAAGTACTATAACAACATAGTCTCCATATTTCACACTCATATCCCCACATAAAATCCCTGCAGGTCATTCATAACTTATTTCTTCACATCCTGGGAAAAATAAAACATAGAAAAGGGGTGAGCTTAAATGCCCAGTAAGGATAACAATATAGCAGAAACTTTCAAAAATAAGCATAAACATTTAAGGAAATGTATAACTAAAACAAAAGCCTTTTAAACATGAACTTCAACATAGTATGGCAAAAGTAAAATGAAATATTTCCATTTTCATATTCACATGGATATTCTACTAATCGAATAATCACATGCAATATCAATAACCACTTTCATAATGATGGAATGCATAATGCTGAACTTTAATTTCTTTTTCAAGGCCTCGTCCCAAGACCTAGGGTCTAACTGTAACCAGAACCCAACCCGGAGTGCCTCTAACAACCGGACACCAACCCGGAGTGCCTCTAATAACCGAACACCAACCCGGAGTTCCTCTAATAACCGGAGACCAAACCGGAGTTCCTCTAATAACCGGAGACCAAACCAGAGGGCTTAATTTTACCGGTCCCTAACCCGGAACATACTTGTCTAACACATTCATCTGAATGAAAGGTTGAAATATAACATAAACATTCGGATTAAAAATAACTTATGAAATGTCAATACTTTAAACAAAAACCATGAGTGACATAAGAATAACTTATCCACAGTCAAAAATATCACAAAACCTTCAATAAAATATGTATGTTTTGTATCATAATAAATCAACTTCAAATAAGCTTAAAAGTCATCAAAGGATGTTGACATAGATGAAATCAAAATTATTTTAGAGAAATATCTCTTTTTTTTAATAATTTTAAAAGTAAAATAATTATAAAATAATACATTCAATTTGAAAATATTCTTATAAGTTTTCAAGGGAAGCTTTGACGATTTTATAACAGCAGTAAATAGCCGCACCCGTCGTATAAGTTAAAAAAAACATTCTTACCTTAAATTTGTCGAAAAGGTTAAAAGTGCCTTGTTTGGAAAATGACGAAAAGATTCCTTTAGAAACACATAAGGGTATAAATGACTTTAACCCATTGTCTAGTAAATAGTAAACATGTTTTTAAATACATTTTTAAGGAATATATATGTCGATGATAAAGAGATCCCAGTAGATAATTACGTATAAACAACCTCGGATAATGAAGAGATTGTGAAATAAACCCTTACCAATTTGGTAACTTATGAAACATACAACCCTTGAAAGAGGTATCATACAATGAATATGTAAATACACATAAATTAAATTTTATTACACAAAGAATATAATTATGGGCAGTACATACACCACACAAAAGGTAATAGTGGCAATATGGCATGAATCTCACGGGAATAAGGAGTGAGATGAAAACCCCTTACCTTGTACTTTTCCTTGGATGAGGGTAGGTTAACCTCCTGTATAATGGTGAAATAATTGTTATTAAATTATACAATAATCATATATATTAATATGATATCATATATGATCTTTTAACATTGATTTGTTAATAATATCTTAGAATTATCGCTGTTTCTGGTGTTAACTTACTCGTTTTATTTTATATGTTTTGTTACATAAGCTATGTTTGTTATGGATAAGTTGTATCTTATTAATATCCATAATGATATCAAGTCCTTAAAAATCATTTTTAAATCATCAATTGATAATTATACTTGAATGGATACGATGGAGAATGAATCTCATCGCGTTCATGGAGACAGTAGTCCGTACGTACGCACGAGCGACAATATCATTCTTTTGATATTAAAATAATATATAAATGGATGGTATATCATATATACAGAATCATTAACAAGTTATATATATTATTTACATGAGTTACACATCATTATTTTACCCATCCAAATAATAATATATTGAATAACAATTACACCACGACGTGGAGACGGTAAGCCGTACGTACGCACGTATGGTGACATGTTATTCAAAGGGTAGATAGAATACTGAATATGGTTGTACCATATTTATAATAACATCACATTATATATAGGATACTGGAGTTATTATTTTAGAATGGTAATAACAAAGAAAGAATAAGTGGAAGAAGAAAGGAACTTGAAAAGGTGTGGTGAAAACATTACCTCTTCTTCGGGTTCTTCCTTTTGATTTTATCAAAAGGGCTCCTTAGGTTGGCTTTCTAATCAAAATAATTCCTCTAGGTTGTAGTGATGTAATTTGGGAGAGTATTTGGGCAGATTTTGGCCTAACCAAAAGGCTTTGAAGGTGTGAAGAAATGAGAAGGAGGAGTGCCCTTTTATAAGAGGGGTGAGGGGCACCTTTGGAAAAGCTAGAAATATTATTTTATAATAAATTCATATTCGGTTTCTAATGGCTAAAAAGTTGATTATTCAAAGGTTAAGGTGGGGATAGGTCGAAAACCACTCAACCAATAGAATTTATAAAGGTTTGGGTCATTATATTAACCTTATCTTTAAATATTAACTCTAAGATTATTAGTTTCACTTTTACAATGTCTCTTTGTATTTTTATATTATATGGTTAATAAACATACCATATACATCCAAGAGACCCCCAAGTGGTCCATTAATGATGAACCTATCATGATATAAGTCTCTTGGCCGAACCTTAGATTTTTAGGAATTTAATATCAATTAATAATATAATATTTGTTTTCAAAACTCTTTTATGTCAATTTTGACACTATTCAATAATTGATTTTTTTGAAACTCATATCAGAATGATTACTATTACCAAAGTTAATTAAATCAATAATAACATGTCATATTAGCCTATAAAATTATTTTAATTCATTAAAAGTCTCAAATTATATTTATTTGGGAATTTATAATATCAATTATTTTAATGTTTCACTATTATTTTAATTACTGCATCATCATTGTTTCATAAATAAATTAAATTATTTAAAGTCTAAAAATTATAAATAAAATATCATTATGTAGGAAATATTATTATATTTCTAATGAATATTTACAATCGAATTTATCTTATGTATAACCCTATATTAAAAAATTTTTAGTAAATAAACTTTGATTTTAACTCTTTTAACTCTTCTTTGAATTAAATAATAATAAATGTCCTAATTTAATCCAAGTAGACCTAAATGATAATATTTTATTCCTAAGTTTGTTTTTGGCCGAGATACACTTGTCCAATAGAATTAGGACATGTGTTGGGGTAATATTAATATCATTTTTACCCTTAATTACCCTATTTTACTTTTAACTGTGGTAAATAAAAGTAAAAAGTTACTATTCACCAAAAATTATTTTCATCTCATTGAACCACATTTTACTTCTTGATATTAACCGTTTCTCTCGGATTTTCGAAATTCCATTCACAGAAGCGGTAAAATTAAGTTTTATGAAAAATTCAGTTTTTTTTAACTACCACCTAGTAGTTTCACTATTCATCAAAAATTGAAGTTTTTTAGAATAATGCCAAAATTTCAGCCTAAGCTATAATTGATATTCCGAATTAAAAAATGATGTCTATTTTAAAAAATTCCAAACATATAAGTTGCATTAATTAATTTTATAATTAATTCCCGCTGTCACAACAAATAGCGTGTTTATAAGAAATAATATATATCAAAAGGTTGATAATTGTTTATGTCCAATTTCAAAGTGAAATTAATTCTAATGAACACCATTGGATAAAATGGTAAAAATATATTCTAATTATACTTTAAAACCACTCAATAATATAATTTATCACTATAAATTATTTTGATTAAAAAAGTTGTTTTTAAGTATTTTTCACTATTCATAAAAATTGGAAGTTCTCAGAAAAATACCAAAAATTCAACTTAGGATAATTTCGATATTATGAATCCAAAAATGAAGTCCATTTTGAAATATAAAATATATATAATTTCAAAAGGTAAGTATTACTATTCATAACGGCTAGTTTGATTGGTTGTGGTGTGTTAGAACTCGATTTTGCGTACAACACACGCTATCACATTATTCAAAGAGAAGCGTACCGTAGAAGCTTGGGGTGTTACATTGTAGATTTTTTTAATGTCCCCATTCTAAATAAATTTATTTAGTCAAATCGAATATATAAAAGTTTAAAATATTGGATTTAAAAAGGGTTCACTATTAAAGTTGGTAAAAGTGCATTTTTGAAAAATACTTCTTTTATCTGAAAAAAGAATTTGTTCTTATTATGTCTAATAAACTAATAATATGGATTCTAAAATTATAAGTATTATGTAAGGTTCAAAATTTAGTAAATACTATTCATAACCTCTTTTGAACGGCTTGTTTGGTAAGTCATAGTGCGCTTGAACTCGGTGTTGCGTGTAGTGCAAGTTATTGAATTATTTTGATGAAATAACACACTATGAAATCTTGGGGTGTTACAAATGAGGTGATATTAAAACCACATAAATTATTTCATTTTAGATATGATGGGTTTTCGGGCATTAGAAGGGGCTTTCTGAGGAAAATTCACTAATGTAACTGATTTTTATATACTTTTTCATACATATTATTGAGTATAAAAACATGTTTTAATTGGATACATTATTTTCTATGTATAAAATGATTTATTTCAGTGTTCTTTTTTATATTTCAGGAGATTCCATCCAAATTCAAAAATCAGGGGTGATTAGAATAAAATTTCAGATATACACAATGTGTACTTTATAAACACATGTCTTATAGAATTTCCTCAAAATGGTTCATCAAAACTGAGTACATTCCTATGTATCCATCCAAATAAACATGTCATGTACTAGTTGATAAATCATCGTGTATTCTCCTATATAAGTGGTTGGTAGATGAAATAGACTACACAGGCCTTGTTTGGCAGCACAACACATAATGTACCCCACCGACCGAAAAAATCCACATTGAAGTTCAAAGGGGTGGCATGGTAGGCCACCTACCAGTGGAGAAATTGATGAAAAGATGGTTTACCCAAGTAAATAGAATATACTTTAGGTTACATGTTGTGTAGTCTCAATTTCTATAAATAGAGAGGTAACCCTCCATATCTGAGGTTGGACATTTTAGGGGGGGGTGTTGTCGCTCTTTCCTTCGATCTCCCCCATGTCCAAAAGTATGTTTTCCTTTCCTATTTTCATTTCAATTTTAGATTAATTCTCCCCCTTTCCCACTTATTTCCTCTCATAACCATGGTAGGGGTAATATTTTTATCAACCCACACACTGTGACCATGGTCATAAGAGTCTATTTCCCTCATATTGGGGTTGTAATAAGATTATTGGTTTGATTTAATTCTAATTTTGGTGTGTTGATTTTATTATGATCTTTATTTTACAATTAATTTAATGAATTCAATTCCATAATCACCATCGGTGTCATATCAGACCAAGAATGAAACCAATGGTGAAAACTAAAGGAGTTGCAATATGTGGTCATGTGACCATTGGGTGAGCTCATTGCCATTGTTTTAGGGGTTGAGAACTTGAATATATTTCTAGTAGTTAACTATAGGACCAAGGAGTTCACTTTTTAAATGTGTAATTGTTTGTTATCAGACCAAGAAACAATAGTTAAATTGAACCCCCTGGTAAAAAAAATTATTTATTTTTTTAATATTAAGGAATGACCATTGCATTAAACCTTAATTGAATTAGAACCTCGACACATTTTTCTTATCATTTTTATGTTTCTTCTTTTGATATAATTTAATCTTTAAAAATCATTTCACTATTTCATTTATGTTCCCTTTATTGTTTTGTCTAGATAATTGGCTAAGACTCGTTAACTCATACTGGAATTACTTCTCTATTTCCCTATGGAATTGACCCTAACTACTGTTAACTACCTAGTTAGTTGAATTAGAATGGAAAAATAATTTTCAATTTTCTGCACCTCTTAACGGGAATGGTCAAATTATGGCATCATTGTCAGGGAATGAGGAAAGCGGCAGTGCGAGTCTAAGATGAGGTTAGTTTACCCAAATTTTTAATTTTTATTTTTCTTGATTCTTTTCCTCAGGACCCTCGACCCCACATTCTATTGATTTTTATTCATTTGGTAACTGGTACAATCCACCTAGAGTGTATTTTTATCATCATGATCTAGAATTGTTTTATCCGTATTCAGAAGATTATTATCCAAACATGGATGATGGGTTTCAATATGAGGAATGCCCGTATAAATTCTTCACCAACCTGTCTCTTATCCTCTTCTAAAACCATCTTTGGGTAATAACGAACAATAAATATCGATGATGGAAGTCTTTACCACATGCTAGTTGGACCAAACTGAAAGGTTGGGAAAACTTGGTGCTTTAATCAACCAACTTTCAGATATAATAACTCATATGGATAAACTGGTTGAGTTTGAGACTGGGTGTTCTAACCCTCGCTCAACTGATAAAGCTTGTTATAATGTGGGCCCCACATTTTATACACTAGAAATTTATGACCATAATTTTTAAAATTCAAATTTTAAATATAGTACCATGACAAGTCATGTTAATGATGAATTTGATCACACATTTATTTTAGAACCCTTGATTGATCATTTACCTTCTTCGGAATACTCTGGTGATTATTTTTATGTTTTCAGTATTGTAAAGTAAGAACCTCAGGAGGTGGAGGATGTACATGATCATAAAAAGGAACACGACCACCTTCAGCATCTACTAGTCACCTAGCAGGGATACTAAAACCCACCACCCAGACCACATGAAGGTCAAGAAAATTGGATACAAGATGAAGGCATTGGACACATGTGGTGGTTCATGCAATTAAAACCACATCCACCTTTGGATTACGGGTAAGTACCCCTAACTCAGGTCGATCCAATGACCAAAAACAAAGTTTCTTTCTGGGATTCAACCTATCCACTTTTCTCTCTCTTATTTTCTATTTTTAATAAATACATGGCATGTACTTCAACTCCACATGTCGTGTACCACTTCTTCCTTCTGGCCACTATTTTAATAAGATGAAAATGAGGTTACACATCATGTGTAACTTTATACACAGTGTGTACTTTTATTTGTAATGTATATCTTAATATAAATTTTAGTAAAAATAAATATTAATTATGTTAACTGATAGGAATGAAACCTGTGTCGATGGAAAGCTCCCTACCGCATATCCAATCCGTCTTCGGTTGAAATCACTCCACTTCTGCCTTTGGTATAGGATTCATTCTTTTTCATATAGTGTTTTAATTAAACATTGTGTGAAATGTTTTTAAAGTAAATAAAATCCTTATAAAATAAAATAAAACCAATGGTGGGGCTGAATTGTATAGCAGAGTCATAGCACACGGGTTAAAAAGACTAAGGTTCGAGTCCTGGTAGCCAGTTCAATTCCATTCTTTTTCACTAAAATAAAACCACACTGTTTTTATTTCGGTAAACATCATGTGTATCAAGTTTTCATAATATTTTAAAAAAAATTAAAAATAAGAAATCACATAGGGGTGATGTGGGATGATTGGAAGAGTCGTAGCCTAGGGTTCAAAAGACTCAGGTTCGAGTTCGACTAATATTCCCATTTCTTCCCAATATTTCAATAACTAAAACCACACACCATGCATTTCTATTTTCACCATGTAGTACTGCATTTATAGTTTAAATATTAAAAGTTAAGAAAACATTGAAACACTATAACCTTCCCTATAGTGGTTGAGATCGTGTGTTTGGATTGGGTGGTCACTAGTTCAAATTAGGACCTGAGCATCATACCAAAGTTTATAGATCTCTTTTTCAAACTTTAGAAAACACAGTGTGTATTTCTCGGATACACAACATGTATATTTTTTTCATTTGTAAATATATATATATATATCTG
This sequence comes from Viscum album, assembly GCA_963277665.1. Lineage (NCBI taxonomy): Eukaryota > Viridiplantae > Streptophyta > Magnoliopsida > Santalales > Viscaceae > Viscum > Viscum album. The sequence continues at coordinate 1,500,281,032 of OY728142.1, read as the reverse complement.
TGTGTGTGTGTGTTATTTATTTTTAATCTTTATTAATACTTGATATATATTATTTATTAAAATAACCATATTTTAAATAATAATATAATATATATACATATACATATATAAACACTAACATAGTGTGTATGAAAGTCTACAAGTTGTGTATCCCAGCTATAAAATTCAGTTGCCCTAACTGGGATGACCCCATGTCATACCCCCCCCACTCTCCCCATTTTCTCTCCCAAGACTTCCCCCATACATCTTTTCCCCTCCCTCCCTCAAATATGTTACTTCAGATTGATTCAATATCATATGTCATTATTATTTTGATCCTTGATCCAAGTACGTACTTCTACGCTTTTTATTTCAGTGTTTTAAAATCATTTAGGTTGATTTGGGGATTCAAGAAGGCATTCATCCGAAACCCACAGTATACTAGTTTAAATTAAGAACACACTTTGTGTATGGTATGTATACAACCACACACTCTCCAATGCCAATTTTAAAAGAACATGGCATGTACGTTCGGTACATTCCATGTATAATACCTATTCTTGGTCTTAAGGATAAACCCATATCCACATAATCACATGGCCAAGACCCTTGTGTTCATATACACGGCATGTGTGTTCGACACACAGTGTGTCTTGTATCCTTAGTAGACTTTTCTATGTCACAAGGACTACACTGGTTGGTTATCCATGTTCTAAAACACATTGTGTTTCACTAATTACATGGCATGTACTTTTTTCTGCCCCATCCTGGTCGATTATATGTCCAGGAACATACACAAAAAGATCCCCATTTACTAACACACGTTGTGTACTCTTTACACATGCCATGTTCTACTTTTTCCCCAACACTTGCCCACTCAACATGTGAATCCGGGCTGCAAGGGTTGGCAACCCAATTACACAACATGTCGTGTACTCTGGATCCACACGTTGTGCACTATATTTTTCTATGTTTTGCTCAATTTTCTTATTTTCTTTTTGTTATATTTTATTTTGTTTTCTTTTGTTCTTTCCATTTCAGGTCATGTAAGATTGAGATCAAGGGAGTGGGAAGTGGAATATGCCCATTACTAATGGAGAATGAATCTCATATCGGATCCATCATAGGAGTTCTATACAACCTTCAGTAGCAGATCCTTCGGTGTCACAGCCACCATCTTTGGCGATGATGCCTCCTCTCCTAATAGAAAACTCACTTTTAACATCCACTAGTCTATTAGAAAACACAACACCATCTATGTAATCCACTGATCCTCCTGCCACCATAGAACCATCGAGCACAACTATAGTGGAACCTAGTGTGACTGCACCATCTTCCACTACTTTCATGACTTTCGAACCATCCACGGCAGAAACTTCTATGCCCACTACCACCACAACTAGCCCATATACATCAGTAGATGACCCCCCCCCAGCCAGCCCAGATAGTAGTCTGGCCCCAAATTCACCCATGCCCGATCTTCAACAACCATCATACTATAGCAGATAAGCTACAAAGAGTTTCATGACACACTATTCAACTGAGTGGATGATTACTAGATATCACAATTCCTCAGAATCTAGGAATCTGGGAGGATATAGAGGATCTCCTCAGGAATACGCACCTGATAGATGTAATCTAGGTCAGCACTTCTACCTTCATATATTTATTTTTAGAGTTTTATATGGATTTTGAGTTCGATGGGTCCACCTACCGCCAGAAGCCTAGTGACACGGTGACTCTAGTCTGTTTCAATCTAGGCAGACTTCGTTTTTTATTGAATATGGACAAGTTTGGCTGAGTTTGTCTAAATTTATAGTTTCTACCCTCATCTATCCACCCCACTGCCCATTGTATCCCTCACCCACTTAGAGTTCTCTAACCTCATTTCTATGTGGTGGGAACTTGTTGGGCCTAACCAAAAGTACACCCCCACTTCCCAAAAGAGCACTATCATTATTTACCCTCCCCCTAAGTTTAATCTATCTATGCTTCAGCACTGTTCTTTTACCTCTCCCTGGGAACATGGGTGTCATGTCCATACATGAAATGGATCTCATTACCTACATTTTATGGCATGACTACCCTGACCTCCCCTACTTCACCACCTCCAACTTTCATTCTATGATCCATGGTCATTAGGGAAACCTAAATAGAGGTTTTTATGCCACCTAATTGGAACACTACTTGGGGTGTTTGATCTATATCTCCCTCATGATATCTTAGGTTTTCCTCAAAATATAGACTTTATCATGTATATATTCATGTAGATGGTCAACCATTAGGGAGATAGCTTTGTTCTCATGTAGGACACCCTAGCTCCTGTAAGGGAGAGATATGTCCCACCATCCCTTGGTGGTGTTATTGATTAGGTACCACCACCTCCACCAATAGACATTCCTTCTCCACCTATTCCCACTTCTTCCTCCCTTCCATATTCATCTGTTATTCCCTCTTCTTCTACCCCATCCAAATCCCCACCTTCACCTGCTCCCTCAGATGATATCTCCATCTCCCTCTACCTATCTATCTTAGACCACAACCTGGACACCTTGGATTGTCAATAGAACCATATGGATCACCAACAGAAAACCATGGCTCATTCACTTGACTAGTTTGAGGGCATATTAGGCCTTATTCTCCAGCACATGGGCCTTCCACTTCCACCAACACCTGCTCTTCTACTAGATCTCTATCCATAGATAGCACAAATAATATTTATAGCATTAGACACTGATTCGGTTATCTTATCCACTACTGGATTATATGATACTTCCACTACTATAGCCATATATGTTCCCATAAAGCCTGCCACATGGAGCACAGAACCGGTACCTCCATCTCCTACTACAACTACTCCTACTCTGCCGGACCTTCTTGTTTTAGACAGTGCCTCTTCTGAGGAGACCTGGTGACTATTTCATCACATTCATTTCATTATATATATCTATATTGTTCCATCTTTGTGATGTGATGGTTTATGTGGATGTAGAATTTTCTTCCATTTCATTGATAACCATAGGTTCTCTGTCATGTCATGAGCATCTTGTTTTCGACTTCTTTCTATATTTTCAAGATCACCACTAGGGAAGTATTATTTTGGAGTTCATTTTCCATACTTTACTTTAGCATTAATTCCTCCACTTATTCCCCTCACCTTGGACTATTTTTTTCCTTCAAGAACCTCGTCTCCTCCTTGGTATTTCACTTGGAGGATCATGTTTTATATTAAGTGTGAGGGAGAGTCTCTAAATACAATAGTTTTTAACCTTAAATTGATCTAAGAGACATCATTAATAGATGAAATATTTTAAAATGTGTAAATTTTTTAATTAATTATAATTAAAAATAATAATGACATAAAGATATATTTTAAAATTTACATAATTATTTTTTCTTAATTTTAAAGTATTTTAAAATGATTGTTGATATAGTTTTATTTTTTATTTAAAACCTTATCTATTTTTAATTTATTAGATTGATCATTTTTATTCTTTTCATGACCTGATTGACCCATTTGTATCCTCATTCTTGAGAGTTATTCTAATCCCTTTATCATATTCTTTCTTATACCCACTTTCTTGAGAGATTCTTGGGATATGCATAGCTACCAGAACTTGCGAGTTTTTCTCTTCAAAATGTGAATATTTTTAATCACATTAAAATGATAGGGGAATTTAATTTATATTTTCATCCCCTTTGACTTGGAGACCTAACCTAAATATGACCTCCATTAAACCCATAGAAACCATGAAAATAATTGATAAAAATCCACATTACAAGCCTGTTTATCCTTCCTACCCTAATTATTTTATAATTTTTAATGATTGTTCATTTGAGATTTAAAGGTAGATTTTATCTATTCATGATATATTTTGGTGGGTGACATTAAAATTAAGTTTGGGGGAGTTTTCCACTTTTTCATTTGGGAAGAGGGTTTCCAAAACCACTTTTTATTATATTCCTAGTGGTCCCTTATAATTTTAAAAAAATCAAAAGAGGGCCAAAATTCATTCATTAAACTAATTATTGGTGTAAAAAACCATATTGTAAAGGGAATATAATGGTTATGGTAAAATTTGAGAGATCTTGTTAGGGATTCATTTTCATTGATATTTGTTTTTGAATATCATGCTTTGTTATTTAAGAATTAATCCTTCGTTTTTAAGCCTTTGATATTATTTTTCACATCATTACCTACCTACCCTTTGCCTCAAAATCATTTGAACTTTATTAAAAGACCTCATGATTTTTGTGATTTAATTTCTAAGTGGAGAATGAGAATACTTGAAATCCTATGGATAGAGTGCATATACTTGATATTGAGAATAACTCTAATTAAATGATCGTGAGTGATGAGTGTATTATTTTCTAGTAAGTTAAATCATCAAGTATCATGTGTATTTATGAAAGGTTGAAAAATGTGAAATAAAGAGGATAAAAGTATTTAATTATATTATAAAAAAGGCATGATTAGAAAATATTTTAAATTGAAATATGTTTTATCCCTTATTTTAAATCCTCAGATATGGCTATAGTATTAATAAGTGTAATGAGTTGAATGTTTCCCTTTTTAGATTTTGGATTATATTAATTAGATGTTGAGATTTTTCTTGAGGAAAATCAAATAACTATGTGGGGGGGAGTTTGCTGTGTCTGATTTTTGTATACCTTTTAATACATATTATTGAGTATAAAAAAATTCATTAGATACATGCTATTTTATGGATAAAATTATTTATTTCAGTGTGCTTGTTGATATTTTAGGAGATTCCATCCAAATTCACAAATTAGGGATGATCAAAATAAAAGTTCAAATATACACGGTGTGTACTTTAGAAGCACATTCCATGTAACCTTACCTTAAAATGGTTTTTCCAAACTGAGTACACACACTTGTATACAACTAGAAGAAACATTACATGTATTACTTGATAACACACTATATAGTCCCTTCCAGAAGTGGTTGGTGGCTAAGATAGATTTTACTTTCCATGTGTGGTGGAATAACACACTGTGCACCCCATCGACTGACTTAAGTTGTGTGGAAGTTTAAAGGGGCGGCACAGTAGGATACCTACCAGTGGAGAAACCGAAGAAAATAAGATTCACCCAAGTATACAGTGTGTAATTTATGGTATATTTCATGTACTCTCAATTTATATAAATATAGAGGCATCCCTCTATGTATAAGGTTGGACATTTTAGGGGGATGTGTTTCTACACTGTTGTTCGATCTACCCTAAGTCCAAAAGTGTGTTTACCATTCAGGTTTTTATTTCAATTTTAGTGTAATTATCCCCCTTTCCCCCTTATTTCCTCTTATACCCATGGTAGGGTTGAGGTTCTGCTCAACCCGCACAATGTGACTATGGTCATAAAAGGCTAGTTTCTTTATGTTGGGGTTGTAATAAGATTATGGGTTTGATGTAATTATAATTTTGATGTGTTGATTTTATTATGATATTCTTTTTACAATTCCTTTAATTAATTCAATTCTATAGTCACCATTGGTGTAATATCAAACCAAGAATGAAACAAATAGAGATAACTAAAGGAGTTAAAATAGGTGTTCCCATGACCATTGGGTGAGCTCATTGCCACTATTTTAGGGGTTAAAAACTTGAACATTTTTTATGTAGTAAACTACCAGAACAAGGATTTAATATTTTAAATACACAATTTTTTGTTATTAGACCAATAAAAAATATTTCAATTTAATCCATATGGTAAAAAAGTTCATTTATAATTTGAATATTAACGAATTACCATTTTAATAAACCCTAATTGAATTTCAACCCTGACACATTTGTCTTCTGATTGTTCTGTTTTTTCTTTTGTTTTAATTTAATTTTTGATAAAAAAATCACTATTTCATTTATGTTCCCTTCATTGTTTTTTATATATAATTGGATAAGACACATTAACTAATACTGGTATTTATTCTATGTTTCCCTATGGGATCAACCCTGACTTTCATTAACTACCTAGTTAGTTGGATTAAAAGTGAACAACAATTTTTAATTTTTTTCACCTCATAGCAGGAGAGGTCATTCACCATGCTCATAATGTTCTAGGATGAGTAAGGATCATATTTTTTTGTGGAAATTGAGAATTAAGAGAGACTTAAGCATTGGACTGGTAGTTTCATGTATGTTCAAGAATGGTAGGATAGAAATCATGTCGGGTGCATCAATGGAATGTGGGTATAGAGTTATAATGGTAAATTCCAATCAATATGATACCAAAGCATTAGAATTGGTAGTTATGAATTAATTATTTTAGTGGAGAGAATCATATTCCAGTTGATTTTTTGGATAATGACGTGGTCATGTATTAGGATAGATGATTTTGGGTAAGTTTCATCCCAATGTTTCATTTATGGTTATGGGTGTTGGATCATGACTTAGTGACATTCATTCTATAAGGCATGTATGATGTTTCATTCTATGACTCATTTGGTTAGTAATAAATTGATCACCCGGATAGTTTGGGATTTATGTTTGGTGAACCACCGAGACATCTAGGGTAGGATAAGTATTATGGTGGGGTGATTGTAATACCTCGTTCCCATAAGGGCATGGAAATTTCAAGTGAAACATGAAATTTTACAATTATTAGTTAGAAAATTTTTAGAACTGAGACTCATAACCATGTTTTGAAAATTTTAACACATTTGAATAGGTGTTTTAGACTTAGTGGGAGGATTAGGAGACATCCTAGGGGATCAAGGGATCCTTGGGAGAGATTGGGAGGATGATGCATCCAAATTTGTAGTGAATCCACCAGCCAGCTGGTGGGCTCATTAAAGGGGTAAATTACCCTTTATCCCCCTCAAGTTTTTAGAAGGGGTGTCCCCCTATTCTCTTTATTTTTCCCTCATGTGACAAGGGTTCTCCTCCCCCTTTCTCCTCTCTTCAAACCTCGCTAAGGGTGGTGTTCTAAGGGGGTTTTGACATCAAACCAAGGAATTTATCCACCTTTATTGGCCTCAATTTTTCTTATCTCCCTTTTGTTTTAATTTCCTTCTTCTCAACCTAGGTTTTCATTAGATATTATATTGGATCATGTTGTAATTTCCCATCTCTCAAGGTTATTTAATGCATTCTAGGATGAGGGAATCTCAAGACATTATCTACACCTGGTTACTTGTAGGTTTCCTAAGTTACATTTGATTGATCAGAAGGATAATCATTTCATTGACCATCGCATTCATCATTAACTCAATTCCTTAAAGTTCCATCCATTGACTAAAACTAGAAAGAATAGTGTGAGAAACACTAATAATAGTGGTATAACAACATAATCTAGGTAAATTACTAATAACATTTCAATCTATGAAACCTTGTGTTTAAAACATGGTTATTTATGAACATTATGAAAACTCTAGGATTTTAACCTATACTTAGACTTATCCTTAGGAATCTTACTAAGGTTTTCTCATTCTAGTTTCCAAATTTTAACTAAACCTTTTCCCTAATACCAACTATAATGACCCAAGATTTTTATATGTGGATATTAAATCTTTTTTTAGATGAATATTCTTTACATTACAAAAACACATGCCCAAGGACCGAAATAGTTTAGTTATTTTGGAAACTTGGAACACCGAATTTTAGTATGGTAAAAGATCTTTAATTTTTCCAATAAATATCTTCCACTTTAATGACCCTACTTTAAATCTTTCTTCATAACCTATGGAAATAAAACTTATGAAAAGGGTGATCTCAGATGCTCAGTAAGGGTAAACATATAAGATATAAATTTATTTACTTATGAAATCCTAATATAAAAAATACAGGTATGTGGTCATGAGAAAAGTTTATACCCAACCTTTCACCAATCATAAACATGATTTATGTCATAAAACATTAATATTTTAAAATATATGAGTCATAAGAATGAAACTTCATCATAAATAAATCATTAAAAATAAGTTCATAGCATAAATATGTGTGTAGAATCATCATAAGTATAGAAAACCTTCTCATATGTCAAGGTTAACCACCAAGACTCTCAAATCAGGCCTTATCACCTATTTCCTCTAACATATCAAGTACATTGACTTGTTTCCCTTCATGGATCAAGAACATTGACTTATTTCCCTTAAATATCTCATGAGATATAATTAATTCACTAATGCAGTGGAGGGAGATATAGTTCCCACCCATCACTTAATGAAAACTATAAATATTTTTTCCATAGGACCATAAATAATTCACCATCTCAAAACCAATTTAAATAAATGAGTTTCATAAATACTTCATTATAACCTAACTCATAGAAAAGAAATGGGTTTCCTAAGTATCATTCCATTATAAACATAAACCTTTAATATAAAAGACAATAATCGTATCCTTGGTTCATATCCCTATTAAGGCATAATTAACAACAAATAATGTCATTCTAGATGTAAATATGACTTTTTAAAGGTCACTTGAAATAATTATTGGGAAAAATATCATTTCCTTTATGAAATAATTTTTTTAAGAGCCATGAAATTATAAAGGAAAAATTTTTATTTGAAAAGAAACTTATTATATTATAAAGTAATTCTCAAATAATTAAGGCATTATGAAGGTATAAAATTATTTCCATGTCGCATAAGTTAAAAAAACATTCCTTCTATACACTTTTTTTTGGAAAATTCACAAAGATACTTGTTTAGAAAATGTAAAAAAATATTCTTTTCAAACAGTTTCATAAAAATTAAAGAATGGGTGAAAATAGATTTATATATTCATATTATAATAGTAATAAACTTTTTGAAAAAAAATTAGAAAATAGGGACATTGAAGATAAATATTCCTCCATGGAGATATAAAACGAAACAATCCTGAATATTCATGAGATTGTAAAATGAATCCTTACCACTTTATAATCATTTGAATTGTATACCCCATGAAAGATAAAAAACATATGGAAATGAAAATACCATAATCATCAATATAAGACTCATATAAGAAATTTATGGGTAGTATTTACACCACGTAGAATAAATAAGTAGTGTATAAGTGATGTGTCCCACAAAAATAAAGGTGAGACAAAAATACCCTACATCAAGTCTTTCCATTCCTTGTTCACATTAAAACATATTTTATAATAAATGTGGATTTATTATACATGTATTCCATAACCATATATCAATCATACCTTTTATTATTTTTTTATAACATCTTATCACCTATTCATTAATAATTTAAAATCACTGTTCTGGGTGATATCTGTATCATTTTCTAAGCATGTTTTGGTTCAGTAGTCTCGATCCTTATACATTGATCAAAATTTCACCATTTCTAGAATAATTATTATGTTATTTAAATATCATATATATTAAAAAAAAATTCATCCATATTTTCACCCATGTAAAATATATATGAAAAATGGATTGCATCATATCGTGGAGATAGTAAGTCATACGTACGCACGAGCGATGTTATCATTTCCCAAAAGATTAGGTGGTAAAAAGGTATATATGATATTATCATTGAATAAGTATAATTATGAATTAAATATAATATATAAATATTAAACCCATCATATTTACCACTCATAAAATATGGTGGTGAAAAATTAATTGTATTGATACATGGAGACAGTAAATCGTATGTACGCATGAGTGATACTCTCACTTCTTATTCGATGGGAAAGGGGATGTATAGTGGTGTGTTCATAATCATAATAATATTTATTAATATTGATTATTATTAAGTTATTATGTTATGATATATATCATATATTTATAGGAGGTATATAATATTATAAAAAAAATAGTGATCGATTAGAGAAATTAAATCTTCTTCGAAACAGCTCCTTTAGATCTCCTCTAAAGGACTCTAGAGTTGGTCCTTTTAGATGACCATAAACTCTAGAGAGTGTATAGTTAATTTTATAAGAGAATTTGATATAGTTTAATCTAGATATAATAATCAAAGTTGTGAAATGAGATGTGGTGGGAGGTGTCCCTTTAAAATGAAGGTGAGGGGCACTTTTTGAATTTTTGAAAGTATTAAATTATAATAAATTAAATATCAATAAAAATACCTAAAATTTAAATTTATTTGAATATAATGTATTATAGGGTGTTTATACCACAAACCAATATATTTTTTACTAGTTTTTGTTTAATTTTAAAATTTATCTTTTTTATTAACCCTTAGTTAACATATTTTAATTCTAACTGTGGTAAGTATTAAAATGTGGATATTTTTACTTATAAGGTATGAATTGAACCATAAATTGTCAATTTATGATATTTTATACCAATATTTATCCCATTTTTCCTTATTTAGAAATTTTATGATTTTTAACTAATTTAATAAAATATTATTTTCATAAAATATCATTAGTGTCAATTTTGACATTATTAATTACATTAACATTAATAAAATAAATACATAAAGATAAAATCAAAAAAAAAGTAATTTAATACACCCATAATATGTAATATACACCTATAAAATTCATGGATCACCTTAATTAATTCAAATTATTTTTATTTTAATATTTTTAATATCACTTAATTGAGTTTTTCATTAATTGAATAAGCACTACATCATCATTATGTAATTATTTATGATAAATATTTCTTCACTAAAAATTAAAAATAAATTTTCATGATGTAGATAAATATTTTATATTTAATCATAATATATATAGTCTAGAATATATTCTATTTAATCCCATATTAAAAATATTATACTTATTGAAAGTAAGAGTGTGACATTTTGTCACTCTTTGCTTTTAATAATATCTAACTCATTTTAATGGAACATTGTCTATTAAAAAAATTAAATTTTGAAAATTAGGTGTTAAGTGTTGAATTAAATTCATCCTATAACATTTGGGAAAGTTTTAGGGTATTTTTCTAATATTTTTATTTTTATTTCTACTCTTAATTTCTCGATTTACCCTTAACTGTGGTAATAAAAATTACTAAAGTTATTATTTATATTATCTAGAAATAAATGGGAACTATTTTATAAATTTGGACCTTATAATTCCAAATATATAATCTTTTTTTTTATTTCAAAATAGATAATTGGGTAAAATTAATTTAAAATTAATCTCATTGATGGAATAAGAAAATGAGTTTTTAAAGTGAAAATGTTCAAAGGATTGAAAGATTTTTTATCCAAATTCCAAGTGAAAAAGATTAAAATTGATTTCATTGGTTTAATAAATTTATTATTTGTCTAAATTTTCTTTAAAAACAATTTAAAATTTAATTTAACATTATAAATTATTTAGATGAAAATTCAGTTTTCAATTAAAATGCAGTATTTTTTACTATTCATCAAAAAATGAAACTTATAAGAAAAATACCAAATATTAAAAAAAATTAAATTTTGATATATCAATTTCTAATAATAAGTTTTTTTTCAAATATAATTTATAAAATTTTCAAAATTTAGTTTTAAAACAAGTGCTTTATTAAAATATGATAAAACTACTTTTAAAAAAAATACTATTTTTAAGCATAAAACTGGATTGTTTTTATATTATATCTAGAAAATATATTGGTTAAATTTTAAACATTATATTGAATATTTTATATATATATATATATATATAATTAATATAATCCAAAAATACTAATTTATTTGTTTTATTGGTATAAAAAACACTTGTGTAAATTTAAATAGTTTATCAGAAAAACATTTCCTTTTAATTTGAAAAGGGTTTTATTTTCATTTAAAATTAATTGGACACTAAATAATTAATTATATATACATGTATAAACCATATTTTCATAATTTATTTAATAATATTCCTACATGTAATTATAATTTCTAGGTTATAATGGTCTTCTTTAAATAATTACAATAATAAAATGATGTTTCGTAGAAACTCATTGTTGTATGTAACGCAATATTAACTCGATGGAGTGTATAACACAAGACATCAATTAAATTAAATTTATTCAAAAAATGGATTAGAAAAAACTTATGGTGTAATAATAAATTTTTACTTTACCCATTTTAGGAATATTCTCATACTCTTCACAAGGAGTGTCAACAACCATGTCAATCATAATATCTCTTTCTTGAAATAAAACCCTTCTTGATTGCAGTTTTCTCCCACCCGATTTGTTTTTTAGGGCCATCTTGAAATTATTCATGGTGCGGCCTCTCTTTCCACAATAGAATAATTTCTTCCCAAGGGGTTGAAAATCTTCTGAACATTCTTTATTGCCTTTTTGGGATAATTTCCCTTCACTAATTACTCTTCTAAAGAAAATTCAATCCCTTTATTTACCAACATAGATACATATGGTGGTTATTATTACTATTTAGAACATTAGTGATAACAGGAAGGTTTGTATCAATATTCATCATATCAATAACCACCAATCTTTCACAAATCATAGAAATTTTCATGTGATTCAAATTTGTTCTTCATAGATAGATATTTTCTTTTCCATGTTGTCTATTTTATTTCATTAGGTTTACTCCTTTATTTATCTTTTATCCTTATTTATTTAGGAATTCATTGATTCTTTGAAAAATAAAATGTTATACCGGTAATCTAAATCCATGTTCTTAAACCTTAATCATTACTAATGTCTTCCAACCAATCTTGTTATTTTCACTTCAAGTGTAGTCTATCTAACATGTTATGTCTTCTGTTTTTAGGCTAAAACACCAAATTTTTAATCTCTTTTTTGGGTAAATTTATTTGGGAAATTTTCACCTCCACACTTTATGGTTTCATGGGTTTATCATCATTTTTTAATTTCAATATTTTTAAATAATTGAAACTTTCTCCTACACTAACATAAAAATAGATATATAAATAATAGTTTTTTCAGGACTATGGGTTACCTTTTTCAATGAGCCTAAGGTAAAGGCTTCATCAGATAATATCTAACTTCCATTAAAAATATAATGAGTCCCTTGTGATGTTAAAATTATTTCATACCTCAAATTTTCATCAATTTTTATGTCATTATTTTGCAAACTTATAGATTTTTATTCTTATAGATTCTATAATTGAATTTTAATCTCCAAAAATTTCAAGTTGAGAGTGTTCTTTTAATATTAAAATGATCTCAACCTATCTTACCAAAAATTATTCAATATTTCTATTTTAATCTCATGCGATTTCATTTTCTCTATTAAATAATTATCCAACTATTTCACCATTTTTTATTTAATTTCTAGTTAGAAAGACTTAAAATCTATGGAGGCTTTATGAAGCTTCTCTAAAGAATGAAACATATCATTAAAAAAATTTCTAAAAAAATATTTCTCATATAGAAATATTTTAAATTATTCATATGTTTGGCAGAATATTTCATTAAAAAGTGTGGTAGTTTCTTCTTTTATTATCACTAGCATTGTTATATTTTTTCAGAAACTTAAGTTCTTAGCCATTACTCTTCTATTACAATATCCTCTTATTCAATATTTTATTTTTCATCAGTAATTACCTTGATATATGAGAATACATATGTAATAACTTATTCAAGGGCTTTTTTCTAGTTATTCTTAAATTCAAAATAAAATTCATTAAGTGTCCTATAAAAATAATCTTCTTCACAACTTAAACTAGATTTTCTAGAGGAATCATTATCAACTGATTTGTCAAAACTACCCCTATTATTACCTTAAGCTGGTGGTTTCTTCTATTTCTTCCTCAAATTTTTTCTTAGATTTTTTGATGATTTCTTTTGAATATTTATAAAAGTATTTTTAGATACTTCCAAGACTATTCTAACTGACAGGGAATCTAATTTATCCATCATAGGATCTTCTTCAAAAATCTAAAATTTATTCTTCATGTATTTTAAGTTAAAACAAATGAGAAGAAAATTTTAAATTCAATCAAACTTACCCTTTACTCCGATACAAATTGTTATAGTTAAAAAGATTTAATCAAAGGGAACTTATTTTTCTATACCACTTGAGATTCCCAGAAGACCATACAGAGACACCTAATAGGGGGTAAATCAGGTGTGGTCAAATTTTAACAAAAACCTAATATTAAATTTAACTTATCCCTTTTGATATTTGAACCCTAGATATTTATTCATATATAAATGGATCTTTTACATTTTACCAAATACTCTGAAACCACATACAATGCATAAATGTAAACATGAACTTAGAACATGGTATTTTTATAATTTTCAACCCTGATGTAGGAAATATACTCATTATCATGTGAACTCCCTTTGAGTCATGGATACTTATTTATAATCAAATCACCAATTATAGTGGGTTGATGGGGGTAATCCTATAACCAAGTTAACACAATATTAAACATGAGTGGTTCATAATATTACACATGTTAACTAGTCTTCTCCCGCAGGTTCCTTATACACATATCCCACAAGTTCTTTGACAACTTCCTCCTCTTGAAGTGAAACTTTAATACACATTGGGTGACAATGAACCAACAATATAAGATATAATTATTCACCTTAGAGTTACTTTGACTGTCTGTATGTCTTCAAAAAACTAACTTTAAACTCATCCTCTACTGTTTTCATATCTTCCTACTCTCTATAGAAACTATTATTGGGAACTCAAATATATTCTCAAACACTAAAAGGATCAACACAAAATATCAAAACATGCATTATAGCTCAGTCTCTCCTATTTTCTTCTTTATTCTTTTTTGAAGCCCAGTAGCTTTTATAGTCTCATCTCACTCTTCTTATTCCTCCTCACTATATAATATGGTGTCTTCCTCATCATCCTTCTTATAGAGATATATTGCTTATCAGTTACTATAATTTATATCATCACTTTGAAATGGATCGTATTTCTTTTATTTTATGGACTCATGGATGCATCATCTCTACTATCCTCAAGATCTTTACTTATCAGGTGCTTGTGTATCTCATTAAATATGTTACTCCTTTTGTAGTTACAATAAATGGTATATTCCAAATGTTATCATAGATAATTCCAAAAAAAACTATAATAAAATACCCATTTCAGGTTCCCATGTATCCTTGTATACTTCTTTTTCAACTCAGATAGCATTTTATAAATACCCTTCATTAATTGCTTCTCATTATCCGGTTTTATTTTTATTGTATTATTTTCCAAGATCGACTTATTATTATTCTTTCATACAATATATCTCCCATAAAATTCACATATAAATATATATATATGCATAAAAACATACATCACTCATATTGGTTGTGTGAAACTCTCTTTTACAATGTGAGGGCTTCACATAAAACTAATACAACACTTGATCTGACTTTGTACAAATAGAAAAAACTATATATAGAAATATTATTAATTTATTATTATCAAATAGACTACTTCATAAATGATTTAATGAATTGAATAATTCTCAATCTTCGACTCAGAAATATCTACATTATTCTTCCAAACTATATAAATTCATTTTACCACTTCTAATGTTTCAGAAATTATTAAACACATTGATCTTAATCTCCTGAAGATTTAATATTGGAAACTAATTTTTTTATCTTGGATAATAGATTTACAAAGTTATATAATGTTATGAACACAAAAAAAAATAGTATAAGAATATTCAGTTTTATCATTCTTCATAATCTCAAAATTCAAGAAATCTTGATTTTTATTCTGTTAAGATGTAAAAAATATTCTAATTCATTTATCTTATGAGATAATATTTTCTCAAAATTCATATGATATATTTTTCTTGAGTGAAATAACATAGGATAACTCTCATATGGTCTAGCCACGTAGCATAATTCCCTTTTCCATTTTTCATTAAACATTAGTAGTGTTAATGAATTTTCCAACACGTTATCCAGTTATCATCTGAAAATCATAATTTTCTTATGCTGAACTCAATTCTCATTAGGTACTAAAATATCTTCTATATAAGGAGAGAACCATTTTCCATTCTTCAACTGAGTGTATGGAGTCTCTTATGTTGTTCCAAGTATATATTAATTTCCTTTTACATCTTTTATAAATCCTTTTCAATAGCTAAAATATCCTATGTACTTAGTAAATATGTTCTACATAGATGAATTCTCCAATATTAATTCTGTGTAGGATGATCTCATTTTTCATTTTTCATGTTTTGGAATATGAATTATTGAATTATTTATATGAAATCAGAGCAACGTCAATAATTATTAGGACTTCTTAAACCTCTTCAATTCAACTCATAACTTCTTTAAATTGGAATAGGAATTATAAAAATAATCCCAAACTCCTTCAAGAATATATCTATGTTTTTACAGTATATTAAACACTTGAATTAGAGTATTTCAATGAACTCCTCTACCATCTTAGGGTCAAACTTTATCAAATCAATCATAAACCATATCTTTTCAACTCAACCTTTATCTAGGATTGTTCCACAGTAGTTATAGTGACTGTAATGAAAGATAATCTAGGGATGGATTCTTCTAAAACATAAAACCTATTAAACACTTTTTAATTAAATCTCCTTCTAGTTTTCTAGTATAAGTGAACTATATAGACTTTCCAAATTGTTCAACTTTTAGAAGTGAATTTTGTAGATATTGATTCTTAAAATGTTGGAACTTATCATTTTGCATGATTACCATCTCAATAATCAACTTATTTTATAGACACTACCTAGAATGAATCTAGCCTGATCTTTATAGGCAGAAGTAGGTTCCCCTTCCTTTGGATGGATCCTTTCTCCTTCACCTAAATCATCACCTCGCATTGACTTTTACATGGTCAAAAAAATACAATCGCAATACAATCATAATACAAAGGTCAAATCACTTTTAGAAACCCCAATCAAATCATTTTTTTCTTATTATATGCATCTAGATTCACTTTTTGAATTATTTAAACACTTGTTAACTTAGAAAGGTGTTTCTCTAATGCACAGAATTATTCCTTATATTTATGAACTTTTCTTAAGTTATCAGTCTTAGGATCTCCTTACATTAAGCCTCTTTTTTCCAAGTATTACTCTCAAAATTAAGTTTTCTAATAATTATTATCTATAAAAGAATATTTTTAATATATAATTATAACATTTTATTGAAATTTATAATGAATTTTATTAAATAGGTTCCCACTAAAATAGTGAACCCTTTTAAAACCATCATATCTCTTAGTGATCCAAGATCCATATTTCATCATGAATTACTCTATTTTATGCATGTAAATAATCCTTATTTATATTTGGTATAAAATACTTATCAATAATATCATATATGACTCTTGGATATTCAAGTGGATAACCCCTTTTCCAATCCTTTATATTGATAAACCCAACTCCAATCCTCTAGTATAATAATGGTTAGGGATCCCAAGCTAAGTGTAACCCAAAGAGAAGATCTAGAACGTGCTAACATAGGATAATCTAGGGCTACCCAAATTTAGCATGACCAATATGGTAGGTAATCTAGTTTTCCCATTCCTTTCTTTACTTACATAAGATAATATAAGGACACCAAGCTTTCACATGACCTACCTTGAAAAATTCCACTTTGGAAGGAATATAACACTTAGTATTTTCAAGGGGATATAATCTCACCATTTGATCTCATGTTATTCCATTTTATAAATGCATACCAAAAACTCAATATGTTCCATCCATATTTATGTGTGACTCTTTATACAACCCATGGTTTGTGTTACTTTCCCAAAAATATAATAAAAACATACCTTCATGCATGAGGTACATGAACTCATCATTTAAATTTTTAGAATTATATGATATTGGAAATATTCATATAATTAATCTTAAAGAAACAGATATCCAACCCACACATTTCTAGAATAGGGCATAAGCCTCCAATCTAGTGTGAATTATGGCATAAATTCTCTCTATTTGGGTATAATTTAATCAATAGAGAATCCAATTCATCATAAATCTAAAACCTAATAAGTATAAACAATATTAAACAACAAAAATTAAGCTCATTACTTCAATTAAAAAATGAGGTCAAGGTTGATAAAAACTAAATCGAATGTAATCATTCCTCACAAGTAATACAGGGATTGAAATTTTAATAAGAATAAATTTATAATATAAACCAAATAATACACATATTCATCATATAATCAATTTATAACTATAGATAAATAGGTAAAAACTTTTTAATAAAATAACACTTAAAATATTTAAGCATGATATAAACATTTATGAACAATTTTAGATAAAATTAATCTATAAACATTTTATAATTTTAGCTTTAACATTATGGGTATTTTATATTTATAAATATAATAATTTTTTATTAATTTAAAAATATGAACTTTTCACATTATACATTATATGTAATTTTACATTAAATATATGATATTTTCATGAAATGTAAAAAATTTATATTCAAATCATTATTATGTAAACTATTTACATAATCTACTGATAAAATAAAAAAAACAATAAAAACACACAAAAAAACAAAAGATCAAATAGTGGAGGTGATGATGGATTAGTGAAGTGAATGAAGGTTTGTGTGTGAATGTTAAAATGATTGAGTGCGGGAAAGTAGAATAGACAATAAGAATACAGGCAGATAGGGGAAACAATCAATGGATAAGTAGGGGAAGTCCACTGGCCATCATCAATTTGATTTCTCTTGTTCACGCACTTAAATCGAAGTGTTTGGATCTGATTAAAAATTGTTGCCCATATTTTTTGTCTAGTCAACATGTGATTAAATAGTTTCAATAGTTATTTCAACTAAAGAAATTATTCAATCAGCTAATAATTAAAAATTAGAATTCACTAGGTTCAAATTGTCATCTGAACTCGATGAATCTCCATCTCTCTTGAGCTTGATTAACTTTTTAGTTGAATCATTATATTGAAAATAGTTTGAATTGAGATTTTATCAAAATATTTTTTCACTGATTCTTTATTTTTTGAAAAAAAATAACTGTCCAGACAATGTGAGAAAGAGAGAGATATATCCAGCATAAAATGAATGTGTAAACAGTTGAACAAAAAATCTAGCTATCCATCCTATCCCCCCAAGAAATTTTAGCCTATCATCGTAATCAAATTGAAAATTTTAAATAATTTAAACAAAAATATGTACATAAAAAAGAAATATTCACAAAACAAACCAATGATAAAATTAATTCATCTCCCTGATTGATCTCCAGTTATCTCTAATTCTTTGCTTGAACAGTTGTTTTCTACTCCTGTTTGATGATGATGAAAAGGTGTTCTCTAGTGGTGTGATCAGATCTCACACCCTAGGAATATGGAATGGTGATCGCCTACTCTGATTTGCTCACCAGAAGTTATTGTGAAGCTGAAGGATGGTTGTGGAAGTAGTTTAGTATGGAGTTGTTGATGGAGGATGGATGGTTCTACTCTCCACCCTGGAGTATGGAAGTGATTGAATGAGTCCCATGAATCTGTGGGATGGATGTGTATAATCTTCTTGTCACCACTACTCATGAATTTAAGTCTCTAGAATCCTGTCAGCAGTCTTCACTGACCTCCATATGGTATATTCACCAAGAAATCCCCCCTTCCACTGTCGTTGTAGCAGTTACTCCAAAACTAACTAAAAAAATGTGCGCCATGAACCCCCTAGGAAGAAACCAACAGAATTCAAAAGAGTTAGAATAATATATATATATATAAACTATTTTTTATTACTATATAATATATTATAAATAATTATAATGAATAAAAAGATAATAAAAAGATGGAAAATTAATTAAAAACAAGTATAAAAGTACAACTAAATAAATAATGAAAATGTTCAGTACAAGTATTAAATATATTACTTAAAATATGTAAATATAAAAAATTAATGATATAAATAATAAATAATTAATATAGTTACTATATATAATACACATAATAACTATTTATAATTATAAGTAAAATAATAATTTATTATATATTTATAAAAAAATAATTGAAATGATAAATGTAATATCTATAATAAAAAGTAAAATAATAATATATAATAAATTTTTTCAATGAAAAATTAAATAATTAAAAAAATTTACTAACTATTAAAAATTGTTAAATTAAAATATAATATATACATGATATTGATTACATATATTTCATAATAATAATAATTATTAAATAAATATATTAGTTATAATATATATATATATACCTATAGTTATATAAGTAAATATAAGTATGTTTATTATTATTATTAATATTATTATTATATATTATATATGTTATACTAATTATAATATATAAATATATATTATTATAACTAAAATATTATTTATATTAACTAATTTAAATTAACTCTTACTAATTACATATAATCAAAATATATAAACTTAATATACTAATCTATAAAAATTAATTATATTACTTATTATTATAATATTAATTAAATTAATTTTATATATGTTATTATATATGTTATATTATGTTGTATATATGATATATTATATTATATGTAATATGTAATATAATATATATATATATAATAGATATTATAACTTATAATAAAAAATAAAAAATAAATGGGAAGTGGGGGGGTTGTGCATAGGGAGAACATGAAGAAGTAGGGGCATCGTGGCAGAGCTCATAGGAAGGGCACGGAGGTGAGGGTAGGACGGTGTGGAAAGGGGGAGGTACTTAGGATGGGGTGTGGCCTAGGGTTTTAGCAGCGGTCAGGGAAAGAGGATATGTAGTGATGAGGGTTTTGAATAGGGGGTGGCATGATTTGTCTTGCATAAAGGAGCAGCTCAATGTCTCGGGTGGGTTTCAGATTCAGCACAGTGGTAAATGATAGAAGGGATCTAGTGAGGAGGGTTCAGCTGGTTTGGATCTGATTCAAAAGATTATGATTGATTTCTAGTTCAATTCAATAGATTTCAAGTTTGAAACTGTGGTGTTTTGAAATTTTTTTCTTCCACTACTTCTGATTCGATATGTTGATGATTTTATTCTTCTGATTTCAGTTGTGCTATTATTTATATTTCATTGTTTTTTTTGTGTATTCATGTATATTGAAGAATTTTTGTTGTTGTGTTGATTGTGGAGGTAGGAGTGGAGATGAGGGTAAGATTTTGGTTTGAACGGTGAGACTAACACTGGTTTGAGGTACGGTGAGACCGACATTGGGAAATAGAGGGGAAGAGTCGGTCTCACTGAAAGAAGGGGTGGAAGGAAAATTGGTGAGATCGACGCCAGTTGGAGAGTCAGTGAGACCAACAGAATGGAAGGAGGGGTGGCTTGTCTGTGTCGGTGTCATGGGAAGAAAGGTGTCGGTGTCAGTGGCAGAACTAAGAAGGGGGATGTGTCAGTACAGGTGACTCATTTGATTCACTGACAGGAGATTTCGGTGTCACTAACACAATATAGCAAATAAATTATACAATTAAAATAATTAAAATAACCTAATAATTTAACAAAACTAAAACTAAAAAAATAAATTTATTAACTAACTAATTTAATAAATAATAGATTAGTACACTTAATACCAAAATAAAATTAATTGCATCTTGCAACTAATAATTAACTTTAGCAATGACGAAAATTAAATCTGCTCTTGTCATTTAATTAAATAAATAATTAATAAAATCAAAGAACTAAATTAAAATTAAGCAATAAAATACTTAAAGAATTTAATTATATTTTTAATATTAACTTAACTATTTAAATAATTAAAACAAAATGGAATTTATTTATTTACAATTAAAAATAAAGAATTAGTGAATAAAACATTAAATTAATGAAATGAACACTATAAAGTGGAAAAATTAATTACAGAATTAATGAACTAATTTTAAAAATTATTTAAGATGACAAAAATAATCAATAAAATTCATATTTAACTCTAAAAAATAATTATTCTACACATCAATGTACAAAAACACAACAATTGTTACTTATTTAATAAAATATAACATTTTAGAATAAAAAATTCAATAAAAATAAAAAATGGATGTGGAAATAATAGTTAAAATTGATCCACATCAACCCCCCCACACACACTTAATATTTTTTTGTCCTCAAACAAATGCATGCCTTTGACTTTAAAACAGACAAATGATTTGTGAGATTCAGTTCAAAAATTGCATGATTAAACTTTAATACCTTGAGGAATAGGACCAGGCAGTGGTTCAGGATTTTCAAAGGTGCATTCAAAATTGGTCCTTCCTAGTTTCAAAAGTTCACTGGAAATCAAAGGTCTCACAAACTCATCCACTATAAAGTATTCCATGCCTCCTATATGAACTCATTAACTATCCTAATTCAATTTCCAATTCAAGTTCTGATTCAAGGAATGGTGACAAGTTAGATCAAATGAAATTAAAACCTTAACCAAAGGCACCTTAAACTCTCACCTTTTCCTAGGTTCTAAAATATTAAAGTTCAATTATATCATCACTTTATTGATTCAACTAAAATGAATTTTAACTAATTTAATTGGTCTCTTGTTCATTTTGGTTCAAAATTCCCCTCACCTAAATTAGTTCATTTTTGTAAAGGGAACTTTATTTTACTTTTTCTCAACCATATTTTATGTGCAGAGCACTGTGCATAGCACTTATTCAAATTCAAATTTTCTTTATTTATTCACAAAAATGCACCCAGTGCACCTTGTCTCAGATACTCACCATGGGATCCCATTTACTCATTTTACTCCAGTTACAAAGGACTTAAATAATAATTATTTGAGTTGACTTCCTAAAGTGATTGAGCAAATTGTTTTGAAAATTGTGAGTCCCCTAGGTTCCAGTGAAAACTTCTAGTTACCCTAAGTCATGATCCTCATTCCACAAAACTTATCCAGTCACACTCCCATCCTTAGTTCCAAAACATAAAGTCTATAAGACAATGAACAATTACCCTCAAAAATCACTCATACTTAACATATTTAGAAAATTTGCAACTCTCAACATCCACCAAGCAGTCATCCACTAGGCATGGAAGAATTTAAGTTCCACTGAACCTCAAATGACCCCCATGTGATTAAATAAATTGAAATTTATGAAATATTTTGAAAATTTTGACCATATTTTTCACCAGCAAACTTGAAGTGACACTAGAATAACCCCTCTCCCCCATATTTAAAACCAAAAATTCTCCACAATGTTGAATCTTATGGTGGAAGAAAGTACTCAAAGAAAATTTAAAACATTGTCCCCTCTCCCCCACTACACTCATCGAATAGAGAATTTGAAGTGACACTAAAATGACCCCTCTCTCTCATATTTAAAACCCAAAATTGTCCCCAATGTTGAATATTAAGGTGGAAGAAAGTACCCCAAAAAATTGACAATATAGTACTTAAAAGAATGTTGAGGGGGTAGAATTAATGCTCAAAATAATGATTTTCAAATCAAAAAGAAAAGAAAAAAAGTAAAAATAAATGTACAAAACGTGAAAAAAGGGTAAATATTTTTTTTTTGTTCACAGCAGCAGAATAACACATGATGTCATCAGAAGTAGAATGTGATGTGATGAATGCATAGCATCAATTGAATCACAATGATTGTAGTGGTTGTAATCTTGTTCCACAATTCAATTAATCAAAATATTCAACTCACTAGATCAAATCAGTTATCACCCTATGTAGTATAAAATTCTCAACAATTCAAAGAAATTAAGGGTACTCCCCCACACTTAATATCATGCTGAAAATTGGTAAAAATTGAGAAAAAAATTAGAACTGGTAAAAAGTAGAATAATACTTCCCTAAAAATGTGGAGCTTTGACCATTAATGTTCATTGAAGATATCCTCTTCTCCAGATCCAAGTGATTTCTCCTTTACATAGCTAGTAAGTTCATAAAAATAAGTATAATAATTGGTAATTTTATGCTCAAGAAGAATAAACCAAGGGATGAGTATAATAGTTGTTATCCATATGATGCAGTGGACTACTCCCTTGGTTTTCCTTTTCCATGTTTTTGGCAGCAATAACTCTCTCACTCAAGAAGCAGCAGGTAATGAGACACCAGCAGACATTCATGAGGGAATACTAGATAACATTACGTATAAGTTAACTTTATTAAAAAACATACATAAAATAAAAAGAACTAAGAACCCATGGGTTAGTTCCCATGAAACTCTAAGTTTATAGTCCTTGGATAGACTTGAGACAACTCATTCTTCCAATAAAGATATGACAACCAAGCCCTTTGGATTCTCTTCAAAGAAGAGTTTAATCCACTGACCATTGACCAAGAAAGGTATATTATCTTCTCTAATCAGATCCATAGATCCATTAACCAAATCTCTAACAATATTAAAGGGTTCTGAGCACTTGGTCTTCAACTTTCTAGGAAACAGTTTCATCCTAGAATTAAAAAGTAGGACCCTCTCACCAACCTTAAATTCCCTATTCTGAATAATTGAGTCATGAAAATCCTTTGTTATTTCTTTGTAAATTTAAGTATTTTCATAAGACTCTCTTCTAATTTTCTCCATCTCACTCAGATCTAACAGACTTCTCTCACCAGCAGACTTGAATTCAAAGTTCAGGGCCTTCACTACCTAATAATATTTCTACTGTAACTCAATAGGAAAATTACATATTTTCCTAAAAATAATCTTGTATGGTGAAATCCCTATAGGATTATTATAAGTAGTTCTGTATGCCCAAAGAGACTCATTCAGTTTCACTGACCAATCCTTCTTAGAGTTATAAACTCTTTTCTATAAAATCTATTTAAGCTCTCTATTATAAACTTCTTCCTTACCACTAGATTTTTGGTGATAAGTGGTACCTATACTATGTGAGCACCCATAATTCTCCATCAAACTCTTGAATTATTAATTTTTAAAATGAGTTCCATTATCAGTGATGAATGTTCTAGGCACACCAAACCTAGAAAAAATATTTTTCTTGATGAATTTGACAACACTTACAGCAAAATTGTTGGACAGATCCATTGCCTCAACCCACTTGGATACACAGTCCACAACAACTAGAATGTACTCATTCTCATAAGAGGATGAGAATTGTCCCATGAAGTCTAATACCCAAAAATCAAAATTTTCTACCTCCAGGATTCATTTTGGAGGAAACTTCTACCTTCTTCTAACATTACCCATTATTTGACACCTTTTACAGCCAATTAACAAACTTTTAGCATCCTTGAACAAAGTTGTACAATAGAAACCAGCATGTAGGATATTTTGAGTAGTCCTCTCTCCTCCATGGTGGCCACCCCAAGGTGATGAATGGAAACTCTCAAGTATTAGAAACATCTCTTCCTTATCAAAATATCTTCTCAAAATTCCATTATCACACCTTTTAAAGAGAATAGGTCCTCACAAAAATAATACTTCAGCTCAGATATAAACCTTTTCCTTTGGTTGTGTGAGAGATCCTTGGGCATAATACCCAGTTGGCATAGTCTATAAACCAAGAATACCGCTACAAAGAATTAGAAAACAACTTTCCATCATGAAAAGAAGTATTAATCTCTCTTGGTTCCTCACCTTGGGTGTTGGGAAGCATAGACAAGTGGTTTGTCACTACATTTTCAGTCCCTTTCTTATCCTTCATGACCAAGTCAAACTCCTGATGTTGTAAGTTCCATCTCATCAATCTGGGTTTAGAGTCCTTATTTCCATGAGGGCATCATTATCACTAGAAATGATAACTATGGACCCTATCAAGTACTGCCTAAACTTCTCCAAAGCAAACATCAAAGTATCCAACTCCTTCTCAGTAGTGGAATAATTATTTTGGGCATCATCTAGAATCTTTCTAGAATAATAGATAACATACAGCTTCATATCCTTCCTCTACCCCAAAATATCTCCCTACAAAATCACTTGCATCACACAGCACCTCAAAAGGGAGATTTCAGTCAGGATTAGTTCTCACGGGTGAAGTAGTAAACTTCTCCTTTAGTAGGTAAATGGACTCTAGACATTTCTCATAAAAAAAATGGTGCTTCCTTAACTAGAAGTGAGAATAGGTTTTTAATAATTTTATAAAAATCCATAATGAACCTTCTGTAAAACCCAGCATGATGCAAAAAACTTCTAATACCTTTTACATTTTTGGGTGGGGGAAAATTTTGGATGACCTCAACTTTGGAATTATCGACCTCCATCCCCATTTTAGTCACTTTATAACCCAAAAAAATACCTTTATTAACCATAAATTGACAATTTTCCTAGTTTAATACCATATTGGTCTCTTGGCATCTCTCCAGCACAAGTTCCATATTTTTAAAAAAAATTCTCAGAATCACTTCCTACAACAGAAAAATCATCCATGGAAACATCAATTATCCTTTAAATCATGTCTAATAAAATGGCCATCATTCATATTTGAAAAGTGAAAGGAGAACCATAAAAGAAAAAGGAAATCCTTTGGTAGGATAATGTCCCAAATGAATAAGTGAAGGTGGTTTTCTCATGGTCCTCAGGTGAAATGGAAATCTGGTTTCAACCAGAATAACCATCAAGAAAGAAAAAAAATGCACTGCTTGCCAACCTCTCCAACATTTGGTCCAAAAATGGAATGGGAAAGTGGTCCTTTCTTGTAGCAGCATTCAATTTTCTATAGTCTATGTAGACTCTCCATTTGTTCACTACCCTTGTTTGGATTTTCTAATTATTCTCATTTGTGACCACTTTCACTCCACTCTTCTTGGGTACCACCTAGACAGGGCTTACTTAGGGGCTATCAGAAAGTGGAAAAATCATCCCAACATCAAGTAGCCTAATCACTTCTTCCCTAATGACTTCTTTCATTTTCTGTTTAGTCTCCTTTGGGTTTCCACTCTTGGATTAAACGCAAGTTCCATGGGAATTTTGTGCATATATAATGTCGGACTTATCCCCTTGATATCAGCAATAGACCAGCCTATGACAGACTTATATTTCTTCAAAACTCTCATCAGTTTTTCCTCTAGGATAACTTACAACTTGAATGAGATGATCATATGAATGGTGTAACTCTATCTTAAAAAGGAATATTTGATATGGTAAGGGAGGGGTTTGAGTTCAAGAATGGTTTGTGACTCACTTAAGGGAAGACACTTGGGCCTGGGTGGACTAAGGTCTTCATGATGCCTCTTGAATAAGGTAGTAAAGAAAGCTTCCTCATCATCACTATAATTTCTAGAAAATTTTTCCTCAAAATTACTCCTATATTGGGTACATAATGTGATTCATAGAAAACTCATCCAGATTCTACAAAAACTCTCCCTCAAAATCATCAATGGACTCTCTCTCTCTCTTGTTACTTGAACTATTCCCCATGCAAGTGGTAGCAGGGATCTTGGGCTCACTATTAATCTCATCCATCATCCTCAGAAACTCCTCTTACTCTTCATCATCACTAACCTTAGAAACTATCATCTCATATTTGAGAAATATTGGGTGGTTTAGTTATTTAATTTTCTTAAAAACATTAAATTACACTTTTTGTTCACCCAAATTGAAAATTAACTTCCCCTTAGATACATCTATCATTACTCCCCTTGTGGCTAGGAAGGGCCTACCAAGGATTATAGAAACCTCCTGGTCACACTTCAAATCAAGAATAAAAAAATCAGCAGGTAAAAAGGGTTTACCTACTCCTGCTAGAAAATCATCAACTCTACCCCCTGGGTGAGTGATGGACTTATCAGATAGTTGTAGCACTACAGTGGTGGGTTGGATAAATCCTAATATTAGGTGTTGGAGGAGTGACATAAGAATAAGATTAATACTATAACTAAGGTCACACAAGTAGTAGAACTTACCACGTCTATCCCCAATGGTGAATGGCATGGCAAAGCTTTTGGGGTCTTGAATCTTAGGAGGTATCCTATTTTTCAACACAACACTACACTCCTCTGTTAGACTATAGGTGGAAAAATATTTCAGGGTATTTTTAGCATATTTTATTGATTTATTTTAAGTATTATGGGATTTGAATTAGGGCTTCAAAGAACAGGATATTAATGTTCATATTCTTAACCACTTTAAGAAATTTTAGTAGTTCAGAATCATGAGTTGGTTTCTTGATTCTTTCAGGAAAGAAAATTACAGGGGAAATTTTTCTCACTATTGGAGGCAATATTATAGTTTCTTATTAAAAACTTTCTTCCATTTATTTTCTATATTTTTTAATAAATTTTATTTTTGTTTTTCAACAGGAACAGGGGATTTCCCAATGCCGCTGTCCAGTTTTCCAGATTCAACATTTTCCAGATTCACGTTTTCAGTTTCATCCAGTTTTTCATTTTGAGCAGTTTGAGGTTCTTTATTTAGTTCTTTTTGGGTTTGGAGACCACTTCTAGTGGTCACATTCATGTAATTATCTCTTGGTTTGGTTTTAGTGATGCTAGGAAGCCTACCCTTGTATCTATTTCCCACATCCCTAGCCAACTGCCCCATTTGAATTTCCAAATTTTTCATTCTTTCATCCTTTTAAACATTATCATAATCATTTTTAGTCTATTGCTCTTCAAACCTCCTTAAAAACTGATAGAACATGTCTCTCACCTCATTTTTTGAGTTGTATGATTTATACTTGGGTTGGGGTTGGGGTTGGAATTGTTGCCTTGGAGGCTGCTAGAATCTAGGAGGGGCATCAGGTCGAAGGACTCCTTATGCCCTCCAAGATAAGCTCAGGTGGTTCTTATACACCTGATTAAAGGTTTTTTAAAAAGGATCTTCCCTAGGATTCATCATTTGACCATAACCAGCAAAGTTTTCATTCTCAAGAGGCTAGAAATACATGTCAAATTATGGACAATAGGTTTGAGAGTGGCTATATATGCCATAGTGGTGACACTGCTCTCTAAGTGTGTGATGGGGGTTCTCATTGAATAACCTAGTATCTTGAGCTTCATATTAAGGGTCATGAGTGGGTTCTTTTCTTATAATGGTTATCCTCCTAGAACATTTGTGTTGGGAGTTTTAATCTAGTGTGTTGAATATTTTTTTGATCTCCTCAATTGTCCTATCACTAAAGTCCCCTCCAGCAGACTGATCCATCAAGGTTTGGTGGTAGGGGTGAGTCTTTTGTAGAATGTGTCCATGCAAAATTGAGGTGTGCACTAGTGGTTAGGGTACTGACTAAGCAGTTCCCTAAACCTATCCAAATATTCATGAAAAAATCTCTCCTTCATATTGAAGGAAACCGGTAATCTTGTGCCTAATCATAGATGTCAACCTCCTAGGATATAATTTCATTGTGAAAGCATTGTATACTTGATCCCAGGTGACAAATAATTCCTCCTCTAACTGTTGGAACCAAGTCCTAGCATTTCCCTTTAGGATAAAGGGGAAAACTATTAGTTTTAACTCTTCCTCAGTCAGGCCCCTAAGTGGTAGTTGTTGGATACTACAATAGAAGGCTCTAATGAAGTCAATAGAGTCTTCACTAGGCATTCCATTGAAGGTAGGTAGTTTAATAAGCATATATTTCTTGATTTTATAATTCCTAGACCTAGGTGAGATCCTAAAGCAGGATGGATTGCTAGACATAGAGGGTAAAATGGATTCTCTCAGGTTGTACCTCTCAGCTATCTCATTTCAAGGCAGGTTCATGTTTTTAGGAGGTGGATTGTTCAGGTTGTGATTTTCATCTTCTATGGTATCTTTCATTTGCACTTCTTTTTGTTCTTTTTTAAATCTTTGAGGTGTTTTTCAATTTCTAGAATGACAGGTTCTAAGTTTTCAGACTTAGACCTGGTTTTCATGTATAAAGTGGTTCACAATTTTTTAAGAATTTTATTTTTGCAGAATTGTTTTTTAATAGTTTTATATTTTGGATTTTTTTTGTGTTTTATGTTTTTTAAAAAGATTTTTGTTTTTTATATAAATTTTTGTTTTATTTTTTTTAGATCGCATGTGGCCTCCCTGAAAACAGTGACAAAATTTGACTGTCATGCGTCGTTGAACATGAGAAAACAAATTAAAATTTATAAACCTACTTAAAACTTAGTAAATTGGTAAGAAATGGTCAAACCATAGGGAGGTCTAAATTTTTTTCTTAATTTTCAAATAAAAACAAAACAAAACAACAAAAACACACAAAAACAAACAAATGATCAAATAGTGAAGGTGATGATGGATTTGTGAAGTGAATGAAGGTTTGGGTGTGAATGTGAAAATGAATGAGTATCGGCAAATAGAATAGACATCAAGAATATAGAAAGATAGTGGAAATAATCAATGGATAAGTAGGGGAAGTATATTGGCCGAAATTAATTTGATTTCTCTTATTCATACACTTAAATTGAAGTGTCTGGATCTGATTGAAAATTGTTCGCTAGATTTTTCATCTGGTCAGTGTTTGATTAAATAATGTCAAATTTTATTTCAACTGAAGAAATTATTCAATCATACAATGATTAAAAATCAAAATTCACTGGGTTCAAATTTTCATTTGAACTCAGTAAATCTCCCTCTCTCTTGAGATTGATTGGCTTTTTAGTTGAATACTCATATTGAAAATAGTTTTAATTAATATTTGATCAAGATTAGTTTTCACTGATTCTTGATGTTTTGAAAAAAATGATTGTCCAGAAAATGTGATAAAGATAGAGAGACATCTAGTATAAAATGAATGTCTAAGCAGTAGAACAAAAAATCTAGCCATCCTTCCTATTCCCCCAATAAAGTTTAGTCGACCATCATAATCTAATAAAACAATTTAAACAAGTTAAACACAAATATTTTCATAACAAAGAAAGATTCAAAAAATAGAGCAATGATAAAAGTCATTAATCTCCTGACTTGATCTCCAGTTATCTTCAATTATTTGATTGAACAGTTGTTCTCTACTCCTATCTAATAATGATGAAAAAGTTTTCTCCAATGGTGTAATTGGATATCTAGCCCTGGGAATCTAGAATGGTGATCACCTACTCTGATCTACTCACCGGAAGTGATTGTGAAGTCGAAGGATGGTTGCGGAAGTGGTTTAGGATGGAGTTGTTGATGGAGGATGGATGGTTATACTCTTTTCCCTAGTGTATGGAAGTGGTTGAATGGATCCCGTGAAACTTTGGGATTTATGTGTATGATATTCTTGTCACTTCTACTTATAACACCCCAAACTTCCACAGTACGTTTCTCTTTTAATAATGCAATAGCTTGCATTGTATGTAACTTTGAGTTCCAGCACACCACGACCAATCAAACTATTAATTATAAATAGTAATAACCACATTTTGAAATTTTATAAATTTTATTTTTCAAAATGGACTTCATTTTTGGATTTGGAATATTAAAATTATCTTAGGGTGAATTTTGGGTATTTTTCTGAAAACATTCAATTTTTTATGAATAGTGAAAAACATTGTGTTATTGTTTAAAACCGACTTTTTATTTAAATAATTAGTTATTTTATTTTAATTTATTTTAATTCAAAATACATACTTAATACCTATATATGTTCAATGTAATTCATTGGAGTAATTTTATAATAAGATTAGATATATAAAATTTACTCAAACTTTTAACGTCTTTTACCCACCTTCTAGGCACATTTGCAAATTTGCATAAAACATAATTTCACCACTTCTATGAATTGAATTTTAAAAATCCAAGAGATGAGGATGACATCATTAAGTAAAAGGTGTTTTAATAGGATGAAAATTATTTTTGGTGAATAGTAACTTTTAAATTTTTATTTACTACGGTTAAAAGCAAATAGGGTGATTAAAGGTAAAAATGATATTATAATTACCCTAAAACATGTCGGATAAGTGTATTTAGTCCAAAATAAACCTTAGGAATAAAATATGATCATTTTGGTCCACTTGGATTAGATTAGGACATTTATTATTATTTTATTTAAAGAAGAGTTAAAAGTGTTAAATTCAAAGTTTAATAACTAAACCATTTTTAATATAGGGTTATACATAAGATAAATTATACTATAAATATTCATTATAAAGATAAGAATATTTCCTACATAATAGTATTTTATTTATAATTTTGATACATTAAATATTTAATTTTATTTATGGAACAATGATGATGTAGTAATTACCTTAATATTGAAAGATTAAAATAATTGATATTATAAATATTAATATAATTTAAAATTGAGACTTTTTATGTATTCCACGAATTTTCAAGGTTAATATGACATTTTAGGGTTGATTAAATAATTTTTTTTTAAGTGATAAATTTTTTATGACTTCCAAAAAACCAAATACTAAATAGTGTCAAAATAGACATAAATGAGTTTTAAAAAAAATATTATATTATTAATTGATATAATATTACTAAAAATATAATATTAATCCAAAGGACTTATATAAGGATATATATATCAATAATTAACCACTTGGGGTTCTCTTGTATTTTTATAGTAAGTTTATTACCCATTTATTATAATAATACAATAATACATGGTAAAAGTTAAACTATTTAACTAAGAGTTAAATCTAAAAGATAAGGTTAATATGGTAGAATAAACCTACCTAAAACCTATTGTTTGAGATGTTTTCAACTCAGACTCACCTTAGACTTGAAATAAATCCTTTTGGAGCCATTATAAACTGAATATTATTGTATAATAAAATAATATTTCAAGTTTTTCCTAAAGTGACCCTCACCTCTCTTATAAAAGGGCATTTCCCCTTATCTCAAAATCACACCTCCAAAGCTATTTGGTTCAGAAAACCCCTGCTAAAATATCCTCCCAACTACCCTCACTTAAACCCAAATTCCTTACTTTGATCATAAGCCATCCTAAGGATCCCTTTTGATCAAATCAAAAGGAAGCACCCGAAGAAGAGGTAATAATTTCATCACCTCTTTCAAAGTTCTTTTCTTCTTCCACTTCCTCTTTATTTGTTGTTTCCATAACAAAATAATAAATCAAGTACCTTATACATACTATTATTCTATTATAAACATGGTACAACCATATTCATTATTTTATCCATCCTATGAATGACAAATTCACCAATATGTGTATGTGTGGATTACCGTCTCCATGTTGTGGTGTAGTTTGTTATTCAACACTTCATTATTTGGATAGGTATAATAATGAGTATAATTGATTTAAATAATAATTATAACATGTTAATTACTATTTAAATATAATATACCAACAAATTACATACGATTTTACCATCAATAGAATGATATTGTCGCTCGTGCGTACGTACAGATTACCGTCTCCACGAACGTGATGAGATTCATTCCCCATCGTAATCATTCAAGAATAATTTTCATTTAATAATTAAAAATAATGTTTAAGAAATTAATATAATTTTGGATATGAATAAAATACATTCTATCCATAACAAACATGACTTATGTAACCAAACATATAAAGGAAAACGAATTAGTTAACACCCGAAACAAAGATACTACTGAAATATTATTAACAAAGAAATATTAGAAGATCATATATGATATCATATGTATGTATGTGGTTATTATATAATTTAATAACTATTATTTAACTATTACACAATAGGTTAACATACCCTTGATCAATGAAAAGTACAAGGTAAGGGTTAATTCTACAATCTCTTCATTATCCAAGGTTATTTATACGTGAGTATCAACTAAGACCTCTTTATCATCCACATCTGTGATTTTTAAAAATATATTTCAAAACATTTTTACTATTTCCTAGAATGTAGGTTAAAGTCATTTATACCCTTTTTTTACTTTTTATAAAAAAAATTATAAAGGAATCCTTCCTTCATTTTCCAAACAAGGTCCTTTATGACCTTTTCAAAACAAATTAAGGAAAGAATGTTTTTTAACATATATAGAAAGTGCGTGTAAAGACCCAGAATTTCCATGGAAATTTTTTTTCTTAAATAAATGGTAATTTTATGAGTCCATGAAATTTTACGGTGCATGATTCCGAGGCCCAATGTGCCCAGAATCAATTTTTGAAGTTTTGTTCGGTTACATTCAGTAAACGTACAAGCGGGTTTTTATAAATTTTGAACCAGTGCTCGGAATTGAAATCTAAGGGAATCATTGAACTCGCAGCATCGGTATTATCTTAAGAATACTTTCACCTCGATAGCATTTGGTTGAGAATAAAAGTTAGTTTTGGGTTTTTAGTGAATGAATTAAATAAAAATAAAGTTGTGTAGCTTTATTTTTTTTGTTGGTTAAAACCTCCACTTGGAAGTTGGAAGTTGGAAGTGTGGGGAGAACCAGACCATAACCTCCCATGAGAGATTATGGTGGTTGGGCCCACCCGAACCTAACCTCCTATGAGAGGTTATGATGTGGGGACCACCTGGGACTAAACCCCCTAATAATAGTGGGAGAGGAAAACCTATCAACTCCCCTCATTAATGAGGGAGAGTCTATTCTTCCCCCCTCCTTTAATGTGCCAAATCCTCCTCTTTAATTTATTATTCCAACCTCATAAATTAATTAAGTGGAGCCAACTTAATTAATTCACCCTTTTTGAATTTTTATGTCAATGATCGATTTTATAATCTATTACCTTGTCTTCCTTTTCTTTTGGTTGGAAAAAGGTTGGCAAAGGAGGATTAGAGATTTTGAGAGAAAATCTCTCTCCAATGAAGAACGAAGAATGCTCCCAATGAAGAATTCCTTCGACTACGAAGAACGGTCTCCTTTGATCTTCATCCACGGACTCCTACTGATGTGGGACCTCTTCGACCGACCATCCCTCCGCATCGTCATCAACGAACTGACGCACGATCTCAGGATTGGAAGAGTGCGGCGAACACGATGAATGACTAAAACTCTATCTTCTTCCCCGCAACTCTGACGACGAACAACGATCAAGGTTGGGGTTTATTTTCATGTTAATTCTTTCCTTGATTTTTCTTTTGCGGATTGGGAAATAATATTTGCAGAGGCTATAGAATTTGAAGTTCATTGTTCTCCTTTCTTGATGGACCAATTGCAATCACCCTAAACGTGGAGGGTGTGGGCCAAACTAACATGGCCCGACTCCCTCCATCGATCTCTTTTGTGATGTTCTTCGACATGGTGATGAAACGATGAGGCGATGAATGAGAAAGGCAACGATCGTGCTACCTGTGGTCTCCGTGACCTGCACCGCCCACCGTCTGTGCCATCCGTCGGCCGAACCAGTCTGATTCGCGTCGCGCCCCGTCCAAACTGGCCTAGGCCGCACCACGCCCCGGCCATGCCACCTTGGTCGCGCCCTCCGTCCGACCGAACCGGACCCGGCTACCCCGTTAGTCAGCTAAACCGGCTCCACCGCCCTAAGCCAAACTGCAGCACCCTCCCGGATTCCCGCGCCTCCCGGCCGCCAGTGCCACCCGGCCGCCTACGCCTCCCGGCCATCCGCTCACTCCCGGCTTCCCGCGCCTCCCGGTCGCCCTGCACCTCCCGGCCGTCGTCGGCCTCCAGTGCACCCCGGTCGAACCACGCCAGCCCGCATGCCCCACACCACCACTGGCCAAACCGGTCTCGGCCATCCGAGCCAAGCCGCCTGAGCTGTTCCCCTCACGGCGCTGGTCGAACCGTCCTCAGACATCCAGGTCGAGCCGCCCGAGCCGCGCCCCTCATGGAACTGACCGAACCGGCCTCGGCCATCTAGGCCGATCCGTCAAGCCTTTCCTCACATGAGCCTGGCCGCGCCGGCCTTCCTTGCCCCTCGTGGCGCCTCCGGGCCGAACCGCCCTTACACTGACCCACGGCCAGTCCGTGCCCTCGCGACCGGTCCGCGCCCTCGTGCAACTCACGGAATTCGCGGCCTGCTATGCTGGGCCTAGCAGGCTAGGCCGAACCCAATTGGTTAGGTCGGGCCAAACCTGAACCGGGTCCGCCTAGACTATGTCGGGTCGGGTCACTCCGACTGGGTCAGACCGAACTCAAGCCCACTATGAGTCATTACTTTCTTTTGGTCATATCTTTGGTACCGGACGTCTGTTTGATGAACCATCAGTGGTGTTGGTATTCTTGGAGAGTGATGGTCCCTTTGTGTATACCCCACTAGAGTTTTGGGTATATTTGAGTTACGGTTAGGTTGGATCGAGCACGAATCCAACCGGGCCCCCAGGACTAAAAGGCTAATAACTCACAGACCGGTCGTCCGATTGACGTGTCGTCTGTTGCGTTGAGACCCCCCTGATGTGGCAGAACTTTGGGATACTTCTTCGTGGTACTTCATGGAATTTGATTTATCGACACTTATCTTGAGGAGCGGACCCCCCAGAATCAAGTGTGCTTTGTGCGGGGACCCTGTGGCTGGCTGCTTTGTGATAAAGGGATCATACGTGGACTAACTACTGTTCCTGGATCCTAGGTGGGTTCGACAGCTCTGACAACTGTTCATGGATCCTACATGGGTTCGACATCTCTGACTATTGTTCCTGGATCCTACGTGGGTTCGACAACTCTGACTATTATTCCTGGATCCTACCTGGGTTCGACAGCTCTGACTACTGTTCCTGGATCCTACGTGGGTTCGACAGCTCTGACTACTATTCCTGGATCCTACGTGGGTTCGATAGCTCTGATTTTTGTACTAGGATCCTACATGGGTTTGACAAAGTAGATGATTCAGTGCCTACATCTAATCATCTCTATCTCTCTACATAAGATGTATACCTGTGTGAGTTGATTCGGTAAATTTTGTGTTTACCTCATGATTGAGATGAATTACTTGATAACTTAGGTATATGTATGGGCATATACCTAAGTGGGATTATCTATTGATTTCATACTTTTTGGTTTATCCTTGTTGGATTTTGTGTGACCTTGAGGGTCGTGGGGTCCCTACTAAGTATCGTTATACTCACCCCTGCACAGGTTATGCCCACACCTCGTTTTGTTGGATGCAGATGACGGACAGTGCTGATCGAGGCTGAGAGTATTAATACTGGATGGTACCTAGAGGTGGATCATATGGTGTGATGGTACACGGAGGAGACGGACGGAAGTGGAGTGCAGAGGAGGCTATCTATACCTACCTTTCAGGTGGGAATCTCGAAGGACAACCCAGTATCTATTTTTCCTTTCTTCAGTTGTACTTGTACTACCAGTTGGGATTGTATTTACGACCTATTTACTTTTCATCACTCTTTGTTATACAGTTTACCTAGTGTTTTGTATCTAGCTGTGTGTGTTTATAGGTCATAAAGGTAATGCCTTCCTAGTTTTAGGGAATTACGATTTTGGTGCTAGTCGCCAGCCCCTAGCCTATGGAAGGTGGGCTTGGGGTAGTCACGGCATGGGCCCCGGGGGACGGTTCGTGACAAATTGGTATCAGAGGAGTTGGTTCTACTGCAGAACTTAGGACTCTGATCTTTTCTATGAAACAATAGTTTTAATGGTACTGAGTGAGGTTTTTAGTTTAGGGAGTCCAGTGTTGGTCGGCGGCCGACGTATCCATACACCAGGACTCTGAGTTCTGATTTCCAACTTAGTGCATGAAAACACTGATTGCGTGTGTGATTCTTTAGGAAAGTTTTCTTAGTGATATCTTTGAGTCAACTCACTAGGTATAACTTATTGACCGTGGCACACCTGTTTCTTTTCAGGATGGCCCCATGCAGATAGCCAGTCAGGGTTCCAGGCCTTGTACAAGATGACAGCCCACCGAGCGACGAGGCCTCGGTGTAGGGCCCTATCAGAGCGGAGGCACCAGCGATACCACTACCCATTGGGCCACTGATGCCACTCACCCCAGCAGTAGAGAGTACATGCCACCTAAGCTCATTGCACGAGTTCTAGCGCCAGAGGCCGCCCAGGTTCAGGGGTGAGACAGACCCGCAGGTAGTAGAGGATTGGCTGGAGGCTTTAGTGAGAGTCTTCAGACTCGTAGGGACACCAGCCGAACTTATGGTAATCCTTCCCGCTAATCTCCTTCAATAAGCAGCAGACAGATGGTGGAGCCTAATACTCTAGGTGAATGACGAGGCGACACTTCTCTGGGCAGACTTTGAGAGCCTGTTTCGGGCAGAGTTTATCCCAGCCACCCTACGTACAGTGTGGATACAGGAGCTACTTCATCTACAGCAGGGCACCATGATGGTGGCATAGTACTCAGCAAGGTTCACCGACCTCTCACGCTACTCCAAAAATATGGTACGGGTCCCATTATTTAGGGTCTGGACCTTCAAGAAGGGGCTCAGGAAGGAGATCAGATCTCCGATGATCTCACCCGGCATCCTGATGTAGGCTGGGGTGTTAGGAAGAGCACTCCTGTTGGAGAGTTTCCTTGTTGAGCAGTCTCTAGTAGCGTGATCCACCACCAGTCGACACGTAGCAGAGTCTTCTGCAGCTGGCAGCAGAAAGATTTTGCAAAGGTCCAAGATTACCAGACCTACAGGTGGATGACTGCATGACTCAGGATCGGTTGTGTAGAGCACCCGAGGTGGAGATAGACATGCTAGGAATGGGCATTGTTACTGATGCGGCGGGCAGGGTCACATGGCGTGTGACTGTCCGACCCACCATTCGTATGATCAACGGAAGGTCTAAGGACCGCCCAGGAAAAGACATAGATTCGATCGAGGCGGTCCGCAGGGAGAAAGCAGACGTGGCAGAGGAGCTGGTAGTGCATCTTGCGATGGATGTCGTTTCGAGGTGTTACCACCACCACCACCAGGAGGTCCACCCCGACTGCATGGAGCTGGTGGACAGGGGAGAGCTCAGCTCCAGGCAGCTGAGGCCTACGATCACGGCACTCCGTAGATGATTCGAGGTATGATCTATGTCTACTCCACCTTAGCTGCAGTATTTATAGACACAGGTTTCAGTCACTCTTTCATTGCCACTGCCCTCATTCGGAGCTCGGAGATTCCAACAGAGCCATTGGCTCGATCCTTACAACTAGAGACTCCAATGGGAGCAAATTCGATGATTATATACTGGTTCTGACAGTGTGAGTTTACTCTATGAGGCGACAGCTTCGACTGGGATCTCCTAGTAGCGGCATCGAGGCCTTTTGACTTCATCTTAGGTATCGACTGGTTATCTACATTCCATGCTCAGATTAACTATATTAGGCACAAATTATGGTGTGTCCGCACAGATGGAACTATTTTTACCTTCACCGATGATAAGGGAGCCTTTGCAGCATAGGACGGACTTACCCGGAGGAGGGTGCAACCAATCACTCATCAGTTGGCCTGCCTTACCCTTGGAGCAGTAGATGTGGAGATTCTAAGCTATCCTGATGTGGTGGAACAGTATGCCTATATTTTCCCTGATGATGTCCCAGGTCTACCTCCTCGTAGAGAGGTAGAATTTTTCATTGACTTGTAACCTGGGATAGCACTGATATCTACACCAGCTTATCAGCTGGATCCTGCGGATATTTGCGAGCTGCGGGTACAGCTAGAGGACTTGTAGGGGAAGGGATTGATCTGGCCTAGTATTTCTCCCTGTGCATCCCCAATTCTGTTTGCCAAGAAGGCGAATGATAGCTTGAGGATTTTTGTCGACTACCGGTGCCTGAATCAGGTGACCGTGAAGAACAAGTACCCACTCTCGAGGATTGACGACCTCTTTGATCAGCTGAAGGGATCATGTTGGTTCTCGAAGATAGACCTTAGATCATGTTATCACCAGCTCAGAGTTCGAGACGATGGTGTGTAGAAGACGGCCTTCAGATATCGGTACGACCACTACGAGTTCTTGGTTATTCCATTTGGCGTAACCAACACTCCAGCAGTGTTCATGGGACTCATGAATAGGATC
This sequence comes from Viscum album, assembly GCA_963277665.1. NCBI lineage: Eukaryota > Viridiplantae > Streptophyta > Magnoliopsida > Santalales > Viscaceae > Viscum > Viscum album. The sequence goes on along the minus strand of OY728142.1, from coordinate 1,500,241,553 downwards.
TTCCAGCCATACCTCGATCATTTTGTCATAGTCTTCATCGACGAAATTATGATCTACTCAACTACTGATTAGGAGCATGCCTACCATTTGTAGGTAGTACTAGACACACTCTGAGAGCACCAGCTTTATGGTAAGCTATCGAAGTTCCAATTTTGGATCCAAGAGGTTCACTTTTTGGGACATGTCATCTTGGAGGCTGAATTTGTAGTAGATCTAGAGAAGATTGAGGTGGTACTTGCTTGGGATCCAACCAAGAGTGTGACGGAGGTACGAAGTTTCCTGGGTTTGGCCAAATAAAACCAGAGGTTTGTGCTAGACTTCTCTAGAGTTGCAGCACCGCTATCAGCCGTGACAAAGAAGGAGAAACCCTTTGTGTGGTCGGAGAGATTCCATCATAGATTTTAGAGGCAGAGGCTGAGGCTGACTAATGCCCCCATCTTGAGGCTTCCAGATGAAGGTGTGGGGTACGTAGTCTACTGTGATGCATCAGGGATCGGACTCGGATGTGTCCTGATGCAGGAGAAAGAAGTGGTTGCTTATGGTTCTCGGAAGTTGAGATAGTATGAGCAGAACTATGCTACCCATAACCTGGAGTTAGCAGCAGTGGCCTTCGCCTTGAAGATGTGGCGACACTATCTGATGGGTGAACGTTTTATTGTGTACTCTGATCACAAGAGTCTCAGGTATATCTTCTCCCATAAGGACTTGAACCTAAGACAGTGATATTGGCTTGAGTTCCTCTAGGACTATGACTTCGAGATAGTCTATACTTCTGGGAAGGGAAATGTTGTTACAGATGCACTCAATAGGAGATCTGGTATACAGCTGCTAGGCGAGGCGACAGAGTAGCTGGATACTTTACAGATATCCTTTTTGGATAGAGATGGAGCAGTCTTCCTTCAGTCTCTTACAGTCACTCCCCCACTTCTTCAGCGATTCAGGGAGGCACAACATGGGGACGCTAACTACGAGACATGACATGCACAGATATCAACAGGACAGGCACTTGATGGATTTTCTGAAGGTGGGGAGCATGTCATCCTCTTTAGAAGACGTATTATGGTGCCTGTGTCACTTCAGGAGGAAGTATTGAGGGAGTTCCACACATCCCCTCTAGCGGTACATCCAGGAGTGGTGAATATGTACCAGGATCCCCGACGACAGCACTGGTTGCCGGGAATGAAGAAATAAGTTGCGGAGTTTGTCTCTCGATGCCTCACTTGTCAGCAAGTGAAGGTGGAGCATCAAGTACCAGCAGGCTTGGTTCATCCTTTAGAGGTCCCAGAGTGGAAGTGGGATGGGATATCAATGGACTTAGTGATAGGACTTCCACGTATATCTAGGGTTCACGACTCGATTTGGGTGATCGTCGACCGACTTACCAAGTTGGCCCACTTCCTACCGATCAGAGAGCAGGGTTCAGTAGAGAGCTTGGGACCCCTCTACATGTAATAGATTATGCAGCAACATGGAGTACCTTTGATGATTTTCTCTGATCGTGACACATGTTTTACTTCCCGGCTATGGAAGGGGTTGCGGGAAGCTTTCGGGATACAGCTTCATTTGAGCACCACCTTCCATCCTCAAACAGATGGTCAGATTGAGAGGACCATTCATAACCTCGAGGACATGCTCCATGCATGTGTCCTTGACTTTGGTCGCAGTTGGGAGGACCACTTTCCTTTGGTGAAGTTTTCATACAAAAACAGATATCACTCCACCATAGGGATGGCACCTTTTGAGGCATTATACGGGCAACCCTGCAGATCACCTCTGTGCTGGATTGACCTAGGGGAGTCAGTACTCGTGAGACCAGAGATTGTACGAGCTACCACGAAGAAGGTGCAGATCATCTAGGAGGTGATGAAAACTGACAGAGCAGGCAGATTTCATATGCTGACAGGAGACGGAGGCCTCTGGAGTTCGAGGATGGTGACCATGTCTTTCTATGGGTCTCACCTCGACGAGTTCTATAGAGATTTGGTTGAGGCATCAAGTTATCTCCGAGCTTCATCAGACCTTTTCAGGTCCTCAGCAGAGTTGGAAAGGTGGAATACCGTTTAGCCCTTCCACCTTAGTTGCACCGAGTGCATGACATCTTCTACATATCCCAGCTGAAGAGATACGTGCATGACCCTTCTCACATCATTGACCATGGGGAGCTGGACATTGACGATAGGGTGACTTTTATGGATCTTCCAGTAGAGATTGAGGATCGACAGGAGTGGGTCCTACATGGACGGTCGATACCTCTGGTGCGTGTTCACAGGCAGCACGAGAACCTCCAGGAGAGCACATGGGAGTGGGAGGCTCAAATGCATGCTCAGTACCCCCACTTGTTCCCTTAGTTTGAGTTGTAGCTTACAGGGATGTAAAGCCCTGAGGTGGGGAGGATGTAAAGACCTGTAATTTCCATGGAAATTTTTTTTCTCTTAAATACATGGAAATTTTACGAGTCTGTGAAATTTGACAGCGCATGATTCTGAGGCCTAGTGTGCCCGGAATCAATTTCTGAAGTTTTGTTCAGGTACGTTCAGTAAACATACAAGCGGGTTTTTATAACTTTTGAACCGGTGCTTGGAATTGAAATCTGAGGTAACTGCTGAACTCACAGCGCCAATATTCGCTTAAGAAGACTTTCACCTCAACAATAGTTGGTTGAGAATAAAAGTTAGTTTTTGGGTTTTTAGTGAATGAATTAAATAAAATAAAGTTGTGCAGCTTTATTTTTTTTTTGTTGCTTAAAACCTCCACTTGGAATTTGGAAGTTGGAAGTGTGGGGACCACCCGACCATATCCTCCCATGAGAGGTTATGGTGGTGGGGCCCACCCGAAACTAACCTCACGTGAGAGGTTATGATGTGGGGACCACCCGAGACTAAACCCCCCTAATAATGGTGGGAGAGGAAAACCTCTCAACTCCCCTCATTAATGAGGGAGGGTTTATTCTTCCTCCCTCCTTTAATGTGCCAAATCCTCCTCTTTAATTTATTATGCCAACCTCGTAAATTAATTAAGTGGAGCCAACTTAATTATTTCACCCTTTTTGAATTATTATCCCAATGATATATTTTATAATCCATTACCTTGGCTTCCTTTTCTTTTGGTTGGAAAAAGTTTGGAAAAGGAGGATTAGAGATTTTGAGAGAAAAGATCTCACCAACGAAGAATGAAGAATGCTCCCGACAAAGAACGCCTTCGAATACAAAGAAAAATCTCCTTCGATCATCATCCATGGACTCCTACCAATGTGGGACGTCTTTGACCAACCTTCCCTCCACATCGTCATCAACGAACCGATGCTCAAGCTCGGGATTGGAAGAGTGCGGCAGATGCGACGAACGACGACAACTCTGTCTTCTTCCCCGCGACTTCGTCGATGAACAACGATCAAGGTAGGGGGTTTATTTGCATGTTAATGATTTTCTTGATTTTTATTTTGTGGATTGGGAAAGAATCTTTTTGGAGACTGTAGAATTTGAAGTTCATCATTCTCCTTTCTTGATGGACCGATTGCAATCACCCAAAACACGGAGGGTGCGGGCCAAACTAACATGGCCCGACTCCCTTCGTCAATCTCTTTTGTGATGTTCTTCGACATGGAGATGAAACGACGAGGCGACGAAGGCGATAGGAAACGAACGTGCTACTCGCGGTCTCTGTGACCCACGCCGCCCACCGGTCGTGGCATCCGCCTGACGAAACCGGTCCGCGCCCCGTCGTGCCCCGGTTGAACCGGCCTCAGCTGCGCCGCGCCCCGGCCGTGCCACCCTGGCCACACACTCTTTCCGACGAAACTGGCCCCGACCACCCCATCAGCCGGATGAATTGGCTCTGCCACCCCGGGCCGAACCGCGGCGCCCTCCCAGCCGCCCGCGCCTCCCGGCCGCCCGCGCCACCCGGCCACCCGCGCCCCCGGCTGCCCTCGCACTCCCTTCAGCTCGCGCCTCCCAGTTTCCCTATGCCTCACAGTCACCTCCGGCCTCCTGTGCACTCTGGCCGAACTGTGCTGGCCCACAGGCCCCGCACACCCTGCACCGCCGCTGGCTGAACTGGTCTCAGCCATCCGGGTCGAGCTAACCGAGCCGCACCCCTCGCGACGCTGGCCGAATCGGCCTCAGCCATTCGAGCTGATCCTCCCAAGCCACGCCCCTCGTGGCGCTGGCTGAACCGGCCACGGCCATCCAAGTCGAGCCGCTCGAGCCGCACCCCTCGTGGCGTTGGCCGAACCGGCCTAAGCCATCTGGGCCGAGCCACCAAGTCACGCCCCATGCGCTCCTGGATGAGTCAGCCTTCTGCGCCACTCGCAGCGCCTCCAGGCCGAACCTCCCTTACACCGACCCACGGCCGGTCTATTCCTCTCGACCGGTCTACACCCTCATGCAACTCACAGCCTTTGCGGCCTACTGGGCCGGGCCTAGCGGGCCGAGCCGAACGCAACAGGTCAGGTTGGATCAAGCACAAATCCAACTGAGCCCCCAAGACTAAAAAGCTAATAACTCACAAGTCGGGCGTCTGATTGATGCATCGTCTATTGCGTTGATACCCCTATGAGGTTATGGAATCCCGCCTTTTATAACATAACTTTTCATTACATTTTACAAAACTGAGGATCTTTAAGGTTTAGTGTCTTGGAAACCTTGAACTTAAAACATGAAAACATAAAACATTCTTCCTAAACACTTAAAAGGATTCTTCTTATGTTCATCCTAGGTTCATTACTACATCTCATAACCTGGGGACATACATCAAAATAAAGGGTGATCAGAAGGCCTAGTAAGGGAAACAAGGGGAAACATTTAACATGTGAACTTGAGATACATCAACAATGTAATGAAAAAAAACATTAAGGCATGAGAAAGAAATAATGAGGCATATCATAATAAAAATAACGTATTTAATAACTTGAAAATGTGGCTACAAAATTTAATATTTAAAATCATTTCTGTTTCACCAAGGTCCATCCCCAAGGTGTCATTAAAAATTACCAAGGTTATTCACCAAGGCGTCGTTAAAAAAAATTGTCATCTCTAGAGATTAAGTCTTTACCCAATCCATTAGAGCGCTATCAGGGCGCACCCTTCATTTGTCTTTATTATCATGTGAGCCACATATATCATCATAAATCATTTCATAAACAACCCATATATGATAAAAGAAATGGGTTTCATTTCATAATCATAACGTTTTAAAAACTGCTTTAAAGACATGATCTTTATGTCACTTTAAACCCACGGAAAGGTAAAGCGGGTCTCATGTATGTAAATCCCAGAATTTAAAATAGAAAATTTTGGTATATATGTGAATACCCCTTTAGAAGAAAAATATTTGAGTATTCACTTAATAAAATAAATTACCTTTAGAAGAAACAGCTTTGAGTATTCACTTAATAAAATAAATGAATTTTAGAATAAGAGAGAGACATTTTGAGACGGAAATTCTGCAGCATAACGACTATGTTACGAGGTTTTAGAAAACATTGAAAAGAGAGGGGACATGGGTCACCCACTCATAAATGATTCATAAAACAGTAGGGGAATAGAATATAAAGGATTTAAGAACATGGTAATGATATTTGAAAGATATACCATATGAAATGAAGAACATGAATGGAAGACAAAAATAATATTTCTCTTATTAAAATTCGGCAGTCTAACGGTGTCACTTAAACTTCAAAAAAAAGAATTGACGAGATAAAATAGGGACTCTCATCATATGAACATAAAATATCAGTATGATGGATATAGATATCATACCCCAACATAATAAAAAGGAACTTGACAGACTTGAAATGAAAGTAGAACTTTGAAAAATCAGAAAGGTGAATGAATCCCTTAAAATTTTGGCAGCCTAACGGCGTCACCTAAACTTCAACAAAAATGAATTGACAAGATCAAATAGGGTCTCTCGTCATATGAACATAAAAGATCATTATGATAGATATAGAGATCATACCCCAATATAATAAAAAGGAACTTGAAATACTTGACATGAAAGTAGAACTTTGAAAAATGAGAAAGGTGAACGAATCCCTTAAAAATTCGGCAGCCTAACGGCGTCATTTAAACTTTCTTAAAAATGAATTGATGAGAGAAAGAGGAGGTCTCTCATCATATGAACATGAAATGTAAATTAAGAGGAATATAAAAGAACATCCTTCAACATAAGAGCATGGAGCATAAAATAAATGACATAAAAGAGATTACTTGAAAAGAAAGAGAGAGGTAGGATCTCTTACCTTAAACGCAACTCTTAAAACATGAAGGTTGGGACCTTGAGGGATTGGGGAAACCTTGGGAGGACTCCTTGGGAGGTAATGAGACCATAGCTTTGTTGGGGGAGAGTTTGGAGTGAAAACTAAAGGAGGTAAGGGTGGGTATTTATAGGGAAAGTGAGGGGACAAGGCATTAATGGCCAAGGGACACCTCATTGGTGGTTTTGGAAAAACCATATTTGCCCATGGTATTGGCCACTTGGGACACCTAATAACTTATCTTACTATTTATAATTATTCCATATTGATTACATACTTAACACATCATTTAATGATGTCATTAAACACCCGTAACTTAAAAACTGTATTTTCACTATTCATCGAAAATTCAACTTTCTCAGAAAAATCCCAAAATTTCACCTTAACCAAATATCAATGCTTTGATTTCAAAAATGAACTCCATTTTATAAAAATAATTTTCTAAATATTTTTAATTTAAATTTTAAATAAATACACTATTCACCAAAAAATCATTTTTTTAGAAAATTCCCCAAAAATTACCTTTGCATAATATCGATGTTCTGAATTCAAAAATAAAGTCAATTTTATAAAAATATTTTTATAAATATTTTTAATTTAATTTTTAATTAAAAACACTATTCACCTGAAAAAACTAATACTTGACTAATAATTTATGAAACCGTTATTTAACCATTTTATTGAATCACATTACTTAATCAAGGTGCCTAGATTATATTAATAATTTCTTTAAGTGATATTACTAATCCATTTGGTCACATTACTAATCCTAAGCATAAAATCACTATTCATAATTTACTATTCATCAAAAATTAAGTTGATCTTATGAGACTCTAAATTTTGTACTGAATGTAATTATAGAAGACCATTTTTTGAAAATCATTACACATTTTTAATTATTTAAGGTTTTCATAAACATTTTTAAAATATCCTTTCTCTAAAATTCATCAAAAATATGCATACTATATTTATTCGGACATTTGAAAATTCATAAACTTCATCATAAGAAGAAATCAAAAAAATTATATAAAACAAAGGATTACACAAGGCAGTTACGGTCTCCTTACATAGCCCCTTATAACTCCAGCATAGGACCTAAGTGTAAGGTGTGCTAAGGTGAGAGAATCTGAGGGCGGCTTAGCCAACATTGCAGGAGTAGTAATTTTTATCAGTTTGAACTTCTCGCAAAGTCGATTCTCTTCTAGCTTCACACGATGAAGTTAGGCTTGGGTTTGGTCCAGAGAAAATCCCAGTGGTGCTACCTCCTTCCCAAGTTCTGTTAGATGGGCTTCGATTGGCCTGAGACTACTGGATGAGGCCTTGAATCTTCTTTCTATATTAATTAACCAAGATCACTTGTATTTAGAGACAATAATCGAAACGTTTAGTTTCCAGCAGTCATATTGACCAATGGTCATATAACAGTCAAAACCCAACGGTCTCATTTTAATTATACTCATGTTATTAAATGAAACAGTTTTGTTGAGTATAAAAATAAAATAACACACAAAATTAGGAAACAAGATTTATTCAAAATTTCGGGTCGTTACAATCTTCCCCCCTTAAGAAATTGCATCCTCGAAATTTTTTTAAAATTGGGTTTTGAAATTTCATTGAAAGTCCCACATCGGAAAAGGAGTCAGTAAAACTATTACTTTAAAATAAATAAATGTAAATACAAAGGTCACCCGAGTTAACCCCCACTAGGATTCCATGTAAGAAAACATGGACATGGAGGAGAAAACAAAGGGTCAAGTTCTGAGGGAGAGTGATAGAAAACATGATTAGGAGAAAGTTAACCACAAGAAAATCACAAACTTATGATGTGTGTAAATGGTCTTTGATTACCTAGTAGGAAACGTAAACCAACAACATTTTTGTTTTATGTTCCTTTTCATAATTTTGAGGAATTCATTTACTATATAGAATAAAAACACAAGGAAATATATTTACCTTCAAGTAGAGTTTCATCCTTTAATAATTTTCTACCAAAACTAATCTTTTCTCCAAACGATGAGCATTCAAAAATACTTGGTCTCATCAAAACACAAGAATCATCTTCTTGAGAGTCACGTAATCCAAAAAATATTAACTATCAATTTCTTCTGTCTTTAAATATTATCCCAAAAACAGAAAGGGTAAGATAAAACAACTCTTTAAAAAGAAAGAATCCCATAGGAAGGGAAACTACTTTTAAATCTTCAAAGTTCCATGGTACTACTCAAAGTTCATCATAGACCATTCCACAAATAACTGTCCTTAAAATTCCTCAAAATAAATCAAACTAATATTAAAACCCAATTATAAGAATGATCTCATAACATAGTCCTCCAAGATAGACTTTATCGTTCATCTCCAAACAACATCAACCACCCTTATCATCTTATAGCAAAAGTAACTAACCTAATCACATTTTCCCCAAGATAGGTTAATCATTTCCATATGTAACCTAAATTACTACAAGTTCGCCTTAAATTCATTGATTCTTCAAAATATAAGTCAACCTTTACTCCTCAAAGAAAATATCATAGTAATTTATTTACCTCGATCAAATAGGGTTCCCAAAATAGTGAACGTCTTCCAAAATAATAATCATCTTTTAATCCCCTAATCACCTTTTTTTAAGAAGAACAACTTCACTACATCAACATGTGGTACATAACAATAGATGTTTTCCTTAATCATATAAAATCATCTTTGGTAGTGACTCGATGATCTTAGAAAACATAAAAGATATGATCATAGAGCACGAACTAAAATACAACATGACATAGACAATTATTTTGAAGAAGTTACATGTACTTCAGTCATCATGATCCATATCAGCATAGGAATTGCATTATTCCCTTGTCCTTGAAGATTGTTGATGCTCATCATGCTTCTCACCCCTTCCAAGAGAGCATTGCCTTGGATAATTTCTAACTTCTCCACATTTATGACATCGAAATGTATAAGGTACATTAGATCGAACCTTATCTCCATTCATCACATTATCCATTTTTTAAAGCAATTGGATACTTTATGCCCTATCTTCCCACGCTTAAAACATCTCTTGGTTCCTTTGTGACATTATTCGTGGTGCCTCTTCCCACACTTTTTGCAAAAAAGAAATTGAGTCTTCTTTCCCTTATCAACTTTATCAGATAAACATCCTTGAGACTTTGTCTTCTTCTTCCTTGATGAATTTGGGCATTCAAATAGGTACCAATTATTAATTGTGATTTTTGATAACTGTTTTGGCATAATCACAATATTTTCAACTTGATATTTTGTCATCTCTGTCACATTAATAGGGTAATCATCGCATTTCCTATCACATTGGTTGTTGGGACATGCTCTTCCATTTCCTTCCATTAACTAAGAAAAGAACGTATAATTAGAGGGCTTAAATACTTAGCCAATAATCATGAAAATGAAACTTTAAGAATAGAAGGATAAACATATAGAAGAAAAGTATATCCTAACTTCTGATCCCCTAGGTTCCAATCTAAGTTATACATGATCATATGCTCTTATGTGAATCTTTATTTTATTTTATCTTTGTTCCTTTAATAATGGTTCATACTAAGCTTATGAATTTACCAAAGCATATCCCCTGGGAGTGTCGTAACCAAGAGTGCAGCAAGGCCCGTTGTCATGTACCAGTTCCCGTTCATGTCTCGCTCAAAGCAGTGTTTTTGGGTTTTACCCCTATGTACATTTATGCCAGAGCCACCTCTACCTGCTCGTATCCAGACAGGTATGTATCTACTTGGCAACCCCTTACTCCATACTCACAAAAATACCAGGAAGATTTCCTATATTTAAACTTTTCTATAGGGTTCTTCCTAGAGTTTTCATATCCTAATTTCCACAAATAATTAAACCATCCTTTGATACCAACTATGTAATCCCGCCTTTTTATAACATAACTTTTCATTACATTTTACAAAACCGAGGATCTTTAAGGTTTAGTGTCTTGGAAACCAGGAACTTAAAACATGAAAACATAAAAAATTCTTCTTAAACACTTGAAAGGCTTCTCCTTATGTTCATCCTAGGTTCATTACTGAATCTCATAACCTGGGTACATACATCAAAAGAAAGGGTGAGCAGAAGGCCCAGTAAGGGAAACAAGGGGAAACATTTAACATGTGAACTTGAGATACATCAACAATGTCATGAAAAAAACTTTAAGGCACGAGAAAGAAATCATGAGGCATATCATAATAAAAATAACGTATTTCATAACTTGAAGATGTGGCTATAACATTTAATATTGACAATCATTTCTGTTACACCAAGTTCCATCCCCAAGGTGTCATTAAAAATTACCAAGGTTATTCACCAAGGCGTCATTAAAAAAATGGTCATCTCTAGAGATTAAGTCTTTACCCAATGCATTGGAGCACTATCAGGGTGCACCCTTCATTTGTCTTTATTATCATGTGAGCCACATATATCATCATCAATCATTTCATAAAACACCCATATACTATAAAATAAATGGGTTTCATTTCATAATCATAACATTTTAAAAACTGCTTTAAAGACATGATCTTTATGTCACTTTAAACCCACGGAAAGGGAAAGCGGGTATCATGTAAGTAAATCCCAGAATTTAAAATAGGAAATTTTGGTATATATGTGAATACCCCTTTAACAGAAAGAGCTTTGAGTATTCACTTAATAAAATAAATGAATTTGAGAATAATAGAGAGACATTTTGAGACGGAAATTCTGCAGCATAACGGCTATGTTACGAGGTTTTAGAAAACATTGAAAAGAGAGGGGACATGGGTCACCCACTCATAAATGATCCATAAAATAGTAGGGAAACAGAATATAAAGGATTGAAGAACATGGTAATGAAATTTTAAATATATACCATATTAAATGAAGAACATGAAAGGAAGACAAAAATAAGATTTCTCTTATGAAAATTCGGCAGCCTAACGGCGTCACATAAACTTCAAAAAAAAAATGATGAGATCAAATAGGGTCTCTCATCATATGAACATAAAATATCAGTATGATAGATATACAGATCATACCCCAACATAATAAAAAGGAACTTGAAAGATTTGAAATGAAAGTAGAACTTTGAAAAATGAGAAAGGTGAACGAATCCCTTAAAAATTCAGCAGCCTAACGGCGTCACCTAAACTTCAACAAAAATGAATTGATGAGATCAAATAGGGTCTCTCATCATATGAACATAAAATATCAGTATGATAGATGTACAGATCATACCCCAACATAATAAAAAGGAACTTGAAATACTTGACATAAAAGTAGAACTTTGAAAAATGAGAAAGGTGAATGAATCCCTTAAAAATTTGGCAGCCTAACGGCGTCATTTAAACTTTATTAAAATGAATTGATGAGAGAAAGAGGGTATCTCTCATCATATGAACATGAAAAGGGCAGTAAGAGGAATATAAAAGAACATCCTCCAACATAAGAGAATGGAGCATAAAAGAAATGACATAAAAGAGATTTCTTAAAAAGAAAGAGAGAGGTAGGATCCCTTACCTTAAATGTAACTCTTAAAACTTGAAGGTTGGGACCTTTGAGGGATTGGGGGAACCTTGGGAGGACTTTTTGGGAGGTAATGAGACGAGAGCTTCTTTAGGGGAGAGTTGGGAGTGAAAACTAAAGGAGGGAAGGGTGGATATTTATAGGGAAAATGAGGGGACAAGGCATTAATAATGTCATTATCTTACTATTCATAAGTCAACCATATTAATTACATACTTAACACATCATTTAATAATGTCATTAAACACTCGTAACTTAAAAACTGTATTTTCACTATTCATCAAAAATTCAACTTTCTCAGAAAAATCCCAAAATTTCACCTTAACCAAATATCGATGCTCTTATTTCAAAAATAAACTCCATTTTATAAAAATAATTTTCTAAATATTTTTAATTTAATTTTTAAATAAATACACTATTCACCGAAAATTCATTTTTTTCAGAAAATTCCCCAAAAATTACCTTAGCATAATATCGATATTCTGAATTCAAAAATAAAGTCTATTTTATAAGAATAATTTTCTAAATATTTTTAATTTAATTTTTAATTAAAAAACAGTATTTACTCGGAAAAAACTAATACTTGACTAATAATTTATGAAACCATTATTTAACCATTTTATTGAATCACATTACTTAATCAAGGTGCCTAGATTATATTAATAATTTCTTTAAGTGAGATTACTAATCCATTTGGTCACATTACTAATCCTAAGCATAAAATCACTATTCATAATTTAGTATTCATCAAAAATTAAGTTGATCTTATTAGGCTCTAAATTTTGTACTGAATATAATTGTAGAAGACCATTTTTTGAAAATCATTACACATTTTTAATTATTTAAGGTTTACATAAACATTTTTAAAATATCCTTTCTCTAAAATTCATCAAAAATATGCATACTATATTTATCCAGACATTTGAAAATTTTATAAACTTCATCATAAGAAGAAATCAAAATTTTTATTTAAAACAAAGGATTACACAAGGCAGTTACGGTCTCCTTACATATCCCCTTATAACCCCAGTATAGAACCTAAGTATAAGGTGTGCTAAGGTGAGAGAATCCGAGGGCGGCTCAGCCAACATTGCACGAGTAGTAATTTATATCAGTTTGAACTTCTCACAAAGGTGATTCTATTCTAGCTTCACACGATGAAGTTCGGCTTGGGTTTGGTCTAGAGCAAATCCCAGTGGTGCTACCTCCTTCCCAAGTTCCATTAGATGGGCTTCAATTGGCCCGAGACTACTGGATGAGGCCATCAAATCTTCTTTCTATATTAATTAACCAAGATCACTTGTATTTAGAGACAATAATCAAAACGTTTATTTTCCAGCAGTCATATTGACCAATGGTCATATAACATTCAAAAACCAATGGTATCATTTTAATTATACTCATTTTATCAAATGAAACAGTTTTGTTGAGTATAAAAATAAAATAACACACAAAATTAGGAAACAAGATTTATTCAAAATTTCAAGTCATTACAGAAGTGGTGGACCTTTGGGATAATTCTTCATGGGACTTCATGGCAGTTTATGTATCGACACTTTGCTTGAGGAGAAGACCCTCCCAGAATCAAGCGTGCTTTGTGCATGGACCATGTGGCTGGCTGCTTTGTGATAAAGGGATCCTATGTGTACTAACTACTGTTCTTGAATCCTATGTGGGTTTTACAACTTTGACTATTGTTCCTAGATCCTACGTGGGTTCGACAGCACTGACTGCTGTTCCTGGATCCTACCTGGGTTCGACAGCTCTGACTACTGTTCCTGGATCCTACGTGGGTTCGACAGATCTGACTACTATTCCTGGATCCTACTTGGGTTCGATAGCTCTGACTACTGTTCATGGATCCTACGTGGGTTCAATAGCTCTGATTTCTATACCAGGATCCTACGTGGGTTCGACAGAGTGTATGATTTAGTGGATACATCTAATCATCTCTATCTCTCTATATAAGATGTATACCTGGGAGAGATGAGTTAGTAACTTTTGTGTTTACCTCATGATTGAGATGGATTACTTGATAACTTATGTATATGTATGGGAATATACCTAAGTGGGGTTATCTATTAATTTCATACTTTGTGGTTTATCCTTGTTTGATTTTGTGAGACCTTGAGGGTCTCGGGGTCCCTACTGAGTATCGTTATACTCACCCAAGAACGGGCTCTGCCCACACATCATTGTGTTGGATGTAGATGATGGACAGCGCTGATCGAGGCTGAGAGTATTAGGGCTGGATAGTACCCGGAGGTGGACCATACGCCATGACGGTACATGGAGGAGACGGACGGACGTGGAGTGCTGAGGAGGCTATCTGTACCTACCCTTCAGGTGGGAATCCCGGAGGATGGCCTAGCTTCTATTTTTCCTTTCTTCAGTTGTAATTGTACTACCAGTTGGGATTGTATTTCCGGCCCCTTTACTTTTCATCACTCTTTTTTATACAGCTTACCTAGTTTTTTATATCTAGCTGTGTGCATTTATAGGTTATAAAGGTAATGTCTTCCCAGTTTTAGGTAATTATGCCTTTGGTGCAAGTCGTCATCCCCTGGCCTATGGAATGCGGGCTTGGGGTAGTCACGGCACGGGCCCCGAGGGATGGGTCGTGATAGTGCAGCTATTTTCCACCATTATAACACCTTTGAAGCTTCCCTTACAAGATTATAATAATATTTTCAAAATAAATGTTTTCTTTTATAATTATGTGAATTTTAAATGATTTCAAAATAGAAAGATATATTTCTCTCAAATAGTTTTGATTTCATCTATGTCAACATCCTTTGATGGATTTTACACTTGTTTGAAGTTGATTTATTATGATAAAATCTTGCATATTTTATTGTGGTTTTTATGATATGTTTGAATGTGGATGTGTTATTTTTATACCATTCGTGGTTTATGGTTAAAGTATCAACATTTTGTATGGTAGTTTTAATACGAATGTTTATGTTATGTTTCAACCTTTTTATATGAGGAATGAATTGGACTTAGTCAGTGATGGGTGGAGCCCGTTATAGATCCTTGATGCATCAGTCGGTCTCATGAGACAAAATAGTGTCTTGGCACAAAGCCTTGACAAAATCTTATTTGTAGTCTCGGCATGAGGCCTTGACTATGTGGTTATGATGTCTGGAATTATGCATTCCATCATTATGAAATTAGCTATTGATATTACATGTGATTATTCAACTAATATAATATCCATGTGAATAAGTAAATGGAATTATTTGACATGTCTTTGCCATATTATGATGAAGTTTAAGTTTAAAAGGATTTTGTTTTAGTCTTATACATTGCCTTAAATGTTTATGCTTATTTATGATAGTTTCTGCTATATTGTTATCCTTACTGATCATCTGAGCTCACCTCTTTCTATGTTTTATTTTTCCCAAGATGCAAAAAAGTATATTATTATTGACCTGAAAGAATAGTCTAAGGGATATGAGTGTGTTCAAAAGGGGATACAATGTTGTTGTTTTTTCATTTCATGATGTAATCTAAAATTTATGTATGTATCTAGTACTTCCAAGGCTACTAACCTGATCAATATTTCAGGACATGATTCCTTGTATCATTCCAATGTTATGTAATAATGCACTGAATCTGGGTAACTAGGGTCGCGGTGTTACAATTGGTATCAGAGAAAGTTTAGTATAAACCTTGGAAACTATATTTAAAAAAAACTCTGATTAGAGAACATTACCCTAAGATAGACTTTGAGGATTAGTACAGAAGAACTTCCTAGAATTTTGGTATTGTAGAGATTTTGTGAATTTTCCAAGAAATACATCCCTGTTTGGATACAAGCAGGTAGAGGTGGCTTTGGAACAAATTTACCTAGGAGTGAAAACTCTGACAATGAGTTTTCGGCTTGACCTGGGGTATCCTGATACATGACAATGGGCTTTGCTGCACTCTTGGTTACGACACTCATGGGGGATATTCTTAGGATAATTCAAATTTTATTTACAAAATATTATGAAGGATTTATGAGTAAATACCTCCTAAAAGAAAACATTTTTTATGATTATGGATTATATTCTTACACTGTTTAATTTATGTTAGGTATTTTACTAGTTTGGAATTATGTATTGTGATTTATAAACTAATCTAGTGTATGTCTTTGTTTAGAAATGGATCCTAGTGGAAGGAATGGAAACCGTATCAAAACACGTAATCCATGTAGGGATTTCCCTCCTACTCAAGATAATTATAGTGGATCTGGTGACGCAACTGGTGCTCAACAACTTATAACCATACTGGGAAAACTCACTTAGGTTATGAATAATAACCTTACCCATATGAAGCACCCTGATCCACAATGTAGTGGATCAATGTTAGACTAATTCATGAGTCAAAAAACATCAAAATTAAATGGTACCACAAATCCATTTGTAGCTGAGCAATGGATAAGTTCCTTAGAGAAAATATTTCATGCTTTGGGGAGTAGCGAAAGGGAAAAACTTGTCATGGCGGTTTATCTCCTCACGAGAGATGCTGATCAAAAGTGGTCATTAATTCAAAACACAAAGGAGGATGAATAAGTATCAAATATGGAATAGAGGGTTTTTAAAGAACTTTTCTTAGAAAAATACTTTCCTCGTGACCATCGAGCAGATATGGAAAGACAATTTCTAAGTATGAGGCAAAAGGAGGATGAGAATTTCAAAAAGTATGAGGCTAACTTTAAAAGGTTAGCAAGTTATGCAAAAAATTATATACGTAACCCAAGGAGTAATATTGATCGATTATTTGATGGGTTCAAACCATTTCTCCATCGAGCATTATTCTCACAATCCTTCTCATCGTATGAAGATATTGTCTCATGTGTTATCAAGAAAAAAAAAGAGTTCTCTAAGTATTAATATTTTAAAGCAAATAAAGAGAATAAGAGATTTGCTGAACACTCTAGAAATGGAAATAAGGGGAATAAGAGAAATTTTGAATTTCCATCCTATGGTAAATGTGGGAAGAAACACCCCGGTACTTTCCTGAAGGGAATGAGAGTTTGTTACAAGTTTGGTGAAAAAGTCCACCAAGCTCGTGATTGCAATGGAAAGAAAGAGAATGTTAATGTTTAATGCTACAATTGTAGGGAAATGGGGCATTATGGAAATTAATGTCCTAATATCCAAGGAAACTTACCTCAGAAAAGGCCAAGGGAGAAAGTCTAAGCTTATGTGATCACTACTTCTGAGGTTGAAGCTCTGAATGATGTGGTGGGAGGTAATTTAATGGTTTCCTCAAATTTAGCTAATGCTTTATTTGATTATGGATCATCCCATTGTTTCATGTCTTCCCAGTTTGCTATGAAAATTAGATATTTTCAATTTGATTTAAAAATGGAGTTTTCATTCAAAACTCCTAAGGTAAGTATCATTGCAACAAATTTTTATGAATCAGTTCCCATTAGGGCATATAAACATTCTTTATCTACTGATCTCATCATCATACCCATGATTGAATTTGATATAATCCTTGGTATGGATTGTCTTTCATACCATGATGTGAAAATTTATTTTAAGAAAAATGAGGTTATAATTTTCGATGATGATAAAGAGTACCTTATCTTTAGAGCAGAAATGTCACCATCTGATTCTTATCTAGATCCACCCCTAGTAGCTCTACTAAATTCAATTATTGGGGAGGAAGAGAATGAAATAACTATGGGTGAGGAAAGGAATTTTCAAATAGAGTATGTGCCTATTGGTCAATAATATGTTGATGTGTTTCTAGAGGATTTACCTGGACATCCACCAGAACGAGAAATTTAGTTTTCTATTGATTTAATTTATGGTTCAAGGCCCATATCGAAGACCCCTTATAGAATGGCCACTATGGAATTGGTGGAACTAAATAAAAAACTAGGGGAATTGATTAATAAAAGATTTATTCTCCCTAGTTTTTCTCCATGGGGAGCCCCTATTCTTTTTGTTAAGAATAAAGATGAATCTATGAGGTTGTGCACTGACTATAGGGATATCAATGCTATAACAATAAAGAAAAAGTATCCCCTACCTCGCATTAATGATTTATTCGATCAACTTTATGGATCTCAATATTATTCAAATATTTACCTTTGATCTAGATATCATCAGTTTTGTGTGAAGAAGGAATACATTCTGAAGACAACATTTCATACTAGGTATGGGCATTACGAGTTTACAGTAATTCCTTTTGGACTGACTAATTCACCCTCTATCTTCATGGATCTAATCAATAAATTTTTCAAGGAATATATTTATGACTTTGTAGTGGTATTTATTGATGATATATTGGTTTACTCCAAAAGCTATGAAGATCAAGAAAATCACTTGCGCATTATTCTAAACACTCTTAGAAGAAATGAATTATATGGGAAGTTTATCAAGTGTGAATCCTAGATTCAAGAGATTTATTTTCTGGGATATATTGTCTCTAATGATGTAATCTCTGTTGATCCTTCTAAGACAAGAGAAATATAAGAATGGCCATCACCGACAAATATAACTGAGGTATGCAGTTTTATTGGTTTAGTAGGTTATTATCGGCATTTCCTTCTGATTGGATAACCCATTAACCAAGATCACACGTAAAGGGGTTAAATTTTTTTTGGACAAAAGAGTGTGAAGAATGTTTTGAAGAACTAAAGAGAAGATTAGTCAATACTCTTTCCTTGACTTTACCATTGGGGAATGATGGGTTTGTTATTTATAGTGATGCTTCAAAGAAAGGACTTGGTTGTGTCCTTATGAAGAATGATAGAGTTATTTTCTATGCATCATGACAACTAAAAATTCAGGAACAAAACTATACCACTCATGATCTTGAGTTAGAATATGTAATCTTTGCTTTGAAGATATGGAGAAACTATCTCTATGGTGAAAAATGTGAGATATATACTGATCAAAAGAGTTTAAAGTATATTTTCTCACAGAAAGAACTCAACATGGGGAAAAGACGATGGCTTGAACTACTCAAGGATTATGATTTCACTATACACTACCACCCAGGGAAAGAAAATAAGGTTGAAGATTCTTTGAGCAGAAAGGATCATGGAGTTTTGAACAAGATGAGAGTTGGAAGGGATCATATGTTCATTGATATAGTAAACATGGATATGAGAATAATCATGGAAGGTGAAACATCAATATTTCTTCAAATGGTTTCCAATCCATCTTTACTAGAAAGGATAAAAAGTTATCATACCGATGATGAGGAGTTTCAAAAGAAAATTAAAGTTGTGAATGATGGGAGATTGATCGAACTTGTATATGAAGATGGGATTTTGAAATTTGGGAAGATATTTGTGTTTCTAGAAGACCTGATCTAAAAGGGGAATTGTTGGATGATTCTCATAGCTCTAATTTCTCTATACACCCTGGTAGCACTAAGATGTATAGATATTTGAAGAAAAAATTTTGGTGGGACAACATGAAGAGGGAGATTTTTGATTATGTGTCAAGATGTATGGTTTGTCAACAGGTTAAGGCTAGAGGGAAACATCCTGGAGGAGTCATGAAACCTCTTCCCATACCTGAGTGGAAATGGGATGATATTACGATGGAATTTGTCATGGGGCTACCAAAGACTCCTAGAAGGAATGATGCAATATGGGTCATTGTTGATCGTATTACCAAGTTAGCACATTTTCTTGCTATAAGAGAACATTTACCACTTGAATGTTTAGAAAGACTAATATTAATGAAGTTTTAAGACTTCATGGAGTACCCCAATTGATTATTTCTAATCGTGATCCCTGTTTTACATCAAGATTCTAGAAAAGTCTTTAGAAGTCCCTAGATACTAAACTTTATTTGAGCACTGCCTACCACCCTCAAACTGATGGACAATCAGAATGGACTGTTCAAACCTTAGAAGACATATTGATATCTTGCTCACATGACTTTCAAGGTATGTGGGATCAATATTTACCTCTAGTAGAATTTTCCTATAACAATAGATTCCATTCAAGTATTCAGATGGCACCATATAAAGAGTTATATGGAAAGATATGTTGCACACTAACTTGTTGGGATGATGTTGGTGAAAGAAAACTTGTAGGCCTAGAACTTGTTAAGGAAATAATAGAAAATGTGAAGATTATTCAAACCCACATCAAAGCAACTCAAAGTAGGAAAAAGAGCTATGATGATAACCAAAGGAAGGATTTGGAATTTCAAGTAGGAGATCATATTTTCTTGAAGGTATCTCTATGGAAGGGTGTTGTACGATTTAGTAAGAAGGACAAATTAAGTCCCAGGTACATTATACCTTTATAAATTCTAGAACAAATTGGATTTGTAGCTTACCATTTGGAAATTACTCCAAGTCTCTCCAAAGTTTATGATGTGTTCCACGTATCACTGTTGAGAAAATACATGCATGACCCAACGCATGTACTCACCTATGAACAAATAGAACTAAAATCCGATCTGTCTTATTGTGAAAATCCTGTTAAGATTCTTGCTACCAGAGAACAAGTGTTGAGAAACCGTGTAACGACCCGAGTCCGGAGCCCCTCCACTGGTGCCCCATACCCGATTCACCACCTGACCTCAAGTGTGTTTCCTCGAACGCCAAAGGCTGCCGACTAGCAGTGAGGGCCTTGGTGAGTTGGTGGGGAAACTATTCCCTCATTCGGTAAGGTATACAAGGTAAGAAACAACAATAAACATCAGAATCAGTAAACAACATGCATAACAATAGAAACCAAACAGCGGAATCAATGTAGAGATATAACTATGATGAAAATGATGCAGCAGGTACAAGTATCTAAGGAAAACAGCAAACACAATAACGTGCTAAAATACAACTGAAACCAAGTGCAAAAGAAAAACAAAATAATCTCCTCAGCATCGCGAGCCACAGCTCGGTCTCATGCTCCCCATCTCCTGGAGCAATCAAGATCCTGAAGTAAAAGGGCGCTTGACCTTGTTTATACCTGCAGCAACATAGTCTGCTTGGGACCAAAAGCATGGCCCAAACAGGGTGTGAGATACAATCCCAGTAGGCAATCACCCAAAGATTTGTGCCTAGCAGTCAATGAATACATGGCAGTACTAAAACAAGAAGCAGTAGACAGAAAAGCACAAACATCTACAATCCACAATTCTAATAAATATAGCACACAAGTAAGCAGCCGGCAACAAAAGAGAAAATAGGTAACCCTCTGGGTAGCTCTCACAGTCTAGCCCATATAGTTCAACCTCTAAGTACTAGCAACCCTCTGGGAGGCACACACAGTCTCACCCCTCTGGTTCAGCTACGTAAATTAAGCAGACTCTCTGGGGAAGCACTCACCGTAAATTCCCCCTATAGTCTTGTATCGTGCTAAAGGCTCTCTAGGGAAGCACTCAACGTCAATATCCCCTATATCTTGCATCTTAATTAAAAGGCACTCTGGAGAAGCCCTTCTGTCAATTCTCCACTTGGTCGCGCATCGTGATTAAAAGAAACTCTAGAGAAGCCCTTCCGTCAATTCTCCCTTTGATCTACTACTCTAGGTTTCCACAGTCCTGAGTAACTAAACATGCTCAGTACATGTATACCGTCGAAGTAAACCTCAAGAACTACTTGTCTATAAACTAAGGCCCAGCAGCAATAAAACAACAGTTCCACTATCCTACGACTAGGCATGGCAACTGGAAAAATTCCAAATAGGAAGAACAGGCATGGAAAAGAAATATGAGCACAAACAAAATACTCTAATCACAAGCAATAACCTCTACTGAAGCAATAAAGAAAAGAAGGCAAGAAACAAGGGAAAAACAGGAAACACGTAATACCCCGTTCATGGGTATTGGTGGAATTTGCCCAAAATACTCAAAGACTTTCTACAGAAAGGCAAAAACCACCTACCTTGATCCTAGGAGATCGATATACGTGAACCTCGATGACATATTCCCCTTAGAACGACGTAGATCTGAGAAAACGCACAAAATGTTCATCCCATGATAACTTGAAAATAAGGAGGAATCAAGAAACACGGCTCAAGCAGAAGGAAGAAATTACCCCTGCAATTCCAACGCAACTGACCGTGCTCGAATCGGATAACGGACGGCGAGGTAGGACTCTGTCAAATATTCGGATGTACCGTCGCTCTCGGACGGTCGAAAACTGAAGAAGAAGACGAATATGGGGGTTAGGCGTGACCCCAGTCCGTTTAATGAAAAAAAAGTACACGGTGTGTACTTTTTGAGTACACGGCGTGTACTTCGAATTTTTCTGTACTCCGAAATAACTGGCCTCCACCTCAGCCTTACACACCATGTGTGTGGCCCGGACAGGGCTAGAACACGGCTTCGAGCCAGAACAGAGTACACGGTGTGTACTTAGAAAGTACATGGCGTGTACTTCTGAAATTTCCAGAAAATTCATTTTTCTCAAAAATTCCAGAAAAAGGAAAAACGTACCTATACGAAGATCTGGGTTCTTACAAACTTCCCCCCTTAAAGAAATCCGTCCCCGGATTTCCCTAACGAGGTGGAGAAGAAGAATCCCCAAACAGCTCCAGCCACTGCGATCGTACATCGGCCTCCCTCTCCCAGGTCTCGTCATGTACTCACCCGTGCTGCCATACCACTCGTACCAAAGGAACAGACCGCCCGCGGAGAACCTTCGTACTACGATCGACAATCCGGATAGGATGATCCTAGAACGACGTATCTGCTTCAAGCTCGACTTCCTCAGGCTGAAATACGTGAGAAGGGTATGAAAAAGTAACGTCGGAGTTGAGAGACGTGGAAGACATCGTGCATGGCCCGATACCTCTGAGGTAGCTGCAACCGATAGGAGACCGGACCCACTCTCTCCAAGACCTCAAATGGCCCGACGTACCGTGGTGAAAGCTTACCCTATCTCCAAATCCTTTTATGTCCCATCCTCGGTGCAACACGTAGGAAAACCTGATCACTGGCCTCGAACACCAGAGGTCGTCTCCGCTGATCAGCATAAGACTTCTACCAAGATTGTGTTGTAGCCATCCTCTTCTGAATCAGCTCTATCTGCTCTGAAGTCTCCTGAAACAGACGAGGTCCTAGCAAAGTTGCATCTCCTGCCTCCAGCCATCATAAGGGTGATCGGCATGGCCTACCGTACAGATCCTCGTATGGTTCCATCTGAATGGTCGCCTAGAAACTGTTTTTGTAGGTGAACTCCACCAGAGGAATATGCTTCTCCCAAGAACCTCTAAAGTTAAGGATTCAAGCCCGGAGCATATCCTCAAGCACCTGGATCATGCGCTCTGATTGGCCATCAGTCTGGGGATGGTATGTTGTACTCAAAAGTACATGTGTACCCAAGGCCTTCTAAAGTCCCTACCAGAACCGAGATTTAAAGCGTGCATCTCTGTCTGAAACAATAGAGCGTGGAACACCATGCAGACGCACAATATCTCTAATGTAAAGTTGTCCCAGATCATCAACACTAAAGGTATCCTTGATCATCAATAAGTGAGAAACCTTTGTAAGTCTGTCGACGACAACCCAAACAGTATCGTTCCCTCGCGGTGACCTCGGCAACCCAGTCACAAAGACCATCACAACATCATTCCACTTCCACTCTGGAATGGGTAACTGCTGTAAAAGGCATGTTGGTCACTGATGCTCTGCTTTCACCTGTTGACAAGTAGAACATCTCATGAAAAAACCAGCAACATCTTTCTTCATACCTGGCCACCAGTACTGGCGATGAAGATCCTGATACATCTTGGTGACGCCAGGATGAACTGCCCAAACTGAGGAATGGAAATCCCGCATCAGCTCCTCACGTATGTCTGCTGGCACCCATACGCATCCTTGGAAACACAAGATCTCATCCTCTCCCATTGTCCATCCAGGAAGAGGGTCCCCTCCTGACACACTCTCCCGCAGGACTAAGACTTCCGAGTCTGATAGCTGCCTCATCTGTACCCGATCAAGTAGCATGGAGGTAACAGCTACGGAAGAAAGAAAGGTATGTCCCCGTCTATCGTACACCTCCAGATGCATCTCAGAGAATAGAGCCATCAGCTTCCACTCACTACTGGCCTTTTGAACTGCCTGAATCTGAGCTCTCCTACTCAACGCATCAGCCATGGCGTTGCCCTTTCCCGGCATATAGGCAAGCTCGAAATCGAAAGACTGTAGATACTCGACCCATATGCGCTGCCTCAGATTCAGATCACGCTGAGTGAAGATATACTTGAGACTCTTGTGGTCAGTGAAGACCACAAAGTGCTCTCCCAGAAGATAGTGTCTCCAACAGCGCAAGGCATGAACAACAGCTGCC
The DNA here is from genome assembly GCA_963277665.1 of Viscum album. Lineage (NCBI taxonomy): Eukaryota > Viridiplantae > Streptophyta > Magnoliopsida > Santalales > Viscaceae > Viscum > Viscum album. The sequence goes on along the minus strand of OY728142.1, from coordinate 1,500,217,516 downwards.
AACTCCAGATCGTGCGTAGGGTAGTTCCTCTCATGTGGCCTCAGCTTCCGAGACCCATACGCAACGACTCCATCTCCCTGCATAAGCACAGCTCCTAGCCCAATACCTGAAGCATCACAGTAAACAGTGTAGCTCTTTCCTGGATCTGGCAAGACTAGTATCGGTGCTGACACCAACCTCCCTTTCAGATCCTGAAAGGCTGACTCACAAGAATCTGACCATAAGAACTTCGCCCCCTTCTTGGTCAGACCTGTCAAGGGTGTTTCTAAACGGGAAAAGTCCCGAATGAAGCATTTGTAGTATCCATCCATCCCTAGGAAGCTCCGTACCTCAAAAACATTCTTTGTCTACTCCTAGGAAACTACATCTCTCACTTTCTCTGGGTCCACAGATACTCCTTCATCTGAGATGACGTGACCTAAGAAGTGAATCTGATCCATCCAGAAGTGGCACTTCGAGAGTTTAGCATAAAGCTGATGCTCTCTCAGTGTACTCAGAACAATCTCAAGATGTGTGGCATGGTCGTGTCGAGTGTGAGAGTACACCAAGATATCGTCCATGAAGACCACGAAGAAAGAGTCCAAGTAAGGATGGAACACTCGATTCATCAGTTCCATGAAAACTGTAGGTGCATTCGTGAGACCAAACGACATGACTGTATACTCGTATAGATCATACCTTCTCCTGAAGGCTGTCAGAGGTATATCTGATGGTCTAACGCGCAACTGATGATAACCGGACCTCAAGTCGATCTTCGAGAACACCTGGGCTCCTCGAAGATGATCTAAAAGGTCATCACTCCTCGGAAAAGGATATCAGTTCTTGACCGTCAACTGGTTCAGCTTCCGATAATCCACACAAAGCCAAAGGGTACCGTTTTCCTTCATTGAAAACAGAACAGGAGAACCCCAAGGAGAAGTACTGGGTCGGATGAAACCTTTAGCCTGTAGCTCCTCCAACTGCTTCTTGATCTCCTGCAACTCAGGTGTGTCCATCCTATAGGGAGGAATGGACACTGGTGACACTCCTAGAACGAGCTCAATAGAGAAGTCTACCTCACGCTCCGGAGGCAAACCTAAAAAGTCCTCTGGAAAGACATCCCTGAAGTGATCCACCACTGGAGGAAAGTCCAACTGTGGAGTCCCCTAACCATCCAGATAAAGACTATCAATCTGGGTTATCACCCCTCCTAGCCCAAGATGCTCGAGTCCCGCCCGACTCGCCCGAACATCCCATTCGCCACTATGAAGGAAAGATTCACCTTCTGGTGAAATGAAACTGACTCTGCGACGATAAAAGTCAAAAACTACCTGGAAGGGAATCAACCAGTCCATGCTGATAATGAAATCATAGCCTGTCATCTCTAGGACATAGAGATCCCATAAGAAGTGATACCCTACAACCTAGAGAGGGCACTCTCTACACTGGCGTACATTAGATGTCCTCATTCCCAAGGGTGTGTCTAGTGTCAACGAGTCGGCAGAAAAAAAGATGCAGAGTCCAAGGCTCTCCACAATGGAAACAGAGATAAAGATATGTGTAGCACCAGTATCGAAAAGGTCTGAAGATAAAACTGAGGCTACTAAGATCATACCTCGAACAGTAGAAGGGTCGGGATCCTGCTCATGATAAGTTTTCTCCACGGAGAAAGACTGGCCCGTGTCGCGGCCCTGCGCCCCTGGTTGACCACTCTGAGCTGAACCTCCCTGCTGGTGCTAAGTGACTGGTGGCTGACCACCATGGCCTCGACCTCCACCTCGGCCCGAATGGCCGGAAGAACTCCAGTTCCCCGATTGGTGAGAAACTGGTGGGGCTGCTCCTGAACGAGGAGTCATGGAAGAACCCCGGTCACCTACTACTGGTGAGAAATCCTGGAAAAAACGCTGAAGGTGAACTATCTTTCCAAAAGATCGGCACTCTACGGGGTCTCTCTGGCACTGGGGCCTCGTGTGCCCTGTCCGGCCACACTGGTAGCATGTCACCTGGCTGCCTGATGATGCATCTCGCTTCCTTGCATCACCGCGCGTAGGCTCCCTACGGCGCTTCTTGCTGTCATCTGAAGGGAAGATAGATCTGGAAGCAGAACCGCCCTGAATCGCAGCTCCAGAGTCTCTCATATTGCGCTCTGCAATCAGTGCCTGGTTGAAGATGGAATTAATGGAAGTCAGCTGGAAGATGTTCACCTGCGAGCAGATCTCCTGTCTGAGTCCATCCTCAAACTTCCTGGACAAGAACACCCCACTCCCATCCTGAAGGGGTGTAAAATGTTGTAGCTCAATGAAACGAGAGAAATACTCCATGACAGATAGAGTACCCTACTCTAATCTCATGAACTCCCGGGCTCGATCGTCCCTTAGAGTCTCCGGGTAGAAGTAGTCGTAGAACACGTGCTGGAACTCCTCCCAAGCCATATCCTACTGCTGACCTGCCTATGAGATCACATCCCACCACCTCTTGGCGGAGTCTAGAAGCATGTAGGTGGCAAGCTTGACTCGCCTCTCTGGAGGCGTCTCCAGATGGTCAAATATAGTTAGCATGGCTTCCAGCCATGACTCTACAGCCTGAGGTCCTCCCTCCCCCCGAGAACATGGGAGGATGATGCTGCTGAAATACCCGCGTCAAGTCTGCCATAGACGAGGTAGGAGTCGGTGCTCCCTGGAAGGCCTGCATCATCCTCATGAAGCCCTCACTGAACTACGCATCAGCGCCCGCAACTGGTACAACAACCGGTGCCAAGGCTGGCTCGGCTGGGGGATCGACAGGAAGTCCCTGATCAGCCCTGTCTGGCGTCTGATCACTGCCTGACGACAGACGTACGACCGGAGGACGTCTCGAAGGCATAGCTCTGAAAGATCAAAAGCACGCCTTAGATCAGGAAAACAAGGACAAGGAACACAAGGGTATAAAAACGGGGACAGGGGAAGAAAAACACACAAGATTGCAAAACACGACTACACGGCGTGTATAAAACTACACGGCGTGTCTTCTTAAACCGCTGACATGGGTGTGTACTCCTTCCCTACAAGTCGTGTACACTACAAACTGCACGGCGTGTTTACCCCCTCACATGGCATGTACTTGAAAACTATTACCCTACCCGAGTCTCCTTACATGGATAACCCACACGGTCCGACTTAACCTGAGACTACATGGCGTGTTCGAAACAAACACGGCGTGCACTAGACAAGGCTCCGGCGGTCCGTGTTGTTGAGTACACGGTCGTCTACACGGCTGGACCTTACACGGCGTGCTCTGAACAAGCACGACATGCATAGGTGAAGGCAACACCGTCCCGTGTTGTTCGTGACACGGCCGGGTACTTGGGAAAGACTACACGGCGTGTTCTGAACAAACACGGTGTGTGGAAAGGAAGGTAACATCGGCCCATGTTGTTTGTGACACGGTCGGGTACCTGGACAAGACTACACGGCGTGTTCCCTATGGAAACGGCGTGTGGAAAAGAAGGTCACGCCGGACTGTGTTGTTCATGACATGGTCGGGTAACTGGACAGGACTACACGGCGTGTTCCCTACAGACACGGCGTGTTCTACCCGAGCTTCCCCAGCCCGTGTTGTTAGTGACACGGCCGGGTACACGGCTCCAAACTCACACTGCGTGTACCAATGGTACACGGAGTGTTCCCAAAGTTACTTCTACGACACCGTGTTCTGCTCACACAGTCAGTGACACGGCCTGAAAGCTACACGGTGTGTATCTAAAAAGTACACGCCGTGTATTCTGGGTTTTTCGGGGCAGTAGCTCAGAAACTGCACAGAATTCTAGAAATACTAAAACAAGGGAAAAGGTGCCAAATTCTGATCTGTGAGGGCCCATAACACCTCAAGAACCCAAAATTCGGTGTTCATTTTTAAGCAAGGAACAAAAAAATAGTTTTCTAACATAACAGCAGAGAATCTATCAAGCATTTATCACAACAGCATGCATAATCTACACAGAGCCTATCACAATAGCATGCAATCGCTAATTCACCCTATATGGCATGGCAAGAATGCATGACAAGTGATTTATACAAGTGCCTATATGATGCATGAGATGACATACCCTCGTCTCATCAGGTTGCGACAGAAATAGAACCGAAATATCAAAACAATAACCGCACAAGTCATACAAATCACTCTAGGTGAAAACATACCAACCATAAAATCTCAAAACCAAAAAACTGCAATTAACGAGGTAGTATGGCTTTTCCCTATACACGGGTTAGCTACTCCTGAGCACATCTTAATTCCAAGTACTGAATCCGTCCTATCCCTGGATAAGGTCTCCAAACAGTAAAGCAAGAGAAAATAACTCCTCTGATACCACTTTGTAATGACCCGAGTCCGGAGCCCCTCCATTGGTGCCCCGTACCCGGTTCGCCACCTAACCTCAAGCGCGTTTCCCTGAATGCCAGAGGCTGCCGACTAGCAGCGAGGGCCTTGGTGAGTCGGTGGGAAAACTATGCCCTCATTCGGTAAGGTATATAAGGTAAGAAACAACAGAAGCAGTAAACAACATGCATAACAACAGAAACCAAACAGCGGAAGCAATGTAGAGATATAACTATGATGAAAATGATGCAATAGGTACAAGTATCTAAGGAAAACAGTAAACACAACAACGTGATGAAATACAACTGAAACTAAGTGAAAAAGAAAAACAAAACAATCTCCTCAGCATCGCGATCCACAGCTCGGTCCCATGCTCCCCATCTCCTGGTGCAATCAAGATCCTGAAGTAGAAGGGCGCTTGCCCTTGTCTATACCTACAGCAACATAGTCTGCTTGGGCCCAAAATTATGGCCCAAACAGGGTGTGAGATACAATCCCAGTAGGCAATCACCCAAATATTTGTGCCCATCAGTCAATGAATACATGGCAGTACTAAAACAAGAAGCAGTAGACAGAAAAGCACAAACAGCTACAATCCACAGTTTTAACAAATATAGCACACAAGTAAGCAGTTGACAACAAAAGAGAAAACAGGTAACCCTCTGGGTAGCTCTCACAGTCTAACTGCTATGGTTTAACCTCTAAGTACTAGCAACCCTCTGGGAGGCACACACAGTCTCACCCCTCTGGTTCAGCTATGTAAATTAAGCAGACTCTCTGGGGAAGCACTCACCGTCAATTCTCCCTATAGTCTTGTATCGTGTTAATGGCTCTCTGGGGAAGCACTCAACGTCAATTCCCCCTATAGCCTGCGTCGTAATTAAAATACACTCTGGAGAATCCCTTCCGTCAATTCTCCACTTGGTCTCACATCGTGATTAAAAGATACTCTGGAAAAGCCCTTCCGTTAATTCTCCCTTTGGTCTACTACTCTAGGTTTCCACAGTCCTGAGTAACTAAACATGATAAGTGCGTGTATATTGTCCAAGTAAATCTCAAGAACTACTTGTATATCAACTAAGGCTTAGCAGTAATAAAACAACAGTTCCACTATCCTATGACTAGGCATGGAAACTGGCAAAACACCAAACAGGCAGAACAAGCATGGAAAAGAAATCTGAGCACAAACAAAATACTCTAATCACAAGAAATAACCTCTACTAAATCAATCAAGCAAAGTAGGTAATAAACAAGGGAAAAACAGGAAACATGCAATACCCCGTTCAAGGGTATTGGTGGAATTTTCACAAAATACTCAAAGACTTTCTACAGAAAGGCACAAACCACCTACCTCAATCCTAGGAGATTGATATACGTGAACCTCGATGACAGATTCCCCTTAGAATGACGTAGATCTGAGAAAACGCACAAAACGTTCATCCCACGATAACTTGAAAACAAGTAGGAATCAAGAAACAAGGCTCAAGAAGAAGGAAGAACTTACAGCTGTGATTCCAACGCAACTGACCGTGCTCGAATCGGAGAACGGACGGCGAGGTAGGACTCCGTCGAAGATCTGGTCGCACCGTCGCTCTCGGACGGTCGAAAACTGAAGAAGAAGACGAATATGGGGGTTAGGCGTGACTTCGGTCCATTTAATGAAAAAAAAAGAAAGTACACGGCGTGTACTTTTTGAGTACACAGCGTGTACTTCGAATTTTTCCATACTCCAAAATAACCGGCCTCCACCTCAGCCTTACACACCGTGTCTGTGGCCTGGACACGGCCAGCACATGGCTTCGAGCTGGAATAGAGTACACGGTGTGTACTCAGAAAGTACACGGTGTGTACTTCTGAAATTTCAAGAAAATTCATTTTTCTCAAAAATTCCATAAAAAGGAAAAACGTACCTACACGAAGATCCAGGTTCTTACAAACCGGATGACTCGTCTAATAAAAGTTCTATAGAGAAACCATAAGATGGAAGAGGCAACGTGGGAACCCGATGAACTTATGATGAAGTACCACTCAAATATTTTTATTCATTAGTATTCTAGAAAATTCGAGGATGAAAATATTTGAAGGAGGGAATAATGTAACACCCCAAGCTTCCACGGTATGTTTCTCTTTGAATAATGCAATATCTTGCGTTGTACGCAACTTCAAGTTCCAGCACACTATGACCAATCAAACTAACAATTATGAATAGTAATACCCACTTTTCAAAATTTTATAAATTTTATTTTTCAAAATGGGCATCATTTTTGGATTTGGAATATCAAAATTAGCTTAGGGTGAATTTTTGGTATATTTCTGAAAACATTTAATTTTTAATGAATAGTGAAAAACATTGTGTTATTGTTTAAAACTGACTTTTTATTTAAATAATTAGTTATTTTATTTAAATTTATTTTATTTAAATTTATTTTAGTTAAAAATAGATACATAATACCTATATATGTTCAATTTAATTCATGGGATTCATTTTATAATAAGATTAGATGTATAAAATTTTATTAAACTTTTAATGTCTTTTACCCACCTTCTAGGAACATTTAAAAATTTGCATAAAACATAATTTTACCGCTTATATGAATTTAATTTCAAAAATCCAAGAGACCCGGTTGACATTAGTAATTAAAAGGTGGTTCAATAGGATGAAAATAATTTTTGGTGAATAATAACTTTTGAATTTTTATTTACCACAGTTAAAAGTAAATAGGGTGATTAAAGATCAAAATGATATTATAATTACCCTAATACATGTCCTAATTCTATTGGATAAGTTTATTTAGACCAAAATAAAACTTAGGAATAAAATATGATCCTTTTGGTCCACTTGGATTAGATTAGAACATTTATTATTATTTTATTTAAAGAAGAGTTAAAAGTGTTAAATTCAAAGTTCAATAACTAAACCATTTTTAATATAGGGTTATACATAAGATAAATTTGACTATAAATATTCATTAAAAATCTAAAAATATTTCCTAAATAATGGTATTTTATTTATAATTTTTATACATTAAATAATTAAATTTATTTATGACACAATGATGATGCAGTGATTACCTTATTATTGAAAGATTAAAATAATTGATATTATAAATATTAATATAATTGTAAATTGATACTTTTGATGTATTCCACAAATTTTATAGGTTAATATGACATGATAGGGTTGATTAAATAAATTTTTTCTAAGTTATAAGGTTGTTATGACTTTCACAAAAACCAGATACTAAATAGTGTCAAAATTGACATAAATGAGTTTTTAAAACAAATACTATATTACTAATTGATATAATATTCCTAAAAATCTAAGGTTCAGCCAAAGTACTTAGATAAGGCTAGATATATAAATAATGAATCACTTGGGGTTTTCTTGGCTTTTTATAGTAAGTTTATTGACCATTTATTATAATAATACAAGAATACATGGTAAAAGTTAAACTATAACTAAGAGTTAAATCTAAAAGATAAGGTTAATATGGTGACCAAAACCTATCTAAAACCTATTAGTTGAGAGTTTTTCGAATAATACCCACGTTATCTTAGAAATAAATCCTTTTGGATCCATTATAAACTGAATATGATTGTATAATAAAATAATATTTCAAGCTTTTCCTAAAGTGACTCCCACCTCTCTTGTAAAAGGGTACTTCCTCTTATCTCAAAATCACACCTCTAAAGCAATTTGGCTCAGCCAAACATGTCTCAAATATCCTCCCAGATACCTTCACTTTAACCTATAGGCCTTACTTTGATCATAATCAAACCTAAGGATCCCTTTTTATCAAATCAAAATGAAGCACCTGAAGAAGAGGTAATAATTTCATCACCTCTTTCAAGGTTCTTGTATTCTTCCACTTCCTCTTTCATTGTTGTTTCCATACCAAAATAATAACTTCAGTACAACCATATTTTGATGTTATTATAAATATGGTACAACCATATTCATTATTATAACATCAAAAATATAACATGTTAATGATATTGTATATGTAATATACCAACCAATTACATATGATTTCACCATCAATATAATGATATTGTTGCTCGTGCATACGTACGGATTACCATCTCCATGAACGCGATGAGATTCATTCCCCATTGTAATAATTTAAGAATAATTTTCATTCTATGATTAAAAATAATGTTTAAGAACTTAATATCATTATGGATATGAATAAAATACATCATATCCATAACAAACATGACTTACGTAACAAAACTTATAATGGAAAACGAATCAGTTAACACCGGAAACAATGATACTACTGAAATATTATTAACAAAGAAATATTAGAAGATCATATATATTAGAAGATCATATATGATATCATATTTATGTATGTTGTTCTTTTATAATTTAATAACAATGATTTAAATATTATAAAGGAGGTTAACGTACCCTCGATCAAGGAAAAGTACAAGGTAAGGGTTAATTCTACAATCTCTTCATTATCTGAGGCTATTTATACGTGAGTATCTACTGAGACCTTTTTATCATCCACATCCGTGTTTCTTAAAAATATATTTCAAAACATTTTTACTATTTCCTAGACTGTGGGTTAAATTCATTTATACCCTTGTTTGACTTTTTATAAAATGTTTATAAAGGAATCTTTCTATCATTTTCCAAACAAGGTCTTTTACGACCTATTTGACAAAATTAAGGAAAGAATATTTTTTTAACTTATACGGTGAGTGCGACAAATTTCCACCATTATAACACCTTCAAAGCTTCCCTTACAATCTTATAAGAATATTTTCAAAATAAATGTTTTATTTTATAATTATGTGACTTTTAAATAATTTCAAAATAGAGAGAGATGTTTCTCTCAAAGAGTTTTGATTTCATCTATGTCAACATCCTTTGATGGATTTTACACTTGTTTGACGTTGAATTATTATGATACAATCTTCCATATTGTATTGAAGGTTTTTTGATATGTTTGACTATGGATGTGTTATTTTTATACCATTCATGGTTTATGGTTAAAGTATTAACATTTTGTATGCTAGTTTTAATACGAATGTTTATGTTATGTTTCAACCTTTTCATATAAGGAATGCATTGGACTTAGTAAGTGACGGATAGAGCCCGTTATAGCTTCTTGATGCATCGGTAGGTCTCATGAGACAAACTAGTGTCTTGACACAAGGCCTTGAAAAAATCTTATTTGTAGTCTTGGCACGAGGCCTTGACTATGTGGTTATTATGTCCGAAATTATGCATTCCATCATTATGAAATTAGCTATTGATATTACATGTGATTATTCGACTAGTATAATATCTATGTGAATAAGTAAATGACATTATTTGACTTATCTTTTCCATATTATGCTAAATTCTAAGTTTAAAATGATTTTTTTTAGTCTTATGCATTGCCTTAAATGTTTATGCTTATTTGTGAAAGTTTCCACTATATTGTTATCCTTAATGAGCATCTGAGCTCACTCATTTCTATGTTTTATTTTTCCCAGGATGCGAAGAAGTATATTTTGATTGACTTGTAGGAATAGCTTAAGGGATATGAGTGTGTTCAAAAGGGGATACAATGTTGTTTTTTCATTTCATAATGTAATCTAAAACTTATGTATGTATCTAGTACTTTCAAGGATACTAAACTAATCGGTCTTTCAGGACATGATTCTATGTATCATGTCAATGTTATGTAATAATGCACCGATTCTAGGTAACTGGGGTCAGGGCGTTACACTACTCATGAATGGAAGTCTCTGGAATCATGTCGGAAGTCATCCTCAACCTCCACATGGTACATTCGCCAAGAAATCCCCCTTTCCTCTATCATTGGAGTAGTTTCTCCAAAACTAACTGAAAAAATGCGTGCCACGAACCCCCTAGGAAGAAACCAACAGAATTAAAAAGAGTTAGAATACAATATATATATTTAAACTATGTGTTATTACTATATAGAATATTATAAATAATTATAATGAATAAAAATAGAAAAAAAGATGGAAATTTAATTAAAAACAAGTAAGAAAGTACAACTAAATAAATAATGAAATAATAAATGTAATATCTATAATTAAAAGTAAAATAATAATTTATAATAAATTGTTTCAATGAAAAATGAAATAATTAAAAATTATTACTAACTATTAAAAATTGTTAAATTAAAATATAATGTATACATGATATTGATTACTTATATTTCGTAATAATAATAATAATTAAATAAATATATTAGTTATAATATATATATACCTATAGTTATATAAGTAAATATAAGTATGTTTATTATTATTAATATTATTATTATTATATATGTTATATGTTATACTAATTACAATTTATAAATATATATTATTATAACTAAAATACTAGTTATATTAACTAATTGAAATTAACTATTACTAATTACATATAATAAAAATATATAAACTTAATATACTAATTTGTACATATTAATTATATTACTTATTATTATAACATTAATTACATTAATCTTATATATGTTATATTATGTTATATATATGATATATTATATTATATGTAATATGTAATATAATATATATAATAGATATTATAACATATAATAAAAAAACAGGAAGTGGGGGATTCATGCACAGGGAGAATAGGAGGAAGTGGGGGGGCATCACGGAGGATCTCGTAGGAAGGGTGCGGAGGCGAGGGTAGGACGGCGTGGCAATGGGGAAGGCAGCCTAGGGTTTTCAACGGCGGAAGGGGAAAGAGCATGTGCGGCGAGGAGGGTTTCGAACAGGGGGTGGCGTGATTTGGATTGCACAAAGGAGGATCTCAGTGGCTCGGGTGGGTTTCGGCTTCAGCATAGTGGGCAACGACAGAAGGGATCCGGCAAATAAGACCTTTTTTAATTACAACAATTCAAATTAATTAAGAACAATTCATAAATAAATATAAATTCTTTACATTTTGGCCATATTTTATAATTTATTAACACATTATATATTACCCTTATAATTTTTCATATAAACACTTCGTTTAAATTATAAGGTATGCCATATAAGTTTGAAAAATATATTCTTAATATTAACAATTAATATCTATGGAATAATTATTATAAATGTTTTAAAATATTTAAAAAAACGAATCACAAACATTTTATAATTAATTTATTTATAAAACACATTCATAAATTTATAAATATATTAAAATATATTTTTCCATTTTTTATAAACAATTTATAAATAATCTAATTCAAAATATAATTGAAAAATAAGAAAAAATAATTAATTTTCTTTTTTTTATTCTATAATCTACCTCTTTCATAACTTGTGATACACTGCTTTGTCTATCTTATTTTATAAAATATAAATAATGGTTTTGATATAACTACTTGATAATTTATATATCATTTTTAATGATATGAATCATATTATATTTATGATGCAATACTATATTTTGTATAGATGGTGTAGGTGGTTGTATTCTATTACATGAGGGTGTTGTACACTACAACCAGAAGAAAGAATGAAATTTCAAGCTAATATGAATTTTATGATATCGCCTATTGTAGGATATGACTATATCATAGTATAAGATATTGCACATCGTATATTCATCTGCGGTTCAAAAAATGAATCATATTGATGATATACAAAATGACATATAATACAATTTGAATATACTTTAATTACCATAGTCTTTTATGAATCAAAAGGAATGGGATGACTCTGATTTCACTAATAGGGTGGGAAAACCTTCCCTCATATCTCTACTACAAAATAGGTCTTTAATAGTGCTATAAATGACCTTTATCAGCACTTGAAAAGTGCTGACTACATGAGTGAGGTTAAAAGACCTGGACTTTTATCAACGTTGAAAAAGTGTTGATAAATGCACCATTTATCAGTGCTAAAAAAAGTGCTGATAAATGAGGACTTTATCAGCTCTTTTATTTAGCGTCGCTAAAGAAACCATTTATCAGCACTTTTAAAAGCACTGATAAAGGTAGTTTTTATTAGTACTTTTAAAATCGCTGATAAAGGGTCATTCTGCAGTGTACCATAATAGCACACCACATCACCAAAAACAAACCAGATATTAAAAAAACAAGTACAATTATAGGATTTAAATGAAATAAAATTTACAACACAAACACAAGAAAAAAACACAATATTATAGATATTTTAAATATTGTTTTATACAATTACACAAATTCAAATTATTACATACATTCGAAAACATCAATGTTCCTTCATCTTTTAATCCTAACCCAACCCATGTTATTGCCGAAAAAACCACCCCTGCTCGAGAAAAAGAACACACTTGTACAAGAAAACAATTCTTATGTTAGTAATAATATATAGAAATAAATTAATAGAAAGTATTCATTTTACTAAAATTGATGTCGATTTTAAATAAAAAGATGCACTTGGAATCATACTGGTCACACCGTGCATCAGATTGAGGTGTGGCTGATTCCAACACATCACAAATGACTTATGAATCATTTCCCTAAAGTACCAAAACAATCTGAATGTGTTTGCTCGGTTTTGAGTATGCCGATTGCCTTTTTTACTAAAATGTCATTTTGAACTGGAAACACACACTTTTCGCTCATTCTGATCACATCGTGTATCGGTTTGATGTGAAACAGATTCCTACACATCACAAATGACTTATGAATCATTATTCTCAATTATCAAGAAAATAAAAGCATGTTTGAGTAGTTTTCAGTGAGTGACACTTTTTGAAATAAAGTATCAAAACAATCTAAATGTGTTTGTTTGGTTTTGAGGTGTGACCGATTCTTGCAAAGACATGACACATTGAGTCATAGCGGTCACACCGTGCATCAAATTGAGGTGTGGGTGATTTTCAAACATCTTAAATGACTTATGGATCGTTTCTCTAAGAGTGAATAGAGTACACGCCTCCATCGACCTCTTTTTCCAATCATATAAAACCCTGTCATTTTTTTAATAAACAAACAAAAGATCTTGAACCAAACAACGAATCTACACACAAGTCAAAAAGAGTGATTTCTACAAAAATAGACATCTCCAAACAAGCACGATAGAAATAGGGGAACTAATTCAAGAAAGTATAACCATTTTGAAGGTTCACATTCAAAAAAACAAAACCATTTGAACTATGAAAGTATAATTTCATCAGAATTTTATACTGAAAGATGAACTTACAATAGCCGCAAAACAAAAACAAGTAAACTCTGAACATCTTCACCCCAACATAGGAGACAACAATTAAGCCAATGTGTTTTATGCTTCTTTCAAAACAACTCATCCAAAAACGTATCCTCCAAAAACTTCTCAAAATGGAGATCCTTGAAGAAGAGGACACGCTCCTTTATCCCTAGATGAAGACCCTTAATGAAAAGAAAATCTTTCAAAAGATCCTGCGACACCACCTCTGGAGAAAAGGAAACTAGCTCTTTGAAGTGTTCAACATAAAACTTCACTGTCTGCTGACCTTGATGGGCACTCATGATCACTTCCATTTTCTTCATCTTAACCTCCTCAGGTATAAACCATCAGATAAATACGGACTTAAAAACTTCTCACATCATCCCAACTTGCATCGTTGGTGGGGCAAACAACTCCTATTCTTCCAAAGCTAGACCCCCAAGAAAACCTAGAACAATATAAACTCTAACGACTTTGGGAGTTCCAAACACTCTAAAGACATGATCAACTTCCTCAAGCCACCTCACTGCCTCTAACAAACCTCGATTGCCATAGAATATGTGCAGAAACTGAGGAGAACTAGAAAAAGGGCGAGACCCACTAGAAACTTCAGGGACCTTTCTGGAAGGCATATTCTGAATAACACAAAAATCATAAAATCAAGTTCAGAATCAATTCCTCACATACCCACTCATATGCAAACAAACATGAGGAATACTAAGGATCACACTTACCACTTTATCACCAAACCCAATAATTTACCAAATTATCAATCCAAAACATTTTCCTTTGAAACTCATTTTTTTTCCAATCAAAGACCACTTGAAAGAAATCATTTTAATTTTCAAAATAATTTTCATTTTAAAAGCTTACTCACAACAACCGAGACCAAAATAATACATAATTCACACTAAACCACCAGAATGAGACTAAGATACTAGCATTAAAGGGGATTGCATGGTTATATCGGATAGGGCATTTAAAACCTCCACATCCTCAATAATTTCATAATAAATAAGATTTAATCAGATTCTTGAGGGAATTGATTCAGCCATTTGGTTTTCATACGTGTAATGCTATCTGTTAAGAAATTTACTAGACTTTTCCAAGAATTTTAAAAGGTTTGATGTATTTCGAGGTAAATTTCCTATTCTTCATAATCTATTAGTGGAGAAATATCACATAAACATACAAAAACACATGATCATTAGCATTAAATTACAAGGGTCACCACTAATGGGTTTTTAGGACATTGGTCGACTTTGAGTAGTTTCAAAAAAATTGAATTAACATCACTCGGTCTATTATTTCTTGTACAAGACTAGGGATATTCATAGGAGATTATTCTAGCTTTATCCCACATAAAGGAGAGTGAAAATGTATTTAATATAATTATTCATATGGTTTCATCCGGATAAGTGATTGATAACTATTTTTATAAGATAATTACACCAAGGAAAGTTAATCCTTCCAAGATCCACTGAAGTCAAGAATTAAGGATCAGTGAATATCCTCGAATATCAAGATAGTCTTATTAGAATGACTGTTAGTCTATGGAATAATGAAAGTATAAAATTTTACCCATAACTACATTTAAAATTAATGTCCCTACTATGACCAAGATAAAAACATCATAACCCTATTAGATACAACACAATATGAGACACATGGAAGCATTATTATCTCTTTGACATACAATTAATTGAATTCATCAACTGAGGAAGCCTCTTCAATATGTAATAAGTTGTTCATCTTAGTTAGTTGATCCACTATAACTCATGCTACATCTTTCTATTGAGTTGATCTTGAATAACTGTTCAAGAAATCCATCATGATTTCATCCCATTTCCAAATAGGAAAAGAAAGTTTTGAAATAGTACTTATTGATTTTTTGTATTTTTTCTTTACCAGATTATAGGAAAAAAATTGGTGAGGAATAATATGATTCATTTCATCATTATAGGCCACAAAAAATGGTGACTAATATCATGGTACATCTTTATGATCCTTATATGAACCTAGAGGAGTCACACCGGTAGTAGTGAGGAGATGAGGTGTAGGGTTCGTCGTGGTTAAGAATAGTGAAAAACACAAAATGAAAAATGAAGAACCCAAAATATCAAACAATGATAGAGGAAAAGTAGAAAAAAACATACATTGGATTCTATCCTTGATTTGTCTGAGGGAACATAGAAGAGTCATGCCGATAGTGGTGAAGAGATGAGATGTAGGGTTCGTCATGGTTAAGAATAGCCCAAAATGAAAAATGAATAACACAAAACCCAAAAATATCAAACAATGATAGAGGAAAATTAGTAAATAATGTATATTAGATTCTAATCTTGATTCGTCTAAGGGAACATAAAGGAGTCACGCCGGCAATAGAGGAGTTCTGTGAGAGCTTGAAAATCGTGACCAACTGAGTACCGGTTAGGATTCGTTTAAATAGATCGGGAATACTTTTAACAACACTTTCAGAAAATTACAAATAAATATACCTTTTATCAGCATTAAATTAATAAGTTCTAATAAAGGGGATATTTATCGGCACTAAAAAAGTGTTGATAAAAAATATCTTTATCAGCAATAATATTTTAGCACTAATAAAGATTCTTTTTAACGGTGCTTTTAGTGATAATAAATATCGATCTTTATCAGCACTTTTTTAGCGCTGATAAAGGATTTATTTAAATAAATTTATTATAATTTATAATTATTAAATATATATAATTATATAAATACGTATTTAAAAAATAATTATTATTTATTTATAATAAATATAAATTTATAAATTTATAAATATAGTAGGTATAAATTTATAAATACATTTATTTACTAATATATTTTTAACATTATTAGTGGATATATAATCTTAAATATATTCATTTTAAAAATGAGTGAAATTGAATAACTCAAAATGAGTACACTTTAAAAATATTGAAAAAATGGATAAGTTTTATTAATTGAATATAAATTATTAAAAAAATATGGATATATATATATATTAAAGTAAGATGAATACATATTGAAAATACTAAAACATAGTAAATAAATATATATATAAATAAATAATAGAAAATGATCAAATTCAAAAATAAAAAAAAAAGATAAAAAAAATATTAAAAATGAATGCCAAGACTATAATAGTTTTAAAAATAAATAAATAAAATTGACTAATTAAGAACATAATATATTAAATTTATCATGTTATAATAAAATTATAAAATATATTGAAATTTGAATAAATTACATAAATATTAGGTTTATGTGTTTCTATATATTGCATAAATATATTTGTGTGTGTGTGTTTGTATATAAAATTGCATTAATTACATATATATATGTATATGTATGTGAAATCAATGTAACACATGACATTTGATATATGTTAAATTGAAAAAATCAAACAACATTAAAATGAATAAGACATTAATATGTTTTTAATTAACATTTTATTCATTTTATATATATTTTTATTTAATATATATTATTTATTACTATTTATAATTAATTGTCACGACCCGTCCCCCGGAGCCCATGTCGTGACTACCCTAAGTCCGCCTTCCATAGGCCAGGGGCTGGCGACTAGCACCAAAGATGTAATTACCTAAAACTGGGAAGACATTGCCTTTATAACCTGTAAACACACACAACAAGATACGAACACAAGTAAATTGTATAACCAAAAGAGTGTTGAAAGTAAAAGGGGCCGGAATACAAGCCCAACAATAAAGGTACAAGTAAAAAAATACAACTGAAGAAAAGGGAAGAAAAGCAGCTACTCGGTCATCCTATGGGATTCCTACCTGAAGGGTAGGTACAGATAGCCTTCTCATCACTCTGTGTCCGTCCGTCTCCTCCACGTACCAACACGTCGTATGGTCCACCTCCGAGCATCGTCCAGTCCTAGTACTCTCAGCCTCAATCATCACTGTCTGTCATCTGCAACCAACACAACAAGATGCGGGCATACCCCGTGTAGGGGTGAGTATAACGATACTTAGTAGGGACCCCGAGACCCTCAAGGTCTCACAAAATCTAACAAGGATAAACCACAAAATATGAAATCAACAGATAACCATACTTAGTTATATGCCCACACATATACCTAAGTTATCAAGTGATCCATCACAAACATGAGGAAAACACAGAAAAACTCACTCATCTCAACCAGGATTTTATTCTAGGGGTAGTATCAAGTAATATCCCCAATCACATTGTCGAAACCTTGGCTGCTGTAGAACTCCTCCTCTATCGAGTACAATGGGATTGCTGCGACACCAAGCGTGCTTCCCACTAACCTTGGACTGTTGAGGTACTCCTCCCGTCGAGTACCGTGGATCTGCCACGTCACCAAGCACACTCCCCACCGTGGGTCTTCCGCATCACCAAGTGTGCTCCACCTTGTAGCCTGATAAGGTACTTCTCCTATCTAGTACCATGGGTCTGCCACAACACCAAGGTGCTCCCCACTGTGGGTCTACCACAACACCAAGGTTCTCCCCATTGGGCTAGTAGGGTCACTCCGAGTCAAAACGGTCAGCAGTCGTCAGGTCTCAGTCAGCTACTAGGTCTCCGTACAAGTAATGCAAAACGGGCGGGGCGGGGCGGTGCGGTCCAAGCCCGCACGGGTTTGAGCCCACACGGGTTTGTTCACAAAATCCCGCATATAATGTGGGCAAAAAATGTCAAGCCCACCCCGCATCGCATAAGCCCACGGCCTATCTGCGGGCAGCCCGCGGGCTTTGCTGCGTTTTTTTTTAAAAACTATTAAAATTATTAATTAAAGTCATTTAAATATTATATCTTTTCTCATGAAAACAAATAAAGGTAAATAAACTGATAGGTTAAATTTTTTTTACTCTTTGGAAGTCGTTACCCGAATGACAAATAAGCTATAAATTCTTTATATAAAAAAATATTTTTTGTGGCTCGATGAGGAGATCCGGATAACTGAGTAACCCAATTAACAGACTTTAGGTTGTAAAAATATATATTATTATTATTATTATTTAATAATATAGTAAATTTTATATTCCATTTCAGATTTTAAAAAAGTTTTATCTTAAAAGGCATTATAAAAATTAAAATAAATAAATACAAAAAGATATTTATACATATTTAGTTTTTAAATAGGAATTATAATTCAGATTTGGGTTCACGTCTAGACAAAGTTAAATGACTATTAAATAGATTCGAGTTCAGTAATTTATAAATGGATGGATTCAATTCATCATGATTTACACACTTCACATGATTGGAACACGTGGCGGAAAATATTAAATAGATTTGAGAATGGTTTTTTGGGGGGCCACGCTAAAAGATCCGATCATGATGAAATCTAAAGAAGATGATGGTTATTACATGTTGGCATTAATGACGGAGGGGAAGGGAATGGATACAGCAAATCATGAATCACGCACATGACTGACTCCTCGGTTTTCTCCTTTCACATTCGTTGAGCCAGTGGAGGGTTGGTCCCTTCTTATTGGCCTGTATGCATATGGGTTAAGAGGGGACGCATCACGCGTATTCCCAAGCCACCATGCTTGGGATTCCCCATACAATTAATATATAAGAATAAATTTTATATTTTTTTAAAGTTGAAACACATGCAGCCACATAATTCAGGAGAGTCACACAAGATAAATGACTATGGTCCCATATTGATAGTGGCTCTTAGAAAAAAGCACCAGTGGGGTGTAATTTCAAAGAAACCAATAAATTTTGTTTAAGTTAATTAATATTTAAAAAATATTATCTTGTAAATTATTTTACTTAAAAAACGGGCTCGCGGACTAGCCTGCACCCGTGCGGGCTTACCCGAAAAATCCCACACCCACGCGGGCTTAGCTCACATAGGCCCGTAGCCTAAACGGTTATATTTTTTTGTCCTTCCCCACCCTGTATCCACCCCATATTTGCAAATCCTGTGGGCCGCGAGCCCGTTTTGCATTGCTACTCCGTACTATGCTCGCTCGTCTTCGGGAGGATCCACTCCACAAGCTACTAGTCAATACTCCAACTTTCACTAAGTCCCACGAAGAAGTATCACAAAGGTCTGCCACATCATAGGGGTCTCAATGTAACTGACGGCGCGTCAATCGGACGCCCGGTCTGTTAGTTATTAGCCTTTTAGTCTCGGGGGCCTGGTTGGATTTGTACTCGACCCAACCTGACCATACCCCATCTCAATACAAAACTTAGTGGGGTATCACTCAAAGGGACCGTCTCGCTCCAAGGTTCCCAACGCCGCTGATGGTTCGTCAAACAGGCGCCCGGTGCCAAAGTTATGTCCAAAAGAAGTATACGGGTCGAAGTGGGCCCAGGTCTGATCTGACCCGGTCGGACCGACCTGGCCTGACCTGGCATGGGTTGACCTAGCCCGATCCGTAAGGTCGGGCCCGACCCGTAATGTGGCTCGGTCTACTGGGAGGTCAAGCAGGCCGCGAGGGCCGCGAGGGGCCACAGAGCCCGCAGGTGTCGCGGGGCGGCTCGACCGCGGGGGTGCCGTGAGGGCGAGGGGCCGGTTCGGCCAGGACACCACGAGGGGCGCGGGCCAGCTCGGCCAGGGCGCTGTGAGGGGTGTGGCCAGTTCGGTCGGGGCACCGCAAGGGGCGCGGGCCGGTTCAGCCGGGGCACCACGAGGGGCGCGGGCTGTTTTGGCCGGGACGCCGCGAGGGGCGCAGACCGGTTCGGTCGGGGCACCGCGAGGGGCGTGGGCTGTTTCGAGAGGCCGGAGGGTGGCGTGAGCCGGGGCAGCTCGGCCGGTGGACAGCGCAGCTGAGGTGGTGCGGTCGGTGGGTGGCGCAACCGAGGCGGCACGACCGATGGGTGGCACGTCCGATGAGTGGCACGACCAGTAGCTGGCGCGACCGGTGGGCGGCGCGGCCAGGGGCTCAGCCGGCGGGAGGCACGACCGGGGTGGCTTGGCCGGTGGGAACGGGGCTAGTTCGGCTAGGAGGCCGGAGCGCCGCGGGGGCGGCGCGGGTCATGGGGGTCGCGAGTGGCGGTGTCGTTGCCTTCGCCGCCTTCCTTCATTCCAAAGAACACCACAGATAAGAACAACTGAGGGGGTCGGGCCATGTTAGTTTGGCCTGCACCCTCCGCGTTTAGTGTGGTAGCATACGGTTCACAAGAACGAAGCAAAGAACGTCAACCATGATCTTCCGTAATTTAATCATTCCCAATCCCGCACAAGAGAAAAAGGGAGTACCTGGAAAGTGATAAACAAATAGCATTAAACCCCTACTTCAGTTTGATACGTCGATGGAGTCATGGGGAAGAAGACGAATCGTTTGGAAAAAGACGGACGTCGGTGTCGTCGGCGTTTTCCTCGATCGTCGGTTTGTGCGTCGGTTCATCGTAGTTGAATATGTTCTACGTCGGAGGAAGTCTTGAGGAATAAGGTCGAATTCAGGGTCGACATTCTTCATTGGAAGAATGCATTCTTCATTAAAAGAAATAGTTCTTCATTGGAGAGCTTTTCTCCCAAGGCTCCACCAAAAAGAAAATGGCCAAATGATGTGTTTCCCCCAAATTTAATAGTTGGCACAAATTCAAAATAGCCTAATTAAACACCTAGGTTGGCACATTTGATTAAGGTTGGTTGGTGTAATTAATGTGGAGGAAGCTCAAGAGGCTCCTCCACATTAAAGAGGGGGTTGAGTGGTTTCTTCTCCCCCCATTAATAGGGGTCGGGTGGTCCCCACCCCTAAATTCAATTTGGGAGGTTATTGAAAACTCGGGTGGTCCCCACCACAATTAAACATGAAGAGGAGGTTTATTTCTGGTGGACCCCACCCCTGAACATCCACATGGATGTTGGTTACAACAAAATAAAATAAATCGTGTTCTTATTTTATTTATTATTTCCACAAAAAACCCAAAAACTAACTTTCACCCTCGACCATCTGTCATCAGGGTGAAAGTCTCGTTAAGCGAATACTAGCGCTCTGAGTTCAACGGTGCCCTCAGATTTCAATTCTGAGCACCGGTTCAAAATTTAGAAAAACCAGCTCGCACGTTTACTGAATGTACCTGAAATAAAGTTCATAAATTCATTCCGGGCACTCCAATCCTTGGAATCATGCGCCGTCAATTTTCACAGACTCGTAAAATTACCATATATTTAAAAAAAATTACATGGAAATTTTGGGTCTTTACATTCTCCCCACCTCAGGATTTACATCCCTGTAAGCCACAACTCAAACTAAGGGAACAAGTGGGGGTACTGAGCATGCATCTGAGCCTTCCGCTCTCATGTGCTCTCTTGGAGGTTCTCATGCTGCCAGTGAACACACACCAGAGGTATGGACCGTCCACGGAGGACCCACTCCTGTCGATCCTCAATCTCTACTGAAACCTCCATAAAAGTCGCCCCATCATCAACATCCAGCTCACCATGGTTGATGATGTGAGAAGGGTTGTGCACGTATATCCTCAGCTGGAATACGTGGAAGACGTCATGCAACCGGTGTAACTGAGGTGGAAGATCTAAGCAGTAAGCCACCTCGCCAACTCTGCTGAGGACCTGATAGGGTCCGATGAACCTCAGAGATAACTTGCCGCCTCGGCCAAATCTCTGCAAATCTCATTGAGGTGAGACCCGTAGAAAGACGTGGTTTCCATACTTGAACTCCAGAGGCCTCTGTCTCCTATTAGAATATGACTTCTGCCAGCTCTGTGCAGTCTTCATCTACTCTTGGATGATATGCACCTTCTCTGTGGTAGCCCGTACCATCTCTGGTCCCACTAGTGCTGACTCCCCCGGGTCAGTCCAACACAAAGGTGATCTGCAAGGTCGCCCATACAATGCCTCAAAAGGCGTCATTCCAATGGTGGAGTGATAGATGTTGTTGTACGAAAACTACACCAAAGGAAAGTGATCCTCCCAACTACGACCGAAGTCGAGGACACAAGAACACAACATGTCCTCGAGGGTCTGAATGGTCCGCTCAGTCTGACCATCCGTCTGAGGATGAAAGGCAGTGCTCAAATGAAGCTACGTCCTAAAAGCCTTCTGCAACCCCTTCCATAGCCGGAAATTAAAATGTATATCATGATCGAAGAAAATCTTTGTGGGTACTCCATGTAGCCACACAATCTCCTACACATAGATGTGTCCCAAGCTCTCTACTGAACCCTGCTCTCTGATCGGTAGGAAGTGGGACGACTTGGTGAGTCAGTTGATGATCACCCAGATAGAGTCATGTCCCCTAGATATACGTGGAAGACCCGTCATGAAGTCCATGGATATCTCATCCCACTTCCACTCTGGGACCTCTAAAGGCTGAACCAATCCTGCCGGTACCTGATGCTCTGCCTTCACTTGCTAACAAGTGAGGAACCGAAAAACAAACTCTGCAACTAATTTATTCATTCCTGGCCACCAGTGCTGTCGTCGTAGATCGTGGTACATCTTCGCCACTCCTGGATGCACTGCTAGAGGGGATGTGTGGAACTCCCTCAACACTTCCTCCTGAAGTGACACTGGTACCATGGTATATCCTCTGAAGAGGATGACGTGCTCCCCACCTTCATAAAATCCATCAGGTTCATATCCTGTGGATATCTGAGCATGTCATGTATCGCAGTCAATGTCCCCATGCTGCGCCTCCCTGACTCACTGAAGAAGTGGGGGAGTGACTGTAAGAGACAGTAGAAAACCTCCTCTGTCTCTATCCACAAAGGATATCTGCAAAGCGGCCAGCTGCTATGTCGCCTCACGTAGTAGCTATATACTAGACCTCCTGCTGAGTGCATCTGCTACAATGTTCCCATTCCCAAGAGTATAGACTATCTCGAAGTCATAATCCTGGAGGAACTCAATCCAACATCGTTGTCTCAGGTTCT
The DNA here is from genome assembly GCA_963277665.1 of Viscum album. Lineage (NCBI taxonomy): Eukaryota > Viridiplantae > Streptophyta > Magnoliopsida > Santalales > Viscaceae > Viscum > Viscum album. The sequence goes on along the minus strand of OY728142.1, from coordinate 1,500,194,170 downwards.
GGTCCTTCTGAGAAAAGATATACTTGAGACTCTTGTGATTATAGTACACTGTAAAATGCTCACCCATCAGATAGTGTCACCACATCTTCAAGGTGAAGACCACTGCTACTAACTCCAGGTCATGGGTAGCATAGTTCTGCTCATGTTGTCTCAGCTACCGAGAACCATATGCGATCACTACTCGCTCCTGCATCAGGACACATCTGAGCCCGGTCCCTGATGTGTCGTAGTAAACTACGCACCCTATGCCCTCCTCTAGAAGCCTCAAGATGGGGGCACTAGTCAGCCTCTGCCTCAAATCCTAAAATCTCTATTGTCATCTCTCTGACCACATGAAGGGTTGACCCTTCTTCATCAAGGCTGAAAGTGGTGCTGCAAATCTGGAGAAATCTGGCACAAATCTCCGGTAGTATACAGCCAAACCCAGGAAACTATGTACCTCCGTCACACTCCTGGGTGGCTCCCAAGCAGTTACTGCCTCAATATTCACTGGATTTACTGCAACTCCAGCCTCCGAGATGACATGTACCAAAAAGTAAACCTCTCGGATGCAGAACTGGAAATTTGAGAGCTTACTATAAAGCTGGTTCTCTCGGATTGTGTCCAGTACTACCTACAAATGATAGACATGCTCCTCCTTAGTATTAGAGTAGATCAGAATGTCGTAGATAAAGACTACTATGAAGTGATCAAGGTACATCTATAAGATCTTGTTCATGAGTCCCATGAACACTACCAAAGCGTTGGTCATGCTAAATATCATAACCAAGAACTCGTAGTGGTTGTACCGACATCTGAAAGTTGTCTTCTGCACATCCTCATCTTGCACTCTGAGCTGGTGATAGCCTGATCTGAGGTCTATCTTTGAGAACCACAGTTCTCCCTTCAGCTGATCAAAGAGGTTGTCAATTCTTGGGAGTGGGTACTTGTTCTTCATGGTCACCTGGTTCAAGTGCTGATAGTCAGCACAAATCCTCAAGCTCCCATCCGCCTTCTTGGCGAACAGAATCGGGGCCGCCCAAGGATAAACACTAGGCCGGATGAATCCCTTCCCCTACAAGTCCTCCAGCTATACCCATAGCTCACGAAGCGCGGTGAGATCCATCCGATATGCTGGAGTAGATATCGGTGTCGTCCTGAGGTACAAGTAAATGTAAAAGTCCACCTCTCTACAAGGAGGTAGACCTAGGACATCAATAGGGAAAACATCCGCCTACTGGTCCACCACTACAGGATAACTCTGACTCTCCACTTCAACCGCTATGAGGGTAATACTAGCCAACTGATGTGTAATCGGATGCACCCTCCTCCGAGTAATTCCATCCTATGCTGCAAAGGATACCTTATAACCGGTAAAGGTAAACATGGTCCCATCCGTGCGGACATACCGCACTTTGCACCTAATACAGTCAATCTGTGCATGGACTGTAGATAACCAGTCCATACCCAAGATGACTTCGTAAGGCCTCGATGCCGCTACTAGAAGATCTCATCCAAAGCTCTCACCTCCTAGAGTAAGCTCACACTGCCGACACTAGTGCTTAATCGTCGAATCTGCTCCCATAGGAGTCTCTAGCCGTAAAGATCGAACCAACAGCTCCGTCGGAATCTCTGAGCTCTGAATGAGGGAAGTGACAATAAAAGAATAAATGAAACATGTGTCTATAAGCACTACAGCTATGGTGGAGTATACACAGATCGTACCTCGAATCATCTCCGTAGTGCTCATAAGCCTCAGCTGCCTGGATCTTAGCTCTCCCCTGTCCACCTGCTCCCTGGGATCAGGGTGGACCTCCTAGATGTGTTGGCGGTAATATCTCGAATTATTTCCCATCGCCAGCTACACGACCAGCTCCTATGCCACGTCCGCTTTCTCCCTATGGACCACCTCGATTGAATCTTTGTCTCTGCCTGGGCGGTCCCTCAACTGTCTGCTGATCATCTGTATGACGGGTCGGACAGTCAAGATCCATGTGACCCTGCCTACCGCATGTGAAACACTACCCGAACCTGGCATGTCTGTCTCTGCTTTAGGTGCCCCGCACAACCGATCCTGATTCATGCGGTTTTCCACCTGTAGGTCTAGTCCTCTTGGACCTCTGCAACATCTGTCTGCTGCTAGCTGCAGAAGAATCTTCTACGTGTCGACTAGGGGTGGATCTCACTACTGGAGACTTCTCAGCAAGGAAACTATCCACTAGGAGGGCTCTCTCTAACACCCCTACCTGTGTCGGGATGCTGAGTGAGATCAACGAATCCCTGATCTCCCACTTGAGTCCTTGATCGAAGGTCTGGGCCCTAAAGAATAGACCCCAAAACATATCGATGAAGTAGCATGAGAGGTCTGTGAACCTCGCTGAGTACTAAGCCACAGTCATGCTACCCTACTGTAGATGAAGTAGCTCCTGAAAGTTCAATGCACGAAGAGTCGCTGGGACAAACTCTACCCGAAACAAGCTCTCGAAGTCTGCCCAAAGAAGCATGTTAGGACCAATAGGGTCCTATATACCCTTAGAGGGGGGTGAATCAGGGTATGGATATTCTTTTTCAAAGTTCTTCCTGCCCCACTGGATCTTGACCTCTTTGTTACAAGGGTCACTTTGTTTGCACTTGTGTGTTCATTATGACCACTTATTTTCTTCTTTATCTGATTATGATGCTTTAAATGCAATGCAGGGAAGCAAGCATGCAGTCACAGAGATTTTTACTTGGTTCACCCTCACTGGGCTACGTCCAAGGAGCATACAACGACGATGTGCCGTTGTACCAAATCCACTAAAGCTCACTGCCAATACAAAGTTTAGGGTTAGATCACCGCTTCCCAAGGGTCACTCCCTGTTCCTCTCTCTTTGGCTCACTTCTAGCAGAAAGGATTACCTTCCTCCTCTTCCTTGGCTCACTGCAATTGGAAGGGATCCACTCACAGTTTATAGACCTATAGATCTCTTCATTTACATGAAATCATGCATCCTCAACTGTTGATAGATGCTCTGTTGAAGTCCAAATTTCATCCACTGATGAATAACCCTTTTCCCCTGAACATTGGGCAATTCCTTTGGAAATACCTTCACAAAGCACCCTAGTTTTCAAGGATCCCAATTTCGTGAAGCTCAAACAAGCCTTCGTGAAGCTCCTTCCTTTTCGCGAAGCACTCTCGTGAATCAATCTCGTGAAGCACTATCGCGAAACTCAAGTCGTTGTAGAGAAACTTCCCTCATGAAGCTCACTGAGCCAACGCGGAGCTCGTAACTTTCGTGGAGCTACAATAGCCACCGCGAAGCTCTTATTTCATGAAGCACACGGGCCACGCGAACTACCTTCGTGAAATGAGAGTGAAATATCTTCTTCGAAAATTCTCTACTTCTCTTGAGGGGGTCGACCTCTATTTATAGGCAATTCCACCAACCCTCGACCCTTTCACGTGAAGTCTACGCCACGTCATCACCAATTGCAAAGCTCTGAAATTTCTGCCAGAATTATCTGAAAATTGAGAAGCACCTCATAAATTCTCAGATCGTAGAGCTCGTCGTAATCACAGAGCGTTCCATAAATTACCTCGCGTCGCCACTGCGAAGCTCCCTCTCAAATCCCTTCACCGCCACGATGTGATTCAACCTCTGTCATTCATGAAGCTTATCGTAATCGCGAAGAATCACCACTATCATTCTTCTGGTCTTCGTGAAATCCAAACCATGAATCCTATCTTCATGAAATTCATGACTTTTCCATATTTAATTATGATCTTCATGGAAATCCTATTTTCGCGATGCTCACCAACCTCCAAATTTTGGACCCCAAAAATTTGGAAAACACTGGGAAATGGAACCACCTTGTACTGCTCTTTTGTACCGCCTCCAGATCTTCCATTCCTTTGTCATCATTCTTTGTCAACATGGATTGTAAAAAAATTCTCTGGAACTCGATAATTCACCAAGGAAACCGGCTTTGTCAACAAACACAATCAACCCAAAAATACTGCAATGTTACCTTGAGGGATTTTTGCCCAACAATCTCCCCCTTTGGGTTTGTTGAAAACTCTTCAAAACTCTTCTCAAAATGATTTTCTACATGTTGATACCTCACTGAGTCTCCTTCCAACATCTACCACCATTCGCCTCTTGCAATTCAGGTAGCGACCAAAGATTCACTTAACACGTACTCTAAGCCCACATGAGCAATGCTCGGCGTGAGAAACAAGAGTAGTATGAAAAGTTCATCAATGAATCACTTCATGTCAGACACCAATTGTCGATTCCAAGATGATACCAGTTATAAAATTGATACCAATTGTTGAACCATACCGATACCAATTTGATGATAGCTGGAAACCTTCTCTCACCATTCCAAACTCACTCTTCTGCTTTTATCACAATCCTCAGCTATCGTGATATCTAGTCTTTGATCGATCACTTCTAGCATTGTCAGATTTGATACTCCCTATCTCATTGCACTCCCCCTATCTCGCTGCTCCACCTGCCAGCTTCTCCCCATATCATTCATGATTTCTCAAATAGCCACACTCACTCCCCCTTGAACAATCACTATTTTCTTCCCCTTTTTCAATGAAACCAAAGGTCACTCCTTTGCAGTCTGTAACAGAGTAGAGAACACATATCAGCACATTAGGAAAAAACACACACCAAACCTCAGGGAGAGGGGGGGGGGTCCCACATCCACCCTCTTTTAAGTGTGGGGAATTGAATGAACTCCCAGAGTTAGTCGATGCATCTCAAAAGCTTCCTTGGGTAAGGACTTTTTCAGAATGTCTGCAACCTATAGCTCTGTAGGCACATACTCCAAATTTACGATTCCCTGATCAACCTTCTCCTTGATAAAATGATACTTCATCAAGCTGTTTCATCCACAATAACTGTGTACAAGCTTGAGTGGCCGAAATATACTCATATTTTGCGGTGCTTAATGAGATACAATCTTGCTTCTTGCTTAGACAAGCAATACATAGTACACCAATATAGAATGCACCTCCTGATGTTGATTTCCTGTCATCCACTGAACCGGCCTAATCTGCATCAGTATATCCCAATAATTCTGACTGAGATTTACATTACACATCAAGACAAAGTACACTGTGCCCTTGATATACTGAAGTATTCTTTTCACTTCAAGAATGTGGCTTTCCTTGGGATTACTTTGATATCTCGCTACTTGGAATGTGTCGAATACAATGTCAGGCCTTGTTGTAGTCAAGTATAGAAAACTTCCAATGATTTGCCTATATTCTATGATATTAACTGCCTTTCCATCCTCATCTTTGGACAATTTCATCCGGGTAGCTATCAGAGTCTTCATCTCCTTGGAATTTTCCATTCCAAATCTTTTCAAAACCTCATTGGAATATTTGAATTGTGAAATGAATGTTCCATTCCTTCCTTGTGTCACCTGTAAACCAAGGAAAAATGTTAGCTCCCCAGTCATTGACATTTCAAACTCACTCTTCATGAATTCAGAAAACTGTCTGCACTGAGCTTCATCTGATCCCCCAAAGATTATGTCATCGACATAAACCAGCACCATAATCCTTTGATTACTGTTGTTGTTGACATAGAGATTGTAATAAACTCCACCACATTGAAAGCCAAGCTTCTTCAAATATCGATCCATCCTTGAGTACCATTCTCTTGGTGCTTGCTTCAACCCATATAGTGCTTTCTTCAATCGAAAAACTTTATTCTCATCTTCATGAATGAGAAAACCATCTTGTTGCTCAATATACACCTCTTCTTCTAGAACCCATTCAGAAATATAGATTTGACGTCCATCTGGAACACTTTGAACTTTCTTTTCACTGTGATGGCTAGGAATAATTTGATTGTCTCCAGCCTTGCAACCAGTGCAAATGTCTCACCAACATCTATTCCCTTGATTTGGGAGTACCCCTTGCACACTAGTTGTGCTTTGTTTCGAATCACTGTGCCATCTTCATTCATATTGTCTTGATAGACCCATTTAGTCCTGATGAAATTTTTATCTTCTGGCCTCGAAACAATCTCCCATGTCTAATTCATTTCTGAATCGGCATCAATCACTTATGCTCCCCCTTTGTTGCTTTCCTCCTCATCACATTCATCAGGAAATTTCTCACTATTTCAGTGTTCAGTGGAAAGATTCCTTTCAACTACTTCCCGTAGCTTCTTGGTATCATGAAAATAGTCAGCTGATACCACATTTTTAGATAAAAATAAATGAGCATGAGATACATGATTATTGCTGATTCTCCCACAATATTTCCTCCCTCAATAGACAAAAACTGAGCTGAGTCATCCAATTATTTCTTTGATGGCTCTTGCATCTGATTTTGTTATTGAATGCCCCCCCTATGTTAAGCAACACTTCTTGGGGTTAGGCCCACTGTTTAGACCGATAAACATTCTTATTCTCCTACATCATTTATTCTCATCTTCCACCTGCATCATTTATACCAATATGGCACTCGGCATTGAGCCATTAACAAAATCTATAAGCCTACTGAGTTGAAACTCCATGTAGGAAACAAGAGATAAAGTTAATAACACAATCACTTCCTTTTGTGCTCTGTTCCTCCCTTTCTTCATCAACTCTAGTACCTGATATGAGTCAATTAAAACTCTGAAGCATATCACTTCTCCACTTTTCATCTTTAGATGCAACTAACCCTTGGATTGTATCTCCCTAAAACCTGAAACACATGAATCATCAGTTAATAAAATTTATATACATAGGGAGAGTGGTGATTCCAAAATCCTCAAGATGAGGATTGCGGTTGATCCTGATGGGTCAACACTTTGATTCTTTCTTGTATAGCATCATACTCTTTTCTTGCTTCTTCTAGTTTCCTATCCAACTTCAACTGTTCTAGCCATATGACTAGGCATTCTTTACCCACATTCTGAGCCTTTTTCTGATATGTAGATTCGACAGGATTGGCCTTCCTCACACTTTGAGGTTTAAAACCACTGGTAGACACTTCCTTCTTTGATGTTCCACCAAAATTCCATTTCCCTTGATTCCTTCTCTAGGTAGGAATATCTTTACTTGTCATATTTACTTTTGTCTTCCACCATTTCATGGATCCTTCTATTTCCTCCACTTCTAGCTGAGGAACATGAAATGAATATTTTTCAATGTATTCACTGTTCATCTTTATTCTATTAGATATCTGAGTCTCCACTATATTTTGCACCGGTGGTGAGTCCCCCACTGAACCTGCATTCTTCTTACTCACAGCTAGAGCATTTCCTCCCTTTTTCTTCCAGATTTGTTCATGTTCATTCTTAGAGGGCGGTTGTGAGTGTGACTGATACAACTTTCGTTCAGCTTCATGTGATTCCCCTAAGTCTCTAAGCCTATTTTCCAATTTACCACATTGTATTTTAGTGTACGATTTCTCATTATACACCACTGGAGTTGTGAATTTCCATTCAAGTTCCTTTCCCTTTCCTACTTTCTTCTTGCAGAAATGTATTGCCAAATTCCCATAATCAGAATATATAAAACATTTTCCAGTAAATTCATACCTCATTTCATCATTTCTCTGTCAAGATGTTGATGCATATTGAGTTCTTCCTCTGACATTGAGCTCCTGAGATTCCTGACACATACTCATTGTGTGTCCCATTCTTCCACAGTAATAGCATCTAACAAATGCTTTCCTATGAGAGACTCTTCTTTCTGACTTCTCAGGACACATATTCTTATTCTCAGATTTATCAACATTTCTATTTTCACAGCATGAAATGTATTCCAGAGCATCTGAACAGAAGCTTGATGTGTGGCCATGAATCCCACAGAAATAGAACATGTCGTCACTACTTCTTGTAACTGTCCTCTTAGGCCTATCTCCAACACCTACAGGTTTTTCTCCACATCTGGAACTGTTCACATCCCTTTTTCTATCATGCATGGGAGGTGATTCATCAAATCCAATACCAGTTTTTCCCAAACTATATGGTCTTTGAGCTGAGAAAATTTTTTCTTGCCTCTTTTCAGAAATAGAAAATTTTATTTTCATTTCATCATCACCTGCTAAAGGATAATAAAATAGTAAGTGCAAGGCATCCTTCATTTTAGGCTTTCCTCTAGCATTGAATTTCTACACTTCCTTCTTTACCGATTCTATCTCCTCTTCCAACTTCTGAATCTTCATATCACTTGATTCAAGTTGAGCATTTAATTCTCTTATGAGATTCATTCCATGACTCATCTCATCTGCCAGTTCTTGTGTGAGCTTTTTTACCATACAACTTTTCTCCTTTACTTTCAATTTTTCTAGAGAAACAGATTCAGAGATATATTCATTCTCTTATTGGAGCCTTTGATTCTTCTGAACTTCTTCAGACAACTGTGTGACAAGATCATCATTTCTAGCTTTCTGATTCCAAAATTCATCTGACATTTGATTCTGTTCATAATCATCATCCTTTTCTTTTCCTTTCATTTTAGCCATCTTTTTTAGTTCTTCACCTTGAGAATCATTCTTCTCCCTTAGGTTAGTAGCCACATCAATAATCCTTTGATTTAAACCTCTTAGCTTTTTGACCTCAATTTCTAATACTTGGATCCAGATATCTTTAGATTTAACTTATTCATCCAATTTCTTTGTCTTGTTGACAACATCTATTGATGGCCTCCTTCTTAAAACTTCTTCATCATCAGTTGTTTCAGTATCACATTGATGTTCATGTACTTCACTCATTCCTACATCATGATTGAGTGAATCAATCTTTTCCCTATCAGATTCATCCAGGCCTTCCTTCAGTAATCTATTTGATTCTTTAAGTTGAATCACACTTTTTCCATAAACACTTCCACACTGAGGGATATCACCTGACTTCTGATTCTTCTTTGATGTTTTTTCCTTTGTCATGGCACACTGAGATAAGAGCAGACTGATTCTTTAACCACACAGATCGACTAAACCAAGTTGGAGCAAACAAATTTGATAAAAGAAACCTTACATATGATACCAATTGTTAGGAACAATATAGGCCTATATACCCTGAGAGGGGGGGGGGTGAATCATGGTATGGATATTCTTTTTCAAAGTTCTTCCTGGCCCACTGGATCTTGACCTCTTTGTTACAAGGGTCACTTTGTTTGCACTTGTGTGTTCATTATGACCACTTCTTTTCTTATTTATCTGATTATTATGCTTTAAATGTAATGTAGGGAAGCAAGCAGACAGACACATAAATTTTTACTTGGTTCACCCTCACTGGGCTACGTCCAAGGAGCATACAACGGCGATGTGCCGCTGTACCAAATCCACTAAGGATCACTTCCAATACAAAGTTTAGGGTAGATCTGTCACACACATAGATTATTTTAAATGTATTTTTATTTTAATTTCCATTAATTCTTTGTTTTGGGGGTTTCCAAAGGTTTTATGGAGAATAGGTGAGTTTTCATGAATTGGGCCAAACCGTGAGCCCAATTCAAGATTTAAAAATAAAATTTGTTTCTTTTATAACTTTTTCATTTTTTAATATTTTTCACTAATTCCAACTCCTAAATGTTCTCCCCCAATATATTAATACCAAAATTAAAATTTGGAGCCTTTGTAAATCCATAACCAAGGTTTATTTTGGTTTTTAGTTAAGGGATTAGGCCTGCCCGGAAGCCCATATCCAGTTTTAAAAATTAATTTTATTTATTTAATAACTTATTTAATTTTAAGTAATTTTTGGTGATTCCAAGCCTAAAATTCGACCCTTACACCCATCCTCTCCCCCAGACTATTTACCCCCTCTTTGGAGCTCTTATAAATCAAGATTTAGTGACAAAAATCTTAGGGTTTCTAAAATCGGCCATATTTGATGAGGTAAGTTCATTCATTCATAACTCTCTCAATTCATACTCTTTCCCCTCAATTCCAGTTCCTAAATGAACTAATAATTCTTTTTATAACATCACCTGAGTTTTTTATGTTTTCAATTTCATATACCGGTGTTTTGGGGAGATTCATTCAAGATTTATCAAGTAAGTTAGTCCATTTCATTTCCCCTTTCAAATTGCTTAGGGTTTCATTCTATTTGTTTAGGGTTTCCTCCCTTTTCATTGAAGTGGCAAATGACCAGGTGGTAGGGGTTCGAATCTAAGGTTTAACCTTGGGTTTTCTTGGTCCAATTTTCTATTTTTAGGTTTGATCTACCCTTCTTGAGGTGCGACAGTGGTGCGTTTGTGTTTTCGCACAAAGGATTCAATGGTTTCATTTGATTTGGTAGGTGATTCCAATGTTGATGAAATATTTGTGTATTAGCATGTTGTATTTATCATATTTTCAGATTTATATCATTTTATTGTTGCTTCAAAAATTGTTTCTAATGATGTTTCTATTGCAATTGAATTTTAAATGTCAATTTGGTGTGAAATTGGGGGCTTTGTAAAGAAATGTTTTATTTGTTTATTTGGGGATGCCCTATAAATACTTAGTTATTTTTATTGATATGTAATAAGGCATAAAATACTGTTTATAATGTTTATCCCCTTTGGTTATTGCTTTAAAAATGGGTTTTAATTGTGTTTGTAAAGAAAGTGAAGTTTTGGTTCCACTTTGGTGTGAAAATAAAGGTTTTACAAAGTTAACACTTCTTGTTTAACATGGGGATGCCCAAAAATTGATTTTTTGTTTTAATTGAAATGTATTGGGATGACTTTACTGTTTTGGTAACTTACAAGTGTGAACATAGTGTACAAGTGGGTTTCTTAAGGGGTTTTGTGTGCAAAACAACACGGGATTTTGAGAAATTGATTTATTCAAATTCAAAGTGTTTGTTGTGTGTTTTAAGTGGTATAAAATGATATAGCTACTGTATATGGTGTATGTGACCAGTAGTGGTGTTTTATATTAAAATGGATATGTGTTAAATCCTGAAATTGTTTGAGCACAAAGGGGGAAGCCCGAGTACCTAGGTGGGGTGGATTTGTACTAGTACGGCTAGTGGACCGGATTGGTTTTGTCCCTATTTCACTTAGCATTTGGATAACGAAAAATCTAACTAAACTATGTGGATGATGATTGGGGACCACTAGGTTATGGGTATTTTCCCTACTAGTGGCTCGTGCATGAGAATGGATTTTACTATGGTTACATTACACCGAGGTACGAGGTACATGGGGCCCGAGACTATCTAGTTCCTAGGGGTGTTCCCGATTTTTTTTCTCATTGGATTTTTGGTATTTTTTCATGTATTTGGGTGTCTTTGGAATTATATTGTAGTATATAACATGCCTATTTAAATGTGTTAACATTCTGAATGTTTTATCTTGAAAAATGTTTTCAATTTAAAGTTGCATTTCTTGGAATTTGTCACCGCTTTTCATTGCATATTAAAACGATTTGCTTTTTCACCTTGTATTGCATGAACCTTGGAATCATATGGTGGTATCCTATTGGGCTTAGTACCACACCCTACTTACACCCCTTGGGTGTAAGTAGACTTTTATTTGACCCAGGTAAAGGAAAGGCTAAGGGTGATGGTGGTTCAGGGTGTTAGTCCTCATCCTTGGGGCGGAGTAGTGGAGACGGCTTGGGGGTGATGACCCCTTGTCATGTGGAGTCCATGGGGCTGTTTTGTTTCTATTCCATTGTGTATTTGGACCTTTTGTATTTCATTTGAACTTATGTATTCAGTTCTGGATTTTTTTTATAAACCTTGTTGGTATGAATTTTTCAGATTCATTTTATCAAATATTTTTGGTGTTTTATCTATACATATTCGGGTAAATTGTTCCCAAAAAAGATAAATGATACCTGGGAACTTGTTCCAGCCCGTGGGGATAGGGAACTCCCTTAGGGACTTGTCACGGGCTGGGTCTGGTGCCGGTTTTGGTGGCGACCAGATTCGGTTCGTGACAAAATGGTATCAAAGGAGGTTCAGGTTAACTCTTTGTGTCATGTTATTTGGGGAAGAGACAGGATAGTATGGAGTTAGGATTATAGTGAATTGGTATTCTAGTTATGGGTAGTGTTCCTGATCACCACACCTCATGACAGGATTCAAGTTTCCATGGGAATTCAGGTTTTATCTAAGTCCTTTGGTTTTCTTGGTTTGATGATGGTTAGGGGAAATGAAAAGAGAGTTGGATTAATGGTCTCAGTGAGCTCGCAGGGCCTAGAAAGCCATGTGGAGCCAAGGATCTTCCCTAGTACACTCTTTGTGACTGTGAAGTGATTGGATTATGGTCTCCAACCATATGTCCAAGTCACCCACTGAAACTAGTTTCCTCTCGCATTGTCTTGTGTTCTTTAGTTTTGAAATCTTGGACTTTGGTTTTAAAGTGACTTGGTTTTAAGAAGCGTAATTTTTTTTTGAAATGATTTTCAAATAATGAGGGAATGGTTTTGTTAAGGAAATGTTGGAACTGAATTTTCAGAATTTTTTTGAAATGGAAAATGGTGTGCTTACACCTCTTTTGAAAGCAGGAACTATATTGATGTTGGTTTTGGAAAGTGTTTCCAATAGAGTTTTCTAAACAATCAAAGGGTGTTTTAATGGGATGAGATGTTTTGAAATTGATGTTAATATCTTGAAATTGAGTTCTTGTATAAATGTTTGTGTCTTTATGAAAATTTTAGTAATATTTGAATTGGGATTTTGATCTCCTGGTTAGCAGTTTTGAAAAAAAAGGATGTGTTGGTTGACCGTTTTGGTTTTGAAAAGTGGAAATAATATTTGTTTTAACCTTTGGTATTTTCGTGAGTAACCACATGCATGGGGTTATATGGGATGATGTATGGTTTATGGCATGACTTGATGAGTGTCGGGATGGGTATGAGGTGGGTGCCCGGTGTGGCACAAAAACATGCATGTGTGAGGCCCATGGGGTACCATTGGTGGATATGCTTACTGCTAAACAGTTTGTTTTCAAAGAAACAGTTTTAAATAAAAACATGATGTCTTGATGAATAGTTTGGTATAGTTTGTATTATGGGTTTTTGATAATGTTGATGTTGTGGGATGTTTTGAGTCCAAGAACCCCTCCTGTTTGAACTGTGTTTTGGGTTTGTGTTTGGTCGGTGAGCTGTATTGTAGGGACGGTTAGTGGTCTCTTTTGAAAAATGTTTTGGGATGCCTTTGCGGTGGTTCCCTTCATGTGTTTGGATCTGGATTGTGGTATATCGTGACCAATGGACCATCTTGGTTAGGTCCTTTTGTTCAATCTTTGGATAAGGTACGCCCCATTAAGGGTTAGTGCACAACTGAAGTGCAACCCAGATTGTTTTGCCTTTTGAAGACCCTCCAGTTGATCAATATAAGGAATCTTTTTCTTGAGATTTTTAGATTGAGTCTACACCCTTTACTGTCTTTGATTTTTAGATACTCTTGTAACGGGAGAGTGCTCATGGAAGGTTGAAAGAGACCTTAGTTTCTTAAGTTTCCTGATACATCGAAGGTGGATATGGTCTAGGGTTGTTAGTGTGGATGAGTGTCTCAATGGTGTCTAAGAGGAACTTTGGGTTCTTCGAAGATTCTTTAATGCATGAATTCATGTTAAACCACTAGTGTGGTAAATATGGTCACGATAGGATATTGTGGTCACTTTCTAGAATTGTGTATTGTTTGGGGATGTTGTATAAGGTCCCTCTCCATGCATTGTTTATATCAGTCGCAATGGTCATGTTCGGTGATGCCTTATGATGTCATGGGATCGATTGATCATAAAGGTGAAAGTTGGTCAATCATATGAGAGTCTCTGTTATGTTGGGAGAATGTATCCCTTGGAAAAAATCTTAAAAATATTCCATTTTAGAGGAATGTGAGTATAGGTTTTCTTTACTTCTATTGTTTCTCACCCGAACAAACAAGGTGTGACGTGTGTGCATATTTTAAGGCCTTGGTTCAGTGAAATATCAAGTTAGGGTAAAGTGAGTTTGGAATGTGTTATGTCTTGGAAAACTTATCGGGGATTGCGTTGTAGTTGTTGGTTGAACTGAAAGAATAATTATCGTTCATGGGGTTTCCAAAGCCTAACTGCGAGGCCGAAGATGCTTCAATCATTTGAGCTCCAGCCATAGATCTCGGAGAGAAGCTGGCTCGTAGTCAGGGGAAATCACAGGGTCATTTAAACCCTTGTACAAATTCATATCCTCAGTATGAAAGTTAGTAAGAGTTTAAACCTATGGTGTCATAATCTTTCTTCTGTTGTCCATGTTCGGTGGAAATAGGTGGAGGGCCGTGTACCCATGTCATCGCCCAATGTTATTCCCTCCCCCTTTGGTTTCCACTGAGTCTTTGGAGAAAGGTTTGAAGTTTATCTAGACTATTTGAGAACACGGTTTTCACTTGGTTAATAGTTACCATTCCCCATAAAACCATGTGGATAGAAGGATCCCCACTCTTAGTGTATGGTTTCCCAAACCATGTGGTCGCCCCAACTCTTTAAATTTTGGGGTCTTTCTTTACCGTCCAGTGCTGGTTGGTTAAGATGGTTAGTTCTTATGGTGGGGATACCCACTATGAGTCTTATATAAGTTATTTTTTAAATATTTGATGGAAGTATATCATTTTTACTGGTGATTCCATTTAGGCCTCCCCCTGTTAGTCTCCCAATTCTGTCTCGGAAAAAAAAATTATTGGTTGTCTCTTATGGTGGCGAGCGTATTTGTGTCCCCCCGTACCAGTAACTTAGATTTTTCCATGGTCTTGGATTTATGTAGATAGTCTCATTTGGAGCTATCTATCTACCAACATCTTTCTTGAGTAAACGTTGGGACTGGAGAGCCCCGAATGGTTTAGTTAATGTAAGGTAAATGTAACATTGTTCGAAGTTGTTGTTTGTTTGGGTGAATTGCTTGAGTCTTGTTCGGATAGTGTTTAAGGAGTTTTATTTTGGGATAAAGTATGAATGTAATTGATTGTTTCAAGAAAGTGGTGTATGTTAGGTTTGTGAGAGTATTCCTTCCTTCATTGATCACTAGAGGTGTTTTGGCCTTTGGGAGAGAAACCTGGCAAGGGAGTACCTCTTGGTTTCTCAGTTGGGTTTGGTTGTTTCTTTGGCCTTGCTGTGACTTTTAGGGGCGGAAAGTTTTCATGGTGGGGAGAATTTTCACATAAATAGCTTATTTTAAATTTATTTTTATTTTTATTTCCATTAATTTTTTGTTTTGGGGGTTTCCAAAGGTTTTATGGAGAATAGGCGAGTTTTCATGAATTGGGCCAAACCGTGAGCCCAATTCCAGATTTAAAAATAAATTTTGTTTATTTTATAACTTTTTCATTTTTTAATATTTTTCACTCATTCTAACTCCTAAATTTCCTCCCCTGATATATTAACACCAAAATTAAAATTTGGAGCCTTTGGAAATCCATAACCAAGGTTTATTTTGGTTTTTATTTAAGGGATTGGTCCTGCCCGGAAGCCCATATCCAGTTTTAAAAATTAATTTTATTTATTTAATAACTTATTCCATTTTAAGTATTTTTCGGTGATTCCAAGCCTTAAATACTCCCCTTAAACCCATACTCTCCCCCAGACTCTTTACCCTCTCTTTAGAGCTCTTAGGAATTTCGATTTAGGGACAAACATCTTAGGGTTTCTAAAATCGTCCATATTTGATGAGGTAAGTTCATTCATTCATAACTCTCTAAATTCATACTCTTTTCCCTCCATTACAGTTCCTAAATGACCTAATAATTCTTTTTAGAAAATAACCTGAGTTTTGGACGTTTTCAATTTCACATACCGGTGTTTTGGGGAGATTCATTCAAGATTTATCAAGTAAGTTAGTCCATTTCATTTCCCCTTTCAAATTGCTTAGGGTTCCATTCTATTTGTTTAGGGTTTACTCCCTTTTCATTGAAGTGAAAAATTACCAGGGGGTAGGTGTTCGAACTTAAGGTTTAACATTTGATTTTCTTGGTCCAATTTTCTATTTTTAGGTTTGATCTACCCTTCTTGAGGTGCAACGATGGTGCGTTTGTGTTTTCGCACAAAGGATTCAATGGTTTCATTTGATTTGGTAGGTGATTCCAATGTTGATGCAATATTTGTGTATTATAATGCTGTATTTATCATATTTTCATATTTATATCATTTTATTATTTCTGAAAAAATTGGTTCTAATGATATTTCTATTGCAATTGAATTTTAAATGCCAATTTGGTGTGAAATTGGGGGTTTTCCAAAGAAATGTTTTATTTGTTTATTTGGGGATGCCCTATAAATACTTATTTGTTTTTATTGATCTGTAATAAGGCATAAAATACTATTTATAATGTTTATCCCCTTTGGTTATTTCTGAAAAAATGGGTTTTAATTGTGTTTGTAAAGAAAGTGAAGTTTTGGTTCCACTTTTGTGTGAAAATAAAGGTTTTACAAAGTTAACACTTCTTGTTTAACATGGGGATGCCTGAAAATTGATTTTTTGTTTTAATTGAAATTTATTTGGCTGCCTTTACTGTTTTGGTAACTTACAAGTGTGAACATAGTGTACAAGTGGGTTTCTTAAGGGGTTTTGTGTGCAAAACAACACGGGATTTTGAGAAATTGATTTATTCAAATTCAAAGTGTTTGTTGTGTGTTTTAAGTGGTATAAAATTCGATAGCTACTGTATATGGTGTATGTGACCAGTAGTGGTGTTTTACATTAAAATGGATATGTGTTAAATCCTGAAATTGTTTGATCACAAAGGGGGAAGCCCGGGTACCTAGGTGGGGTGGATTTGTACTAGTATGGCTAGTGGACCGGATGCGTTTTGTCCCTGTTTCACTTAGCATTTGGATAACGAAAACTCTAACTAAACTATTTGGATGATGATTGGGGACCACTAGGTTATGATTATGTTCCCTACTAGTGTCTCGTTCATGAGAAAATATTTTACTATGGTTACATTACACCGAGGTACGAGGTACATGGGGCCCGAGACTATCTAGTGCCTAGGGGTGTTCCCGATTTTGTTGCTCATTGGATTTTTGGTATTTTACCATGTATTTGGGTGTCTTTGGAATTATATTTCAGTATATAACATTCCTATTTAAATGTGTTAACATTCTGAAAGTTTTATCTTGAAAAATGTTTTCAATTTAAAGTTGCATTTCTTGGAATTTGTCACCCCTTTTCATTGCATATTAAAACGGTTTTCTTTTTCACCTTGTATTGCATGCACCTTGGAATAATAGGGTTGTATCCTATTGGGATTAGTCTCACACCCTACTTACACCCCTTGAGTGTAAGTAGACGTTTTTTTACCCAGGTAAAGGAAAGGCTAAGGGTGATGGCGGTTCAGGGTGTTCGTCTTCATCCTTGGGGCGGAGTAGTGGAGACGGCTTGGGGGTGATGACCCCTTGTCATGTGGAGTCCATGGGGCTGTTTTTTTTCTGTTCCATTGTGTCTTTGGACCTTTTGTATTTCATTTGAACTTATGTATTCAGTTATGTATTTTTTTTATAAACCTTGTTGGTATGAATTTTCCAGATTCATTTTATCAAATATTTTTGGTGTTTTATCTATACATATTCGGGTAAATCATTCCCAAACAAAGATAAATGATACCTGGACACTTGTGCCAGCCTGTGGGGATAGGGAATGCCCTTCAGGCCTTGTCACGGGCTGGGTCTGGTGCCAGTTTTGGCGGTGACCAGATTCGGTTTGTGACAAGCTCACTGCTTCCCAAGGGTCACTCCCTGTTCCTCTCTCTTTGGCTCACTGCCAGCAGAAAGGATTATTTTCCTCCTCTTCCTTGGCTCACTGCACTTGGAAGGGATCCACTCACAGTTTATAGATCTGTAGGTCTCTTCATTTGCATGAAATCATGCATCCACAAATGTTTATAGATGCTCTGTTGAAGTCCAAATTTCATTTTCTGATGAATAACCCTTTGCCCCTGAACACTGGGCAATTCCTTTGGAAATACATTCACAAAGCACCCTACTTTGCAAGAATCCCAATTTCACAAAGCTCAAACAAGCCTTCATGAAGCTCCTACCTTTTCACGAAGCACTCTCGCGAAGCACTATCGCAAAGCTCAAGTTGTTGCAGAGAAACTTCCCTCGCAAAGCTCACTGAGCCAACGCAGAGCTCACAACTTTTGCGGAGCTACAATAGCCGCCGTGAAGCTCTTCTTTTGCGAAGCACATGGGCTACGCGAACTACCTTCGCGAAACGAGAGCGAAATATCTTCTTCAAAAATTCTCTACTTCTCTTGAGGAGGTCGACCTCTATTTATAGGAAATTCCACCGACCCTCAACCCTTCCACACGAAGTCCATTCCACGTCATCACTAATCACGAAGCTCTGAAATTTCTGTTGGAATTCTCTGAAAATCACGAAGCACCTCAGAAATTCTCGGATCATGGAGCTTGTCGTAATCACATAGCATTCCTTCAATTAACTTGCGCCACCACCACGAAGCTCCCTCACAAAGCCCTTCACCCCCGTGATGTGCTTCAACCTTTGCCGTTCTCGAAGCTTTTCGTAATCGCGAAGAATCACCACCATCATTCTTCTGGTCTTCATGAAATCCAAACCATGAAGCCTCTCTTCGCAAAATTCATGCCTTTGCCATATTTAATTATGATCTTCATGGAAATACTATATTTGTGATGCTCACAAACCTCCAAATTTTGGACCCCAAAAATTTGGAAAACACTGGGAAACGGCGCCACCTTGTACTGCTCTTTTATACCACCTCCAGTTCGTCCATTCATTTGTCATCGTTCTTTGTCAACATGGATTGCCAAAAACTTATCTGGAACTTGAAAATTCACCAAGGAAACCTGCTTTTTCAACAAACACAATCAACCCAAAAATACTGCAATGTTACCTTGAGGGATTTTTACCCAACAAAGCATCACCTTATCGTGAACCTGAAGCATCAAGCTCCACCATCTGCCTGCTTCTGCCTGTATAAGGCTAGCGGTAAGGATCACCATGAGATCTGTTAGTGTCCCTACCAGTCGAAAAACTCTTACCATGGCCTCCAGTAAATCCTTAGCTGCTTGTGGGTCCATCTCTCCCCTGAACCTGGGTGGCCTCTATCACTGGAACTCGTGCAATGCACTCAAGTGGCGTGCACCGTATGCTGCTGGGGCTGGTGGAATCAGTGTCCCAATGGGTAATGGTACCACTGGTTCCTCCACTGGTTCCTCTACTAGAAGAGGGCCCTGCACCGAGGTCTCATCACTCGGTGGGCTATCAGTGTGTACAACTCTCGGAACCCTGAGTAGATGTCTGCGTGGAGGTATTCTGAAAATAAACAGGTACGACACGGTAAAAATGTTATTCTTGGTGAGCTAACCTGGTGAGCTGACTCAAAGAGTTAATAAGAAAACTCTTGAAAACACACGTGCAATCAATGATTTCATGCAATGAGTCAGAAATCAGAAGTCAGTGTCCTGTTGTATGGATACGTCGGCCGCTGCACCAACACTAGACTCCCTGAACTGAAAACCGCACTCACTACACTTAACACTATTGCTTCACAAAAAAGATCAGAGTCTTAAGTTATGCGTTATAACTGACTCCTCTGATACTAATTTGTCACGACCCGTCCCCTGGGTCCAGTTCCATGACTACCCCAAGCCTTCCTTCCATAGGCTAGGGGCTGACGACTAGCACCAAATGCATAATTCCCTAAAACTGGGAAGGCATTGCCTTTATAACCTGTAAACACACACAGCAAGATACGAACACGAGTAAACTGTATAACCAAAAGAGTACTGAAAGTAAAAGGGGACGAAATACAAGCCCAATAGTAAAGGTACAAGTAAAACAATACAATTGAAGAAAAAAAAGAAAACCATCTATTGGGTCATCCTCTGGGATTCCTAACTGAAGGGTAGGTACAGATAGCCTCCTCAGCACTCTGCGTCCATCCATCTCCTCCATGTACCGATACATCGTATGGTCCACTTTTGGGCACCATCCAGTCCTGGTACTCTCAACCTCAGTCAGCGTTGTCCATCGTCTGCAACCAACACAACAAGGTGCGGGCATAGCCCGTGCCGGGGTGAGTATAACGATACTCAGTAGGGACCCCGAGACCCTCAAGGTCTCACAAAATCCAACAAGTATAAACCAAAAAGTATGAAATAAATAGATAACCTTACTTAGGTATATTCCCATACATATACCTAATTTATCAAGTGATCTATCTCAAACATGAGTAAAACACAGAAAAACTAACTCAGCTCAACCAGGATTTCATTCTAGGGGTAGTGTCAAGTAACATCCCCAGTCACATTGTTGAAACCTCGGCTGCTGGAGAACTCCTCCTCTATCGAGTACAGTGGGCCTACCACAACACCAAGCATGCTTCCCACTAACCTTGGACTGCTGAGGTACTCCTCCTGTCAAGTAACATAGATCTGTTGCGTCACCAAGTGCGCTCCCCACCATGGGTCTGTCGCGTCACCAAGCATGCTCCCCACCGTGGGTCTGTCGCGTCACCAAGCGCGCTCCCCCTCGTAGCCTGCTGAGTTACTCCTCCTGTCGAGTACCATGGGTCTGCCGCGACACCAAGGTGCTCCCCACTGTGGGTCTACCGGGACACTAAGGTTCTCCACACTAGGATAGTAGAGTCACTTCGAGTCAAAACGGTCAACAGTCATCAGGTCTAAGCTAGCTACTAGGTCTTCATACTATGCTCGCTCGTCTCCGAGAGGATCCGCTCCACAAGCTACTGGTCAATACTCAAACTATCACAAAGTCCCAAGAAAAAGTATCAAAAAGGTCTGACATGTCATATGGGTCTAAACGTAACAGACGGCGCGTCAATCGGACGCCCCGTCTGTTAGTTATTAGCCTT
The DNA here is from genome assembly GCA_963277665.1 of Viscum album. NCBI lineage: Eukaryota > Viridiplantae > Streptophyta > Magnoliopsida > Santalales > Viscaceae > Viscum > Viscum album. Next base: position 1,500,173,426 of record OY728142.1, on the reverse strand, counting down.
TTAGTCCCAGGGGCCAGGTTGGATTCGTGCTCGACCCAACCTGACCATACCCAATCTCAATCCAAAACTTAGTGGGGTATCACTAAAAAGGACTGTCTCACTCCAAGGTTCCCAACGCCGCTGAAAGTTCTTCAAACGGACGTCCGGTGCCAAAGTTATGGCCAAAAAAAGTATACTGGTCGTAGTGGGCCCGGGTCCGGTCCGACCCGGTCAGACCGACCCACCCCGACCTGACATGGGTCGACCCGGCCCAACATGCAGGGTCAGGCCCGACCTGTAATGTGGCCCGGTATATTGGGAGGACCAGCAGGTCGCGAGGGCTGCGGGGGTCCGTGGAGCCCACGGGTGCCGCGGGGCGGCTCGGCCGTGTGGGTGCTGCGAGGGCGTGGGGCCGGTTCAGCAGGGGCACCACGGGGGCTGCGGGACGGCTTGATCGGGGAGTCGCGAGGGGCGCGGGCCGATTCAGCTGGGGCACTGAGAGGGGCGCGGGCCGGTTCGGCTGGGGCTCCGCAAGGGGAGCGGGCTGGTTCGGTCAGGACGACGCGAGCGGCGCATGACGGTTTGGCCGGGGCGCCGGGAGGGGCATGGTCCGGTTCAACCGGAGAGCCGCGAGGGGTTTGGTCCGGTTTAGTTGGGGCACTATGAGGGGTGCGGGCCATTTCTGGAGGTCGGGGGGCGGCGTGAGCCGGGGCGGCCCGGCCGGCGGACGGTGTGGCCGGGGTGGCGCGGCCGGTGGGTGGCGCTGCCGGGGTGGCGTGGCCGGCGGGTCGCGCATCCGGGGTGGCTCGGCCGGCGGGTAGTGCGACTGGGGTGGCTCGGCCGGCGGGCGTGGGGCCGGTTCGGCCGAGAGGCCGAAGCACCGTAGGGGCGGCGCGGGTCGCAGTGACTGCGGGTGGCGGCGTCATTGCCTTCATCACCTTCGTCGTCTTCCTTCATTTCAAAGAACACCACAAATAAGAACGGCAGAGGGGGGGTCGGGCCATGTTAGTTTGGCCCACACACTCCGCGTTTAGATTGGTAGCATACGGTTCACAAGAACGAAACAAAGAATGTCAACCATGATCTTCCATAATTTAATCATTCCCAATCCCACACAAGAGAAGAAGTGAGTACCTGGAAAGTGATAAACAAATAGCATTAAACCCCTACCTTGGGTTGATATGTTGATGGAGTCATGGGGAAGAAGACGAATCATTGGGAAAAAGACAAACGTAGGTGTCGTCGGCGTTTTCCTCAATCGTTGGTTTATGCGTCGGTTCGTCGTAGTCGAAGACATCCTACGTTAGAGTAAGTCTTGAGGAAGAAGGTCGAAGTCGGGGTCGGCGTTCTTCGCTGGAAGAACGCGTTCTTCATTGGAAGAACGTGTTCTTCATTCGAATAAATAGTTCTTTATTAGAGAGCTTTTCTCCCATGGCTACACCAAAAAGAAAATGGCCAACTGATGTGTTTCCCCCAACTTTAATCATTGGTACAAATTCAAAATAGCCTAATTAAACACCTAGGTTGGCACATTTAATTAAGGTGGGCTGGCATAATTAATGTGGAGGAAGCTCAAGAGGCTCCTCCACATTAAAGAGGGGGGTTGAGTGGTTTCTTCTCCCCCCATTAATAGGGTCTGGGTGGTCCCCGCCTATAAATTTAATTTGGGAGGTTATTGAAAACTCGGGTGGTCCCCACCACAATTAAAAATGAAGAGGAAGTTTAGTTCCAGTGGACCCCACCCATGAACATCCACATGGAGGGTGGTTACAACAATATAAAATAAATCGTGTGTTTATTTTATTTATTATTTCCATGAAAAAACCCAAAACTAACTTTCACCCTCGACCATCTGCTGTCAAGGTGAAGGTCTCCTTAAGCGAATATCGACACTGCGAGTTCAACGGTGCCCTCATATTTCAATTCCGAGCACCAATTCAAAAGATAGAAAAACCTACTCACACGTTTATTGAACATACCTGAAATAAAGTTCAGAAATTCATTCCAGGCACTCTGGGCCTCGGAATCATGCACTGTCAATTTTCACGGACTCGTAAAATTCCCATATATTTAAAAAAAATTACATGGAAATTCTGGGTCTTTACATTAATATATATATATATATATTAAACTTATTCATTTTCTATTAATAATTGTTTCATTAATAAATTTTTAATAAATTTTATAATTTATTCATTTTTAATTTTTTTGTTTAATTATATATTCATTTATATATCTACATTTAATATATACTATTTATAAATACTTATAATCTATATATATTTATATTAAAATTATTCATTTTTATCAATAATTATTGAAGTAAGAAAATGTTTAATATTTTTCTTAATTTACTCATTTTAAATTTTAATTTTTTTTAATTATTTTATTTTATTCATTTTACATTTTTATATTTTTAATATATACTATTTATTGATTTTTAAAATTTATATATATGTATATTCAATTTATTCATTTTTAAAAATAATTATTTAATTAATGAAATTGTTAAAAAAATTATTTTATTTTTTTAATTATTTAATTTTATTGTGGACCTTTATCAGTGCTGATAATGGTTACCATTTATCAGTGCTTCATTTTTAGTGCTCATAAAGGGTACTTTTATCAGTGCTGAAAATAAAGTGTTGATAAAGGGTAACCTTTATTGGTGCTAAATAAAGCCTTGATAAAGGTAAATTTCATCAGTGATAAATAAAAAGTGCTGATAATGGTCCCACTTTATGAGTGCTTATTTTAGCGCTGATAAAGATGGACTTTCTCAGCACATTTTTCTAGCACTGATAAATTCTGGGGTTGTTAAAGGCACATTTTGTAGTAGTGTATAGACATGTCCATCATAGAATCCATATGAACTTATCAAAGAACACTATTACCCTAATAATTGTATTATTAAACTATTTGAATCAGTGATAGAGCCACTGGGAAAAGAGATTCACTTCATCACTTCTCATGTGCGAGAGTTCCTAGAAATCACCTAACCCATTAAACATTTCTTTAATGACATTAATATAAATCTATGAATTGATTAATTCTTAATCTAATGTAATAATCACATAAAAATCATTAACCCCAAGAATCTTCAAGCATTTAAAACTAAAAAGTTATAAACTAAAAATAAAGAATAGTGGAATACCTTAAACTGAAGATCCTTTGTGACATTCATCTTCACACATACACTTGATGAGGATCATAGTAGAGGAAAAATCATCCCTCATTTATGGTGTATCCACGGTCTTCTAAATAATTTAATGTTTGAATAGAACTCCACTCTCATTCATGATATTCTAGTATCTCACATGAAAATAAGGGAGTAGAGAGCTTTGGGTATAGGGTAGTCTTGGCTAAGTATTATGTAAGAATCACACATCCTTTCATTGTATAGTAGCAGGGTTTATAAATCCCCCTGAGGATACTCCTTGTATGATGCATGTATTAATTAATATATTTGTAACACATGAGTTGATTTTTATACATGCATTGAATGCATGTGTTTATCTTCCTTGTGTTACAACTCTCATAATGGTATTAGATTATAGAAAAGGTAAAAGGATAATACTTGAATATTAACTCTTAATCATTTGATTGTACATATAAGTGTCTTTTTCTTTCCAAATGAATCATAGTACACGATTCATGTTAAAGTATTAGCATGGAATGAAATTCCATGGCCCCATTAAATTTCTCAATCATTGGCTATGATTTCACGGGGTTTCATAAGTCAGTGGAATAAAATATCATTTTAGACCTACCTTACAACTTGTAACATCCCAACCTGGATGACACTAAAATGGCAATCTGAGATGGTTCTCCATAAGGCCTCAAGCCTACCTCTCTATACTCTAAAGGCTGCCAACTAGCAGTGAGAGCCAAGGGTGTATATGTGGAGAGACTATTCACTTATATTAGAGTAAACAACAGTGAAAATAACTGGATATAATCCAAATAAGTAAATGGATATAGTGTGAAAGAATTAAATAAACTGAAATATAACATGTTGTAATAATGAATGAAATGTTATAAAATCCTAAATAGATATTTCATACAAACAACACTCGCCACACACAGAGTTGACCATACATGCAAGAGTACATAAAGAAAACTAAAATAAAAGTATAGGTATCTATTAATAACTCCAATCCAAACCATATATCCAGTCTCCAAGACATTGTCGAGCTTCACCAACCCAATTATAAGAAACCACGTGGGCATCTCCGCTCAATCATGCAAACCCAGGCCTCGACCCTATCCACCATATATCTGTGCTCAACTTGAAAAATAAACATAAGGTATGTACTCACACCGAGGTGCATGTAGAGGGGTAATAAATAATCTCAGTAGGACACACCAATGATAAAACTACATATCAGATGTCATAAGTGCATGCTCATTCCCTATTATCAGCCAATTTGAGACACAATAGGGAAGATAAGAGAAACATATATAAATAATATAAACAAGTCCACAACCAATTCTTGGGTCCATGACCCCAATAATATGGACACATCACCATCTTATATGAGTATATTTATGAATGGATATATATATATATATATCCTTATATATATACTCATTTTCTCATATACATACTTATATAAGAATGGAAACAAATTATAAACAAATCAGTCCACATTGAATATTCGGACCCATGATCTAATCAGCTAGAAATCCTATAAAAAGGGAATTGATCTAGATGTTGTACCACTTAATTCATATATCTTTAAGTAAATATTTTTTTCCATAATCCCAATCTAAAATACCCACTTTAACCAAAACTGAAAGTGTCTCTGAGAAAGCTATATTGCTACAGGGGGATACATTTCCTAACCCTTTTTTCATTCATACTCACCTCCAATCACTATAATAAAGGATATCATACACTAACAGAAAATCCTATAAATATTCACTAAGATGGAAAACATGCCCTCATTCCATGTAAATCTAGTATGATGTTTGAACCCCGGGTCCCGGTCCTTCGGTGGTCACAACATCATAGCTCAGATAATCCCTAAGGGTCTAACCCCTAGGTGATGTATAAGGAGATCTCATCAGTGAGACATCATGACCACCCCTCGAGGTCTCTGATTAGGAAGAGCGTAATCATCCCCATCACTCGGGAGAGTATAATCATCCTTGAGTATATAAATTGATCTAACCTACGAGTCCATATAATGAATTATTACAAGGGAATCCAAGTATCACTCAAGGAATATATAAATTCATCAATCCTATGAGTCCATCCAATGAATTTCTATGTGGGAATATAATTATCAGTCAAGGAATAACATAACTCATCTGATCCCAAGAAGAATGTATTTGTATCCCAAGAGAATAAAATAAATGGATCATAAGTTGGATCCCAGGAAACATGTATGGGTATCCCAATAAATGAATAAGATGAATCTTAGAAAGTACTTCTATGGATCCAAAGACAAATGTCACAATGCATCAGGCTCATTGGCCACAAACTAGGAAGAGCCTCTGGTAATCATTATTGCATCAGTAGTAAACAAGTGAAAGAAAAAATAAAGAGTGAGGGTGTATTAATGCCTAAATTGAGCACTACTCTCATAGCCTCATAGGATTATAAGTTCAGCATGGGTTCTAAGGTGACACCCACTACTATCACTACCCAAACCCCCCAATGCACTAGCTCAGGGTCACTCAATGTCGGGGAACCCATGGGATCCCTCATGTCATAACACAAGTTAGGCACCCTATTGGGGATCCTCAAGGTCTAAAAACAAGTGAAGTAATCCTACATAGTATCATCAACAGTTAAGGTAAAAGGAGGAATCCTATATGGAATCATCGAATAGTATACAGGAATATGCATCCTACATGGGATCCTCATAACATAATACAAAGGCAGAGGCATCCTATATGGGATCCTTGTAAAGAGAAACTAGGTAAAGGGATCCTAAAAGGGATTTCCTAGGCTATCATGTAAGATAATGAAACCCTCAAGGGACCTTAAGTAGCATTAATAAGATATATTCATCCAACACAGGATCCTCTAGGTTGAAATGTAAGCAGAGGAATCCTATAGGGGATCCTTAGAAACAATTAACCTCACAGCCTCCTAGGTCAGAAGGGCACATCTCACAAGGTAGATGACCTCAGGGAGAAGCTACCAAGAATTGGTGATGGGAGATGGCTCATATCCCATCTCAAATCAAGGTCTCACTCTCAGAAGACAATTGAATTAAATTACTAGAGGAATAACCTCTCTGTTTAGGAAAAACTTAGAAAACACCACCTAGGAGTCCTCAAATCATCTCGAGGGTTGCACCTTCGTGATCTTAGTGTAAAGATGATCATAATGGACTCTTATCATGTACAATTCCAACTACTAGGAATAAATATATGAAAACCACTAAAAAGGTTAGTAATGGGTACTACACTATGTGTATACCAAGTACATGGTGTGTTCTCCCAATGCTCTACCTAGGCATGTACTTCAGCCAGACTTGGAATGTAAAAACCCAAGTACACAACATGTTGATCTTGTAAATGGAATGTACCCTACACAGGGTACCTTCATGTGTACCTAAAATGGTATGGCCATGTATATAGCCAAGATATCTAACTCTACATGGTGTTCAACCCACATGGGGTCTGGCCATGTACTCTACATGGCCATGTCCCCTTACACGGTCTGTATGGCTAAGTACTTGGATACATGGACAAGTCCTAGTATATGGTGTGTATACCCCATTCATAGTGTGTACTTCTAAAATATAATATTATTCAAATAGAAATAACACATGACATGCGTTCCTAAATCTACACATCATGTGATCGGGATTTCAGAATGAGAAACCCCTCAAATTGGCCAATACTTCCTTTTTTTTCAAAAGCAACAAATCAACCCACAAGGATTCCTTAGTAGGAATAATAGGGGTTTAAAACCTGAAAATAGTAAATATATAGGTATTTTTCATAAAAAACATAAAAATGGCCTACCTTTGGGTGGAATTTTCTGATGATTTTCCCATTTTCAAGGTCCACAGCTACTGCGCAATGATCTGGTGCGTCCCAAGCTCTGTGGTGGTACCTACCTTCTACTCTCTCTCTCTCTATTTCTCTATCCCTCTCTCTTCCTCCATCTTTCATGAGGTATAAGACCAATATGTGGTAATACATGATATTCCAAAGGAATTTTAAAGAAAATAAAATAAAAGGAATAAAATAAAAGGAAGAAAAAAAAAAGGAAAATGGGGCTTGAGCCAACCCCAGTTCCCGACATGAGTTTATACCCCGCCTCGGAAAAACTCTCTATTCCAGACTCAATAGAGGAGATGAAATCTCAATTTTAAGCTCTATTAAAAATATATATCCAAAAAAATGTGTTCTAATAAATTAATATTTAATTATTAATTATTAATTATTCCATGAAAATTTGAATGGTTCATAATTCCACAAACTCATGTCCTAGGGTAGACACCATATTCTAGGAACAAAGGAGTGTTATAAAAATTATCTTTTACCCCTTACAATCATCTGAAAGTAAATATTTAAATTTCTACTCAAAAATTCTAGTTTGAAAAAATTAGAGTCATTATAAACTCCCCAAAATAAGCCTTCTCATCCCTGAGAAGCCTTGGTGGTCAAACACATCCATGATCTCAACTTTAGAATCTATAAAAACATGTTATCTTGAATATATAATGACCAGTCTCATATCAATAGAAACTCTTCCATCAATTAATATATTTAACTGCGACTGATCTAGTCCTCTCTACCATAGTAATAACCTTATCATTGTCTCTAAACCAAAATCCAAGCTAAACAACCCATGTTAATGCTGAATTTCAACTAAAAATGAGGGTCACCACCCCCAAATGTCCTATAATTAACTCCACACCATATTTCTTTCCTTATACTGCTCCTCGAGAATAGCCTCAATAAGTTCCATTATCAATCTAGGAAAGATATTTGAAAAGAAAAGAAGCTCAGTGTAGATTTGATGCTCTCTCAACCTACTTAGGATGATGTCAAGATAGAACATGATCATCTCTAAATAAGAGTACACTAAAACTCCATTAAATGGAGTGTATATCTCTCTCCAATCCATGATCGCATCAACAAGTTAACATGTATTCAACCAACTACTATCAACACATATCCCAAAAATGTGTGTCTAGTTCCAAACACAGGTATACCACCTTATGGAACCCAATTTATCCTTGATGTATCCTCTTACATATAGGAACATTCATCATTTTAATCTCAAATCTTGCGAAATCATGCCCACAGGTAGTCTTGAAAACAGCAGTCTTCAGCTCGCACATGGCCACTCACCAATTTAGAATTTAAATGGTTCTACGTGTAACTGACATGTACCATCTTCAACCAACTTGGGATCCTATGATTCATCTTTAATTAAAACCAATATGACCATGCTACATGGAATGTCAGTCTAAACTATCCATAAGCTCCCTTGAAACTCCTCTTCAAAATCAGTTACCTCACCTATGACAATATTTATTCCATGACTTCATGAAACATGGAATCGTTTCAGTCAAAATAATCTACCTATGATCTAACTACAATAGAAACAGTGGAAACACTAGTCAATAGGGCTAGGCACTAGAATAGTTCTTCCTGTCAAATTTGGTCCTCATACCAAAGTACCTTAGGTTCTTTGTTCAATTCCAAAGGCATAAATATGCCTATATCTCAAAACCCAAGCACTAACCATGCATCAGTATCAAATGAGCATATAACCAAGTTTATTACCTAGAAAAGAATACATAAACTTGGGATAACCTTACTCACCGATTTACCTTGATCAAAAAAAACATATACCAACAAGGTTCTAAGTTAAAAACTAAGGGTCTCTAGGTCTCCCACCTACACCTACTGATCAAGTCTCATGACTGGGTCACAAGGTATATCCACCTTTCCCAAAATATCCAACCTATATAATGAAGTTAAGGGTAAAAATAACCTATGAGGGTCAAAACTATCAATAATTATCCTACTAGGGACATGATCCTCTCCAAGAATCCTCATAAAAAACTTCTCCCTAGAGGCCATGATACCAATGTAGAAGATATATTTAACTAACACTCACCAAGAATCTGCATACATAAATACCCCTTGAGGTCCAATTCACTAGAAACAAAAATTTACCTATCAGTATCCTAAAAAATCCAACTAGAAAACCATAAAAAAATATACCCCCATAAAGGATCTATTAGAAAATCATCAAATATTGATACTTACCTACAAGGGTTTCTACTATAATCACACGGTTCTGTTAAGTAGAATTTCATTCCAATCTATGAATAAAAACATTGTATATATTGTTACTAACATTTTAAGTAACTAAACCTAAGAAAAAACCCCTATAAGGGGTTCAACACATGGGAATCAAGTTCCCTATAGACCTATTATGCTCATTGAACCACCCATGCATGAGGACAGAGTCATCATCCTCACCATCAAACATCTGAATGTAGATCTACATTACCTACCATCAAAATGAAATATATTTATGCAAGTTGGATCAATTGAGTATAATTCAAAAAAAAACCTATACAAGGAAACAACATTTATTCTTTTTTAAATTTAAGCAATTGGCCTATGTCATCATTAAAATCACACACAAGAAGGCCTATAAGATGTGAATCCTATGTACCAAATATGATCCATGATATGCCTCTTGCCTTTACCGGCTAAGAGTCCAATTAAATTGATGGCCTCTTTCCAATGGTTCAAGATCCATAAATCCATAATAAATTATAATATCAGCACAACATGTTTGTTTCTAAAAGATAAAAAACATATACATATATGATATCAAATATCATAACAACAATCCCATATCCCTGGAAACCATGAATTTTTACTAAAAAATGTGTTCTTGATGAACTAGTCTGATATCCATCATAGGTTCTAACATGTTCCTAATATGTCTGTCTACAATATCCCCAATATAAATACAACAGGAAAATAAACAACATTGATGCCACTTTTTAACATCCACTAGTGTAAATATACTCTATACAAACACTTTTACACCAATGGTTTGAAAAAATCATTTGTATAGGGAGACTATACCAACGGTTTGTACAAACCATTGGTATAGTCTATTTAGACACAACCTATCCCAACAGTTTGATTAAACCATTAGGATAGTCTCCCATATACAAATTTATCCAAAATATTTATGAAAACCAATGGGATATATAATATATCCCAATTTTTTTTAAAACTATTGGGAAAGTTTTCCCCAAATACAGATCGACCCTCCAATTTCCCCCTCCACGTCATTTTTTCCATAAACCGAAGCTCCCTCTTCCCTAGCCAGTAGAAATTCTTCCCACCAATATATTCATCTTCAAACAAGCCATTTTTTGTTCTACACTTCAAATATATAAGTTCTATCTTAGTTTTAATGTTTTGCATCTATTTTTTTTGTTTTGTGTTTTGATTTGGACTAAACGAGAGCTCCTTATGCTGGTGTGGTCATTCATCATATTCTTTTACCACCTTGGGAATATTTATCTTTAGAAAGATTAAATGTTTAAGTAAAGGGACCAATGATGATTCCTTTCTTAATTAATCAGTTGGATAAAATATGTTGTTATAATTTAATTACATAACATCGGGTAATATTATTCTTGGATTTAAGAGTAACTCTTAGTAGAAGGGTTTCCATTCTATAATGTAGGCATCCATCTTTTCAATGATATAATCCCTTTTTTGGCTTAAAATTGGGGAGCATTTTTATCTATCCCCCAAATATAGTTGAGCCCCCTCCCCATTCATTTATCATGTGACATGAATCTGGTATAGGAAACTTGTGTTCTAACTTGGTTTTTTTGGATTAAGCATAACAATGTGTGATTTCATAATATTAATCATCATTATAAAGTTTGGATCCAATTAATGTTTAGAATACTTCATTTTTGATAAAAACGGGATTAGGATTGAGTGTATTTTTAGAATATTTATCATCATGATAATTATTTTTATAGATTATAGTGTCCTGGTTTGTCAATATTTATGGTATAAAATTTTGATGTCTAAGTTTTAGGGTCAAAAAAATGTGGCAATAAATTTTTTGATTAAGGATGAGTTTGTTAGTGTTCAATTCAGAGTCCACGAGTTTATTATTGAGTAATGGATTATTATTTAAGCTAAGGTTAAGAAAATATTATCTATCTTATATTTTTTTAATCAATTATATATGTTTTTAAATTAAGGAGTGTGATTTCCAATATTTGATCAACTCCCTTGTTTCATGTAAATAAAACATTTCCTTTGTTGGTATTTATATAGATGAAATTATTAGTCTTTGACTTTATTTATTCCTCGAGTTATTTAGTGTTTTATATTTAATCATTTGAGTATCAAGTGTTATTAGTTTCTTCCAAAAAATAGAATATATTGACCAAAAAGTATTTGTGAAATAAATTATTTGATCAACAAAACATTTTATTATAATTAGGGGTGGAAATATGCACTAAAGGAACTGCCATGGTATGGTAGATTAATTGAAATTGTGGTATACATTGGGATATAAAATGGTGTGGTGAGTCCCACCATGTCATAGTACTCTTCATGCCAATTTATATGGTATGTGATATCACATCAATTTTCCTTAAGAAAGTTATTTACTTAGATATTGTTCTTACCATTAAAAAAGTTTATAGTATACAATGGTTTTGAAATAGACCCTTCTTGATAATTGGAAGATTCATGTGATTCAAGGATACCTCAGGAGGAAGGAGTATTTTTACTTATAGTTAGTGATTTAGATCAGATTATTGTGAAAATCTTTAACACATTTTTTTCTTTTTTTATAGGATATAGAGTTTCATTATAATGAAAATAAATATACTTTGTATTATTATATTCTCCAAGAACCAAAATTGAATATTGTATTCTATTTATTTTATATTTTAGTTTAGTATTATTTCATTTTCATATAGAAATATTTTATTTGGATCACTTTTTCCTTATTTTTAAAACTTTAGTTAGAATATAATTATTTTACCATTTCATATATGTGAATAAATTATTATAATACTGGATGGAATTTGGGCTTTAGTGGTGTCAATCATGATAGTATATACAATGAAAGGTATTTTTTATGTTTATAACATGAGAGATCACATGGGTGAAGTATGTTGTGTATGTGTGATGGTGTATGTGATAGGAGGTTGAGTTAAAGAAAAATGTTACCTATAGGACACAACTTGTTAAATGATCTTACATAATGCCATAAACACAATAGATATCACAAAAAAAATAACAAAATAAAATCATTACAAGGATTATAATAATGAAGGACCATCATACCATGTTATAATGAGAACAATAACCATGATTGGTTTTAGGAAAACATCTCATATCTAATGTACTCCATTAGCTCAACACACACAGTGAAGTAAAACAATAGGATGAGGGCTAGTATATGCACATGACATAGATACTCTATTGTATACAACATATAAAACACATGTAATAAATCAGTTCTTATTAATGATATACCTTAAATCCAAAATAAATCATATGATGTTTTTTTTGTAAATTTCATAATGAAGATATGTGTATGTCATAGGGTACGATATACATGAATCCAAATAATATCATATTCCTTGAAATAAGGGATTTCATAAGGCATGATATATTGGTATCATATTACCACTTCCATAGTCGATCACATTGCACAATATGTCCATATCATAATGTATTGATATGGTTTAAACATATATTATGACTAACATAGGAAGTCGAATGTTAAGTGTTAACATTTGGGTAATCTTCCACATAATCTATAATTAATAATTAACATTTCATAGATTAATTGATTCCATTGCATATATGACATTTTTATACTCATAGATACACTAATTTTGTATAAATCCATTCTATTGCATTTTTGTAGATACATTGGATTTATATCATTTTCGTTGAGCACCTAAATGTTTCTAGTTCATAACACCGGTATGGATACCTTTTAAATAACACACCTTATAAAAAATATCACTGATCACTAATACTATAATGAAACCATTGATTAGAACTATATCATTAATTATGAAATACAATTATCTCTATAAATTTAGTCTTAATGTCCACTATTTTCTCATAATTATCCTAAAGAGATCATTATTTATACAATGATTTTTCATCACATCCACCATGTTTCAATTCAAGATTTCAGTTTTTTATTTATAATATTTTGTTATATATATATAGTATTTTGTTGTCTTTCATGTTATGATTCTTATATAGAGTAGTGTATTAGTTATGGTTTTATATAAAGTGAACAATTCTCATTTACTTAAATATATTTTCGATTGAACTTCAATATTATTGAATTTATTTCAAAAAATGACTTATTGAGTTTTTTTACAGAATTGATAGAATCTTGGATGTATGAAACTAATTGGATCTCAAGTGATTTTCAAATCAATTTGGAGAGCTCTTTAGATTTTGCATTTGACAATGCTTCAGATAGTGGTCACATACACTGCCCATATTATAATTGTGTTGTAATACCTTGGTTGATCCGTGAAGAACTTAGATACCATATAAACAAAAATGGGTTTCAAATAAACTATTATGTATGGTATCACAATGGGGAGAAAATGGAATCTCAAAATTTTTATGATCCAAATGAGAGGACTGGATTGGAGAATTTTATATATGACTCGTTTCCATTTATTCTTTATCATGAGAATTAAAGGATGTCAACATAAGAATATTTCGATACGATTACACATGATGTGTCCAATGAAAATGATGATGTTGATAGGGTGAAAAAAATTGAATAATGTTGTGATGACTCCAGTATATTGGAAATGTCATAAAATAAAAAAAACGTAATTTTTAAATAGATTGTTTCATGGAAAAACCATGTATGGGATTTCTAATACTACCATCCATTACATTATTACCTTCTTGAAGTACTTACTTCCAAATGATGTAGATATTACCTCAAACCACTATTTGGAATGGAAGTTAGTTGAAGAACTTGGATTTTCAAAAAACATAATTCATGCTTTCTTGAAATATTGCAACTTATTCTGGGAGGAAACTATTGAAATAAATGATTGTATAAAATGTGGAACATCCCTATGGAAGCCAAAATCTAATGGAACACCATCCTGTGTGCCAAAAAAAGTAATTTTCCACTTTCCATTGATCCATAGACTCTAGAATATTTTCATGTCTGATGAAATATCAATAAATATGTGATGATATGATACTAAGAGAAAGAAGAATAATGAAGAGTTGGTCCACCCGGCATATGGATTTTCATGGCAGAGATTTGATGCTTGATATCCTGATTTTGCAGTTGACATGCGTAATGTAAGACTGGGTCTTTCATGTGATGATTTTAATCTATTTGGGCAGATTCTTACTTCACATAGCACATGGTTAGTTTTCATGCACATTTATAACCCCCCCCCCATGTTTGTGTATGAAAAAACCTTTCATTTTCATGAGTATACATATATTTGTCCCTTATGATCTAGGAAATGATATAGATGCATACATGAAACCTTTAATAAAAGAGTTTAAACTTCTTTGGGATGTTGGTGTACGCAGGTACAATGCATGTTTGAAAGACATATTTCAGATTTGTGTTGAAATTATGTGGATGATCAATGATTTTCCTACTTATTCAATGATGTATGGATGGATCACGAAGGGAAAATAGTCAAGTCATATTTGTATGAAGAATACTTGATCCATAAGACTGAAATATCATCATAGTTTTAGTTTTATGGGACATCAAAGATTCTTTCTAGTGGACCATCCATATAGATTTAATCATTGTAGATTTGACAATACCATGGAGACTGACGATCCACCTCAGTGTATGTCTGGAACTGATGTGCTTAATGAATTACAAGATTTTAGTTTTTCATTCAGGAAGGGTAAAATGAAATCTAGAAAGAAGAATAATGTTTCCAATAATACCTGTTACAATTGGAATAAGGTGAGTATATTCTTTTATTTTTCTTATTGCTCAACCAATTTTTTGTGTCATTTCTTATACATAATGCACATTGAAAAGAATATGTGTGAAATATTACTTTCAATTATTCTAAATGTAAAAGGAAAGATAAAATATGATTTACAATCTTGATGTAACTTGGTAGATTGGGGGATCATACTAGAATTACATCTTTTGTATATCAGTAAAAATAAATGGCATGTTCTATGTGCTTCTTATGTGATGACACCTGTAGAAAAAAATCAATTTCTAGAAGTACTAGATATTATTAAAGTTATTGATGGATATTCAAGAAATATATCAAAACGAGTCGACATAAGAGAGTTGAAGTTGAAATATTTTAAGACTCATGATTATCACATCCTTCTTTATGAGTTGATTCCAGTTGCATTTCATCATCTTCTGTCCAATAATGTAATGGTGTCAGTTATTAGTTTGTTCCATTTGTTTAGAGATCTTTGTGCTCATAATTTTTTATGTATTTCTTGCAAAAAATGTGGGTGGAAACACCATTAATTTTGTGTGAGTTAGAGAAAATATTTCCTCCATCATTTTTCAAATGCATGCTATATATGACTATTAATATACCAACTAAAATACTTCTCTGAGGACCTGTATATTTTCATTGGATGTATCCAATTGAAAGAAATATGTACACATTGAAATCTAATGTCTAAAATAGGAATCATCCTGAAGGTTCTATCATGAATGGTTACTTGGCTCAAGAATGTATGGATTTCTACTCAATGTATTTGTTTGATCTAACAACGAGAATAAATAGAACAATGAAAAATAAAGAAGAACAATATGAAAAAATTAAACCTAGTTTTTCATCACTTCCTCAAATAGGAGGAATTACTAAATTATATACATTTAAGACATTAAACCTTGAAGAGGGGGAGATGTCACATTGCATAGTATTGTTTAACTATGATTTGTTTGACGACTATATCAAGTAAGTAAATTGAACATTTATATCTTATCTCAAATCTTATAATTGTAAATATCTTTTAAACTATTTCTATTTTTATCTATAGGGAATATAAAGAAATGATAAATATAAAGCATCATTATTTATCTTTGAGGAGAGAGACTTTTCATAGAAAAGAGTTTTCTGTTTGGTTGAAATTGAAGGTAGAAATATTGATGTAATAAATAAATAAAATCAATATTTAATTAAGTTTAATATTCATTTATATTTTAGGTATCGAGTTTGTCTATTGACATTGTCTCTGAGGAAATAAGAGCTTTGGATTTTGGTTCTAATACCATGGTTCCTGATTGTAAGTCAATTGTGATCAATGGGTACAAATTTATTATCATTGGAAAAGAAAAGAACATGATAACACAACATGATGGAGTTATTCTAACTACCACAATATACTATTATGCCAGTGCATCAGATAATAGACTTCATTTTGAAAATGTAGATTATTATGGAGTCATTGGAAAAATAATAATATTGGATTATTAATATCATAGTCGAGTCACTATGATAAAATGTTAGTGGTTTGATTAGATGACTAAGTACGAAACCTTTATTGATGATTGTGGATTTTGAGTTATTGACATGACTCACACTATTGCTACCAATGAACCATATGTATTGTAATCAATGGAAAATAGGTTTTTTATGTCAAAGATCATCTTTGATCTGAATTTGGTGTCATTATTGAAGTAATCCCAAGACATATTTTTTATGATTGTGATGATGGAATGGACACCATACCTACTCCCATTGGCCCCAATCCATTTATTACTTATGATGACTCTAATACTTTAATTGTTAGAGTTGATTGTGAACCTGAATTTGTGGTGGGAAATATATAGAAGAATTCATCTGTGTTCTCAATTATATTGGTTTATCTTGACTTGAGTTTTTGAGGTTTGTGCTCTACAAATTGATTTAATATTAACTACAAATATTTTGTATCAAACTAGACCTTAATGTGCATTTTAAATATTTACTAGTTGTAGTTTTCTTTGAGTTGTATTTTATAAAATTGAATTGAATTGTATTCAGACCTACCAGACCAAACAAAACTGAAATAGTTAAATTGTAAAATAAACTATATGAATTTAATTGTACATATTAAACTAATTGATATGAAAATCAAAACTAATTAAAATAATAACTTTACCCAAAAAATAGATAAATTTTCTAACCAAAAATATGAACCAAATGACCTAAGACAAATAATCCATGTCTCAAATTTCTTTTTTTAGTTACACAATAGTTATACTTTTCTAATTAATTTCATATTTGTTTTCAAATGAAGGAAAAGAAACCATATGAGGAGTAGTGAAGAAAAAAGATGACGGACAAAAATCATTAAATAGACGAGATAGACATTCCTCTATTAGTTCTTGTTGTGAGTATTTTATTTCAAATATATATATATATATATATCAATACCATATAATGTCATGTGATTAATTTTGTTTTAAAATTTTATACAGGATCCGCCACTGAGGCACTAGTTATTCAATGAGCAGCCTAGTAGTGGTCCTAGTACTCAGGCCAGTGGTATGAGAAGGGGTGGTATGAGAGCTGGGCGCTCCAATCAGCGTACCCGTTCAGACCATGCCCCTCCCACTGACGCAATATCTTCCACACATTCTAATCCTGATGTGTCGTTAGGGGAACACGAGATATTTAGGCCTCTTATGTTTTCACCACCCTTCACATCTAAGACTCCTCACCCATCTTTACCGTATCACATGATGATTCCTACTCCTCATCCATATTATGTAGTTGGTCAGTCATCCAATCCATCTTCTTTACCATCTACTTATTTTTCTCTAGGCTTCTATATTCCTTCTTCGACTCCTAATTCGACACAGTCTATGCCTATAGAGTATACACTAGAACCCACTCCACTGGTACAGGGTGATATTCCTTCAGTGGAAGTGTATTTAGAGGCACCCATTGAGTAGACTACCATAGGTATATTTTAGAACTCAAACAAATTTTTTTTACCATAATTTATTTTCATTATAACATGTATTGATATAATATATATTTTTATATCATAACAGATACAGTTACTAATAGGTGGAAGGGGAAGGTCATACATGCATGTGTTTGGTGTGGAACTACTGCACGCAGTTGATGGTGGACTACAACGAAGACAATCAAATGATCGAAAAAATAGGGAAGCAATGTCAGAGTTTTTTTGTGATGCTTTCCAAATACTCCGACATCATTCATGTCAGCCCGATCACATGAAGATAGTTTCCAAACAAAGTCAAGGATGATTCTTGGGCATAGATATGGGTAAAAAATCTATTTTATTTAATGTAATATTATTTTTGTATTTATATGAATTAATATTTTGGTATCGGCTTTGATTTAATTTCCCCAATGGTGAGGGTGCACGACCAACATGTCTAAAAAAGTTAGGTGAGATTTTTAGAGCCTATAAGAACAATTTGTATATTAGCTATCATGATAGAGTTGGAACAGAGTTAGATCCGATACCTATCATGGATAATTTTTTGATAAAATAGTATCAGAAAATGATTACTCATTGGAAAACTATAAAGTTTAAGGTATTAATCACATTTGAGGTATTTAAATGAAAATTTTCATATTTTTCATTAATACTATCTTTTTTGAAGAATTTTATTTAGGAATCATCTAGAAAAAATACAAAAAAAAACATTGATGCTAAAAAATACCTCCACACATTGGGACATATTACGATGTCAAATCATGAGAGGAAGAATGTACGATAGTTGTTTATAGTTTTTCTTTAGAATTTTCACTTTCTATTGTTTCCTCCATAATTTATTCGATTTAAAAAGTTTTTATATAATTTTAGTTATGAAATTAATTATTGGTAACCTATTTTTAATTATGGTTTCCTAAATTCAATGTCATTATAGAGGTAGGTATTGAATATTGAAGGACGTGTGACTTGAGCAAAACTATTTTTCTCGAGTAGAAATAAAAAAGATGGAAGTGCGATTAACGAACAGACACAACAGTAGATTGTAAGTTTTACTTTATTGATTTTAAATTTTAATATCTATTTTTTAACTTAATAATATATTTATATTTGTAACAGGATTCTTTAGAGCCTTTTTATTCCCAAGAAACTAAAAATTTTGGGCCAAATGTTCACTTATATCAGGTGTTGGAAGATGAGTACCTTGGTAGAGTACATAGCCGACTTGGGAAGAGTATAGT
Organism: Viscum album; assembly: GCA_963277665.1. NCBI lineage: Eukaryota > Viridiplantae > Streptophyta > Magnoliopsida > Santalales > Viscaceae > Viscum > Viscum album. The sequence continues at coordinate 1,500,154,251 of OY728142.1, read as the reverse complement.
CCCGATGAGGTATTGACCCTCTTTAGGTACTAGTTGTAGTGCCACTGAGTTCAAAGAGGTTAAGGTACAGGCATAACATGCTGAAAAAAGGTCCACATAGGTGGAAGAATGGTATGATTGGGAAAACACTAAATTTATGAAACTGATGAAAGTTTTATATTCAGAACTTCCACCAGAGGTCATCACATCTTGTGATGAATATATGTCATCAATTCATTCAATATATACTACACCAGGTAGAAATTCTAGTGTTGGTTGATACCACATCATTCCTGTAGATGACGATGGTGAGGAAGAGGTCGAGGACGAGGTTGATGCCATGACTGAGGCCGGGGATGAGGTCGAGGCTGAGGGAGAGGCATAGGCCGAGGCGGAGGATGAGGGAGAGTATGAGGCTGAGGATGAGGATGGGGGTAGGTATGAGGATGAGGATGAGTCTGATGATGATGGTGGTGATAGTGACAGTAATGGTGATGAGGGTTAAATTGATCCATTATATTTTTGACTGATATTACTGACATTTGATGTTTTCTGATTTGTTGTGACTAAATATGTGTGTGATTAGGTAGGTCACATTATGATTGTATCTTTATTTTTTTATCTATAATTTCATTCTATGAATTCTATTTTAACATGGTATCAAAGATATTTCACAATTATCTTTTTACATACACTCAAACTCTTGGATGAAAACTTGAGCTGATTCATTGTCATTATACCACTTCTTAATCATCTTTCTCTGATTCATTGTCAAGTGATGCTTTACATTATGGGACACCATTTTTGATCTAGTCTCACTCACAGATCATGTTGTACTTGAATGTATCAAATTATAGATATTGACTATATTTATTAACATGGATGAGTATTTAAATTGGGGGATTTAAAATTGATTTTAAAAATCCATATTTTCCAACATAAATTGAAATAAAACTATAATATACCAAATTCTATAAGGAAAACCTACCCTTCATAAAGAAATCATGATTACCACATTCATAGGATTCCCAAGGCAATTCCTAAAGAAATTGAGCACTCGATCTTGCACCTATCAAGAATTTATCTAACAACCTAACCATATACCCATGCTCATCTCATTATAGTATATTTCCATTCATGTATCTAGATTAATAATAAAACTATGTCATCTAACCATTAGGAAAAATGATGATCAACTAACCAATATTATCTAACCATAACCTGCTACTCTAATAGACATAACTAGTAGTCTACATAGAGAACCTTTTAATCACTGTAGATAGATCCATAATATCATCCCACACTAGCATCCCCACTATCAACTTGACTCAAAAAAATGTATTTGACCAAGCAACACCTTTCATGCACAACCTATACTTCGGCACTCATATCTAGATCCCATCATAAGGCACCTCATACCCAAAACTACACTTTAAATGGTTGTTAAACACTAGGAGAATAACTATAATCACATAAAAACATCAAAAAATAATCCCAACAATCATCCCAATTAACTAAGGCACCTCCAATAAGTTATTTTATAAAATAATGAATATGTTATTATTGAAACATTAATTAATCAAAACCCATTCCATATAATTATCAATAATTTTTTCCTTTTTTAAATATTTTATAAACCCACTATCTTCATTATGAAAATAATTTCACACCCAAAAGGAGTAATGAACATATCCAAGTATACAAACTTGTATGATGCAGAAACCTACACTCTCATACCACCTCAAGATAAGAGTAAAAAAATAAATAATATCTCATCCAAAACATCATACTTGAATCAAAATCTCAATTAGAATACTAAAAATAAATTAACAACAATCTCATCACCTTGTATATTTGAATTTCCTTACAAATGGGTTAGTTACATACTAGTATAAGGTCTATTACAAGTTCCAAAAACACATCCTGCCTCCAACTACCATGCTCAAATAGTCAAGAAACCAAAAACAATTCTCTGTAACCTCTTCGTACTACCTTGACTAAAATAGATTATATAAAATCATTGGTAAATCACCACAAGACCTCAGGAACACCTACCCTTATACCAGATGCTTTATACTAGTGGTGAGGGTCTATAAGTATTGTGGGGATATTATACTCTCTATACCCTCCTAAATAAAAATATATAAATAACATAATCAAAATAAAACATTAGAGTAATCATAATAAATTACAGCTAAGAGAAAACCAATAATAATAGATATCATCACCATAATATAATTTTGTAGGGTCTCACTAATTTCCCCCAATATACATTATTATATATAGCGTATACATGTATGGTAAATTAAAACAAGTACCAATATAAAACATGCAACAATTATGAATGGTCAACGGGTGCTACCCAGGGAGACCCAACACCTGACCTCACTTGATTTGGAGAATATTAAAATAAAATTCATCTCAAAACACAATCCCGAACTCATACCCTACCACTTAGGGAAGGTTCATGAATCTTAGTCTCGAACTCTACCCTCTAACATGGGTTAGAACCTTAAACCATGTCTCGATCTCATATTTATCCTCATACTTCCTCCCTCTTGCTCAAAGTGAGGTCTGGTATCACATCCTGACTATTAACCAATCACTCAAGGTAGGATCCCATATCATATACTGACCACTACCCTCTCACTCGATGTTAGGCTCTATATCATATATTAACCACTACCCTCTCACTCATTGTAACGTCTTATATCATATCATAGGCACTACTATCTAGATTATAGTAAATTCATGCATCATATCATGATCACTGTCCTCTGATCAAGGTAAGGTCTGATATCACATCCTGAATACTATCCACTCAGTCATATTAAGGTCCCATATCACATCTAGGATATTGGGAAAGTTCCTATATCATATCCTAAACACTACCCTCTTACTTAGGGTAGGGTCATATACTATTTCTCATTCCATGTCACATACCTAAAACCTCTCACTCAGAGTGGATATAATCACTACTTTACAACATGGTTAGATCATAAATAATGAGAAAAAATAGTAGTAATAGCTTATATAATATCCCTCGATTATCCACACAACCATACCCACTTAGTTCCATGTTATAGGGTAGATAATATATCTCAACAACATGTACCCTAAATAGCATCACTATCATAATTTGAACCTTAGGTCATACCCACCTATCATTGTATTTTATATTGTCTGTATTTTTAGGTGCATTTATAGTGGTGCTTTATAAGGTGTTGTATTAGTTTTTTTAGGTGTTTATGTATTTCCAGGTGTTTTGATTTTAGTGTGATTCTGTATATCCCAACAACACGTACCCTAAATACCAACACCCCCCTCATCTGAGTCACCCCTAGATCATTTCAATTTTATCCTGAGATCAAGGATAATTCTTGGAATCCATCTAATATATCATCTAAGTTTACACTTGGAATTCATCCATGAAATCAGATGGACTCGGGTATATTTTCAGTAATATCCTAATTCCAAAAATAGGTTTCAACTATTGATTACATGAATCCATGATTGATTATCATGATTATTACATTACCATGAATTAAATCAAAATCCCCACTATAGGAGTGTCCTTGTTCCTGTATTGTTATATCAAGATCCTGGCCATCATATACAATGACCTATCCACTATTCAGTGTGACCATGTTGTGAGAAACCTAAACAAATTCTATAGATAATGAGGGTCATTCCCTTAAACCACCAATTATACACTCCCCACTATATACCTTACCTTATACTACACCTCAAGATCAACTTCAAAAGTTATAATTGTCACATGCCACTCCTCCCAATCCATTCAAATACACTTACAACTCTTGACACTATTTCTCTTGGAAAATATGTGCCAAGGCCCTGTATCGAGTAAACTATCTAAAAAAACTTGATTCATTTCCAATATACTCTCTACCATGGAGGTACATTGAAAGTTCTCATTCAAAACTCATGACCAAAATTCACATGAAATTATATTAATAACATCATCCATCAACCCCTATATATTACACCACACTGTAATCTATTAAGGGTGTATAAAACCCATATATATTACACCACATTGTAATGTGGGTTTCCACTCCCCACAGATTGGGAACAATACCAATAATCCTTTGGAACTTGATCATCAATGATTATATACTACATATAAACTGGATTCTAATTTTAGCTCTAATGAGACACCACTACTGAAAAAATTTACTGGACTAAATCTATATAATTCCATCAATTCAAATTGAATCAAGATAATATAATTATTTTTTCATCAATATCCCAAATAAGAGAAATAAACTTTCATCACTATTTGGATCATATTTGAAAGTGTTGTGTTTATAGAGATGTTTGTTTTCTATTGGTTGTATTGGTGTTATTCTGAATTTTGTATGGTTTACTGCAATTGAATTGGTGTTATTTTGATGGAATACTATTTAGATCATATTTTTATGCATTGGTGTTATTCTAAATTATGTAGAGTGTATTGAAATTGTAGGTAAGTGGGTCATAATTGAACAGGTAATTTTAGGTAATTACCTGTAATTATGAATTATGAATTTTGAATTCCGAATTCTGTATAGGTAATTATTGCCAGTAATTGCATAGGGGGGAGGCTGCAGCCTATGAATGGAATTTCAGAAACTCTATTCCAATGGTTTAAAAACCATTGGTATAGATGTGATAACTAAAACTATACCAACAGTTTATAGAAAACTATCAGTAAAATTCTATTCCAATGGTTTGTAAACCATTGGTATAGACCTAAAAACTCAATCTTTACTAACGGTTTATAGTAAACTATTGGTAAAATTATATACCAATGGTTTATAAAAAATTGGTATAGATATAAGGTGATTCATATTGCAATGGTATCAAACCACTGGTAACAAGTTATACCAATGGTTACTACAAATTGTTGGTATAATGTGCTTTACAGTGCCATATACCAATGGTTATTTAATAACCATTATCATATGTCTATCCCCACACCTTAGAATATAATGGTTTGGACAACCATTGGTATAGGTTATAATAACAATTGTTCAGTCTATACCAATAGTTTTAAAACATTGGTATATCATAAGTTTCCAGTAGTGATCCCAACCAAGATTCCACTAAACCGGTGCTCCAATCTGGTTTTCCACAATGCCTCAAGCACGCCTCTCCATACACCAAAGGCCACTGACTAGTAGCAGGGGCCTAGGGTTTGTCTGTGGAGAGAATACACCCTCATATTAGAGTAAACCACATTATAAATAACTTGATATCATCCAAAGTATTAAATAATCAGAGTGTGCAAGAAATAAATAAAATAAAATAGAATATGTTGTAATAATGAATGAAATGATATAAAATCTCAAACAAATATATCAAACATACAACATTGTTCACCCAATGGGGTGACTATACATGCCGAAGTATATAAAGGAAATTGAAATAAAAGTTCAGGGCTCTACTACTAAATCTAATTTATACCACATACTTAGTCTCCAAGACACTACTGAGTTTTACTATCCCAATCATAAGAAACCACATGAGAAAATATGCTCATTCATGAAAACTTGGGCCTCAATCCTATCCACCATGAATTTGTTCTCAACATAAAAAGCATATATAAGGTCTTCACGTACACCGAGGTGCACATCCAGGGGAGAGAAATAATCTCAGTAGTCCACCCTAATGATGAACCTATACATATACTTTCATAAGTGCATGCTCATACCATATTCTTAGCCTATCCAAGACACAACTATAAACATAAAATCAAGAGATATAAATAATAGAAACAAGTCCATGATTGATTATTGGGTTTGTGACCCTAATCATATGGACACAACGCCATCTTATATGAGTATATGTATGCATGGATATATATATCCCTGTTAATATATATATATATATATTAATGTGCTCATATACATAATTATATAAGCAAGGGAAAAAATTGTAAACAACTCAATCTATAATAGATTTTTGGACCAATGATCTTATCAATTGGACATCCTATAAAAAGGGAATTGATATGGATGGAATACCAATCAATACATGTATCTTTAAGTTAGTCTCTGAGTCCATAATCCTAATCAACGATACCTAGTTTTTTCAATGCAAGAAATATCTCTAAGGAAGTTATGACACCATAGTAGGATAGATGTCCTAACCTTGGGATCACCCGTATTGACCTCCAATCAATATAATAAAGGATACCATATACCGATGAATAATCCTGTAAATAGTCATAGAGCTAGAAGTTATACCACTCATGAAATGTAAATTCAATCTGATGTTTGAGCCCTAGGTCCCGATCTATATGAAATCATGACATCATGACTCAGATAATCTCTAAGGGTATGACCCTTAGGCAATGTATAAGGATATCTCACTAGTGAGAAGTTATGCTCCCCCACTTGAGGTTTTTCGACAAAGAGAGAGTAATCATCCTCATCATTTGAGATAGCATAATCATCCATGAATACATAAAGTGATCCAGCCTATGAGTTCATTCAAGTCATTCCTACATGGAAATCCAATTATCACTCAAGGTGTATATAAATTCATCCATCCTGTAAGTTTTTCCAAGGAATTACTAAATGAGAATCCAATAATCACTTAAGGCATAACATAACTCATCTGGTCCCAAGAAGCACATTTGGGTATCTTAGAAGAATGAAAGAAAGGTCTCAAAAGTTGTATCCCATAAAACACATATGGACATCCTAATAAATGAATAAGAAGGATTCCAGGAAGTATTTGTGGACATCCCAAGACAAATGTCACAAAAATTTAGGCTCATCATCCATTAACTAGGAAGCACCTCAGTAATCATTGTTGCATAAGCAGTAAATAAGTGAAATCATAAATAAAGAGAGAGGGTGGATGAACACCTAAACCCACCACTACTATCATAGCCTAATGGTATTACAAGTTAAGCATGGGTTCTGAGGTGACACCCACTACCATCACTACCCAAACCCCCAAATAACTAGCTTAGGGTTGGTCAAATGTTGAGGCACACACTGAGTCCCTCGTGTCATAACACAATAGAGGCATCCTACTTGGAATATTCAAGGTATACACATAAGTGAAGGCATCCTACTCAGGATCCTCATATGAAAAGGTAAAAAGAGGAATCCTATATAGGATCCTTGAATAGTATATAGGAATTGGTATCCAACATGAGACCCTTATAACGAAATACAAAGGCAGAGGTATCCTACATGGGATCTTTGTAAAGAGAAAATAGGTGAAGAGATCATAAAAGGGGTTTTGTAAGTCAGCATGTAAGAAAAGGTGACCCTCAAGGGACCCCCAATAGCAGTAAAAAGATAGGTGAATCCTATACAGTATCCTCTAGGTTGAAATGTAGGCAGATTTATCCTATAGGGGATCCTCAGAAACAACTAACCTCATAGCCTCCTAGGTGATAAGGGCACATATCACATGGGATATGTCCTTAATGGATAAGATACCAAGAATTGGTCATATGAGATAGCTCATGACCCAGATTAGATCAATTTATCACTCTTAGGAGACAACTGAATCTGATTACTAGTGGAATAACCTCTCTGTTTAGGGAAAACTCCCAAAACACCACATAGGAGTCCTCATATCACTTCAAAGGTTACACCTTTACAATTTACGTGAAAAGATACTAAAAAACAGACTCATATCATGTAAAATTTCAACTATTGGTACTAAAGATATGAAAAAATCTCAAAAGGGTAGTAAGGGGAAGTACACGACATGTATACTCAGTACACGGTGTATTCTCCCAACACTCCACCAAGGCACGTACATCAGTCGAACTTGGCATGTAAAAACCCATGTACACGACATGTTGATATTGTACACAGTGTGTACCATACATGGGGTACCACCCTATGTACCTCACATGTTCTAGACATGTATATATCTTGGATGTGTACCTCTACATGGTGTGCAACCCACACAAGGTCTGGTCATGTATTCTATATGGCCATGTTCCCCTACACAGACTGCCTGGTCGGGTACTCAGCTACACGACCAAGTCCCATTACATGATGTGCATACCCCATATACAGGGTGTACTTATAAAAGATCATATCCCTCAAAAAATTAAGAACATGCAGCATGTGTTCCTGAATCTACATGCCATGTGATCGGGATTTCCAAAAAAGAAACCCCACAAATTGCCCGAAACCGCCATTTTTTTTCAAAAGTAATTGTTTGACCCACAAAGGGTCCTAAGCAAGAATAATTGGGGTTTAAAACTTAAAATTTTTAAATATATGGGAATATATGGAAAAACATTAAAAACCCCTATATTTGGGTGTAATCCACCGAATCTTCTCCCATTTCTACAGTCCATGGCTACCGCACGATGATATAGCGCATCCTGAGCTCCCCAGTGGTACCTCCCTTCTCCTCTCTCTATCTTTATTCATACCTCTAACTTTAGATCATAGTAACATGAAAAAAATACCATAGGGGGTTCATACACAATAATAAAAATCAATTATAAATAAAATAAAATAAAATATGAAAAGAAAAGAAAGAAAAAGAAAAGAAAAAGAAAAAAGGGCCAGGGCTGATCCCGGTGCACGACACGAGTTTATACCCCACCTAGGAAAAACTCCCCATTTCAGAGTCAAAAATATAGATAGAATATCAATCCAAAACTAAGTTCAAAATATATATCTGAATGAAAATGTTCAAATAAATTAATAATTAATAAATTAATTATTAATTATTAATTATTCCATGAAAATTCGAATGATTCGGAATTCCACCAAACTTCTATACTAGGGTAGAAACTCTATTCTAGGACCAAGGGAGTTGTTATAAAAATTATCTAAAGTATTATTATAGGATAATATGACCATTTTACCCCTTAGAGGCATTTGAAAGAAAAAATTCAAATTTTTTCTAAAAAATTACGGTCCAAAAAAACACGGGTCATTACATAACTACTCCAATCATTGAATACGATTTTAAGAGAATTTGGCATAAAATCACATTTCGTTCCCCTTTTACAATATTCTTTATGTCATTAAATATGATATTTCCATCATGCATTTATTAATCATCATTCATGCAAGTTGTAATCTATGAATATTTATATAATAGTCTATAATATAGCATAATCCTCACATGCTAACGGCTTTTGGGAATATATCTTATTTAAATTTCCCTTTATCAAGCTGTTTATTCTAAGTAATCTTCTTATAAAATAATAATTATACTATTATTATTATATTTCATGACATGTTTTTATTTAAATATCATTTCTTAAATAAATAAATTAATATATATTTAAATGATAGTAAATAAAAAATATCATTTCAATCAGGCCTTTAACTTGACCTATTAATCCTCCCATGAAATTTATCGATCCTTAAATAATAAAATATTTATTCAAATAAATATTTTTCATTTTATAAATAATTATTATTTTCACTAAACTCATGAATATATATTTATTTTAATATATATGCAATTAAATAAATAGTTTTATAATTTATTCACTAAACTTGTGAATAAATAAATTTTTATTAATTATCTTTTGAATAATAAACAAAGGAAAAAATTGAATTCATATTTCTAAAATAAAATATCTCATGATTGAATTTATATGATCAACTTTACCAGAATAATTATCAGTCCACTATCCGATAATAATATTTATTCTTAATATTAAATTCAATAGAATTTAATGACTTTATAGATATATGTAGTGTGTGACCCTCTGGTATTATTTCTTGGTGGCACTAGGTGGACTTATCTATAATCTAAGTTAAATTTATAGAAAAAAGTCAAGGAACTCATAAGGAAATAAGACAATTATACAATGACAACAACCTTTCTATGGAAACTACTATAAATAATTATGATGTGAAGACAAAAGAAATGAAATAAAAATATAGAGGTAATAGTAGATGTCCAAAGTAATTATTATAATATCATATTGATATGCATAAATACCTACATAAATATATATATGTTACCTGTAAAAAACATTTATTTTATAGGTTGTTCTATTTTTTCTAAGAAAGATCCAATGTCTAGGATTTTTGGCATGTGATACAACTTTAAAGATAAATTTTTAGGATAATTACACCTCATGGGAATATCAAACATGAGAATTTCCCTCTATGAAAATCATGTCCATACATAATTATTTCCTAGAAAAAAAATTATTCCTTTGTATTATGAGGAGGTATTTTTAATTACTTTGCCTCTATTGAAAAAAATATTAGAAGGTAAATTTGGGTTTTTTAGTTTATATTTGGATAAAATTCTAGTAAAGAAATTACACTAAACTTTTTATAATACTGCAAACCATTTTTTTCATTTTCAAGAAAGCCGGTTTATGGGTATCCGTTACCCATAGCTTACAACCACCAAAGCAGAACGAAATTTCAAAATTCAAATTCCAAGAACCATGACCAAACCACGGTCCACGTGCCACACCACATGTCCACCTCGAGCCGAGATCCCATCAGCAAGCGTCACCATTCATTGCAGGTCACCGGCGAGACCATCGGTCCGTCACCGGCACATCGATCTGCCTCCCACATTCTGCATCCAAACAAACATCATCGCATTCACCAGCATCCCTCACCGTTGGCACGCCGGAAGAATTTGTCCATAGCCTTGTCACCTCCTCCTCAAAGTCGAAGAACATGATGACCTTCAACGATGGCATCCATGTTTCCATCGCCATCACAATCAAAGCATCATAGAAAAAAACACAACCATGCCTTCTTGAACCCAAAATAACCAAAGAAACAACAATGAGAATACTTAGAGAACCAAAATCAACCAAAAAAACCACAACATACCTATGCAGATCTAAAACAAACAATACATCAGAGATAAAAAATCTTCGCAGACCAAACTCAACACTGGCATATTTCGATATAACCTCCTCAAACCAGGAGATGAGAGAATGAAATGACACCAGATCCAGACTAACCATGAGCAGATCCAAAAAAACAAACAATATTCCACCATAAATGAAGTCATACTGTACGAGGTTTGTGGAACCTCTGACGCAGATCTTGAAATTAGGGTTAAAGCGGATGCGGTCCACCCACTTCCATCTCCACCTCAAGCCATCATCCATCTGAGGGAACCAAAACTTCATGGCATCCATGATGAAGAAGCAGAAAATAAAAGCGAACTTGAGATGCCGGAGGGATTTTACTCCGCAGAGGTGGTGGTAGAAACCCTAGAGAGGGTAGAATGACGGGAGCGATGAAGGACGCCCTTTACGGGCCCATCACCTTTATCAGTGTTCAGTTCCTAAACTTTTTATAATAGATAAATTAAAAAAAACTTTTCCAGGATAATTATCTCAAAAAAATTGATCCCGTGATCAAAATGGATTGCATGGCCTTAAAATGGTATATTTCATTCCTTATTATTTGATATTTGGGAGACCTAATTTTCACATCTAGTCCCAGTCATTTAATCTATATCTATGCTAAAGACATATACGATTGTCACAATGTGTATCTAAAGAGAGATATGATTATCACAATGTTAATATATGTTTTAGTATCAATTTTATTACATAGGTTTTATAAATAAAGATATGATTATAATAATTTACATTTACCAGTAAAATGGGTTTGACTCATAATTGAAGGGTCTCCTGATATTGACTAAAGTGACTTCTTTTTCAATAGTATTTAGTACTATAATTTTATAAGTAGTTATGGAAAGAGTTTTTTTAATATATATGACATGGTTAATCCAACTATAACCCTAATATTGACTTAATTGAGTATTTAAAATTAGACAAAATTATAATTTTCACTGTATTTAAAGCCTAATTTCTTGAGTTAATTTCAAAAATGAATAAGTTTGTTATTGAGTTGTAATAATTTTAATTAAATTCCTCTTAATGTTATTTTAAGGTTGAGGTGGTTTATTAAAATTATGAAAACAATGATCATCCAATAGAAGATTTCATAAAACAAATATTCTCTCATACTGGGTTTCTCTAGTTCATTTTGGAGTATAAAATGAGGGAGTTTATATAGGAACATAAATGAGTAACATGACTCATGGAGGAGTAAGTTAACCTTTGAAAATATGACCATGTGAATAGTGATAAGGATATCAGGTGGCTTTCAAGAGTAACTTCCATGTATCTATTAAAAATATGTGCTAATGATATCTAATAATGAATTTAATATAAAAAATAAAGTTTATTAATCAATAAATCACAATTGAATTTTATGTTTATTATTTTTTAAAACAGTTTCTTGATATTCCTCATTTTGAACACATTTCTTTAATGCGTTGTATTTTATTTAATAATTAATTTTTTCGTAATTAGATAATGAATTTTATAAAATTAATTATAAATTTATAACCAAGATTTCAAAATTAAATTAGTGTATAGTTTTTATTTTTTCATAAATAGTAAAATTTGGAAGTAAATATCGAAATACGTTATATGATACTATATGATTGTATATAAAAAAACAACATACATAATGAAATAATTATGTAAAAATGATAAGGTTTAACCCAAATGGATAAAAAATTATTTAAAAAAATAATAAAAATAATAATCATTTTATATATATTATTTTGGTTCAATTTTTAATTTATGTTCATTTAATTTTTTATTCAAAAAGTACACCATGATTTATCTATAAATACTGAATTTTATACTACATTTTTTCCATTAAAAATCCAACATTATCATTTATTTTACTTTTAATACAACTATATTTGTGTTCTCTCACCAATTTTATGGTATTTAGAGGTTACCAAGGGTTGGTTTTTGAAAAATTAAGAGAAACAAAGAGTTTTATTCCACTTTTTCTAATTTTTAGTCATTTTACAGTTATACTTTTAGATTTTAGTTTAAAATTTTATATTCAATATATTATTCCTCAGTTAATATACTATGTATATGTGTTTCTAGTTAAAACTTCTTAAATTATGTTCATGATTCTCTAATGAGGTTATAATAATTTCAAATCATTACAATAAAATCACACCATGTATTGCTATTGAAATATCTAATTATATCATATATTTTTTATATCATTATATAACATTTCTAAGAGGGTGACTTTATTCTACTTGAATGAAAATATATCTGTTATATCCTTTATTGAGACCTTAGTGGAATAGTCCTTGTATGAGTATACGTGAATCTCTGGTATTAATGTTATATGTATTAAGTATTATTTCTTCAATAATTTTGCATCTCTAATGTAAATTAAATGTGTGAGATTACATATTCATAATTTTTATATTGTTATGAAAAAAATATTGAATCACCAATTAAAAATGAAAAGGATATTGAAATTGAAACTTCATTGTCGATCATAGATGAATTGTGATATCAAATGATGGTGAAAATGATAGTGAATGAATATGATCATATAATCACAATGAAAATACAAAGGAAATGGAAATAAGGAATGGGGAGAATAATAAATCCAATTTTTTTTCATTATCATATCACTATATATGTGTGTTTTATGATAAGATAATAAAAGGGTAGAATATCAATGGTTTGAGTATATAAATTATATCCATGGGAGTTATAAATTTTAAAAAAACATTAAATAAACATTTATTATTTATTTATAACACTCCATATTGGATATCATCATTTTCAAGGAATATTATTTATCCTTCACATAAAAAAATAAATGAAAAAAATGAGATAAATAAAAAAAATGAATACAATTCAAAATTTATCCATCTCATTAAAAACCAGATAATGGAAACCAGGTGAGAAAAAACTTGATGAAGGATAAATGAGTGAAAATTTTCAAATTATCCTTGATTAAATCACGATAAAATTTTTAGTCTTTTTATTCTAATTTTATATATTAACTTCTCAAAAATTTTTGTTGATAATTTCTTTGTGAATAAATCTATAAGATTATCACATGATTTAATTTTTTGGATATTAATCTCATTATTATTTTTAATATCATGTTTATTTTTTTTGTGATATGTGTTTTGTACTATCACATTTGATATATATTAATTTTAATTATGTCATATAATCTTTATTATTTTCATATAAAGTAGTGAGAATATAATTATTCATAGTCATTCCACAATTGTTTCTGATATGATGAGAAATTGATCTCAACCAAAAGCATTCTCAAATTTTATTATGAATTACAATAAAATCAACATGATTTTAAGTTTTATAAATGGTTTTTTTTAAATTATTTCATGGTATGATCATTCCAATATATGTAAATAAATATAAAATTTAAAATATAGCTTTATTTGATTCAAACAGATATCCAACATCATGTTAACTACCTAATTTTGGTTTTAACTTTTAATTTAAGTCATGTATACTATTTAAATATCAATGAGTAAGATAATAATGTTACATTGCATCAAATTAATTGTAGTAAGGCATCATATTAATTGTAATGTACATATTCACATGTTCATGTATATCCTTTAGGTATAAATAAAATATTCATTTATATTTAATCCTTCAGAGATAAACAAGTTCTTCATTGACCCCTCATTTATAAAATATATCACTCTTGAAAGTAATATAATTAATTATTCATCAAGATTATTTCATGAATATTTAAAATCTATCCAAAATTTAATATTTCATATTCTTGATGATTAATTCAAAAAATAATAGGTTATTCCTTATAGTTTAATGATAAAATGTTTTATTTCTTTCTAAAAATATTCTTGAGTGTTGATGTTATTAAAAAACATTTAAATAAATATAATGATTAATTAAAATTTATCAATTTATGTAAACCATGGTATGATAAAATAAATTTTATATTATTCCTTGAATGAATTAAAAATGTGTATATCATATATGTCTTATTCAGTTCAACCCACAGAGCAATTTATTTGATTGGGTAATGTTTTTATAATTTTGAATATGATTTTAAAACATCTAAGGATTAATATATAGATGTTGTAATAATTTTACCATATAAATAAATAATAATAACAACAATTAGGAATGACATTTATATAATATTATCATCATTATTTAATAGTTTTTATAATTTGAATAGCTAATAAAAAACATTATTAATTGATCATATCAAAAATTCCATAAATTATTTTTGCACAATTATTTTGATGCCCACATATCTCAAAATATATTTTTATCAATGAGTTCTAAAAAAATTTTAAAATATAAATATATTATCGATAACAATTAATGGGTTCCCATAATTTACCAGGTGCCAGTGTCATTTTTGGGACAAAATCTAAAAATAATTATTATTATTGATATATTTATTTTTCATTTGAGGAGAATGATTTAGGTAATAGTTTTAACTCATGATGAATAATGATTTTATATTATTAGTTAAACCAATTTTATGGTGAGTATAATAAATATACCTAAATATTGATTTTCAACACTTTACAACTGAATTATTTATACAAGTGTTGTAACCATATCCTAAATGAATCTAGTGGATCATTTTATATAAGGTGTGTGATACTCAATATTTATTTTAGTCAATATATATTCGCCATTAAATAATAATAGATACGGTAATTTCCTAAATTCATTATTTATAATATTTAAATGGTTCAAATAGTAGGAAGGTGTGTCCATATATATTCCAAAATTAATACTTCATATAAATATTATAATCTTACTTTCAATATAGTTGATGATGGTGTAAATAATTTTCCTTAATAGGTAACCCATGATAAATAATCATATATGAAACTTTTTTAATACCTTGAGAAGAATGAAAAATCCTTTTATAAGTGATAATTTAGTAGACATGCATCCATTCAAAAAAATTCTTGATTCTCCCCGTAATGTTTGTTTACTATTTTAATAATAAATTGATGCTCGTTTTTACTTTTATCACACTTTTTAAACATAATTTATTAATTATTACCTAAATTATCATGTCATGAAATTAATTTATTGGGATTGGTAAACTTCTTGTTTACCATAAATCATTTTATTTAAAATAGTACAGATAAAATAAATCCTTAAAAGTTCTTCTTGAATCATTTTTTTAATTATATATGTCTATAATGTATATAAGTATTAAGTACCTCATTTATCCATGTTATTAATATTATATTTATTTTTAATAATATTTTTAAATCTCAATATATTTCATCAAAACATAAAATAAAACAAAGAAATATTTTCTTAAAATTATGTATCATCGGGTCAACATATATTAACTCTTCTAAAGACTTTGGTTAATTTTCACTACTGTTAAATATACTTATATGACTATATACTAACTCTTATAGAGATTTTATTGATGATAAACAAATATGAGTTCTTATAAATCATTTGATTATAATAAAATTTATAAAACTTGTGTGTCAAGTTAGACATATAAGATTTTCATGATCTTCCATTTTTCATAGTTAACATATTAATGGTATGAAACAAATGCTTGAAATACTCATATTTTTCATTATTATAATTTCCTCTTCTAGTGGTTGATGATCAATTAATTAATTCATAATATGATTATAATAATCCATTCCCACCACCAAGTGAATATAATATGATTTGGATCATATGGTGTCTACTGGTGAGAAAATCCCTCACACATTTTGAGGTAGATGTGTATGATGTGAGAAGATACAATGACAAATATTTAGGATTCATAACACATTATTCATTTTGGATATGATTTTAAATCATAAAATTATTTTTTAAATCATATTCCATTCAATATAATTTGTTTTATTTTTTGAATAACCACTTTTAAGGGGTTAAATGGGAACCCACACAATTGAATCACCAGGTACCAAAAAAACCAAAAAATCAATTTTTAAAATAAAATTAACTTCAGTAAATGTTGGAAAATATCCTTTAAATTATATGATTTGTCAAATATTCGTGATCAATAAAACAAATTTTATAAAAAAACATGAATAATTTCATTCACTATGAGTACTGAAATAAAACCAATAAAATTACATTCACATCAAGGTATGAACTTGAGAAATAATTTATTAGGTTTAATCATTTGTGATGATTATTTATTTGTAAAAAATAATTATCTTATTCAAAAAAAATTATTTTATTTATAATTCCAATCATCATTTAACTACTTTTGAAAGTAAAATTAATTGCATAAAATTTATTTCTTCATAAAAGTTATGTGACCAGAATGAACTCTAAGAAAACGAAATCCACATCAAGGGATGATATTTATTTTATTATATAACATAATATTGTTAATTTATAAGTACATGATAATAAATTTTTTATTTTTAAATATTTCTATTATAGGATAAAAAATTGATAAATATAAATATTCATCACTATAATGTCAAGATACATTATTTTTATATTTTCATTCTGGGGGAAAATATTTTATATTAAACCTAACCTTTAATTTAAAAATAAATGAATTCACTTTTAGGAATTAAATATATTTTTTTAATAAATATTCACATTCACTTAAAGAAATTAAATAAAATTATATGATAAAAATTTATAGTTTTTCAAGACCAATAGCATGAATATGAAATTCAACATTTTCTTCCATGCTTAATAAAAGAAAATTGAGTATACATAAAAAATTAAAATAAAGGGATAAAAATTAAAAAATCAATATTTATTAAAAAAACGTTATAAAAATAAATATCATCTCCATAATGAGTATTTATACATTATCTTTATATTCAAAACCTTTAGAATTATAGAGAAACTAGAGATGTAAAAATTTATGATGCCATAATCATACATCATGTTTTGGTGTGAAATGTTTGATTCAATGATTTTATCTTTTCCTTTAATTGATAGTTGATAATAAATAATAAAATGATTTTGTGTTTGATAGGCATGAAACCCATTCATTGCATGCCACACTGAAAACATTCAATTTCATCGTACTTTAGTTTCTTTAGGTGTGAGTATTCATTGCTCAACCACATCTAGTGGCGTCCTTCCCTCTTTGCATCAGATGTATGAAATTAATGATCATAATATATGCATCAACCTTGACCATGTTGATTTTTATTACAATCTCAAGTATGATCACATTTTCTTCATTAAATAGATTTTATTTATTTGATCAGGTTTCATGAATACTCTTCGAAAGTTGATCATAGAGGGACATTTTTTTATGTAATAAGAAAAATATAATATATATATATATATATATATATTTGTGTGTGTGTGTGTTTAAGTGATTTTATAGGGGAAACTAATTTTTACAATGTTCACCATGGAAAGTATACTTACTCAATTAGATTAACCTTTTTAGTTTATTAGAACTCATGTTGATAATGTGTTGTAAAAAATGGGATCGGAGCGCTAATTGAAACAATAATGGATGTTAAAATCGAAACCTCATTATCAATCATAAATGGATCATATTAATAAACAATTATGGAAATAATGTTGAATGAATATGAGTATAAAATCACAATGAAAATACAAAGGAAATAGAGACAATGTGTAGAGAGAATAATAGAGCCAAAATTATTTTTCATTATCATATCACCACACACACACACACATATATATATATATAGGTTACTTGGTAATATAATAAATGGTCAAGATTTATCCCTATCTTATATTTTAAATCCAATGGTTGAAATATGAAAATTAATAATATAAAAAGGTTGGAATATTAAAGGTTAGGGTTGGTAGTTTATATTCATAGATGTTATACATTTTGGAAATCCAAGAAATTCACATTTATTATTTATTTATAACATAGAGTGTTTATTCATTACTTCCTTGAAATATTACTATTGTACACTCTTATAAAAAAATAATTATCCATGGTTTCTACATTTATAACCCTTGTATGATTATTTGAAAACATTATCAATTTATATAGTTTAATTCTATTATATACTCTATATTATGAATATAATTTTTTCTATTTGATTAATGAGTGTTTTTCTAGTTATCTATATCATCATTTAACAAATAATGTTATTTATCCGAACACCCATATCCCTTTCTCATCAACGAACCTTGATGATTTATTATATGTTAGGAATTGTTTATGTTACATTCTCATGTATATATTTCAATTATTTCATTAAATTATACACATGTTATTAAATGGGTGGATCCAAAATAAAATAGTCTCCTAATGCATTGAATTAATGTTTAGTATCTATAATTACTATATATGAGTCATAATTATGATAACATGAAATTGGTGATTATTCATGTCACCATACCCATTATGATACCATGACTGGTTTGGTAACTTTTCCCTATGATTTATTGTGACTACCTTTTTATGATGTCCAACTATCATGCATTTATTTATATATCATGTCTATTTATGATATTTTATATTATTTATGATAATTTCATTCACTGACTCGTGTTATATGGGACTTTCTTTCCCAACACAATATCATATTTATATGAAACATTTAATGATATTTCAAACCCACCTTTATATATATATTCCTAATGAATGAGAAAATATTATAAAGTATTAATCATATATGGACCTTGAAAAGAGTGAGGTTTCTATACAAGTGGTGAGGTATCACTGAGAAGGGGGGGATGAATCAATAATACTTATTTCTTAAAAAAATTTATTTAAAATTAACCTATATGATTAGTAAGTCTTGATCTACTATAATTAAAATCTCACTCTCACCCATATGTAACTAAAATGAAAGAAATATAAGGCACACCATATTTTTTACAAGGTTTGAACCCAATATCAGTGACTACTCCTTGATGTGTTTGGGAAAAGTCCAAGACACATATTTTATTACTACAAATTTAAGTGATTATAAGAGATGTTAAAAATGAATTCTTGAATCCTATGAAGTCATATAAGTAATTAAAATTGAATAGAAGAATATACCCTTGACTCTTTTGAATCCATCTTCCAATGTAAATTATCTCCCAAAAGATTTTTATACTAATTCTCACTATTTTGTAATAATGTTCCTCCAGCACTATGAATAAGATCCTCAGTTGAACTCCAGGATGTCATAGCATCACTGTATAATATTTTCTTCCTCAACTTCATGGACTTAAACTATCGGGATATGATAAGAACAACTGCATGAATTTGGGCCTTTTCCTCAAACTTTTAGATTGATAAATTTATGCATAGGAACATGAAAACATATATTTTATTATTCCTCTTGAACCATAAATCTTTTACTAAAAAAACTTTAATCTTCTTTCCTCAAAGAAGATTAAAACTAGAAATAGAAAGTTCTCATAGGTCTCTCTCTCTTACTCAATATAATTTTATCCATTCCTTTTTAATATATCGATGACTCTAGAACATGAATATTACCATAATTTGAATATAAAGAACTCCAAATTAATTAGGAAAACATTATTATCCACTTAATTTTTTTTAAAATATATCTTGATAAAATCTCCAATTTTTTATCTTCAATAATGATTTCAAACATTCTATTTGAAATTATTGAGTTATAATGCCTAGATACACTCAATTTTTTCTCATTTAATTTTCCTTGTAACTTTTCTTAAATCATGAATCAATCATGATATTTAATCCATGAAGGATAGCTCAACATCTTATAATATAGATATCTAGAATCTGTATATTTTTTAAAACTAATAAACCTTACATAAGAAATGGAATATCTTATGTATCACTTTTATGAGATAAAATATCCTATAAATGCTCTAAAATATCTTCCATATGCTCAAGAATATCTTTTGTATACTCATGATATTCTTACACATTCCTTTGAATAACTTTCATATTAGATAGAATATCTTACATAATATTGTGGATAAGATACTTTTCTAATTTTTTATTTTGTAATATATTCCATATCATATATGATATATTACTTCTAATCTAAATATCTTACATATCATAGTATGGTTTTTTTCATTACCACATTTTAACATAAACTTCAACACATAACTTCTGTATTCTTTGATGTATCTTACATGCCAATATAAGATATTACCTTTTCCACATATCTATATAAACTTCAATATACATCTTTTTTATGCTTTAAATATCTTCTATATGCACTATAATATATTACATATCAATAAGGATATCCAATATACAACCTATAATCCAAAAACCCTCCAATCCAGGATTCTTCTCCAAATTTTTTGACTTAACTCCAAGCATATTCAGCCACTCAATTTCATCTCAAACCAATTTAAAATATATTTAACATCTCAAAAACATTATCAATGACTTCCAATGACCTTTAATCATGATGTAAAACAAATACAACACACCTTAAACAATTTCATGGGTTCTTCAATCTCTAACTTTAGATTTGTTGTCAACCCTAAAAACTCACCCAAATTTTCATAAAATCACAACCTTTATTAAATAGAAATGTCATGAAACCACACTACTAGGTAAATAACTATTTTAGATATATTTCTATCTCTGGATGACATGATAATTGGGAACAAGTGATTTTGATGCTCTTTTTCTCAATCAACACACCCATTTCTCCCATATTTTTAAAGAATACCATCTTTTGGTTCAAAATAGTAATACACAAGAGTTTTACTACTTTTTATCCCTTTGAAAATAGAATCCAAAGGAATATAGGGAATTCCATGATGCCTCAATTTAGATGGAAAGTCTGAACATGCATATTCATCCTTCGCACTTCAAATCTATCTCATATCATAGCCTTTGTGAAAATATCAGTAATTTTATTACTTATAGGAATAAATT
Organism: Viscum album; assembly: GCA_963277665.1. NCBI lineage: Eukaryota > Viridiplantae > Streptophyta > Magnoliopsida > Santalales > Viscaceae > Viscum > Viscum album. The sequence goes on along the minus strand of OY728142.1, from coordinate 1,500,132,637 downwards.
ACAACCTCACATATCTATTTTCAACTCTCTTATTGATAAAATGATATCTGATATCAATGTTTTTAGATCTATAGTGATTAAATATAACCTTATAAATATTAATTTCACTTTTATTATTAGATGTAATGGCTTCTCAATTCTCACATTCTATTCTTCCAGTTACGCTTTCATCAAAATCATTATGTACATTAATTTTTAAAAATAACATAATAAACCTATATAATACTTAAATTGACTAAGTTTCTATTCTTTCATTTCCAACACTAAAATTTCTTCAAAAAATATTATTCCACCTAATATTAATTTATTGTCATCACAATCTCTAGCCGCATCAGTATTATTGTATCTAAATGTGGTTAGGTTATCACCACTTCTATACATCATCCCATATTTCAAATTCCATTTTATGTATTAGAGAAATATCTTAGAAACCATCAAGTGTGATTATTTTGGATTACAATGATACCTAGTACTCAATGTTACTGCATAAATAATGTCAGGTTTAGATAGAGTGAGATGCAACAGACTTCTAATAAGCTTCCTAAATTACTTTTGATTCACATTATACCTAGAATCATCCTTTCTCAACTTTACCCCAACTGTCTTAGGTGTGGAAACCACTTTGGAATCTTCCATGCCAAAAAATTTCAACACTTCCTTGGAATATTTTTCTTGGGATAAAAAAATGAAATCTTATTTTTGTATAGCTTGAAATCCTAGGAAGAAACTCATCTCTCTAAGAATAGAAAATTCAAAATTCATTTTATTTTTTTGTAAAACCTATAATATCCTGACTCTAGTAACCTAGATTAAGTGATTATTTTACTACATTGGCATAAAATACAAGGGATCACATCCTAAAGGATCAAATATTTTAGTAGTCTTGGTTGACTAGATACATATATTATTATCACATTATATCTAAAAAATGAAATAAAACTTAAAAATTACACTGATGGCCATATTATTTATTCTATTAAATCCTTGAAATCATTTATAGATCCCTTCTTAGTATCTTAGGAAAAGGAAAACATAATAGGCGGTGAGCTTAGATGCTTAGTAATGGAAAGTGTATGATAAAAGCTATCATAGAATAAAGTATGAATAATATTTCATAGATAAACAATATTCAAATATGTCATATAACTAATATTATAAATAGGGAATATATCCATGGATAAAATAATAATATAAATAATCACATGTATAATAATAACTTTTTTTAAATGATGGAATTCATAATTTCATACATCATAATCATATTGTTAAGGCCTTGTGCCAAGACATCATAAACTAACCATCAAGGCCTTGTGCCAATAAATCATAAACATACCATCAAGGCCTTATGCCAAGACATATTAAATAATTGGATAGGCATACACCAAATACACAGGCTAGCTTGTCTCATGATACTGACTGATTCATTGAGGGGCTATAATACACCCCACCCATCACTTACTAAGTCTAATTAATTCATCATATGAAAGGTGTGAATAACATTTCAATGTATAATCATAATAAGCATCCATAATGAAAAACTATCTTATGAAATGTTAATATTTTACCCTATTAATAAATATAACAATGTGATAATATTTCATCCATATAAATAAGGTGGATGGTATCATTAGATTATATCCCTAGTAAATCATAAGATTCAACAAAGGATTCTAACATAAATGAAAATACTTTTAAAATATCACTAGAATATTTCTGAGAAAAATACTCTTTTTATTTTGAAAGAATTTATTTAAAATATGTAAATTTCTATAATATTAGAGAAAAAATTAAAAAAAATAGAAACTTGTAAAAAAAACTTAAAGAAAATTTATAGTTATGATAGTGGGAAAATCTATTCATGTGATAAGCATTAAAACAAATATTTTTTTCACACCTTTAGTAAAAAGTGACTCATTCCGAAAATGAAAAGAAGATTACATTAAATGATTTTATAGAAATTCAAACATGGTTAAGAATGACTTTAATCATTCATCGTATAATATAAAAAACATTCTTGGAAATATTTAAAGAAAATGTGGATATGGAAGAAAAATATTCCTCATCGAAGATAAAAAACAAATTTTGTTTTTCTTAAAAACATTCTTTCAGAATTTTGAGTACTTAGAAAGATAAAAATAAAAAAGAAAACTTTTAATTTACAAAAATAACTATATGAGAGGAAAATAAATTGGGTTTATGATATAAAGAACATATAATTACCCTAAAGGAAACTTAAACATAAACAATCCCGACTAAGGTTGAGATTGTGAAATAAACCCTTATCGTTATAGTAAATTTTGAATCATAACCTCCATGAAAAAAATGAATTAAAATGAAATTTAAATATTATGAATTGAAAAGTATAAATGGTATAAAATTTAAAATTATTATTATATACACATCATACACATAAATAGATATATAATATCAAACATGTACCAATGAAACAATATTGAGACGAAGAACCCTTACCACTTTGGTGACATTCGAATCAAAACCCATTGAATGAGATAATTTGAATTATAACATTAAAAACAATGAATTAATAAGGTTAAGTGATAAAACATGTTAAAGGATTATTATATACAACTCATAAACATAAATAGTTTCATAATATCAAACACGTATCAGTGAAATAAAATTGAGATGAAGAACCCTTAACTTATGTCTGACTTGAATCATAAGTGCTCTATCCTCCTATGTAATAAATTTAAATTTATTATAATTATATAATAGAACCATTTACACACTTATAATATCATATATGATACATTAACATTTCAACACTCACTTATTAATAATTATTTATTGAAATTTGTTTGTGTGATAATTGTTTTATTTTTCATGTATGTTTCAGTTCGGTAGTTGTGGTCCTTGAACTTTAATCATGGATATATCATGTATAAAATTTTAAACATGATATAAATATCATAAATATTAATTATATACATATTTATAATAATCCATGAAAGGAGTACATGGAAAATTAATTTCATCGCTTTGTGGAGGTGGTAGTCTATATGTACACATGAGCAATGTTATCTTTTTTTAACTGGTTGAAGGGTAAAAAGGGAAATTATATATTACATTTAAAGAATAATAATTATTTAAAAAAATACAATATATACTCATTAGTATCATATTTATAACCATCCATTTAAAGTGGTGATGAAACACTAAGTACACTACAACGTGGAGATGGTAGGTCATACATACACGCGAGTGATGTTTCATTTTCTATAGGATAGAAAGGAGGTGGAAAATGGTTATACCATACTTATAATAACATATAAATAAATTTAATATACTAGATTAATTATTTTAGGATGGATTAAATATATTTATAGGGAGTATAAGAAGAAATAAACTTTGAAATAGTTGGGTAATACGATTACCACTTCTTTGAAAGACCTCCTTTGGATAACACGTTAATCCTTCTTAGGATGGTCTTAAGAGAAAAACAGAAGCTCAAGAATGATGGAAAATAATCTAGGAAGGTATTAAAGTTTATATTTTTATATTTATATAGATAAAAACTTGTAAATAAATGGTAATAGGCTGCTCCATTTTATAAGTGGGGAGAGGGACACACATGGAATTACTTAAAAGATTTCAAAATATAAGGTCTCTTTCATGTGAAAGTGGATCTAAATGAACAAAAATTATAATTTAGGATAATATAAAGTCTAAATATGTTAATAAAAATAATAATTATACAAGTTTATGTGGAATTCTCACCTTTATATCTTATTTTAACCCCCCCCCCCACCCCCACCCCCCCGTAAACCCATTTTAACCTTAACTGTGGTAATGAAATTTTACAGATTTTACTATTCATTATGACCAAAAATTAATTTGACCCCATTAAATTATATTAAATATTATTATTAAAAAATATAATAAATTTTACAATATTCAAATTTTATAATTCGTATAAATTCACTTTAAATTTTTGTGTGCAAAACGCAATGAAAACAGTTTTTAGAAAATTGTATTTTCAAGCATAAAACTGAATTTACATTCATTCCTTGTCTTGTAAAAACTATTAGATGAATATTAAAATATTTTATTTAATAAATATTCTATAAATTTCATCAAAATTATCAATCAATAGTTATTTATTTAATTTATTAAGATAAAAACACATTTCGTACATAAAAATAGTTTTCAGAAAAATATATTTTTAAGCCCAAAAATGAACTTATACCTAATTCAAGTATAATACTGATTCCTGTGTAATTATTTAGATTATTTATAATTAATTTTTACTTATTTTACTTTAATTTAAAATAAAAATAATAATGGTACTTTTAAATTACTTGGTTTAATGAAAGAAAATGACAATTTTGCAAAAATCGGTATTTCTTACTATTCACTAAAAATAGTTTTTTAAAAAAAATCACAAAAATTAACCCTAATACAATATTGACATGATTATTTCAAAAAAATATATTAATTTTCTTAAATAATTTTTTTAATAATGATATAAATTTATTATAATGTCTACACACAAAATTCAATAGCAACCATTTTTGAAGAAAACATATTTTTAAAGTATAAAATGTATAAAATGAAAATTAAGTGCATGTTTATTATGAATTAATATATAAAATTGTATTATATAAAAACATTATAAATATTTTTCATAATTTGATTATTCCTATTCATACTATCAATTTAACAACTAGGTTATAATAACCACATTTAAATATTATTTTTATAGTATATCATAGTTTGCTTGAAGCTCGATGTTGCATGTTAAGAAAGCTACCAAGTATACTATTATTTTAAAATATATTTTTGGATTGTTAAATCCCCCCCCCCACCATTTAAATAAATTGATTCCTCTAAATTTTTATATTTTTAATCATGGATTAGATATTTGAAAATATATTTGTTGAAAACCCACATCATACAAAGGGGTATTAAAGCCTCCTTTGAAAAGGGGAAGTATGTAACCTAAAGGTTACTGGAAATAATGCTCAATAAAGTTCCCATATAAGGATAAAATTAGTGGCAGGTGAAAATATGGACATTAAGGATAAATAATAACATCCAAGGAATAATAGAGAGTAGTAGAGGACATGATCATAAGAAATTTAATGACCAAAAAACCATAAATCAGAAAGGGGTCACTGCTACAAAATGTGCTATATTCAGCGGTGGTCTTTATCAGCATTTTTTTAACACTGATAAATGGTACCTTTATCGATGCTTTATTTTTACAATAGATAAAGGGTAACTGTTATCAGTGCATTTTTTGGTGCTGATAAAGGTCTCGATCGCTCATGTCAGTCCCACATCGAAATGGTGCAGGTCAAGCTCCTTCTTTATAAATGATTTTACTGCATCACAAGCTCAGAATCCTACTGTGGGGATAGGCTCTTGCATACACTTTCCACACACTACCATATGGGCTCCTTCATGGGTCTGCACAGGCTGAGGCCCACCATATGCTTCAATCGGACCTTGGCCCACCTGTATACAAACGACTAGGTCCTACATGACCTGGTCCACCTATATTCCACAACTTTTTAACCAATAAATATTAAAAATTGAAAAAATTAAACAAATATAAAATAAATTAAAAAAATATTTAAATCTTTATTAATTAAATAATTATTAATAAATTTAATATATATATATATTATAAATATTAATAAATAATATATACTAAACATAAATATATATAATGAATAAATTGAAATAATTAAACAAAACAAAAAATAAATATGAGTAAATTAAAAAAAATATTAAAAAATTATTAATTAAAAAATTATTAATAAAAATTAATAACTTTAATATTCATATATATAATTTATAAATATTAATAAATATTATATATTAACTATAGTTATATAAAATGAATAAATTTTAATAATTAAACAAAAAATTTAAAAATGAATAAAATGAAAAATTATTAAAAAGATTATTAATAAAAAAATTATTCATAAAAATGAATAAATTTAATATATATATATATATATTATAAGTAGTAATAAATAATATATATTATATAAATATATAAAATGAATAAAATATAATAATTAAAAACATATTAATATCCTATTCATTTTTAATGGTTTTATACATAATTATTCATTAATACATTTAATATATAAATATATTCATATATATTTCTATATATATCAATATATATAATATTTTATAAAATATGATTTATATAATAAAAAATATTTATGATTACATTAAATAATTCATATATTTAGTGAAGAATGTTTTATATTTAAAAATTAATAATAATTAATAATATTCACTAATTGTAACGAGTAATGAACATTAATTGAATGTCGTTTGATTTTTCAATTTAACATATATCAAACTTGTGTTACATTTATTTCACACATACATACAAACATAATTAATGCATTTTTATATACAATGCACATAAACAAATATTTATGTAATTAATGAAATCTTATATAGAAACACATACACCTAATATTTATCTAATTTATTCAAATTTTAATATTCATTTTAGACTTTTATTTAGTAACATGACACATTTAATATATTGTTTTGTTAATTATTAAATTTTATTTATTTTTTAAATAGTATTACAGTTAGGTATTATTTATTCATTTTTAATATTTTCTATTTTTTATTTTTTTTGGACTTTAATCATTTTAAAATGTTTATTTATATATATTTATTTACTATTTTTTAATGATTTCAATATATATTCATCTTTATTTCAATATATTTCTATATTTTTTTAATAATTTATATTTAACTAATAAAACTTACCCATTTTTTCAATATTTTTAAAGTGTACTCATTTTTAATTATTCAATTTCACTAATTTTTAACATGCAGACATTGAAGAATATATATATTCAATAATAATGTTAAAAATATATTTGTAAATAAATATTTATAAATAAATTTATTTTGAAATGTAAATTTACTATATTTGTAAATTTATATATTTATAATTATAAATAAATAATTTTTTACAAAAGTATATATCTAATTATAAATAAATAACTATATATTTAAATAATTATAAAATTATCATAAATATATTTGAATACTGAATATATTTTCTATATGTATATTTATATTTATATTTATATTTATATTTATATTTATATTTAGATTTATATTTATATTGATATTTATATTGATATTGATATTTATATTTATATTTATATTTATATTTATATTTATATTTATATTTATATTTATATTTATATTTATATTTATATTTATATTTATATTTATATTTATATTTACATTAATTTATTAAATATATATATATATAATTATATAAATATATATAATGATATAAATATATAAATATTTTTTTAAAGTATTTATATAATTATAAATAAGTAATTATATATTTAATAATTATAAAATTATAAGAAATATATTTAAATAAGGAATATATTTAATATATTTATATTTATATTTATTTAATATATATATATATAATTATATAAATATATATAATGATTTAAATATATTTATAATTATAAATATATTTACAAATATATTTATTTATAAATATATTTATAAATGTATATTTACTATATTTATAAAAATATTTATTTATAAATATAATTTTTTTCAAAAAAAATATTTATATAATTATAAATAAATAATTATAAAATTATAATGAATATATTTAAAAAATGAATATATCTATTATATTTAATATATATATATATACTTATATAAATATATATAATGATATAAATACATTTCTAATCATATACAAATATTTATAAATATATTTAAAAATATATTTATTTATAATTATAATTATAAATTCTTTATCCACACTAAAGTTTTAGTACTAATAAAGATACATTTTATCAGCATTTATTATTTTAGTGTTGATACTAGGTATCTTTATCAGCACTTTTTTGGAAGGACTGATAAAACTCTCCTCGGTCTTTTTAAAAAAACCCTAACCGAACTGATTTCAGTCATGCCTCCAACACTTTTGCAGAAGTCCACTATCATCACCCCCCCCCCCCCGACATTATCCTAGAAGAATCAAGTCTGAATCTAAGGTATGTTATTTTTTCTCCTCCTCTCTCGTTTGTTACTTGTTCAGGTTCCGATGTGTGTGTTAGTGCAGCGTTTTATTGGATCAGTGCTCTCATGGGTTCCAAGTTTAGGGTATTTTCTCCCTCTCATTTGAGTCTTACTGATTTCATAAGCCTAAATGATCAAAACCTCACAGTTTGAGTTCAATGATCCCCCAGTAATTATGTAACAGTCTATGTTATCTCAGTTCATTACTTTGGGGTTTTTGGTAGTTGGAAGTGTATGGAGGAGGCTCGGAAGGAGTTTGGAGAGGATCGGTTTCTAAAGGCTGGAATTAGGGTGATTATACATTGTGTAATCACATTAAATGATGTGAATCTATGTTTTAAAACTTGTCTTGGAGTTTTCATGATGTGAAGATATTCTAAATGGTGTGAAGAAGAGTTTCACAGTTTGTAATATTTTGGGGTTTGAAAAATAAAATAAAATTGAAAGGCTACAAGTTTTTTGGCAGAATTCGACCTCAAGGGATTACACGGCATGAAAGGGTATTACACATCATGCAATACCCCACTGTTTTAACCTGTTAAACGTTTTTCCAACCACTCGGGTTATCAAACCTTGTGGATATAACAATTTCCTCTCAACCCTAAGAGACCCGATGATCCCTCTCCAGCGTTTTGAAGGTTCCTTCACCAAGGATTAAATCCTATCTTCTCTCCTTTGATTTTTAGTGATCCAGCATCAATCTAAGGTGAGTTATTCCTCCTCCAATGTCCCTAAGGCCTTATTTTTTTTATTGATTTTGATAATACACCTTTCAAGGGGTGAGGTAGAATCCTTACAAGGCCCGTAGGCGTAAGTATTACATGGCCTGTAGGCCTTAGTGGAATTCATTGCTCGTAGGCTTCAAACATTACATACAACCTAGACTAACTACTTGGAACTGCTCCTCCCTAGCATCTTCATCGTGAAATCATCTCTCCACCTTCGCATGGCTGTTCGGCTAGTCATTCTCGTGCATGCACAGGCTTGTCCCGATGGTAGGTTTCATACCATCTCATTCTTGCAATCCGTTTAGCTTCTACTGTGGTGAAAGCTCCTTACTCATCCTCCTTGTAGAGCTTGTTCCTTGTAGGTTGTCTTGTTTGCATCTGCACTAAGGTGGCCCGAAGTCCTTGAGGTGGCCCAAAGGCCTTACTAACTCGAAGGTCAGGGTGGCCCGAAGGCCTTATAGGACTCAGGGACCAAATCGGTGGCCCAAAGGCCCAAACAGGGGCATATTCCCAGCTGCTACAGTGCCAAACAGTGCCTGCTACAGTACTACACATTTCCCGCTACAGTGCCTGCTATAGTACTTCTACAGTGCTGCTACAGTACCGGAAATTCTGCCTCCACCTGGATTTGATCCCTGGTCTTTTGGATGCACTTACAAAGTCCTTACCAATTGGGCTAAGGCTCATGTGCTTCCTCCATTCTTGTAGTTTCTACTGGTTTGGTATCTTTTTTCCTCCCATTCTTCTTTCCATATAATGGTGTATTTTCTTCCTCACTTATAATGTGTTCTTCACTTTTCGTTGGTATGGTGGTGCCATAGTATCCTCGGGTGGATGCAGATCTTGTGGGAGGGGTAATTGGAGGACTGTTATGTGATCTATTTCCATGAAAATAACATTGAAACCTTTGAGGTAGGGATTTTACATTGTTTATCTTTGATTGTGTATCTTATGGGAGGTATCTAATCTTGTTTTCCTACATATCATAGTTGGGTTACACTAATCAATTATAAGAACCAGGTAAAGGAATTAAAATGGGTAGAGGAATTTGATGTGCATGTTTTTCTGGATTTGATATTATTATGATGTTGTGAATTATACGGTATAAACACCCTGCTTAAAATCATGTTCGTTGGTAGTCCTTATTTTTTCACTAAAAAAGTTGCATGATGGTTGGTTCCTATTGAACATTTGTATATGGAAATTGTTAAATCACATACACTTGGCTAATAAATAGATGCACCAATATTTCCCAATTTCTATGAAAACCCCTAAATTAACAAGTGGAATTAAATAATGGATGCCTCATTAAATCTATAATTGTGTTATGATTTGGTATGTGGGGTGATGTGTTGTGTGGGATAGTGTGGTTGTGTGTGCAGGAAATATGGGATGTGAAGTGGCTATGTTGTGATGTGTGGATATGATCCGGTTTGTGTTGTGTTGTGTTTGTGAAGCATAGGTGTGTGCTATGGATTGATTTGGGATGTGTAGTGGATGAACTTGTAGATGATACATCAACCTAACCATGTAATGGAATATCAAGTTGAGAGATTGATTTATTGTAGAATGGATGAGAAGTTTTGCCCAACGGGGTTGTGATCGGGATGTGTGGTGATGTGTTGTTGGGTTTCTTATTGTTTCATGTGCTTGGTAGTTTCCCAGATAGTAGTGGGATAAATGAATAAATAATTGGTTAACAAAATTTAGAACTGTCTTGAGTTGGTTTATTTAATAGAATGAATAAATGAGTTATGAATAATTAATGGGTGTTAAACATGGGGGAGATGTAAAGACACATTATTTTACCAGGCTCTTCATCATCTAAAATGATTGTTGTGGTTATTGATAATTTGTATTTAGGGGTAGTAGAAAAGTTGGAAGTGTTGTGAGCTAGTTGTTTTTTGAGAACCCATAGGTTGGGATTGAGGTTTTGGTATCATATATGTATATACTTGTATTTTTCCATGTAATTTCTATACAAATCCCACCCTAGTTGAGAACTACGTGCCAAACACCCCCATCTTCATGGTGGAGGGTGTCTTTCCCAAACATCCCAGTGGGAGGGTGGATGGTTGGCCACCCATTCTTCCCTACTCCCTCTTCTAGATGGTGATAACCCAATATTATTTAAGAAGATTGTGGTTTGTGAGGTCTAGGTGTGTACGAGAGAGTTTTTCTTTCCCAAGTGTATTTGGGATAAGATGGGTTGTGTTTTCCTAGGTGTTTATGGGATGATATGTGTTGTGCTCTCCCATGTGACTTCGGGATAGGGTGTGATGTGGCTCATGGCCCAAGTTATGGGATGAGGTGTGGTTGTGGGGACCAGGTGTATGTGGGCGGGATGTGATGTGGTTTGGGGCCCAGGTATTTGTGGGAATGATGTGATGTAGCTTGAGGCCCAAGTGATGGGATGAGGTGTGGTTGTGGGGCCCAGGTGTGTGCGGGTGGGTTGTGATGTGGTTCTTTCGGAAGAGGTGGGAGCGTGAGGATGTTTTTTGTTAGGCAAGAGAGGCTAAACCAATGTGAAGTGGTATGGGGTACCCAAATAATCGATGTTCTTACTATATTACTTTACTTGACTTGCATAATTTGGTGAGTGTGCCTTTGTGAGGAATGTGATGGTTAGTATGCCTGTTAGGTGCTATTTGGTTCTACTTTTTTCTCATAGGGTCATTAGTATTCTCCCTTTCACTTATTCATTAGTGACTTAGGTTTTTCCAACTGCGTATATCTATATAATCACCCTACGTATATAAAACTATTTTCAATTTTCTAAGAGGATTATGTGGATCGTGCTGGGTATTATTAGCTTGGGATTTGGGATAGTTTATGAGTCATTGCTTTAGCTTTATTTTGGTACTTACTTTGGATTTTTATTGCACTTTTAATAGTTTTATTTTAAACATGCTTGTGTGGTGGATTTTGGTTTTCTTATATATATATTTCTTCAAGTTGTTTTTGGGAAGAACCATCTTATATCTTGATCTTTTTTTCCTAAAAAGAGAAATGCCTCCCATTTTTTGTGATATTGTATACCCTTGGTGAAAATCGACACCTCGGGTCCTATTGGAGGTAGGACTTGGGGGGTCATTATCTCCCTTTCTTTATTGTCATCCTAGGAGGGGTGTCTTTGGAGAGAGCAGGTCATGATAGAATGGTGTCATAGGTGATGGTTGAGAGATAGGATGTAGTTTGGGGTTAGGAACAGTGAGTATTGCATGGGTTGGTAGGGAAATAGTGTTAGGAAATCTTTATACATGACATAGGCCATGGAATATTGGCTAGGACATGGGATTTTAGGGCCCCCATGATCTGATGCAAGGAATATGAGCCTACCGAATGACCAATTGAGGCTACACTGGTTGTAGGGTAGATACCCTAGGATAGGTACATGCATCATAATGACTTGTGTTATTTTCTGAATTGGGTGTTTTGGGAAATTGGGAATGAATGACAATAAATGAGTTAAAATGAGTTAAAATTAATATTAAATAAAAATTCTATACTATTTGGGCATAGTAATTCCTTATTTACCTTTCAATTATGGCACCCAGTCATCGTTCGCATGTGGCTTGGGCAGTTGAGCCTCAGCAGACTGATATGGTTGATTGGTGGAGGGTTGATCCAGTAGAGAAGGATGACCAGTGGTAGAGAACATTACGTGCTTTCAAGCAGTAAGCTTTGGAAAAGTACGAGGGTAATGTTTTGGACATAGTGATCGAGATTTGGCTCAAGGAGCTTGAGATCACCTCCAAAATGATCTGGGCCCTGATGAAGTACTGGGTTACTTTGGTGGTTAGTTATATGCGAGGATATGTGTGTTAGTGGTGGATGTTCTACCTAGGGGAGAGAAAAGTGGCTTACATTCTATGGGTCAATTTCAAGAAATATTTCTGAGTATAATTCCTTTCACCGACCATGAAATATGAGAAGAGGTGGGAGTTACTCTCCCTCCAGCAGGGGAGTATTTTTTTATGAGATTTGGGGATCAAGTTTAAGGATCACCTCTGATTTTTCACAGATCACTTTCCAGATGAGGAGTCTCATGTAAAATATTTAAAGGAGGTGCTTCATCCTTCGTTCCAGTACGCGGTTACTCCCTTTACGTTGATGATGTATTGGGAGGTCTAGAAAAAGGCAGATGTCATTGAGTGGATTCACTCAAGAGGAGGTTTATCACGAGAGGGGAGATATCAGGGTTCTTTAAGAGGTGGAGTTACCAGTGGAAAGTCTCATGCACCGGGACCTTTGAGTTTTCAACCAGTAGAGATTCGACCCCAATAGCTTCCTTTTCGAACAACTGGTCCTTATTCTTTTTTTGTGGGCTTGGGGCTGAGGTGTTTCTCCTATGGAGCATGTGTCTATATTCAGAATCAGTTTTTAGTGGCCATTCGAGCTCGGTATGGTGGAGGTGGATAGGTTTAGTGCTATCCTTAGTAATAGTTTCCAGTTTAAGCCTTTTCAGTAGTATGGACAATAGGATCATGCTCCACCGAGGGGAGAAGAAGAAGGCAGGGTTTGACCTTAGAATGTCCCTAAGGTACCTTGAATCAGGAATGGTTGTGGAGGTAGTCATTATAATAGGGTTAGAGAAGATGGTCGTGGTCAGTTTCACATAGTAGAGGCATCATTTCTGGTAGGACAAGATATCTTTAGATGTACGATCAGTTTGTTTAGTACCCCTTATTGTGTTTTGTTTGATTTGAGAGCTTTATACTCCTTTGTTTCACCCACTATAGGCCATTCTCTGGGGCTAGACATAGAGAGTATTTCCATTCCCCTGGTGTTTAGTACACCAGATTGAGGTCAGACCGGCTTTTTTGATGTGCGTTGAGGATGTAGACTGATGATGAGACTGCATCAATCCCATAGGGAACTTTTCTTTCTACAAGTGCAGCCATACGATATCTTTCTTAGCATTTACTGGTTGTATTACATGCATGTTTCTATCAACTTCTTCTAGAGGATAGTTATGTTTTCATATGTGGATAGAAAGCATGTACTTTTCATTGGCAAGCGGGGTTGTCAGTTGGGTAGTCAGTGAGTAGAGCCTCTTCTTTCTTTATTAGCTAAGATGTTAGTGGAATCAGTAGATTTTTGGGATGGTGTAGGTTTCTAAAGTTGTTGGGTATTTCTTGTATGTTTTCCTAAATAGGTTGTGATGCTACCCCCTCGATGTGATGTTGAGTTTGGGATAGACCTACAGCCCGATGCCTCTATGATTTTAATGGATCCTTATCAGATGGAACCTTCTGAGTTGCGGGAGTTGAGGATTCAGATAGATAATCTGAGTAATAAGGGATTTTTCTTGACCAATGTGTTGTCATGGGGTGCTCTAGTGTTGTTTTCAAAAAAGATGGATGGTGGTATGAGGTTGTGCATAGACAACTGGAGGATTAATCAGATGATGGTCAAGAACTATTACCCTCTTCCAATGATATATGATCTTTTTGACCAACTGAGATGGGAATGTTGGTTTTCTATCTACGATCTGGATACCACTAGTTGAGGGTGAAGGAGGGTGATATCCTAAATACTGCTTTTAGGTGTAGGTATGGGAACTTCTATTTCTTATTCACATCATTTGGTGTTATGAATGAACCAACCGCATTCATGGGGATTATGAACTCTATTTTTAATGAGATCTTATACCGATTAATCATCTTGTTCATTCATGACATCTTTATCTACATGAAGTTAGAGGAGGAACATGCAGATCATCTCATAACTATCTTGTAGGCTCTTTGACGCCACCAGCTCTATGGGAAGTTGTTTAAGTGTAAGTTCTCGACATGAGAGGTGAATTTCCCTAGGCATGTGGTGTCACACCAGGGCATAGAAGTATACTCATCAAATGTTGAATCATTTTTTTCTTGGGAATCACCCAAGAATGTAGCGAAAGTTTTCAGTTTTCTTGGTCTCATAGTCTATTATTGGGGTTTTTTACCTGATTTCTCTCAAGTTGTAGCTCTATTGACAGCTCTGACTAGGAAGGACCAATTTTTTGTGTAGATTGAGCAGTTCCAGGTAGCGTTCAGCTATTTTAAGGATAATTTGGTTAGTGCTCCAGTGTTTTGGTTTCCAGAGGAAGGGGTGATATTTGAGGTGTTTTGTGATGATTCCCATATAGTATTGGGATGCGTCTTAATGCAGCAATGATTAGTAATATATTATGGGTTTAGGAAGTTACATCCCCATGATCGTAACTACACCACCCATTATTTGGATCTAGCATTGATCATGTTTTCATTGAAGTTTTGGTGTAATTAAATCATTAGGGAGTGCTTTGTGGTCTTCATATATCACAAGAGTTTTAGGTATATCTTTTCCTAGTGAGATTTGAACTTGCGGTAGTGAAGGTGTATTGAGTTTCTTCAGAACTATGATTTTGAGATCTCCTACACCTCAAGAAATGGAAATTTTTTGGTTTATTCTTTGAGCAGGAAGTCATAGAAGGAGGTTTTTCAGGAGTCTGTGTATACTTGGAAGGTGATGGAGGATTTAACGTCCTTTCACTTAGATGAAATATTGGAAGGTGATAGAGTCTATTTATTTCAGATGAAATCATAGCCTTCTCTAATGCAGTAGGTGGAGGAGTCGATGTGGGGATACTCAGAGATAGAGGTGATATGTGATCGCATTGGCCATGGTGACACTTTAGAAGGATGGTCAGAGGATGGTCAGAACTGGGTTTTGTTTCAGGGGAAGTTGTTTTTTCCGATGTCGATGGGTGAGGGAGTCCTCTGTGAGTTTCATATCTCACCCTTGGTGGTGAATCTTGGAATTTATATGATGTACCATGGCTTGAGGATGCAATTTTAGTGGCCCTGGATGAAATGAGAAGTGGCGGAGTTTGTAGAAAGGTGCTTATTTTTTCAGTAGGTGAAGGATGAGAACTGTGTTCCTGGTGGATTTTTATCCCTTGGATGTCCCTAAGTGGAATTAGGACAACATATCAATGTATTTCATCACAGGGTTACCCTGAGCTCAGGGAGGCTACATGTTTATCTGGGTAGTAGTGTATCAGGTGATGAAATCATCCCACTTCTTAACAATTAAGGAGTCGGGTGCAGTGGATGATTTGAATAAGAGGTATGTGGATGATGTGGTGTTGTTTTATAGAGTTATAAGGACCATTATCTCATATCGATACACGCATTTTACCTCGCGATCATGGAGAGGATTGTTGCATGCTTTTGGCACCCAGTTATGCCTAAACATTGCCTTTCCACCCTTAGAAAAATGGGTAGATAGAACAAAATATCCATATGCTAAAGATATTCTTCAATCATGAATCTTTGACTTTGGAGGATCTTGTGCAACACTTACACTTGTTAAAGTTTTTTTATAATAACATTTATCACTATTCCATTGGCATGGATCCATTTGAAGCTTTTTACAAAAGACCGTGTTGTCCACCCTTGTGCTGGATAGAGGTTGTGGAGACTGTTGTTCTTAGTCCTGAGGTAGTTTAGATCATGACATAGAAGGTTTGACTTGTTTATGAGAAGATGAAAGCATCATAGGACCAGCATAAGTTGTATATCGATCGTAAAAGGAGGCCCTTAGAGTTCGAGGTTGGGGACCACATGCTCTTTAAGGTTTCCCCATAATGTGGTCAGCAGTGGTTTGGTAGAGGTATTAAAATTTCTCCCAGGTTTTTTGGACCCATTGAGGTGTTGGGGTGAGTTGGTGAGGTAGAATACTAGTTGGAATTTCCATCGTAGCAAGAGAGGATCCATGAAATCTTCCCTGTTTCTCAACTTCATTGGTATCTTC
Organism: Viscum album; assembly: GCA_963277665.1. Lineage (NCBI taxonomy): Eukaryota > Viridiplantae > Streptophyta > Magnoliopsida > Santalales > Viscaceae > Viscum > Viscum album. Next base: position 1,500,116,060 of record OY728142.1, on the reverse strand, counting down.
ATGATGACTCTCATGTCCTTGACTAGGGAGAGTTAGATATCGAGGATGAAATGACATACGTGGAGCGGCTGAAAGATATACAGAATCATCAGGATATGGTGTTGCATGGATAGACCATTCCTTTGGTTCACGTGTTGTGGAGGCATGGTGTCCTATAGAAGAGTACTTGGGAGTGGGAAACATATATGCATTCCCAGTACCTGGGGTTGTTTTGATTTTTGGATTGTTCTGTTTTGTTTTGAAATGTAATATTTGAACCTTATTTTATGTGATGAGTTGTTTTCCCTTGGTATTGTTATGTACAGTGCATTGTGTGATAAATTTCTGACATGTGAGAAGGGTAAGATTTGACTCATAATCAATATTCATTAATTGTGATGCGATTAAACCCATGCGGGTGAGTCAATGTTTCCCAGAGTAGATAGTATCTTAATATGGAGGGTGGAATTCCCTAATTCGTGTGTTTGGGATGGTGTGGTTCATTAACTATAACAATTTTTGTCTTGGGATATGCGGAGATTAATATGGTTGTGTAGTGGTTGTGTGGTTGTGGTCGTTGGGTCGACTTGTTCAGTTGGTGGTAGTGCTTGAGGAGCAACAAGATCCTTCAGAGGTATCTTGTGGGGTGGTTGTTCAGACACATCTTTCTTCTAGTCTTGGTTTTGGATTCTCAAGGGTGATAATCATTTGAGAGTTATCTAGGGTAATATTTCATGCCATCATGGTATTTTACTTTGTGGGTTTTGGTAGTTGGAAATGTTCGGGGAGGATCAGAAGGATTTTGGAGAGGTTCGGTTGCTAAAGGCTGGAAGTGGGGTGATTAAACATCATGTAATCATGTTACATGATGTGAATCTTTATTTTATGGATTTTCTTAGAGTTTTCACTATGTGTAGATATTGTACATAGTGTGAAGAAGAGTTTCACAGCGTCTAATATTTCGGGGTTATAAAAATAAAATAAAATTGAAAGGTGATGGGTTTTTTAGTGAAAGTTGACCTCAAGGGATTACATGGAATGAAAGGGTATTACATGTTGTGTAATACCCCTCTCCTATAACATTTTAAACATTTTTTAGTGGAAGTTGACCTCAAGGTGATAATATTTTCTTACAGTTTCTATGATTTTGGCCTCTCTCTTTTTCATGTTCTTCTTACCATGTAATGGAGAATGTTCTTCCTCACTTCTAATGTGTTCTTATTTGGTTGTTGTTGGTGAGATAGTGCCACTAAATCCTCTAGTGGATGTAGATATTATAGTAGGGGTAATTAGATGACCGTTACATGATCCTTTTACATGCAAAGAACATTGACACCTTTGAGGTAGGGATTTTCCTTTGTTTCTCTTTAATTGTGTATCATATGGGAGGGATCTAGTCCTATTTTCTTATAGATCATAGTTTCACCACACTAATAAAAGATAATAACTAGGTAAATGATTTAAAAAGGGTAGAGAGATCTGATGGGCATGTATTTTTGGATTTGATATTATTGTGATGTTGTGAATTATACAGGCAAAATTCCCCACTGAAAATTATGGTCATTTGTGGTCCTTTTTTGGGAACTAAATAAGTTGCTTGATGGTTGGTTCCTATTTAAAATTTGTATATAGAAATTGGTAAATCACATACACTTGGATAATAAATGGATTCCCTAATATTTCCCAATTTCTGTGAAAACACCTGAATTAACAAGTGGAATTTAATAAGGGATGCCTTGTTAAATCTAGAATTGTGTTATGCTTTGGTATGTGGGGTGATGTGTTGTGTAGGATAGTGTGGTTGTGTGTGTAGGACAGATGGTATGTGAAGTGGCTATGTTTTGATGTGTGGATATGCTTTGGTTTGTGTTGTGGTATGTTTGTGAAGCATAGGTGTGTGTTTTGGGTTAGTTTGGGCGGTGTGGTGGATGAAATTATAGATGATACATCAACCTGACCATGTAATGGAATCTTAGGTTGAGATATTGATTGATTGTGAAATAGATGATAAGTGTTGTGCAGTTGGGCTACGATTAGGCTATGTGGTGATGTGTTGTTGGGTTTCTTATTGTGTCGTGTGCTTGGTAGTTTCCTAAATAGTATTGGGATAAATGAATAAATAATTGGTTAATAAAGTTCGGAAGTAGCTTGGGTTAGTTTGGTAAATAGGATGAATAAATGAGTTGTGAATAATGAATGGGTGTTAAACATAGGGGAAATGTAAAGCCACATTATTTTACCAGGTTCTTCGCCTTCTAAAATGATTGTTGTGGTTATTGATAATTTGTATTTAGGGGTAGTAGAAAAGTTGGCAGTGTTGTGATCTGGTTGTTTGTTGAGAACCCATAGGTTGGTCTTGAGGGTTTGGTATCATATATGTATATACTTGTATTTTTCCATTTTAATTTATATATTCACCCCACACTAGTTGAGCACTACGTGCCGAACACCCCCATCGTTATGGGGGAGGGTGTCTTTCCCAAACATCCTAATGGGATGATGGATTGATGGTCACCCACTCTTCCCTAATCCCTCTTCCAGGTGGCGATAACTCAGTATTATTTAGGAAGGTTGTGGTTTATAAGGCTCGGGTGTGTGCGGGTGAGTTTTTCTTTCCCAAGTGTCTTCGAGATAAGACAAGTTGTGTTTTCCCAAGTTTCTATGGGATGAGATGAGTTGTGATTTCCTAGGTGTCTTATGGATGGGGTGTGATGTAGATCATATAACAAATGATGAGATGAGGTGTGCTGTGGGGTCTAGGTGTTTGTGAGAGGGATGTGATGCAGTTTGGGTCCAAGGTGTTTTTTGGTGGGATGTGATGTGAATCATGGCCTAGGTGATGGAACGAGGTGCGGTTGTGGGGCCTAGGTGTGTGAGGGTGGGTTGTGACATGGTTCTTTTAGAAGAGGTGAGAGCATAAGGATGTTTTTCATTAGGAAAGAACGGATAAACCGGTGGGAAGAGTTGTAGGGTACCCAAATCATTGATGTGTTTACTATATTACTGTACTTGACTTGTGTTATTTATTGATCATTCCTTATTGAAGACTGGGATAGTTAATATACCTGTTAGGTGCTGTTTGGTTCTACTTTTTTCTCACAAGGTCATTACTATGATCCCTTACACTTGTGCACAAGAGACTTAGGTTTTTATTAGTGAGTATATCTGTATACTCACCCTACATATATAAAACTATTTTTAGGTTTCCATGAGGATTACGTGGACTTTGATGGTCATTACTAGCTCAAGATTTGGGATAGTTGTTGATTTTTTTATTTATCTTGCTTTTGGTACTTAATTTGGAGTTTTATTTCACTTGTAACAGTTTTATTTTAAACATGCATATGGGGTAGATTTTGTTTTTCTTTTATTTATATATGTGTGTGTTTGTGTGTGTGTCTTGGAGTTGTTTTGGGATAAACCATCTTATTTCTCGATCTTGTTTTCCTAAAAATGGAAATGCCTCCCATTTTTTTTGAGATTGTATACCCTTGGTGCTAGTCGCCACCCCAGGGCCTACTGGAAGCATTACATGGGGGTCATTATCTCCCTTTCATCATTTCCAGCCTAGGAGAGGTATCTTTGGATGGAGGAGGTCTTTACAAATTAGTTTGGGTTCCTTCCTTAGGAATTTTAGGCCTGGAATCATATCTTCCTTCACCTTTTATCTTCTACCTTCTCTTGTAGGCCAGGTTCCTTCTTCTTCTTCTCTTCCATTTATTTTTTTCCTCACATTTTTACCCTCTTCCTCATTGTGAACACGCCAGGTTAAACCCTAGGGGGTTCTGGATTCATTTTTTTTTCGTCTTTGATATCTATGGAATGTGATCTTCCCTTAGGGTCCTCCTCTCTCTATTCTTGAGGGTTTCTTAATATTCCCTTGTTCCATGTTGTTTTTCCCCATTCTTGACTCTTTAATTTTAGAACTACTGATTGGTTGATACTTGTATTGGTGTTTTAATAATTTAATAATAGTATTAAATATACTCATTGGATTTTTATGGAAGAAATTTTATTTTTACATGGTTTTCATATATATCAATGGGTATTCCTATCTTTAAATTATGGTTTGAATATGGATTCAAGTTACTAGTCAAATTTCCTGATTAGCCCTTTTAAATTGTATTTTCAATTTAAAATTATGTATTATACTTGAAAAGAATTTTCATAAAGATTTTTATTGGAATTTCAAGTGATGCTTGAAATACCAATCATTGTGAAAAATGTTTCAGGATGGGTTTTAAATACAATGGGTGGTTAATAAAGCTTTAGACATTGTTTTGGTTCTAGGGATAAATTAAGGAATGAATTATTAAGCCTTTAGATTTTTTATGATATGTAACCATGAGGCCTGTTTGGAACTTTTAAGGATTATTATTAAAATATTTTGTTTTTTAATGAGGTATTATGGGTGATACAAAAAAGGGTTTTCTAAGAGAAACTTTCATGCTTTCTTCTTCTCAAATGATGTTTTGGATTGTTTTAAAAAGCATGACCCGTGATATTTTGGAAAATAGTTTTCAATGTCATGAATATTTGTAAAACCTTATTGATTTTGATTCTTGAATAAATTTTATGGAATGTGAAAGATTGTATTTTTTGGATTCTTTTGTGATATTTTATGAAATTTGTTTTTGATAAATGAATAGTACATTGATTGAATTTTGAAGGAATCCCATAGGATCCTCAATAGTTAGGCAAGTATCCAGGACAATCATGTTAGGAATGTTTAGATCTACCTAACAATGTAATATATAATTACAACACTAACTAAACATTGGTGAGGTAGGGAGAAACTTATATAGGTGAAATGATACCCCTAGGCCCATAGCCCTAGGGTAATGTGCACACCAGGTATCCATGATCACTAAGAGTGTGGGGATCCTTAAGACTTGGCCTAACTTATATGATGAATACTTTACCATGGTTCTAGGATTTAAATTTTTAATTTCCTTCTATCTTATGAAAAAAAATTACCCATTCCAACTTTTTAAAATGTTTATGAAATGTTTAATAATCATGATTTTCTTTAAACTGTGTAAAATGATCTTCATTTCATGTTTTTATTAAAATGATCATAATTGAATTATTTTACTAAAAATAGGTTATGATTTTTTTTAATAATTTTCTTAAAATAGTTAAAAACCTTATTTTAAATTATTGTAATTCAAACCATCTTTAAAATAGACCTTTGTTTAAAGGTTTGGCATGTGGAAAGGTGGGTGGTGTCTTAATTATAATTTTTATGCTCATTCCTATTTTAAATTTAAGTTTTAAAAAATTAAACATGGTTTAAAATGTTAATTTGGGTTTTGAAATGAAAAAATTAGGTTTTCCCTTAAAATGAACTAAAATGGAATCGGTGTTTTGAAACTCATGAAGTGGTTTCAAAGTGAACTTGTAAAGTTTTAAACATTTAAAAGTGTAAATATTTCCATGGAAATTGTTTTAAAATTTTAATTTATTATTTATGGTTTTTGAATGTGATTTTTATAGTGACCCTCTATTTACATACATTAACATTACATCACTTTTGTGGAATACTTAGTACATTACACAGACAGATGCCCAAAGACCATACTAGTCTAGTGCCTTTGGAAACATGGAAACATAAACACCGGTACATAAGTGTGCTACAATATCTCCCACTGTCATTATTTGATATAATGATTCAACTGATGATTAACTTGGTTAAAGAGGTTCAACTATGTGCTCTTATCCATTACAGATGGATGTACCCCATCGAACAATATATGAATATTTTTAATGGGTATGTCAAGATTCCAAGTCATCCAGAAGGTTTTAGAACAATATATTATTAAAGAAGTTGTTGAATTCTATACTGATTACCTATCAAACGTAGATAGCATCTATCTCCCAAAGTCTCGTCGTACTGGATGACTTATGGGCGAAGGGATTTCTGGAATATATGTTGCTACAATTACCATTATAGAGGAGGTGAAAGCACACCTTTACATTTTATATAATAGTTAAGATGTTGATCCATAATTTGAATCCCATAAATAAATTCTTAGGGATTTGAGTCTATTAAGGGATAAAGGATGGATATCACATATACATAATCAACAGTTTATAGGATGGTTCAAATATTATATTTATAAGGAGTTATCTAAACATCTGAATTAAATTTCCAAACAAATTCAATGGCTATCTAAGTGATGAAATGTAAATGTTAGATCTGAAACTAATTTTGTAATAAATGGTTATACATTCTATACAAAATAACATGATGATTGCAATATGATGAAAAATAGTGTAGTTACACTTGTGGTGGAAGTGATGCACATATCTGGTTCTAAGGATAGAAATCCAACTTATGAAAATACCTCATATTTTAACATTATCAAATAGATATATGAGTAATATTATACAACATTTCAAGTTCCTGTTTTCTATTTCAAATGGGTTAACAATAGTAGTGCAGTGAAAGTTGATGAAATAGGCTTCATGAAGGTGAATTTCATTATGTATAGAGAAAATGAAGAGTCGTTCATAATGAAATCACTTGTAGTGCATGAATTTTATGTCTTAGATCCAAAAATAATAATTGTTCAATTATCCTACTAGTGACTAAAATAATTGTAGGGTCATATGAAAAATCAATTAAGTATGATCCTTTAATTGGGATATCACAATCATTTCATGGTGGTCTCAATATAGAAATGTCTTGTACATTAGAGGGGACCACAAAGAGGGTATTTGGATTCTTAATAGAGGATCCAAATACCTTCAACCTTTAAAAAAATAAAGAGAGTTCAATGAGAAGGTTAATTTTTTTAATATATTATGTTTTTCCTCATAATATTATGTTTTCTATACTATATTAATATAATCTAAATTAAATGATTAACTAATTATGTAGATAATGTCTTATTCACATGATGATGTTACCAATCCCATGGAAGAATAGGTAGTTTATGATGAAATCAGATAATTATTAGGGGATCAATAGCATGTTTATGAAAAAAAAGAACATCACATCATCATAGGGTTGACTAAAATTATCAAGTCAATAAGTAAGGGTATAAAATTTAAGGTTGGTTAGAATCAATGAGGCCAACATGTTGACCCCAATAATTCAATGTTCATTAGTTATATTGGGGTCACAACAAGGATGAATGTTCTGATTGATATATAGTCATGGAAGCATGTCTAGCCCATAATAAAGGAACCCATTTGGGCAAATATAAAGGTAATATTATAGTAACTTTTCTCAATTTTACCTAAAAAGTATATAATGATTTATTGATTTAATTTTCATTATTCCATGTAGATTCCAATTATTTTAGATTATTTCTATAATAAATATTTCTTAATGACCACTTGAAAATCCCATAGAGGCTTCTAGACTCTTCTTACAAAGTTTCATTTAAGGGATGTTGTGCGGAAAGTAAAGTTCCACCCACTAGTTACTTATGCACTCATTATAAAGCAATAAACGTGGAATATTTTCATCAGTATTTGCAATGATAAATAATTTTGGGTGTATTTTAGTTGATAATATATTATTTTAAATTATTTATTTTATCAAAATTGTTAATTTATGAAACATCAAATGAGTTATGGAAATAAATAATGTGCATCAAAACAAATGTACCCATGTCACAAATAAAGGATGGGGTACGCTTTACTAGAGAAGAAATTGGTGTGTATTTTAAATCAAAAATAAAAGTTTTATATGACACAAAAGAACATATGTTCCTTTGTTTATATATATATTGATGAATCAAAATCTAAATCCACTTTTGTCTTATGTTATGTGTTATGGAAGGAGGATCATGTAAATATGGAGGGTAAACTAGTTGATGAAAACAAAAAGTATTATGGGAAACATGTGTAAGTATGACATAATTTTTATTAATTATGATTTATAATAGTATTACATAAAAATATCTATTTATGTTCATATAGTTTTCATACAATCTAGACACAAGAATCATTAGTGATCGTACCAAAAGAAAAACTAATTTTAGTAGCTTTGAAGTGGTCAGAACAACATGGTCACGTTAGTGGTGTAGGTATTGGAGTGTCTCCTCAAACAAATTTTGAGAAGAAAAAACCATAAGAATATACATATAGGATGATTAAGGTATTATAGGAACAAATATATTCTTTAGAAGATATTATTTTCTGGTTTGGTTCAGAATACCAATATATGAGGATGGATCAAAATGAACCAGTGGTGAAACAAATATCCACACATGAACTACCAAATAAACCCACTATATTTGAGTCTAGTCATTCCCATCAACCGCATACCTTACCCAAGTTAATAATTTTTTTTCATTACTCTTGCTCCAAAATTTGAATCAAATAGTTTTTGATAACTTTATATTACTAAAATTATTCAGCGTATAGTTGTATGTGATTTCTATCTGTCAACACCCATTCACTGCCTTATTGTGAGGGGTATGGTGTATAATATACTAGGAGATAAGATACACAATTAATAACTCCCAAAATATCATATGAGAGTGAGTATTAAGGTATCTCAAGAGCTGAACATTGAGTTTCTTGTTCCACTTGATGATCCAGATATTACAATGGTCAATGATGCTATTGGAACTTTTGTAGATTGGATATATAATATTATATAGATACATGAGGAATGTCTTTAACAAAAAAAATAATATGAAATATCTGTAACAATTGATGAAAAAATTTCTGAAGTGAGGTATAGAATTACAAATTGATAAAGTGAAGGGGAAATAGAAGGTCGGACCAAGAAAATCTAGTGAATCGACCAAGAAATAAAAAGGACCTTATAGGAGTACATTCTCTCTATTAGTTCAACTAAGACATTTATTATCATTACAACTTCATGTAGATAAAACATTTAAATATAGAAATATTTCTTACATTCCATATGAAGAAGAAATATTTGGAACTTTCATTATAGACATAGTTGGTCTCAATAGTATAAATGAGATTCTCAAGTTTGAATGGTTGGAAGTCTCAGTTGTAAATGCATACATAAGGTACATTTTCATTATATTTTTTTCCAAAAAATGTTTTAATATTTTCATTAAATTGAATAACTATTCGTATTTTCTATAGGTGTTTATATTTATACTATATAAAGGGAAAACCCTTCAAATCATGATTTGGATTCATTAATCCCTACATCATTTCTATAGAAGAAACTAAATTAGAAAAGAAATAAATTGATATGAATAAAGATGATCAAAATGAGTAGTTTGAGAAGAAAATAACAAATGATATACTATTTTTGATGCCTATAATGTAGGGTTAAAACTCTAAAATCTAATCATATAAATGTAATTTTATTTTTTTCATTAATTTTTTTAGGAAACAATAAATGTTGATGAAAATCAATATGGATACCCCAAATATTTATTTTTTGGATCTAATGAATGGATATCCATCAAAATGAACACAAATGATGTGTATTTTGAATTTTTAATGCACTGAAATCAATATTTTATAGATAAAATTTGAATTATATGTTTTAGTATGTGTTTTAATAAGAATTTTATTATGATAGGGTAGTCTTTAAATATAGAATAAATCATGGTATAAAGTTGGAGAGGGAATATAATGAGTCTATAGATTAATTTGAATGAAAATTGATTAATTTGTATATAGAAATATTTAACTATCAAAATATATTTCAAAACAATTTATTTATTTTGATCAATTTTTATGCAGTTTCTGAAGCAAGATAACAACAGAGATTATGGATATTATGTTTGAAAATTTATAAGAGATATCATAAACCATAGAAATACTAGCTTCCCCCAATAGGTAATTTTCAAAGGTAATTACAATCTCATTAAAAATATTTCTTAATTGTTTTTTTTCTATATTTTCTCAGTACTACAATGATTTCAGACAATCTTCATACTCAAAAGAAGAAATGAATTTTTTTAGAGATGTGTGGGTAGTGTAAATGGTGTCGGAATGTTTGGATACATAAAATTTAGGTGATTACTGGCTATTCTTGTGATCTAGTATGGGATATGACCTTATAAATATATTTGGGTTGTGAATAATTAGTATCAGAATGCTTATATATTATTTTTTATTTGTTTCTCGAGGATAAGTTTAATGGAGGAAATCAATTTATTTAGAAATGAATGGGAAAAATACATGGTGGTAGAATGTATACAGACATCATAAAGAGGTGAATTCCTACTACTTATTTAGTTAATTTTCTCACCATTTTATCTAATTTTTTAGTTAATTTACTTATTATTTTTATCTGATACTTATTTTTTAAAATTTACACATTAGTTCAAAACACACATCACATGATCAAAACTAAAGAAAAAATCTTGTATTGTTTTAAAATTTTATGGTAACTATACATAAGTCATTTGTGATGTGTAGGAATTGACCATATGTCAATATAACACCCTATGTGGTTGTTGTGACTCAGAGTATGATTTTTCAATAGAAAAGTGCCATTTTAGTTTAAAACATACATAAAATTTTCAAAACATAGAAAATGATCTCGGATTTTTTTCAAACTCTAGGATAAAAATCCATAATTCATTTTTCATCTGAAATAATTAACCAAACATCAATCCAATACATGATGTGGCCGATATGACCTTAAGTACATGTTTTCAATGGAAATGTTCCATTTTAGTTTAAAACACGTATCAAAATATTTAAAACTAATAAAATGAGCTTGATTTGTTTTTAAAATTTAGGAAAATGATTCATAATTAATTTTTCACATGTAATATTTGACCATGCACTAATCTGACACACGATGTGACCAGTGTTACTCAAATTGTATGGTTTGAGTTTAAAATTTATATTTTAGTAAAAAACATAAGTGACATACTCAAAACTAATAAAACAAATTTGGATTGTTTTTATAATTTATTAAAATGACACCTCCCTCATTTTTGACATGTAGGATTCAACCATACCTCAATCTGGTACACAATGTACCTAGTATAACTCAAATTGTGTGGTTTCTCTTAAAAATTGACATTTTATTAATTTATTGTTTCATATTTATGTTTAATTTATTTCTTTATAATATTACTAACATAATAATTGTTTTCTTATACAGTTGGATTCTTTTTCTCAAGTTTGATTTGTTTCTTTGAATCTACTCATGCTCATGAGATATTAGACTTTGAGGATACAACTAAGATAATGGAAATAAGGAAATGGGTCAAGAATGTATACACGCATCGTGAAAATGTGAATTCCTAATACTTATATAGTTAATTTTGTCACTATTTTATCTATAATTTAAGTTAATTTCCTTATCATTTTTATCCAATAATTATTTATTTTTTACCATGGATATTTTGGGAATTCATATTTTGTTTTCAACTGTATGCAACAAGAAATAAAAGAGAGAACATGTTGCTTTTGGATGGGGTGTTTCAAGTAGCATGGGGTTTCTTCTTCCATCCAAATGGAACATGATTTCTCTTTTATGGATTCTTGTATCTAGTTAAAAGAAAAACACAAATCACATACTCAATTAGTTATATCTCAGTCTGATACATAGTGTGCTCGATATGACTCTAACTGTATGTTTTTAGTTTATAATTTACATTATAGTTCAAAACACACATCACAACTCAAAAATGAGAAAACACATTTAGATTATTTTGATAATTTTTACAATTATCTATACATCATTTTCAAAGTGTGTTAATCATCCACACCTCAATCGGGCACACTATGTGACCAGTATAAATCCAAGAGTGTATTTTTATTTAAAATTGACATTAGTTTTAGTAAAAATAAAATTGACATACTCAAAACTAAGAAAATTCATTCATATTATTTTAATACTTTTGGAAATTACCCATAAGTCATTTTTAACATGTAGAAATTAACCACACTATAATTTAACGCATGGTGTGACCGATATGACTCAATGTGTGTTTTTTATTTAAAATTGATATTAATTTTAATAAAAAAGACAAGTGACTTACTCAAAACTGATAAAATTCATTTAGATTGTTTTGATACTTTAGTAACATGATCTATAAGTCATTTTTGATGTATAGGAATCAGCCTAACCTTGATTTGATACACAGTGTGCCCAATATGACTCCAATTGTTTCTTTTTATTTAAAATTGATATTAATTTTAGTAAAAAAGAAAAATTACATACCCAAAAATGATCAAATGTATTCATATTTTTTTGATACTTTATTAAAATGATCCATACATCATTTTTTATGTGTAGGAATTATCCAAACCTCAATATGACTCATGGTGTTACCGATATGACTCCAAATGTCTATTTTTATTTAAAATTGACATTGATTTTAGTAAAAAAGAAATGTGACACACTCAAAACTAAGAAAATGAATTCATATTATTTTGATATTTTATAAAAATGATTCATGTGTCATTTTGTATTTGTAGGAATTAGTTACACCTCAATAAAATGCATGGTGTGACCGATATGACTTCAAGTGTGTCTTTATATTTAAAATTGACATTAATTTTTGTAAAAAAGATGATTGACATACTCAAAACCAAGAAAACACATTCAGATTATTTTTATACTTTAAAAAAATTATAAGTCATTTGTGACATATTGAAATCATCTTCACCTCAATCAAATACATGGCGTGCCTGGTATAAATAAATTTTCCTATTATCATTTTAAAATTAACATTTTAGTTCAAAAAGTGTGTCAGTCACTAAAAATAATGAAAATTCACTCATAATGCCTTAATAATTTAATAAAACAAATCATAAGTCATTTTTAATGTTTACAAATCATTCTCACATCAAACTAACAGACGATGTGACTGGTATGACTTAAAGTGCATGTTTACCAGTTAAAATTACATTTTAGTTAAAAAGACAATTGTCATACTCAAAATTGAGAAAATGAATTCATATTGTTTTGATACTTTATAAAAATTATCCATATGTCATTTTTGATGTGTAGGAATTAACCTCACCTCAATATGATGCACAATGGGACTGTTGTTACTCTAAGTGTGTCTTTTTATTTAAAATTGAAATTAATTTTAGTAAAAAAGTGAAGTGACATACTCAAAATCAAGAAAATGTATTCAAAATGTTTTTATGCTTTATAAAAATGATCCATAAGTAATTTTTGATGTTTAGGGATCATTCGCACCTCAATCTGATGCATGGTGTGACCGGTATGACTCCAAATGTGTCTTTTTATTTAAATTTGACAATGATTTTTAAAAAAAATACAAGTGACATACTCAAAATAGATAAAATGCATTCATATTGTTTTGATACTTTATAAAAATGATCTATAAGTCATTTTTAACATTTATGAATTAGTAACACCTCAATATGATACACGGTGTGCCTGATATAACTCAAAGTGTTCGTTATCAGTTTAAAATTGACATTTTAGATCAAAAAGTGCTTCACTCATTGAAAACAAAGAAAACATGCTTGGGTAATCTTGATAATTTAGTAAAATGAATCATAAGTCATTTTTGACATGTAGAAATCAGTCACATTTCAAACAGACACATGATGTGACTAGTATGACTCAAAGTGTGTGTTTACAGTTTGAAATGAAATTTCAATAAAAAAGACAAGTGACATACTCAAAACCAAGAAAATGTATTCAAATTATTTTTATACTTTAGGAAAACAATCTATAAGTCATTTTTGACATGTATGAATCATCCACACCTCGATCTGACGCATAGTGTGACTGATATGACTCCAAGTGTGTCTTTTTATTTAAAATTGACATTAGTTTAGTAAAAAAGACAAGTGACATGGTCAAAACCAAGAAAACACATTCATATTGTTTTGATACTTTAGTAAAATTATTTGTAAGTAATTTTTGATGTGTTTTAATCAGTTGTACCTCAATCTGATATATGATGTTTCTGATATGAATCAAAGTGTCTGTTATCAGTACAAAATTGACATATTAGTTCAAAAAGTGTGTCATCACTAAAAAGTAAGAAAACACACTCTAATTATCTTGATAATTTAGGAAAATGATTCATAATTAATTTATGATGTGTATGAATCATTCTCACATAAAACTGATTCACAATTTGATCGATAGGGATCAAAGTGCATGTTTCCAATTTAAAATGACATTTTGGTAAAAAAAACACAAGTGACATACTCAAAATCGATAAAAATACATTCATATTGTTTTGATACTTTAGTAAAATAATACATAAGTCCTTTGTGACATATATAAATTAAGCACATGTCAATATGATACATGATGTGGTTGGTATGAATCGAAGTGCATGTTTTTAATATATAAGTTCTATTTTAGTTTAAAACGCACATTATATCGCCAAAACCGAGAAAATGAGATCTGATTATTTCTCATCATTTTATATGATATTGCTTAATTAATTTCCTTATCATTTTTATCTTATGATTATTTAGTTAATTTTCACATAGATAATTTTTTAAGATGAAAAATAAGTGGTGTGGTGTGCAAGAATCAAATGAAACTCAATCTGATACACAATGTTCCTAGTATGACTCAAAGTATATATATTTTAGTTTAAAATTGACACTTTGTGTTTAATTTATTTCTTTATAGTGTTACTAAAATATGAATTATTTTCTTATATAGGTGCATTATTTTTCTTGATCTAGGGTGGTTTGTTCAATAATAGTATGATCGGGGGTCGGGGGCTAAAGACAAAGAAACAGAACATTGATATTTTTGAATGTCTGTGATAATTTGTACTTACTCATGTAATTATAAAACCCAATGTTCAAAATATCTATTATATAGTTTTTTTCTTTTATTTTTATTATAAATTTTTTTCATTTAAATTCTGTATTTGAAACCTATATTTGTTGTTTTTGCTACTATTTTTTACTAATGTAGTATGCTTTAATTTTAATAACACATGCAATAGTATGCCTCTTTATCAGTGCTCTTCAAATCCCTACTAAAGGACGCCCTTTATTAGTGCTATTGAGTGCTAATAATGGACCTACTTTATCAGAATTTTTCTTTAGAATTAATAAATTATTCCTTTATTAGTTCTTTTATAAGACTGATAAAAGCCTATGGATTTTAATCATGCTTTGGTAATCAGTGTTTTTTGTACTGATAATGGAAAATTTTAGCACTATTAAAGGATATATTTATAGTAGTGGATAAATAGTACCATCATTTTATCGTAAATTAAGGTAAAAGGATAATATTTTACTTCAATATTATTTTCCTAAAGGTAAGGTATTCTTTTAATATCAATATGGAGAACACGAGAAAATATACTTACATGATTTATTTCAATTTTTTAATAATTTTTTTATTGAGTATTTTAATCAGTTCTCACATCTGATTCTAATTACTAATGACTTGGAGGAATTTTTCTTCCTTGAATCATATAAATAAACCTTTAATGGATCATAAGATTCATAAAATAAGTAAAATTTATTTTAAATATCTAAAAAATTATTAGAATAAGATGATATTAAACTCAATATGAATAAACCTTATTTTGAAGAAATAATAATTGGTTCCTAAAACATCAATAATAAAACACATAGAAATAATATAATACTTTAACCTTTAAATTATAATACTGCTAGTTTATCATATATTATTTTATGATCCATTTACTAATTCATAAATCCTCAAAAACAAATTAAACCCTAAAAATCAAGATTATTTAAAAATCCAAACATAGGTAAAACAACTAGGATTTAAACTAAGGAATAGTTGTTCATCTTAATATAAAGCACTTGATATATTATAAATAGATTCCCACTAAGTGTCTTGATTGAAAATTAGTTCCTTATATTTTTAAGGGATGATTTGATATCCATGAAAAATATAAAAGAGTGCATAGATATAGAATCAAATAAAGCCTGAGTTTACAATAAAAGTACCTATTATCAAAACTTAATGTATTTAAACTTTAGTTGTAGAAATTACATAAGCTTTGCATTTCTCCCTTTTCCTTTTCTTAGATAAATTCCCTTGAATCATGGGGGATTCATTTGTGTAGTGCCCCATCTTCTTATAGTTGAAGCACTAGACATTGGTGGCTTCTTTCTTTCCCCTACACTCGTAAACTCGGTGTCCTTTCTATCCACACCTGAAGAAAACTTGTATTCCCTTCAAGAAAGTACTAGGGTGTTTATTTCCACAATTACTATATTTTATAAATTTCACTCTTCAATTTTTCCTTTTTTCTAAATTTCCATTTACATATAAATCATTTGTTCTCTTTTTCTCTAGCTCTCCTTTTCAAATATAATATTTGGAAATTTTTATCTCTTCCTTAAGGTTTCTTGATACCATGCCATCATATATTGAAAAAGGTTGAGAGAGTAACATGCCTCAAAGTCCTGTATTTAACCCGGCAAAGAAATAATAAGTATTACTCTATGAATTATATACATAGTCATCATTATATCATGCTAATCATATAAAGTTTGATTCATAATTAGAAAAAATTTCTTCTTCCCTTTGTCCCAAATTTAAAAACTGCATTTCCTAATCAAATCGTTGCTTATGAGGAATGTATTTTTCAATGAATATGTCTATAAAAGTTTCTCATTTCATACCCTTTATTTCCTCAACCTCCTTAGTATTTTTAATCGACATCCAACATTTATTAGAATCTCCCTTTAAAAAATCACTATCATAATAACCTTTTCCCTTTCATTACATCCTAAATATTGAAATATCTTTTTAAGGGACTCGATCCATTGATCAACTACCAAAATATTATTAGTTACATTAAAGGATGGAGGTTTCTGTTTATTGAAGTAGTCCAATATCATAGTATCACGTGATAAAGAAATAGGTTTCTCTATATAACCAAGATTACTATTCATAACTTTCCCTAATATTTTTATAATATTTTTAGCTCTAACTCTAGTCATATAGACATGCTTCAGAGGGAAGTCCCTACATAGATTATGGGTGTTGATATTTTTCCCATTCCTTTCATTAGGCGCCATTTCTAAACAATGGAATACACTATATTCACTCATAACATTATGAAACATATTGTATAATTCTCAATCAAGTGAAATACCTAACATAAATTGAAAATTTATATATAAATAAACTCATAACCATAATCTTAATATCTTTGGGAATATATTCAAATCATAAAAATATATTCAAATATTTAATAATGGTTTGTAAGAGCATGTGAATCAACCAAATAATATCCCCCAGGAGTGTCTAGATAGGTGTACAATCTTAGGACCTCTCATCGTGCATTGATGGTGGTCAAGTTAATAATCAATCCACCCCTTTTATATTTTCTACTCCTAAGTGTATCTATGTCATAACCACATCCACTTTCCAATGTCCATACAGAAATGTATTTTTTAAAACCATATAATCTCTACTTTACCAAAACATTATGATATTATTCTATACTTATACTTACCCTCAAATTCTATAATATAGTTATATTCTATAATATATTTTTTCATAAATCTAGTTCCCATGGTTTATTCTAAACATCCTTTGATACCAACTGTAACACCCCAAATCCAGTAACCCACAGCTGGATGTTATTTTACTATATTAGCTCAAAATAAAAGGGATCTCATCCTGAATGATTAAATAGTTTAGTAGTATTGGTAGACTAAATACATACATGATTCTAACATAACATATGAATACATGAAATAAAACATAAAAAATCTAGTGATAAATTTATAATTTCTTCTATTAAATCATTAAAATCATTCATATATCCCTTCTTAGTATCTTGGGGAAGGAAAACATAATAAAGGGTGATCTTAGATGCTCAGTAAAGGAAAGAGTACAAAAAAATATTTCATAAAATAAATAAATCATAAATAATAATGCAGAGTTAAACAATAAACAAATATTTTATATAACTAATATCATAAAAGAGGAATATATCCATGGATGACATAACAATATAAATAATCACATGTATAACCATACTTGTTTTCATAATTATGGAATACATAATTCCATAAATCATAATCATACCATCAAGGCCTTGTGCTGAGCCATCATAAAAATATCAAGGCTTTATGCCAATACATCATAGAATTACCGTTAAGGCCTAAATCTAAGATATCATAAACAATTTGTCTAGAATATACCAAATACCCATGCTAGTTTGTCTAATAAGACATACCTATGAATCAAGGGGATATAATAATTCCCACACATCCCTTATAAAGTCCAATTCATTCATGATATGGTATGGGTGAATAATAATTCAATACATAATAAATAAAAACATTTATTTTGAAAAACTAATATACAAAATGTTAATATTTTCCCTAATTAATAAATATAAAAACAGGATCATAAGTCATCCAGATAAATAAGGTGTATGGTACCATTACATTATATCCCTATTAAATTTTTAGATTCATTGAAGGATATTTCCATAGATGAAAATATTTTTCCAAGATCATTAGAACATTTCTTGAGGAAAATACCCTTTTCATTTTGAAATCACTTATTTAAAATCTAAAAATTTTCAGAATATTAAGAAAATTATTTTCTTTGAAAAGAACCATGGAAACTTGTAAAAGAATATTCAAGGAAAATAATAGTTGTGATAGTGGGAAAATTTATACATACAAAAAGTGTGAAAACAAAGATTTTTTTCACACCTTCAGTAAAAGGTGGATCGTTAATAAAATGATAAGAAGATTCCTTTTAAACCCTTTTTTATAAATTAAAATATGGTTAAAATGACTTTAATTAATCATTAAAGAATTGTAAAAATTTAATTTCCCTAACTACAGTAACCCATATATGTTTTATATTTTACTACATTGACATAATATACAAGGAATGAAATTTTGAAGGACCAAATAGTTTGGAGTCTTTTTAAACTAGATATATACATGATTACCATATTATATTTGAATATTAAAATTAAAATATAATTTTTTTTAGGAATATAATTATTCCCTATATCAAATCCTTGTATATAATTCATAGTACACTTCTTGGATTCTTGGGTAAGGAAAAAATAAGGGTGAGCTCAAATACTCACTAATAATTACTTAAAGAATAAGTAATCATGAATAAATGAATAATAATCAATATGAAATAATTAATATGGAAATTTAAATATCTAAACACACATTAAATTTAATAACTAAATTGAAAATCATGATTAGATAAAGAATAATCAATATAGAAAGGTAAATAACTAAATACTCATTCCATTTAAATATCTTGTTTATCTTTAATAGATAAGGAATGATCAATATAGAAAAGTAAATAACTGAATACAAATTTAATTTAAATTAATTGAATATCATGAATAGATAAGGAATAATCAATATGGAAAGTTAAATAACTGAACACATATGTCATTTAAATAACTTGAATATCATGAATAGATAAATCATTATCAATATAGAAAGGTAAATAATAGATTCACATTCCATTTAATAAATAACTGAGAATGAAATGAATCTAGAGAAAATATAATTGTGAAAAAATCATGGATAATAATAATTTAATTTTTAATGAAGGAAATTCTTAATTATTAGACATAATGATTTCAGGATTCATGATACCCCAGCTATCAAGACCTTTCACAATATAGTTTAAAAATATGGGTAAAAAACTCATTTAATATTATCTTACTGATTTGACTCATGAGACTATTTATGAATTGAGGGGTTGTATAATTTCAGGCCACACCCATCTTTGTATGTCCAAATCATTTCTCATATATCAAATAATTGATTTAATTCATGAACAATGTGCCTTATTATCAAATATATGTATTGAGTAAAGAATACAGATTTATTAATATTTCCCTAGATAAAAAAATAACTTTCAATGTAGAAAATCATATATATAAATGATATATGGTTTAATTATAAAAATATCCATGATAAATAATATGGATATTTAGGGTAAATTTAATGTCAAATGATCGTAGAAAAGTGAATATTTAAAGGGAAAGTTAATGACTGCAAAAATGAATCAAGAAAGTGAATTTAAATAATTTCCTTGGTCAAAATGATCATAAACCACCCATATAATTAATAAGGATATCATCAATACAACATACCCCCATTTAATTATAAGTACAATTAAGGTTTTTTGTCGTTTATGAATAGAAATATCATTAAAATTTTATTAAGGAAAATATCTATTTTACTTTAAAAATAGTTTTTTAATTAAAATTTCAAAAAATATTTTGAAAAATACTTTTCTTTGAATATAACCTTTGAAACTTATAAAGTAATCTATAAAACATTGAGTGTCCATGATGGAGATAAATTCTATACATGTCGTATATATTAAAACCAAGATTCCTTTTATATTTTTAATAAAATATAAACGGGCCTTGTTTGGAAAATGACATGATGATTCCTTTAAAAAATGTTAAAAATAAATCATTGGTAAAAAAATATTTAATTAATAATTTAGAGAATAATAAAATCATTTTTGAAAATATTTTTAGAAAACATTCTTTTGGAATTAAAATGATTTTTGATTGAAGAGACAAATAAAGTATGCTTTTATTAAAACATTTTCTCAATCATTTTAAGTATCAAAGAGTGTAAAATGGTACTATTACTTGAAAAAATCATGAATAACTATAAGATATAAAAATTTAATTGGTTTACTAGACAATGATCAAATAATTTTCATCAATGTAAATTCAATCATAAATAATCCCCATTAAAATAAGATTGTGAAATAAACCCTTAAAAAGATCATAAAATTAAAGTGAGAATTAACCAATGAATAAATTATGTTAATAAAATTTAAATACACATAAAACAAGTGGATATACATCATAATATATCCAAAATTCAATACACACATAATCATATAATGTCAAAGATAATGAAGAAGTAATATAACCCAGTAAAAAGAAATTGAGTTATGAAATTCTTTACCACTTGGTAATTTTCAATTAAAATCCCCTTGAATGAAATAATTCAAATTGAAACTTAAAATACCATGAATTATTAATAAAGAATGATATTGCATGTAAAATTGGAAGTATATATACCATATAAAATAAATTATGTGCATAACATTACAATATGCCTCAATGAAGGGAATTGAGATGAAGTCTATTACCTCACACTTAATTTTGTCTAAACATGATTTAACATCCTATATAATGGCTTTAATAATGTTATTAATTTATACCATAACCATATCTATATTTATAATATCATATATTAACCCCTTAAAACATTTTTCCACCCATTTGTTAATAATATTTCATTATTTTAATTATTTTGGGTGTTAATTGCCTTATTTACTCATGATATTTTGTCATGAAGTCTCCAGTTATTGAACATATTATATAGTTACATAATATATATAATTATATTAATGTTATAAATATCATTTTTCCATCATATAATTTTTTATAATCTTTATTTAAATTTGAACATGGTGAATAGATCACATAGTTTTGTGGAGACGGTAGGTCGTACGAACGCAAGAGCGACGTTATCATTTGTTTAATGGGTGAAAGGGTAAAAATTTTTGTACTATATTAATTTTAAAAAATAAATATAATGTCATATATATCACTTATATTAACTAAATTTATCCTTATTACCTTCCATGTAAATTGTAAGTGGAAAACAAATCACATCGCTTCGCAAGGCAGTAGTTCGCCGTACACACGACCAACGTTATCATGTTTTAAACAGAATGGAAATTAAGAAGATATATGTGATATTAAAATTAAATAATTATAATAATATCATATATATTATATAATTTTTTTTAAATATATCATTATATTCATCCTTTAAAGATGGTGATAGAAAATAAATTACATCGGTTCACGAGGCGGTAGTCCACCGTACACATAATCGACAATTTCATTTCCCATTTGATGGGAGGAGGTGGATACTAGTAATGACCTAAACATAATAACACATCATTATATAAAATACACTTATGTTTTTATATGAGAATTTTTTAATTGGATTTTAAGGATGTGAAAGGAGAAACAAAATAAAAACATGCGTTTAAGAATGTTACCTCTTCTTCGGACAACTTCTTTAGGTTTTCACCAAAATCCTTCCAAGGTTGTATTTATTATAAAACCAATGGATCTAGGATGTTTTTAGGGGGTTAATTAATTTATTTGGGTAGGTATTGGTTTAAAAAAATAGTTATGGAAGTGTGAATATGTGAGGATAGGTGGTGGCTATTTATAAGTGGGAGATATGAAAAATATGGAATTTTTGAAAAACATCAATTACACCCACATTTATATCATAAATCATGTAACACCCCAGCCCCTCTAGACAAGAGCTAGTGCATTACTTATTACATTGGAATGATTAATAGGAATTAAATCATAAAGGAATGATCAGTTTAGTAGTCTTTAATAAACTAGATACATAGATGTAACTCAAATTACATTGGGAAAGGTAACAAAAACAATACATAACAAAAACTAAAAAACTAAAACCACAGGAAATCAATAAATAGTCTCTTCTTCATAACCTATTTAAGGTAAAAAATGAAAGGGGTGATCTAAAATTATTAGTAAGGGTTACAAATAGTGGAATCATGAATCAAAAATAACTGAATCATAAACAAATTGGCATAGTTAATATGGTATAGTGAATAAATGAAAAACACACGCCATTAATAAAATGAGAATAAAACTACATCTGTAGATTTTTTTCATAGAGAAAACCTCATGGATAATTATAACTAAAAAATGAATAAATAGAATTATTATTAATTGGATGTCATTTATCTGGCACATGATACCACTATACCATCTAAATGGTTTAAGTCTTTGGTTAGAAACCCATCTAATTTTTGGAAACAAACTCGAAGGGTTTATCGTCAACTGATTTGTCTGATGAGACCTGTCAATGAATTTATGGGATATAGAAGGACCCACACATCAATTAATTTCCAAATCATTATTTATACATAGATTTAATAAAAGTACAATATTCCCTCTCAATATCTGTATAGATTAGAGGATACAGATTCATCAATATTTCCATAGTTAAAACAGCATTCCAAATAAACATTGTATGTAAAAGGGTATATGGCTTAAGATAATAATCATATCCATGAAACCAGAATATGGATATATAATATATTTACAATTTAAAATGAAAAATGATCTCATATGGTCAGTGGATACACTACATAAGAGAGATTATGTGCACAATACCAAGTAAGCCTCAATGAAATGAAAATTGAGACAAAGTCCCTTACCACATTGTAATCAATTGAGTCGTATGAAAAAAAATTAATAAACACAGAATGAATCATAGAATACCATGAATATAAAGATAATAATGATAATATATATCAAATGTTTGTACACAATACACCACAAGAAAGAAATAAGTGGCGAACAATGGAAATATCACAGAATTAAAAGTGAGATAAGAAACCCCTTATAAACATTTTGACATGGTAACGAGTGTTATTGTGAGGGATTAAAGAGAGTTAAAAGGGTATACCATCATTTATATATCATAATTAAATTATTATTGAGGTTATAAAACATACCCCATCATTAGGAATTAAAAATAGAAGGACGCGACTTAGGTGGAATTCTTAAACAAAAGTGAGAGAGAGGATCCCTTACCTTATGCCTGAAAGTGTTCTTGATTGATCTTAACGACCTGAATAATAAAATTTAGATTAATTAATTAATAATTACATAACCTCATAAACATGTAATTTATATATAATAACCTTATTAGGTTAATTCATTCCCTTTTTGAAGGGTTTAAGATATTCAATTTTATTGTTTTGGAAGCATTTTCATCCTTGGTTTTCATGACCGATTTACTTGTATTCATGAATGGAAGTTCATTTGAAATGTGGTTAAACATCCATAATTAAAAATATATATTATTAGTTAAATTATAAATGATATTATAATAATTTTTGGATATATAATTTTATTATTACTCATTAGTTATAAGTTATTGATAAATGCTTGGTTTAACTTGGCGGTTTTGTGCATAAAGAACTTATTTTTTATTATTATTTTGTATTATGAGTGTGTAAGGATTATAGAACATTTAATAAGGTTAAATAAATATATAATGATCTGTTTCAACCATTTAAAAGTTTGCATTACCATTCTTTAATATAGTAATAGAAATTGAAAACTCGTCATCCTAGAATGTGATAAATTAACACATCTCGGACGGTAATTTCATTTTTAGTGTAAGAGGTGGGGAAAAAGAGATATGATGATGAAAGTTTACATTAGAATAATAAAATTAAATTACATTTAAGTTAATAGAATATTCATATCATTTTTATGTGGGGAGGTTTGGAGAGAGCAACAAAAGAATGGAACTTGTAAAATAATTTGAAAGAAAATGGAAGAGAGGTTCACCTCTTGAGTACTCCTCCTTGAGAATCTCCTTAAGGCCTTTGTTTTTGGAATTTTGGTGAGACTAGAAGGTATTGGACGTGGGGTATGAGATTAGGGAGATATTTTATTAGAATTTAGGCAATTATTGAAGCTTTAGTGGTGTGGGAGGAAGAGAGGGTGATGGGTGGTTTATACAGTGGAGGGGAGGAGGGTTTCCTTAATATTATAATCATTAATTTATTATTTCTCCACAAGAAAAAAAATAGTGAGGATTACATAACCTAGAATAGTAATAAGTGTATGTGAGTTTAATATTTTTGTGCTTACATCACTCATGATTCTAGGAATCATTAATTTAAATTATAATGTATTTATACAATAAATTAATGTATTTTACTATTCACAAAAAATTCAAGTATTTCTAAAAAAATCCCAAAAAACCACCATAACCATTTTTTGATGTTTAGAATCAAAAAATGAACTCCATTTTTTAAAAATAATTTTATAAATATGATAAATTTAATTTTTAATTAAAATCATTATTTAATCAAAAAATACCAACACTTAAAATATTCATCTTCATTTTTTAAGGTGCCTAAATTTATTGATACTTTCATGAGTAAGGTTACCATTCATAAGGGTTATATTACTATTCATAAGGGTATGTTACTATTCATAAAGGTAAGTTACTATTCACTGAAAATGAACTTGATTCTATCAGACTCCAAATATCACCCTGACCGCAACAGTGTATGTCTGTTTTTTAAAATTCAAAACACAAAAGTGGAAAATTTATGTTTAATGGATAATTTATGACTATCTCCTAAATAAAAAATTATTGTTTTAAAGAAAATCAGTGCTTTATGAAATATAGGTTATGAATAGAATGTATTTAAGAGAAACATACCATAAATTGTTTGGGGTGTTATATTAATCCCACCTTTGAAAATTTCATCCTCAAAATTTTTCATGTATATTGCTCCCTAAAAAGATGTGGGTGGTTATTATTCATAAAATCCTTAGGTTCCCACGTTGATTCCTCCATATTATGGTTTCTCTAAAGAACCTTTACTAGATGGGTTGTTCGACTTCTCAATACCTGCTCCCTTGTGTCAAGATCTCGATAGGCTCTTCGTTGTATGACAAATCAGGTTCCAGTTCTATTTCTTTATAGGTGAGTACATGAATTGGGTTTGGCTTGTATTTATTCAACAACGACATGTTGAACACACTATGAACTTTGGAGAGACTTGGTGGTATTGTTAAACTGTAAGCTAATGCTCTGATCCTTTCCATAATTTCAAATGGTCCAATGTACCTGGGGCTCAGTTTCCCTTTCTTATCGAACCTTAAGACACCCTTCCATGAAGATGCTTTTAGAAAGACATGATCTCTTACTTGAAATTACAAATCCTTTCTCCAGTTATCAGCATATCTCTTTACCTACTTTGGGCTGCTTTAATATGGGCCTGAATTTTATTTACCTTTACTGTTGTCTCTTTGATGAGCTATGGGCCTAAAAGTTTCCTCTTACAAACTTCATCCCAACAAGTTGGAGTTCGACACCTCTTACCATGTAATGATTCATATGGCACCATTTGAATGCTAGAATGGAATCTATTATTGTAGGAAAACTCCACTAAAAGAAATTATTGATCCCACATACCTTGAAATTTAAGAGAGAATGATCTCAACATATCTTCTAGTGTTTGAATATTCTTTTTAGACTGTCTGTCAGTTTGGGGGTGATAAGTAGTACTAATATAAAGCTCATTATCCAAAGCCTTATGGAGACTTTTCTAGAATTTTTATGTAAACTAGGAATATTAATCAGACACAATTGATATAGGTGCACCATGAAGTCTTACAAATTAATTAATATAAAGTATTTCTATGCACTCAAGTGGTAAATCTTCTCTTATAGCAAAGAAATGCGCTGATTTTGTGAGACGATCAACAATTACCTATATTGTATCATTCCTTTTATGCTTACTCAGTAGTCCTGTGAAAAAATCTATTGTAATGTCATCCCACTTCCACATAGGAATAGGTAGAGGTTGCATCACCCCTCTAGGATGTTGTCTCTCTGCCTTCACTTGTTGAAAAACTAGACACCTTGACACATAGTCATCAATTTCTCACTTCATATTATCCCACCAAAAATGTTACTTCCGATCTCTATACATATTTGTGCTACTAGGGTGTATGGAGAAATTTGAGTTATGAGCATCATCTAATAGTTCTCTTTTTAGATCAGGTACTGATAGAATGCATAACATCTTCCAAAATTTCAGAACTCCTTCCTCATACACGAAGTCTACCAATATCCCATCCTTAACGACATTAATTTTCTTGTTTATATTCTCATAATAATATTTAGATATTTTTATCCTCTCTATTAAAGATAGTTTAGCAATCATTTGAAAGAGGAAAGATGTTTCCCCTTCCTTAAAAATCCCCATATCAATCTTTAGTAGATCCATGAATACAGGATCTCTCTCAATCCTAATTTGGGTCAAAGTCCATGATCTTTCCTGCTTAATGCATCTGCCACCTTATTTTCCTTTTCTGAGTGGTAGTGTATTTAAAAATCATAATCTTTGAGTAACTCGAGCCATCTCATTTTCATTATGTTGAGTTCTTTCTGTGTGAAAATGTATTTCAAACTCTTATGATCTGTATATATCTCACATCTTTCACCGTAGAGATAATGTCTCCATATTTTTAGAGCAAAGATTATAGCTGCTAACTCTAGATCATGAGTTGGGTAAATTTTCTCATGATTCTTTAACTACCTTGATTCATAATCAATAACATTATCATTTTTCATAAGGACGCAACCCATTCCATTCTTTGATGCATCATTGTATATCACAAATCCATCATTTCTAGATGGAAGAGTCAAAATTGGGGCATTTACCAATATTATTTTCAATTATTCAAATAATTCTATACATTCTTTCGTCCATACAAACATAACCCCTTTATGTGTGATCTTGGTTAGCAGGATAGCCAGTCAGGTGAAATTTTGAATGAAACGCTGATAGTAACCTTCTAAGCCAATAAAACTAGGTACCTTGGTTATGTTCGTTGGCATTGGCTATTATTGGATTGCATTTGTATTTATAGGATAAACTATGATTCGATCCTTAGAGACAATATGGCATAGAAAAGAAAGTGATTGAATCCAAAATTCACACTTTCTAAACTTCCCATATAATTTATTTCTTCTATGAGTTTCTAAAATAATCTAAAAGTGATTATCATGGTCTTCATATCTTTTGGAGTATACTAGGATGTCATCAATAAATACCACAATAAAGTTATCAATATATTCCTTGAAAACTCTTTTAATTAAATCCAAGAAAATAGATGGTTCATTAGTCAGTTCAAAAGGCATCACTTTAAACTCATAATGCCCATACATGGTTTGAAATGTTGTTTTTGGAATTTCTTCTTTCCTCACACACAGCTGATGATATCCAGATCGAAGTTCAATCTTCAAAAAGTATTATCCTCCATGAAGTTTATTCAAATAAATCATCAATTCATGGTAGAGGATACTTATTATTTAGAGTAATATCATTGATTTCCCTGTAATCAATTCATAGCCTCATGGATCCATCCTTCTTCTTGACAAATAGGACTGGGGATCCCCATGGAGAAATAATAGGTAAAATAAATCCTTTATCACTCAATTCCTATAGTTGTTTCTTTAGCTCTAATAATTCCATTATGGCCATTCTATAGGGAGTCTTTGATATAGGTCATGTACCATGAATTAAATCAATAGATAACTCAACTTCCAACTCTGGAGGATGTCCTGGTAAATCCTATGGAAATCCATCAATGTATTCTTTTACTATATGTACATATTCAATTTGAAGATTTATTTACTAACCCATAGATATTGGGTTCTCTTCCTCTCCAAGAATTGCATTCATTAGAGCTACCGGGGGTGAATCTAGATAAGAATCAGATGGAGTGGTTTATTCTCTAAAAATAAGGGATTTTACACCATTTTCAAAGATTGTAACTTCCTTATTATTGAAATATATATTCACATAATAATTTGACAGCCAATTAATACCGAGAATTATATCAAATTTAGTCATTTTTATGATGATTAGGTTAGCAACTAAAGCACGTTTGTGTGTCATGAGGGGGACTGATCGACAAGCCTGTGTTGCATTGATACATCCCCTATGAGTTTTAACTGACAAATCCTTTATTAAATCAAATTGGACATGTATATTTTTCTCAGGAAAACTGGGAAGATATAAATGAATGTGATGATCCATAATCAAATAAAGTGATGGCTAAGTTTGAGGAAACAATTAAAGTACCTAGCACCATATCATTAGGAACTTCAACCTCTGCGGTCGTAATTGCATAAGCTTTCCCTTTCTCTCATGGTATTTTCTAAGGAAAGTTTCCTTAGAGCTTAGGAAACTCATTTTCATAGTGTCCCATATCTCTATAATTGTAGCATTGAACATCATTGACTTGTTTCTTCCCCTTACATCCATTATATTGATGACCCTTTTCTCCATAGTTATAGCAGACTCCCATGCCTTTCAAGTATTTCCCAGGATGATTCTTTCCACAGTTATCGCATAATGGGAATTGCTTCATTCCCTTGTTCTTATTTGGCACTTCACCTTTTGCATGGTTATTAGATTACCACTTCTTATATTGATTTCCCTTGAACAAATTTCATCTATCAAACTCCCTCTCTGTTTTGGTGGAACTTAACACAATTTTTTCATATTATGAAATTTTTTGAGAAGCAATTTCTTTTCAAAGACTTGGATTAATACCTTTAAATAAATGATAAATATTTTTTTCTGAGTCATGTGCTTAATCTATGGCATACCTATATAGTCTTGTGAAGGTATCCTCATACTCTACAACATTGTCTTCTTCCCTTTGCTTTAAACCAAGGAATTTCCTTTTCATTTAGGTTTTTTTTCTCAAGAGGGAAATATTTATCGAATAATATCTAATTAAAAGTCCTCTATTCCATATCTTCTATTTCTTCTTCCTCTGTGGTATTCTGGATCAAGGACCACCGTTGATTAGCATCGCCCTTCAGAAAATATACTGCCAGCACTACCTTTTCATTTTCATTTCATATTAATGCCATGAATATCTTTTCAAGGGACTTGATCCACTACTCAACTACCACTGGGTTATTAGTCCCACTAAAATGTGGGGGCTTCTGCTATATAAAACGATCCAACACAGGTGTAACATGGTTATTCATCACAACCTGAGTAATTTTTTCCACTATGGTCATGATCTGATCCACTCCAACATTGATTTTTTTGACTTTCTTAGTGGGGAAATCCATACATTTTCCATGAGTATTTAATACCATTATTCCATTAGGATCCATTTCTAAATAATGGCATGCAATTGATTATGTTATGAATCATAATTTATAATATTAACTAGAAAATTACTTGACATAAATCAAAATTCTATGCATAACTAATCTCATAAAAATGGTTTCTTTGAGGAAAAATCTACATTAAAATCCTTCATAATGGATTGTAAAGAAAATGTGAATTATCCTAAGCATATCCATTATAATTTTCAAACCAAGAGTGTAGCAAGTCCCATTGTTTTGTACTAGGATACCCCGAGTCAATCCTGAAACTCCTTATCAGATTTTTCACTCCTAGGTACATATCTTTCAAAGATACCACTACCTATTTGTATCCAGACAGGGATGTATTTTCTAGAAATATCCACATAATTTATTATTTACCAAAATTTCAGGGCATTCTTGTATGGTTTTCCTTAAATACTACCTTAGTTATTTGTTCCCTAATCTAAATTTTCTAATCTAGTTCCCATGTTTTCTACTAAACTTACTCTAATACCAACTGTAACACCACGACCCCTCTAGAATAGAGTCGGTGCATTACTTACTACATTGGAATGATTAAGAGGAATGAAATACTGAATTAATTATCAGTTCAGTAGTCTTTAAGAAACTATATACATAGATGTAACTCAAATTACAATGGGAATGGTAACAAAAACAATACATAACAAAAACTAAAAAACTAAAACCACGGGAACTCAATAAATATTCTCCTCTTCATAACCTATTTAAGGTAAAAAAATGAAAGGGTGATCTCAAATTCTCAGTAAGGGTTAAAAATAGTGGAAGCATGAATCAACAATAACTGAATCATAAAAAAATGGTCATAGTCAATATGGCATGGTGAATAAATGAAAAACATACGCCATTAATAAACTGAAAATAAAACTACATCCATAGATTTTTTCATAGTGAAAACATCATGGATAGTAATAACTAAAAAATGAATAAATAGAATTATTATTAATTGGAAGTCATGTATCTGGCACATGATACCACTATACCATTGGAATGGTTTAAGTTTGTGGGTAGAAACCCATCTGATTTTTGGAAACAAACTCGAAGGGTTTATTGCCAACTGATTTGTCTCATGAGACCTGTTGATGCATAGAGGGGATATAGAGGGCCAAATACATCACTTCATGTAAAAATAATTATTTATATATATATTTAATACAAGTAAAATATTTCCTCTCAATATCCATATAGAGTAGAGGATACAGATTCATCAATATTTCCATAGTTAAAACAACATTCCAAATAAACATCGTATGTAAAAGGTTATACGACTTAAGACAACAATCATATACATGAAACTAGAATATGGATATATAATATATTTACAATTTAAAATGAAAAATGATCTCTTATGGGCATTAGATACACCACATAAGAAATATTAGGTGCACAATACCAAGTAAGTCTCAATGAAATGGAAATTGAGACAAAGTCCATTATCACGTTGTAATCAATTGAGTCATATGACCAAAAATTAATAACCAAAAAATTAATCATAGAATACCATGAATATAAAGAGAATAATGGTAATATATATAAAATGGAAGTACACAATACACCACATGCAAGAAATAAGTGGTGAACAATGGAAATCTCACATAATTAAAAGTGAGATAAGAAACCCCTTACAAACATTTCAGCATAGTAAAGGGTGTTCTTGTAAGGGA
Source organism: Viscum album (assembly GCA_963277665.1). Lineage (NCBI taxonomy): Eukaryota > Viridiplantae > Streptophyta > Magnoliopsida > Santalales > Viscaceae > Viscum > Viscum album. Next base: position 1,500,084,714 of record OY728142.1, on the reverse strand, counting down.
TTAAAGAGAGGTAAAAGGGTATAACATAATTTATATAACATAATTTAAGTATGAGAGAGGTGTGAAAACATACACCATCATTAGGAATTAAAAATAGAAGGACACAACATAGGGTGAATTCTTGAACAAAAGCGAGAGAGGGGATACCTTGCCTTATGCCCAAAGGTGTTCTTGATTGATCTTAAACACCTGAATAGTCAAATTTATCTTCATTAATTAATAATTAAATAATCTAATTAACATTTAATTAATATATCATAACCTTATTAGGTTCATTAATTCCCTTTTTGAAGGGTTTAATAGATTCAATTTTATTGTTTTGGAATCATTTTCTTCCTTGGTTTTCATGACTGGTTTACTTGTATTCATAAATGAAAGTTAATTTGAAATGTGGTTAAACATCCAGAATTGAAAATATATATTTTAGTGAAATTATAAATGGTATTATAATTATTTTGGGTTATATATCTTTAGGATGACTCATTAGTTAAAAGTTATTGATAAATGATCGGTTTAACTTGGCAGTTTTGTGCATAACGAACTTTTTTTGTATTATTATTTTGTATTATGAGTTTTTAAGGATTATAGAACATTGAATAAGGTAAAATAAATATATCATGATCTTTTTCAACCATTAAAAAGGTTTCATGACCAATATTAAAGATAGTAATATAAAATGAAAACTGGTCGTCCTTGAATGTTATAAATTAATACATCTCAAACGGTATTTTAATTTTTAGTGTAAGAGGTGGGGGAAAAGAAATATAATGATGAAATTTTACATTAGAATAATAAAATTACATTAAATTTAAGTTAATTGAATCATAATATCATTTTGATTTTGGGAGGTGAGGAGATAGTAACCAAAGAATGGAACTTGTAAAATAATTTGAAAAAAAAGGAAGAGAGGTTCACCTCTTGAGTACTCCTCCTTGAGAATCTCCTTAAGGCCCTTGTTTTTTGCCTTTTGGTGAGACCAGTAGGTCTTGGAAATAGGGAAGGAGATTAGGGATATATTTGAGCAAAATTTAGGAAGTCTTGAATCTTGAGTGGTGTGGGGGAAGAGGGAGTGAGGGGTGGTTTATATAGTGGAGGGGAGGAGGGTTTCCTTAATATTATACTCTTTAATTTATTATTTCTCCACAAGACAAGAAATAGTGAAGATTAAATGACCTAGAATATTAATAAGTTAATTTAAGTTTGATATTTGGGTTCTTACATCACTCATGATTCTAGGAATAGTTAATTTAAATTATAATGTATTTATACGTTAAATTAATGTATTTTACTACTCACCAAAAATTCAAGTATTTCAGAAAAATCCCAAAAAATAACTATAACCATTTTTCAACGTGTCGAATACAAAAATGAACTCCATTTTTAAAAAATAATTTTCTAAATACGAGAAATTTAATTTTTAATTAAAATCATTATTTAATCGAAAAATACCAACACTTAAAATATTCATCTTCATTTTTTTAAGGTGCCTAAATTTATTTATACTTTAGTGAGTAAGGTTACCATTAATAAGATTCATATTAATATTTATAAGGGTAGGTTACTATTAATAAGGGTATTTTAATATTAATAAGGGTAAGTTACTATTCACCGAAAATTAACTTGATTCTATCAGACTCCAAATATCACCCTAATCGCAACTGTGTAAGTCTTTTTTTCAAAAATCAAAACAAAAAAGTGGAAAATTTATGTTTAATGGCTAGGATATGACTATCTCCAAAATAACCAAGTGTTTTTTCAAATAAACTCAGTACTTTATGAAATATAGGCTATGAATAGAAAGTATTTAAGAGATGTATACCATAAAATGTTTGGGGTGTTATAAAAAAATCCTCTAAAATGGGTAATTATAGACCCTTTTATGTGATAATATTAAAATATATCCATAAAATGGGTTTTATACAAGTTTTTAGTTCATTTTAACCCTTATATTTTTAGTTTAACCCCCAGTAAATTAGTTTTTACATTAACTGTGATAATTAATTTTTACTAATTTTACTATTCAAATTTTTCAAAAATTAAGATGGCATAATTATATAATATAAATTATTATGCGTCAAAATATAAAATATATTTTACCAAATTCAATTCATAGAAGTGGTAGAATTTAATTTAAAATTATACTCATAGATGCAGCGAAGAAGCGAGTTTCAAAAGAGAAAATTCTCATAAGTATATAAGGTTTTAATATCAAAATTCAATATAAAATTGATTAAAATGACCTAAATTAGTTAAATTTTAATATAATTTAGCTTATTTTACTTTAAAAACAATTTAAAATACAATTTAACCTTGTAAATTATTTAAATTAAAAGGCAGTTTTCCATAAAAATCGTCATTTTTCACTATTAGTCTAAAAATGAAACTTTTCAAGAAAATCCAAAAAATTCACCTTAAGATAATTTTTATATGATTATTTCAAAAATTAATTACATTTTTTAAAATATATTTTCTAAAAATTTTAAAAATTAATTATAAATTATGTGTGAAAAGAGTGACTAAACCGTTTTTAAAAAATACAGTTTTTTAAAAAACATTTCTTTTTATTTTAAATGATAATTATTTTATTTCTAATAAATATATAACCATAATTTTTATAATTTATTTACTACTATTAATAACCTATAATTTAATATATAGGTTACAACATTATACTATATTACAGTTCATTTAGGCTCGGGGTTGCGTGTTCTGCAAGTTATCGAAGTGATTAAATTTAAAGATATATATTTCATGGGTTTTTTAAGCTCAGTGTTGTGTGTTGCATGTGTTATTGATTAAAATTTTATTATTTTAAAATTTATAGGTGTTACATTCTCCCCAACTTCAATAAATTTTATCATCACAATTTAAACTTAGTCTTAGTAATCATGGGTTTTATATTTGGAAATACCATTGTCGAAAAACCCACATTGTAAAAGGGTTAATAAAAATTCCTCTTGATAATAAAGGGAAATATGTAGTTCATCTAGAATAACACATAACTAGGTTTCCAATTAGAATAATATTGGTGTAATGTAAACATATTTACATGGAAGAAAAATGTAAGTAATTATAGAGAATGATATAGGTCATTCATCATAAGAAAGTAAATGATAAATGGAAATCTAAGGACCTAAAAACCATAAATATTTGATGATTTAAAATAATATATGATTTATCAGATATGAAGGTAATAAGATAATTTTTTTTTCAAGATCATTTTCCTAAATATGAGGAATTATTTTACTATCTACAAATATATGGAGATATACTTACTTTATATTTGTTTATTTCATAAGAAGAATTTCATCCTTTGGTTGTGCCTCAATCAATTTCTAATTCATCACTTAATCTAAGAAATGAATGTAAAAAAATAAATTTTTTTATGTTTTATGTACTAAAATTCACATTTAATGGGTCATAATATCTATAAAAGAGTGAAAAGTCTTTCTGTATATCTCTAACTATTTTCCAAAACCAATATGGTTAACAAAAGTTATCCAATATAATACATTAATCTCTAAACCTCAACAGTAACACCTCTAGTTCATCATTAATATTTATTCGTCAAATAGTTTAAGTAATAACATTTACATATTAACTCAAATGTTATTTAGGCCAATAGTTGGCTTTAAACCCTTATCATCCTTCAGTTATGGGTCCAAGCCCCACAGCCTTTCCAGATGCGATGGGTGGTCACCCGACATGTGGTTTTCCCTTTTTATAAAACCATATTAATATAATTCCTATAATGTTTCCAAAGTGTAATAACCCATAATTACCTCAACATCAAAGATAATATAAACCCTAAAGGTTACCAATACCTTTAAACTTATTCCCAAAATAGTAAGGAAATTATTCCTTAAATAACTTTTTCACTAAAACATATACTAAACCAATGGGTTATATTTTCATAAATGTATCACAAAATAACCTTAATATTAGTGAACTCCCATCACATAAAACCTAAAATGGTTTCTTTAAGACTTTTAACTTATGATCAATTTTAAACTCATAAACCCATGATGGTATCCATTACTCTTAAGTTAATAAACACGTATATTCTTCTAAAATTTAACACAATTATTATATGTTTCATGATTCTTATAACCAAAATACCATTTATAAAAATAATTCTACAATATAATTATGGAATCTACATAAATAAATACTTCAACCATTTTAGTTCAATATTGGTCCTTCCTTGGTATAGGGTTTAACCTTTAGAAGAGGAAATTGACTCGGATAATTCCCAATTTCCCCACATTTAAGATAGTGAACTATAAATGGATCCCTAGGATGAAATTTATTTCCTTCTATTGTAATCTTCATTTTTACTCAGTAATTCATTATTGTATTCCCTTCTTTTCCAAACATAAAACATTTTATCATTCCTTTTAGACACCTTCTTTTCAATCTAATACACATTCAGTTTAACCTAGGTCATTCATTATCATCATCTAATCAAATCCTTAATAATGGTTTATAAAGAAAATATAAATAATCCAAAGCATATCCCACTGGGAGTGTCAAACCATAGTAACACACATTTTCATGTACCAAGTAATGATTAATTCAATCTCTATGTGCCTTTTTTGGATTTATTACCCTTATACGCATCTTTTAAAGAACCACGTCCACTTATAGTATCAATATAAGGATATATTTCTCGGAAAACCACATAATATCTACCTTACCAAAACATTAGGATGTTCTTCTATACTTATCCTAAAATTCTATCATAGGTTTATAATCCCTAATTTATATTTTCTTAAATCTAGTTCCCAAAGTTTCTACTAAACTTCCTATGATAACAACAATAATGACCCCAACTCTAGTAACCTAGATTTAGTGTCTATTTTATTACATTGGCATAAGAAACAAGGACTTTCATCCTAAAGAACCAAATGTTTTAGTGGTCTTGGTAAACTATATACATACATGATTCAAATATTAAATTTGAATATAAAAATTACAACATAATTTTTTTCTATAATATCATTATTCCCTATAGAATAACTTTACATATCATTCATAATACACTTCTTAGATTCCTAAGAAAGTAAAAAAATAAGGGTGAGCTCAATTTCTCAGTAAGAGTTACATAAAGTGGAATAAATCATGAGTAAATGAAGAATAATAAATATGGAAAGGTAAATATATTAACACGCATGATATTTAATCAATAAATTGACTATCATGATTATATAAGGAATAGTCAATATGGAAATGTAAATAAATGAACATGCATTCCATTTAAATAACTTAACTATCATGAATAGATAAGGAATAATCAATATGTAAAGGTAAATAACTAAAAACACATTCAATTTAAATAACTTGACTATCATGAATAGATAAGTAATGATCCATATGTAAAGGCAAACAACTAAAGACATGTGTCATTTAAATAACTTGAATATCATTAGTAGAGAAGGCATAATCAATATGGAAAGGTAAATAACTGAAAATACATTCCATTTAATCAATAACTAAGAATGAAATTCATCCAAAGATAATATTATTACAAAAAATATCATGGATAATAATAACTAAATTCTTAATTAAGAAAATTCTCAATTATAGGATGTCATGATTTCAGGCTTCATGATACCTCTACTATCATGACCTTTCATAAGAAAGTTTAAAACAATGGTTAAAAGAACCATTTAATTCTAGATTAATAATTAACCTCATGATACTACCGATGCATTGAGGGTATATATAATTCTTATCCCCACCAATCACTACATTTCCAAATTATTCTACATATATTAAATAATCTATTTAATCCATGAACAATGTACCTGATCATCAAATATCTATATTGAGTAAAGAATGTTGATTTATCATTATTTCCCCATATAAACAAATAAATTTCAATGTACAAAACCTTATATATAAATTATATATGTTTTAATAAATAAACATATCCATTATAAATAAAAGGAATATTTAGGGGTCATTTAATGTCTAATGATCACAGGAAAGTGTATATTTCAAGAGAATTTTAGTGACTACAAAACTGAATCAAGAAAGTGAGTTTAAATAATTTTCTTGGTCAAAATGACCATAAACCATCCATATAATGAATAATTATGGTGTCAATACAACAAATACCTAATGATTTATAAGCAAAATAAAGGGTTGTTGTCATTGACAAATAGAAATACCATAAAATGTAATTAAAAACATTCTTGAAGAAAATATCATTTTCAATTTAAAAATATTTTTTTAAAATTAAAATTTCACAAAATACTTTTAAAATAATTTTATTGTAAAATAAGCTTTTAAACTTAAAAATTAATATTTAAAACATTGAGTGGTCATGACGGAATGAAATTTCATACATTTCGTACATGTTAAAATAATGATTCCTTTCACATTTTCAATAAAATCCAAATGTGCCTTGTTTGAAAAATGACATGAATATAACTTTCAAAATATTTTTGTAAAATTTAAAACATGGCTAAAAATTTATATAATAAATCATTTTTATAATTTAAGAAAAATTGAAAACATTTTTAGAAAACATGGTTTTAGAAGAAAAATGATTTTTAACCGAAGAGAGAAATGAATTTCGAATTTATTAAAAAAAATATCAAAAATTTTAAGTACCAAAGAGTATAAAAATGTTAATATTACTTTAAAATTTTATGAATAACTATAGTATAATAAAATTAAATGGGTATATTTTACAATGATCAAATAATTTCCTTTAATGGAAATTCAATCCAGAACAATCCCAATTAAAATGAGATTGTGAAATAAACCCTTAAAAAGATCATAACGTTGAAGTGATAATTAATTCAAAATAAATTATGTGTATCAAATTTAAATCCATATAAAACTATTGTATATAAAACATAACATATTCAAAATTTAATATGCACATAATCATAGAATATCAAACACAATGAAGAGGTAATATAACCTAATGAAAATAAATTGAGTTATGAAATTATTTACCACTTAGTAATTTTCATGTCAAATAACCTGAGATGAAATAATTCATATTGAAACTTAAAATACCATAAACTATTAATTAATCATGATATTACATTTCAAAGGGGCATTATATATACTATATAAAGAAATTTGGTGTATAACATTATGATATTCATCAATGAAGGTAAATGAGACAAAGTTTGTTACCTCACACTTATTTTTGGTTGAACATGATTTAAACTCTTTTATAATGGTTTTGATAATGTTATTAATTTATAAAAGAACCATATTAATATTTATAATATTATATATGATCCTCTTATAATATTTTACCACCTGTTTGTTAATAATATTTCATTGTTTCGAGTTTTAATTTTCTCGTTTTCTCATGCATGTTATGTCATGAAATTTCAAGTTATTGTGAATATTATATAGTTTCATAATATCCATTATTATATTAATATTATAAATATCATTGTTTTCATTATATAAATTTCTATAATCATTATTTAAATTTGAATATAGAGAATGGATCACATTGCTTCTTGGAGATGGTAGGTCGTACGTACGCACGAGCGACATTATCATTTCCTTAATGGGTGAAAGGGTAAGGAAGTGTGTGATATATTAATTTTATATAATCAATAAAATTTCATATATATCACTTATATTCACTAAATTTATCCTTATTACCTTCCATGTAAAGTGTAAGTAAAAAATGAATCACATCGCTTCGTGAGGCGGTAGTCCGCCGTACACACGACCGACATTGTCATATTTTAAACAGAATGGAATCTAAGAAGGTATATGTGAAATTAAAATTAAATAAGGATAATAATTTCATAAATATAATAAAAATATGTTAACAATGGTGATGGAAAATAAATTACATCGGTTTGTAAGACTGTAATCTGTTGTACACATGATCAATGGTTTTGTTTCCCATTTGATGGAATATGATATAGATATAGGTAATTACCTTAACATAATAATATCAAAATATATGTAATATAATAACTTTATTATATTATCATATTTTAATTATATTATAATGTGGTGTAAGAATAAACAAAATAAAAATGCTCATTTAAGAACATTACCTCTTCTTTGAACAACTTCTTTAAGTTTTCTCCAAAAGCCTTCCTCGGTTGGATTTATGATAAAAAAAATAGCTCTAGGATGTTGGTATGGGATTAAGGATGTTATTTGGTCAGGAATTTTTTTAACCAAATGTGTTTGTAAGTGTGAATAGGGGAGGATAGTGGGTGGCCTTTTATAAGTGGAGGAGAGGACACACATGGAGTTTTTGAAAATAATTAATTACACCCACATTTTTATCATGAAAAAAGCCTCCAAAATGGGTCATTTTCGACCCTTTATAAGGTCTAAATATTTCCATAAAATGGGTTTTGGACAAGTTTTTAGTTTATTTTTACCCTTATCTTTTTATTTTAACCCATGGTAAATCAGTTTTTACCTTAACTGAAATAATTAATTTTTATTACTTTTACTATTAAAAATATTAAAATATTAAGATTAAATAATTAGGTAATATAAATTATTATTATTAAAAATATGTAATCCATTTTTTTTAAATTAAATTTACATAATTTTTAGAATCAAATTTAAAATTATACCAGTATAGGTGACGAAAAGGCAGGTTTTTAAAGAAAACATTCTCATAAGTATAAAAGGTTTTAATATAAAAATTCAATATGAAATTGATTCCAATTACCTAAATTAGTTAAATTTTAATATAATTAATCTACTTTTAATTTAATACCAATTTTAAATATAATTTAACCTTGTGAATTATTTAAACTAAAAGGTAGTTTTCAATAAAAATTAGTATTTTTCACTATTCATCGAAAAATGAAACGTCTCAAGAAAATAAAAAAAATCACACTAAGATAATTTTGATATGATTATATAAAAATGAATATAAATATTTAAAATTAATTTTCTAAAATTGGTAAAAATTAATTTTGAATTATGTATGAAAAGCATGACTAAAACATTTTTTAGAAAAATACAGTTTTTTAGAAAATATTTCTTTTTCTTTTAAATGATTTTTATTTTATTTATAATTGATAGATAACCATAATTTACATAATTTAGTTATTAATAGTAATAATTTAAAATTTAATGTCTAGGTTATAACGATATATTGTATTTTGATTCATTTAGGCTCGGGGTTGTGTGTTTCGTAAGTTATCAAAGAGATTAAATTTAAAGAAAAATATTTTGTTGGTTATTTAAGCTCGGTGTTGCATGTAGCATATGATATAAAACAAAATTTTATTATTTTAAAATCTTTGGGTGTTAAAAAACCATTCTTGAATTTTTTTTAAAGAAAATATCGATATGGAAGAAAATTATTCTTTCCTGAATAGAAAAAACAAAGTCAATTTTTATTAAAAAGGTTCTTTTAATATTTTGAGTACATAGAAATAGGAAATTGAATGAAAAACTTATAATTTATAGAAAGAAACTTGGGAGAGGAAAATAAATATGGTTTATAGTAGATATATCAGATAATTATCTCAATGGAAACTTAAACATAAACAATCTCAAATAAGGATGATATTGTGAAATAAACCCTTACCATTGTGGTAAATTTTGAATCATAACCTCCATGAAAGAAATAACTTAAAATGAAACCTTAAATTCCATGAGTTAAGAATTATAAATTATATAACATGAAAAATGAGTAGTATATAAATCTCATAAACATAAATAGGTTCATAACATCAAACATGTCTCAATTAAACAATATTGAGATAAATAACCCTTTCCACTCTAATAAGATTCAAACCAAAACCTCTTGAATGAAATAATTTGAACTATAAATTTAAATACCCATAATTAATAATTATTCATTATATAACATATCAATGTATTGTTATATACACCTAATAAACATAAATATGTTCATAATATGAAACATGTCTCACCAAAATAATATTGAGATGAGGAATCCTTACTTTATGTTCGACTTGATTCGTAAGCACTCTAGAATCCTATATAATAAATTTATATTTACTATAATTCTTTATAAAAACCATTTACACACTTATAATATCATATATTTTCCACTTATAACATTTCAAAACCCATGTATTAAAAATTCTTTATTGAAATCCTCGTTTCCAGGTGATAACTGTTTCATTTTTCATTTATGTTTTATTTGAGGAGTTATGGTCCTCAAAAATTGGTCATGTTTACATCATATAAATAATTTTAATTTTAATATTTATATCATATATATTATTTATATATATATTTAAAAACATCCATGATAGGAGGACATGAAAAATGAATCACATCGCATCGTGGAGGTGGTAGTTCACACGTATGCAAGTGCGATGTTGTCATTTTTCAACGAGCGGAAGGGTAAGAAGTTAAATGATATATTATATTTCCATAATCATAATTATTTAATAAATATTATATATAAACATTAGTTACATATTTATAATCATTCATATGAAGTGGTGATGAAATATGAAGTACACTGCTATGTGGAGACTGTAGGTCGTACGTACGCACGAGCGATGTTTCGTTTTTTATAGGATGGAAAAGAGGTGAAAATGGTTATATCATAATAATAATTACACATAAATATATTTATTACACTTTATTCATTATTTTATGATGGTTTAAACATATTTATATTAATTATAATAAGAAATAAACTTTTAAAGAGTTGGGTAAGATGACTGCCTCTTCTTTGAGAGACCTCATTTAGCTTACACCTTAAGCCTTCTTAGGATGGTCTTAGGAGAAGCCCAGAATCAGAATAATTAAGTTAAAAAATATAGTAAGTTATTATTTTAGTTTTTTATGAGATATAGTTCTCAAACTTTTTGAATAAATGGGAAGAGGATGTTCCCTTTTATAATTGAGGTGGGTACACAAATGAAATTACATAAAAGATTTCAATAATATTTGGTAACTTTCATGTGAAAGTGTCTACAAATAGACAAATATTAAAATTTATGATAATATAAGGTTGAAATATCTTCAAAAAAATAATAATTAGATATTTTTATGTGGTATTCTTACCCATTTCTCTTAGCTTAACCCCCCGATAAACCATTTTTAACTTTAATCATGGTAACAAAATTTTACTATTTTTACTATTCATTATGAAAAAAATTAATTTGAACCTATTATATTATATTAATAATAATAATTACAAATATTTAATCCATTTAAATATATTTAACTTCTATAATTTTCAGAAATTCATTTTAAAATAAGTGTGTAAAATGCAACAAAAACATTTTTTAGAAAAATTCATTTTTAAGCATAAAACTAAATTTGTTTTAATTTCTTCCCTTGTAAAAAATTTTTAATGAATATTAAATTATTTTAATGAATATATATTATATATATTCAATTAAAATTATTAATTAGTAGTTATTCATTTAATTTATTAAGATAAAAATTCATTGCGTACATAAAAATGGTTTTTAGAAGAAAAAAAATTTTAAGCTCAGAAATGAACTTATACCTAATTCGTGTGTAATAATGATTCTAATGTAATTAATCACATTATTTATAAATAATTATAATTATTTTAATTCAATATAAAATTCAACAAATAATGGTACTTTTAAATTACTTTATTTAATGAAAATAAATGGTAGTGTTATAAAAATTAGTATTTTTCACTATTCACTAAAAAATAAATCTTTTCAGAAAAACCAAAAACAATCATCCCAAGAAAACATTGACATGATGATTTTAAAAAATTAGACTAATTTCCTAAAATAAAATTTATAATAAGGGTATAAATTAATTATAATTTCCTTGCACAAAATTCAATAAAAACCATTTTTGAAGAAAACATATTTTTAAAGTATAAAATGTCTTTACTGAAAATGAGTACATATTTATTATGAATTGATCAATAAATTTTCATTATATAAAAACTTTATAAATATTTTTCATAATTTATTTTTCATATTCACACTGCTAATTTAATGGCTAGGTTATAATAATCACATTTAAATAATATTTTTATAGTATTTCATAGTTCGCTTAAAGCTTGTTGTTGTGTGTTAAGAAATATATAGAGTATAATATTATTTTAAACTAAATTTTAATGGGGTTAAAAAAACTCCTCAAAAAAATACTCCTTTTCTCTAACAAAAAAATATCATGAATATAAACAATGATAATAAGAGTACATGTTCTCGTCACCTTCTCATAAAGATTGTTGTTAATTTTCCCTATAGAGAACTTCATCTCTCCCAAGTTTCCATCCAACTTTGAATATCATTCTCCAGGAGCCTATTTTATCCCATATAAATATTTCTATATAATTCAACTCATAATTCCATCACTTTCAAGAACAAATCCTTTAGTTTGTATAATATATACTTATTCTTCTAGTTCTCTATTCAAGAAGGTATGCTTCACATCTATTTGATAGATATTGTATTGTTTGTGAAATGTAATAGCTAAGAACATTCTTATGGATTCAAATATTGAAAAAATAGAAAATTTATCCTTAAAATAAACTCCTTCAACCTAATATTATTCTTTTCAAACTAATCTGGCTTTATTTCTTAAAACATTACCTTTATCATTGAGCTTGTTTCTAAAAACCCACTTGGTTCTAATGACATTTTCTATTTTGGTCTTGAAATAAGAACCCAAGTGGAATTAATTTTAATTTTATATAGATATTTATTCATTGAATTTATATATTGTTTATTCTCAAATGCTTCAGTAACTAATTATCAATCAACTTGAGAAATATGAGTTGTTTTATTGTCAAATCTTAATATTCTTTTAGTCTGAACCGATACATTTTTTTATATCAAATTATATTTTCAGGTTCCAAATTATTCTTTAACCTATGAAATTTAAATTTATCATTATAATATACACCCTCATAATCATTAGTCTTGAATAAATCAATATTAACTTTTCTTGGTTCAATTTCATCTTCTTTACTCATTTTCCTAAAAAATTTCTTGTTATCTTCATCATAAATTTCAAAATCTTCTTCATTTTACTCACCAAAAATATGTTTATTTTCAGTAATACTTACATTAAAAAAATCTACCATGTTATGATGCATGTTTTTATATTACTTTCATCTTCTATCATTGGTTAAATAACCCGTGAAAACTCTTTCCTTGGCCTTTTAATTGAATTTTCATAGATCGGAATTTTTTATCTTTATAAAGATTGGTATACTAAATTTTTTGAATTACTTTACTATAGGCCTATTTTTATACCACATATCTTACAAATTAACATTTTATTCGGGCCTTATCAATTACATTTTTTTAATATTCAAAATTTTACTTACAACCTCTCTTTAGAAAAACTTTGAGAGCTTTAATTTTGTTAGTATGGTTCTCCCCATCTCAACCAAGTTTCTATTTTTCCATTCTGTTAATCCATTTTTTATAGTTTACATAGAAAATTATACATATTATTGATCCCATGATTAATAAGATATGATTAAAATTTATTTCTAGTGAACTCCTTTCCATTATTTGTTCATAGCTTCTTGATATAAACCCTCAAATCTTTCTCAACTTATCTTCTGAAAATTTTAAACAACCCCACTCCCTTTGACTTGTGCTTCCTAAAAATCACATTAGTAATCCTTGTAAAATCATAAGTTAATCTGATTAATTATATATCACATTTAGTGAATTTATTTCATATTTTCCCATATAAATCTGAATGTATTAATTTAAGTGGCCTAGTTGACTGAATTTCTACTTTTTGGTGACATCTGTGGACCATTTTCCACTTTTGACATGTGTCTCAAATGAACTCTATTTATATATTGAGTTGAGGAAATTATCTTACCAAAAATAAATTTGAATATTACTTAAAATACATTGAAAATGGTGTCTATTTATTCTATTCCAAAGTCTTTTTACTCATATTTTTAAACTTAAATATCGAGAATTACTTGCACTGCCAACTTGGAAAGGATCACCACTATTACTCTCTCACTTAGTAACAATTCCTCCATCCCTTAATAATTTTATGATTTAATATTTTCTTCTAAAATTATTTCATTCCTATCATCCCATAGTTGGATAACATTCAATAGTATGAGTTTGAGACCATCAACAAATAAAACATCTACTAACTTCAATTTTTTAAGCCTTAATCTCAGTTGTAATAAACTCCTCAATTTTTTATTAAACTTTTGTTCCCAAAAGTAATTGAGTCTTCATAATGATCTTGAATTTCTTTCAAAAAAAAAATTTCTCCAGTCATATGAGATTAATAACCACTATCAAGTATCCATGAATTTCTTCTCTTGCTTACTTTAAGAGAAACCTTAACAATAAGTGATTTCCTAGCTTTTTCTTTTCTTCAAACCTTCTCATATACAACAGCTTGAAGATTTTTTCCTATAAATATTTTCATACATTCTTTATAAAAATTAACTTATTGATAACACCTTTATATTTCATCTGGGTAATCAAACCTATTCTGAGTAAGCAATTTTCATAGATTTTTATTCACAAATTATGTTTTATCAGAACTATTTCTTATATTGATTGGATAGATCTCCCTCAATTCATGAATCCTTTGACTCTATGTAAATGACATATCATATAATAAATTATATGATTTATTCTCATAGTATCCACAACACTAACAATAGCCTCTAAAATTTGATCTTCTATAAAATAATTAATTGGTCTATGAAATTCTATTTGATGTCTAGGTATATTCTAATCTTATGTTTTACTTTTCCTTGGGGAAATTTCTATTATAATGTTGTCACCAACTTCCCTTAATATAGAAGTGGTCTTATTATGATTTATATCAGACTAAAATTGCATATATTTTCTTTGAGATCCTTCACCATTATCCAAAACATATTTAACATTATTGTGATACACAGTTGTAGATTTTACCAGATATTTTGCACAACAATTCTAAGAAGTTTATGATGACTTTACATTTACTTACATAGATTTTTTATTTAAATATCTCATTTTTTGGGTTATTTTAACCATTGAGACACTTTTATTATGTCTTGTTTAATTCCTCTTCTATAGTATATTACTCTTTATAATCTTTCAACATTTTTTCTTGTTCAACAATTTTCACTTTGAGAAGTTAAAATTCCTCAACATTATAATTATTCTTATTTTAAAATTCATATTCACCTTAATTTATCTTATCAACCAATTACTTTAGGTATTTTATTTCCCTCTTAAATTACCAAGACTTGATTTTTATATTCTAGTACATAAATATCGTTATTCAAATGTTTTATCCCATAGTATATGATATATTTATAAAAGTAGAAACTTTTATTTCTAAACATGAAAACAAATCCAAACATGTTTAAACTAGATACAGAAATTATGTTCTTAGTTACACTGGGAACATAATAAAAATTCTTTAAAAAAATTAATCCAGTTTTCAATGTGATGTGGTGGTCTTTTATAACCAGTGTAGGTAGTCTCACTCCATTAGCTGCTCGAAGGTCCACCTCACCTTCATAATTCTTCCAAAATATACTTGGTTCCTATATTTTGATACAAATGTGAGAACCAAAAGTTATATCTAATAATCAATTTATAGAAATAGATAAATTTCAATTGATAAGTAATGTACTTGAATATTTCTCTTGATTCTTTACTAAGTCATGGTTCTTATTCCAATGTCTTTTCTTGCCACATCAAAATATACTCCATCCTATTTTTTATCCTCCCTGTGGATGTTTCTATTTTTGAAAAGGTGGTATGAAAGTGCCTTAGAATTAGAATGTGTCTTATACTATTTCACCTTACCTTTTCCCATTATTAAATATAAGGATGAAAGGTTTTTCAAACTCATGTCTTCGTCCACTTGTAAAATCAAAGTCAAGAGATCTGAGATCATATTATCTACATTTTTAATGTTGAAATTCATAATAAAGCTTGAGAAACTCAAAGGAAGTGAGGAGAAAACTAGGACTTTTCATAATTCCTTGGGTATCTTAGATCCCAAAATTTTCAAATTCTTAACATAGTCAGTAATATTAACTACATGAGGTTCATCTAAACATCCA
The DNA here is from genome assembly GCA_963277665.1 of Viscum album. NCBI lineage: Eukaryota > Viridiplantae > Streptophyta > Magnoliopsida > Santalales > Viscaceae > Viscum > Viscum album. The sequence continues at coordinate 1,500,068,711 of OY728142.1, read as the reverse complement.
TATCCTAAATTTCATATAAATAGTTCCTTGGAGATTTCATGACTCTATTATCTTGATTTCTCCTGATAGATATCATGGAGATGATACAACATGGTGTATGCATCCATGTATTTATGATACTTATAGAAATCAATAGTCATGGATTAAAACATGAGGCATTAGACTTCCAATACATAAGTCATGTGTTTCTATAATATGTTTTTCTCCTCCTTATTAGCCTCATAAGAAGGATCAATAGGAGTCGGGGACTCTAGTACATAAAACTTATGCTCTTGGTATAGTGCAATGCACAAGACCATGTACCATTCTTGGAAGTTAGCACCAACCAAGAGATAATCTCTATCCAAAATAGAATATAGGGATAACTATGTGGTTGAATCGATTTAAATTTTTTATAAGAAATAAAATTATATATTTATTAATTTTTCTTAATTGTTGGTTATGATGTAATAAATTAATTTTATTAGTATTCCACTATTTTATCAAATCCCAACAATACTCATTGATGGATTCTAAATTTCTAGTGACTTGAATTTTATAGTGGTAAGGATAAATATTCCCCTTTTTAGAACCCATATTTTTTCATGAAAATTAATCAAAATTATTTAGGTAGGGTTTACTTTCCAACTACATTAACTTGTTGCTCCTTGATCTACTGAATAGACTCCCCAATCCTGAAACCCTATACTTAGATTCTATCAATTCATACCAACAAATTGTATTAAGTAGATTTTTTTCATTACCCTTAATACCAATTTGGTTAAGTCAACCCATTATCTTTTTTAAGACTCCCTGATAAATGAAATTTCCCCTAGATATGGCTAAACTGACACTTCAATGATGGTTGTATCTTAAATCATGTAATTTAAGGTGTTTTTTTATGACTTAATATTTTTATAGAGGGATTTTTTTCAACTTATGTGTAAATATACTTTATTTTATTCTTTAAATTCTTGTTAATATTATATGGAATTTAAATAATTAATTAAACATGTCTAATAAAATAATTTATGAATAATAATTTTATTTTATTTCATCTTAGCATGCTCATTAATTTATTTAATTTATATGATCATGTTTAATAATCCAAATAAACCATGCATCACATAATTAAATAAATATCCATTCACTAAAAAAAGAAAATAAATATGTGATATGATAATGATATTTTATCTAATAATGATTTACTAAGTGGAGATAAACTAACCTTATCCCTAAGAGAAATAACTCAATAATCCCATGCTTATCTCAATTTTTAGAATTTATCCATTCTCCTATGTATCTAATTGGTTGGATTCAACTCAGATCAGTTCTTGAACCATCTTCTCTCCCTAGGATTTTCATACTTTATAATTTTTTACTCACTTACAGGTGAGGGGAACTGAGGGGTTTAGGTTATATAAAATAAACCTTGGACACATAGGCACATACATAATAAAGGAGGGAAGGATTATTTATAGATCATCATATTTAATTTAATAATAAATTATCATATAAAACCCTGTAATAAATAATTAAATTAAATAAATAAATCATACACATGCACTGGTCAGTCAAACTCAAGATCAATCACAACATGGGATGAATATTCATTTAAACTTTCTAGCATTCATTTCAATTCATTTTAATTAAGATAAATTTATAGGAATTAATTAATTAATTTAGTATTTATTTATCTCAATATTTTTTCCAAAAAATCCTTGAGATATAATAATATTATCATCCTGTATTATTTTAAATAAATTAATGAAATTTAATTTTAATTTTAAAAAAATTAATTACATCGCGTGTACTAAGGAGGTCACACAGTGTATACCTTTTTCATCAGATTAAATAAATTTATAGAATTTAATACCTATACAACATGTACTATCACTTGACATGTTGTGTGTCTCATGTTGTGTATAGTCCTTATTGTGTACTATATACCTGCACAATATTTATGTCTACACGACATGACATGATATACATGGTGTGAAGTTTCGTGTCTCAATACGCATTGTTTGTACAGTGTGCATGACCACACGACATGCCATAATATGTGCTGCGTGTACCACTGGCAATGCATGTGATGTACACTATTTGTATGAAAACTATTACATGTTGTGTAGTTGCAGAATTTATGTGGTATTGATTTTTAATTGTGTTTTCCCGCATAAAATACCAAAAAAAATTCAATGTGTACCCAGTGCGAACCTTTCACATGGCATGTATATCTAGTTACGCATCATGTAGTTTGTGTCTCATTTAAATTATATCATGTGCTAACCAACATGAAATGCCTAAAAAATCAGCATGTACCTAGTGTGGGTTGTCACTATTACACAACATGTGTATCTAGTTACACATTGTGTAGTCAATGTTTGGTTGCATCATTTGGCTGGCAGTCAATACCAGACATGTAATGACATCACATATTTGACCACATAGCTTGTTTTGATTTACATGGGGTCAAAAATATATGGGGTTAAATGGCATGTACACCAGCTACATTCTATATAATCCCTTTCAAACCACATTCCACACTGGTGATCAATACATAGTGTGTAATGATGTCATATACTAAGTCTCAAGATGAGTGGAGATTTACATGGATCACACCTTGTGTGAGTTCACCATGGGTACCTGGTGTATAATTTACCATTACACGTCATGTATTAATGTCATGCACCCAGAGACCTTGGCATCTCCAAGTAGTATCTTCAAGAATTCCTTACATGTCTTATCCTATTCTTGGCCATATGAATTCAAACGAATGCATTATATCAACTTTTATATTAAGAATAAAATTCTAGAAATTAAAAAAATAACAAAAAAACTAGAAAAATTATCAAATAAATTATAAATAATTATAAATTAGAATGTGACTACTTTTATATCACTTGAAGGTTCTAGGGTGTGGTAGAAGTAGTGCACGGGTTCCTAGTTTTGGTTTTTCCTTAGTTTTAATGGATAAATCTAAAGAACATGATGAATGAAACCCAAAATATTTTAGAGAGGATCTTTTAAATTTAATTTATAATTAATTTAAAACAAAAAAAAAATCCTTGAACGTGATAATCCTATCAATAAATTTTTATTTCCACTCTTATGTCATTGTTGTTTTGGGGGAGAGTCCAAGAGAGGATTCCTCTAGGTATATTCACACATGCTCTAAAAATATCTAAACAATGATCTTGGTATTTTGAGTGCTAACATGAAGGAACCCAAAGCTTCACATCATTAAATATTGATCATAATGAGGAGTTATCTTGCTATATTTATGTTCTTAAGAGGGGGTGGGGGGATTTTTTTTCTCTGGGAATTGAGAGATTTCTAGAGAGATTTATATTATGCACAAAAGTCTCTTCCTTTTTAAATGATATAACTAGAATTTTATACTTAGGGTTAAACAATTAATAATTTCACAAATTCCCTTTATAAAATTTTTTATTCTAAGTAATCCCCTTATCAAGTAATAATACTATTATTATTATTATATACCATGACATGTGTTTATTTAAATATTATTTCTTAAATAAATTAATTAAAAATTATTTAAGTGATATTAAATAAAATATAGCATTTAAATCTGGCCTTTAATTCATCATATTATTCCTCCCATGAAATTTATTGAACCTTAGATAATAAAATATTTATTCAAATAAATATTATTCATTTGATAAATAACTATTATATTCACTAAACAGATAAATAAATATTTATTTTAATATTCACATGACAAAAATAAATATTTATATATTAATTTATTCACTAAACTAGTGAATAAATATTCATTTACTTATTATATTGTGAATAATAAACAAGATATAGAATTCAAATCAAATATTCTAAACTCAAATGTATCATTATTGAATTTATATAATCAACTTTACTTGAATAGTTATTATTCGAATAGTCAAGAATAATATTTATTATTAATATTAAATTCAATAGAATTTAATGAGGTTATAAATACACTTAGTGTGTGACTCTCTAAACCACTTTATCAGTTACATTAAGTGAACTTACCTAAAGTCCAAGATCTTCATCTAACTACACATCAAGGAACCCATAGAGGAAATATATAATTTTTTAATGATAAAAAACCTTCATACGAATGTTACTGTGTAATATATTCCTTTTTCATACCTACATATCATGAAGCAAGATGTATACATGTGTCATCACCCTATATGCTTGATTTATCTTTCTTTGACTTTCTGAAATGAACTCATTGGTGAAGTACCGTGACCATGGATTTAATCATATAGTTTCATTTCAATCAATGGTTCAGAGATATCATCTTCCATTAATATGGAAGGAACAAATCCTTTTTTGACTTATTCAATTAATGTCATATCACTTATGATGCCCAACATATTCTACTTCACCATGAGAATATATCATCACAGTTTGTATTCATACATTAAAGTATATGATTCATGTTTCAAGATACACATAACTAAAAATTTCAAGTCTAAGGACCAATAGACACATTTATATATTATAATTTCCAATAATAGATAAACATGTGGAATTCCTATTAGTGGGTCTATCGTCATGACCTCCCTTATTAGAGATAACCAAGCATGAACTTCCTGAGAATAAGTCTCAATGTTTTATGAAACCCCAACACATAATAATAAAGCATCATTTTTTCCTATTACATAATGGTTATATAGACCATATGACATATATTTAAGAATATTAACATGGAATCTCTAGGTTCTCGTTAGAGAATAGAACTAATATAACATTTTGGCATGACAAATACTCTAAGAAAATTATAAAATTAATGTTTCAAATAAGAAAAATCACTATGTGATAAGATATTTATTAATATTTTAGTAATTATAAGTATAAAAGTTAGTTAGTTCTAGGGAACAAACTCCAATATACATCTCCAAAAAGATATATTCCCTAAATCCTTCATAAATTTGATGTATATAGGTTATATAATAGTGTATGATATGTATTCCATGGGAAACATGATAGATATAACCAAAGCATATTGTAATCTATTGGTTTGGGCATATCATGAGGGGAGATATGAAGATATCCTCTCACTGCCATTTCCATATATCATATGTTGTAATAGTGGGTTCCCTAGATACAACTTAAATAATACTTTTTGATTACCATATCATATATATAGTGAGTTATACATGATGTACACTTACCATAATATTGTTGATATTTCTATCTCAAATATTTACATGGTAATGTCCATATAAAATTTTTTGTATCAAAAGGTTTTATCAGTTCCTAGGCTATAATGAGAACCTCGAGATACTATGAAATTAATCTTAAAGATTTTTCCTATGCTCTAGATACATCATACTGATTGTACACTGATGATGTTTGACTATCTGGTGTTGGGGGATCATAATCATTGAGACTTCTTCTCATGAAGTTATTACTTAGTTATCTCAAGTAGATAAGTTCATAAGGAATGATACACCAATAGAAACACCACACGTTTCAGGTGTCATTGGTAGTTCCTATCTGCGAACATGTGTAATGGTCTCCTGACTTGATATTATTATCTATATAATGGGCATAGTTGATCATTATGTTTGAACATTTACTAAATCTGTAGCCATGGTAGAAGAAGGTAAGTTTGTCCAGGAAGGTCAATGAATAATAAATCAAGAAAGGATGATGACACGAAGTGTACATCCTACTTTATGAGATATTATGAGACAAAAAGATTATATTACACGATGTGTGTTCGTAGAAAGGTTGTCATTTCTATGAATACTCCTTATCTCTTTAAGGTCCTTGATGGTTTTCTTGACTCTACTCCTTGTCTGGGAACTGTATTCATTACTATCGAGATAAGGTTATAGAGTTTCATACAATAAGAGTTTTTTAAATTCTTCCCATTTCTAATTAATAGGAGTTTAGGACATGGTGGTACCCACCATGGGATCTGGGATATGTTCAAGAAAATACAGTTGTAAAGGAATAAATAAATTCATATTATTTGAGTTTAGAATAATTAGTATTGAATTTATTTATTAAATGTATTCACAAGTATTAAAGTAAATACAATAAAAATATTATTCAAAAAATATTATTTTAGTATTCAAGGTTTGTTTAATGTTTTTGGGAACATAAATTCAAGTATATGGCTCATTTTTATCATGTAATATATTTTTTACATTACAAGTGGTAAAAATATAAATGATATTTATGACTCTGTAAGTCTTTCATAAGATTTCATTTATGTATATTTAGTGGGAAATTAATATCCAAAGGCCAGAGATAAATTTTTGAGTGTTTTTACATCTCATTATAAAAATTAGGAGAGCCTCTCATATAGGTAACTATTCACTACACAATGGATGAGAACCACTCTCACATATCCCGCTTCCTATAGAGAGAAGTAGACGATCGGAGCTTCGATTGAAGTTTAAATTCAAGGATCAATGAATCATCGATGTAGTGACCATTGGGACATTTAAGGTTTCATAAAAACTTCACACTATCACTCAAAATACAATTATTTATGCTCTCTTGGACTTTTAAAGCATGTGTTGACAATCTAGATGGATTCGACTTTGGATACTTTGAGCAAGGATTAATGGTGATGAATGGATGTCAAGCACAGCTGATAAAGCACAATTTTTCTGAATATTTTATTGATAATAAATGAAAAAATTTCCTCACATTGTGTTAAATATGTTTATTTATAAAATATTTGTGATTAGAACATTTATTTGAAAATTTGATGAAAATTACAGTTTTACCCTTTAAAAATTCACTGTAGTATTTCAAACATAAATAATTTTATTTGAATTATTTGAAGTTAATATTTTTTAAATGTTTTACTAACTTAATTTCATACAACTTTTATTTAGGAAATTTGAGTTAAATCATGCATTTGGTTTGTGAAAAGGGGTTATGAAGTAAAAGTTGGTCTGGACTCGCTAGATTGGACATTGGTTCTCTATTTGGGTCATAACTTCTTTATCCGTGATTGGATTAGGCCCAACTTTTGAGAGGATCTCAAGTACTAATTTTATAACAAATAATACTTCTGTAAGGACAGTTGATTTATGCGTTTTGGTGGCTAAACAGTCATTAAAATTTGGATTAATTTATTTGTCTGGATTTCCCCATTCACGCTTGAAACCTCTTTAAACCTAGCCTCCCCTCCACTAAATAAATTGATATTTTTCTCATTTGGAGGGGTTGGGATGTGAATTAGGAGAGTTAAAGTAGAGGATAATTAGTTTCACTCAAATTATTCAACCATTGTAAGAGGGGTAACTCTTGAAGCAAGGATCCCCTCATCGAAGCCTTCTTCTTCTTCTTCATGTTGTAATGTTTTAATTTGTGTAATAAACTTCTTAGTTCCTATTTTATTTCTTCTATTTATTCTGTTATTTTAAATTTTATTCTTCTATTAATTTTCCTCTTTGGTGTGTAAATCAAATATTATAAATGATATTGGGTTATACCCTTTCTAAACCTTTGTAAATGCAATCTGTTTCTATGATGACTACGCCGCCCATGAAGAGTAGTTTGCTTAGAAATCGATCTACCTCTTACCCTCTTAATTAATTTATTTTGAATCAATGAGATACTTTAATTAACTTAATATGATCTACTAATTTAATTTTCAATTTAAATGAAACTAATAAATCAATTTAACAATTGACACAAAAACACACGAGGTCGAGATTTGTGTAAATTGTGAGAGTGTGATCTTAATCGGTAATACCAGACCACAAGGGATAAATTTGTAGAGTTAAAATATAATCTCTAAACTCAATTAATCCTCATTTCCAAAGTTTATATGTTCTCTAATTAACCATTGACCATAAGATAACCTAATAACATCAATCAAAGCAGGGTGTTGTGATTGCATGTTTCGAAGCTAGCCTAGGGTTTAAGTAATTTCATCTTTGTGGTTAAGTTAACTTCCTTAAGGTTAGAGGGTTAAAAATTTAGGGGATTATAATTAAGTGGATGTTAATTTAAATGATAATGATAAATAATTGAGTGAATAGGTAGATTTATTTCGATTATTCCTTTTAAAACATTTTCTAAAAAAATCTTCTTATTGTGTTTTATTAATCAAGTTTCATTTAAAAAACAAAAACAAAAAAAATGCAATCTTCTTCCAACATACTTATTCTTCTTTTATAAACGGTTAAAAAAACCTCAACATTTTTATTTAGTTTTTTTATTCTATTTTATTTTATTTTTATAATTCCTTTAAGAAGTTGTTTTAATTTACTTCTTCCTTTGAGAGACGGCCTTGGTCAGCCACTCTACTGCACCCAAGTACCCAAAAAAATCACACTTCATTTGAGAGATCCCATGACAGCGCCTTTCAAATTGGTGCCATTTCCTAGGAGGAAAGTAATTATTTCAACCAATTAGAGTTATTTATTTTATTTTACATTTTATTCTCTTCTTCTCTTTTTTCTTCCTTCTTTACCCAATCTGAATTTTTTCTTCTTCTTTTATTTTCTTCTTCTTATTTTTGGATCATCAACTCAAACTTCTCATTTTTATTATGGTACACTTTCCTTATTTTTATTTTTATATGATTTGTGACTTAAACTAATCCCTAGGATCTTTTAGATATTTACCCTGATATTGAACGTAGCCTTTAGGCTCAAATCCAACATTCTCAGTCTACTGGAAGTTTCAACATTCAACCAGTTGGAGAATTATTCCACTCTAAGAACATTGAAATTGGAAACACTTCTAAATCCAACTTAAAATAATAATAAATGGTTGAAAACAATAATAATGAACTTAACATAACCATTTGATAATTGGCTACACCAGATATTAATTATCAACCAAATTGCATTGCATACCCAAATCTTGAATCAGACTTTGAACTGAAATCTGGGTTAATTCAACTTCTTCCAAAGTTTCATGGCTTATCGTATGAGGATCCAAACAAACATTTAAAAGAATTTAATGTGGTTTATTCAACCCTTAAACCAAGAAATGTATCTAAATATCAAATAAAACTAATAGCATTCCCCTTTTCACTTGATGGAGCTATAAAAGACTGGTTGTATTATTTAAAATCTGAAGACGTAACATGTTGGAACGATTTGAAATATCTTTTATTGCAGATATTTTTTCCATCATCAAGGACCACTTCTATTCATAAGGATATATCAGGGATCAAGCAATCACAATTGGAGTCAATGTATGAGTACTAGGATAAATTCAAGAATTTGTGCGCAAGATGTCCACATCACCAAATCAGTGAGAAACTCATCATCCAGTGGTTATATGAAGGAATCATACATATAGAGAGGATAATGGTGGATGTCGCGGCTGGAGGAGCATTAGTGGACAAGACACCATTAGTTGTGCGTGCACTGATTGACAAGATGGCCCAAAACTCCCAACAATTTGGCGATCGAGGTACACCACATGTTAGGGGAGTACATTAGGTAAGTCCTTATTTTCTTGAAATTCGTTTAATTGATACCAAGTTGGAATAATTGACCATTATGGTGAGAAATATTTCTTTGGATCAAAAGACATCCCAAACCCACTTCTTTGAGGCCTTGGGGAATTTGCACTGAGACAAGACACCCAACTAACTATTGCCCCCCAACTATAAGAAATGGAATATTTTGCAACAGTGTTTCTTAGGAGACCATATTAGCAGCAACAACAACCATATCCCTAAAAGAAGCTTGATTCCTTTACTCCAACATACAACCAAGGTTGGAATGATCAATCGGACATGAGGAATTCCCCTGGACAACAACAAAGGCCCCCCTTTCAACAAAACTTCTAGCAGCCTCCACCTTACCAACAGTGTTTCCAACAACCCCAAAGGTGATTTGAAGCTCAAGAATCAGCAAGAAAACAACAAGGGAATACTCCACCCAAGGTATATTCTAACACTGATGAAATTTTGAAGAAAATTGTTCTTAATCAACAGAATAAGATAAAGAGTCAAGGTTCGGAGTTGAGGGAGTTGAAGACACAAATGAGCCAGATTTCCACTGCCCTCCAGGAACTTATATGTAAGAACTCTGAAAATATTCCTTCCCAACCTACTCCAAATCCCAAGGGGAATGTTAGTGCCATCACATTGAGAATTGGGAAGCAAATGAATGATACATCTGTACCTACCATTCTACCAAGATTCACCTTAACTCCGGAAAATTCCCATTCCACACCAACTGTTGAGAAACCTAAGGAGAAAGATAAAGGTAAAAAAAAGATTAATGATATTCCTCATAAACCCCTTCCTTTTCAAAATAGAGTTGTTTAAACCAAAAATATGGATGAATAGGCGATGCAAAAAGAAGTTTTGGATACATTCAAGTGTGTGGATATCAACATCCCTATACTTAAAGCCATCAAGAAAATCCCAAGGTATGATAAATTCTTAAAATAACTTTGTACCAATCAAAGAGGGGTCAAAAGGAAATGAGATGATCAATCTTTTAAGTAATGTGTCAGCACTCATTAGACCAACTATAGCAATTCCAAAAAGTACAAGGATCCCAGGACATTCACCATCCCATGCACCATAGGGGAGTTTCACTTTTCTGGTGCTATTTTTGATTTAGGAGCTTCCATAAATGTGATGACTCACTCTATATTCTCTTCTTTATAGGTTGGTGAGTTAAATATAATGAGAGTAGTGGTGTAGTTGGAAAATAGATCTATAACATATCTAGCAGGATTCCTTGAGGATGTACTTTTCTAAGTAAGAGACATGATCTTTCCAGCAGATTTCTACATGCTTAAAATGGAGAATAATCGGGTAAGTTCACTTGATCCCATTATCTTAGGTATCCCCTTCCTTAAAACTTCTAAAATGATCATAAATGTCCATTAGGGTACACTTTCCATGGATTTTGTAGATGAAGTTGTTATATTTAATGTTATGGACTCCATGAATTACCCCTCATATGATCATTCTACTTTTGTTATCTCCCATTTTGAACCACCAAGTAAAAACCCCATGGATTTTTATTGTCCTATAATTTGGGATATTATGAGCATTGGTTCTAATTTGATGTCTAATAGTACTTCCACACCTATTTCTAATGCACAAGACTCTCTTGTATTTTATTTTGAAATGGATTCATATTCTGATTTTGATCATGTTCACTCTAATTATGACATGGTTGTTGAGTATGCTGATGGATTTGATTAATTATTCTCTGATTTTGATGATTTTTATTATGATACTAATGTTATTTGTGCACACATTTCAGTTCCTTAAATGTTTCCATCCATACATCACCCCCTTCATTGGAGCTCAATCCATTGCCACCAAAACTAAAATACTCATACTTGTTAAGTGGTGAGAGATTGCCTGTTATAATTGCTAATAATCTTGCTTTTGAACATGAATAATTTTTTTTGAATCTTTTGAGGGAGAACATCAAGGAAATTATGTGGAATTTGGCTGACATATCAGGTATTAACCCCTCCATTTTCATGCATAGGATTCATTTATAGGATGGGGATAAACTAGTTAGGCAGCCACAAAGGAGACTAAATCCAACCCTTCTACAAGTTGTTAAAAAAGTGGTTGAGTCAAGTATAATTTATCCCATTTCAAATTCTCAGTGGGTGAGTACTATTCAGATTGTGCCTAAGAAAATTGGTGTTACTATTGTTAAAAATTATAAAGATGTGTTAGTTCCAATGAGGGTGTAAAAAAGTTAGCATGTGTGTATTGATTATAGGAAACTAAATCAGTCCACTTGCAAGGACCATTTCCCCCTCCCATTTATTTATCAAATGCTTCAGAGACTTTCTGGGAAAACACATTATTGTTTCTTGGATGGATTTTTTGGATATTTTTAGGTTCCTATCACTCCAAAGGATCAGTAGAAGACAATATTCACTTTTCCATTCGGAAATTTTTCCTACTGAAGGATGCCATTTGGACTTTGCAATGCCCCAGGTACCTTCCATAGATGCATGGTGAGTATTTTTTATGATTTTATTGAGACCTTCATAGAGGTATTTATGGATTATTTTACAGTGTGTGGGTCTTCATTTGATGATTGTATCTCTAGTTTGGGAAAGGTTTTGAATCATTGTATTGAGAAGAACCTGGTCTTAAACTTTGAAAAGTGTCATTTCATGGTAGGGAATGGGATTGTATTAGGTCATGTAGTGTCAAAACATGGGATAGAGGTTGATAGATATAAGGTAGATATTATTTCATCCCTACCCTATCCTTCATGTGTGTGTGATGTTAGATCTTTCCTTGGGCTTGAAGGATTTTATTGGCGCTTCATCAAAGATTTTAGTAAGATTGCTCTTCCTATGTCATGATTACTTCAAAAGGATTATGATTTTGTGTTTGATGATTCTTTCAGTAATTCCTTTAATGAGCTAAAACAGTGTCTTACCACTTCACCTATCATACATCCCCCATGGTGGGAGCTTCCTTTTGAGTTTATGTGTGATGACTCTAACTTTGCTGTTGAGGTTGTCTTATCTTAGAGGGTGGAGGGAATTTCACATGTGATTTCCTATGCATTGGGGATACTGGATTCAGCCCAATAAAACTACACAACCACAGAAAAGGAGTTTCTTGGTGTTATATATGATTTAGATAAATTTCGTCCATATTTATTGGGCTCTAAAGTAGTTGTTTTTTCTAACCATGCAGCTCTGAGATACCTCTTGAAGAAGCTAGATGCAAAGCCCCGGATAATCCAATGGATGCACCTTCTTAAGGAATTTGATATTGAGATAAAGGACAAGAAGGGGTCAGAAAACCTGGTGGTGGACCACATGAGTAGGCTTACTCACACACTAGAGGATAACACCATGGACCAGGTACCACTTCGAAATACTTTCCCCGATGAGCATCTTTATTTCATATCAGGTACGCATCCTTGGTATGATAATTTAGTTAATTACCCTATTGCCTTTGAAATTCCTGAAAATTTAAAGAAACATCAAATACAAAGTTAAAGAGTGAGTCAATATTTTATGTTTGGGATGATCCATACCTCTGGTGCATGTGTAGTGATCAAGTTATGGGAGGTGTGCTCCTGATCATGTGTTTCAATCTATTCTGCATTTCTGCCATACACTCTCATGTGGAGGACACTTTGGACCCTAATGAATAGCTAGGAAAGTATTACACTCTGGATTATATTGGCCTAGCTTATTCCATGATTCTCATGTGTTTTGTAAGACGTGCTCATGTTGCCAACACACCGATAATATTTCTAAGAGACAGAAGGTTCCCCAATAACCCATATTATTCTGTGAGATTTTTTATGTATGGGGCATAGATTTTATGGGTCATCTTACTAGTTCATCTGGGATTTTGTATATTTTGATCATTGTTGATTATGTGAGAAAATTGGTGGAGGATAAGGCCACCAGGACTGATGTTTCTCATGTTGTGGTGGAATTTTTCAAAACACAGATTTTTTTGTAGGTTTGGAGTACCGAAGGCCATCATCAGTGACCAAGGGACACACTCCTACAATCAGAATTTGACTTCCCTCCTTTGGAATTATGGGGTGACACACAAAACATAAGCACCATACCACCCCCAAACAAATGACCAGGCTGAGGTTTTAAATAGGTAGTTGAAACAAATTTTGGAGAAAATTGTGCATCCAAATAGGAAGGATTGGAGCAAGTGATTGGATGATACATTATGGTCTTATATCACAGTATACAAGACACCCATCGGTATGTCCCCATTTCAGATTGTTTTTGGGAAAGCCCATCATCTCCCCATGGAAGTTGAGAATCGAGATTATTAGGCTATAAATAAATGAAACATGGATTTATCCCAAGCTGTAAATTTAAGATCTTGAGGATATTTGATTGTCTTCATATGAGAGCTCAAGGCTCTACAAGAAGAGATCAAAATCAGCTCATGATAGAATAGTCCAACAAATGGAGTTTCATGTTGGAGAGAAAGTCTACTATAGTTCATGACTGAAGCTGATTCCTAGTAAGTTGTGTTCTGTATGGTTAGGTCCTTATATTGTATCTAATTTTTTTATTTATGGTGCAGTAGATATCTCACAATAGGACACTGAAAGGATCATTACATTCAATAAGAAACGTTTGAAGAAATACATTGAGGGACTTCCTATTTAAAATTATACATTTCATGTGAATATATCATCTCATAGTTTCACATTAATGACAATGCAATATTTTAAGTGTGAAGGAGGGGACAAAATTTTGGGGTAGATATTTAGAATTTTTATTTGTGTGTTTTGTGTGTATTTTCTATTAATTTTTTGGTCAAAATTTTCAAAAAAACTATAAAAAAAAATCAATAAAAAACAAATATATCATGTAAGATTCTCATGTGGAACATATGGAAAATACATGTTTTAAAAATTCATTGGTAGACTTATAAGAATGAGAATGATTTCATAATCAAGGGTTGATTTTTATAAAAATTGAAGTCGTTGATTATATGAATGGTTGTGTCATTATAAAACCTTTTAGATTTTGACATCATTATTTGTGATATTTGTTCGTGGTAAATTATGTCATTGATTTCTCCACACAAATTTTCACTCAACCATGACTTGTAAAATTTTTCCTACTCATATGAAGTTATAGTCAAGTTAGGTAAAAAAATTATGGGGTGATCCATATCTTTGTTTCTATTTCAATTGATTTCATTACTGTACTGAATTGACCTATGCATGTGTACCTATTATCCAACTATTGTACGCCCTCAAAAAAATATGGGTTGTGTCTTGGGAAAGTCAAAAACCACTCTTTATCGACCTTTGATCTTATTATAACTATTACAATTAGTCTTGTGAGGATATCAAACAAGGGTTGAGAATTGAGTGTTAGATTTGTTCTAAGTGAAACTTAAAAAAATAAAAAAAATAAAAAATAATAATAAATGAGGGGAGTGATGAAATGTACAACATATGAGGATATTTAGGTCGGTAGCTTAAGGTTTGACTTTCAGGAATAGATAAGTTAGTGTGTCTTGAAATTTGATTGCAAAGGAATGTAGAATAGGTTTGGTGAATTAAACGTGGTAAGAAGAATTATTTTACTTAACCTAAATATACTGAATAAAGGGTAGATTTATGATCTAGTAATGGTTGGAACACACACACATGAAAAATTAATGGCATGATAGACCCATTACTTGTTTTGTTATGATTAGTGTTATTAATATCACTGGATTTCAGTTTGAAACAATTTATGAGACAATGAATTTAAAATTTATTAATATTGACTCTTGTTGGGATTCTTACTTTGCCAATATTTTCACTGTGGATTGAGAAATATGAATATGCATAGCTTGTCACAATTTTTTCAAATACATGATATGAGGTTTTCCCCAGGAGTGAAAAAGGGTGAGTGTGGGGGGAGTTGATAAAAAAAATTTGTTGAATATTTTATTAATAATAAAAAAAAATTCCTCACATTGTGTTAAATATGTTTATTTATAAAATATTTGGGATTAGATCATTCATTTGAAAATTTGATGAAAATTCCAATTTTACCCTTTAAAAATTCACTATAGTATTTCAAACATAAATAATTTTATTTGAATTATTTGAACATAATATTTTGTAAATTTGTTTCTGACTTAATTTTATAAAAATTTTATTTCGGACATTTGAGTTAAATCATGCATTTGGTTGGTGAAAATGGGCCATGAAGTCAAAGTTGGTCTGGAATCACCAGATTAGACATTGGTTATGTATTTGGGATATAACTTCTTCATCCATGATTTTATTAGGCCCAAATTTTTATAGGATCTCTAAGACTCATTTTCACATAAATCATCCTTATGTAAGGATAGATGATTCATGCGTTTTGTTGATTAAATAGGTGGTGAAAGTTGGATTAACTTATTTGGCCGAATTTTCCCATTCACACTTGAAACCTCTTTAAACCTAGCCTCACGTCCACTCTATAAATTGGTATCCTTCTCATTTGGAGGATTTTTAATGTGAATTAGTAGATTTAAGGAATATTATAATTAGTTTCACTCAAATTCTACAACCACTGTAAGAAGGGTAGCTCTTGAAGCAAGGATCCCCTTATCGAAGTCTTCTTCTTCTTCATGTTGTAATGTTTGCATTTATATAATAAACTTCTTAGTTCCTCTTTTATTTCTTCCATTTATTCTATTATTTTAAATTTTATTCTTATACTAATATTCCTCTTTGGTCTGGAAATCAAATATTAGAAATGAGATTGGGTTATACCCTTTCTAAACCTTTGTAAATGCAATCTGCTTCTATGATGACTACGTCACCCATGGAAGAGTAGTTTTCTTAGTAATCGATCTACCTCTTACCTGCTTCATTCATTTATTTTGAATAAATGAGATAATATAATTCACTTAATATGATATATTAATTGAGTTTTCAATTTAAATTAAAGTAATAAAGCAATTGAACAATTGACACAAAAACACGCGAGGTCGATATTTTTGTAAACTCTGAGAGTGAAATCTTAATCGGTAATACAAGACCACAAGGGATAAATTTGTAGAGTTTAAATATAATCCCTAAACTCAATTAATCTTCATTTATATAGTGGATATGTACTATAATTAACCACTAACCATAAGCTTACCTAAGAACATCAATCAAAGCAGGGTGTTGTGATTGTATGTTCTGAAGCTAGCCTAGGGTTTAATTAATTTCATCTTTGTGGTTAAGTTAACTCTCATATGGTTCAAGGGTTAAAAAATTAAGGGGTTATAATTAATTAGATTTTAACTTAAATTATAATGATAAATAATTGAGTGAAGAGGTAGAGTTATATCGATTACACCTTTTAAAATATTTTCTAAAAAACATCTTCTTATTGTGTTTTGTTAATCAAGTTTCATTTCAAAAACAAAAAAATGAAATATTCTTCCAACATACTTATTCGTCTTTTATAAATGGTAAAAAAATCCTCATCATTTTTTAGTATTGTTTTTATTATCTTTTATTTTATTTTTAGAATACCTTTAATAAGTTGTTTTAATTTACTTCCTCCTTTGAGAGACAACCTTGGTTAGCTACTCTGCTGCACCCAAGTACCCAAAAAATCACACTTCATTTGAGAGCACCCATAATAGTGCTTTCAACATCTTCAAATTGGATGAGGTATTTCTTTATTTTAATTTTGTTCTTAATTTATTTTCTTAAAGATTCTCATGTTGTAATCGGGCAACGATTCACCAACAATGGAATAGTTACGTCGATCACCAATGAAATTTTTTAAATTCCTAAATTTCCAAGATTATGTTGTGCATTTAGTATCAACAATTGGTATCAGAGTTATTGTGTGAAAATTTTGATCCAATAAAAAAATTATATTTTCATGAAATTTTAAAGAGGACGTCGTTCTGGTCCCAACGCCATAGACAATGAGCCAATCTGACATCAGATGGGAAATTTGTGGTCATCTAAAGTTTTTAATATGAATTGAAATAAAAATTGTGGGTTTTAAAGTTTTAAGAACATATATATACATATATTGATTTTTTACCCATAGGCATCGATGGAAACTGGTTTCGGTAAAAACTCGAACTCTAGTCAGAATTCTGGTGGTCGGAATAGTGAATTCTGACAGGAGTAAATTTCACCTTGTTTTGCAATTTAAAATTTTATTTTATTTTAAAAAAATACCTAAAATATATATTTTTGACAAAAATGGAATAAAACAGAATAAAATTAAAGGGGTGGATAACTTTTTGAAATAAAAAAATAAAAGCATGTTGGTGGATATAATACCCAAAGATTTTATTATATGTGTCTTTTAAATTTAATCTCTTCAGTATCTTATAACTAATGAAATATTATCATGTGATCATTATAACCTAACTGTTAAATTGGCGGGAATGAATAGTATTACCACCATTATGAAATATATAATTATAAAACTCATTGTTAATATAGTAATTAATTACTATTAGTGAATGATATTAATGAAATTTATATATAATAAATTCAATAAATTTTTTTGACATTCATCCAATAGATTTTATAGGCATAAAATAAGAATAAATCCAATTATACACATAAAAAGACTATATATTTCTAAAGGCAGTTTTACCACCTTTTAATGGTACATTTGTTTTAAAACTAAATTTTGACACTTTTATAAATTCTATTAAATAAAATAAACTTAAATTTTAAAATATTAATGTCAAAATTAGCTTAGGGTGAATTTTTTGTATTTATCTGAAAATATTTATTTTCTAGTGAATAATGAAAAATACCAATTTTTATAAAACTATCAATTTCATTATATTAAAAGTCTATTTATGATTTGAATTTGATCTAGATTAAACTAAAACACTCTTTGATTATAAATAATATAATTTATCTTATCATTAAACCTTATTTTGGTAGAATTACATTTTTGGGCTTAATAATGAATTTTCAAAAAAAATTATTTTTAGTTGCATTTTATCAATTTAATTTTAAATTAAATTATGTCACTTCTGTGTTTTTAATATTGAAAAATATATGTCATATTTTTATTCAGAATTTAAAAATTTAGTAAAAATTTATTTTTTATTTTTGACTAATATGAATAGTTACAATGGTAATTTTTGTTACCATAGTAAAGGGTAAATTGGGTAATCTAAGTTAAATATAAAATGATAAGGACTATAAAATTACCATAAAACTTTATCAAATTTTATTTTATGGTTTATATTTGACCCTTAACACCTAAAGTTATAATTTTAGTTATATAATGGGCACTTTTCCATGAGAATGTGTTTTATATTATTTAAGTTATAGAAAATCACAAATGTCACTTTCTTTGTCTTATATACCTCTTATAAGTCCAAATGGAGAAAAAGGTAGGTTTTGAACAAATATAAGTGTCCATTTTGAACTTAATAAACTTATTTTCATGATATAAATTTATTTATTATTTTTGGGAACCATTTGGATGAGGTTATGATATTTATAATATTTTATTTAAGGAAAAAACAAAAATGTCATATTCATATTTTAATAATTATATAATTTTTACTATTGTGTTATTTAGAATATATATTTTACTATAGATATTATTCTTAAAGATAAAATATTATCTATACCATGGTATTTTATTTTTAATTTTTAGTGAATAAATAATTACTTTAAATAATTATACAACGATGATGCAATAATTATTTTATTAATGAAATAATCAAATAAATGTTATTAAAAATGTTAAAATAAATAGAATTTTAATTAATTATGGTGTTTAAATAATTTTTTGGATGATTATGACATATTAGGGCTATATTGAATGTTTTTTCTAAGTTATCCAGTTTTCTTGATTTCCTTAAGGCCAAAGTAATGAATAGTGTTAAAATTGACACTAATGATATTTTATCAAAATAATATTTTATTAAATTATTTAAAAGTCATAAGAAATATTGAAAAATAAAAATTGATTATTATTTGTTCTAAAATTTCATAATTTATTCATTTATGGTCCAATTGAAATTTTATAAGCAAAAAATTACAACCTTTTAGTATTAAATAAATTATTACCATAATTAAAATTTAATTTATGTTAACTAAAGCCAATCAAAATTATAAGGTTTAAAGTAAAACCAAAACATGTCAAAATATTATTGTTTGATGATATTACAACCTTATATCATATTTTATTTTAATCGTTATCCATTTTTCTATATTTGGATAAAAAATGAATTTATTATAATTTAATATTTTGAGGATTTCTAAGGGTTCCCCTCACCTCAATTATAAAAGGGCCACTACTAAAAATTTAAGGTATACCAACGGTTGAAAACCATTGGTATAGAGTGGAGAACCATTGGTATAAATTATACCAATGGTTTTAGAAACCGTAGCCCAGTGAGCCGTGACAATAGACATATACCAACGGTTTGAGATAAACCATTGGTATATGGGAAGAAATCTACTCTATACCAAAGGCTTTATAAAACCATTGGGATAGAGTTCTTATACAACACATATGCCAACGATTTCAAAACCGTTGGCATATATTTTTTAGTCTTTCATTCACCCCTATACCAACGGTTTAAACTGTTGGTAAAGTTATTGTACCAACAGTTCAGAACCGTTGGTAAAACAAAAACATACAGAACCTATACCAATGGTTTAAAATCGTTGGTATAGGCTTTGTTGTATAATTCACATAGCAGCCTACTTTGTGTGTTACTGTATGAATTGTACAGAATACATACAATGCAATACATAATAAGGATAAATAATTAAAAACTGATAATTAGAAGGATACATAATTTAATAATAAATTATGAATACAATACATTAAAAACTAAATACGTAATTATATGTGATACAGAATTAAGAATACATACAAAATTGCATTTTTTATAACACATACATGATTGAATTCAGAAATTAGAAGCTAATAACCCAAAATAAAGAAATGAATAAATTAATTCAACCAAACACAAATATAATGTCATGGTTTGGGGCGGGTTTCTTTGAACTTAGTGATGATGATAATGGGTGTGTATCAATGAGCTTGTGTGACTTAGGGAATATAGTTGTCCTTGGCATATTAAATGTCATGTGTTTTAGAATAGGGGTAGGAGTTCCTCACATGAGAAGTGGATTCTATGAGTCTAGACCATGGATGATTGTTCTAAAGTATCAACACAATCTGAATACGTTTGGTCGGTTTTCCATATGCCAGTTGTTTTTACTTAAAATAATGTTCATTTTAAACAAAAGAGAGATAGTTAGAGTGATACCGGCCACACTATGCCTCGGATTGAGGTGGGATTGACTCTTACATGTCACATATGACCCATGGATCGTTTTCCTAAAGTATCAATACAATATGAATGTGTTTGGTTGGTTTTCCATATTCTAGTTGTTGTTTTCACTTAAAATGTTGTCCATTTCAAATAAAAGTGAGACACTTTGAGTGGTACCGGCCACACCGGGCCACGGATTGAGGCTCGGTTGACTCATACATGTCATAAATGACCCATGGATTATTGTTCTAAATTATCAACACAATTCGAATACGTTTGGTTGGTTTTTTGTATGTCAGTTGTTTTTACTTAAAACATTGTCCCTTTTAAACAAAAGAGAGACACTTAGAGTGATATCGGCCACACCGTGCCTCGGATTGAGGTGGTGTTGACTTTTACACATCACAAATGATCAATGTATCATTTTTATAATGTATCAACACAATCCGAATGCGTTTGGTCAGTTTTCCTTATGCCAGTTGTTGTTTTCATTTAAAATGTTGATCATTTCAAATAAAGGTGAGACACTTTGAGTGGTACCAGCCACACCGCACCTCGGATTGAGGTGGGGTTGACTCTTACACATCACAAATGACTCATGGATCATTTTACTAAAGTATCAACAGAATAAAAATACATTTGGTCTATTTTCCGTATGCCAATTGTTGTTTTTACTTAAAATGATGTCCATTTTAAACAAAAGAGAGGAATTTAGAGTTGTACCGGACACACCGTAACTCATATTGATGTGGTGTTGACTCACACACATCAGAAATGTCCCATGGATCATTTTCCTAAAGTATCAACATAATCCGAATGCTTTTGGTTGGTTTTCTGTATGCCAGTTGTTGTTTTCACTTAAAATGTTGTCCATTTCAAATAAAAGTGAGACACTTTGAGTGGTGTCGGCCACACCATGCCTTGGATTGATGCGGGGTTGAGTCTTACACATCACATATGACCAATGGATAATTTTAATAAAGTATCAAGATAATCTGAATATGTTTTGTTTCCGTAGGCCAGCTGTTTTTACTTAAAATAGTGTCCATTTTAAGCAAAAGAGATACACTTTGAGTGATACCGGCCACACCGTGCCTCATATTGAGGAGGGGTTGACTTTTACACATCACATATGACTCATGGATCGTTTTCCTAAAGTATCAACACAATCCGAATTAATTTGGTCTATTTTCCGTATACCAGTTGTTGTTTTCACATAAAATGATGTCCATTTTAAACAAAAGAGAGACATTTAGAGTGGTACCGGCTACACCGTGCCTCGGATTGATACAGAGTTGACTTTTACATGTCACAAATGTCTCATGGATCATTTTTATAAAGTATCAATGCAATAATAATGTGTTTGGTTGGTTTTTTTATTCCAGTTGTTGTTTTCACTTAAAATGATGTCCATTTTAAACAAAAGAAAGACATTTAGAGTGGTACCAGCCACACCGCGCCTCAGATTGATACGGGGTTGACTCTTACACATCTCAAATGTCCCATGGATCGTTTTCCTAAAGTATAAAAATAATCCGAATATGTTTGGTCAGTTTTCTATATTCCAGTTGTTTTTACTTAAAACATTGTCCATTTTAAATAAAAGAGAGACACTTAGAGGGGTACCAGCCACACCGTGCCTAGGATTGATGCGGGGTTGACTCGTACATGTCAAAAATGTCCCATGGATCGTTTTCGTAAAGTATCAACACAATCTGAATGCATTTGGTTGGTTTTCTGTATGCCAGTTGTTGTTTTCACTTAAAATGTTTATCATTTCAAATAAAGGTGATACACTTTGAGTGTTACCGGCCACACCATGCCTCATATTGATGTGGGGTTGACTTTTAAACGTCAAAAATGTCCCATGGATCGTTTTTCTAAGGTATCAACAGAATCCGAATACGTTTGGTCTTTTTTCTGTATGTCAGTTGTTGTTTTCACTTAAAATGTTTTCCATTTTAAATAAAAGTGAGACACTTTGAGTGGTAGCAGCCACACCATGCCTCAGATTGAGGTGGGGTTGATTCCTACACGTCACATATGACCCATGGATAATTTTCCTAAAGTATCAACACAATCCAAATATGTTTGGTCGGTTTTCCATATTCCAGTTGTTTTTACTTAAAAGGGTGTCCATTTTAAACAAAAGAGAGACACTTTGAGTGATACCGGCCACACCGTGCCTCAGATTAAGGAAGGGTTGACTCTTACACATCACATATGACTCATGGATAATTTTCCTAAAGTATTAACACAATATCAATGTGTTTGGTCAGTTTTTCATATGCCAGTTAGGCAAATTGTGCAACAACAATGATAATATCTTATACTAAAACTATAGACATTGTGCATGATGTGTATCCCCTGGTACATGGTTAGGGAAAATCATGCACATTTCTTCTAATATATATCCCTATATGGTTGTTAGATACCTTGTAGGATGGATTTAACTTTTTTACTAACCGTGAGGCATAGTGTTTGTCTACGCCGACCGGGGTTCTGAGCTCCGAGCAAGCCCCAGAAGCCCCATAAACCATTATAACATCATTAGGCTTCTATATTTGGTCAAAAATAAAGAGTTATACTGAATTCAAAAATATCCATACCAGATTGAAAAACCAGGTTCAAAAAAAAAGATTTATATAGAATTCAAAAATGTAATGGATCAATCTTCCCCTAATCACCATCACCATCACCACTGTCATCATCAGCCTCATCCTCACCGCCATCTCTGTCATCATAGTAATCCTCATCATCATCCCCATGCTCATCCTCAGCCCCATCCTCACCCTCGGCCCTATCCTCACCCTCTTCCTCATCCTCATCTGCCCCCTCATCCTCTTGAGCATCCTCTTCATCACCAGGAATGTCAACATCTCAACCTCCACTAGAAATGCCACCTGGTGCATTGGATAATGCACCCATCGGCGACATATATGTCTGAAAAGTTTCACTGGCCTCTGGTGTAAGTGATGAAGATAAATCTTTGATCAGTTTCATAAATTCTTTCTCCCTCGTTTAAACCTATTCTTCCAACTCTGTGACCATTTTATCATACTGTCTTGCATGCTCCTTGACCTATTCCAACTTGGTGTTAATATAATGGATACCTGGAGAGGACCAATACCTCGTCGGGACTATATTCTTACCAGGTTGGTAGCGTACTTGACCAGAGTGCTCATCTCCCAAAACCTGATATAAATGATCGTGTGGCCCTAAATTGTCAGGATCCTAAGCATCAAGGGCCTCTAAAGTAGCCTATTAAAAATATTAATAGATTATTAAATTTAAAAACAGATATTAAAATTTGAAATAAACAAATTAAAACTTACAATATTTTCTTGTGTCGGTTCATTAATCGCAGTTCCATCATTTTTCCTTCTACTCGAGTAAAACAATTTTGTCGAGGGAGACGTCCTTCAATATTCAATTTTTGATTCTGTAATGACATTGAAAAAATATAAAGTTCAAGTATAATCATATATTAAATATTCAATAAATCACATAATTTAAGTAGGAAACAATAAAAAGGGAAATCCCTAAAGAAAAATTATAAACAACTATATCGTACCAGCTGCCTCTCATGATCTGACATAGTAGTGCGCCCCAAAGTGTGGAGGTATTGCTTTGAATAATTTTTTTTTGTTTTTTTCATAAGATTATTAAATAATGTTTAATAATAAATAAGATAATATTAATGAAAAATATGAAAAATTTCATTTAAATACCTCAAATGGGATTAATACCATAAATTTGGTAGTTGACCAATGGGTAATCATTTGGTGATATTGATCTATCGGGTAGTCATCCACGATAGGTACTATCTCCAACTCCGTGCGCAATCTATCACACCATCCAATATAGAGATCATGCTTTTAATCTCTCCAAATCTCTCCTAGATACTTTAAACATGTCGGTCGTGCACCTTCGCCATCAAGGAAGTTAAACCAAAGCTAACACCCAATATATTAATTCATATAAATACAAAAAAATAATACATTAAATCCAATTGATTTTTTACTCATATTTGTTCCCATGAATTATCCTTGACTTTGTGTGGAAGATGTCTCGAAGAGAGAGGGCTGACCGGAATGATGTCGGGGTATTTGGTTAGCCTCGCCAAAAAACCCTGACATTCCTGCCCAGATTTATCAATCATCTGTACATCATCATTGTATTCAACCATCAACTGTGTCTAGTGGTTCCATACTACATACAAGAGAGTACACCCCCTCCCCTGCCTCCTATTAGTAGATGAATCTGTTATTAAAGAAAAAAAAATATCAGTACAAGTTATAATAAAAATAAATTTTGGTATAAAAATTTGTTAAAGTTATATAAATATACCTATGGTAGTCGGATCAATGGGTGTCACTGGATGTAAAGAAGCTAAAGGAATATCCTATACAGGTGAAATGTCCCTCAGTGTATGCTCCTCAGTCACATACTGTGTCAGAGCAGGAGTCGAAGAAGGTGGAATATAATAGCTCAGAGATAATGAACCAGAAGCAAAATATGATGGCACAAACGTCTGGCCAACTGGTAGTGTAAACATCGGAGGCCTAAATATCTCGTGTTTCCCTAAAGACACACCAGGATAAAAATGGGGTGTAGAAGATACGTCTGTAGTAGGGGCATAGTCCAATCAGGTGCGACCAGTGAATCGTCTAACTCACACACCACGAACCCTCGTACCACTGGCCTCAGTACCGGGACCACCAGATGATCATCTAACTCTGACACCACCCCCCTCCTACCACCAGCCTCTATACTGGGAGAAATATCAGGCTCCTTGTCGGATATCTCTCATCTAGGGGGTGGATCCTGAAAAAAAGTTTAACACAAAATTAAACAGCTGATATTATAAGTTATTGAAATATATATATTTGAAATAAAATTCTCACAACTGGGATGAGTGGAGGAATGCCCATATGTTTCATATGATGATTATTTTTTGTCATCTTTTTTCACTACATCTCTTCAATGGGTGTCATTTCCTATAATGAAAAAAAATATGGAAGTAATTATAAATAGATAACTAATGTGTAACACAAAAAACAAAATATAGAAAAACTATTCTGATAAAAAAAACATAAAGAAACAGAAGATTTATGGTGGTTTGAAGGTAAGTACTAGGATACACACTCTGAATGATGTATTTGAAACATGTAAGTGAGAACACGACTGTATGATTCTATATATTTCCCACCACAACTTCAGGTTCACAATCAAATCTGACAATTGAGTTATTGGAGTCATCATAAGTAATAAACAGATTGCTTCCAATTACAGTAGGGATAGTGTCAAATTCATCATCACCATCATCAAAAATGTGTCTGGGATTTACTTCAATAATTACACCGAATTTAGGATGACGATGATCTTTGACATAAAAAACTTGTTTCACCATTGATGCCAATACATATGGTTCATTGGTGGCAAGAGTGCGAGTCATGTCAATAACTCGAAATCCAAAATCATCAATAAAGGTGTCTTGCCTCATAATTGAATCAAACCATTGACATTTCATCATCGTGACTCGACCATGCAAGTAATAATCCAAAATTATTATTTTCTCCATGACTCCATAATAAGCTACATTTTCATAATGAGGTCTATTATCTGATGAACTAGCATAATAGTCTGTTGTGGCAGTTAGCATAACACCATCATGTTGTGTTCTCATGTTTCTTGCTCGTTCAGTGATAATAAATTTGTATCTATTGATCACAAGTGATTTACAAGCACGAACCATGGTATTAGGACCAAAAGCCAAAGCTCTTATTTCCTCATAAATAGAGTCTGTAGGAAAACTCGATACCTGAAATATAAAAAAATAGTAAACTTAATTAAATATTATTTTTATTTAGTTATTACATAAATATTTTTACCTTCAATTTTAACCAAGCAGAAAACCCTTTTCTATGAAAAGTCTCTTTCCTTCTCAAAGATAAAGAACGATGCTTTCTATATATCAATTATTTATGTTCCCTGTAGATAAAAATAATAATAGATTTACAAATATTTAAAATTACAAGAGATAATATAAGAGATACATGTACAATTTACTTACTTGATATACTAATCGAAAAAATCACAATTGAACAACATTGTGTGATGTGTCATCTCTCGCTCTTCAAGGCTTAATTTCATCAATGTATATGATCCCAAAATTCCTCATGTATGAGGAAGTGATGGAAAACTGGGTTTAATTTTCTCATATTGTTTTTCTTCATTTCTCATTGGTCTATTTATTCTTGTAGTAAGATCAGACAAATACATTGAGCAGAAATCCATACATTCTTGAGCCAAGTAACCATTCACAATAGAACCTTTGGGATAATTCCTGTTCCAAACATATGATTTCAATTTGTACATGTTTCTTTCAGTTGGATACATCCAACGGAAAGAAACAGGTCATCCAAGAAGTATTTCGGTTGGAAGATGGACTGTCAAATGCAACATGAATGTAAAAAATGATGGAGGGAATATTTTCTCTAACTCACACAAAATTAATGGTGTCTCTACCAACAGTTTTTTCAAAAAGGATTTGGACAACTTCTTAGCACGAAGATCTCTAAAAAAATAGCACAACCGAATAACTGAGACTCTTACATTATTGGACAAGATATGACAGATTGTTATTGGAATCAACTCATGCAAAAGGACGTGATAATCATGAGTCTTCAAAGATTTCAGCTTCAACTATTTTCTGTTGACCCGTTTTGATATATTTCTTGAATAGCCATCAGGAACTTTAATAGTCTCTAGCACTTCCAGAAATTGATTTTTTTCAGCAGGTGTCATCACATAAGAAGCACATGTAACTTTCCATTTATTTTCACTGATACAGACAGGATGCAATTCTGGTCTGATCCCCCAATCTACCAAGTCACGTCAAGATCGTAAATCATCTTTTGCCTTTACCTTGACATTTAGAAGAATCTAAAGAAACATTTCATATATATTATTTTCAATGTGCATTACATATAAGAAATGACGCAATAAGTTGGTTGACCAATACGACAACTCAAAGAATATACCCTTCTTCTTCCAATTGTAACAGGTATCATCAGAAACATTTTTCCTCTTTCTAGATTTCATTACACCCTTCCCAAATGAATAACTAAAATCTTTCAATTCATTAAGCACATCAGTTCTGTACATACATTGAGGTGTATCGTTAGTCTCCAAGGTATTGTCAAATCTTTGACGATTGTTTCTATATGGATGGTTCATTGGAAAGAATCGTCAATGTCCCATAAAACTAAAACTATGACGATATTTCAGTCTTCTCGATCAAGTATTCTTCATACAAATAGTACATGAAAATTTTCCTTTTGTGCTCCATCCAAACATCATTGTATAAGTAGGAAAATCATTGATCATCCACATAAGCACATCACGCATCTGAAATATGTCTTTCGAACCTGCATCGTATGTGGGCACACCCAAATCCCAAAGAAGTTTCAAATATTTTATTAAATGTTGCATTTATACATCTATATCATTGTCAGGATCAGAAGGGACAGATATCAATATACTCAAGAAAGTGTAAGGATTTTTCATACACAACCATCGGGGAAGGTTATAAATGTGTATGAAAATCGGCCATGTGTTGTGCGAAGTAAGCATCTGCCTAAATGGATTAAAACCATCACATGAAAGACCCAGTCTCACATTACGCACGTTGTCTACAAATTCAGGATATCGAGAATCAAATCTCTACCATGACAATCCATCTACAGGGTGAACCAACTCTTCATTATTCTTTTTTCTCTCAGTGTCATGCCATCACATTTTTACTGATATTTCATCAGACATGAAAAGGTTTTGTAATCTGGGGATTAATGGAAAGTGTCACATTACTTTTTGTGGCACACAAGATGGTGTTCCATCATCTTTTGGCTTCCATCGGGAGGTTCCAAATTTGATATAATCATTTCTTTCAGCTGTTTTCTCCCAAAATAAGCTGCAATCATTCGGGCAAGCATGAATTTTTTTTTGAGAATCCAAGTTCATCAACTAACTTCCATTCCATATAGTGGTTTGAGGGAATATTTGCATCATCTAGAAGTAATCCCTTCAAGAAGGTAAGAATGTAATCGATTGTAGTATTTGAAATCCCATAAATAGTTTTCCCATGAAACAATCAGATTAAAAATTCCAACTTTTTCATTTTACCACATTGCCGATATACTGGAGTCATCGTATCATCATTAAATTTTTTCACCCTATTAACATTATCATTTTCATTAGATGCATCATGTGTGCTTGTATCGAAATCTTGTTGGCTGGACATCCTTTCCTTCTCATGATGCTGAATAAATGGAAACCGATCATATATCAAACTCTCCAATTCAGTCCTATCATTTGGATCATCAACATTTTGAGATTCCATTTTCTCTCCATTGTGATACCACACATAATAGTTTGTTTGGAAACCATATTTGGTTATATGATAGCTAACTGCTTCACGACTCAACCAAGGTCTTCCAACACAATTAGAACATGGGAAGTGTATGCGACCACTATCTGAAACCTTTTCAAATGAAAAATCTAAAAAGTTGTTCAAATTATTTTGAAAATCAGTTGAAATCCGATCAGTTTCATACATCCAACTTCTATCCATTTTGTAAAAAAATTGCAATAATTCATTTCAAAGCAATTCAATAATATTAAAGTTAAATCAAAAAAATATATTTAGGTAAATGAAATTTTTTTACTTTATATAAAAGCATAACTGACACATTACTCTATATGAGAATCATATTAAGAAACACAACAAAATACAGTGTATATAATAAAATAAGATACAGAATTTCTAATGCCTATATTCAAGGATTTCCCAGTAAGATATTGGAAGTGGATCAAGGAATACATAATCTTTAAGGGTCTTGTTGGGAGTACATGATTTTTATACTTTAACTTTTTCAGGGAGATCTGGATGAGGAGTAGGATGAGGATCATATCAAAAGTAATTATGGCATCATCAAGTTTCACCTTAACCATAGATTAAAGGATCCTAGGTTTGGGGCCATAGATCATAGGTTGGTAGGGTGTATTCATTGAATCATGTCCCAATTGATTTTGGAGAGGGGCCTTCAATATTTATAGGTATAGATTTGATTAGAAACACCTATAAAAAGGATATCTAGGAATTGTGATGTACCAAACCAGGATGCCACTCATTAGTGACCCGAACCCAGATGGCCACATGGCCTCAAGCACATCTACCAAAATTCCAAATGTTATTGACTAGTAGTGAGGGACTTTGGTGTGTCTGGGGGAGACTATTCCCTCATTACCTAAGTTGCACAATTTTAATATTATCAGTCAAAAAGTAGAAGAAAGATAACAATGGTAAAATATTGGAAATGGATGAAAATAACCAAATCAGTAATACCAACTAATAACAGAATCATAAACTGAATGATGGTAATGTATGTCATGTATCAAGAATAAAAACATAGTTACAACTAGTAGGAAGTAGTACTATACAAGAGGCTCAATAAATTCTAAAATTCGACCTAGCTTCTTGAGCTACAACCCAATCATCTGGTTCATTGATGGAAATAGTGTGAGTCATGTCAATAACTCGAAATCCACAATCATCAATAAAGGTTCCTTGCCTCGTCATTGAATCCAACCATTGGTAAAGGGAAGAGTTTTACCAATGGTTGCACACAACCATTGGTAAAAGAGGACTTAAAGGCCCCTTTATATGCATCCCAAATAGAGGAACATGCCTCAGGTCCCATTATGTGTTATAGGCATCCCAAATCATTCACTCATGTTCAATAAATCATTCTTGGAACCTCTATGGTCATACCTTTCATTACCCAATTAGTTCCCCAAGTCAAGCGCACCCCACGGGTGGATAAAGTTTAGGCTTATACACTAATAGGTTGTTCATGGCTTGTAAAAAGGTTTAATTTCATAAATTATAGACAAAAACATTTATTTTTAAATTTGAGATTAATAATAAAGTATGTCAGTGATAACAAGATTACTGAATTAAACATGTGACTTATCTAACATTGTTATGGATGTATACACATTCCAGCATGGATAGTGAAAAGCACCCCACCATCATAAAAGTGAGTATTGGCCAAGAAAGATACATAATGTACAACTTACAGTGAGAACCATATTTAATTGACCCTAAAGTTATATTAGTACAGTCATCTTAAGAATCCAATTATCACTCATGACTAACCATGCCACTATAAACAACCTGGAGTGTATGAGTTTTCTCTCTAATCTCAACAACATCATCACACATTCTTACCATGATGTGAATCATGTGGAATATGGATGATATTAACACAAAATTACCAGCAATACCAAGCCTTCTAAGAACTAAAAATTTATGGATGATATTAACACATAATTCATTTTGAATCAAATTTGATTCACTGTCAAAGCCCAACACACACACCCAAATCAAACAGAAAACAAAAGTCATACACACCCAAATCAAAACATAAAACCAAAACAGTATATGTAGAACATTAAAATAAAAGTATCACTTAAAGATTAGAAGTGTAGAACTAAGAAGTTTTGAAGATGGATCATAATGAAGGATTTCCACAGTAGGGTAAATAGAATCCCGCTTCTCCACTTCACCCAAATGAAAACATAAAACCAAAATAGTAGATGCAGTATCACTTACAGATTACAAGTGAAGAACTGATAAATCTTAAAGATAGAAGGATTTCGGCCATAGGGGAAAGAAAATCCCAATTCTCCCTTTTGTTTAGGGATGCAGTCGCGCGAAATGGGGGAGGCCTAGCTTCTGTGAATTTGGGGAAAAACTTTCCCAACGGTTTGTAAAAATCATTGGGAAAGAAATCCTTTACCAATAGTTTGTAAAAACCATTGGTATATGATGATTTAAACCTCTATATACCAACGGTTTAAGAAACCGTTGGTATAGAGTATAATTTTCCCAACGATTTTTCAAAACCGTTGGGAAAAGATAATTTTAACTAGATTTTACCAATGGTTTACTTAAACCATTGGTAAAATTAATCTACAACAATGGTTAAGAAAACTGTTGGTATGCAGGCGTTGGGAAAACCTCCCTTTCCAGTAGTGGGCACATATTCCTTTATTTTATTTCACCAACGTGAGCCTTATGTCTCAACCAAACACTATAAATTTATACTCCTAACATCCTTATCCAAGTTCTTGAGGTCTTGGTACTCTAAAAATATCAACTCTAGATCCCTTGAGAAGAGATCTAAAGGAAGTATACTGAAGAAGAGGTAATCGTTTTTACCAACTCATTCAAATTCATTTCTTATTTTACTTCCTATTGATGTGTTGTTTCCCTTTAAAATAATATATCTAGTATAATATATATACTGATATGTTATTATTATTATTAAACAACTATATTATACATCTTATCCATCCTACAAAAAACAAAAGCATTGCATGTGCGTACGTACAGCTTGTCGTCTCTATGTAGCAGTGTCATTAATTTTATATAATAAACATTAAAAATGGTTATAAAAATATATTTAATGATTAAATATGATATTTATGACATAAATTTTATCCTAGAAATGTTTTATCTATACCCTATGCAAGAGAACCGGGCATTTTATGATAAAACAATCATGAGAAACAATGCAATTAATGCCTGAAATAGTGAAATGAATAAATATTATAAAAAAGTGGTAAAAATATAAGGGGGTAATATATGATACCATAAATATTAATATTATTATATTATAAGTTAATAATATATTTAAAACCATTATACAGGAGCTTCGGACACGTACAGTGGAAATCGAACCTGAGGTAAGGGTTTTCTTATCTCACTTTTATTTCTGTGAGATATGCCTTATTCACCACTTATTACTTATATGTGGTGTATGTATAAATAACTTTGATATATAATATCATGAATATATTTATATTCATTTTATTAAATGTTTAATTTAATAATTATTACTTTTATGGGGAATACGGTCTGACTTATGAAAAATTGGTAAGGGAATTCTTAAACCAATTTCCATTCTTTGGGTTAAACTTCTACTCTAATGATTTTTTAATTTTATGATTATGTGTGAAATGAATTTTGATTATATTATGATTTATTTCAAATTATTTTATGTGGATTTATATCTAATGCACATAATCAATTCATTTGGTTAACACTCACACTTTCTTTTAAAAATACTCTTTTAAATGTTTTTTTATGTTTAAAGGAAATGTTTTTTTAACTTATATGAAATGATTGGACTTTACCGATTTCATGATGCCTTAATTACTTGAGGAATCATTTACAATTTTACAATTTCATTTTCAAATAAAAAAATCCTTTATAATTGTATGGATTTTTAAATAAAGGATTTCAAAGTAAAAGTGGTATTTCTATCAATAATTTTCAATGATTTTATTAGAGTATTTTAATATATATCAATACACTTTGTTGGATATTATACATAATTGATTTTGATCTATTATGATACCATATACCATATTTTATTGAATAGTTTATGATTATTTTGACTAGGGATTTACTATATTAATACCATTCATCATATTACTCTGGATAGTTTATGATTATGTTTACTTATTGGGAAAATTATTTACATTTCATATGATAGTTTTAATATGAATGTATATGTTTATTATGTTTCATCCCTTTAATATGAGAAATTAGTTGGAATTTGTAAGGGTCGGGTGGGGCTTGTTATAGCCCATCTATGCATTGATAGGTCTCATGAGACAAACTAGACTAGGTTTTGTCTGGGGCCTTACTCATTTATGTATACATCTTGGATGAGGCCTTGATAGTATGTTTTAGATGTCCTGTATTATGAATTCCCTCATTATAATATTAGTCATTGATTTCCATGTTATTATTTGACTAGTAATATATCCATGGTTAAGTTTTATAGAACATGTGAATTATTTATATGGTATTATTTTATCATCTTTTATTCCTTCTATATTATGATCAATATTATGTTTTAATGGAATGTGTTTTTAGTTATTCATATTGTCTTATTATTTATGTTTATTTATGATAGCTTCTGTTGTATATATACCCTTATTGACCATCTGATCTCACCCCTTTCTAATGTTTTATTTTTTCTCAGGATTTCAAGAAGTTTATTATGACTGATATATAGGGTTAAGCTAAGAGAATAATGGTATTCTCAAAAGATTCACTATGTTGTATTTTATATTTTAAATTGTAATGTAAGATTCATGTATATAATCTGGTTTCCAAAATGGTTAAACTGAACATTCCTTTGGGATTCGAATCTTGTATATATGTCAATGTAATAAAGTAAGGCGCCAGATATGGGATACTAGGTTTGGGGTCTTTATAGTGGTTGTAGATATTGAGAGATCACCAGGACTTTTAAAAAATCAAAAAAAATGTAGTAAGCTTCCTTTGGAAGCTTACCCACTTCCCTTCCACCACTACGATCACCACCTCCCCTCTATGGCTGACCACTGTTGTCACCACCCTTTCTCATTAGTCTCAACACACCTCGGCTGGATGATGATAGCTTCTCAGCTATTCTAACTTTCCCTTGGCTCTATCCAGCCTCCATATAGATCCAATCATGCCGCCAATATTTTTGGTTGCCTCCCTACTGAGCTCAGTTCCCCTTCTACAGTCATCGATCGTGCTCCGCTCCACCTGTCGTGTAATACCATGAGTTTTTATGAACTTTTTTTTGAATAAATTAGTTTGAATTGATGTCTTTCATTGAACTAATCCAAATATCCTTACACATAGCACCGACTTGGATTGTTTTACATGTAACACCAACTTGGTGTGTGTTACACGCAACACTGAGTCTCTACAAAACATCATTTTATTGAGATAGTTATAACATAGTTGTTAAACATAGTAATATGAATAGAAATAACTAATTTTAAAATATTTTTTATAATTTTTTTATAAAAATAAAACATAATGATATTGAAAATTATAATTTTTGGTAAAGTCTTTATATGTTTAAAAATATTATTTTCTCAAATGGACAGCTTTTCATGTCCTTCTGTGAAAAAAAATAATTTTAGATGATTTTTTAAATTGAATTTGATAAAATAAAATTAATTTTTAATTCATAATTTCTAAATTATATTAGGGTTAATTTTTGTGATTTTTCTGAGAAACTACATTTTTTAATGAATAGTGAAAAATACTAAATTTTAATTAAAAAATGCTTTTTCATATTATTTATTTATATCGTTAAATTATATTTTAAGTTGATTTTAAAGTCATATTAGATAAATTATACAACTATTAATACAATTTATGTCATTTTAATCTTTTTATATTGAATTAATATATAAAATCTTAATAAAATTTTGAACATTCTCGCATTAAAAACTCGCTTCTCACCACGTCTGCCGGATTAGCATTAAACTTAATTTTTCTGATTATGTGAGTTGAATTTTTAAAAATTGACATACACAGTTATAGTTATTATAATATTTATAGTCTAATAAGATCAACTTAATTTTTGACCAAAAATATTAGTGAAAGTGATTAAAATTAATTACAGTGATTAAGGTAAAATTAAGCTTAATAAGGGACTAAACCTTAAACTTAAGGGCCAAAATAACCTAGAAACTTGTCTAAAAACAATTTTATGACCATATTTTGTCCATAAAACTTCAATTATTTAGTTTTTTGGGTTTTTATGACATTTTTAGGTAAAAATGTGGGTACACCTAACTTTTTTTCAAAAATGATAAGTGTGTCCCCTCCCTCCCTTATAAAAGGCCACTGCACCCCCCCCCCCCCTTCTTCAAAACTTTAAAAACACATAGTTTCAGCCATGATATACCCAATACACTTCCCAAAATCCCTCCCTTACTCCTTTAATCCTCCCTATGTTCAGAAATTCATCTAAGGAAACAGTGTTTATGAGTATGTACGGCCTACCGTCTCCATGAACGGTGTATTCCATTTCATATATCTATCTTTTATAGATTATTATAAATGTTTATATAATGAATATATATGATATATAAGTCATATTTTAAATTCTTTAAATAAGTAAATCATGATTTAATTAATAGTATCAGGAATTACAAGTCAAAACACGTTCGATAAACAAAGCAGTTATTACCTGAAATGTTACTTTAACATTGAATTGTTAATAAATGGGTAATAGAATGTAATAATAAAATAATATATGATATTATATATATGAATATGGTTTTTTGATAGAAGTATAATAAAACTATACTTATTATATAGGAATCTTGTACGTGTACGATGAAAGTCAAGATACAAGGAAAATAATTTTATCACAATTTTATTTCTAGGAGATACATGCCTTATTCACCACACATTTATTTTGTGTGGTGTATATAATAATCATTAATATATTATATGATTATTATACTTAAATTTATGTTTATTTTCATATCCATTTTTTGATCTTTATTTCATGGGTTTTATGGTTCAAAAGTTACCAAATCGGTAAAGTAATTTTTTATCAATTTTCCTTCTTTGATATGCATGTTTTATTATGAACCTATGTTCTTTTATGAGGTGTATATAATTAAAATTAACATTTTATATCATTAATCTCATTATTTTTTAAGATATTTTATGCTCCATTTAATTTCATTTTCTTACATGGGAAGTATGATTCAATGTTACCAAGTGGTAAGAGTTTATTGAAACAATCTCATTGTTTATTGAGATTATTTATGATTATGCTTTTATTGATAAAATATTATGATCCATATCTCAATAACACTCACTAATTTTCTTCTCCTATAGTTATTAATTATTTATTCATGTATTAGTACCATTTTTTCACTCTTTGGTACTTAAGGTAATTAAGAAAAAAAATAAGAAAATTCAATCTCATTTATTGTTTCGGTCGAAAATCAGTTTTATTCAAAAAACCATGTTTTCAAAAAAATGTTTTTAAAATGTTTTTTTTAAATCATTTTAAAATAAAATTTGTTTTAAAAATGTTTTATCGGTTTTAAATATTCATTTATATGTTTTCAAATCTATTTTCAAAGGAAATGGATTTAAAAAAATTATGTTCTAAAAAGAATTCTTTAAAGAAGAAAAGATATTTTACTCAAGAAATGTTTTTAAAAGATATTAAAAAATTATTTATCATATAATATTACATCTATTTTTATTACACATTCCTTATTGTGGATATGATCCAAGGTTCCATTCAAATTATTTCTCTGAATTATTTATGTTTTGATGGCATAACATTTACGAAACTCATTTCTCTTTCATGGGTTATATGTTTGTGAAATCTGTTTCTATTTCATGGGTTATATGTTTATTAAATATGTTTTTATTTCATGGGTTATATATATATGAAACCCATTTATTTTTATTGGTTATGATTTGATGCAATGATTATGAAACCTACCTCTTTTCCACAAGTTAGGATAATATTACATGTTTATAATACCCATTTCATTTCATGGGTTATGTTATGATTAATGTTTATGATCTCATAATATATATATATATGATTTGATTATGATTTGGGTGGGACCTATATCTCCCTCCAATACATTGGGTAAATATTTATATCTCATGATATAGATATAAAGGACCTTATTCGAAAAGATGGTTATAGGAGTGATCCTTGACTACTAAGATGGTTATGGGAGTGAACCATGAATACCAAGATGGTTATGGGGGTGAACCATGAATACCAAGATGTTATAGGGAGTGAAACCATACTAATAATATGTCCTTGGTAGCGATTCTTTTACTAATATTGAAATCATTTTTATATGATTATCTGTATTCTGCAATTCTATGTCTTATTCCTATGTTATTATTTCATGGCGTATGTTCTTTATTTTCTTATGATTCATGTATTATGAAATACCCATATTTATTCCATGATTCCTATTTATAATCTTTGATATATAGGGTATGATCTTCTATTTTCATGATCATGTACTCATACCCTTATTCTCATGATTATGTTTACATATCTCCCTTGTTTACCCTTATTAGTCATCTGATCTCACCCCTTTTACGGTTCTTTTTCTCTATGTTATGAAGATATATATTATGTTTGATGTGTCTAATAAGGTTTATAGTCAATAATAACATATTGAGAGACATTTTACCTCACTTATTTACCATTTTTTATATTTCTATGTTTCCAAAGGCACTAGACTAGTATGGTCTTTGGGCATCTGTTTATGTAATTTAGTAAGTATTCCACAAAAGTGATGTAATGTTAATGTATGTAAATTTATCGTCACTATATTTGGTATCATAGTAAAGGTTTAGTTAACCTTTGTAATCAAGGATGATAAAACCTTAGTTATAACCCTAAGGGAATCTCTAAGGATAAGGAAAAGTATAGTAAAATGTCCTGGAATCTTGGTAAAGGATAGAGAAAGTGGATTCCTAGAAATAAATCACAATATGGATACTACAAGTGGATATGGATCTGGAATAGGTGTATCTAAGAGTAACAACTCCGATAAGGTGTGTTGGGCCTAAGTTGGCGTAACCTGGTACACAAAAATGGGTCTTGCTACACACCTAGTTTGACACTCCTACAGGATATGCTTTGGGAATTGACAAACTCTTAATGAACCATAATGAAGGATTTAAAAATAATTTGGATATAAATAACCTAGGATAAACATATGGTGTCATATATTAAGGAATGTGTTATGATTTAGACATTCTATAAGTAATTATTTTTCATAATTATATGGTTCCTAATTATGATAAATTTTTCTTACTATATGCTTTTGGTTTTAGTAAATGGATAGAACCTGAAAGAATCATGTTAATAGTGAATGCAATGGACAATGCAATGATTATCCTCCTAATAAACTGAATTTTATGAGAGATGGAATAAAAAATCTTGTTTTTATACTCACAAATCTTTCTCAAGCTATGAATCATGGTGGACTTCCTAATGAGAAAAAGAGAGAACAACATTTTGTTGGGTCTTTCATGAGGCAACGTCCACCTTATTTCAATGGATCTTCTGATCCACTTTTTACTAAAAAATGGATTAGTACTACTGAAAAGATATTCTTTGTTATCCAGTGTTTAGAGCATGAGAAAATCATTCTAGTTGTTTATTATTTATAAGGAGAATCAGACTAGTGGTGTACTCTAATTAAGAATACTAGGTAGTAATATGAAATTGAATCCATGGATTGGGATGAGTTCAAAAACTTATTTTTCAATAAGTACTTTCCTCGGATTCTTTATACCAAGATGGTGAGATATTTCCTTGAGTTTAAGCAAAGGGATGATGAA
Source organism: Viscum album (assembly GCA_963277665.1). Lineage (NCBI taxonomy): Eukaryota > Viridiplantae > Streptophyta > Magnoliopsida > Santalales > Viscaceae > Viscum > Viscum album. The sequence continues at coordinate 1,500,029,742 of OY728142.1, read as the reverse complement.
TCTATTGATACCTATGAGGCTAATTTCACAAGACCTGTGAGGTACACTTCAGGAATTATCATCCAACCCAAAAGTAAAGTTGATAGGTTATTTGGTGTCTTAAATCCATGTCTCGGAATGGAATTGTCCATAAGAGACTTCAGTATCAATGAAGATATTGTGCGTTATGCAGTCAAGGTTGAAATGGAGGTTAGATTCAGGTACCAATCTCATGGTTCTAACAAGAAAAAGAATATGGAGTTTAAAGGGAAATCTAAAAACCATGAAGATAAGAAGATGAGATTTCCTTTATGATCTAAGTGTGGGAAGAAGCATGGATGAAATTATCTTAAGGGGTATAATAAATTTTTTAAGTGTGGAAAGGAAGGTCATTAAGATTTTGATTGCTGCAGTGATGGGAAAAAGTCAACTGATGGTGAAAATGGAGAGAAAGCATCACATAATAAATCACCCATGCTTCAGTGCTACAAGTGTAAAGAGAATGGGAATTATGCTAACTAGTTACCAAACCTATGGGTTGGTGATGATGATCGAATTCAACAAAATCTTAATCCTAGGGACAAGGGGAAATCTCATGAAATCACTATTTCTAATTAGGGGTGCGATAACGACGTTGTGAAAGGTACACTTACCATCCACTCTAGAACTGCTAATGTCTTATTTGATTCTAGATCTAACCACTCTTTTATATCTAAATAATTTTCTAAGGGTGTTATATTCCACCAAAATTATTAGATATAGAATTATCAGTGCAAAACTCTAATGGTATGATGATTGCATCCCATGTCTATACTTCCTCTCTGGTTGACGTTTGTGGGAATGTGCTTCCTATAAATCTTATAATTCTTCCTTTGGATGAATTTGATGTCATCATAGGCATGGATTAGATTTCTCTTCATAAATTCCACATCAATTTTCAAGGAATGGAAGTTACGTTCGGTATTTCAAACCAACCCATGATCGTCTATCAATGTGAATATAAGTATGAACTTCCTATGGAGATTACATCTAGTGTATGGGACATAATTCCCATTTAGAAGGGTTTTTTATCTCAAATGGTTGGGTATAAAATCAACATCGATGATATGCCTATTGTTCAGGAATTTTTGGATGTCTTTCCATAATAGTTTCCTAGCCTTCCACCAAAATGTGAAGTTGAGTTCTCAATAGAACTCATACCTAGTTCCACACTAATTTCAAAGACTCCTTATAGAATGTCCCCAATTGAGTTGCAGGAATTGGATAATTAACTCCAATAAAACCTTGATAAGTAACTCATTCGGCTATGTGTGTCACCTTGGGGTGCACCTGATCTTTTTATGAAAAATAAATATGGATCAATGTGAATCTACATTGATTATCAGGAATTCAAAAATATCACAATCAAGAACAAGTATACTCTTCCCTATATTGATGACATGTTTGATCAACTATGTGGAGCTCAATACTTTTCCAAGATTGAACTTAGTTCTATATATCATCAATTGAGGGCCAAGAAAGAGGATATACCCAAGAAGGAATTATGTACAAGGTATGGAAACTATTAATATATATATTAATTCCTTTTGGTCTTAGTAATTCCTCTGTTATATTCATGGATGTGATGAATAGAGTCTTTAGATATCACCTTGACCAGTTTGTGGTAGTCTTTATAGATGATATTCTTATCTATTAAAAGAGAAATGAAGAGTGTAAAGACCACTTGATAATTTTACTAAAGACACTAGGGAAGGATAAACTATATGAAAAATTTACAAAGTGTGAATTTTTTATGTAAAAGGTTTCACTTTTGGGTCACATAATATCAAGAGATGGTATAGTGGTAAATCCATCAAAGACGAAGGCTTTTGAATGTTGGCCTAGACCAACCATGGTGAATGAGATCCCTAGATTTATTAGTTTAGATGGATATTATCAATGGTTTTTGGAGAATTTATCTTGATTATCTGATCCTCTGACCAAGTTAACTCAGAAGGGTTACAAGTTCCTTGGGATAGATGAATGTGAGGAAAATTTCAAGTAATTGAATATAAGGTTAGTCAACACACCTATGCTTACATTACCCTATAGTGGAGAAGTATTTTTAATCTATATTGATGCATCTAATAAGGGATTGGGATGTGTTATTATATAGATTAATATGGTTATATCCTATGCCTCATGACAGTAGAATATTCATGAGAAAAATTACCCAACTCATGATTTGGAGTGGTAATTTTTTCATTAAATATATAGAGGTATTGTCTTTATGGGAAAAATTTTAATATATATACTGATCATAAAAGTATGAAAAATATATTCACACAAAAGGAGTTTAACATGAACCAAAGAAGATGGTTAGAGGTGATAAAAGATTATGACTTCTCAATACATTACCACCCTAGGAAAGTGAACAAGGTGGTCGATGCTTTGAGTTGAAAGGATCATGTTATATTATTCATTATGAGGATAAAAAAAGATCCAATATTTATGGATTTGTAAAGTATGGATCTAGAAATCCTAAAGTAAGGAGGAAATATTATCATGTTCAATTGAATTTTAAAACCTCTATCCAAGTGAAGATTAAAGAGGCGTAGAAGGAAGACGTAGAGTTATAAAACAAGGTTAGAAATGTTCTGGAGTTTAACCCCAATCATGATGAAATTTTAAGGTTTAGGAATCATGTATGTGTTCTTTCCATACTGAATTTGAAGAAGGATATATTATAGGAAGCTCATAGTTATTCATTCTCTATTAATCTAGAAAGTACGAAGATGTATTGAGACTTGGAAGAATAATTCTAGTGGGATGGTATGAAGAGAGATGTTGTGGAGTTTATATCTCGGTGCTTGGTATGCTAGTAAGATAAGGCTGAAATACAAAATTCTAAGGGGATGTTGCATCTATTACCCATACTATAATGGAAATGGGAGAAAACACTACAGATTTTATCATTGGACTCCCCAAAACCTATAAATAATTTAATTCTATATGGGTGGTAGTTGATTGCCTTATTAAGTCAGCACACTTCATTGATATCAAAGAATACTTCTCTCTGGGTCAGCTTTCCAAGATAAACAATAAGGAAGTGGTAAGGTTTCATGGAGTACCGCATTATATTATATCGGATCGGGATCTTAGGTTCACCTCAAAGTTTTTGGATAATTATTTATTAAGAACTTGATACAGAATTGAGTTTCAGCACTGCTTATCATCCTCATACATATGGTCAGTCTGAAAGAACAATTCAAACCCTAGAGGATATGTTGAGATCTTGTTCTCTAGATTTAAAATGTGGTTGGGATAAACAAATTCCTATAGTTGAGTTTTCTTACAACAATAGATTTAAATCAATAATTTAGATGGATCCTTATTAAGAACTCTATGAGAATAAATTTAGAGCTCTAGCATGTTGGGATGAAGTTGGGGAAATAAATCTATTGAGACCTGAGATCATTGAAGAAATGATTGAGAAGGTTAGAACCAATCAGTGTCATATCAAGGTATCTCAAAGTCAGTAGAAAAGTTATGTTGGTAACCATCATCATGATCAAGAATTTGAATTTGGTGAGAAGGTTTTTCTATGAATCTCTCCCTGGAAGAAGGTTATGAGATTCGAGAAGAAAGGGAAACTAAGCCCTAGGTATATCGGTCCCTTTGAAATTCTTGATCATATTAGGATGATAGTTTATCGCTTGGAACTTCCTCTAAATATCTCTCAATTCTATGATTTTTTTCCATTTATCTCTCCTAAGGAAGTATATACCTGACTCTTCACATGTACTAAACTCATAGGTCATACCGCTGGAGCATGATCTTTCTTACAAGGAACAACTAGTTGAAATTATGGATCGTACAGAGAAAGTTCTATGAAACAAGACCACTCATCTGGTAAAAGTTTTTTGGATAAATCCCTAATTATAGTATGATACATGAGAACTTGAGGATATGATGAAGCATAAGTATCCTCATTTTTTTGTACTAGAATGATGAATTTTGAGGGAAAAATCATTTTAAGGGGGGTATAATGTAACACCCTGAGTTTTTATAATTTTTTTTAATAAATTAGTTTTCATTGATGTATTTCATTTCACTAAGCCAAAAATTCCCTACACATGGCACGAAATTATCTTGTGCTATACACAACACCAACTTGATGTGTGTTAGATGCAACACTGTGTTTCTATGAAACATCGTTTTATTGAGATAATTATAACCTAGTCATTAAAATTAGTAATATTAATAGTAATGATTGCTTTTAAAATATTATTTATAATTTTTTTATATAAATAAAACATAATTATAATAAAAAATATAATTTTTGTTAAAGTCTTTATATTTTTAAAAAACTATTTTCTCAAATGGACTACTTTTCATGTCCTTCTGTGAAAAAGAATAAAGTTAATTTTAGAAACCTTTTTAAATTTAATTTTATAAAATAAAATTAATTTTTTAATTTATAATGTATAAATTATATTATGGTGATTTTTTGTGATTTTTCCGAGAAACTTTATTTTTTGGTGAATAGTGAAAAATACTGAATTTTAATTCAAAATTGATTTTTCATCTAATTTATTTATATAGTTAAATTATATTTTAAGTTTATTTTTAAGTCACATTATATAAATTATACATATATTAATCCAATTTAGTTCACTGTAATCTTTTTATATTGAATTTAGATATAAAATCTTAATGAACTTTTGAACATTCTCACTTTAAAAACTCACTTTCTCGACACATCTACGAATTAACATTAAACTTAATTTTTTTGATACTATGAATTGAATTTAAAAAATGGATATAAATTGTTGTAATAAGTATAATATTTATATTCTAATATGATCAACTTAATTTTTAACCAAAAATATTAGTGAAAATGATTAAAATTAATTATAGTGACTAAGGTAAAATTAAGCTTAACAAGGGACTAAACCTTAAACTTAAGGGAAACAATGACCTATACACTTGTAAAATACCCATTTTATGGCCATATTTAGTCCATAAACCTTCCATTATTGAGTTTGGTTGGGATTTGGTGATATTTTTAGGTAAAAACATGGGTACACATAACTTGTTTTCAAAAATACCAAGTGTGTCCCCTCCCTCCCTTATAAAAGGCCACCACCTATCCTCCTTCTTCATAAATCTAAAACCACTTAGTTTAAGAAAATATATACTCAATAAACTTCCCAAAATCCCTCCATTACTCCCTAAATCCTCCCTTTTGGAATAAATCTGTCCAATGAAACCCTTTGGTGCAAACCAAAAGGAGTTACCCAAAGAAGAGGTAACATCCTTCCTCAAGCTCCATTCTTTTATTTTCCTTCTCCACCACCTAAATTCATATTATTAAATTAAAATGTAATATAATAAGTATCCTAAATATACTAATATGTTTTTATGTTAAGGTTTTGACCTTCACATACACAGAATTCCATCTAATGGGTAACAGACTTACCGTTCTTGTGTACGGTGAACTACCACCTCACAAAATGATGTTATTCATTTTACCTTTACCTCCTATTATGGTTGATAATTATGATGGAAAATCTATTTTTATATAATATATATGATATTTATGATGTATTTATACTTATTTATTTATTATATAAATTCTACCATCATGCTTTCCATTTTGTGTAAATACAATAACTTTGTTTATGGAAGTGTGGACTACCACCTCCTCAAAGTGATGTGATTCATTCACACTTTACATGAAATGTATTAAGGATGGTTTTAGTAAAATAATATTATTTATATGAAATAATAATTATACTTTAATGATATTATATACATATATTTCATTTACTTTATTTCTATCAATATTCCATGAAAATGGAAACAACGTTCATACATATGTACGGTCTACCGTCTCCATGAACGGTGTATTATATTTCATATATATACCTTTTATAGATTATTATAAATGTTTATATAATAAATATATATGATATATAAGTCATTTTTTACATTCTTTACCTAAGAAAATCATAATTTAAGTAAGAGGATCAAGAATTATAAGTCAAAACACATACGATAAAAAAGCGGTTATTACTCAAAATGTTACTTTAACATGGAATTTTTAATTAATGGGTAATAGAAGGTCATAATAAAATCATATGTGGTGTCATATATATGAATATGGTTCTGTGATGGATTTATAATAAACTTAAATTTATTATATAGGAGTCTTGTACGTGTATGGCGGAAGTCAAGACACAAGGTAAGGGAATTTAATCTCACTTTTTATTTTCATGACACATGACTTATTCACCACTCATTTATTTTGTGTGGTGTATATACTAACTGTGAATGTATTATATGATTATTATAATTAAATTTATGGGAATTTTCATATCCATTTTATGATATTTCTTTCATGTTTTTATGGTTCAAAAGCTACCAAATCAGTAAAGTAATTTTGTCTCAATTTTTCTTCTTTGAGAAACGTGTTTTGTTATAAACATATGTTCTTTTACGAGGTGTATATGCTTAAAATTGAAATGTTATATCATGAATATCCTTACTTTTCATGATATTTTAGGCTCCATGTAATTTCATTTTCTTACATGGGGAGTATGATTCAAAGTTACCAAGTGGTAAGAGTTTATTGAAACAATCTCATCATTTATTGAGATTGTTTATGATTGTGCTTTCATTGATGAAATATTATGATACATATATCAATAACACTCATAAGTTTTCTTATAATCTATTTATTCATGATGTATTAATTTATTAGTACCATTTTTTCCACTCTTTGGTACTTAAGGTAATTAAGAAAATATTTGTAAGAAAATTTGATCTCATTTTTCTTTTCAATTGAAAATTAGTTTTATTCAAAAAACATTGTTTTCAAAAAATATTTTAAAAATGTTATTTTAAGATAATTTTTAAAGAAAATTTATTTTAAAAATGTTTTATGGTTTTTAATGATTCCTTTATATGTTTTAAAATTTATTTTAGAAGGAAATTTTTTTCAAATAATGTTTTATGTTTTAAAACACATTTTTCAAAGAAGAAATGATATTTTTCTCAAGAAATGTTTTTAAAAAATATTTCAAAAATATTTCCCATCTAAGATGAAATCTATTAGTGTTAATCATGCCTTATTGAAGATATGATCCAAGGTTCCATTTAAATTATTTCTCTGAATGGTTTATGTTTTGATGGCATAACATTCATGAAACTCATTTCTATTTCATTAGTTATAGGTTTATGAAATCCATTTCTCTTTTATAGGTTATATATTTATGAAATATATTTCTATTTCATGGGTTATATGTATACTAAACCCATTTCTTTTCACGGTTTATGATTTGATGAAATGATTATGAAACGTGTCTCTTTTCCACAGTTTAGGATAAGATTACATGTTTATGATACCCATTTCATTTTACAGGTTATGTTATTATTAAAGTTTATGATCTCATGGAACACATATGTATGATTTCATTATGAGATGGTTGGGACCTATGTCTCCCTTCAGTGCATTGGGTAAAGATTTATATCTCCTGAAATGGACATAAAGTACCTTGTCCACTAATATGGTATTGGGAATTATCCTTGACTACTAAGATGGTCATAGGAGTGAACCATGAATACCAATATGGTTATAGGAGTGAACCATGACTACCAAGATGTTATGGGAAGTGAACCCATACTACTATGATGGCCTTAGTAGTGATTCCTTGACTACTATGTAAATCATTTTTATATACTTATGTGTTTTCCACAATTATATATTGTATTCCTATGTTATTATTTCATGTCTTATGTTCTTTATTTACTTATGATTAATGTCTTATGAACTACTAATCTTTATGCCATGATTCCTGTTTATGATCTTTGATATGAAAGATGTGATCTTCTATTTTCATGATCATGTACTCATACCCTTGTTCTCATAATTATGTTTACATATCTCCCTTGTTTACCCTTACAAATCATCTAAGATAACCCCTTTTTATGTTTCATTTTCCCCAAGTTACGAAGATGTGTATTATGTTTGATGTGTCTAAGAACGTTCCTAGTTAAGAAGAACCTAGTGGGAGAAATTGTAGCTCACTAATGTACCAATATATATGTTTCCATGTTTCCAAAGGCACTAGACTAGTACAGTCCTTGTAAGATTGTTTGTGTAATGTACTAAGTATTCTAAAAAAGTGGTGTAATGTTAATGTATGTAAAGTGGGGGTTGATATATATAACATCACTATATCCATTAGAAAACCCCAAGCACCATCATCCCAGAATTCCCCTATCGCTTAGTCTTCCCACAATGCCACCAACTAGATCCATGTGTGCCCTAGCAGCTCAGCCTCCCTAGACCCACCGGATCTCACTATTGGATGTGTCACTGACAAAACCCAACCCCACTGATCACCCTTCCATTTCTGATTATCCACTTTAGAGGGTTCCCTGCTGCATCTAGAAATATTCTGACCCATGGTAAATTGGAGTGAGCCTATTCGAACTTGAACAGGTTTGCACGGGTATTACCTGACCCAAAATTGGCCAGGGCGGGTCCTGCCCGACCCACTTAACTCTATCTGAGCTACATGGGGATCCGAGAAAAAAATTAAATATGTGTGTTTTAGTGAATTTTTTAAAATTAAGTTTAAAAAATAATTAATTCGATAATTAATATTTTAAAATTAAGTTAAATTTTGAAATATTATTAAATTAATTAATGGGACCTGACAACATAATTTTTTTGAATTGAAATAAGTGTGAATAATTTTTATCCATTAAAATATCCCTAAAAAAGAATATATTGAAAGTTTAATTTTCTTTATGCATTTAATTCATATACACTAGCTTAATGTGTATTGACTGGTCATGATCTATAGACAAACCAATAAATGTATGGTATTTTCTTATTTTTTTTACTACAATGCATGGTTTATAATAATAAATGTTGATTTATGAATCATCTTATATGTCATTTTTTGTATAAGGTTCTGCACACCCAAATAAAAGTTTTTTATCTATATTCGGCATCCCTAAGATCCTCTTGCCTATGTGTGAGTATTGTTGTATAATAATGAGAATGAATAGTAATGTAGTTCACAACGAGATTTAGAGATGCACCAGATAGGAGTTTGACACATTAGGTCGAGTGAGTTATGCAACTCAAGTCGCATGTATAGTGACTCAAGGAGTTACCCCTAGGGTATAGGTTGATCCATTATTCACTCAATAGATCAAATATTAGTATCAGCTCATGATCATGTTGTTTAATTTTATTTATTCATGGTTTATTATTTTATGTATGTGTATTGTATACATGTCTTTCCCTAAAATAATCATTTGTGGTCCAAATGTTTGATTGGAAGGGGTTAAATGGTTTGAAATCATTGATGTTTGGTAAAAGGTCTTCAAATGGTCTCCAATGGGTTTTATTCGTGGAGCCAGAAACATGAAATTATTCTCATATCCATGATTCATAGACCTTCTTTCCAAAGGCATACATTGATTGGGTAACTTATCCAACAACACTTAAGAACTCACATTGGTTAAGAGGATGGGAAGTCAGGATCATCACACCCTTTTGGGGGGGACTATCTCTTGTTCTGGTACTCTCTTATATATTTAAGATATGTATGTGAATACTTTGTTCATTCGCAAGTATGTATACATGGATTATCCCTAGGGAAACGATCCATTGTAGCTACACATGTTTCTGGAATCATCTGTATATATTTGAGGTTATCCATTAATGGAGGGATCTGTATGTATCTGAGGTTCTCCATCAATGGTACCCTTTTATGGATAGATCATAGATTCTTTTATCATTTATTAAGACAATGTTGGTTTTAAGCCACGTAGTGCGGAACTCTAGAGTTTACCATCATCCAGGGGGAGGGAGATATTTTTATGTCAGGATCAAACCCATAATATGGGATTCCTATGTATCCTTGTGAGAGTAATCAGAACCCACATAGTTTGATTCCAATAAATAGGGAACATCACCTTTTAAGGTCATGTGATAAGGACCCAACCATCCAATTTAACATCATGCGACAAGGAAGCCTAGGTGAAAGGTGCTCGGTCAAGGATGGTGTGGGAATTACATTGAGGAAGACTGAGGGACATGGAAGGGATATGGTCTCCCAGGTGGATATGACCCTACTGAGAACATAGCCCAGAAAACTTTAGGGTGTATTTGGGTGTTGGTTTTGGACCTCAGGGAGGCTTCCTATGTATCCTAATTAGTTGAAAATCAAATCCCTCATAGTTCGGTAAGACTGAGGCTTACACCTTAGAGGTGGACCATATGAGGGGGTATGATTGGGGCTTACACTCAGAAGGATACCCACCTGAGGTTATGTTATTGGGTCTTATACTATATAAGAGGCCCATTTGAATGGAGGTTGGGGATTATATATATGGAGAAGGCCCATTAGAGCAGATATGGTTGGGGATTATACCATATAGGAGGCCCATTTGAGGTTTGGGATTGTACGGATGTCATAATCTCCACTAACTTCTAACCCCACATGAGTCATGATCGGTGTGAGAAAAAATAGGAAGTATTAGATCTGAATATCACACGATCCATTTGGTCCGCCAATGGACATGATGTTGGAGCCCAAAGGGAGAGAGAGAATGCTTTGAGTGTGCCTCTCTCCTATTCTATTTTGATATTCAGGATAGTCACATTTGGTGATCTATCTGGATACATCCTGAGTGGAGGCAAAGAGGGTCATAATTACTACCTCCCACAAGAAAGTATAGGGGATTACCTCAGGAGTATTTCCCTAAAATCAGTCCTAAGGGGAAGGATCTAATTCCCTGTCAAAGGAAAAGGAAAGTGTGATTCACACCCATCCCACCCAGAATAGAGAGGTTCACATGATCACTCCAAGGTTTGAACCCATGTTACCATAGGAATGTAAACCCTAGGACATTCTGAGGGTCCTCCCTACTTCGGAGGTTTCCCATGTGACTCCTCTTACCACAGGTATGTAAACTCGAGAGGAAATTATGATGTGACCAATGATTTTATCATACATGTTAGGTGGATTTGGAGTGGGTCCTGGCCTAATGTCGTTATAATGGTTTATGAAGGGGAGGAAATGGGGACTATGGCTGATGATAATGATGGGAGATGGATTTTATAATGCCCTAGGATGCCCCATTTAATGTAGCTTGTTCTTAAGTGGGGTGGGGTTACCTCTACGTAACATGTTGCTATGTGGGTGAGGGTACCATCCATGTAGTGTGGTGATACATAGACCTAGGTTCTACCTGCATAGAGTGTTGCTATATGGGACCAAGTTGTTTCTGCATAGCATGTTGCTATGCGGGGCTGAGTTCCTCCTGTATAGTGATTTTCTACATAGGGAAGGGTTTCGCTTGTATAGCTCTTTGCAATGCAGGATGCCTATCTGTGAAGGGGCCATCGATTTCATGCCTCGTGGGATTGTGTATGTAAAGGTTTTTTTGTTTTTCAGACCACTAGATGAATTATTATTTTCTTCTTACTATTATTTGGTGGGTTATACTTGTTGGGAATCATCGAAGGGGATCCATTTTTCATGATTCATTGACGCTCGTCTGCTTTGGATCTCCTCAGTTAGGGTGTATGTGTGTCTCTATTTTATTTTAGGCCCCCTCAAGGTCTATTTATATAAGAACAAAGGGACTGAATACCAGCATAAATAGATATCCATGGTAGGCCATGGGCCTTCTTTAATAGGATCATAGGAGGATTCCCCGGTCTATGAACAACTTAGTCAGTGGGGATTCATCATTCGTGGGGGTGGAAAAACCATCCATCCCCACAAACAACTTCATTTCATTTACAGGAGGTGGTGGTACCACCTCAGCCTATGAACTATTTAGTTCATGGGGATGGTTGTTTGTGGGGGTGGATATTACTATTTTTCCCCAAAAATGAATTTGTTTCATTTGTGGGTGTTGGTGGCTACATCTCTTCCTGTGAACTATTTTATTTTGTGGATGCTTCACGAAGTGGAAAAACTCTATAAGGAGCGGCGGTCTGTGGAGTGATTTTTAGTTCGTGGAATTGGCCCACCCTTCATGGCTCGCCTTTTTTAACATTCTTTCTTGAACTCTTATTTTGATTTGTTTTTCTCCTTTTCCAAATTAATGGAATTATCTTGATCTTGTTTGAAAAAAAATTAGGAACCGACAACATATAATCACATAAAATAATAATCAAGAATGCATAGATAAATTGAACATATTAGAAGATAAATGTTTCTTATTTATTGCATGGTCATTTGTGAGTAAAATCACATAGTACATGCATATAAAATAGAAAATTATTTCATTTATTTTGAAATAATATTAACCCTCAAAGAATTATTAAGTCACGAACACCTTCCATTGTTTGAATTTGAACAAAACTAGGTGTATGAGGTTCTCTCTAGCCCTAGTTGAGGGTGCCTCCAACTACTGGGGAATTATTATGAGAGTGATTGGTTAAATTAACTAAAGATAATAGAAAAGGAGTATCTATAACTATCTTGTTTCATATTTAGAGGCAAAGAGTTGAGTAAATCAAGTTTATTATTTCTAGAAGCTAGGACTTCACTCAACAGATCTCATGAGTAAATATGGTTGTCCAGTCTAACGCCTACCTTGAAACTCTTTGAGTAGTGGTGTAGAAATAGCGTAGACTATGAGGATATGTTTCAAGGATACTTTCCACTACAATACTCTAGCAACTGAGTATTCCGAATCTAATAGTGAGGGATACTAGGGTTCATTAAAATAGTGGGAGACATTTAATGACTTAATTAATCTATAATGTCTGATCAGTAATCAAGATAAAATTAATAATCTGGTAGATTTTATTTTTTTAGAACAATGGAAGGTAATACCATATATAAACTATGATAATTATTGGACAAATGAAATATCCAAACTGGTATAGGTTTCAAAGAGAAGTACATGCGCTTGTGCAAAGTACTGCGACATAGAAAATTCAAGGTTTTGGAGTCCCCAATACATATTGAGATACCTCAGGAAGAAAGGGTGTAAAATATTCTTATATAAGACTCATGTATAAGGAATTTTATGTTAACAACATAATTACATCATCAATTTCCATTTAGTTGAGTATATATCATCGGGGCATGGATAGTATGACATGTTTTCTCATCTCTGGGAATTTTGTGAGGATAAAGTGAAGCAATATATGAATGAGGTAATGTTTACACTGAATACATGTAAATTGAAAGATAGAACATTTTCTTTCAATAAATACCATTATTATATCTTTATCACCAACTTTCTATAATTTTGTTTAAGGATGAATAATGAACGGTATAGAGAAAAACACTTTGTTACCTTTGGGTAATGTTCTCCAAGTAAATAATAACTTAAAGAAAGTTAAATTGTTAGTTATTATAGTGAACAAGCTAATATATAAGAAGAAAAGGTCATTTAAAAGTGTGATTACAAAGGAAATTTTGAAATTTTCTTCAGAGAACATAGTTTGAGTATTATACAGGAGGCTATTTTCTTCACATGACATGAGATAATTCTATGGAATAAAAATTAAATGCACTGAAATGAAGAAGAAAATAATCACCTCTTCTTCATGTATATTCATCAATTATAATTGATGTTTATATTATACTTCTTCTATATTAAATAAAATATGAATATCAAATATGCTAATTCAAATATAGTAACCAAGTAAGTATACAAACATTATAATAATTAAGGTGAATTCTCCAAGCAGTTGAGAAAGGGTGATTCCGAAGTCAGTGGTGAGAAGCGCACAACTTCTAATTTCCAAATTTATTGATTCTATTTGAACTTTTATTTGATTATTATGAAAACATTTATCGCATGTTTTCATTGGACACAAGGATACATTATTATAGTTTTGTAATGAATGTTGGTTCTAGTGTATAATACTCAACAAATAGTTCATAAATACTTGAACCATTGGAAATAAATAATGAATATAAAAATGTAAGACTATAATTGTAAGAACCTGGGTTTTTGGAAACGGGTCAAAATCCCGAACCTGTTTGAATTTTTGACTGGTTTCTGAGGAAACTAGAGAAAACGGGAAGTTTCTGGAAATTTCCAGACTACACACTATGTACTTTAAGTACACGCCATGTATATGTTAAGAAAGCTTCGGCCGTGTACTCGCCGAGTACATGCCGTGTGATAACCATGTAGAAATTTCTTACTACACGACGTGTAGTTTTCAACACGCCGTGTAACCTCGACCGTGTGGTGGCCATACATGGCATGTAGGCCGATTGTCCTGGTAGAACCAAGGACACGCCGTGTTCCCCTTGGACACGCTGTGTAGTCTAGCTGTGTATGCAGCATATATATGGAATGTGGGTAAGTTGGCGAGGAAGATAAGAAAAACCAAGTACACGCAGTGTACTCACCGGTACACGTCGTGTACTCATGTCGGCAGGTCGGCGGAATCCCATCCGCCAAATGAACAGTTAAATGAAATATACACGGCGTGTAGTCATGAAGTACACGTTGTGTACTTTCTTTTTTTGCGCTAAAACGGGTAGTAGCCTCGTTTTTTAGACAGAACACACCTCCTTCACCCGGTTACGCGAACCAAGTCGGTCGAACCCCTTTCCTTCTCCCGATCATCCGTTTGAAGTCTAATTTGTGCTCTGATTAGTGCGTTGGAACCCCCTTGGTAAGGCCTCAATTCCTCTTTGGCCATTTTGTTTGATTTTCGTTATAGAAATATTTATAGGCGTTTGAACGGTATTGAATCTTTTATAGATTTACCGCATTTTAGAACGAATTGGTGGCTGTTATCGGAGGAGTAGCATCGTACGAGTCTCAGGTAGGTGGTGCATACCTCATTTTGTGTTTTTGCGGTTGTTTGGATGACGCGGCCTTCGGCGCGTTTTTGGGTATTTTGAGCGGGACCTGTTTTATCTGCTATTTCATATTGAATTACTTGTTGGACCTATGGGATGCCTTTGGGTAGGCCCTATTACTAGTTTGCGTGAGCAGGTCCGGGTGAGGGGTCGTTGCTCATTGGGGCATTTTGGTCGGGGGATTCCAAAATGGTTTAAATTGAGTTATATTGTGATAAACTGTTTAGTTTAATTTATTGAAGTCTGATAAATTGTTAGAGGCATTTAAGACCTTAGTGCTGGTATGGGACAACACCTTACATAGTGCAATTCAACTGTCTAGTTTGTTTTTCCTGGTTATGTTTTCTGTTTACATATGTTATATATGCAATTGATGAATTGCATCTGCTGGACCCTTTGGGTTATGTTGGGCTTGGCCCGGTTATGCTTGAGTGATGCTGATCACAGGTTGGGCTCGGCCTGGGTTACAATGGGTGGTTTTGACCATGGGATTGGGCGTCATGGACGTCGGCTTGAGGTAGTAAGACTATCAGGTTGGGTCATGGACTGGGTTACTTGGATGGTGAGGCCATCGGACTTGAGCGACATGGTCGCAGGGACATGAGGTGTCAGATGTTTTGGTGGCTTAGGTACTATTTTGGTGATTACCAGAGGAGTTTGTGTTTACTTTTGCACTGTACTGTTTACTGCTTTTCTTGTAAGTGCCTGACTGCTTAAACACATATATTTGGTACGCACCGTTGGGTGGTATCCTACTAAGATTTGCCTCACACCCTGCACGGGCCCTTCGGGACGCGTGCAGACTTTATGGATTTACATGAAGGAAAGAGGCCAGCTTCAGGAGCTGGGCTACGTTAGTTATTTCATGGAGATGGTATGGACCTTGAGGTCATACTTAGCTGGGGTTTACTTTGTTTTGTTTTCTTTTCAGTATCGGCACGCTTACTTGTTGTAGCTACTGTTGGTTAGCCATTGGCGCCCTTTTTATATTCAGTTGTGTATGACCTGCTCTGGATGCATGTTTTACTGTTAAGTTGTAGTTACATGTTATTATCATGTTGTTGTTTTTATTTCCGCTACTGTTGTTATATTTACTGCTTCCACTGTTTATCTAGATTGATCATGCTTCCGCTCTGCGGGTCTGGTTCGAGTCTTCTAAGTCTTTCTTTCCGCTGCATCTTTACTGTTATACTTGGACCAGTACCCTTATTATGATACTCTAAGAGGGTATATCCTCCCCACTATACCTAACAGACCCTCGATACTAGTTTTCAGCCTTTGGAGTTCAGTGGAGGTGCGCCTAAGGTAGTGACACCCGACCCGTTCGGCACTGTTCGGGTGGATGGTCGGGTCCGGGTCGTTACAATAATACCCAATTGTGGAAAGATAATCATTTATCTAGAAAAATAAAAGTATTTATCAAGGATATACCTAGTATGGTATTTATACTCTTTGAAATTAAATTCCATAGGGATTATTAGAACACTTACTTAGTTTTGGACAAAAAAAATCATTAGAAATAATGGTAAGACACAAAGGCTTCAGAATTAGTTCAGCTAGTGAGCATGAACTATTACAAGGAAAAGATAGTGGTAAATATACTTCATAATATTCCTTTAGGTGTTTATTAAGGAATTTGAAAATGAATTATGGTATATACGTGCTCAGAAGATATGAGTTTCTTTGGGCCAGTGTGTCGAAGAATATCTTTACCAAGCATTCATTGATCATTATAATATAGCATGCAGTAATTCCTAAACACACATTACCTTATCCAAATCAAATCTATCATGATAATAAGGAGGATCGATGATGATTATTTCATGTTAACATTAATCAATGTAATTTATCATGGAGTAATTCCTAAATGCACATTTCCTTACACACATCATATTCATGATGTAAGTAAAGGGAGAATCAATGTTTAGATTCATATACATTGAAGAAACTTCCATTTTTCATGACATGCTTAAAAAATAGTGTCATTATATCATAAACATATGCCAAATGTAATGAAAAATTGATATCCTATGAGTTATAGTATGATATAAATCCATTATTTCATAAGAACATGTTTTTAGATGCAAAGTGATTGTTAGGATATAAACAAAATTGCATCAAGAAAAACACAATGTGAATCTAAAGTTGTTATCCTAAAGGTTTATTAAGATATTACATAAATCCATATGGTATAAAATTTATAGTAAAGTGATAGACTATATTTCTATAAAAGGGGGAACATCTCTGTTTAATACAATGTGGGAAAGATTGACATGGATTTCGTCAATGCTGAAGATTCCCAACTAGTTGTTATAGGAACAAGTTCCACAAGATCTTATGGAAAAGGAGTGTTCTAGATACACATAATACATATGAAGGATAAAACCATGGTATTGGTTTTATATTCACCATATTCGATGATACATTACTTATTGAGAGTAATTATTGGTTCTAGGTGAAATGGAAGCATCCTTTAAAGGTATGGCCAACTCATAATTTAGTCTTAAATCATGCATAATAATTTATTTTCATGATCATGAGATCATGTCCAATAAAAAAAGTAGATTAATGGACTGTATTAATATAACAGAACTGGAGGGAAAGGATCTTCACATTCAATTTATAATTAATTTATAAGATGATATAGAATTACCTCAACTTGTAATTCCACTTTCATTGATGATCTGATAGAATAGATTTCATCCCACCATCATTTCACTATAGGATTCAAGTGTAGAATCCCTTTAGCAGTGATCCACATATTCACCACAATATCTAATCAACGTCGTCGAATCATCAGGTGCTATTATGGACGATCCTGATCGCTTGTGTTGTTCATGGTTGACTGTAATAATTTTCTTCTTGAAGAGAGAGAACTATTGGTTCCCTCTTTAAGATGTGAGAGAGGAGGAAGAGAGAGATATTTAAATAAATCTAGATAAATTTATCTATATATATCTCAAGATATATCTATCTAGATATATCTCTAGATATATTTTTAGATATATCTCTCTAGATATATCTATAGATATCTTTCTAGATATATCTCTCTGGATATATTTCTAGATATCTCTCTTATCCATTGTGAACACCCAAAAAGTTACTTTAGTAAAGTGATATATTTATATATAATTAGATATAATTAGATATTTATTATGGAAGGTTTAGGGTTGGAAATTCGTACACAAGCCCTTGACCATTTCTAATATTTTTAATTGACCCCATGTCCATTAATAATAATATTATTATTATTAATCACTTGACATGTGAAACACATTAAAAATATAAATAAATATCAATTATTTCTATTTGGACCATTAAACATGGTTCTCTTTCCCTCGTCAACATTTATCGATCCTTGAATAATGATTATTTAACTCACTTTATTATTTCAAATAACTTGTGATTAAATTATGGTGATTAACCAAAACTGAATAAATAATATTTATTCTAACATATTAACTTCATTACTTGAATTTAACTGAGATTACAGATACACTTAGTGTGTGCCCTATAGGCCTCCTTCTTAGTGGAATTAGGCATAACCGCCTAAATTCCAAGGTTAGCATCTAAAAACATACTAAGGCACCCATAAAGAAAGAATTCAATGACTAAATAACATCCAACCTCCTATAAATTCTCACTATGTAATATAATCTCTTTATCACTATTGGAAAATGACCCGATACCCATAGTTTTGGAAACAATTGTGGGTATAGGTCACCCCTATACCCAAATTTTTTTCAAAACCATGGGTATGGGGTTTTTTTCAATCCCTATACCCAATGTTCTCCAAAAACTGCAAGTATAGGTCATGTCTATACCCAGGGTTTTCCAAAATCGTGTGTATAGATTTCCCATGTTAAGGTGGGGAAAAAATATTTCCATGGGACAAAAAAAACTACAGGAACACCTATTTCCATGGTTTTCCACCTATATCCATAGTTTAGATAAATATATATAAGTAAATATATATTTATATACATATAAGTCAATGTGGTGTGGTGGTTAGGCATGGGAATTGTATACAAGAGGTACAGGGATCAAAACCTATGGCCAGTGATTTTTTAAAACCAATACCCAAAGTTTTGAAACTATGGGTATAGGGTTAATGGCACAGTGGCATACACCTATTCCCATGGTTTTGAAACTGTTGGTATAGAATTTTCAAACCATGGGTATATCTTAGATCTATAGCAATAGATAAACTCCCCATGGTTCAAAAAACTATGAGTATAGACTATACCCACATTTTTTGGGACTATACCCACGGTTTAAAACTATGGGTATAGGTGACTTTTCCAATAGTGTTATTGTGATATCTCCAATAAAGCAGGTTTCATGTCGGTGCCACCGACCTATATACTTGATTTCTATTTCTTTTATTTTATACAAATGAACTCACCCACCAAACACCATGGATATGGATTTATGTAGGTGGCTCTATTCCATCAAAAGGCCTAAGATATCAACTTCCATCATAGGAAAGAGGGGATAAATCTTTTCTCACATTATCCATTAATAGAATACCAATCATGACACATCCAACATACCATACCTGGCTGTGAACATATGTCATCAAAATTTTCATCAATACATCAAAGTTCATGAGTCATGATATCCTTTAATGATAATATTAAAGTCTAAGGATTAATACACATGTCCTCATATAGGAATATCCAATGACGCATAGAAATATGGATTTCCTATTTGATAGGTATGTTCTTATAACATCTTATCTTGGAGATTACCAAGGGTAACCACCATGAGAAGTTGTCTCAATGTATTATGATCCTAATGTCCCTAATATCCATTATCGCTAGTGTCCCATCCAACAATATCCTTCATCCATATAATAAGATTCAATAATAATGTCGTGTAACCTCTAGGTTATAATTATAGTGGAGAATAGATATAACCTTCCAATGCAATGTAATTATTAAGAAATTATCACATACAAATATCATATAGAGAAACAATAATTTTTTGACAAGAAAACATCATTAAAACATGTAATCGTGTACTAAACTGGTTGGTTCTAGGGAATCAACTCCAACAGACTCCCACTTTCACTAAATCCAACTGAAAACATCTTTAATTCCACTAGTTATCACATGATACTCATGTATATGTTGAGATAAATCCTTGGTCAAGGTTTATACCATGTTTTCCTCCATAGATACTCTACTCACTGTAACTTTTCCTCCTTGAGAAAAATCCCTTAAGAGATAAAAATTCCAAAGTATGTGATTTGTCCTTTGGTATAACCTTAGATCCTTAGAGAGAGCCACCGCTATAATGTTATCACAGTAAACTGTGATAGGGTATTCATTAGTAGGTACCACATCATGCTATTTGAAAAATTTATGAATCCATACTACTTACTTGGCTACATTTAAAACCACAATATACTCGACACCACTGTAGAATTGGAGAAAACTAAATGATTTGAACTCTTTCATCTCACATCTCCTTCTTTGATAAAAAAATAAATATCTAGATTGTGACTTCAAATAATTCTTATCTATCTAAAATCTAGCATCTTTATAACCCCTAATTACTAGCTATTTATCTCCTCTATACACCTGGAATATAACCTCAGTTCACCTCAGATACTTAAGGATAGTCTTGACATCAGTCCAATATTGTTCTCATGGATCTTCTTGATATCTTCCTACTATTATCAAATCATAGGCAACATCAAGCCTAATATATAACATAGAATACATGATAGATCCTATTAGATAAGAATATAAGATCTTACTCATTCTATATCTTTCCTCTTGTTTCTATTGACATGTTTTCTTGGAAATATGTATACTATGTGACACTGGAACCAATCCCCTCTTGGATTGTTCCATGATAAATATCTTCAGTATCTGGTCAATGTATATATTCTAACTTAGTCCAAGAAACCTCTTGGATATGTCATGCATGATCTTGTTCCCTATAATATAGGTTGCTTCACCTAATTGCACCATGGAGAATCACTTTCTCAACCATACCTTGACCTCTTGTAAGGCTAGTATATCATTTCTAGTTAGTAATATATTATCAACATATACTACTATTAAAATAATCATACTCCCACAAAACATTTTTTAAATACATGGATCACATTAATTCTTAATGAAATCAAATTCCTTTATGGATTCATTGAATTAAATGTTCCATGACCTAGGTGCTTACTTTAATCCATAAATGAATATTTGCAACCTGTATACCATTTTTTCATTGCATAGAGTCTCAAACCCTTTAGGATGTGTCATATACACATACTCTTGAAGGTTTCCATTAATGAATTCAATTTTAACATCCATTTTCAAATCTCATAGTCATGGTAAGCTACTATGGAAAAAAAAAATTCTGATGGATTTAAACAAGTAAACTAGGGAAAATGTTTCATCATAGTTAATGCCTTAAAATTTCTAAACCCTTTAGCCACTAATAGTGCTTTATAAGTATTCACTTTACCTTCCATGTCCATATTTCTCTTGAATACCCATTTACACACAATTATTTTTACATCAATTGTAGGATTGATCAATTCCCAAAATTGGTTTTGATATATGGAATCCATCTCATAATTCATGTATTCATTCCATATTAAAGATTTTAAGATTTATATTACATCCTTGTAGGAGAGATGATCATTGTTGTTAACTAATAATGAATCACCATTATCAGTGACTAGAAAACCATATCTCTCTGGTTCTCTTACCTATCTAACACCCCTACACAACACTTGTGTTTTAGGAACATCCATTTCCATGGGGACTTGTGGAATCAGTTCTTATACTAACTCTTGTGTATCGCGATCATCAACTTTATCGAATTCAATCTTGATCCCACTATCCTCCTTAAGTATGTTCTCCCTATCAAGAAAGACAACATGTCTTGTGATTGTTACATTCTTTTCTAAATGTTTGTTTAGATAGTATCCCTTTGTTTCCTTAGGATACCCTATAAAGATACACTTCATGCCTCGGGGTTATAATTTGTTTCTTGAGCTAGATTTAACAAATGCCTCACATCCCCATACATGAACATGTGACAAAACAGGTTTCTTTCCACTCCATAACTCAAAGATAATATCATTTTATTATTTATTTGGTACTCATTTTGTGAGTATAATGTCATATATAATTCATATCCCCAAAAGGATAATGGAATACTTTTATGACTCATCATAGAACTTACCATGTCCATCAAGGTATGTTTCCTCCTTTCACTAACATTATTCCACAGCGGTGTATAGAGTAGAGTGAGTTGGGATAAAATCTCATACTCCCATAGAAATTCGATAAAGTCTTGGTTAAGATATTCACCACCTTGACCCAATCAAAGTTTCTTTATCTTCTTACCAATCTTATTCTCAACCTCATTTTTGAACTCTTTGAAATTATCAAAGGATTCAGACTTATAACTCATTAAGTATATATAACCATACCTTCTCATGTAATCAGTAAAAGTAATAAATTATGAGTATCCACCTCTAACCTTTACATTAAAAGTTTTGTACACATTAGTGTGTACCAATTCTAAAATATTTGTGTCCCTTTCACCTTGCCACTGAATGGTGGTTTATTCATCTTGCCTTATAAACAATCATGACATATTTCAAGTGGTTTCAGCTCAAAAGAGTCTAAATTACCATATTGATAGAACTTTATCAGTCTCTTCTCATTTAAATGACCAAGTCAGTGATTCCATAATTGGGTTTTATATGAGTTGTGCATATTTGTTTCATTATCAATTTACAATATTTAGTTTTTGTAATATCATGCATAAAGACCATTATTCAACTATTCCATACAATAAAATATGTTATCTTTATAAAATTAGAAACCTTTATTTCCAAATATGAAAATAAATCCATCCATATCTAAAAAATAAATAGAAATAATGTTCTTTGTAACACTAGGAACATAATAAAAAAAATTTAAAACCAAAATCAATCTTTTCAATAATGTGAGATGGTAGTCTCCAATGGCTAGAGAATCCAACCTCATTCATTGGAATCCTTTAAATCCACATAATCTCTGGTAGTCTTCTAAAATCTACATGATTCCTATGTTTGGATACAAATGTGATCACTACATGTAGTAACTAATACCTAACTTATATATATATATAAATATTACACTCAATAATGAATGAACCTGAAGCTTCCCCATGATTTTTTGGCTGGGTGAAATTACTCTTCTAGTGGCCCTATTTAAAATATGAAAAACATAAAGCATATTTTTACTTTCCTTACCTCTATATCCTCTTTTTCTTGGAAGGATAGGACTCGAGAGCCTTAGACTTGGAATGAGTCTTCTGTGCCTTTTCCTTATTCTTTATCTTCTTATCCACCATAATGAAAATGGGTTTGTCATGCCCCATGTATTTATCAACTTGGAAAATAAATTTAATAAGTTCTAAAAGTGTGTCATCTAACTATTTTTTGTATTGTAACTCACAATAAAACTAGATAAGGTTATGGGTAGTGAGGATGGAATGAGATTTAAGAAAAACTCAATAGGGATCTTAAAACCCAAGATGTTCATGTGCTAAATTTAGCCAATCATCTTAGACACATGATCCCCAGATGGCGTCGACTATCTAAGCTTACACATGAACATTGAATTGGAGATCTCATATCTCTCTAATCTATCCTTATCTTGATAATGATCCTTAAGATGATAAATGATGATATGCACATCCATATCTTCATATTGATTTAAATTATCATTAGACGTGGAGGATAACATGAAACATTGGAATTCCATAGCATCGTCCACATGCTTCAAATAGAGAGATACTTCTTCCTCATTAGCCTCTTTGGAAATTGACCCAGGAAGTGGGGTTTCTAGCATGTACAATTTCCATTTGTGGTATAGTATAATTCACAAACACCTATACCATTTCTATAAATTCATGAAAGTAAGTAGGTTATCCCTCTCAAGTATGGATCACATTAATATTATTGATTTAATTTGATTTCCATTTCTAAAAATTAAGAGCATATAATTAGTACTTGTTTATGTTACAAAAATATATTAACAAATTTAAAATGAATCAAATTCCATTAATCTTCCACTATTTTTTGAAACCTAATAGACCTCACCATCGATTTCAAAATATCTTATCTCTTAGATACTCTAGTGTAAAGGATCCATATTCCCCTTCTCATAACCCAAACTTGAGCCCTTCAATCTATTTGAAGGGTTTTAGGTAGGTGTAACTTTCCAACTACATTAACACATAGTCCCTTGATCCATTAACTGGATTCCCCAATCACGAAATCATTTTTTAATGATTTTATCAACACTTTCATCTTAGTTACACCAATTCCTACATGGATAGTCAACCCTTGATGTAGAAAAGGTTAACTCAATCCAAAAAACAAAAAACATAAAGTTTCCATGATAATTGAAAGCACCCCAACTTGGGTTGGTCAATCACTTTGAACTATGATATCATTTTAACTTATGTAGTGAAAGGTTATACCTACTTAATATTTTAGTTGAGGGATTTTCATCCATTATGAATAAATCAAGTTTTACCTTTTACACTATTTGTTAATATTAAGTGGATTTTACTTAATTCATTAACCATGTCTGATAAAATATTTACGCATAATCCGTCTATATTTTATTTCATCTTACATTATTATTAATTTACTTATTAAGTGATTGCATAAAATTCAAAAACATAAATAATTAACCATGAAACCAATAGAAATAAAATATAAGTATTATGATCATGAGATTATCTAATGGTTAGTTTATCTAGTGAATGATAAACTAATCCTTGAACCTAAGGGAAAATACACCTTGAACCATAACTTGGTTCGTGTTATAGCATTTCTATTTTGCTCCCATGTATCACCTTGATTGGTTTCATCTCGGCTCCTTGACTTGGACCATCTCCACTCACCTAGTAGATCCCTCCTCACATAACATTTTAGTCACATACAAGTTAGGGGATCTAATGGATTGTAAAAAGGGGTTTTATATAAAAGAAGTCATGTTCACACACACCCTTACATAATAATGGTAGGGGATGACTCATAGACCATAATTTTAATTTAATCAAAATAAATTAATCACATAGAAAGGGCTAGTCTAATATCATGATCAACCACATATCAACATGAAATGAGAAAATATTTTCAATATTATTATTAGTTACTTTGATTCATTCTTTAATTAAGATAATGCGCCATAAATTAATCCAATTAATTCAATTTATCTTAATTCCATACAAGCATTCATAACTTACCATCATCTATAATTTTAAACAAAATAAATCTCATTTAAAATTAGTGAAATATAAAGTGTACTTGGAGGCAACCTCATGTGTTCATAAAAATTTTAACATGGAAATTAATTTAATATATAATTGTTAATCCTATGACATAGAGTGTACTATCGAATAAAAAACACACATAACACATAATCAATAAGTTTAATTATACAATTAATTATTCTTTCTGTGAAAATTTGAGAACACTTTAGACAGTAGACTACATGGTGTGTAGTATTTTACATAGCATGTACTTGTCTTCTTCCAGTGTCCCCAACACATGCCTTGGGTCTGACCATGTTTCCTACCATGGATATGTTCTAGGTACATGGCGTGTATTGGGAATACATGGCATGTTCTCTCGAATTGCACACAGGTCAGTCCATGTGTCATGTATCTGATACATGACACGCTTGGGATACCCCATGTATTATCTAGATGAATATTAATTTTTAATCATTAACTGATTAACGATTATGTTATTGAGAATGAAGAAAATAAAGGATGATGAATTTGGATTATTAAAACGAATCATTCTATGTAAAAGAAAATTCATACACATTCAATCAATCAATAGATAGTAAGTAATTATAAATTAAACATGTGACCCCTTTGATACCACTTATAGGTTCCGGGAACAATAGAAGATTAATTTTATGGTATGAATATATAAGAACCCGAGTTTTTGGAACGGGTCAAAATCCCGACCCAGTTTGAATTTTTGACTCGTTCTGAGAAAACTGGGAAAATCTGGGAAGTTCTAGAAATTTTTAGACTACACGCCATGAACTTTAAAGTGCATGCCATGTATGGGTTAGGAATGTACCAGCCATGTGCTCACTGATTACATTCCATGTGATGACCGTGTAGGAATTTCCTACTACACGGCGTGTAGTATTACTCGACACGTTGTGTATCCTCCTTTCTGCGTACCGGCTGAGTTCAAGCCATGTGTCGACCTGTGTGGCACATCCAATTCATGTGGCTACCTCCGCTTAAGTCAAAGTATGGACAAGGAAACTACACGACATGTAGTCCTTTATACACACTGTGTATTTTTATTTTTATTCGCTTAAATTAAATAGTATTGCGTCTTATTCTAGAAAACCTCTTCTTCTTCCCTAACTTTGGAACAGTTCCACTTATAAAACCTGAAGAAGATCCCTTGACCTAGAATATTCATCTGGAGACCATTCTTTAATTTGTTGATGGATACGGGGTCGCAATAGTGAGGCTAAACCCATGCACCCTATTCTGTTCTTGATCCTTTGCCTCACACTTCGCAGCTTTCATCTGAGTAGAATTTTCAGGGTTTGACAAAAATGTAGATCTATGAAGATCCGCTTTGAATTGGAGCCTGATATCGGATTTTCCTATGTCTACGAGTCTCAAGTAGGTGGTGCATACCTTCTTTCATGTTTTTTCAGACTTTTGGGTGGTGCGACCTTTGGCGCATTTTCGGGTATTTTGAGCGAGACCTTGTTTTATCTTCTTTTGCATATCAAAATGATTATAAGACCCATGGGATGACTTTGGGTATGCCCTTTTTCCATTTTTCTTAAGCGAGGTTGGGCGAGGGGTCGTTTCTCATCAGGGCATTTTGGTCGAGGGATGCCAAAATGGTTATAATTGAATTGTATGTTTTTAAACTATTGAGTTTAGTTTATTAAACCTTGATATGACTTATTAGAGGCTTTAAAGATCTTAATGCTAGTATGGGACAACACCTGGATAGTGTAATTCAACTGTTTAGTGTGTCTTGCATGTTTAAAGTATTTCATTGTGATTATATCTGTGATATATGTCATTGAATATGCTATAACCCTTGGGGTTGTGTTGGGAATGGCCGGATATTCTTGAGTTATGTCGATCACAGGTTGGGCTTGGCCCAGGTTACATTGGGTGGTTATGACCATAGGATTGGGTGTCATGGACGTCGACTTGAGGCAGTGTAACTGTTGGGTTGGGTATGGCCCAGGTTACATTGGGTGGTAAGGTCATCGGACTTGAGCAACATGGTTGCAGGGGAATGAGTTGTCAGAGATTTTGTGGCTTGGGTACTATTTTGGCGATTTTCTCTCACCCAGAACTTTGAGTAGTGTGCACACAGAGAGACTTCATGATGAGGTGGTTTTGACCACTAGTGTGGGTAGAGGCCCCCATTAGTTGCAGTTTTGGTACTATTGGTTTGGGGGTGCTTGTTGTAGGAAGCCACGTGGAAGGTGAGGAGCCTTCAGGGGATAGCGTTGAGGTTATCTAGTTGGGGGCAGAGGCTCGCCGTTATTTGAGGGAAGACATTGTTGTCCCTCCAGTTACTTTATTTGAGGGCAGACATTGTTGTCCCTATGGTTACTTATTTGAGGACAAGTATCATTGTTCCTCTAAGTTACTACTTCTTGTACATGCCTTCGGAACATTGGTACTTGAGACATGCGGTGTTAGGGGGCACATGGTGCTGGGCTACATGAGAGATTCCGACATTGGCTGAAGCAGGTGACACTCCATGGTGGCTGTTGAGAACTACTAGAGTTTGTGTTTATTTGCACATCATGTTATTTACTAGTTTCTTTATAACCACATACCTGCTTAAACACTTATATTAGGTATGCACCGTTGGGTGGTATCCTATTGAGATTAGTCTCACACCATGCACGGGCCCTTCGAGATGCATGTAGACTTTATAGATTTATGTGAAGGAAAGAGGTCATCTTCTAGAGATGGACTACTTTAGTTGTTTCATAGAGATGGTATGGACCTTGAGGTCTTGTCTAGCTTGAGTTTACTTTGTTTTTCTTTCTTTCCTATATCAGTACGCTTGTTTTGTAGCTACTATTGGTTATCCATTGGTCCCCCTTTTTATATATTTACTTACTATAAATGCATGCTTGGTTTTTTTTGGTAGTTACAAGTGGTGTTCAGCATGCTATTCTGTTTACTTTTGTTGTTATTGTTTATATATATTGATCCCGCTGTTTATAGTTATTGATTGTGCTTCCTCTATGCGGGTCTGGTTCAAGTCTATTGAGTCATTTATTTTCATTGCATGTTATATATTATTGCTCATAATAGTACCATTATTGTCCTACAAGAGGGTATAGCCTCCCCACTATACCTATCACACCCTCGTTACTAGTCGGTAGCCCTTGGCGTTTGGGGAGGTGTGCCTGAGGTAGTAACCCCCAACCCATTTAGCATTGTTCAGGTGGTTGTTCGGGTCCGGGTTGTTACAAAGTGGTATCAAAGGCATGTTCTTGACAGGTATTTGGTAATAGTGTCTTGTTGGCTACTAATGATATTGAGACTTCTCTTTTTATTTCTGCTGGTTTTACTATTTTGGATATGGTAGACTGGAGGCAGGTTGTTACTGGAACTGGGTTTATAGCTTGTGCTTCGGTGCCTGAAGCCCTAGGTACGAGTGATGGACCAAGTTTCCTTGGGTGGGAATTGCTGTTTTTCTTTTGCTCAGATTATAGTTTGCGTGATCTCCACCTTAGTGGATCACTTGGTGTGTTATGTTATTAATTGTGATATGTAACCCTTAACCTGGTGCGGTAAGGGAGAATTGGACCATGGCCCAGTATGGAAAGGCTGTTTTCTTGTCTTTTGATAGGAAAATTTTAGGGTATTTCAATGTCATAA
The DNA here is from genome assembly GCA_963277665.1 of Viscum album. Taxonomy (NCBI): domain Eukaryota; kingdom Viridiplantae; phylum Streptophyta; class Magnoliopsida; order Santalales; family Viscaceae; genus Viscum; species Viscum album. Next base: position 1,500,000,976 of record OY728142.1, on the reverse strand, counting down.
CTGCATGTATGCTTTGCGAAGTGATAATGTCATGTGAATAATATCAATTGTCATGCCTTATATTATTTTGAAATGTGAATAGGTGAAATTATTGATAAAATTTCTTATTTATTTAAATGTGTTATTCCATAATTAATATATTTTTAGAATTTCATGTGGTAGTATATTTGGGTCTGGCTCTTGTATGAGCAGGCAAGTACTATGGTTGAGGTAATTTTGGTCATCAGGATTGGGCGACTCGGTTGTCGGTTTGAGGCAACGTTGGTTGTTAAGACGGGCATGGCCCGAGGTAATTTTGATACTTGGCTCTATTGAGGGGCAGGTAAGGAGGCCATGAGACCGGGATGTCGTGGGCATGGGTTGTAGTGGGGGAGAGTAAGGGTAGTAGTTACATGCTTCATTTTACTGCTTTTCCTATCTGCATGAATATATTATTATATATATATTTATGTGGGTTGTCTGACCATTTATGGTATTCAATGGGTTCCTCTTATACGTCTCGATAGAGCATCAGGCAGGTGGTGATACAGTTCTGCAGGTGTAAGAACAGGTTCAAGATTCAGTGCAGGTAGAGTATGAGCCATAGGTACAGGCTCAGGGACAGGATTAGGTCCGGGATCTAGTGCAGATAGGGCAGCAGTGGGGTTTGGCAGCGTTTGAGCTGTGGCTCGATGAGCAGCTCTAAGCTAGCATGGTAAGTTTCTTACAGGGGATCGATAGAGGTGCACAGGGTACAAATCCATCTATGGAATATCTGACATAGGAGTTCCAATCGCAACATCCAGTACTTTTTTAGGGTGAGGGTGGTCCACAGGTGGCTGAGAACTAGATAGAGATCATGAAGATGATATTTGAGTAGCTTGATCCACCTCCAGAGTGGAGGGTCAAGCTGGATACATACATGCTGCGAGGACTAGCAAAGTGTTGATGGGATATGCAGGTTCAGGCTCTCAGGAATGAAGGGCTGGCATAGAAGGACTTTGAGGATAGGTTCTTTGATCACTTTTACCTAGAGACACTGAGGGCAGAGAGGGCTCAGGATTTTTTTATCCTTCAACAGGGAGACATGTCCATCATGGACTATGCAGCTACTTTCATTGAGCTATCTCGCTTTGCACCTGGTATGGTAAGTGATGTCTCAGCAAGGGTGAGACACTTCAAGGATGGCTTGAAACATTCCATTTGGATCCAGGTAAATATCTTCAAGCTGGGTTCTTTATTAGAGGTGGTAAATCAGGCACTCATAGCGGAGGTCGACCAGAGGGATAGGCTTCAGGTTGGCCTGGCGGCAGCTTTAGGTGATGGTTTGGACAGCAGGAAGCGAGGGCGGGATGAGTTCTAGTAGGTCAGTTAGGCCAAGGACTTATCTAGACCACCTCGTAGTAATTCTTCGGTGGTTTTCTTTTAGTGTGGACAGCCAGGACATGTTCGGAATCAGTGCGATAGACCTCCAAAGGAGTGTCGGGTATGTGGATAGGTTGGGAATCTTGAGAGGTTCTGTAGGAAACCTTCTTATATAGCCGGCAGGAAGGGACCAGGACAGACAGTGGCATCTGGAGTTGGTTCAGGTTTGGTACCAGGAGAGGGTAGCTGAGGTTCAGCTGCACGTGGAGTACATGGTAGAAACAGTGGGACCCAGCTGAGGGGTTAGTGGCTGGCGACTGGAGCAGCACCGCAGGGAGGTCAGGCATCAGGTAGCTGTACTTCAGGCCAGGTGCACACCGTGGAGCTACTAGGGGCTGATCAGGATGGTGATTCAACGATGGTTAGAGGTACACCGTGAGTGTGGTTGTGACTTCCTTGTTTTCTTTTTGGCATGACCTGTTGAGGCATATCCGTTTTGAGTGCATGAGGTGCACAGGACATATGTGGACTGACTAGATGCTGGTCAGTGTGATTGGCACCATATCGGGTGTGTGATATATTTATATATATGTGTATGAGGTGCCTTGGGCATCGGGGCATCGAGGATGCGGGTTACTTGAGGTTCCATGGGCATCAATTCATCGAGGATGCGGGTTACTTGAGGTTCATGGCATCAAGTTTTATTTTGAGCATCCATGGGATGCAGGACCTCGTGGAGACGGACACTGATGTGGTGCGGGATAAGTTTGGGTGTCGGAAATGACACAGGAGCACTAAGGAGGTGCAGGGGTGACGATGCGTCACGAGAGGACCATGAGTCCAGAAACAGGTTAGTGAACCCTTACTTTGTTGAGTTTTGTAGATTTGAGACCGAGTTAGGAAATTCCTAAGGTGGGGAGCCCCTTAAGGAATTTATCCAGAACCTTTGAGACTGGGGGAGTCTGGGTTACTTTGATCGGGGTGGTATGTCTGATGCTATCTCTGAGTTTTGTTTGATATCTCGGGGACGAGATATGTTAAGGTGGGGAGATTGTAAGAACCTGAGTTTTTGGAATGGGTCAAAATCCCGATCCTGTTTGAATTTTTGACTTGTTCTGAGAAAACTGGGAAAATATGGGAAGTTCTGAAAATTTCCAAACTACACGCCGTGTACTCTAAAGTACACGCCATGTATGGGTTAGGCATGTACTAGTTGTGTACTTACTGAGTACATGATGTGTGATGACCGTGTAGGAATTTCCTACTACACGGCGTGTATTATTGCTTGACACACTGTGTATCCTCCTTTCTGTGTACCAGCTGAGTTCAAGTCGTGTGTTGACCTGTGTGGTGCATCCAAGCCGTGTGGCTACCTTCTCTTAAGTCAGAGTACAGACAAGGAAACTACACGACATGCAGTCCTTTATACACGCTGTGTATTTTTATTTTTATTCACTTAAATGAAAGAGTGTCGCATCTTATTCTAGTAAACCTCTTCTTCTTCCCCAACTTTGGAACAGTTCCGCTCCAAAAACCCAAATAACATACTTGCCCTGGAATCTTAACCCAGAGTCTATTATTCAATCCGTAAGTGGTTGTGGGGTCACAATAGCGAGGCTAAACCCACACACCATGTTCTGTTCTTGATCCTTTACCTCACACGTCACAGTTTTCATCTGATTAGAATTTTCAGGGTTTGATGGAAATGTAGATCTACGAAGATCAGCTTTGAATTGGAGCTCGATATTAGACATGCCTATGTCTACGAGTCTCAGGTAGGTGGTTCATACATTCTTTTGTGTTTTTGTATACTTTTGGGTGGCATAACCTTTGGTGCGTTTTTTGGTATTTTGAGTGAGACCCTGTTTTATATACTTTTTCATATCAAACTAATTATAAGACTCGTGGGATGCCTTTGGGTATGCCCTTTTTCCATTTTTCTTGAGTGAGGTCGGGCAAGGGTTCGTTTCTCATTGGGTAATTTTGTCCAGAGGATGCCAAAATGGTTATAATTGAATTGTGTGGCTTTAAAATTTTGAGTTTAGTTTATTAAACCTTGATATGACTTGTTAGAGGCTTTCAAGATCTTAGTGCTGGTATGGGACAACACATGGCTGGTGCAATTCAATTGTTTAGTGTGTCTTACATGTTTAAAGTATTTCATTGTGATTATATATGTGATACGTGTCATTGCATATGTTGGAACCCTTGGGGTTGTGTTGGGCGTGGCTGGATATTCTTGAGTGATGCTGATCACAGGTTGGTCTTGGATCGAGTTACATTGGGTGGTTCTGACCAAGGGATTGGGCGTCATGGACATTGACTTGAGGTAGTGTGACTGTCAGGTTGGGCATGGCCCAGGTTACTTGGATGGTAAGGCCGTCAGACTTGAGCAACATGGTTGCAGGGGCATGAGGTATCAGAGATGTTGTGGCTTGGGTACTATTTTGGTGATTTCTTCTCACCCAAAACTTTGAGTATAGTGCACATAGAGATACTCTGTGATGAAGTGGTTTTGACCACTCGTGTGAGTATAGGCCCCCATTAGTTGTTGTTTAGGTACTATTGGTTTGGGGGTGATTGTCGTAGGAAGACATGTGGAAGGTGATGAGCCTTTAGAGGATAGTGTTGAGGATATCCAGTTGGGGGGCAGAGGCTCGCCGTTATTTGAGGGAAGACATCATTGTCCCTCCGGTTACTTTATTTGAGGGTAGACATCATTATCCCTCCAGTTACTTATTTGAGGACAGGTATCATTGTTCCTCCGAATTATTACTTCTTGAGCATGCCTTTGGGACGTCGGTACTTGAGACACGCGGTGTCAGGGGGCACATGGTGCCGGGCTACATGACAGAGATTGCAGCTTTGGCCGATGCAGGTGGAACTCCATGGTGGATGTTGAGCACTAGTGGAGTTTGTGTTTATTTGTGCATCATACTGTTTACCGGTTTCCTTATAACTGCATGTTTGCTTAAACACTTATATTAGGTAAACACCATTGGGTGGTATCCTACTGAGATTCATCTCGCACCCTACATGGGCCCTTCGGGATACGTGTAGACTTTATGGATTTACGTGCAGGAAAGAGGATAGCTTCAGGAGCTGGACTGCTTTAGCTGTTTCATGGAGATGGTATGGACCTTGAGGTCTTGCCTAGCTGGAGTTTACTTTGTTTTGCTTTCTTTCCTGTATCAGTACGCTTACTTGTTTTGTAGCTACTATTGGTTAGCCATTGGCACCCCTTTTTATATATTGACTTTCTATAGATGAATGCTTGGTTTGTCTGGTAGTTACATGTGGTGTTCAGCATGCTATTCTATTTACTTCTGCTGTTGTTGTTTATATTTATTGCTCCTGCTGTTTATAGCTATTGATTGTGCTTCTGCTATTCGTGTCTGGTTTGAGTCTACTGAGTCGTTTATTTCCATTGCATGTTATATATTATTGCTCAGAACAGTACCATTATTGTCCTCTGAGAGGGTATAGCCTCCCCACTATACCTATTAGACCCTCACTGCTAGTTGGCAGCCTTTGGCATTCGGGGAGGTGTGCCTAAATTAGTAACCCCCAACCCATTTAGCACTATTCAGGTGGTTTTTCGGGTCTAGTTTGTTACATAATAGCTCATATTTTATTCTTAAATTACATGTAATCTTTGATTTACATGATTAAGAGATTATTTCCAACAAAAATATTCGATTAATTGACTACTTTAATATACTATAACTGGAGGGAGTGGGTCATAAAATTTAATTTATAATTAATTTATATGTATATATACAATTAATTCAACTTTTAATTCCTCTTTTGTTGATGATCTGATGTAATAGATTTCATCTCACCATCGTTCTACTACAGGCTTCAAGTTTAGAATCCCTTTAGTAGTGATCCACACATGCACCACAATATTTGATCAACATCGCCAAATCTTTGGGTGCTACCATGGTCGGTTCTGATCTCTTTCATTATTCATGGTTTATTGTAGAAATTTTCTTCTCAGAGAGGGATAACTCTTGTTGTTATCTCAAATATGTGAGAGAGGAGGAAGAGAGATTTATTTATAGAATTCTAGACATCTCTCTAGATATATCTGTATAGATATATCTCTAGATATATTTTTAAATATATCTCTCTAGATATATCTCTAGATATCTTTATAAATATATCCCTCAAGATATATCTCTAGATATCTCTCTTATCTGTTTTTCACACTCAAAAATTCACTTTAGGGAAGTGATATATTTATATTTAATTAAATATAATTAGATATTAATTATGGTAGGTCTAGGGTTGGAAAATTTCACACAAACCCTTAACCATTTATAATATTCTTAATTGACCTCATGTCCATTAATATTAATAGTATTATTATTAATTTCATTCCATTTGAAACACATTAATAATATAAATAAATATCAATTATTTCTAATTGGACCATTAAACTCAGTCCACTTTCCCTCTTCAACAATTATCAATCCTAGAATAATAACTATTTAACTCGCTTTATTCTTTCAAATAACTTTTGATTTAGTTATGATGATCAACCAAACCTGAATAAATATTATTTAATCTAAATTATTAAATTGAATACTTAAAATTAATATAGATTTTAGATACACTTAATGTGTGACTCTCTAGGCCTCCTTCTCAGTGGCATTACGAATAACCGCAAAAAGTTCGAGGTTAGCATCTAGAAACATGACAAGACACCCATATAGAAAGAAGTTAATGTTGCAATGACATACAACCTCCTAAAAACACTTATTGTGTAATATAATACCTTTATTGTGATATCTCCAATCAAGCAGGTTTATTTTCAAAGCCATCAACCTATAAACTTAATTTATCTTTGTTTGACTTTCTGAAAATAAACTTACCCACCGAACACCTTGGACATGGATTTCTGTAGGCAACTCTATTCTATTAAATGAATTGAGATATCAATTTCCATTATAGGATAAAAGGGATAAATTCTTTCTTGCATTATCCATTAATAAAATATCACTCATGATGCACCCAACATACCCTAGCTGGCCGCAAACATATGTCATCATGGTTTTTGTCAATATATCAAAGTGTGCAAGTCATGATATCCATTAATGAAAATATTAAAGTCTAAGGATCAATACACATGTATGCATATAGGAATATCCAATGAAACATAAAAATATGGATTTATTATTTGAGAGGTCTGTTTTCATAACCTTTTATCTTGGAGATTACCAAGGGTGAACACCATGAGAAGGTGTCTCAATGTATTATAAGCCTCCTGCCCCTAATAGCTTGTATCTCTTATGTCCCATTATAAAACATCATCCATCCATATAACAAGATTCAATAATAATGTTATGGAACCTATATGTTCTCATTATAGTGGGGAAATTCTATAACCTTTAAGCGATACATATATTCTTAGTACATTATGACATACAAATATCATGCAGAGAAGCAATTATAATCTGATGAGAAAACATCATTAAAAAATATAATCAAGTACAAAACATATTGGTTCTAGGGCACCAACTCTAACAGTAATGTGTCTTACAAGTGAGCAGTAAGCGGAAACAATTTATGATTGATAGGTTTAATTAAAATTCAATAATGGATACCATGTATCAAAGTGTAGGGGATTATTATTTTGAATACTATAGTGGGTATTCAAATGAGATTATACATGGGTGGTACAATCATGGTGCTAATAAGGATATATTGGTAATACCAAGTCATTATGCCCAAATCCATTAGAATTCTACTTATTATAGCTACTTTATATGATGATTATATTGGGAATTGGATGTTAATACCACCAATCTGGAGGGAATCTATATGATGCAACCAAAAAGGGTTGGTGACATCATAGAATGCCAATAAAGGGTACAAGTTACTGAAATCCAGTTATGGATTTAAATAGGAAATAAGATCATAGAATATTCATTCAGAATGAATTTTTGGAATATATCGACAAGAGGTTATTGGGAGTGCCATTATTTTCCAAGTAAAATGTTTGATAAAATATGGAAAATAGTTATTGGTATTACAGTTATTTAAGTCCATAATGAAGGGACTCTCTAGATATTTACTTAAAGTAGAAACCTATGTTCTAGGGAATGGGATCTATTGAGGTAGATCTAATGATTTATTATACTAAGTCAAAATTACATACACTGAAAAAGTATTGAAAATACAAGTTGGAACAATTTAAGAGAGGATTGTTACTGATGTCACATGGAATAAATCTCTCCATGAATACATGCATGGGGTAATAGGAGTAGATTAAAGAGGCGAGTAGAATTCCATATGCACCTACAACGGATCTATCACATATGCCATGTTATGTACTATATATGATATTTCCAATATATACTTAATGGTAGGAAAATATCAGTTTTATCTAGGATAAATGCACAAGAAGCAATCAGAACTATCCAATTTTACTTGAGAGAGTACAAAATATATGTACCTGGTATGTGGATAGGAAGGGTTTCTAGTTATAAGGGGCCATAAACTAGTCTTACTTTAGATCAATATAATATAATATCATAGTTAGGATAAGTTAATGAACAAGAGAAGCTTATTCAAGCCAATAGTATCCATGTCTACAAATACAGAGTGTGTTGCGGCTTCTGATGCAGCTAAAGAAGTAGGGTAAAATATGAAATGATTGTTCAAGTTCTTTTAATAACACATACTAAGTAAAGTTTTATCATAATATAAATTATAATAATTCTATTACTGGTACCAGTCAAGATTTTGAGTTTTGATAGTGGAAAAAAAGGTATATACTTGGAGATATCATATCTTGGGGAGTATTACTCAAAGAGGTGAAGTCACATATAGCATAATAGCCACATAGAAAATAAGTGGTAGGACCAACAACTAAATCCATAGCTTAGTAGAAGCATGATCTTATCATGTAAGAGCTAACAAGGTTCGTTAGCAAGTTGTCTCTAGTTAAAGTGAAAGTGTTGTAATAGTGGGTTCCCTATACCCAACTTAAATAGTACTTTTTTATTATCATATCATGTATATAGTGAGTTATTCATGATGTACACTTACCATAATAGTTTTAATATTTATGTATCCAATATTTATATAGTAATGTCCATAGATTATTTGTCATATCAAAGGGTTATAGTAGTTCTTAGGCTATAATGAAAACCTTGAGATACTATGAAATTGATCATAAAGTTATTTCCTATGGTCTAGATACATAATACTGACTAGACATAGATAATTTTTGACTATCATGTGTTGGGGGATCATAAGCATTGATACTTCTCATGAATTTCACACTTGGTGATCTCAAGTAGATGAGATCATGAGGAATGACCCACCAATAGGAACACCACATGTGTTAGGTGTCATTGGAAGTTCATATCTATGAACATGTGTAATGGTCTCCTAAATTGAGATTATTATCAATGTGTACCATTTTATTGTGTACTTGATGCAAGGAAAACAAATATGGAATTGAATTCGTAGTAAGGTATCATGCATTGGGTGTGTCATTTGTGGCATAACATTGATTGAATAATTAAGAAAGAATTTTCCACTTCTGATAGGAAGAGATATCTTAGGCCTATTTGATTAGGGTGTTAGTATCTTCATTAAATGGTAGAAGAAGGTAAGTTCATCCAGGAAGGTAAATGAATAATATCACAAGAAATTATGATGACACGAAGTGTGCATCCTGCTTTATGATATACCATGAGACAAAGCGGTTATATTACACAGCATGTGTTTGTAGGAAGGTTTTTGTTTCTATGACTACTCTTTATATCTTTAGGGGCCTTGATGGATTACTTGGAATTATTCCTAGTATGTGAACAGTATTCACTATTATTGAGATAAGGTCCTAGAGGGTCACACACTAAGTGTGTTCAAAATTCTGCCATATTCTAATGAATATGAGTTTAGGTCATGGTGGGACCCACCAAGGGGTATAGGATATGTCTGAGAAAAAACTATCACCAAGGAATAAATAAATTTATATTATTTGAGTTTAGAATAATTAGTATTGAATTTATTTATTAAATATATTTACAAGAATTAAAGTAAATACAAGGAAAATATTATTCAAACAAATATTATTTTAATATTCAAGGTTCATTTGATATTTTTGGGAACATTGAATCCAAACTTTGATTGAAACTCAGCTTCATGGATCGATAGATCGTTGATGTGGTAATCATCAGAACATTGAAGGAATCATTGAATCTCCATGCTAGTACCCAAAATTTGACAATCAACACTCTTATGTACTTTCAAAGCATGTGTATATGATCTAGAGGGATTTAGATTCAGTTCCTTCAAGCAGGGATCATCGATGATGAATGGATGTTGGACAGTCAAATGTTAAGTTGTTAACATTTGAATTATTCTTTCATGTAAACTATTTGTGAATTGTGATATTCATTTATTTTTTTTCATATTGAAATACAATATTGTAAATTCTCCCATTTCAATTCTAATTGTATGAAAATTTCATATTGACTTGAATCAATTTATTAAATGCTCCAACTTTCTTTGAACCTATTTTTTTCTGGGCCTTCTTCTTACCACGTGGGTCTCCTTATTCGGGCCTTGGCCTTCAACCATCCTATTTTCCACACACTCCTATGACACACTGGATATCTACTTGTTGATCGATCCTTATCCATTGATAATCCTTATCTCCCTTTACATTTCCATCATCCATATTTCCTGATGTATTATTAGGTCATTGTTTTGTTTGTTCAACAAATTTTTCATGGTGAACATTGGTTGGACAATATTTTTTGAGGAACTGGCTGGTGTTAGAGGAGATTTATGCCCCTCCTATACCTTTATCACTTCGGTGGATCACTCTAGTTATCACTTGCTCTGGATGCTTCCTCTGGGTGTAGTTATTGGTTCCTCTAGGAAAATATCTTGTTTGTTGCCACTGTGTTGCCTCATTGGGGCCTTGTTGAGGCATGTTTCTCTCCTCGACCTCATCCGGTTACTGGCCTTATGGTGGAGATGATTTCCTTACTACTTGGAAGATGTGCAACCCTTGTTTTTTGTGATGGTTCCATGAGTACCAGTAGTAGCAGCAGATCCTGGATCTAGGTGCATTGTGCACCACGCTTCCAGTGTGAAGAGATTAGGACAAGTGGACTTTGAATCATCCAACACCGTAAGTATTTTTGTTTTTGTTTTATCTTAAACCTATAAATATATCTTAATTTTGTTTTGTTCTATTCTTTTTTCTTTTACTGGATCTATTCACTTTTTAGTGTTACCTTTTTTTGATCTTTAATAAAATGTGTGTGTGGGTGGTAGTGTTCTTACCATGCACGTAGGTCCCCACAGGACCGAAGCACATTAAATCTTCGTGTTCTTTATTCTTTCCTTGAAATATTTTGTTTCTTATGTTTTGTTGTATCAATCTATAATATTCATCTTCGTACTGTAGAGATTCAATTTGGTCATTTTGGTTTTTTGGTATTCTTCCTTGATTCGGGTCACCACTCAACCTCACAAAGTGATATCAGAGCCCCACTTATTTTCTTTTTCTATCGAATTCAATTATTGTTTCATGATTTCTTTACGTATAGTTTATTTTATAGTTTTATTCTATAATCCAAACTCACTCTTAAATCATCACTTACCTTCTTGGTTTCATTTATTTAAAGCCACTATCCCTTTCTATATTTCTTTGTATTTCATATCACTTTGGATAAAACATAGTTTATCCAAGAGATTGGTCAGTTTTTTAGGGTGTACACTTAACATTATCCACAATAACTCTACATCTACTATGTGGGTAAAAATTTCAACAATTAGAAATGAAATTGAGAAATTTGATGGTGATAATGACTTCAATTTATGGATAATTAAGATGAGTGTCATTCTTGTACAACATGGCCTAATTGATGCCCTTTATGGACCTAATAAACTTGTTATTACTATGAATGAAACTGGATAGCCTACTATAGAATATATATATATATGTATGTATCCCCTGATGTTCTAGTTGACACACATAGCTCCATTTTTATGTCATTAGGTGATAAAGTCCTTATAGAAGTATCTTATGAGTCTATTACTACTGGAATTTGGCTTAAACTTGAAAAACTTTACATGAATGCTTATTTAGTATATTGGATTTACAAAAAAAACATTGCATGTTTACACTAACCTAGTATCTCAATTAAAGCCCATATATATGAGTTTAATAAATTCATGTTATATTTATCCAACATTAATGTTTTTTATGATGAGTATCAAGAAATGATCCTCTTAATCTCTTTATATACTGCCTACAACACCCTTGTTGATACCATGATGTATGTTCGAGACTCTTTAATCCTAGAATAGGTTAAGTCATCCCTTCATTCTAAGGAAATACATTATAAACCTAGGATCAAAGGTGAGGTCGGGAGTTTGTTATCTAGGTGTATACCTCAAACTAAAACTAAGAAGAAACTGTTTAATAAAGATAAGAGTAAAAGAAATAAAGAACCCAAACCTAGGTCTAATTCTAGGGATAGAAAGGTCACATGTTTTCATTATGTAAAATTAAATCAAATTAAACTCAAGTGTAGGAAACTCAAGCATGAGTTAGAGTATAAACAACCCACTAATCACTATCTTCTTGTAGACTCTAGTTATGACATTGTTGAGGTCCTTAATGTGTCCACCCAGACTCTCAATCAAGATTGGGTCCTTGATTTAGGTTTCTATTTTCATATGTTTCCTATTAGAGAGTCCTTTATAGAGTTGTTTGAGAGGGGATAAGGAGATATCCTCTTAGGTAATAATAAGAGGTGTAAGGTTGAGGGTATAGGTTCTATTTTGTTAGAACGCGATGACCATACTATCATTACTTTAGTTGATGTTAGGTGGGTTCCCAACCTCCAAAGAAACATTGTTTCCTTAGGGGTCCTAGACCGAAAGGGATTTACCTTCAAGTATAAAAAAAAGGTAATCTTAAAATCTCCAAAGTATCTATAACCATTCTTAAGTAATCTTTAATCAATGGGTTATATGTATTGAATGGAAAGAACCATTAAAGGCAATTGGGTAGTGTCTATTCAACCAGTACTAATAATACTATGCTTTGGTATAGAATATTGGTTCATGTTAGTTTCAAAGGCCTTAAGGAACTCGATAAGAAAGGGATTTTTAGTGACATCTCACCAAGAAATCTTCCATTTTATAAATATTTTGTGATGGGAAAGGCCAAGAGGGATAGTTTTGGTAGGCCTGGTTTCAAATCCACCAACCCCTTAGAATGTATCCACTCTGATCTATGGGGTCTATCTAGGACTTCATCCCATGGTGGAGGTTCCTAATTTGTAACCTTAATATATGAATTCTATAGGAAAGTGTGATTTATATTATTAAAAACAAATCTATTGTATTCCAAACTTTTTAAACTTGGAAAGTTTTAGTTGAAAACCAAACTGGGAAGAAAGTTAAAACTATAAGAATAGACAATGGGATTGAATTCATATCCACTGAGTCCATACAATTTTGTGAATATGATGGTGTTAAAAGACATATAACAATTAGAAAAATTCTCCAAAAAATGGATTAGTATAAAGTATGAATAGGACTATCCTATAAAGAGTCTAGATAATTCTTTTATGCTTAGGCCTCCCCAACTCCTTTTGAGAAGAGGCTGCCAAAACTGTTTTTTACCTGTTCAATAGGTTTCCCTATTTTTCTAATCATTTTAAAACACATGAATAATTGTATAATGGTAATCCCACTTCCTATTCCAACTTAAGATTCTTTGGTTGTACAACTTATGCTCATGTTAGGACTAACAAGTTATAACCAAGAAATCTAAAGTGTATCTTTGTTGGGTATCTTGAGGGTGTTAAGGGGTATAAACTTTGGGTAGATAAACCTGGTTATCAATAGTGCATTGTAAGTAGAGATGTTGTCTTTAATTGGTAATCCTCTCCTAAAACCAAGTTTGCCACATCTGGAAGTAGTGATATATCTCTTCAAGAGGTTGATGAAACTAAGCTTTCAGTCTAGTTTGAGACTCTTTTCTAGCCTCCTCCATCTGATGAACAACTTTATATGAAAGATGATTCCTCTTCTTCTTCTGATTTATATTATAAATCTAAATTTTCATCCCTTAATAGATACTATTTTGTTCCTAGGTAGGATCAAGACCACTGAGGGGGGAATCAGTGGTCCCTTTTTCTTTTATAAGAAAGTTTTCCATAACTTCTTTAGTAAAATTTCTTAACCTCATAAAATTGTTAAGGTTATGATCCACTCAAGTAAAATCTCAACCTCACCTTTCATATGCAAAAAATATAAAGAAAAGGTAGCTCATGATATTTATGAGGTTCGATATAAAGACTTACTCCTTACCATGTTGGATAGTCCAACCAACATGGATTATTATACTAACTTCTTTCCAGAATACAAAGACATGAGTAGTGAAAATTCTAAAATTCCAGTATAAACTTTCCCAATATTGTTGGTTATACCCCCCAACTATCCTTTTTAGTATCCACTTTACCATAGCTATTTATACACCCAGTAATACAAGCCTTTTCAGCTATTGGTAAGTATCAACAATTATAAGCTTCACTTTCCTTCTTCTTTTTTGATCCACTTCAAAAAGTCTTCAATTCCTACACAAGTAAGATGAATCAAACTTTACTTGAGTACAATCTTAAAGAACTTAAAAAAAATCTATAAGGAACTTTTTGGTCTTGAAACTTCTTCTAGAAACTCAATCCAAAAATATTCCTCGACAAAGTCATTCCAATCTTCCTCGGTCTCGTAAACTTTATCTGATGGTATCCATCTAATTGGTCTTGTTCTAATTATACTTTTTCTCTTACTTATTCAATTGAGTAGGAACTCAATCGACAACTCGTAATTCCTCCTTTTGAGGGAACTTGGTCTGATAAACCTTGCCCTAATGGATGTCATTCTGATGGGCTTACTCTGATGGACTTACTCCGATGAAGCGCCATCCATTAGAGCTTGCTCCATTGGTTGGATTGAACCTCACTCTGATGGAATTGTTCTAAATGAACTTTCTCAACTTCACTCTAAAAAAGAAACTTTGGTTGGAAACTCAATAAATGTTCCACAATCATTGGAGCTCTAGAATACATGAACAGCCCTATGTTTTTACACACATTTACAAATGAACTATGCTCTCCTTTTATAGGTAACCCAGATATGGTTTGGGAGGGATTCTGAAAATCTTTCCCACACAACCAGATTTCCCAAATCTTCAATTTCCCTTGAATATAAAATATATATTTGACTTCTTCAACATTTCATAATACTTATGGGCGCTTCTCGAATCTTCGGACTTCTTTAAGTTTACAAACATTTCTTTAGTATGATTCTTCATTATGATTCACCATTTCGATTCTTCATTATGATGCTTCATACCAAATGATCATATATGAAAACCAGATAAATCATCATTATGATTAAAACACATGCAATACTAAAGACAACCAATTAAGAGGACTTATTATAAACACTAAAAGTCTTCTCATGTAGATGCTTTGTATCAACTCTTAAATGTAAGACATTGAAAACCATTTTAAAATATCTTCAGAGTATTTATACTTTTCTTCAATTCCTCGGACTGATGATCCTTTTCTTAATGACTTTATCAGTGTCATTTTGTGCCTAATGGATCGGTCTCATCTTTACTTTGATGAATTGGTGTTTGACCCAATCCGATGAGTCTTCACCTCTTATTGACAAACAATCAATACTTTTATTCTCTTTCACTTGACCCAATAATAAGAGAACAAAGTATGAATTCTTATTTTATTGACCTGATTGAAATACAATTTAATATTTCTCAGTTCTGCCTCCAATAGAACTCTATATTCGATGTCTTAAAGATACAAACAATTTATAAATTTATTTGGTGTCAGAATCCATTATGATGAATCAGTGGCATACCAAATTCAATAGACCGGTGTTTGAAGTGACTTATTTTATTCATTATGAACAATCATGCATCCTTTTGATATTGTCACACCATTTATTCTCATATCTACGATCTTCATCTTTTTGAGTCTAGTGTTCCTCATACTGATGAGAAGAAGCCAGGATACTTCACATCATATTATCCTTTCTTCTATAAACTCTAGCTTATATCATGAGTTCCTCATGAATTTGAATACATTTAAGATATGATTTAACATCATCTAACTTATATTGGGATGTATTGTAAATTCCCATCCTTTCTAGAAACATCTTTCTTTCAAACCAATCATTAATATGATTAGAATCACCAGCTCTCCCTCTTTCCTTAATAAGGATTGCATCACAAGTTCTTAGACTGCTTATGAATTTTGTGAATTAAAAAGCAGCAGAGCATCTTCATATTTACATCGAAGATATTCATACTTCAGAACACTTCCTCATTATGATCACTAATTTCCTTTCAGACTCAATATGATTTCCACCAGCTTCTTTCTTTCTATAAAAATCCCAATTTGATAGATCATATTGACTCATGCCAATAGTCTGGATCTGTTTGTCATCTTCAATATAGATTTCTATTACCTTATTTAATCTTCTTTATTTCTTCAACATAATCAACATATTTATCTATTGACAACAAATACAACCAAAACTCAATTGGGGTCTAACAATATTCCCCTTTGTGTTTTTTGTCAATACCCACTTCAAACACTTCAAAACAATACCACTTGTTGTTTTCTTTTCTCACTTTTTATTATCCTCATTACTTTATTTCTCCCCCCATTTCTTATCTCTCCCCCTTATTGATAATAAAATTCAAAGGGTCTATCATGACAAGTTTTCCCCTTTTTGAAAAATGATTTCATTTCTAAAGGTTGGAACTTTTCATCTCAAAATCTTAAAACTCTTATTTAGGAGAACATAAGTATCACATGAGTTTATTAATAAAGAGTCTTTAACTAAACAACTCTAAGTCTACATGGGTGAACCCGGTGTAGAAAAAAAGTGTATAATCAAGGTTATCAATTTTTTCTATAACACAACTTTCATATAATATGTATTTATATTTCTTTCAAAATTATCATGACTGGAGAAATCTTGAAAGGATTTGTTTAAGATAAAAGTAACATGTACCCATATCAAAAAAATATTAGAAATTTTAAGTATATAGACACAACTTTCCAAAAACTCATATTTTGTAACCTCGTTACTTTATTTTCTAAGAATAGTAAGAGACTCATCAATATCAGCTTCCTTATTTAAACTCCTTCAATTTCCTGCAAGTTAGTACAAATAAAAATATTTTTGGAATAAAGAGGAATATCAGTTGTTTCTTAGAATAATATTTCAGACTGAGAGTACTCCCTCATCCTTTCTTTTTTCTTCTTCTTCTTAGATTTTTCATTGGATGTATTATCTTCCTTTTGTTCATCCTTCCCAGATTTTATAAGAAGTTTGTTTTCATTTTTAGACACTTCTGATAAGGGTGAAAATTTCTTTTCTTATTTTGAAACCTTTTTGTTATAGTGATATTTTAACAACACTTCCATGAATTCCCCTTGTTTTAGTTGTATAGTCAAACAAATTTTAGTAACATTCCCTTCCTTATCACATATCTTGCATCTTTTTTGAATTTTCAAATCACCATATGTTGAATTTTTTTTATCAACTTTGTTTTCAACTTCAGAAACCTTTTTCTTCCTCTTTACTTCATCTGATCTTTGTGTTTCTTATAACTTTATATCCATGTCAACTTATTCTATCCAAATAACTAAGCACTCTTTCTTTTTGGATGTAACATGTTTACTTTTCTCATCTTTCTTAACATACTCAACTTTCTTTATCTTTTAAATTTCCTTTTTTGGTTCCAAAAAAAAATTAGAAACATTTGATCTTCTTTACTCATCATTTCTTCCCCTTGATTTATACCTGTTTTCTAGTAGAGACATGTTATACCGTCATGAATAAGCTCTGTGTCTGAAAGCTCCACAACACCAATAGTGACCTATTAATCCTGATTTTTTGGACTGATGGTAAACTTGTTTAGAACTTTGTTGTTGTTTTTTATTCACAAATCATAGACCAATTTGATTAAGATGATACTTTCCTAAATAATTCCTATTTTCCTTGTTGAAATACATTCTCTCACAAACCTACTTTTTTAAAGTTTCACTTTTAACATCAATTGCCTTGGTGAAGTTTTCTCCCATATTTCTTATCTCACTTTGCAGTGTAAGAAAAATTGATTGTGTTTCTAAAAACTCTTATTCTTTCTCAAATAACTTACTTTTCATAATATCAATGGTTTTTTTGGATTCATCTACCTTCAACTTGTTCTTTTCACATTCTTCAACAATTTTAGATTCTATCTTATTAAGATTCTCATTTCTAGTTAACTTTTATTCATAAATTTTTAGTTTTCTTTCAAGCTCATCATTATCAAAATTTATATATTTAACATATTTCTAAAAATTCCTTCTTTATTTCTTAATTTGAGTATTCTATTTAAGTGGATTCTTTAAATTCCTTTTTAGAATCCACTTCATTTATGTTATCTCGTTATAATCATTATCACTACTAGATGAATCATTTCCATTTCTAACTTGAGAAATAAATTTGATTTGATGATAAGGTTCATCGTTGGATAAGGAATCATCCTTCTTTCTTCTAATTAGATAAATTGTCTTCTTATTGTAATAAGGAAATCTTTCCTTATGTTTCTTCCACTTTTTCCCCTAGATTTATCATCATCTTCCTTGGACTTATATTCTTCAACTTTCTTCATAGGAAAATTTTGTGAAAAATGTCCCTTACCCTCATAATTCCAATATTCTAGAGTTTTTCATTTCTATTTTCCCTTGTTATATTTCATAGAAATAATGGAAACAATTGTATTGAAGTCTTTAGATTCTTCCTCAGCTTTCAAATCACTTTATTTTTATTCAATTTCTTTATCTTTGTTTTTCCCTTTTAACAAATATTTTAAGTTCATTTCTTGATTAACCCTTTCTTTACTTTTCATAACCTTATCTCTTATCATTTCATAAGTAACAACAATACTATGAAGATCATCCAAAGATAGAGTTTTAGGGTCTCTATATTCTAAATATGAAACTTTGGCATCAAACTTATCAGGAAGAATTATCAATATCTTTTCAACAATGGTTGAGTCATCTAGTTTCTCACCAAGACATCTTATGGTGATAACAATATTATTTACCCTTGTAAATAAGTCTCCAATATATTCATGCTCATCCATTTTCAGATCTTCATACTTCAGCCTCCAAAGTTATAACTTTGCCTTCTTCACCTTTGTATTTCCTTCATAAATGTTTTTCAACTTATCCCATATACCTTTGGAAGTTCCAAATCCATTTACTCTAAGAAACCCACTATCATTTAGTTATGATAGTAAATCATTTTTAGCTCTTCCATTATTCTCAAGATTTCTCTTATTAGCAATAGTAAGAGGAGTGCTCTCAATACGATGAGGAAATCCATTTGTAGTAGCTTCGAAAACATCATACCCAAGAGAAAAAAGATATGATAGTATTTTATCTTTCTAGATATGATAGTTCTTACCATTAAAAACTAGAATCACCTTATAGTTCACCAAATTCAAATTCTATATTCTTAAAGATGGATCTTTCAAAGGGAACCTAGGCTCTGATACCAAATTTTGTTCCCAGGTAGGATCAAGACCACTGAGAGAGGGGGGGGGGGGTGAATCAGTGGTCCCTTTTTCTTTTATAAGAATGTTTTTCTTAACTTCTTTAGTAACCTTTTTTAACCTCTAAAAGATATTAATGTTATGATTCACTCAAGAAATTTCTCAACCTCACCTTTTGTCTACAAAAAATATAAATAAAATACAACACAATATATTTATAAGGTTCGGTACAAAGATCTACTCCTTTCCATGTTGGACAGTCTCACCAAAATGGATTCTTCCACTAACTTATTTCTGGAATACAATGGAATAAGTAGTGAGAAATTATAAAATCCTAGTAGAAACTTTCCCACTATAGTTGCTCATACCCCCCAACTATCCTTTTCAATGTCCATTTTTCTACAATTGGTTATACACCCTAGCAAAACAAACCTTTTCAGCAACTGGTAAGTATCCACAATTACAAGCTTCACATTCCTTATTCTTTTATGATCCACATAATAATGTCTTCAATTCCCACACAAGTAAGCTAAATCAAACTTTATCTGTGTACAATCTTTAAGAACATCAATGATTCTATAAGGAACTTTTTGGTCTTGAAACTTATTCCAGAAACTCAGTCTAGAAATCTTCCTCGACAAAGTCAGTATGATCTTCCTTAGTCCGGTAACCTCTATCTAATGGTCTCAGTCCAATTTGTCTTACCCTAATTCTCCTTTTTCTCTTATTTCTTCAATTGCTTAGGAACTCAATCATCAAATCACAATTCCTCTATCTGATGGAACTTGGTCCAATGAACCTTGCTCTGATGGATTTTTCTCTGATGGGATTACTCTGATGGACTTGCTTCAATGAAACGTCATTTGTTGGAACTTTCTCTATTGATCGGATTAAACCTCACTCTGATAGACTCATTCTGATGTAACTTCCTCGGTTTCAACCTGAAAAACAAACTTTGATTGGAAACTGAATACCTACTCCACAATTTTCATATCTCTAGAGTACGTGAACAGCTCTATGTTTTTTCACACATTTATAAATGAATCATTCTCTCGTTTTATAGGCAACCCGGATATGGTTTGCACAGGATTCTGAAAATCTTTCCCACTCAACCAAATTTCTAGAATAATAAATTTCCCTTGATTCCCGGATATATCTTTTACTTTTTAAATGCTTCATAATACTTCTGTGTGCTTCTCAAATCTTTAAACTTATTCAAGTTTAAAAACACTTCTTCAGTCTGATTATTCATTATGATTCACCATTCTGATTATTCATTATGATGCTTCGTACCAAATTATCATATATGAAAACAATATGACTTCTCATTATGATTAAAACACATGAAAAACTGAAGATAGCCCATTACTATGACCTCTTGCAAACATTGAAATTCTTCTCATGCAAATTCTCCATATCAACTCTTAAATGTAAGATATTGAAAACCATTCTGAAATATCTTCAAATTATTTCTCATTTTCTTCAATTCCTCGGACCAATGATCCTTCATATGATGGATTTATCGATGTCAATCTACACCTAATGGATCATTCTCACATTCACTTCGATGAATTGGTGTCAGACCCAATCTGATGAGTCTTCACCTCTTCTTGAGAAACAATCGATACTTTCGTTCTCTTGATCTTGACCCAATTGTAAGAGAACAAATTATAACTTCTTGTTTTCTTGACCTAATTGAGATACAATTCAATATTTCTCAATTTTTCCTCCAACAGAACTCTGTATCTAATGTATTAAATATAGCAACAATTTATAAACTTAATCGTTGTCAGAATCCATTACAATGGATCAGTGGCATATCGTGTCTGATGGACCGGTGTTGGAAGTGACTTATTTTCTTCAGTACGATCAATCTTGCAGCCTTATGATATTGTCACATCATTGATTATCATACCAACAATCTTCATATTTTTGTGTCTGGTGTTCCTTATACCAATGAGCAGCATCCAGAATACTTCACAACATATTCTCCTTTCTTCTACAAACTCCAGCTTATATCATGACTCCTAAATGAATTTGAATATGTTTAAGATCTATGTCGACGTCATATTACTTACATTGGTAAGTATTGTAACTTTCCATCATTCCCAACAACATCTTTATTTAAAACCAATTCTTAGTATGATTGGCGGTACTAGCTCTCCCTCTTTCCTTCATAAGGCTTGCATCACAAGTTCTCACACAAATTATGACTTTTGTGAATTACAAAGCAGTAAATAATTATCAGATTTATATTAGATCTATTCATACTCTGAAAAAAGTCCTCATTACAATCACCACATTCCTTTTAGACTCAATACAATTTCTATTTGCTTTTGTATTTCTATAAAAATCTCAATCTAATGGATTGTATTGACTCATGTTGATGGTTTGGATCTAATTCCCATATTCAATTTAGATTTCCATCACCTTCTTCAATCTTCTTTCTTTCTTCAACATAATCAACATATTGATCTATTAACAAAAAATACAACCAAAACTCAACCGGGGTCCAACAGACTACTAACTGACCCAAGACGAGGAAAAGAGGGTTCCTAGACCTCCTGCTCAGTGTAGTCAGTATGATATGGCATCTTATGCCTTTCATGTAGCCCAGGATATTATAGATGATGATCCTAAAACCTATAGTCAAGATATAAATGGTAAAAACTCAAAGCAGTAGGTCTTTTCCATGATTGAAGAAATGTAGTCTTTAAAAAGGAACCACACTTGGACTATTGTAAACAAACCAACTAAAGTAAAAATAATTGGTTCCAAGTGGATCTTTAAAATAAAAGAAGATGACACTGAGGGAAATAAAATCAAGTATAAAGAAAGGTTGGTTGCAAAAGGTTTCCTTTAAAGAGAGAGAATTAATTACTTAGAAATTTTTCCCATGTTGTGAAGCATTCTTCTATTATACTTTTACTTGCATTTGTTGCCTATGATGATCTATATATAGAACAATTAGATGTTAAAACTGCCTTCTTGTATGGTGATTTAAATGATAAAATTTATATGAAACCTCCTGATGGTTATCCTAATGAATTCAAATTGAATCAAGTATACCTTTCAAAAAAATCATTGTATGGCTTGAAATAAGCCGCTAGGCAGTGGTACTGAAATTTTGATTCATTTATGTTGGATAAACATTTTATTAGGAGTCAATTTGATGCATGGGATTATTTTAAATCAACCAAAAACTACAAGCTTTATCTGCTACTATATGTTGATGACATGATTATCATTTGTGAAAATATGAATCTCATTTCTCCTATTAAATCACAATGAAAAGGCAAGTTTGAAATAAAAGACTTAGGTACGACTAGGAAAATCCTAGGTATTGTGATAATTAGGGACAAACCAAATAAAGTGCTTTATTTATCTCAGCAT
This sequence comes from Viscum album, assembly GCA_963277665.1. Classification (NCBI taxonomy): domain Eukaryota; kingdom Viridiplantae; phylum Streptophyta; class Magnoliopsida; order Santalales; family Viscaceae; genus Viscum; species Viscum album. Next base: position 1,499,978,613 of record OY728142.1, on the reverse strand, counting down.
GATTATGTTTTAATGATTCTCAAGAGATATATGTTTAAATCTCTCAAACCAGTTAATATACCTATTGTACATCATTTTAAATTGTCTTTAACACAAGCACCCACAACTGCTGATGATATACACTTTATGTCTCAAATACCCTATACTAATATTATGGGCAGTGTCATGTATTGTATGATTTGCACCCGCCTAGATATTTCCTATGCAATATGAACTTTAAGTAGATTCATGGCCACACTTTTGAAGCTGCATTAGCATGACCTTAAGTGGATTTTAAGATACCTTTCATGTATCTCTAATATTGCTTTGTGTTATGGTAAAAACATGGATACTTCTGAAATAATTTTTAGTTATGTTGATGTTGACTATAATGGAAACATTGATACTCATGAGACTTTAACCAGATATGTTTTTACTGTTTGTAGTGGTCTTATTTTATGGAAATGAAATATGTAGTCCGCGGTTGCTATTTCAACCACATAATCTGAGTACATTTCCTTAACTGAGGCTGTTAAAGAAGCTTTGTGGATCAAAGGTGTGTCTTCTGAACTTAGCCTTTATGATTCTGTTATCAATGTATATTCTGATAGAAAATATGCTATTCACCTATCCATAAACTTAGTATGTCATGGTAAATCTAGGCACATAGATATTAGGTTATATTTTATTATAGATATTGTAGAATTAGGAACCGTGTGTGTCAAGAAGATACACACAGACATCAACCTGGTTGATAGTTTGTCTAAAGTCATGGTGTTGTCTAAATTCAAGTTTTTTCTAGATATATTGAATTTGGACCCAACTCCAAAACCTTAGGTCCAAGAACATCACCAATTTCAAATGAAAATGGTGGATATTTGCAAATTGTGATATTCATTTCTTTGTTTTCATATTGAAATACAATGTTGTAAATTCTCCCATTTCAAATTTGCATACATGAAAAATTCATATCGATTTGAATTATTTTTTAAAATGCTCAAACTTTCTTTAGACCCGCTTTTACCTGGGCCTCCTTCTTACCACGTGGGCCTCCTTATTTGGGCCTTGGACTTCAGCTGACCTATTTCCCACACACTCCTATGACACGCTGGTTATATGCTTGTTGCTTGATCCTTGGCTGTTGATAATCCTCACCGCCCTTTGCATGGTCTTCATCCATCTATCCCGATGTATTATTGGGTCATCGTTTCATCAGTTCGGTGGCATGTGTGTGGCGGGTGTTGGTTGGTCATTCTTTTTTGAGGTGTTGGCTGATGTCGGGGGGAAGTGATGCCCCCCCATGCCTCTATTGCTTCAATAGATCACTCTGGTTCTTTCTCACTTTTGGTGCTTCCTTTGGGTGCAGTTCTCGGTTCCTCCTGGTGAAGCTCTTGTTCTCCACCATTGTGTTACCTCTTTGGAGCCTTGTCGAGGCCTGTCATTCTCCCCAACCTCATTTGGTTGTTGGCCTTGTGGTGGAGATGACGTCCTTTATGCTTGGAAGATGTGTGACTCTTGTTCTTGGTGACGTTTCCACGAGTACTAGCGGTAGCAACAAATCCTGGATCCAAGTGCGTTGTGCACCACACTTCCAGCATAGAGAGATCAGGAAATCTGACACTATAAGTGCTTTTGTTTTCATTTCATCTTAAATCTATAAATCTGGCTTACTTTTGTTATGTTCTGTTATTCTGGTTGTTACTAGATTTGTTCACTTTGCAGTGTTTCCTTTTTTTAGCTTTAATAAAACGCATGTGTGGGTGGTGGTGTTCTTTCCATGCACGTAGGTCCCCAAGAGACCAAATCATGTTAAATCCCTGTGTTCTTTACTCTTTCCTTGAAATCTTTTGTTTCTTGTGTTTTGTTTGTATCAATCTGTAATATTCGTCTTCGTACTGCAAAGATTCAGCTCGGTCCTTTTGGTTTGGTATTCTGTCTTGATTCGGGGCACCACTCATCCCCACACTATCATTAAACACATGGAGAATCAATGTACTCAAGAGTCATTTGCATGGTCGAAGGGTTATAAGTTATTGTAATTACATACCATTTACACATGTGTTAACTTGTGTAACGCATGAGTATATGCATAAAGCTCAGGGAGTATCCCCAAGTCCTATATAAACAAGATGGAGGCCATGAAAATGGTGACTGAATCCTATGGATTATCCCTATAATCTCTCTTCATCCTCACTCGTTGCCCGACTGAGATACTATTATATCGTGGGTGTGAGGAGAATCCCACCCATGCGATGAGTGATTCAGTTTCATCCTGTGGATACACTATAGAGGAGGGAGTCTTATGACTGCCTCTAAGCGATCTTCATCATGTATATTGATTGAAGACATCATCAAATGCATCTTTGGTGTAAGGTACACAAGTTATTCTTTATGTTATGTTTAGCATGGTTTCAGTTATGAAACACAATATATCTTAGGTTTAATGTCTCTTATTGTTTTTGCTGCTTATATTAACTGTTAATCTATCCTAAGAAACCTAGCACCTCCTTCATCTATAGTCTTAATGTGATATCTAATTTCATGAATAGAATTAAAGCTTAATAGATTTCTTTGAGACTAAGGAGAAAACAAATCATTGTTTATTAAAATTCACACGCCACCGGGTAGGCATATGTTTGTTTTTCAGAGTCTTTGATTAATTTTCATTATTGGTTGATGTAATTACATGAGCACTTCTCATTCAAAGGTTGATAAAAATATTTCTCATATTTAAGTATTGCATTAGTAGTATTGTTGCTAACGAGACAAATATCTTCACCTTGAAAATTAATTCCAACAGTACGATTTGTAACATCCATTTTCAATTAGATTAAACTTTCTAGCCCGATAAACCTCGTACTAATAATATGTTATGAAACAAAATTGAAGTGAAGATTGAAACAAGGTATGTATAAATCATAACATTGTAGTCAATCGTAGATGAATCATGATGTCGATTGAAGACAAAAATAATGACGAACAAATGCGAGCGTATAATCATAATGTGAAGACAAAAGAAGAGGTTACATGTAAGAAACATTAATGGTCCAAATTGATCCATTTTTTTCCAAGATCCAACGTCTAGGATTGTTGGCATGTGATAAAACTTGTAAGATGAATTGTCATGATAATTACGACTCATGGGAATAGAGACCATGAGAATCACCCTCCATGAAAATCATGCCGGTCCATAATTATTTCTTACCAAAAAATTACTCTTGCATAATGAGAGTTTTTTAATTAATCTCCTTTGACTTATCCTCTCAAGTTGAATAAAATACCGGAGGGTAAAGATGCGTTTTTTAGTTCATTTCTTAAAAAAAATCAGTGAAAAATCATTAAGATTTTTTCTAAAAAATACTAGGTAGATTACATTCGTCACTGCGGAACACAATACAAAGAAAAAAACTACAATAAATCATATGTCCAGGGGCTTGACCCGCAACCCGGCCCTCACCTAAAAAATAATCTAAAAAAAAGACAACTTTTCAATTCACTAAAAAATTCCATTTGAAAATAATTAAGAAAAACTACAATATATGACCAAAAATGACAGTTAATGATCAAAAACAAGAGAAAATGTCATTTAAGGATAAAAAAGATCGTGTTTTTTCAAATGAAGTCCTTGGTTGTTAATTAGAATTAAGGAGATCTTTTGGTCCTTGAATGTCATTCCCCCCAATTAATTATCCCAAATGGCTTACGTGGGAGCCCTAATTTTCACTGCCAGTCCCGACCGTTTCTTCGCTCGAGGAAGCGCTAGTACTGGATGAAGATGGATGACTGATTAAGATTGTATCATAGCAGGAACAGAGGGAGCCGTGAAGGATCCCTAAAGGAGAAAAGGCGTCGACGAGGCGAAAAGCGATGATGTTATTCTCCGCGACTACTCGACTTTGTTCTCCGTCATCCTCTTCCCTCTCAAAGCCTTCCATTTATACCCGGTTCTTCCCCATTCCCAGGCCCAGAATTTGTCTTGCTGCATCAGTCTCCTCTTCTTCAAAATCCATTATTTCCACTACACCTCCAAGTTCGGGCGCAACAACCCTGCCAGTTGGCCCTCGCGGCGAACCCACCATGGAAACGGCTTGTTTTCCTGGGACCCTCATCGAAATTACGCCGGAAAGGGTTTTTTTCCCTCCAAGGACAGACCCTGCTGCTCTGCAGACTAAGTTGAAAATGCTGATGGGTTCGAACATAGCCCTCAGCGATTATGCTACAGATGCGGAAGTGAGGGAAGCGGAATTTGTGAAGAGCAGCCTGGGGATAGAGGACTGCCCCGATGAGAGGCTGCCGGAGTTCGCATTCGTTGGGCGTTCGAACGTCGGGAAGTCGTCGCTGCTTAATTCTGTTGTTCGACGTCGTAAGCTGGCGTTGACTTCGAAGAAACCCGGTAAGCATGTTGAATGAATCGCCATATTCGCGGTTCTTTCATGGAGTTGGCTGCGCTTTCATGCCGGCAGTGTCAGTTTTACTTATTATGTAACTGCTTTTTCATGCCTACAGTGTTAGTTTCATTGATTGCATCACCAATTTTGTCGGCAAATTAAAAATTGTGAACTTGATAGGTTGTTTCTTAGGACGAGTGCCTCAATGGTCCATGGTTAGGAATACGCAAAGATTGGTAAACATTTCTCTACCGATTCTCTGTTGCTGTTCTATTTTTGTTTTAAGTGTTTTTTTTGGGTAATCTTCACCCACTGTATTTCTTCATTGAGCAGATATTTAATTTGTTAAAATCCGATTTTTATTATTTTTCTGGGTATTTCCAAGTCTCACGTCGGAATACTCCTTTGTGTATTTTGTATCATTAAACTATAAAAGTAGGTCGCCGCCTCACTTTGAGGAAAGAGGGATTTCCTAATCTACATGGTATCAGAGGGATAATCCATTTATTTATTTTTTTTCTCCTCCGGCTCTGCCCTACACGGCAACCCCCTTCTCCCGGGTCTGCCCTACGTGGCCACCCTCCTCCTACCTTCCGCAGCCCCCCCTCCTGGCTTCCCCTCTGCAGCTCCTTCCGACAACAACCCGACGTCACCCCTCCGTCGCCCCACGCCCCTCAATCTCTTCTGCGGCCTCCCGGCGACACCTGAACCACTCCCGCCCTACCCGGTGCTCTTTCCGGCTCCCCGCACCTGCCGGCACCCGCTTCCGCAACTCCCGGCGCGCAGAACGGCCGCTCCCGCATCTCCCGCTCCGCCCGAATTACCCTCCTGTTCCTGCAACTTCCAGCGTCGTCTCCCTCCCGCTCCAGAAACTACAGCGGGAGCAGGGCCGACCGTAGGAGGAGCCCACCGCCCCTGCGGTGCTCTCCTCCGGCCGTCCCGGCGACGACGGATCATCCTTCAGCTTCCTCGTCCCGGCGTGATCAACCCCGCTGCGTCCCCAGCGGTGACTCCTGGCCTGCCCGACGCACGAGGCTGCTCGGCTCCCACAACTCCAACAGCGGCTATGCCCGACCCCACCTCTCACGACGCTTCCCGGCTACCGCCTTCTTCGGCGCCTGACCGTGTTGTCGTGACACGTCAAATTGATTATATTTTTAAGATTGATTTATAGTCTAGGGTAAACCCTAGGTCGTCTCTCAAGGAGCGTTGGTAGGTTTAGAGTGTGTATTTTTGATAAAAATGTCTAAGAGAGGGGTGGTTTTGAAAACAGCTTAAAACAATGTCTTAATTGAAATAGCTTAAAAGATGAGTGACCAAATGGATTTTGAGAAATATGAGATAAAAGGGTCGATGTGATTTCACTACACACATATCAAGTTCATTGTTCATAGAGATTCATCTTGGGTTTAGAGTAATCCTTTGGTTGGAGTTAATTGGAATCCCGATTAATTCCTAAGCTTTTATTTCAATACTTTACGGACCAAACCTTGACGTAACAATCGTATTGTCAAGGTCCAATACTTATGCATAGAATAAGAGCTTCCAAAGCATATTGAAATCTCAATAAGGTGGGTATGAAAAGGATTCTTGTGATGTCCAATCGGAACAACACAAGTCACGCACTCAAAACCTCACACCGATCGGTTAGAAATTAAGAGCATAACACTCACATGCATCAAATCAAGAATTCAAATCTGAAATAAAATAAGATACATGGAATGAAATGTTTAAACACCCAAATTACTCCAAACCAGTAGCTAATTTATGCATCGGAACTCCCTTGGCATGTGTGTAGCTCCCTCACAACGAACACCCAACTTTTAGCTCGACATCGGGAGGAGGAGGAAGCTCGGGTGGAACTCCTTCTTCATTGTTGATCTCCCTATGAGGATAGGGGCCTCCAGAACCTCCAAGGTGATTAGGAGACTCTTCTAGGACTCCAAATTGGCAGCACTTCACTCCTTGGCCGAACTTGCAAATGAGGAGCCCAAGGTGCCCTCTTGACTGTCTCCACCGAAAGTTTGGCACCGTTTGGACAAATAATTCTCGAGATATTGATAAAATACAGAACACCGAATTTGACTTGGTCCAAATTCGGTGGCTCGGACAGATCAGTTTGTATGGGCCCCATGCAATCCGAATCAGGATTGGGTTCCTTAATAGGAAATGTAGAATATTGAATTTTGGACAGGCCCACAAAATTTCAGCCCATTTGGATGCACGGATATTGTGTACTATTCAAAACAGTGGACAGATGTCCATGGATCCATGCAATTTTGGCCCAGTTTTCTTTCACTTCATCAAGAGCCCTCCAAATCACCTCCACCTACATTGTAATTTTCAAAACAAGTATCATTGCCCTATTTAATAGTGATAAACACTAAATTATTGAATCAAACATGAAGTACAATTTGATAATATTTTTATAATTTTTAATACAAAATATGTTTAGCACAGCGGTGTAAGGGTGAAAATGAAACAGTGAATCGTGGTACGATCACACCCCCACACCTAAACATTTGCACTCCTGGGCAAAGTCACATATTCAAATACAATGATTCATATATATATATATATCCAACATCATAAAGATTTATCATTTGAGTAAATTTTATTTAAAGTAAAGTGATCAATGCACGAACCACACCAAGGAGTTCTTCCTAGTGAAAATAGAAAAAGATGTCTCATAAATCATATCATAGTGAAATTCAAAAAGATTCATGATACCCAATTGAGAAAGGAATTCAGAAGTAAACCATGACACTAAATATCCATGTGTGTGTGTGAAAACCATTCCATGCTATTCTTTCCACTTGATATCTAATAAATATATGTTATTTTAACATTTTTCAGCTTAAATGATTTTCTCACCGAACCTGTCCTACATCCTTTGCAATCATATTTCAAGACCCACTCATTTAAGCATTCCCAGAAGTCAAACCATAAGCTCCCGACCTAGATATCCCCATATGTTGCACATTTCATCACTCCCCTCATTTTTTTTTTGAAGTTGCAATTGGAACAAATCTCACACTCATCTCTCAACCCTTGTTTGATCTCCTCACGACACTAATTGCAATAGTTATAACAAGATCAAAGGTTGAGGAGGAGTGGTTTTTGACCTGCCCAAGACACAACAATTTTTTTTTTTTTTTTTTTTTTTTTTTTTGAGGGCGTACAACAGTCGGACATTAGGTACACACGCATAGGTCAATCTGGTACAGTAATGAAACAGATCGGATAAGGAACGAACGTATGGAAATATCATTTAAAGCTGAAAAATATTAACCCAACATATATTTACCTTATATTAAGTAAGAAATAATCACACTTTGTGGTTTGGTGCAATATTTTTTTTTTGAAGATATTAGCGACATAGTTTTCTCAAAAACTACTCACACAATAGGCATCAATCATCTCAAAGGTTTCACATAGATACGACCATTTATATCATTGACAGAAAACCAATTCACTAAAAATCACTCCCTGATGTTAAATTCATACAAATATTCTTTTTAGCCTTCGTTATGGTATTTTTACATTCCCCATTTTATGGTCGCCACATCATGGAATTTCGAAATTGTTGATGGGGAAAAATAAAAATACCATAAAGAAGGCCAAAAAGAGAAAACAAAAGGAGAAAATGGTGAAAAATCCTAACTAACCCAGGAATGTATCCACCCCCCCACACCTAGAGAATGCAGTGTCCTCACTGCAATAAAAGAGACTGTGTGAAGGAAGGATAAAACCTGGTGAGTGTTATTCATAGACCGCTTCTTGAACATGGAGTTCCTCTATTGGGGACTCCGGAATGGCTTCATGGAAGTGCTTCAGCCGCTGCCCATTGACAGTGAAGGTTTGCTTGGTGTCTTCATTTTGAACCTGGACAACACCAAATGGAGAGACATTAGTAACAATGTAAGGTCCAAACCAACGGGAACGAAGCTTACCAGGGTGCAACTTCAGCCTTGCATTGTAGAGGAGGACCTTCTGCCCAATTTGGAATTGACGATGAAGGATGAGACGGTCGTGGGCAGCCTTGGTTCGCTCTTTATAAATTCGGGAGTTCTCATATGAATCTCTTCTCATTTCCTCCAACTCCTGAATCTGTAACTTCCTTTGAATACCTGCACCAGAAAGATTAGAATTGCATTGTTTAATGGCCCAGTAGGCCCGGTGCTCTACCTCAACAGGGAGGTGACAACTCTTCCCAAAAACTAGCCGATATGGTGACATGCCAATTGGAGTTTTGAATGCAGTACGGTAAGCCCATAACGAATCATCGAGTCTAAGACTCCAGTCTTTTCTGTTTGGCTGAACCGTTTTCTCAAGAATCTGTTTTACCTCTCTATTTGATACTTCAGCTTGACCATTTGTTTGTGGGTGATAAGCAGTAGACACTCGATGCCCAACCCCGTACCTGCGCAAAAGAGATTGCATTGTGCGGTTGCAGAAATGAGAACCCTGATCACTGATGATAAACCTAGGTAATCCAAACCTACAGAATATTTGGGTTCTCAAAAATTCCACAACTGTCTTGGAATCATCTGTCCTCGTGGCTCGTGCCTCTACCCACTTTGAAACATAATCCACTGCCAGAAGAATGTAAAGGTTCCCAAATGAATTGGGGAATGGTCCCATAAAGTCAATGCCCCAAACATCAAAAATGTCATGGAAGAGTAAGGGTTGTTGGGGCATCTCATTTCTTTTAGAGACATTCCCCATTCTTTGACAGCGAGGACAAGATTTACAGAATTCGTGGGCATCCCTAAACAATGTGGGCCAAAAGAGACCAGAATCTAAGACCTTGCGAGCGGTCCGTTGGGGACCAAAGTGGCCCCCACAAGCAAGTGTGTGGCAGAACCTAAGGACAGATTGAAACTCACTATCGGGAACACAACGCCTAATAACTTGATCACTACATGTGCGCCAGAGGTAGGGGTCATCCCAAATGTACCAACGAGACTCATGTTTTAGACGGTCGGCCTGGTTTTTGGTGAAATCAGCAGGAATGCAAGACGCTACCAAATAATTTACAATTTCGGCATACCAAGGAATAACATCTTGCACTCGGTACAATTTCTCATCAGGAAACAATTCATTTATGGGAATACAGGGGGATGAGTCAATGTCCGAGGGTGGGAGAATCCTACTGATATGGTCAGCAACCACATTCTCTGCTCCTTTTTTATCCCTAATTTCTAGATCAAATTCTTGAAGGAGGAGCATCCAGCGAATGAGACGTGGTTTGGCTTCTGGTTTCTTTAGGAGATATCGGAGGGCTGCATGGTCTGAGAACACAACGACTTTGGACCCTATAAGGTATGGCCTGAATTTACCCAAGGCAAACACAATGGAAAGAAATTCTTTTTCAGTGGTGGTGTAGTTTGCTTGGGCAGGGTCCAAAGTACGTGAGGCATAGGCAATGACATGTGGAGCTCGATCGACCCTCTGTGACAAGACTGCCCCAACTGCATAGTTAGAGGCGTCACACATTAGCTCAAATGGTAAATCCCACCGAGGTGGTTGGATTACCGGGGGTGACGTGAGACTCCATTTTAACTTATTGAAAGCTTCCTCACATTTTTTATCAAAATCAAATTCTTTTTCTTTTTGGAGTAATCGGGAGAGGGGGAGTGCAATTTTACTAAAGTCACGAATGAAACGACGATAAAATCCAGCATGACCCAGGAAAGACCGCACATCCCGAACATTTTTAGGGAATGGTAGGGAGGAAATGATATCTACTTTTGATTTGTCCACTTGGATTCCTTCCCCAGAAATGACATGTCCCAAAACTATGCCTTGTCGCACCATGAAATGGCATTTCTCATAATTTAATACAAGATTCTTTTCAATACAGCGATGTAGGACAGAACCAAGACTACTTAAACATTCATCAAAAGAGGATCCATAAACAGTAAAATCATCCATAAAAACCTCCATGCAATTCTCCAGGTAATCCGAAAAAATACTAACCATACATCGTTGGAAAGTACCTGGAGCATTGCACAGACCAAATGACATCCTTCTATAAGCAAATGTACCAAAGGGGCAAGTAAAGGTTGTCTTTTCCTGATCCTCAGGGGCAATATGGATCTGAAAGTATCCAGAATACCCATCAAGGAAACAGTAATGGGACTTCCCTGCTAGCCTCTCTAGCATCTGGTCAATGAATGGCAATGGGAAATGGTCCTTCCTAGTGTGTTGGTTTAGTCGGCGATAGTCTATACAGACACGCCAACTATTCTGCACACGAGTTGGAACCAATTCATTATTTTCATTTTTAACTACAGTAAGGCCAGTTTTTTTAGGAACTACTTGAACAGGACTGACCCATTGGCTGTCAGAGATAGGGTAAATGATTCCAGCAGCCAACAATTTTGTTACTTCTTTTTTAACAACATCAAGTAGGTTTGGGTTCAGTCGTCGTTGTGACTGCCTCACTGGTTTAGCATCATCATTTAATAAAATATGATGTGTACAAATTGATGGGCTAATGCCAGGAATGTCAGCAAGTGTCCATCCCAAAGCTTGTTTATACTTCCTCAAAAGATCAAGCAGTCGCAATTCATGCTCAGGAGGGAGTGAACTAGCAATGATGACGGGCAACTTGTTTCCATTCTCAAGATATGAGTATTTTAAATCTTGAGGCAGTTGTTTTAGTTCCAATTCTGGGGGATTTTGGATTGACAGAAGTGTGTGTGAAAGTGATAAGTCACTGATCTCATCTAACTGCTCAATGGTAACATCCTCAGATGAGGAATGAGCTTTTACAAGCTTAGCAGTATTATCGATGGTCATGTGATCCTCTGTGTTCAAGAAATCATCAATTAACAAACATGCATGACATTTCTCTAAACCGCTACAACAATCAATGCATGATTCATTACCTAACATTTCAATCAATGAAGAAAACTCAGAAAGGGGATCAGGTGAATGAAAATAAGTTGTTTCAGGGGAAGGGAGAACATCAATTGAATTGACAAAGAGAGAGGAGTGTTCTTCTGAGGGGTGCTTCATGGCATCAAGGATATTGAAGTGGACAATATTACCACCAAACTCCATAGATAATGTACCATTATGGACATTAATTATGGTTTTGGCGGTTTTCAAGAAAGGTCTCCCCAATATAATTGGGGCATGTCCATTCATCCTATCATCTTCCATTTTAAGCACGTAAAAATCAGCAGGAAAAATTAAATTTTGCACCCTCACAAGAACATCCTCTAGCACACCAGAGGGGTGTGCCGTACTCCGATTTGCTAGCTGAACGACAATACCAGTGGGCTTCAGTTCACCGACCTGCAATGAAGAGTAAATAGAGTGAGGCATCACATTAATAGAAGCACCCAAATCAAGCATAGCATTGGAACACGAATACTCCCCTATGGTGCATGGAATCGAGAATGTCCCAGGATCATTGCACTTGGTAGGAAGTGATGACTCTATCAATGCTGAAACATTCCTCCCCAGGCTCACCTTCTCATCACCACGAAGCCTCCTTCGGTGTGTACACATCTCCTTCAGAAACTTGGCATATCTTGGAATTTGCTTCACAGCATCAATCAAAGGAATGTTAACCTGTACTTTCTTGAAAGTTTCCAAGATTTCTTTATCAAGTTCGGTTTCTTTTTGTTTTCTAGGTTGGGCAGCCCTTTGAGGAAATGGAAGAGCATGATCACATCCGCTTTAGCCACATCCCGACGGCGGATCAGCTTGCTGACATCTTCACCAAAGGCCTTCCAGGGGCTCGCCTTGCCTCGCTTAGTATCAAGTTGGGCATCCACAACATCTGTGGCCCAGCTTGAGGAGGAGTGTGTCTGGTCTTGTATGTTTTTTCTTCTTTCTTTTTTGTGGGAGTCGTTGTCCAAGCTGGACATGTCCAGCTTGAGGGGGAGTGTTAAAACCCTATTTTTATTATTATTCTGGGTATTTTCGAGTCCCACATCGGAATACTCCTGTGTGTATTTTGTATCCTCAATCTATAAAAGTAGGCCTCCGCCTCAATTTGAGGAAAGGGGGATTTCCTAATCTACATAATTAAATCTCTCTTGCTTGTTAAAGGGAAGGAATTCTTTTGAGCATGACTATCACTGAGTGTTGGACGTATAGATGCATTTACTGTGCAGCTGCATGTTGAAAATTCCACTGCATTTTCACAGTTCATTGAGTGGATGCTTGATGATAGTTTCTTATACGATCAATGTTTCAGTTTTCATTACTATTGTTATTTTGTATAATTTTATTGTGATTTTGATGTGTTATTGATGTGTATTTCAAGGGAAGACACGGATGATCAACCATTTCCGGATCAATAACAGTTGGTTCCTGGTGGATATGCCTGGTTATGGGTACGTCCATGATTCAGTGATTTTCTATATTTTTCTTTAGCCTTTAGCACTTGTAAAAATTGTGGACATGTTCCAGCACAGTCGTGAGCCGGCAATTATTGTCTCTTGCAGTTTGTGCTCATTCTCAGCAACAGTTATTATAGGATTTAAGGATCAGCAGCAGGGTTCTGGTTTTGCATCGTTTAACAGAAACTGAAAATTTTAGATTTATTTTCTTTGTTCTGGAAGTTTCTTGAATTGGCGATTCAGATCTTAACAAATTGAAATGCTTCAAGTTCAAAACATTTTTCATTTCTAATTATCATGTACTGGAGTTTACTTATGAAATTCTACTCAAGCGGGCTGGATAAATGGTTTGAGCTAAACAGGAAGCACCAAAGGACTCTTTAGCCATGAAAAATGTTAAATTTTAGTTTTTTAAACATCAAGTTTGGTCTTTTTGAATGCAAGAAATACTTCTTTTCTTTACTGTCCAAATTTAAAAAGTATAGAGAACCTGGGAAATTAAAACCAACAAATTAGCTGCGATAAGTTCATAATAGTTATGGTTTATGATGAGTATTTCAAAATAAAAATGACATTTGTTTCATTTCTGAAAATACACTTTCACTTAAATTTCTAAAAAAAAAGCACCGGGATAAGCAGTAGAAAAACACCTCTTGAACAAGCAATCTAGTAACTCTTGTACAAAAACGCTTGTTATAAGTGATAAGTGATATAGGCTGCGGTTGGCAACACTTACATAAAACCATTTATAGCATTTATCACTAGAGGTGGCAATTCAGGTTCACGGGTCGGGTTCATGTTGAGTTGGCTGTCCTGTGAAGCCATTTAAGCTCAACCCTATCCGAGTCCATTTAATTAAATAGGTTGGCCTGATCCAACCCATTTATGAAAGGGTCAATCCTAATCTGATCCACCAACCTGTTTAACTTTAAACATATAACATGACATGACCAACATATAATGTCACACAAACTCAATGACCTAACCAAACTGAATTATCCCATTTAGATTAAAAATAAACTAATTAATTTGAAACATGCCATCTTCTTAAACCATTTAGAATAATTAATGTGTTATAAAGTTGATCATAAGAATAAAACATATTATAAAATTATTTATTATTATTTTTTAGTATTTTTTTATCATTATATTTTTGATCGGGTTACATGGGTTAGACTGGTCAACCCAAACCTGGCCTGAATATTATTTGTGTTATGTTGGAGTATGGGTAACTTCCAGCCCCACTAACTTTGTAACTTCCAGCCCCCACTTCTTTTGTAACCTCTCTTGTAACTTCCACTTACAATTTTTTATAAATACAAGCCCTCTCCTTACCTTGAGGGTAAGAGGGATCTTTAAACTACATGGTATCAGAGGGAAATCCCCTCCATCTCTGCGGCCTCCCGGTTTTACCCGACCCCGCCTCTCCCCTTCTTCTTCCGGCTCGGCCTCCCTTCCAGGCGGCCCTCCCTCCCGGCTTGGCCCTCCCTCCCAGGCGGCCCTCCCTCCCGGCTCGGCCCTCCCTCCCAGCGGCTCTCGGCTCCTGCGGCTATTCCCGGCGGCGTCGCTTCTAGACGCGGCTCCCGGTTCCCGTCGGGCCTCCTTCTGCAGTTCGTCCGGCTCCCGCAAGCTCTCCCGGCGGCATCTCTGTGCGCAACGACCGCGCCTCCCGTCCAGCACCGGCGCCCGGTCCCCGTCGGGCCTCCTTCTGCAGTTCGTCCGGCTCCCGCAAGCTCTCCCGGCGACATCTCTGTGCGCAACGACCGCGCCTCCCGTCCAGCACCGGCGCCTCTCTGGCCCTCGCCTGGCGGCCCCCTCTCTTCCCAACGCGGCCCGCGCCGGCCCTCCCGTACCGCGAAGTTCCTCCTCCCGCACGGCCGACCCATCCCGGCAACTCTCGCCAGCTCTTCCCGGCGCTGCTCCTCCTACGCGCCCATCCCGTCGCCGCTCCTCCAAAGCGCGACACTCCTGGCGCCCCTCTGCTCACGGCGGGCCTCCTTCCAGACGCGGCTCCCTCGCCCCGTCGGCCCCCGCGCCCACACCGGCGTCGCTCCCTCACCCGCCACCTCGCCCAGCAGAACCTCGCCTGCCCTACCTGCGTCCTGTGAACTCCCGCGCCTCCCACTGCTCCAGCGCCTCCCGGCGCCTTCCGCATCATCCCGCGCCGGCTTCTCCTCCGGCAGCCCTCCTCCCGCGGCTACGCACCTCCGACGCCTCCCTCTCAGATCTGCAAAGGAACAATCTATTCGGTGTTTTTGCGGTGCTGGTCATCCACCTGGCTTACCAGGTTTCCAGTTTCCCTCCTAAATTTCAAGTCCCAGCACAGACCCGGCTCATCCCGGTCTTTCCAGCGCCCCAGGTGCACCGCTCCCCGGCAAAACTCCCTGCTTCCGGCTCATTCCTCCGCTGCATCTTCGGTATCACCGCTCCGCTTCCATGGCAGACTCTTCCCCACTGCCGCCGCTGATCACCGCTTCTACCCGCCTTGTGGATGACCGATTGGACTCCACAAATTTCTCCATCTGGCGGAAGACTGTTGTGATGTCCCTCACCGGCATGGACCTCGACCATCATCTTGAGAATCCTCCCCCAGCCACAGCTGATCCCAAATATCGTTCCTGGAAACTTGCTGACAGCAAAATCTTCGCTCTGCTGGTCAATTCCATGGAACGATCGGTCAAAGATGTCACCCGCACCGCCAATACCGTCAAGGAGCTCTGGGACTCCTTGAATATCATGTACTCCGAAACAAATAACCTCGCTCGGGTGTCCGAAATCCTTCAGAGACTGTCCCATGTTCGCCAGCAGGCCCACACCTTTACAACCTACTTCCTGGAATGGAAAGGGCTGCGTGATGAATTGCAGGAGTTGTGGCCCATTCCACAAACACCGGCCGAAGCTCAGACCCAGCGGGACCAGCTCTGTCTCTTCACTCTTCTCAACGGCCTCGCTCCAGAATTTGCCACCACGGCAACCGAATTGCTCGCTAGCTCGTCGACGCTGGAGATCCCACAGGTGTATCACCGACTCAGCAAGGCCCAGCGGGCTCTTCCTCCTCCCGCCCCCGTTATCGACCATTCAGCTCTAGTCGGTCACGGCGGTGGCCGTTCATCTGGTCCTCGTGGACGTGGTCGTGTGGACAGTCGACCACGTCCCCTCTGTCAACACTGTAACAAGGTTGGCCACACGATCGACCGATGTTGGGTCCTGCATGGACGTCCATCTCAGCGCCCGCGGCAGGGACAGACGGCGGTCCAGGAAGCACCATCGGCAGTTGCAACTCTTCCTCACTCTCTGGACCTTTCGATGGCCGACATCCGGCTGACTCATGAACCTCGGGAATCTGCCGAACCCGGCCCATCAGCAGCTTCTATAGCCCATTCTGCTCACTCCACTGCCTTTGTCGGCCGTCGCTCCCCTGCATGGATGTTGGACTCAGGAGCCTCTGACCACCTCACCGGTGATGCTGGTATGTTGACCTCTTACTGCCCTTACACCGGTCCCTCAGCCATCACGGTCGCTGATGGCTCCACTATCCCGATTGTGGGCTTCGGCACCTGCTCTCTGACTCCAACGATTCACCTACCCTTTGTGGCACATGTACCCCGCAGTCCATTTAATCTTCTTTCCATCAGTAAACTGACAAAAGAATCTAACTGCGCTGCCATATTTTCCTCCTCTGGTGTTGTTTTTCAGGAGCAGACAACGAACCGGGAACTTGGTAGAGGCCGACTTCAGGACGGGGTCTACCTGTTCGATGCACCAGCACCCATCGCCTGCTCATCTACCTCTTCTCCGGCTTTGGATCTTCATTCCCGGTTAGGACATCCGCCGGCATCCACCATTCATCAGCTTTTTCCAGAGTTTCGTCGGAATATTTCATTTCATTGTGAGTCTTGTACCTTTGCAAAACATCATCGATCTACATACCTCCCTCGGGTGGATACACGGGCCTCAAACCCTTTTGATCTCGTTCATTCAGATGTTTGGGGTCCTTGTACCATTTCGAGTCATTTGGGCTACAAGTACTATATCTCTTTCATCGATGATTATTCGCGAATGACTTGGCTTTACCTCCTTCGAGAACGCTCCGACGTGTTCTCCACCTTCCAAACATTTTATGCTGAGATTCAGAATCAATTTTCCCTCTCGGTCAAATGTCTCCGCTCCGACAATGGGCGTGAGTATCTCTCCAATTCCTTTCGGCAATTTCTCCAGACGAAAGGCATCCTTCATCAGACCTCCTGCCCTGATACACCCCAGCAGAATGGCGTGGCTGAGCGGAAACACAGACATATTCTAGAGACTGCTCGTGCCCTTCTCTTTCACCGACAGGTGCCTCTGCAGTTTTGGGGCGATGCCATTCTCACCGCCACCTACCTGATAAACCGTCTTCCTTCCACTATCCTTCGAGGGGAAACTCCTTTTCGAACTTTGTTCTCCTCTCTCCCTCTTCACTCCCTACCCATCCGCGTGTTTGGGTGCCTCTGTTACGTTCGCGACACACGTCCAGGTCTCTCCAAACTCGCTCCCAAATCCCTCCGCTGCCTCTTTTTAGGCTATTCCCGCACTCAACGCGGCTATCGCTGTTTTTCCCCCGACCTACGGCGGTATGTCGTCTCCGCCGACGTTGCCTTTGTTGAAAGTTCTCCATTCCTCCTTCCCTCTCCTCATCCTGACCCTGCCATCGATGATTGTCTTCCTCTCATCATCCATCCTTCACCGCCGTCAACCCCTGTTGACACACATTTTGGTCAGGTCTACTCTCGGCGTCCTTCGACTGTATTCCCCGTCCTGGCCGATGACACTGACGCTCCCGCTTCGTCCGCTGCTCCTGCTCCACCACCCGAGGACTTGCCCATTGCCCTTCGGAAAGGTACTCGCTCCTGCCAGAGTACTCCTCTATTTGTATCTTCATACAGGGGTTTGTCAGCTCTGGAGACAGTCTCTGTACCTCGAACGGTTGGTGAAGCCAAATCTCACCCCGGGTGGCTAGCTGCAATGCGGGACGAATTGCAGGCTCTAGAGGATAACCATACTTGGGATCTTGTACCTCTTCCAGCAGGCAAACAGGCCGTGGGCAGCAAGTGGATTTACACTGTCAGGCTCAATCCCGATGGCACTCTCAGCCGCCTCAAAGCCCGCCTTGTTGCCAAAGGCTTTGCACAGACGTACGGTGTTGACTACTTTGATACCTTCTCACCGGTTGCCAAGATGGCCTCTGTCCGATTATTCATCTCTCTTGCCGCCCATCATCAGTGGCCTCTTCATCAGTTGGATGTCAAGAATGCCTTCCTCCATGGCTTCCTTGAGGAAGAAATTTATCTGCAGCAGCCCCCCGGATTTTGTGCCTTCGGTGCTGAATCTCGAGTCTGCCGTCTCCGCCGCTCTCTCTACGGCCTCAAGCAGTCACCCCGTGCTTGGTTCGGCCGCTTTAGCACGGTCATTGGCGATTTTGGGCTTTCTCGCAGTATGAAGGATCACACTGTCTTCTACCGGACGAGTGCACGTGGCTGCATCTTATTGGTCGTATATGTGGATGACATCATCATCACCGGCAACGACTCTGTGGGTATTACCCACCTCAAGGCCCATCTACACCACCACTTCAACACGAAGGATCTTGGTCCTCTCACCTACTTTCTCGGCATCGAGGTTTCCTATTCCTCGGACACCATCTCCCTCTGCCAACGGAAGTATGCATTGGATATATTACAGGATGCTGGGCTGACTCAGGCCACTGCGGTCGATACTCCTCTCGAGCCTGGGGAGCGGTCTCTTTATGCCTCCTCAGCTCTATACCCATATCCCGAGCGGTACCGTCGGTTGGTGGGCCAACTCAATTATCTCACCATGACTCGACCCGACATCTCCTGTGCGGTTGCCAAGGTCAGTCAATTTATGGAGCATCCAACCACCTCCCAATGGGATGCGGTCATCCGCATCGCCAAATACATCAAGAGAGATCCTGCCCGTGGTCTTCATTACTCCCAGTATCCTCATCAGAATATTGAGGCCTTCTGTGATGCTGATTATGCTGGCTGCCTTGCTACTCGGAAATCTACATCTGGGTTTGCCATATTCTTAGCAGGAAATCTCATTTCTTGGCGAAGCAAGAAACAGACGGTCGTCTCTCGCTCCAGTGCCGAGTCTGAGTACCGTGCCATGGCCACCGTCACTACCGAGATCCTATGGCTTCAACACCTCCTCCAGGAGCTTGGCTTTCCTCAGCAGACTTCTGCTAACATATGGTGTGACAATCAGGCCGCCACTAAAATTGCTTCGAATCCTGTTTACCATGAACGCACGAAGCATATAGAGGTGGACTGTCACTTTCTTCGCCACCACCTGGAGAACAAACATGTCAGCTTTAGCCACATTTCCACGGCGGACCAGCTTGCTGACATCTTCACTAAAGGCCTCCCCGGTGCTCGCCTCGCCTCTCTTAGTTCCAAGCTGGGGATCCACAACATCTGCCGCCCAGCTTGAGGGGGAGTTACGGTCTTTTTTTTTTTTATGTGTCCAAGCTAGGTACACCTAGCTTGAGGGGGAGTGTTGGAGTATGGGTAACTTCCAGCCCCACTAACTTTGTAACTTCCAGCCCCCACTTCTTTTGTAACCTCTCTTGTAACTTCCACTTACAATTTTTTATAAATACAAGCCCTCTCCTTACCTTGAGGGTAAGAGGGATCTTTAAACTACATGTTAGATTAATCAACTTGATTACAACCCAAACCCATTTGTGCCGGACCCAAACCCGTTTAACTTGGGTGGTGTTGTGTTGTGCCGGGTTCCAAATCGCCTTCTCTACTTATCACTTATGATAAACAGTTAAAAAAAAGCGATCTTTGTTTCAGTTACACTTAGATTCCACAAGAAAACCATCTAAATAAGTGGCAGAAAAGTATGTTTTTCAGTAAACAATGTGGAAGCACTTACACAGAAGTGCTTATCATTAAGTGGCAATTGCTATAAATAATTTTCAATAAGCGCCACCGTCAAACAGTCATAGTTGTCATGTAGTGAGCCGTGCTATCCATGTTGTGCGTTTCGTATTGGTTAAAACCATGCTCATGATTTTAGGGTGTCTGTCTGTAAATTAAACAGCTATGCAAATGTGCCGATTGCAGTTCGAAAGGATTGGGAGGAATTCACGAGAAACTATTTCTTGAAATGTTCAACATTGGTCGCTGTGTTCCTTCTGATAGATGCCAGTGTTCCTGCAAAAACTAGTGATCTGAATTATGCTCGTTGGTTGAGTGAAAATCAGATTCCAATGACCCTAATATTCACTAAGTGTGACAAGCGGAAGAAGAGGAAGACTGGAGGGAAAAGCGCCGGGGAGAATGTGCAGCTGTTCCTGGAGTTGATGGGCAGGTCCTTCGAGAAAACACTGCCTTGGATCATGACCAGCAGCCACACCCATCACGGCCGAGATGAGATACTTTTGCACATGGCTCAGCTCCGAAACTACTGGCTCCACCACTAGGAAACTGCAGCCGTTCTGGGGTTGCCCTAATCAAATGAGGTACTTTAGGATTTAAATCTTTACTTAACTAGAAACAAATTAATGTCAATATATATATTAGAAAAATGTCACCACTTAGAACTTTTAACTCATATTGTTATCCCAACTTGTTCTGTACACATTCAATTTTTTTTTTTATATTCTATATACCTGGATAACATTATGGTCATGTTTCTCACATCTTATCATGACAGTTTTTCGTTGAAATTCTGAACTCTCACCATGAATGGTTCGCTGTTTCATCTTTGATGAATATTTTTTAATGACTCCAGCTGCCTTGATAGTTCGTTTGTTGGTGGCTGTTTTCTTTTTGTTACAAAGCATTATCTCGTTAGTACATCTTTAGTATTGTTAGAGGGTAAGTTATGTCGAGGTCCACACCGAATTTTATGTAACGTCTTTATTATTCACTATAAATTAACACAAAGGCCTCCCATAAGAAGCATCTTGGGTCACGGTATCAAAGCTGGATCCTGAGCCCTAACTCTTCTCCTCCCTCTCTTTCCATCTAGGTTTCAACTTTGGTATTCCGAAGGGGTCGGTGGCTCATGCGTTAGCCCTAATTATTTGCTGCCGCTTGCATATCCCTTCGCTTCCCAGCATCACCGACATGTCCACCACGTCACCCCTTTGGACGGCTTGTGCAACCCGAATCGCGCCTCCCCTCTTGTTTCTTGCGCTGCTCTTCTTCCCCTGTCACACATCCTAGCCGCTTTGCCCTCCTGCACTTGCTTCCTCCCCTGACGATGCCACACCTGACATGATGCATGCCCCTGCGCCCCTGCTGGGTGAATCTGATGTGGTCCCAGCCGACGACTTCAAACTTCGATGACCCCCCTCACTTCATCTCTTCGCGGTTGATGCATCCCCTCTTTCGTTTCTCCCCTCGTGCAACCCCAGTCGCGTCTCCCGTCACACCTTCCCCTGGCGAGAGCCCTCCTTCCTAGGCACAACCTTGGATGGCGTGACCTTCAGGCCCCCCTCTGGGCGCCGCTCCACCTGGTGCGCCCCAGTCTTTTAGCGTGCTCCCCTGCTGCAACCTGTGCTTACTGGCTGGATCATCGTCAGGCTGTCTGGATCTCTGTTGGGCTACCCAAATCATTGTTGTGTTTCTTCACCATAGCTTGGATCACTGTCAGATTTCTTCATCACTGTTTGGATTACCATCAGGCTTCTTTATCACTGCTCAGATCATCATAGGGTTGTTTGAATCATCGTCAGACTAAATCATCGTTGCTTGGATCACCGCTGACCTTATTCCTCACCACGTTGAGCTTCTTTATCACTGTCTGAATCTCAGTCAGGTTGCTCGGACCACTGTTGGAATTTTTTGTTATTTTCTTTTCTTGTTTTTAGTTTTCTGAATTTGTATTGTAAGCTGGGCATATCCAGCTGGAGGGGAAATGTTAAATGATGTTTATTTTTTATTTTATTATGTATTCAAGACACACCTAGCTTGAGGGGGAGTGTTAGAGTGTAAGTTTTGTAAGGCCCCACATTGAACTTTATATAACACCAGGATCCAATCCGTGCATTTGCACGACATAATAATTTAATTACAAATTCACACACACACAATCATAATTTGAAGCAAATATTATTAAATAAAGAGAAGGATATAAATAGTGGAGTAAACCTTATTAAATAAAGAAAACAAATAAAAAAGTATTGAGTTTGTGTTGAGCATAAAATGGTTTGCCAAAAAGTGACCTTTTAAAGTTTAGGTAACAATTAAATATTTCAAAGGATATTCGGTTAGTATTTTCGATCTTTCTTTTCAACTTGTATTGATCTGGAGTGGATGTCTTTGAATTCTTTTATGATGTTGAATCTCCCATGGTGTTGAATTGACTGTATTGAAATCACTTCTGACTTCTCTTTCTGCATGACGTTCTTGATAAAAATCATTTTCTAGATGTTTATGCAATGAACATGTTGGGTAACCTGGAAGTGAAAGGTCATAGAGTGAATAATATTTAAAAGTAAATAGTTCATACTATTAGAGGTAAACGGTATAATATGGGATACAATTTCACTATTAAACATACATAGGATATGTAATGACATACTTGATACTCTAAATTCTAAAAGAAGTAATGAAGATGTATGTGTGTATAGTGCAATGATTGATGGAAGAAATCTCTAACAATTCCATGGCATTGATGGTGAGATCACCGTAAAGGATTCTGGAAGGGATTATTTATAATTGGGGGATATTTTATGGATTTTGATCAAATGAATACATAAGCATGTAGAAAATGAGATTATCCAAGAGAGAATGATTCAAGGAGAGGTGAACAATTATATGGTGTAGGAAATCATGAGACAAACAAAATCTGGAGAGTAGAGAAGAATTTTGGGTAATAATCATGAGGGCGCGCAAAACAGAGAGAATTTGGGGGAACAACAAAACATAGGAATCAACTAAAAAATTGGAAAACAAAACATAAAATTGCAATGGATGAATTAAATTTAGGCTGTTGCAACTGAATAGGCACAACGTGACATGCATTGCAGTTTTCAACATGTAATATAATAATCGAGTTTTCTGGTTTTGAATGAATGGATTAAACAAAACAAATGGAAAACTAAACTTGTGAAATTATTTCCAAAGTCAATGTAGAAAGTTTAAAAAATATTAATCACAAAAGGCAACTTACCTTTTTTACACAAAAGAGAAATGTGGATTCATTGTCACTGCATCTCCCCATAACCTCTCAATTGAATCAGGAAATGCTGATAAAGGAACCACACTGCATGAAAGATTTATTAGTGGTGTATGTTCAATAAAATGCCAGCGATCCAATGCCAACAGTACATCACAATACATTCATAGTTAAGTTAATAATATACCAACAATACATCATAATAAATATATCTGGATAAAAAATATCAATGTGATGCATTTGTAACCAACTCTAGAAACATGTGTTCTTAAATAATTGATTTAGTCTATCAAGGTTAAAAGGGTTGACTTGACTAATTCTTCAAAAATGATTCATAGTTTGCAATTGTTGTCTTAACAGACTTGGTTTGAAGTTGGTTTGACTCATGAAACTGTAATATGTTTGGTCACTAAACATATAATGTGTAATATATATAAAATCATAGAGTATATAGTAATTGAAGCATAGAAAGAACATAAATTAAAATACATAACATTTCATATGTAGGTACAAAATATGCGGTATACATGTATAAAGTACTCTCATTCCTGGTTGATTCAACCCCAGTCACGGAAGACTTGAACATATCGAAGGGAATTCTCATGCATCGCTGATTGAAATGAAAAATATTAATAGGTAAAAAAGAAAATTTAAATAAAAACACTTCCTTTATTTGAAGAAATAACACTTGGTTATTATAAATACATTTGATTTTTATATTTGATGTTATCATAACAATATAAAAAACATTAATGTGTAATAATCAGATGTATTTATTATGATAACATCAAATATACATTGAATTATGTTAATATACCACCTCAATTATCAATACATCTTAACATATCCAACCCAATTATGTTAACATTTTCAAATTAATTCAAATCTTGAATTGAAATTGATTCAATTCAAGATGTACTGTTCAATTTTATTATGATGTACTGTTGGTATATTAACATAACTATGGATGTATTATGATGTATTGTTCGATCCTAATTGAGTTGGATTTCTTCTCCAACATTACATCTGACGATCTATTTAATATACCAACATTACATCGTAACTATGGAAATAATATACCAACAATACATGAGTTTTCTAACAGATTACATTTGATATGTATCCAATATAGTATATGATGATAATCATATATAACAGATTACAGATCACATAAATACAGTGCTAGTAATCTGTTAGTAAATTAACATATTACATCTGATATCAATTACAATGCATCAATATACCAACAGATTACATCTGATATGTAACATATCATCTGATATGTAATTGATATCTAGATACATACATATATTTGATAGTATACATACATTTGATTGTAGATTACAGATCATCATATACTGACAGATTACATTTGATATGTATCCCTATAGTATCTATAATCTATTAGTATATTATAGGTCGTCTAATATTTATTTATTATGATGACTTGTTGTATCTCTTTATGATCATCAAATTATACTCTATACTAAAGAGTTTATTATTAATATTGCATATTCACCAATAATATCAGCATTATATTGACAGTAACTCATAATATGCAAACTGCATATTTAATATATGGAATTTTCAAGATAAGAATATGCTCGCATCACAATAAGTGTTGACATGCATATATACCACCTCTACGATTTTCTATATTGAAGTGTATGCAATTTGCTTAGTATGTATATATTACATATTAAAGATTACCAAATCAATACAAGTGCATAACAATAATTGAAATTTATGCATATACATAGCAGTGTATGCATAAAGAATGGACGTTTTCCCAACATCATTCAAAAAAGCAACATTTAGAAAATCAATGCAGAACTTTAAGATGTGGCGCAGTATAAACACCTGTGAAACAATTCAATACAAAGGCCTTTCCATATAGTAGAAACACCAAAACATTAAGATATAATTTAGAACTTAATGATATAATATAGAACATAGATACAATGCAGTCCACACACCTTTTCACTTAAATCAATGCACAACTAAGGTTCCATTGTACAAACACCTTTTCATGATGCAAATAATATCTTGGCATCTTTAGTGATTGTTTCATCATCATTATCTTGACCTGCAAATAAAAACAGGAACTCAACTCCCATATTTCCACATCTAAATAATATCTTGGCAATTATGATTTTAATCATTAACATCGACACTTTTTCCAAATGGATGAGCTACAGATGGCAAAAAAATCTTTTGGATAAACAAATTGAACCCCATAAGTTAATTCTTATGTAGAAAAGTTGAATGAAAATTGCAAATAATTATATGGATGATTGATCTTTATAAATTTTCTATACTTTAAGCTAACCATCGACTAATGATGTTCCAAAAAATTAAAACAGAATAATCTTAATCATCAACATTTCTATTTGATAAATTAAAGGAATTCTCCACGTTTCCATTCTTGTATACTCTTAATAAGCAACATTGTCATTTGATAAATAAAAAAGAAATCATCAGATGTGCGTGCTTATGCGCTTGGGATGATAGTCAATGAAGTAGACAAGTTCACTTACCAAATGGCTTAATTTTGTGTGTGGAAAACCTCCATTCATTCTGGCAATTTATTACAAGGAACATAAGCTCTTTAAAATCTCTGTATTTAAACTTTTAATTCAACCATGTCAGTCCTCAAAATCAACAAAAAATTAGGAGAAAATATTAATTTAAAATAATATGTAGAAATGTAAGATATAATGAAAATGCTTGCGTTCATAGTAAAATGGGATAGGTGACATGGTAAAACTTTATGATAAGTAAAACTGCATTTTCATAGCAATCCACAATTTGAGAAATGAAAATCCATATTTCATATTTGAGATTTGAAAGGAAGCTATAAAATCAGAGAAACATTAAAATATGTAATGAAAATACATACCTTCATGATCCAATATTATATGAATGTGACTATTTAAGTACATACAAATCAGAAATTGAGTAGGTTCACCGACATTTATGTATAGTGTAAATAAAAAATTGAAAATCAGTATAATTTGTTGCTGTAAAAGGAAAAAACTAAAGGAAAAGAAAATAATCTTATATTACTTCAACAAAAAATTTAGTACGCTTTGGCCATTTTGAAATTCAATGATTGTCAGAAACAATGATATTGTCAACCAATAAATAGTCAGAATGTAACATGAAAATGACTAAAACTATTTTATTTGAAAAAACAGCAAACTAAAACAAAGCATTTAATGAAAAATTTGATAATGGAAATCGATTGGAACGTTGTCATTTGTGTTAATTTAAATATGAATTTTTATAAAAGAACATATAAAATTTGAATCTAAAACACATATTGTAAATATTTGAACCCCAAAACTCAAAATCTGATTACTTTTATAGTGTGAAAACGTAGTTATCAAAGCATGTTTTCATTTTTTTATTTTTTGAAAATCATTTTTAATTCAAATACGAAGAATGTTTATTATACCATAACTATGATCGATATTCCCAAAATTTAGTGAAACATATATTAGTTTGGAAACCTTTTATTCAATCCTCTGCATGATTTAAATGTTTATATAAATTTCATAATTGGATGTATGAAATAAAAAAATTTATGATCAAGTGGGGACAATCATGGTAGAAAATAAAAGAAAAGATCAGTCATTGGTGAAGCTCAAGCGACACATTAATCTGTAAGATGGTATCTATATGTAGTTAACCATAAATTTGATGTTGATGTTATGTTAGTGTTAAATTTGAAAAAAAAAGTTTTAAGGAATCTATAAGATATTTTTTAGAAATTTAATAGTAGTAATTCATAGGCAAATACACTTGAAGTGGAATTGAATGCTTATCGAATATAAATTACATTTTAAAACTGTATACTACACATAAAGAGGCATATTATTAAAATTGCATAGTGAAATAAAGGCAGATTGATTGCATATGGAATGCATATTTTAGAGAAGTAACCAATTTTAAATTGTCTATTATAGATAATTAGAAATATTATGTACAATTTAAAACAAAGTGAATTTTATATAAAAAAGAGTTGCAATGTAGAATATGATGGAATGGGAAAAAATGACGTGTGATATATAAATAGTACCATCAAGGAAAAGAAGAAATAATATTTTGAAAAAAAATTAAAATGAAGTGTAACATACAAATATTGAATGCATTATATATATAAAGAAAATTAGTATATGGAATACTTTATACCGAATCTGCATACAAAATTTTTCTTTCAGATTAGGATCTTGGGATGGAAAAGAAGAAGGTTACCTTTTAACAGTGATAAAGACCTTTATTTGGAATAGAAAAATGATCCGAACCACTAAAATGATGAGTGTTTAATATGAAGAAAGTTCAGAGTAATATGAGTTTTAAATTAGGGTTTCAAGAAATTGGATTGGGAGAGAACCTAATTGGGAGAGTATTTGTTGCGAAGGAGTAACCCTAAGGATGTTCGTTTGGATCATAATAGGAGCCGAGATCACAATCTATATAGATCTAAGAGTGAAGTTGGAGAATCTAGGGTACGATGGATGGAAATCGAGAAACATAAATGGAGACAGGGTGTTTAGCACGATTAAATTCGATGGGAGAGTGGTAAGAGGAGTAGGAGCGTACGTCAGTTGCGTCATAGATTGGAGAGTGTAGTTAGGAAGGTCGACCAATGTGAAAAGAGATGCATGTTGTTGGGAGTATGTAAATTAAAAGGAAAAAAATGGAATGGGAAGGCAGAGTCAGAGGTAGGGAGGGGGAAAGCAGAGGTCGAGACAGAGGTGGGGATGCTGCGGAGAGGACGAGAAAGGGAGCGGAAGGTCGAAGTAGAGAGGAGGTGAGGTGGAGAATTGGGATAAGTGGTGGTGGGGAGAGATTGAGAATGGAGGGTGGGAGGGAGGGAGAATCATGATGGGGTGAAAGGTCTGGGAGGAGGAAGAATGAGAGGATATGACAATGGGGAGGAAGCTAGGTTAGGGATAATTAATATGGAAGAGACATGTGGTATTGGAGGCACATCAAATAGTATAGATAATGGATTTGTGATGAATTCAATGTGTCCAATCATTTTAATCATCTTTCTTAAATTCTTATGAAATAGTTAACGGTATGAAATAATTTATTTAGTTACCTCTCATATTGAAAGTGTGTTAAAAATAAATGAAGTATGTTTAATTTTTTAAAATAATACTTTTAGTTGAATTCTAAGAAAAACCAATTATAAAATCCCCAAAAGAACACTTTTTTAATAAAAAAAATCTAAAATACTATTTCAGAAGTACTTGGTATATGAAAGAAAACCACAGTATGTCCATGAAACTTAATATTTATAGTATCATATTGAATCAAAATGATATATTGTAATACTTGAAATAATTTATCTAAATTCAAATTGAATACTATAAGAGAATTTTTAGGTATAAAACATCAATGAAAATTAATTAAAAAAGTTACAATTTCAAAATAGTATAATGCAATTATATGTACATGGTATCACCACTTGTAATTAATAAACATATTTGTTTAGAAATGAAAAATCAGACTAGAATGTATTAGGAAGAGTACATAATTAAGAAGTTTACAATTTATATGGTGTCTTATGCATGTCCATGGAAGTTTAATCAAAGAAGTACATATATAAAAATTATTATTGACAAAAAAATTGGTTTATATAAATTAAATATCAATACATTTAAAACATGGTAAGTAAATACATACCATATTCACTAACCAAGCTAAATTTTTGAATAATATTTGTTACAAAACATTACCTTCATGAATGAAATATCAAATACTACATTGTATTGATTTGATTTTGGAAAAAGAAGTTAATATTTGTACAAAAAAATTTATAGGTCTTTGAAAGTAATGGTTTCTCAACATAGGTTGAGGAGATACCCATCCCTGTCCATGCATGAAGGTTAGATTTGTCATAGGAAATAATGTAACCAAATATTTGGGTTAAACATTGCATAATTAAGTGCATGAAACATCAGAGAAAATGTTTTCAGGTTTTTAAAAATAGTCCAAAATACTCTGTTTCAAGTAGGATTTAGAAATCCTATTGTTTGACGATGCTATACAAATCTATCTTAATATATACAATAGGCTAACAATTGAATCAAATAGGGTTTTATTTTTTATTATCTAAATAGACAGAGGAGGCACAACATGAATATGTTTCTGCATAGATACATGTACACCTTGAAAAAAAGTATTCACTTTGTATCTATGAAATAGTCTATATAATAATTGAAGAAAAAATGTATATGTGTATATCTCTATAAAAATATATCTATTATTATTTTTTATATAAGAATATATTTGACTAAAATATATGCACGCACTTAGTGTTAATTAGCTGAAACTTGTGTAGGAATAAGAAATGTTCTTGTGTTTGTAACTAATATATTTAAACATAAATCATGAAACATCATTATAATTCCACAAAACAAAATTATTTGTTTTCAAGTAAATTAAAATAGAGCATTTGTTTTTAGAATGGGTGCAAAAATACATATCACGATCTAAAAAAGGACATGTATTTTTAATAAATTTAGATTAGTCTATGACATAATCAGGTAGAATGTCACACCAATTGCAGCCATCATGCCCCATTGAGGACCAAGAGGTAGGGAAGCAGAGGATACATAAAGGCGGAGTTAGAGTCGGAAGGAGGGAAACATGAAAACACAAAAACATTAAACAAAATATATTAAGTAAAATAAGAAAACAAAGATTAAATAAGAGACCAAAACACCAAAATAATAAATACAGACTAACATCATAATTGAAACTAAAGAATCATAGACCACCCCAATTGAGGACCAAGAATACAATCACTATTATGTGCGAGAGGATCTTGATCGCATTAAAGGATAACATGTCCTGGATCATTCTGCATGAGCAGTTGTAATCTTCTATCATTTTTTATTCTAAAATCGATCAAAATGACACTCAGTTTTGGTTGAGTGAGGAGAACATGTGAGTGGAATCCACCTAGGAAATAATGGATTTTGACTGGGATAAGAAGAGCATGCAATGATACATATAGAACACATGCGTGCACACACACACACACATAATTAATGTATAAAGAACATATATGTATATAAAACCTATATATATAAATTATATATAGAAAATGTGTCTGTGAGTGTGTTATAATATATATATAGATTTATGTGTGTGTGCACACATGCATGTGTAGATGTGTGTGTGTGTTTGTGTTTGTGTACCAGAACATACACACATGTATATGTAATGGTGGGAGAAGGTACTTTCCTAAGCATCCCGATCAAAAATTTTCATAATAAGTTGGGATAATTGATGGAGGAATCATGATAGAATTGGAGATAAAAAATTATAGAAACCTTACCAAATCATGAGAACATTATTGTTAGAATAACATCATGGCTAAAATTGAACACCAAACTTGGGGCCATAATTATATAACCCTATAATATATTGATGTATATACAAAACATAGACATAAACACACATATATATACAGATAATATATAATTATAGTCCCAAGTTTTAACAAAGTGGCATATATATGTTATATATATATATAAAACATAAAAATTGGAATAAAATGGGAGAAATTGGAAGAAAACACACACACACACACACACACATATATCCTATATATGAAAAATATATGAAAAATGTATATATATAGAGAATATATATGTTTCAGTGAGTATAATTAGGGATTTCTTATATCCAAAATCAAAGTTGTATTCCTTGAAGGGGATTCAAAAATTTATGGATAATAGAATATATGAGTTAAGCTTTATCGGAAGTGAAGAAGAATAAAAACTAATAAATAGAGGAAGACGAACCATAGAACGAGGAAGATGAATAAAATTAGGTATGTAGAGATTCAAATAGAACCTATTTCCAAGGAGGTTCCATAGTTTTCCATGGATGATGAAAGTCCAAAAGTGTATGTGAGGAGATCTGTTACGATCAAAAGGGTAGGAGGCAGAACCAGAGTAGAGGGAAACAGAGGCGGTTGGGAAAGATATGGTAATATGAAGACCTAGAA
The DNA here is from genome assembly GCA_963277665.1 of Viscum album. Taxonomy (NCBI): domain Eukaryota; kingdom Viridiplantae; phylum Streptophyta; class Magnoliopsida; order Santalales; family Viscaceae; genus Viscum; species Viscum album. The sequence goes on along the minus strand of OY728142.1, from coordinate 1,499,947,657 downwards.
TGATAGGTAGATAGTTGGAGAAGTAAAATATGATGGGATGAGGGGAATATGTAGAGGGGATGATATTTGGGGTACTGAGGGACACATGGGAGGAGATTGCAATCATGGGGAGGTGATCATGGATGAGGGAGGTGAAGTCAGAGGTGGAGGTATAACTAGTATCAGGGGAGGATAATGAAGAGGATGATATGAGAGTCTCAATTATTGTTCCTAGGTAGGATCAATACAAATGAGAGGAGAGTAGGGTAGGGGGTGGGGGGGGGGGGGTGAATCTGTGGTTCCTTTTTCTTTTATAAGAAAGTTTCTCAAATTCCTTAGTAAAACTTTCTTAACCTTTGAAATCCGTTAAAGTTACGATCCACTCAAAAACAAATTCTCACCCTCACCTTTCATATGAAAAAAATATAAAGATAAGGCATCACATGATATTTATAAGGTTTGGTACAAAGACATACTCTTTACTATATTGGATAGTCCCACCAACATGGATTCTTTCACTACCTTATTTCCAAAATACAAAGGCACAAGCAGTGGAAAATTTTTAAATCCCAGTAGAAACTTTCCCATTATATTTGGTTATACCTTCACAACTATAATTTTCAGTATCCACTTCCCATATCTAGTTATACACCCCAACAAAATAATCCTTTTCAGCAACTGGTAAGTATCCACAGTTACAATATTCACTTTTCTTCTTCTTTTTTGATCAACTTCAGAAAGTCTTCACTTCCTCTACAAGTAAGCTGAATCAAACTTTATCTGTGTACAATCTTCAAGAACTTCACAAATTCTATATTGAACTTGTTGGTCTTGAAACTTCTTCTAGAACCTCAGTATGGAAAACTTTATCAACAAGGTTAGTACTATCTTCCCTAGTCTAGTAACCTCTGTCCGATGGTCTCTATCAGATTGAATTCAATTCGATTCTCATTTTTCTATACCTTCTTCAATTGAGTAGGAACTCAATAGAAAGCTCACAATTCCTCCATCCGATGGAACTTGGTCCGATAAACCTTGCTTCAATGGATGTTGCTCCGATGGGATTACTATGATGGACTTGCTTCGATGAAGCGTCACCCATTGGAACTTGCTCCAATGATCGGATTGAACCTCACTCTGATGGACTCATTATGATGAAACTTCCTCAGCTTCAACCTAAAAAATAAACTTTGGTTGGAAACTCAATAACTGTCCCACAATTGTTGGAGCTCTAGCATATGTGTAGAGCTCTATGTTTTTTTCACAATACACATGAACTATGCTATCCTTTTATAGGCAACCCAAATATGTTTTGCATGAGATTATGAAAATCTTTCCCACTCAACCAAATTTATAAAATCTTCAATTTCCCTTGAATCTCAGATATATCTTTAACATCTTCAATGCATCATAATACTTTTGGTAGATTCTAAAAAATTCATACTTTTTCAAGTTTTAAAAACATGTCTTCAATATGACTCTTCATTATGATTCACCATTCTGATTCTTCATTATGATGAAAACACATGCAATACTGAAGACTACCCATTACAATGAGCTCTTGTAAACACTGATAGTCTTTCCATGAAGATGCTTCATATCAACTCTTAAATGTAAGACATTGAAAACCATTATGAAATATTTTCAAAGTATTTCTCCTTTTCTTCAATTGCTCAGACCGATGATCCTGCATCCTATAACTTTATTGGCATTAGCCCATGCCTGATGGATTAGTCTCATCTCCACTTAAATGAATCGGTGTCAGACCCAATCCGATGAGTCTTCACCTCTTATTGAGAAATAATAAATACTTTTATTCTTTTTCTCTTGACACAATTGTAAGTGAACAAAGTATGACCTATAGTTTTCTTGACCTAATTGAAATACAATTCAATATTTCTCAATTCTTTCTCCAATAAAAATATGTATCCTATGTCTTAAAGATACCAACAATACGAATCAGTGTCCGAATCCATTATGATGGATCAATGGAATACCGCGTCCGATGGACCGGTGTTGGCAGTGAATTATTTTCTTCAGTATGATCAATATTCTAGCCTTCTGATATTGTTACAATGATGATTCTCATATTGATGACCAACAAACAAGATACTTCACATCGTATTCTCCTCTATTCCACAAACTTTATTCATCTAAAAAATTCATCTTGTAATCATGACTTCCTCATGACTTTGAATATATTTAAGATCAGCTTCAAAATCATTTGACTTGAATTGGGAAGTATTGTAACTTCCCATCATTTCTAGAAACATATTTCTTTAAAACCAATCTTTAATATGATTGGAAACACCAACTCTTCCCCTATCCTTCATATGACTTGCATCACAAGTTTCTCAGACAACTTATGTCTTTTGTGAATTATAAAACAACAAACCATATCTAGGTTTACATCAGATCCATTTATACTCTAAAGCAATTCCTCATTATGATCACCACTTTCATTACATTCTTAATACAATTTCTAATAGCTTTTGACTTCTTATCAAGATCCCAATCCGATGGGTCGTATTGAATTATGTGGATAGGTTGAGTTTGATATTATAGATCCGATTGTCATATTCAATTTGGATTTCCATTACCTTCCAAAATATTCTTTATTTATTCAACATAATCAACATATTGATCTATTGACAACAAATACAACCAAAAAATAATTTGGGCCTAATAATCTCCCCCTTTGTGTTTGTTGTCAATACCCACTTCAATAATTTCAAAAGCAATACCGGTTGTTTATGATTTTATCACTTTTTATTATCCCTAACCCTTTCTTTCTCCCCATATTTCTTATCTATCCCTTATTTATTATCTCCTCATTATTTTCAATCAAGTTCAAAGGGTCCATCATGATTTTTTTTCTATTATTGATAAATGATCTCATTTACAAGGGTTGGAACTTTTTATTTCAAAATACTGAAATGATTCTAAAGGAGAATATAAGTATCACATGAGTTTCTTAACAAAGAGCCTTTAACTAAACAACTCTAAGTCTACATGGGTGAAGCCAATGTAGAAAAAAAGAGTGAATAATCAAGGTTTTCAATGTTTTCCATTGAACAAATTTCATGTAGTACCCTTTTCATGTTTCTATCAACATTATCATTTCTTGGGGAAATCTTGAAAGGATCTGTTTAAGATAAAAGTAACCTGCACCCATCTCAACAAACATTTCAGAAAGTTTAGGTTTATAAAAAAAACTTTCAAAAACTAATATTTCGTAACCTCATTACTTTTTTTTGAAAGAATATTAAGAGACTCATCAAAACCAACTTCCTTATTTTAAATACTTAAATTCATTACAAGTTAGTACAAATACAAATATTTTGGGGATAAGGAGGAACCTCAGTTGTTGATTAGAATCATATTTCAAACTGAGTTTCCTCTCTCAACACTGCCTTTTTTCTTCTTCTTCTTGGATTTTTCATTGGATGTATTTTATTCCTTCTGTTCATCCTTCTCAGATTTTGTAAGGAGTTTCTTTTCATCTATAGAATCTTCTAATAAGGATGTCAATTTCTTTTCTTCTTTTGGAATTTTTTTTATAGTGAGCTTGTAACAAATATTTCATTCCTTCCTCTTATTCTGAAAGGATAGTTAAAAAACTTTTAGTAACATACCCTTCTTTCTCACATCTCTTGCATCTTTTATGAATTTTCAAATCACTGTCTCTTGAATTTTTTTATCAACTTTGTTTTCAACTTTATAAACATGTTTCTTCCCCTTTACTTCAACTGATTTCTATGACTCTTCTAAATTTCTATCCATGTCAAATTGTTCTATCCAAATAACTAAGCACTATTTCTTTTTGGACTCAGCATGTTTACTTTTCTTAGCTTTCTTAACATACTTAGCTTTCTTAATATACTCAACTTTCTTCATCTTCTGAATTTCCTTTTTCGATTACACAAAATTTCTTGTAACATTTGATATTATTTTCTCATAATTGCTTCTCCTTGATTCATGCCTATTTTCTGATAGATACATGTTATACTAGCATGAATAATCTCTATGTATGAAAACTCCACAACACCAACAGTGACCTCTAAATATTGATTTTTTGGACTGATAATAAAATTGTTTAGAACTTTGTTGTTGTTGTTTCTTCATAAATCATGGTCCAATTTTCTCAGGATGATACTTTCTTGAAGAATTTATATATTTCTTTGTGAAATATGTTTTCTCACATGCTTACTTTTGTGAAACTTTCTTTTTACCTTCTTTAGAAGTTTCACCTTTAACATCAACTGCCTTGGTGAAGTTTTCTATGATCTTTCTTATCTCACTTTGTATTGTAAGAAACATTGATTGTGTTTATAAAAAATATTTTTATTTCTCATACAACTTACTTTTAAGAATATCTATGATTTTTTTGGATTCAACTATCTTCAACTTTTTCTATTTACTTTCTTCAATAATTATAGATTCTATCTTGTTGAGATTATCATTTCCCGCTAACCTTTATTCACATATTTTAAGTTTTCTTTAAATATCATCAATATTTGTATTCTAATATCTGATAATATTGATATTTTCCTCTTATTTCTTCATTTGGTCACTATTCTCAGAAGTTATTCTTTCAATGTATTTCTTTATCTTCCTTCTTTCTTTCTTGAGTTGAGAATTCTGCTAAATTTTTTTCTTCTAAATTCTATTTGATAATCTACTCCATTTCAATAATCTCATCATCATCATCATAATCATCATTTTTTGAATAATTAATTCCATTTCTAACTTGAGTAATAAATTTGAGTTGATGATCATGTTCATCACTGGATGAGGAATCATCCTTCCTTATTCTGCTTAGATAACTTTTCTTCTTATTTTCATAAGGAAATATTTCCTTATCTTTCTTCCACTTTTCTTTTCTAGCTTTATCATCATCTTCCTAGGACTCATACTCTTCAATTTTCTTCCTAGGACAATTTTTTGAGAAATGTCATTTCCTTCACAATTCCAACATTTGAGAGTTTTACTTTTCTATTTTCTCTTATTGTATTTTTTAGAAAGAAGGGAAAAAATTATATTGAAATCTTCAAATTCTTCCTCTGCTTCCGAATCAATTGATTGTTCTTCAATTTCTTTATTTTTTCCCTTTTAAAAAATATTTGAAGGAAATTTCTTGATCAAACTTTTCTTTAATTTTTATAACATTTTATATTCTCATTTCATAAGTAATAATAATACTATAAAGATAATCCAAATATAAAGTTTTATTACAAAGATGAAACTTTGGAATCAAAATTATCAAGAGGAATTCTCAAGATCTTTTAAACAATAGTTGAGTCTTCCAACTTCTCACTAAGAAATCTTATGGTGCTAATAATTTCATTAATTATTATAAAGAAGTCACCAATAGATTCATCCTTATCCATTTTCAGATGTTCATACTTTAGCCTCCAAAGTTGTAACTTTGTCTTCTTCACCTTTTTATTTAATTAATAAATGTTTTTCAAATTATCCTAGATACCTTTGGATGTTCCAACTCCCTTTACTATAAGAAACTAACTTTTAGTTAGCGATGAGAGTAAATCATTTTTCTTCTCTTCCATCATTCTCAAGATTTTTCTTATTAGTGGCATTAAGAGGATCATTCTCAATATGAGGAGGAAATCCATCTATAGTAGCCTCCAAAACATCATACCCAATATACATAATATATGGAAGCATTTTATATTTCTAGATATGATAGTTCTTTCCATTGAAAACCAAAATCCCCTTATAGTTCACAGAATTGAGATTCTCTATTCTCAGAGATGGATCTTTTAGAGGGAACCTGTCTCTAATATGAACTGTTGTTCCCAGGTAGGATCAAAACCACCGAGATGGGGGGGGGGGTGAATTAGTGGTTCCTTTTATTTTCTAAGAAATTTTCTTAATTTCTTTAGTAAAACTTTATTAGCCTATGAAACTTGTTAAAGTTACGATCCACTCAAATACAATTTCTCACCCTCAATTTTCATATGAAAAAAATATAAAGAGAAGGGAGCACCTGATATTTACAAGGTTTGATTTAAATACCTACTCCTTACCATGTTGGATAGTTCCATAATCATGGATTCTTTCACTATCTTATTTCTGGAATACAAAGGCATAGACATTAAACAATTTTACAATCCTAGTAGAAACTTTCCCACTATAGATGGTTATACCCTCCAACTATCCTTTTTAGTATCCACTTCCCACAACAGGTTACACACCCCCGTAAGATAATCCTTTTTAGAAACTGGAAAGTATCTATAGTTACAAGCTCCAATTTTCTTCTTCTTTTCTGATCCACTTCATAAAGTCTTTACTTTTCCCACAAGTAAGTTGAATTAAACTTTACCAACATAAAATCTTCAATAACTTCAGCAATTATCTAAGGAACTTGTTGGTCTTAAAAATTATTCTATATTCTCAGTCTGAAAAACTTCCTCATCAAGTTCAAACTGATCTTACTCAGTCTGGAAACCTCTGTCTAATGGTTTCCATCCGATTGGACTCTGTATGATTCTCCCTTTTCTCTTCTTTAATTGATTAGGAACTTAATCAACAGCTCACAATTCCTTTATACGATGGAACTTGGTCCTATGAACCTTGATATGATAGATGTTTCTATGATGGGATTACTCTAATAGACTTACTCTGATGGAATTTATTTGATTAAGTTTCATCAATTGGAACTTGCTCCAATGATTGGATTGAACCTTACTCCGATGGACTCGTTCTGATGGAAATTCCTTAACTTAATTATGAAAAACAAACTTTGGTTGGAAACTCAATACCTATTACACAATTTTCAGAGCTCAAGTGTATGTTAACAACTCTATGTTTTTTCACATTAAAAATGAACTATGCTATCCTTTTATAGGCAACCCAGATATGGTTTGGGTGGGATTCTAAAAATCTTTTCCACTCAACCATATTTCTTGAATCTTTAATTTCCCCTGAATCTTATATTTATCTTTATATTCTTAAACTCATCATAATACTTATGGTATTTTCTTAAAACTTCAGACTTCTTCAAGTTTTACAAACATTTCTTCAATATAATTCTTCATTATGATTTTCCATTCTGATTATTCATTATGATGAAAACACATGCAATACTGAAGATGACCCATTATGATGATCTATTGTAAACACTGAAAGTATTCTCATATAAATTCTCCATATCAACTCTTAAATGTAATAAATTGAAAACCATTCTGAAATATCTTCAAATCATTTCTCATCTTCTTCAATTCCTTAGACCGATGATCCTGCATCTGATGACTTTATTGGTTTTAGTCCAAGCCTAATGGATTAGTGTCATCTTTACTCTGATGAATCAGTGTTAGACCCAATCTGACGAGTCTTCACCTCTTGTTGAGAAATAATCAATAATTTTTTTCTTTTTCTATTGAACCAATTGTAAGTGAACAAAGTATGACTTCTTGTTATCTTGACCTTATTGAAATACAATTCAATGTTTCTCAATTATTCCTCCAATAGAACTCTGTATCTGATGTATTAAAGACACCAATAATATGAATCAATGTCAGAATCCATTACAATAGATCAGTGGCATACCGTGTCCGATGGACCGATGTTGGAAGTGACTTCTTTTCTCCTATATGATCAATCTTATAATCTTATGATATTATCATGTTGATGATTCTCATACCGATGATTAAAATCCAAGATACTTCACATCGTATTCTCCTTTATTCCACAAGCTTTCTTCATCTACAAAATTCAGTTTATAATCATGACTTCCTCATGACTTTAAATACATTTAATATCAGCAACATCATATTAATTACATTGGGAAGTATTGTAACTTCTCATCCTTTCCAACAACATATTTATTCCAAACCAATCCTTAATATGATTGGAACCACCAGATCTCCCCTATCCATTCTAAGGCTTATATCACAAGTTTCTCAGAAAACTTATGACTTTTTTGAATTATAAAACAAAAAAGAATCTTCAAGTTTACATTGGATCCATTTATACTTCTAATAACTTCCTCATTATGATCACCACTTTCATTCCAGACTCAATATGATTTCTATCAACTGCTGTCTTCTTATCAAGATCCCAATTCGATGGATCGTATTGACTTATACCAATAACATGAGTCCAATAGTCTAGATCCAATTATAAACTTCAATCTGGAATTACATTACTTTAGTCTTCTTTCTTTATTCAACATAATCAACATATTGATATATTGAAAGCAAATACAACCAAAACCCAAATTGGTCCTAACATAAATACAATCGGAATTTTATGATGATAGAGGAGAGGAAAGATGTGTTTGATGAGGATCCATAACCAGTTTTCAGGGAGCAGAATGAAATGGAGGTGTGGGTATCAGGAGAGACAGATATATTGGAACATAAGGAGAAGAAGGAAATAGAGGATTCATGGGTATTGGGAGAGGGGGAGACACTGGCATGTAAGTAGGAATTATATGGTGGAGACACATGGCGTGGATGAGATATCCTTTAGTATAGATAGTGGATTTCATAGACCTCCTATAGGAGGCATCTTTGGAATTGAGTATCCTTTCATTCATTATAAATAAGTATCAATTGTTTTACATAGCTATGTTGAAGACTGATATGATTATCACAATGTATATCTTCCACTAATATGGGTTTGAACCATAATTGTAGGTTTTCTAAGACTGATTAAAGTCACTTTTTTTAAATAGTATCTATTTATTCAACTTTAGAAGTCATGATGAAAATATTAACATCAGTTTTTCTATTTTTTAATATCTATGTAATGGTTGGTCTAGTGGTAACCCCAATAGTGACTTAATTTAGTCTTTAAAATTAAATTAAGTTTTAATGTCCACTATATTTACATCCTAATTTCTTGATTTAAGTTAAACCATTCATTAGTTTTTTATGGAGTAGTAATAATTTTAATAAACTTCCTCTCAAATACCCTTTTATAGTGGCGACAATTTATTAAAATTATGACAAAAATATTCATCCAACAAGAGAATCCATCAAATAGATATTCTCTCATACTAGATTTCTCTCGTTATCTTTTCCCATAATATCTCACATTGTTTATTTATTATATATAAACCTAATTAATTAATTAGTTTGAGTGTGAATGATACCTTCAATTAACCATTATTAATATTATCTTGCTAACAATACTGGTATCACTTAATTGATAACTAAATATTTTTCACATTGCTCATTTAAACTTCCTCTATTGTATGATTGACATCCATTATTTTTTATTATCATATGATCTTTTTATTACCTATTGTAAGGGAAACAATATCATATACACAACTTAATGGGGATCAATGGATTTCATAGAGGCATCGAAACTTCATAGGCTATCTCTGGTGGATCACTTTGGTCAGAATTGACCATCAGTTGACACTTTCGACCGATTCATCTTAGATTCATGGGACTTGCAACATAATATTGTATTAGGGATCTTGGAACCCTTCCATATTCTCATTCACTTCGAGATGGAGGAGAACCTTATCTTTTCCTGGACCGGCATCCGAAGATCCTTCAATGGCATTCAATTCTTCCTTTTCCAGTGGTCTTTCTACTTCCACTTGAGACGGTATCTCTGACAGTACCAATATGGGTTAGTTTTCTAGGTATTCCTTTACCCTTTGAAAACCCTTTAATTCTATCGATGATTGGAAACTTGGAAGGAATATTTTTTATCTTTGACAATAGATCTCGATCCCTTTTCCATCTAATATATCCTCATATTTATGTTGAAATAGTTATTTCGAAACCTCTAGTTGACTTTGTGTGGATTGAGATCGAACATGAATACCAGATAAAATTGGTGGTATGTTTCAATTATTGGATGTATTTCTGTTGCTCTTTTTGTCATCTGGGTCACCTCCAAATGGTCTATAGGCGCGATTCAGTCAGCCAAGGATCTAATCCCCCAAACCTATTTTGTGATGTTGACTATGTGGGTAGTGAGATGGTGAGGTCTTATGCGGCTGCGACTTCTCTACCCTCAAGAGATAGGTTGGGTTCTTCTGAATCCAATAGAGGTGGAACCTTTGTTTCATCTATAGAATGGGTGGTGGGAACTCCATAGGTTGCTTCAGGTTTCCAGAACTCCAAATCAGACCCTTAGGTTCACTTAGAGAGGCATGGGCATGGCTCTACAGGGTCTAAGGCACATAATATGCTTCCAACACTAGTGAATATCTAACCAGTCCTCCTACAAAAAAGATTTATAGTTTGAAAAATATATTGTATGAGATAGAGGAACAAGGGGGATGGAAAACAATCAGACATGGGAAGGCTAAAAATATGGGTCTATCCCCTATGGAGAAATCTCTAGAAATTGAGGCACTTATAGATGATCCCCCCAGTCACCTTTGGAGTATGAGGAGGATGATAAACTAATTTTTCTCCAAAATAGACTAATTAAATGGAAACTAAAGATCATTGATGTTGGATACTATCCAGTGAATGTATGGAGAAAGAATAAGACTCAGAAAGATTATTTGTACCTTCCAAAATTGATGACTAATTGATCAATAAGAAAGGGTATTAAAATTAGGGAGCATGTTCAGTCTTCCTTTGAAGCTCATGATCTTCCAGCAACACCTCCTAGTGATGAGGTGAAAGTTTATAGTGATAATACTGAAGAGACTAAAGCTTATAGGTTAGAAGATCCTAACAGGTTGTTGTATCTGGTGGCATCTGGTGGTATCCATAAGGTGGAAAGGAAGGAGGATACCGACTTGAAGGTTCTCATGAATTCTAAGGAAGATATGGTAGAGAAAGATTTTGATATTAACATTTCAAAGATGAAATATGATATATTGCATTAGAGATCAATTCGAGTTGATCTTAATGATGAGAAATTTGATTGGATCAACAAGTAAGATTATATTTGGGCTCATGGACTCAATGGGGGAAAATAAATTTAGAAGAATATATTTAGACCTAGGATAGGTTGGCCTACCACTTCGAGGATCTTATCAAATAAAATCCATACATGAAGGTAACCTCTATCTCATGGAGCTTACATAGAGTGATTAATTTCAAAAATTTAAATCTTTTTTTGGAATAGATTGATAATTTTCTATGTGGTTTGAACTTGGTTTGACATGTAATATTTTTGGGGTTCTCAGTTTCCCTCAAAAGTGATCTCATAATTAATTTTTTTAAATTGTCATATAGTGTGGTAACCTATCATTGATAGTTGTAGGATTCAAACATTTATATATATAAATATTTATTCCACAAATTTCATTTATATTTTTATTAAATAAATGTTTGTTTTATTTTAATTATAAAATGAAGAATTGAGAATATGAATTATGACGAATTTATTGTATCGGGGGGGGGGGGGACTTTTTATATTTTTCATCTTGACATTTTCATACCATTGGACACTCATAAAAATCTTTGACCTTCATGTCATATTTCTTTAAGGAATTTTTTCCTCTATGATTGTAATGGGTTTCATCTTTTCCCATTTTTAAATAAGGTTTTATTGTTTTATTTATTTAATAAAGGTGGATTGACCTCCATCCTATTAAAAAAATGAATAGATTATATGTACCACATGATAAAATAAACATTATTTTACTGATTTATAACAAAATATTAAAAATAAAGCATAAAATTTCATACTAATAGATAAAAATCAAAATGAAAAATAAATATAAATAAATATTATGAGTTTGGAATAAAACTTCTTCCACTCAAAATCTTCTAGAATATTTTTAGAATAATAATTGTTATAAGTGAGAAAAAAATAGAATAATGATAGAAATTTTCTAAATCTTGAGAGATTAAAAATAATTAAATATATGATTTTTAAGTATAAAATGAGAGAGTTTATATAGGAAGATAAATGAGTAACATGGCCATCGTAGTAAGTTAAATGTTGTAGATATGAGCATGTAAATAGTAATATAGATTCCAGGTGTTTGTTAAAAACAAATTTCATGTGACCATTAAAAATATATATTAAGGATTGATAAAAATGAATTTAATATAAAAAATTTTATTAATATATAAATAATAATTGAATTTCGTGATTATTATTAAGAAAAATAATTATTTTTAACAATGGTTTCTTAATATTCCTCATTTTGAACACATGTTTTTAATGCATTGTGTTTTATTTAATAATTTAATTTTTAGTAGTTAGATAATTATTTCCATAAAATGAATTATAAATTTGGAACCAAGGTATCAAAATTAGATCAGAGTAATGTTTTTTTGTTCTTCATAAATAGTAAAATATGGAAGTAAATGTTGAAATACATTATATGATACTATATGATCGAATATATATAAAAAATACATCATTCATGTTGAAATAATTATGTAAAAATTATAATGTTTGACCCAAATGGATAAAAAAACATTCACTCGAATAATAAATATCATAAATCTTGAATATAAATAATTTTGGTTAATGTTCATTTAATTATTTATTAAAAAAACCTTTCTTTATCTATAAATAATTAATTTTATACTCCATTAATATTATTTAAAATCCAAATTTATCCTTTATTTCCTTTTTAATACATCTATATTTGAGTTTAATCTCCAATTTGAAGGTGATTAGAGTTTATTGGTTTTGAAAAAATAGAGTGAAACAAAGTGTTTATTTTCCCCCCTTTTCCTATTTGTAGTCATTTTATAGTTGTACATCCAAAATTTAGTTTGATATTCCATATTCATTGTATTATTATTCATTTAATATACTATGCACATGTGTTTCTGGTTCACTCTTCTAAATTCTATTTATGATACCCTAACGAAACTAGAATAATTTCATTTCATTATAATAAAATTACTTATTACTATCTAAATATCTAAGTATGTCATATATTTGTGATATCATGATATAAAATTTCTTTAAGGGTGGCTCTATTATACTTTTTTGAGTAAATATATGGTGTTTCCTTTATCGGGACCTTAGTAGAATAATCCTTGTATGAGTAAAAGTGAACCTTCAATATTGATGTCGTAAATATTAAGTGTTCTCTCTTGAATAATTTTATATACCTAGTTTGAATTAAATATATGAGATTACATATTCCTAATTTTTAGAGCTTTGTTAAAAATGAGATTGATGCGTCGATTGAAACCACAAAGAATGTTGAAATCGAAACCTTGTTGTCGATTGTAGATGAATTGTGATATCCAGTGATGGTGAAAATGACAATGAATGAATATGATCATACAGTTACAATAAAAATATGAAGGAAATAGAGATAAAATATGGAGAGAATTATAAATCCAAAATGATTTTTAATTATCATACCACCACATATATATATATATACACTACATGAAAATAAAATCAAAGGTTGGAATATTAAAGGTTGGAGTTGAGAATTTATATCCATGAGAGTTATAAATTTTGAAAAAACATGATATCCACATTTATTATTTATTTATAACACTCCATATTGGATATTATCAATTTTATGGAATATTATTTATCCTTCACTTAAAAAAACCTGTTGAAAAAAACTAGAGAAAAAAAATTGAATACCATGATAAATTTAACCATCTCATTAAAAAACCTACCATGAAAACCTAGTGAGAAAAATCCTGATAAAGAGAAAAAGAGTACAACATTACCAATTCTCACTGATTAAATCATGATAAATTTTTACAGTATTTGTATTCTAATTTTATAAATCAACTTCTCAAAAGTTTCAGTTGATAATGTTCATGAATAAATCTACAATATTATCACATGACTGAATGACCTGAAGGTCGATATATTTATTGATTTTGGATAATCCCCCTTTTAAGGGTAAAGGAGGAAAAAAAAGACTTCAAGGACATCAATACATTAAAAAAATTCATAAAACAGGAGGGTTGAAACCCAGAACAAGACTACGTAGAAGAGCCTCCTCCTAGCATCAACATCATTAAGGCACATCTCCACCTGAACATGCTTCAACCATTTTAAACCATATAAGGATTAATATATAGATATTATAATAATTTTACCATATAATTAATTTATAATGACCCACATTGTTATGGGCCACACAATTTCAAGGGAATTTTAACTTTTCATCTAGTGAATGATTTGTTTTTAGAACCGGGGATCATTATGTGTTTCCTAGCATTTGAACACCCTTAAAAATATTTTTTTGAAGGGTTTTAAGGCTTGGGTAGTGTCCTGGGTGTCCAAGAGGAAATTTGGGTAGGTTTAGAGTGGAGAAGATATTGGAAGAAGCAATTGAAAGTATAGGACAATGGCATGGGTCCTTTATCTGAGAGGATTCACGGTGTGAGCCTATGTTCACACTGTGAACCATGCAGGATATGTTTTTTAAATTAATGGTGGGTTTCTAAAATAGAACCCCTTCGATTTTATTCTCTAGGGTGCTACACGAAAAAGGGGAGGTCAAACACCCCTCTTCTATTTCCTCCCACTTCTATATATGTGTATTCTTGGTGATTCGTCGTGCAAATTCGAGGTAGGTTCCTCCTCCTTTCTCTATTGAACTCCTCCTCCTTCATTGTGATTATTTTCATTCATTTTTAGGGTTTTTGGAGAAGTATTTTACCGGAGTATGGTGAAATCATTGCACATGAGGATGCTTTCATGTGTGGCTCATAGAGGATGTCCCAAGAGGGCGTATTCAATCCACCATTAATTGTTTTTTAAAAGGGATGTTTCCCGATGGATTTATTTAGATCTTACAACGATTTTTGGTAAAATTGGCCACTAATTAGGGTATTAATTTTGAGGATTTTTTGTTTCCCATATACAGAGGTATTTTAGGAGTGGGAAGCATCCCATTTCCCTTATTAGTATATCTACCTACATGATGAATGAATTTTGTGGGCATCCATAAGGTTGGGATGAGTTCATATCTGCCTAATAGTTAGCATGGATCTATAGCTTGCTAAATGGTCCGATGGTGGCACCCTGGTCAAATGAGTGCCAATGACCCTCTTTATGGTTTTGTGTAGTGGTGTGCATTGGATTTCAAAGGTAAAGTAATTTATTTTACAAATGTGATTTTAAAAAGATGATTTGGTTGAGATAGAAATTTCAAAGGAAATTAGTGATCTATGAAATAGGTTTTGAAATGGTATTTCAAAATGAAAACATATTTTTCTAAAGATTGTTTTGATGAGATTTTGGCTAAGGGCCTGACATGAGTGAGATGATATGTTATTCCTTTTTAAATGATTTTAAGGAGTATTTTTTTTTGGTTTTGAAGGAAATATGAAGGTATTGTTTAATATGGTTTTGGTCCATTTGACCTTGTAAGGTCGATGCCCTGTTTTCAAAAGATTATGTACTTGTGGTGATTCTTGATTGCACTTTCTTGGTGTGTTCCTTGTTGTATGATGATTTGTGTTGTGTGTATAGACCCGTGAGAACTAGTTTCATATCAAAGTAATGAGTTGGTCTATATGGATGTGATAAACCCCATAGAGGGTAGATATAGGTATGTGGGACTCTGATGAGTGAGGAGGGATGTTATAACTAGAATAAAGATTTGAGATTGGGAGATGGAAGCATGATCAAGGAACCAAAGTAGGGTTTCCATGTTATGATGTGACTGAGGGGACCCCGATGGGTTCCTCAAAGTTATATTAACCCTAGAGAGGGCGTATGAAATACATGGGTATAGAAAATTATAAGTTCTACCTTATGAACTGAATATGGCGTGTGATCCTTTATGGATGTAGTGGCGGTGAAATTCCATGCGTTTGAGAAGCTAAAATCTAATATATAAGATGAGTTTAGTAAAATAGTCAACCTAGTAGAGAGGATCCTTTTGAGATGATTAGGTGGTACACACAACTCATTGAGATGTATATTTGATACCTGGGATACCTTCGACTAACTCCTTGGACCTAGACTCTATGCATGAAACTGGTTCTAAATTATTTGGATGAGACCCTTGGATTTAGATGCAATATTGGTTTGGAATTACTTGGGGAAATCCTTCTTGGATTCAATTATAATACCACTTTGGATTACCTTGGACATTTTCCATGAAATTAGGGTAGGGGATAAACCCTTCCATATAGATTACATGCATGTTTTGGATTTCCTAGGATTATTTCCTTGGAATTTGGTTAGGGTATGCAGCCCTTCCATGTTACCTTTGGGCATGGTATGGATTTCCCAAGACATGTTCCTAGGAATCGTCTATTGATAATGATAATACTAGTTTATAATGACTTGGACATACTACTTGGATTCATATATTCTAATAGATTGCCTAGGACTTGATCCTAGGAATCAACTATGGGATGAATACTAGATAGAATGATCTCATGACACTCTTAAAGACACTTTGACACTGTCTTGAGTAGTTATGATAATGGAAACTAGTTTTAGGGAAGTACTTGGTCCCCCTAGTTGGTGTAATGTATTCAGAGACATATGATACTGGATGAAGTAGGTATGGTCGGGGTCTAAGGTTGTCCATTTTACACCTAATGACTCAAAATTTATATTTTATGTGATTTCATGTTATATTTCAGTGAGGGTGAGTTGCATGAACATGACTGAACCTATATATAGGTATTTCATGCACATCCACTTGATCATAATAGGACTTAAATTATTGATTCATTGGGGTTTCCTACTAATTCATTGGACTCACACCTACTTGTGTACACGACATGAGTTTTGATGTATGTTAGTCAACCGTCTTGTTTTCTCTTAATACATAGGCATAGTTCATAACTAGACATGAGGTTCAGTTAGTTAGTCATGGCGGTTAGGGATTCGATAGGTTGGGTTATGTGAGTTAGGTCAGAGGCCCTGTAGTTTAATTTTCAGTTACTATTTAGCATGTATTATCCATTGTGCCATTTATTTATATGATGCATATTATTCCATGTTTATCTTATTATACTCTTTTATGCATTGATTCATCATGTATATATATTTACTTCCTTCCATTTTGGATTACGGGGGATCGTTTGGCTCCCAATATTATTTTTCCATAGTTTTTTGGATGTCCATTATATAGATAAGTCATGATGAATTTTTGGTAGATTAGAGAATGAACCAAAAACTTTATTTTATAGGGAATATACCCCATGATTTTTTTAGGCTCTCACTGCTAGTTGGAAGCCTTTGACATATAGGGAGACACACATGAGGTGTTATAGCATCCCCGTACGGGTTTCATTCTGGCATCCCAAGTGGGGGCCTTATAATATGGTACTAGAGTATGCCTTGGGATGAGATAGTATAGTTACATATGAAGTTATGATGTTGAGACTCATGAGGTAGATCGATCACAATCTTGACCAACATGGCATTAATTGAAACCCACATTACCAAGGGATGTTTAGTTTCAAGATTTAGAACTCTAGGACGAGTGAGGTGTTGGATTAGACTAAAAATCCCAATGTGGAATGGGATAGACTAGGGATGAGTCATAGGGAACATTTGGGATCCAATGAGTTGTACATGCATCA
Organism: Viscum album; assembly: GCA_963277665.1. Taxonomy (NCBI): domain Eukaryota; kingdom Viridiplantae; phylum Streptophyta; class Magnoliopsida; order Santalales; family Viscaceae; genus Viscum; species Viscum album. The sequence goes on along the minus strand of OY728142.1, from coordinate 1,499,930,237 downwards.
TTATAGTGTCATGATAGGGGCATGGTACACACACTTATGGGCGGTGTAGTTTCACATGATGTCTCATCAAAATACATTATTAATTGAAGCAAATTATAATATAACCGATGTGTTTTTTGAATATATTATAATGGGTGATTATATTAATATGGATTAAAGGGGTTTTTTGATTGATTATTGATTGTTTTTTTATTTCTTGGATTTCATAGTGAAATAGTTTATGGGATATTTTTTTAGAAAAAACTGTTTTTGAAAAAAACTCATGCGGTGGGATGATGTGCGCATGAAAGGGGTATATAAGTAGGTTTTACATGAAATATATCATGGATTTGGTGATTTTAAAATGATTTTAATTCTTATGTTTTAATAAAATGTGAGAAAAATGGTTTTTGAAATCAAATTTTGAAATGGATTTGAAAATGAGACCGGTTTTCAGAAAAAGGCCAACAAAGATGGGGATTTGGTGATTTTAGTTTTAATGGAAAACCATTGAACTCCAAGGAGTGTTTTGGAAAACTTGGGTGTGTTTAAATGCATGTAAATTATTCAAATTAATTTTTTAAATAATATATATATATATATATATTTATAGATCGGTTTACTTGTATTTTCTACTCGTTCGAGGGAGAATCAGATGCTTTGATTGTGTGTTTGGCTTGTTTGTTGTGTTTTTTGGAAAATACCATGTGTGATTGGTGGGTGTGGACCTATTTTGGTTGAGTTATGGGAAGAGAAACCAATTCTTGTGTAAACCATTTTTCTAAGTTTTTAGTGATGTACTGGGATGACCATGGGTAATGGCTTGTGTATTTGGAAGGCGTACTTAGTTTTTTTGAGAGTGACACTTATGGCAGGACCATAATATGAATGCTTGTGAGAGTTTCTTATGGTAGAATCATGAGATGGATGTTGGATGTTGGGATAAAATAACCAGATGTGTGTTGATGGGTTCAAAGATTTAACCCCTGATGTGTGTTGAAATTTAATGGGTTAGACTAGTTGAGTTGTGTTTTCTATGGGTGATTCATATTTTGGGGGGAATTATTTGGAAGAATCATCTATTGGTAGAAGAGTATTATGGTGTGGATAACTATAAGGCTCAATATGTGTTGGGTGTTGACACTTTAGTGTTTTGGGACCAATAGGTGTGGTTGGGAAATGTCTTAGTGTTTTAAGATAATTGTTTCATATTTTATGATCGGGTGTGAGTGGAGTGGTCGTGTCCGATTATCATGTGTGGTAACAAAAAAGACATGGGTGATCAAGTTTGGATGTTGGTTCATTAGAGTGAGTCTTGGGATGTTAGACATGGTTGATGTTAGGATCTAGTGCGGTTTTGGTGTGATTTAAGGGGAAAGCCATGATTTGTGAATGATTTATGAGGAAAATCACAATTCATCACATGATTTAGGGGGTTGAACATGATTCATCGTGTGATTTATGGGGAAAATCATGTGATGAATCATATTGAAGGTATCGGTCTGGGGTTTCATTTCTTGAGAAAGAAAGGGAAGATGGTTTTGTGGCTTGAGGTATGAGTGAGCCTTGGTGTGGGTGTTTGGATGGTTCAGTGATTCCTTCAAGTGTTAAGTCATTATGAGAGGGTAGTGCAGTGATGTGGCAATGACTCTTAGAACAACGCACCATGTTCAAGTGACGTGATAGTGTGTCAAAAGTTGAGGCCAAGAGCCTTTGGGGAAAGTTGGTCAAGGAAGAACTGACTGGTGCTACTATGTGAAGTTGGATGCTATGAGAGAGAAACCGTATCAGGAGAATCATTTAGGACATGGTTAAGGTGATTCAAGGATCAAAATAGATGTTTAGGGGGAAATCTAGTGTATCCAGGAACGATGTTTGGACTTGCGCAATGGAAGCATGTTGGGTGTTTAAGGAGGTGACATGGTTGGTGAATCATGAATTGTGACTGAGGAAGGACAATGTTCATGGATAGAGGACTACCATGACTTCTTAATGAAGTGAAACATTATGGTGGGGATTTTTTAATAACCCATGTCATTATAGGTCTCAAATTCTTAAGGTAATTTTAAATTTTCATTTGGTGGATGTTTTTTTGAGAATTGAGGCTTGGGATGGGTTTTTGAGCATTTGAACATCTTTAAAAATGTGTTTTTGGAATAGTTTTAAGGCTCAGGTGGAATATTGGGTGTTCAAGAGGATTTTAGGGAAGGTTCAGAGTGGTTGAGATGGTGGAAGAAGTAGATGTATACCATTCAAGACATGAACCTATGGTTTAACCCATTAATGTTTGTGATAGAGGCATGGGTCCTCTACTTGGGAGGAGTCACAATGTGAACCTATGTTCATTTCATGAACCATGTGGGTTGTGTTTTATTTAAAATGTATAAGGGGTTTACAAAATAGAAACCCCCTCATTTTTCTTCTCTCAAATTTTATACAAACAAGGGTAATCTGAACCCCCTTTCTACCTTCCTTCCCATTTGATCCAGGTGGATTCTTAGTGATTTGTCACAATAATTTGAGGTAGGTTCCTACTATTTCTTACCTTGTCTTCTTCCTCCTTTATTTCATTATTTTTATTTTATTTGTATTGGGTTTTGGGAGAACAATTTCTCGATAGTATGAAAAAATTGTTGTGCATGATGGGGATTTCATGTGTAGCTCAAAGAGGATGTCCTGAGAGGACATATTCAATCCATCATTCACTATTTTTCAAATTTATGTTTCCTAATGGATTTTAATAGGTTTTATAGTGTTTTTGGTAAAATTTTCCTCTAATTGGGATATTAATTTTGAGCATTTTGTTTTTCCTAAGTCCAAGGGTGTGCCAGAAGTGGGATGCACCCCTTCAGTCACAATTTTGGATTTTTTTCATTACCTGATGAGTTTGGATCTAATTATGACATTTTGGGAAATTAGTTTTAATTGATTAATTAATAAATTAATGGAATTTATCCTTGATACATGTTCTCTTGGACTCAATGGAAGCTTAAACGTGCTTGGATGGGTTTTTGGAACATTGATTAAGGTAAGGGGCCTTGGATTTATTTGAGTCACTTGTTCTTTTAGTGATTTTATATTTGTGTGTGCTCATTAGTATATCTTCCTTTATGATTCATTATTTGAGTGAGTTTCCATAATTTTGGGATAATCTTACATTGACCTAATCATCAATATGGATGTATAACTTTCTAAATATTCTGATGGTGGTGTCCTGGTCAAACAAGTGTCACTGACCCTCTTTATGGGTTTTCTTAGTGGCGTTCATTGGATTTCAAAGGGAAAGTGGTTTCTTTTAAAATTATGATTTTAAAAATAGGATTTAGTTGAGACAGAAATTTCAAAAGAAATTGGTGATTTTTGAAATGGGTTTTGAAATAGTATTTTAAAATGGAAATAAATTTTTCTAAATTTTTTTTGATGATATTTTCCCAAGGGCCCAACATGAGTGAGACGAGACGTGATTCCATTTTAAATGGTTTTAAAGGGGATTTTTTTTTGGTTTTAAAGAAAATATGAAGGGCTTGGTTTAGATGTTTTTTGTCTATATGAACTCATGAGAGAGATTCCCCATTTTTTAAAACTTTCTTTCTTATTATGCTTCTTGATTGCGCTTGCCTGGTGTGCTCCTTGTTGCATGATGATTCATGTTATGTGTGTAGAATTAGTTTGGTATAAAAGTGATGAGTTGATCTATATGGATGTGATATACCCATTAGAGAGTATAGATAGGTCTACATGACATTGGATAATGATGAGGGATGTTATAAATTGAATGATTGGATGGGAAAGAGTGATGGAAACGTGATTTAGGAACCCAAGTAGAGTGTCTATGTTACGATGTGACTTAGGGGAACCCGATGGGTTCCCCAAGGTTATGTTGACCCTATAGAGGGTGTGTGTGAGATATGGGTATATGTGATTTTGGATGACAGCTTAGAACCTGAATCTGATATGTTAGACTGTATGACTATAATGGTGGTTATAGGTCATGATTTTGAGAGGAAGACCACTGATACATGAGATGATTTCAGGTAGATAACCAAATTAGATGAGAGGATCCTTGTGAGATTACTCATGTGGGATACACTACCCACTGAGATGTATATGAGATACATGGGATTCATTGGACTAGATCCTTGGATCCTATTTTCATGCTTGAAACTGGTTTGGAATTCCTAGGATGAGATCCTTATATTCAGATGTGATATTGGTTTGGAACACCTTGGGGAAAACCCACTTGGATTCAGATGTGATATTAGGTAGGATTACATTATACAAGTTCCTTATTATTGGGACTGGGGATGAAATCCTTCCATGTGGCCTTTATGCATGTTTTGGATTGCCCTGGATGAGTTCCTTGGAATCTGTACAAGGGATGTGACCCTTCCATGTTTCCTCTAGGCATGAGTTGGATTGCCCAAAACATTTTCCTAGGGATTTGATATTAAGAATGATACTAATGGTTTATGATGCCTTATACATGTTCCTTGGATTCGTATATTTTATTGGATTGCCTTGGACATGCTCCTTGGAATTAGCGGTGGATATGATACTGGTTAGCATGATCTCATAGCATGCTTAGAGACACTTTGACACTGGCTAGAGAAGGTATGATATTTGATATTGGTTTCAGGGTCAGACTTAGTCCCCTCAGATGGTGTAACATGTTTAAAGACATTTAGTTCTGGATGAAGAAGATATGGTCAAGGTTCAATATAGTCTATTTGACACCCGACGACCCAATGTTTATATTTGATGTGATTTCATGCTATGTTTTTATGTGGGTGTGTTTCATGGAGATGAATTCACTTATTTATATGTATTTCATGCACTTCTACTTGATCTCAACAATAATTAGTATTTTTGAGGCATTGGGTATTCCTATTGGGTCATTGGACTCACCCCCTATCCATGTACATGACGTGGGTTTCAATATATGTGGGTAGACCTTCTTGTTTTATCTCAAGAAATAGGTATCACTTAGAGCTGGACAAGAAGTTCAATGAACTGGTGATGGGGGTTGGGGAATCAACTAATTATGGGTTGAGTTAGAGGCTTGATAGTTTACTTTTCAATTATTGTTCAATATGTACTTTCTATACCTTCATTTAATTATATGATGCATGTTATTCCATGTTTATCTATCACTAATGTGTTATGTATTATTTCATCATGAATATAGATTTACTACTTTACATTTTGGACTAAGGGGCCCGTTCATATCCCTGTTTTATTTATCCATAGGTTTTAGGATGTCCATCATATGAATGGTTCATGATGAATTTTCAATAGATTTAAGAATGACCCTCAGGCTTTATTTTAGAGGGAATAGTCTCCCCAAAAATATTTTTGGCCCTATATACTATTTAGTTGCCTCTATAATTCAAGGAGGCATGCTTGAGGTGTTATAGAATCCCCACACGAGCGCCATTTGAGAATCCTGAGTTGAGGATTTACATAAACATTAACAAAATCAATTAGAAATAACATTTCTATAATATTTTCATTAGTATTTAATAGTTTTTTAGTTTGGATAACAAATCCAAAATGTTATATGTTGAATATATCACACATTCCTTCAATTCCTTTTGGGTTATTATTTTGATGTAAACATATCTCAAAATCTATTGTTATAAATGATTTTTAAAGAATTTTGAAAATATAAATATATTATCAAGAAAAATTAATGATTCCTCATAATTTATCTGGTACTATTTTCATTTTTAGGGAAAAAATATAAAAATAAATATTATTGTTGATATATTTATTATCATATTCAGGGGAATAATTTATTTATTACTTTCCTTTCATGATGAAAAATTATTTTATATAATCAGTTCAACCACTCTTCTAATGTGTATAATAAATATACTATATTATTTATTTTCAACACTTTATAATTGAATTATTCATATATGTTTTGTGAGCATCTCTTAAATGATTATGCTAGATCATTTTATATAAGGAATGTGATACTAAATATTTATTTTAATCAACATGAAAAACATATGATATATATTCACCAATAAATAACAATACATGTGGAAATTTCATAAATTAACCATTTATAAAATATTTAAATGATTCACATGGTAGATGAGTGCATCCAAATATATTATCTAATTTATAATTTATATAAATATTATAAATTTATTTTCAATATAACTTGATATGATGCATAATTTAACTTAATAGGTAACCTAAGATAAATCATCACATAGTAAACATTCATAATATCTTAAAAAAATGAAAATTCCTCTTATAAGTGCTAATTTAGTAGTTGGGGGCTAACCAAAGTGGTAAAGACTCCCCATAATCCTATATGAAACCTAAGTTAAGAACTAGTCAAGAGTGAATTTCCAAATTAATGTAGAATTATTGTAGAGCTATTATAGTGTGGGTACTATATTGGGGTGCTGTAGCATTATCACTATTCACATGAATTGGGTTTTTAGGCCATGTATTAGGACTCTGGGCCATCAAAGTAGAGCAGTTTGACTATACTAGAGCAGTGTTGGGAATATGGGTCAGAGTGGTAAGAGTCACCAGGTGGAGATAACCTGGTATAGATAGGGATGGAAAAGGAAGAAACACCACTCGGTTTAGGCACCATACAGATCTGTGTGGGGAGGGGGAAAGCCTAAAATATCGTCAGGTGGTGAGTTAGGCATATATATTGAAAAGGTTCTATGAGGGGTTGTTTGAGTGAATTCGAGTTAATGAAAAATATAAAAAGGCCTTTATGCCTCTAGGATTCCAGGTCATGTAATCTGGGCCTCCAAGCCATATAAGGGTTCCCTCCCAACCAAGTTAAAAATAGGATTATCTAATAAATAAAAATTAAAAGGACTTTAGGCTAGAGAGAAAGTGATAATTTAGCAGATATATATCCATTAAATAAATTTTGGATTCCCCCCTGATGGATGTATACTATTTTAAAAATAAATTGACGATAATGTGTAATTTTATCATAATTGATTCAGGGTGAACCAAATGACCATGTCATACAATTAATGTATCAAAATTGGTTAACATTTGGTTAACCATACTTGATTTTATTTTACATAGTATAGATAAAATAAAACCATGAAAGATGTTCTTTATTCAATTTCTTATTTATTATAGATTCTTTTTGTATATAGATTCATTAACTCTTTTATCCACGACCTGTAAATGATTTTCATTTTTAATAATATCTTTAACACTCAATATATTTCATCAAGACTTCAAATAAAAAAAGTAATATTTATTAAAAATTATATATCATCAGGTAAACATATATTCACTTTTCTAAAGCCTTTGATTAACTTTCACTATCGAACAATGTATATATATGAGTTTATACTAACTCTTATGTTACTTTGATTGATAATAAACACATATAAGTTCTTATAAATAATTTAATTAAACTAATATTTATAAAATTGTGCTTTATGTTAGACACATAAGATCTTCATGATATTCTAATTTTCATATTTAACATGTTCATTATATGAAATGAAAACTTGAAATACTCACATTTGTGATTATTATTATAATTTTCACTTCTAGTCGTTGATCACCAACTAATAAATTCATAATATAATCATAACGAGTTAGACCCACCACCTAGATAATATCACATGCTTTGTAACATAGGGTGTAATTTATTTTAAAATTCATTTAACGGGGATAGGAGCTCTCATGTATTTTAAGGTAGATGCAAATAATACAAGAAGTGACATTGGAAAATCTTTAGGGTTAATAACACATTCATTATCATGACCAAGATTATAAATCATAAAATATTTCTTGTAATAATATTCACTTTAGGGAATGATGTAAAAATTAGTTGATTAACTTATATGATTTATCAAATTTTCATGATATAATATAAATTTTATAAAAAATTTCATGAATAGTTTCATTAACTTCTAGAAATGAAAACCCCCAATAAAATTATGTTCACATCAAGGAATTAATTTGAGAAATAATTTACTAAGTTTCATCATTCATTATAATTCATTATTTAACAACAATGATTATCTTGTTCAAATATACTTATTTTATTTATAATTATAATCATTGTTTAATGACCTTTGGTAGTAAAATTAATTATATAAAATATATTTCATCATAAAATTTATGATCCCCAAATGAAATCTAAGAAAACAACATCTACTTCAAGGGATGATATTAATTTTATTATATGAGATAATATTGTTAATTCATAAGGGAATATTAATAAAGTGTTTATTTTTGAATATTTCTATTACAAGATAAAAAATTGATAAATTTAAATATTCATAAATATAATGTCAAAAGAAATCATTTTCATATTTTTATTTATGGATACATTATACTATATTCAACTTAAAATTTATTTTAAAAATAAATAAATTTACTTCAAGGAATGAAATAAAATTGTTTTAATAAATATTCATATTCACTTTAAGGAATAAGATAAAATTATATGATCATAAATTTTGGTGTTTCAAGACTAATAACATGAATATGAAATTAAAATTTTTTATACATGTTTAATAAAAGAAAACTGAGTATATATATGAAAAGTAAAATAAAAGTTAAAAAAACATACAATATTTATTAATAAATTATAAAAAAAATAGAATCAGCATTGTGAGCATTTATACATCATCATCATGCTCAAAACCTCACAAGTTACATAGAAAATAGACATGTAAAAATTTATGATATCATTTTTATACATCATGGTTTGGTTTATAATGATCTATTGTACCCCTGAACCTCTACAGGTTGAATACGGAGTATCAGTTCAAAGATATTTTGGGTTATATGGTCCAGTGGTTGGCGGGTTTCTAGGATGTGTGGTTTAGCAGATGCTGGTGATCCAGACACATCATGTGGCAGTATTTTCTTGAAAAGTTGGTTTCTTGCTTGTTAGTTTTTATTTGAATTTCTTCCTCAATGCAATCAGTAAATATTTGCTATGATTTTATATGTGAGATATTTCTGTTTGATGATCATTTGATGTTGAAGTTGGATTGGGTTTCTAGTTTCGATGATGTTTGTTTCTAGGTGGTGCCAAACATCAGTTTCAATGGTGATGAAGAAGATGAAACGAAGGTGAATGAAGATGGAGATGTCAACTTTGGTTTTTATTGTGAAGATGGTTTTGTAATTTTATGTTTCTGTGATGATGGTTCCCTTTCAAAGTTGACAGTTTATGGTGGGTCTTTCCAGTGAGGTTGGTGTGATGTGCGTTGATGGAGCTGACGTTGGTGATGAGTTGTTGATAATGCCAGTGACTGTATCTAGGTAATTAGGCTGGTTATGTGTCTATGGAGTTGGCGAGCAGTTTGAAGTGTTTTGGTCCCATGGTGGTATGATGGTTTTCCTCCTTTTGAATTTCAAATTTTGAATCAGTTTTGTTGTGGTGACAATATTGAATGGTCGACCCTATTTGGTTGGTTCACGTGGCAGTGGAATTATCTTTTGATTTTGGTTATTGATTGTGGTATGTTGTATTTGAGAGTCTTTATGGGCATGTGCTGGTGACAATGTGAAACTTTATATAAGGTTCCCACTTACCCATAAAGTGGTTTTTTAATAATACAAAAATTGGATTGTGGTTTACCATGGAAATTTTGAGTAACTTAATAATATTAACCTTTTTAGTTTGATAAAACTCGTGCTAATAACATGTTGTGAAAAGCTGGATTGAAGTACTGATTGAAACCCCAATGGGTTTAAAAATTAGAATCTCATTACCGATAATAAGTGGATATGTTATAAAAAGTAATGGAAATGATGGATAATGAATATTATTATAAAATCACAAAGAAAATACAATGGAAATAGAGATAAGGTGTAGAGAGAATAATAGTTACAAAAGTATTTTTCATTATCATATCATCATATATATATTGGATGCATGGTAATATAATCAACGGTCTAGATTGATACCCATATTCCATGTTAAATTCAATGGTTTAAATATGAAAATTAAGAATATAGAAGGTTTGAATATTAAAGGTTGGGGTTAGGACTTTATGTCCATGGATTTTATAAATTTTGGAAAATCATGACATTCACATTTATAATTTATTTATAACATATAAATTATTTATCCATTACTACCTTGACATCTTACTAACCACTGTGAAAAAATATTCCTTCATGGTTTCTATAATGAAAACCCATGTATGATTATTTGAAAACAACATTGATTCATAGATTTTACTTATATTATTTACTATATATCATGAATATCCTATTTTACATTTGATTAAAGAGTGTTCATCTAGTTATATATATTATCATTTTATTGAGGATTTCCTTTAGTCTGATACCCACATCCCTTTCTCTTGAACTAACCTTAATGATTGATTATATGTTATGTATTATTTATGTTATGTAATGTATGTATTTAAACTATTTCATTGAATGATATACATGTTATTAAATGGTAAGATATAAAATTATATATCCTTCTAATTCATTGAGTAATGTTTGATATCCATAGGTACTACATATGAGGCATAATTATGATACCATGACATTGGTGGTTAGTCATGTCACTATAACCCATTATGATAACATAGGTTGTTTGGTAACTTTTACATTAGATATATTTTGACTACATGTTTATGATGTCCAATTATGATGCATTTATTTATCTTTCATGGTTATTTATGATATTTTCAATGATTTATGATCATTTCATACTCTCACTCATGTTATATGGTATTGTCTTACTTAACACAATGTCATATTTATATGACACCTTTAATGAGATTTCAAACCCACTTATATATATATATAAATTAAAAATTAAAGAGATACTATTATGAAGGATTAATCATATATGGACCATGAAAAGAGTGAAGTGTCTAAACAAGTTGTGAGGTATCTTGGGGGGGAGGGGGGGTGGACGAATCAATGATACTCATTTTTACAATTTCTTATTTTAGATTAAACTTTGTTACTAGTTAAAGTCTCAATACATTATATTTTAAATCCTACTCTCACCTATATACAACTGAAATGAAAGGAATACAAGGAAAATGGGAATTTTTACAAGGTTTCCCCACAATGCAGGTGACTACTCCTTACTGTGTTTGGGTCAAGTCCAAGACACAAAGTTTATCACTAAAAATTTAAGTGATTAAAAGAGAAGGTAATAATGCATCAATGACTCTTATGAAGAAATATTTCGACAATAGATATCTCCTAATAGGTTGTTATACTAGTATGCATCAGTTTATAGTGATGAACCTCCAACATTTTGAACAATATTTTCATTTGAACTTTAAGATGTCACAACATCACCATATAAGATTTTATTCCTCAACTTCAAGGACTTAGATTACCAGTATATGATTGGAACAACTATTGAAATTATTCTCAAAATTTTGAGTGATCAACGTATACATGAAGAAATGAAAACATACATTGTATTATTTATACTCAACAATAATCCTTCTATTAATAAGAATTTTAACTTTCTTGCCTCGACATGGATAAAAACTACAAATAATAGGTGCTCATAGGTCTCTCTCTCTTACTCAATAAAATTTCCTCCATTTAATTTTAATATGTAAATGAATATAGGAAATTTATATTCACATAATTAAAATATTGAAAACTACTATTTAATTTCAACATCATTATTATTAATTTAAAATTGATCAAAATATCCCTCGATCAGAGGTGTAGTTTTGATCTTCAATAATGATTTAAAATATTCAATTTGAAATTAAAGAGTTATCAATCCAAGATCCTATAATTTTTTTTCTCATTTAATTCTCTTTCCGACGTGGTTTGAATCATGAATAAATCAGGATATTTCATCCATGAAGAATCGTTCGACAATATCTGACTTTAATATCTAAAATCCTTACATTTTTTCCAAAATAATAAACCTTACTTAAGAAATAGAATATCTTACATATAACTTTAGTGATATCAAATATCCTAAACATCATCTTGAATATCTTACGTATGATATAGAATATCTTCCATATGATCATAATAATCATACATATTTTCAATAGAATTTTACACATGCTTTTGAATATCTTCCGTATCAGATGGAATATCTTACATATCATAGTGGGTCTAATAATTTTCTAATTTTAAATTATATAATATATTTATTATCATATATAATATATTACATATACTATAAAAATATTACATATCACAATATGGGTTTTTTATTTGTCACGACCCGTCCCCTAGAGCCCGTACTGTGACTACCCCAAGCCCACCTTCCATAGGTCAGGGGTTGGTGACTAGCACCAAATGCGTATTCCCTAAAACTGGGAAGATATTGCCTTTATAAACTGTAAACTCATGCAACCAATCACACAATAAGATACGAACACAAACAACTATATAGTAAAATAGAGTGAGTACAGTAAGCAAAAGGGGCCAGAATACAAGCCCAACTGGAAAGTACAATAAACTGAAAGTACAAGTAAACTGGAACAGCTCCTGTGATCTCCCACCAAGGATCCTACCTGAAGGGTAGGTACAACTCTAGAACGGTCATCTCTGTGGTACACCTAATCTAAGGTTCACCTCCGTGCTACCTCTAGTCCTGGTACTCTCATCCTCAGTCAGCGCTGTCCATCGTCTGCACCAAACACAATGAGGTACGGGCATAGCCCGTGTATGAGTGAGTATAACGATACTCAGTAGGGACCCCGAGACCCTCAATGTCTCACAAAATCCACCAAGGATAAACCAAAAAGTATGAAAAAAAACTGAAAACCCTACTTAGTTATATGTCCATACATATTCCTAAGTTATCAAGTAAACCCATCTCAATCATGAGGAAACACAAGGTTCAACTCAAAATCCCAAAGATCAACTATTCCACGAAGGAGGAAAAATCATGAAGGTAAGTACCACACATGTATGCCACACAAGAGAATACCACCAAGGTATTACCACGGAGGAAAAATACCACATTGGTATAGACTCAGCTCACACCAGGTATATCTTAGGCACAGTAGTAGAGATGATTAGATGTAACTACTGAATCAACTTACTCTATTAAGGGGAAGACCCACAAAGGACCCTAAATCATCATCAAACCCACGGAGGATCATAGTACATTGTAAGACCCACACAGGATCCTAGTACATTCCTAGTACTTCGTCAGACCCACATAGGATCTCTATGTGCTGACCCACACAGGATCGCTCGGTGCTGACCCACACAGGATCGCTCGGTGCTGACCCACACAAGATCGCTAGGTGATGACCCACACAAGATCGCTCGGTGCTGACCCACACAGGATTTCTCAGTGCTGACCCACACATGATTGCTTGGTGCTGACCCATATAGGATCGCTAGGTGCTGACCCACACAGGATCGCTAGTCATTCTTCACGTCATAGCCAGCTACTGGGTTCCCTCACTAAGCTTACTCATCTTCAAGAGGGTCCACTTCTCAAGCCACTGGTTGATACTCCAAATACTACGAAGTCCCACGAGGAAGTATCTCAAAGGACCTCCATGTCATAGGGGTCTCAATGCAACAGACGGCGCATCATTCTGTTGGATTGGTGTTGCCCGATCCGGTTGGGCCGAATGCTTATGGCTCGTAACTGTAGCAATGCTAACCACTATAGCGGAGCTGACCGACCGACACCGACAGACACTGTAGCAGTGCGGACTTCGGGGTCAACTTTACTGTAGTGCTTTTGACAAAGCCAGCCGTCGTTCACTGTAGTGATGCGGACCACTTTTCGAATAGTAATCGTCTTCTCCATTTTTTATAGCCCATTTCGGGCTAGGGTTTTATGTTGAAAATCCTCTGTAACTTTGTGCTCCCAAATCATAGTGAAATTCTGCCTCTCCCATGGACGTAGGGATTTTTCCCGAACCACGTAAATCGTCGCGTCCTGTGCTTTTCTTTATTTTTTTTTGTTTTTCCTCATTTCTGTCACTGTTTCTCCCGGCAATTCCACAACACATTCAGATGCCTGGTCTGTGAGTTATTAGCCTTTTTATCCCGAGGGCCCGGTTGGTTTCGTGCTCGTTCCAACCCGACCGTTATCCAACTTTATCCAAAACTTCAGTGGGGTATACCAAAGGGACCTTATCACTCCAAAGTTTCCAGCGCCGCTAACAGTTCGTCAAACAGATATATGGTGCCAACGTTATGGCCCAAGTAAAGTATAGCGTCGTATCTGGTCCGGGTCCGGTCCGACTCGGTCGGACCGACCAGGCCTGGGTCGACCCAGTTCGGGTCGACCAGGCCCAACCCGCTAGGTTCGGCCCATCCCGATTGGCAGCCCAGCAGGCCGCGAGGGCTGCGAGGCCGCAAGGGTACCATGAGGGTGTGGGGTGACTTGGCCGCGGGGGTGCCGTGAGGGCACAGGTCAGCTCGGCCATGGGGGTTCCACGAGGACGTGGGGCGGCTCGGCCACGGGGGTGCCGTGAGGGCGTGGGGAGGATCGGCCGCGGGGGGTACCGCGAGGACATGAGGCCATGCGGTGGCTCGACCATGGGGCAGCTCGGCCTGGAGGGCGAAGGCCGCGGGGCGGCTCGGCTGGGGAAGCTCAGCTGGGAGGGCGGAGGTCGCGGGTGATGTGGGGCGGCGCGACGAGGCTGCGGGGCGATGATGGCCGCGGACGACGGAGCATTGCGGGTCGCGGAGGCTGCGGGATGGTGGGGCGCCGTGCCTTCGTCAGTGATTCTTGAGTTCCACCGATGCCAATCACCGGCACCTGTCGCCATCACCAAAGTCGTCTTCTTTCATCGTGAAGGATACTCCATTTAAGAAGAACGACGGAGGGGTCAGGCCATGTTTGTTTGGCATACACCCTCCATATTAGATCGGTAGAAAGCGGCTCAACAAGAAAAAGAATATCAATAACAAGTAAAGTAAAAAATTCAAACACCCTCCCTACAACCCTCATCAATCACTATTCCCAATCCCACAAAATAATTAGAAGGGGAGAACATGGGAAGTGATAATAATATAGAAGTAAAACCCTACCTCGAAGGTTTTTTTGACGGAGGTCATGAGATGGAAATGGCATAGGAGAAGAGGATGCCAATGATTGTCGCTTTCGCAATCATTCTTTCGAAGTCAGTTCAAACATCATCCTCGTTCCTCAATTTCGGAGTGCGTTCTTCGTTAAAGAAGTTCTTCATTGGAGAAGCGTAATGTTTCTCCAAGTGTTGGGCATCACAACACTTTACCAGCGCTTTGTTGCTTGGTGAAGTCATCCAAAATCCTCCTCCCAAGCTCCATATAAATAGGAGAGTGGGGGAGGTAAGTAATTATCATGGAATTTATGACGGTTTATTTATTAGAAACCTTCCTAAATTCCAACGATGCTATTACTTAGTATTTAAAAAGGGTCAAGACAATTAATTTACATTGGCGCAATTAATTGGGAGAATTCCAAGGGACTTACCCACATTTAAGAGGGGTTTGGGTGGTCCCCAACACCATGAATTCACAAAAGAGGTTTTAGTTCAGGTGGTCCCCACCTCTTTAACAAAAAGTGGGAGGTTTCAACAAATAAAAATGTTAAACATTTTTATTTTTATTTTATTCTTTCACGAAAAACACAAAAACTAACTTTCACCCTCAATCAACTGTCATCAAGGTGAAAGTCTCCTTAAGCGAATACCGACACTGTGAGTTCAACGGTGTCCTCAGATTTCAATTCCGAGAACTGGTTCAAAAGTTACAAAAACCCGCTCGCATGTTTACTAAACGTACCAAAAAAAAATGTTCAAAAAATTATTAAGATTCACCCTCAACCCGTGCCGATCAAGGTTAGGCTCTTCCTAAGTGAAACAGGCCCCAAAAAACCCAATAGTACTCTTGGATTTCCAATCTTAGTTACCGTTTAAAAGTTATGGATTTTACAATAAAATAATTGTCACTTAAATTATTTTATTTACAGCCAAAAACTAACTTTCACTGGTGGCCCGTGCCGGCCAAAGTTAGTATCTTCTTAAATAAATCATGCCCTCATGAGTTCAGTGGTGGTCTCGTATTTTCAATCCGAGCTACCGTTTGTGAGTAATAAACATTTGAAAAATAAAATAATTTATTTAATTATTTTATTTATGATTATGCCATTTTTTTGGGTTTTCTCACAAGAGGCCCGTGCCGACAAAAATTAAGTCATGCCTAGGGTAAAACCACCATTCTAAACACAATAGTGCCCTCCGATTTCTCATTCGAGCAACTTTTTAAGAGTTATCCCACTTTTTCAGGAAAACTACTTACCCGTGCTAATTAAAGCATCACAAAACTTTGAAGGATCATTCCGGGCACTCCAGGCCTTGGAATCATGCACCGTCAGATTTCACGGTCTCGAAATAATTCCATATAATTAAAAAAAATTATACGGAAATTCTAGAAAATTACATTATTTTCCACATTTTAATATGAACTTCAATACATAACCTCCATATTCTCTTAAGTATCTTATGTATCAATATAAGATATTTCCTTTTCCACATCTAGGTATTCACTTCAACATATATCTTATGTATGATTAAAATATCTTATGTATACATCATAGTATGTTACATATTAGTAAGAATATCCTCTATAAAACCTACAATCCAATAACCTTTTAATCCATAATTATTTTTTCAGGATTTTCAACTCTCTCCAAACATCTTCACCCACTAAAATTCATTTAAAATCAATTCCAAAAGATGTTTAATATCTAAAAAAATATAAATAACTTATAATAATCTATAATCATGATTTAAAACAAATACAACACATCTTCAACAATTCCATGGGTTCTTCAATAACCCATTTGGATTTTTTGTCAAACCCAAAAATTCATGCCAAATTTCATCAAATCATTAGATTTTTCAAAGATAAATGGCCTAAAACCACATTTCTAGATAAATATTTTTTGAGATATTTACATATGCAGTGATAATATAATTATGGAAAAGTTATTTTGATGATCTCCCGGACAACCAACTCACTCATTTGTCCCCCTTTTTACAAAAATACTAGATTTGGATTCAAAAAAGAAATGAAAATGAGTTGCGTACCTTTATAACCCTTTGAAAATAAAATCCAAAGGAATGTAGGGAATTCTAGAATTCATCAAAGTGGGAGGAAAAGAATGAACATGAATATTCAACCTTAAAACTTCAAATCCATCTCTTAGAATGCCATTTGTGAAAATATTAGAAATTTGATCCCTTGTAGGAATAAATTCCAACCTAAAATATCTATTTGATACCTTATATTTGATAAAATGATATATTATGTCAATTAATTTAGATCTAGAGTATTAAATTGGATTCATGGAAACAAAAATTTCACTTTGATTATCACATAAAATTCTCAATGGATTCTCATTTCTCACATTCAAGTCCTCTAGTAACCATTAATACAAATCATCTATGTACATGCATTTATAGTAGCTGCAACTTATCCTCTATAGTGATTAAATTCACTATATTTTTCTCATGTAGTGTTATATCACACAAGTTTCATCTAAAAAGAATATACGAACTGAGGTTTACTTTTTTTCATCAAAATCTCTAGACTAATCAACATTAGTGTAAGTTCCTAGTTAGAGTAATTGTATCACTGAGTGGGGGAGGGGGTGAATAAGTGATACTTTTTTCTTTTATGTTTCTTCCCAGTTGAAACAACCTTCACCTCCTATTAAATATTCTATTCCTTACTGAAAACAAATCAAACACACATCCACAAGAACATAAGTATTTACAAGTTTCACTATTCAATAAGAATAGCTACGTACTTTCTATGGTATGGAAATGATACAATACCACACAATACACTAGAAAAAAAAATCCTTGGATTACAATGAGTAGGATATACCCTTTCAATTGTTTAGAACTATGTAAACAATCTAATATTTCATGTGAACCCACTTAGCAAAAATAGGGTAATACAAAATTTTTTCAACAAATCATGTTACCTATACTTATTTTCAATTTCACAAATGTATTCAACTGAAAAAAACTTCTTTAATTTATTACCCAGAAGATGATAAGAACTTATTGTACTTTGTTTAGGAAAACTCAGTCTAATTTTTCTAGTACAGTTCTTCCAGTTCGATTCCTCCGAGTACGATTCTTCCTGGTATGATTCTTCTCGGTATAATTCTCCTCAGTACGAAAGATATGAATTTGAAAGAATATGGTAAATATGAATCGACACCGCTTCAATTATGAGTACAGAAAAACTCAGTATGACAGTATTGAATTCGATTATCCAGCTTGATATGATGATCAACCGAATACAATTGACAAGCCGAGTATGGTAATCAACTAAGTACGATTATCACTGAGTACAATGTTCATCTGAATACAATGTTGTGATCTTGTATCTTATCTCTCATTTCAATCCATCAATTTTTTTTCAATAAAAGTGAATATGTAAACTTCTTTCTATTACTAAAAACTTATATATTCTCTCTCATGAACAGTACATCGGTCAAGAGAAAATTACAATGTACTTTTCAACTTTTATAGGTTACCCTTGAGTGGCCTTGGAGGGAATCCCAAAAATTTTTCTGCTTAATAAAATTCACCCAAATCTAAATTTACCCTAAAATATCAGCTGTAGTTTGACTTAATCAAATATTCTCAAAGATTCTCAATTAATCTACAATCTTCACTTCTTCTTTAGACTTTCATTTCAATTTCTAGTTCAATTCATGAGTCTGATTTTATGAATCTAATTTCTTTAATTAAATTAATTGTATCAATTGAATATAAATGTATAGAGGAATTAATATCACTTATGAATGATGAATACAACCATTATTTTGAATGTAAATCTGCCCCTTAATAGCACATCCAACAAACTCTACTTTAGAACCACTTTTACTTCTTCACTTCTTATCTCGACCGAGTTGATATATAAGACTTCTTATTATCCTCTTATCTTGAACCAGTTGGAAAATCTATTTGAAGAGAAAAAAAAAGAAATTCAACTATTTAACCACTTGATGATGGCATTTAAAAATAAATCAGAGTTCATTTATATCTTCCTTAAGCAATTTACTTCATTCATAAACTTGTTAATGTATCATGACATTCTTTATGAATTTAAATTCATTTGAGACCAGATTCAACATTTTCAGACTTCAATGGGAAAGTATCACAAATTTCCATTCATTACATTTTATTTATTTCCTTCACAGCCTAAGTACGATTTTTTGGGTCTGATTATTCTAGGTATGATTTTTATGGATACAATCACCCTAATAACAATTATCCTTGGTAAAATCATTCTAGGTACAATCATTATGGGTATAATATTTAATTTCTGTTTTCATTTCCCAGATATGATTGTACTGGGTACGATTATTTTTCTATTGAAAATATCTCTTTTACTCCCCTTTCTTCCATCAAGATTGCATCATAAGTTTCACAACTTACTTATGATTTATGAGAATTAGAAATCAGTAAATAATCAGCACATTTATTTAATCATAGTCATGAAGACTCTGATTCTTCATCAAAACATTCAATTCTTTCATACCGGATCCAGAGTGAATCTGAGGGCCATTTACTTCCAACAATATGCATTCTCTATGGGACCAATTCTCTTATTCCAAATAACAATCAATTACTTATTGTGATTTTTCTCATTCCAAACCCATGGTGATTTTTATTCTTTTGAAAATAATGTTTAGTACGATTTTCACCAAATACAAAATGATGTGATTTCATTTCTTCAAAAACATTCCTTAACAACAAAATAAAACTCTTGAAAACAAATACCTTCATCATTAGATTGGTATTATCAATCTACCCCTTTGGATTTTGTTATCAACCATGTTTCATAAATTAATGAACTTTGTATCCTCAAGCAATGGATTAATTATCAATGATTCTAAGCCTACATGAGCTAACTCATTGTAGGAAACAATAATCATTGAAAACAAAAACTATGGTGTCCAAAAGTAGTGATTATGAAAACCTTTTTGTTTTTTCCTTCCTCATCTCTTCTTCAACCTCATCTTTTCTTCATCCTACCTAGAATACAAAACAATTTATTTTCCTACAACCAATCCAAAAAAACTGTTAGAATAATTTACTCAAAAAACAATGCTGAATTCATAGCTTACCCACAAATCCCTCTTTTTACACAAAATGCATTGATTTATGAAAAAATTCCCCCCTTGAAAAAACAATCCAAATGTAATATTAGATAGGGGATAGAAACACATACCTCAACCTTGATGAGAAAGAGGCTGGACACCCATGTTCAAACTCAACTTAGAGAATGATTCTTTTAGTATAGGTTTTGTTAAAATATCAGCAACTTATTTCAATGTTGGAATATATTCCAGCTTCAATTCATTCTTCTCCACATTCTCTTTAATGAAATGATATTTGATATGAATATTTTTTGAATGAGAATTTTGAACATGATTTGTGGTGAGATTGATTGTTCTCTGATTATCACAACCCAAGAGCAAGGGTAACTTCACTTCAACAAGTAAATCTTCCAATTGAGTTTTCAGCCACATAAGTTGAGTAGTGGCTTGGGTGGTAGCAACATACTCAGATTCAACGGTACTAAGAGTTTCTGAATTCTATTTCTTTTAATTCCAACTAACACAATTCTTTCCTAGAAAGAATACTCTACTAGATGTGGATATTCTATCGTCAACATTTCCTACTTAATCAATATCTGAATACCCAAACAAATAAATACTATCTAAGCTTCCTTACCTAATTTCAAATTTTTGTGTGCCTTTTATGTATATGAGAATTCATTTTCCAGCAAGTAAATGTGATTCTTTTGGAGCACTATGGAATCTTGCACATGAGGTAACAACATAAACAATGACGATTCTTGTGGCAGTCAAATACAAAAAACTTCTAGTCAACTTTAAAGATTCTTTTTGATCAACTTATTTTACTTATCCATATTTAGATGTCACGAACCGTCCCCTGGGGCCCATGAAAGGACTAACCCAAGACTGCCTTCCATAAGCCAGGGGATGGCGAGTAGCACCAAAGGCGTAATACCTAAAATTGGGAAGACATTGCCTTTATAACCTGTAACACACACAACCAATCACACAACAAGATATGAACTCAAGTAAACTGAATAGTAAATAGAGTGAGTACAGTAAGTAAAAAGGGGTCAGAATACAAGCCCAAATGGAATGTACAAGAAAAAATGGAAGTACAAGACAACTGAAAGTACAAGTAACTAGAACAACTCCTTTGATCACCCGCCAAGGATCCTACCTGAATGGTAGGTACAACTCTCGATCAGTTGTCTCTGTGGTACGCCTCGTTTAGGTGCACCTCCAAGCTACCTCCAGTTCTGGTACCCTCATCCTCAGTCAGTGCTGTCTATTATATGAATCCAACACAACAAGATGCAGGCATAGCCTGTGCAGGGGTGAGTATAACGATACTCAGTAGAGACCCCGAGACCCTCAAGGTCTCCCAAAATCCACCAAGGATAAACCAAAAAGTATGAAATCAACAGATAACCCTACTTAGGTATATTCCCATACATATACCTAAGTTTTCAAGTAATCAATCTCAATCATGAGGAAAACACAGAGGTACTGACTTAGCTCACACCAGGTATATCTTTAGGTACACTAGTAGAGATGATTAGGAGTAAATACTAAATCATCTTACTCCATTAAGAGGATTTGTGGCTAACCTGCACAGAATCACTAGGAGCTGGCCCACACAGGATCACTAGAGCTGACCCACACAGGATCGCTAGGAGATGACCCACATAAGATATCTAGGTGATGATCCACACAGGATCGCTAGGAGCTGACCCACACAGGATTGCTGGAGATGACCCACATAGGATCACTAGGAGATGACCCACATGAGATCACTAGAGCTGACCCCACAGGTTCGCTAGGAGCTGACCCACACAGGATCTCTAAAGCTGACCCACACAGAATCTTTAGGAGGAGACCCACATAGGATCTCTAGGAGTTTACCCACACAGGATCACTAGATCTGACCCACATAGGATTTCTAGGAGCTGACCCATCTAGGTTCACTAGGAGCTGACCCGCAAAGGTTCGTTAAGAGCACTCTTCTCGTCACATCCAGCTACTAGGTTTCTGCACTAGGCTTGCTCGTCTCCGGGAGAGTCCGCTCCCCAAGACACTGGTTGATTCTCCAACTGAAACAATGTCTCATGAATAAGTATCCCAAAGGACCGCCACATCATAGGGGTCTCAACGCAACAGACGGTGTGTCAATCGGACACCTGATCTGTAAGTTATTAGCCTTTTAGTCCTGAGGGCCCAGTTGGATTCATGCTCGATCCAACCCGACCATTTCCCAACATTATCCAAATCTTCAGTGGGGTATACTCAAAGGGACCGACTCGCTCCAAGATTTCCAGCACCACTAACGGTTTGTCAAACGGACATCTGGTGCCAAAGTTATGGCCCAATTAAAGTATAGTGTCGTATCTGGTTCGGGTCCAGTCTGACTCGGTCGAACCAACCTAGACCAACCCGGCCTCGGTCGACCCGGTTTGGGTCGACCCGGTTTGGGTCGACTCAACTAAACCCGCTGGGTTTGGCCCGGCCTACTGGGTCAGGCCCGGCATGCCGCGAGGGCCGCGAGGCCACGTGGGTGCCATGAGGGCGCAGGGTGGTTCGGCCGCAGGGGTACTACGAGGGCGGGAGGCCATGGGGCGGCTCGGCCAGAGTGGCTCGGCCATGGGGTGCTGTGACGGTGTGGTGCAGGGCGTCTCGGCTAGAGCGGTTTGGCCGCGGGGTGCCACTAGGGCGCGGAGCCGGGCGGCTCGGGCGGACCCTCTTAGCCGTGGGGTGCTGCGAGGGAGTGGAGAGGGGCGACTCGACCGGAAGGGAGGAGGTCATGGGTGGCGGTGGCCGCAGATGGTGGGGGCCGTGGGCAGCAGTGGCCGTGGTGTGGCACCGTTGTGCCATCGCCGTCGTCGCGACCGATGGTGATGCCGACTGCCATTCTTGTGCCCCTTCTTGGTTGGTTGTCGACCTCCTCCATCGCGAAGAACACCACAAAGAAGCAGAAAGGCAGAGGGGTCAGGCCATGTTTATTTGGCTCGCACCCTCCGCGTTAGAGCGGTAGAAAGTGCTTCACAAACTTGAATCAAGAACGTGTATGGAAGATATTTTTAATCATCAAACCCCACAACCCTCGTCAATCACTATTCTCAATCCCGCAAAACAATTAGAAGGGATGAACATGGAAAGTGATAATCTCATAGAAAATAAACCCCTAACTCGTTCGCTTGATGA
This sequence comes from Viscum album, assembly GCA_963277665.1. Classification (NCBI taxonomy): domain Eukaryota; kingdom Viridiplantae; phylum Streptophyta; class Magnoliopsida; order Santalales; family Viscaceae; genus Viscum; species Viscum album. Next base: position 1,499,907,019 of record OY728142.1, on the reverse strand, counting down.
CGTCGACGAGGTTGCAAGGAAGAAGACAAATTATTGGGAAAAGACAGATGTTAGTGTCGTCAGCGTTTTCCTCGATTTTCGGTTCGTGCGTCGTCCTCTTGCTTGATTCAAAAGAACGTTCTTCATTGGAGTTATTCATTCAGAGAAGAAGTTCTTCATTGGACTTATTTATTCAGAGAAAGTAATCCTCCAAGAGCTCTCTCTTTTTCCAACCCAAAGGAAAAGCGGCGCCAATATAATTTAACTTAAGAAGAAATTATGTTGGCACACACACACAAGTTGGCAAAATTAATGTAGAGAAAGTTCAAGAGGCTCCTCCTCATTAAAGAGGGAGTTGAGAGGTTTATCCCCCATTAAGAGGGGTTGGGTGGTCCCCACCTCTAGGAATTAAAATTGGGGGTTTATGCTCGGGTGGTCCCCACCACCATAACCCACACATGGGAGGTTTCAAGAATAAAAATAAAATGTTAAATAATTTTATTTTTATTTTCTGATGAAAATCCCAAAAACTAACTTTCACCCTCGACCAACTGTCATCGAGGTGAAAGTCTCCTTAAGCGAATACCGGCGCTGTGAGTTCAATGGTGTCTTCAGATTTCAATTCTGAGAATTGGTTCAAAAGTTACAAAAACCCGCTCGCACATTTATTAAACATACCCAGAAAAAATGTTCAGAAAATTATTAATAGTCACCCTCGACTCACGCTGACTGAGGTTAGGCTCTACCCAAGTGAAAAAAACCCCAACGAACCCAACAGTACTCTCGGATTTCCAATATGAGTTACCGTTTAAAATTTATGGATTTTACAATAAAATAATTGTCACTTAAATTATTTTATTTATGACCAAAAACTAACTTTCACTGGTGGCCCGCACCGGCCAAAGTTAGTATCTTCTTAAATAAAGCATGCCCTCCCGAGTTCATCGATGGTCTCATATTTTTAATCCGAGCTACCGTTTGTGAGTAATAAGCATTTGAAAAATAAAATAATTTATTTAATTATTTTATTTATGATTATGCCATTTTTTGGGTTTTCTTACAGGAGGCCCGTGCCAACCAAACTTAAGTTGCACCTAAAGTAAAACCACCATTTTGAACACAACGGTGCCCTTAGATTTTTGATCTGAGCAACCGTTTAAGAGTTATTCTACTTTTTCAGGAAAACTACTTACCCGCGCTAATTAAAGTGTAACAAAACTTTGATGGATCATTCCGGGAACTCCAGGACTCAGAATCACATACCGTCAAATTTCGCGGTCTCGAAATAATTCCATATAATTAAAAAAAATTATACGAAAATTCCAGGACATTACATTCTCCCATCCTTAGGGCTTTATGTCCTTGAAATCCAAAATAAAGGCAAAGCAACCGAAAGAGGGTACGGAGAACTAATCTGAGCCTCCCACTCCCATGTGCTCTCCTGCAGGTTCTTGTACTACCAGTGTATATGCAATAGAGGTATCGACCACCCAAAAAGAACCCACTCCTATCGATCCTCAATCTCCACTAGAACCTCTGTAAATGTCACCCCATCATCGAAGTCCAGCTCTTCGTGGTTGATGATGTGAGATGGTTCGTGCACGTATCTCCTCATATGAGATACGTGGAAGACATCGTGCACCCTCTCCAACTACGGTGGAAGATCCAAATGATATGATTCCTCACTTATACTCTGAAGTAACAGAAAAAGAACCAATAAACCTCGGTGATAACTTGCTGCCTCAGCCAAATCTCCTTAGTCCCCGTCGAGGAGAGACTCACAAGAATACATGGTCCCTCTCCTGGAACTCCAAGGGTCTCCGTATCCTGTCGGCATAAGACTTCTGCCAAATCTATGCTGTCTTCACTTGCTGACAAGTGAGACATCGTGATACAAAGTCTGCCACTGCTTTCTTCATCTCTAGCTTCCAGTACTGACACCGGAGGTCCTGGTACATCTTCACCACATCAGGTTGTACAACCAGAGGGGATGTATGAAACTCCCTCAACACCTCCTCCCGAAGCGCCACCAGTTCCATGGTACATTCTCTAAATAGGATGACGTGCTCCCCACCTTCAAAAAATCAATCAGGTGCTTGCCCTGAGGATATCTGAGCACGTCGAGCCTCGCAGTCAATGCCCCCAAGCTGTGCCTCCCAAATTCATTGAAGGATTGGGGTAGTGACAACCATAGACTAGAGGTAAGCTGATCCATCTCTATCCATGAAGGATATATGCAGTGCGACTAGGTGTTCTGATGGCCCACTCATCAACTGCTGACCAAACCGCCTGCTAAGTGTGTCTGCTATCATGTTCCCCTTCCCAGGAGTAAATATTATCTCAAAGTCACAGTCATGGAGAAACTCTAGCCATCGTCACTGTCTCAACTTCTAAAAGCTCTGCTGACACTTCTCTGTCCACAGGAAAGGCTCCTACTTCTTCATCAAAGCTGATAAGGGTGACACTACCCTGGAGAAGTCTGGTCTAAAACTCTGGTAGTACCCATCCAAACCAGAAGTCCCTCTCCTACGGGGGTAATCCTAGAAACATATTTTTAAAAGATGTCCCCATGCTCTGCCCCTCCTGTTTGGAACTGAAAACTCAAAACTCCTGCTGCCACGAGGGTAAGTCTGGCCAACTCAAGAGTGATTAGCTGCACCCTCTTTAACACCTCAAGCTTTCACGATACGCTTCTCTTTCAATAATTCAATAGCTGGCATTGTATGCAAGTTCGAGATTCTAACACACCGCGACCAATCAAAGTAGTAGTTATGAATAGTAATACCCACTTTTTGAAATAATATAAATTTTATATTTCAAAATGGACTTCATTTTTTTATTTATAATATAAAATTATCCTAAGTTGATTTTTTTTGTAATTTTCTGAGAACTTCCAATTTTCTATGAATAGAGAAAATAATTAAAAACAAATTTTTTAATGAAAATAATTTATAGTGATAAATTATACTATTGAGTGGTTTTAAAGTATAATTAGAATATTTTTTTTACCATTTTATCCAATGGTGGTCATTAGAATTAATTTCACTTTGAAATTGGACATAAACAATTGTCAATCTTTTGATATATATTGCATCTTAAAAACACGCTATTTGTTGTGACAGTGGGAATTAATTATTAAATAAATTAAATAAAATTATATGTTTTTAATTTTGTAAAATAGACATTATTTTTGAATTAGGAATATCAAATATATCTTAGGGTAAATTTTTTGTATTTTTCTGAAAAACTTCAATTTTTGATGAATATTGAAACCACTAAGTGGTAGTTTAAAAAACTAATTTTTCATGTAAATGAAATATTACCACTTCTATGATTTGATTTTAAAAAATCCTACATACATGGTTTTCATTAGGAAGAAAAATTTGGTTTAATGGGATTAAAATAATTTTTTGGTGAATAATAACTTTTAAGTTTTATTAATCGCGATTAAAGGTAATTAATGAAATTTATGGTAAAAATGATATTATAAAAATATGAAAATACCTTTACACTTGTCATACCCTTATTTGATGAGTCATGGCTGGCAAATAAAATCCATGGGTCAACTTGGGGACCCCATGGAGACACTTGGGTAAGAAAATGACATTAAGAACTTTTTATTTAAAGTAAAAATAAAATTGTCACAAACATGTGTTATTTTACTAAAACAATTATTACATGGGGTTATATAAGTTAACTTTTCGACTATAAATATTCATTGGAAATATAAAAAGATTTCCTACATCATGATATTTTTTATATAATTTTTAGACATTAAATAAATTAAAGTTTTTATGACACCATGATGATGCAGCGATTACCTCATTAATTAACGATTTTAATAAAATGGAAGGATAATATAAAATCTAATACTTACACTTGTAAAAAACCTATTGGATGAGTATATTTAGAACCCTTATCACCTTATCCTTGAAATATATCATTGTGTGACCTTTAAAATCCAAAAATCATTTCATAATAATGTAACATTTCATGAGTTTCCAAGAGTGCCCCTCTTCTCCTCTAATAAAAGGCCCCCACCACTACCACCTTATTCACACATTCAAGCCATTTTTATCAGCCAAAATCTGCCCAAATAATCTCTAAAATTCCATATCTTACTCTTATAAGCCTCAATTTGGGCAGAATTCTTCCCAAGGAAGCCTTTGTCTCAAATAAAAAAGAGTTACCCGATTTTAAGGTAATGTCTTCTCTTATGTTATTTTGTATTATTTTGCTTCTCCAACCCCTTAAACTATTTTTATTCCTTTATTTTGTAACAAAAACAGTATATTAAATATAATAGGATGTATTTATGAGAAGTATTTTATTTACACTTACACACACCTTCGTCTAATGGTTAAAGAACATACTGTTTCTGTGGTTGGCGAATTTTTGCCTCACAAAACGATGATTGTTCAATATTATTTTAACACCTCTCATGGTGGCCATTAAGATGTCACTATATTTATATATGATATATATTATGTTTATGTTTTCATTATTCTTATATATTTCTCATTTATGGCATAACTTTATGATTTCCATTATGGGTAAACGCGATAATTTCATTTTAGGAAGTGCGGACTACCGCCCCCTCAAAGTGATTTGAATCGTTAATGACATATGTGGGATGTATAAAGGATGGAGTAAATGATATTATATATGATATTATAATGGAATTATAATATAGATTTATATCATTATGATTTCATTCCATTAAATATGAAATAGAAATGAAAGTAGCGTTCATGCGTACGTACGACTTACCGTCTCCATGAACGGTGCATTTCATTTCTTACCTCTAAATGTTACGTAATATTATAAATGAATGTATATACTGAATATATATGATATATATGATATCTAAATCATGAATATAATTATGGAGATAATGGATATTCTACCACATAAACAACTTGTAATTATAAGAAGTTTATTTTTGACTCAAGTGCCAAAGATCGACAAAACGACTGTTATTAACTTAAATAATTACATAATGTTCATAACATGGTAATAAGTGATATTACAGGAATAATGAACTTGAAAAAGGTTCTTAATAAAGTAGAAATTAACTCTAGTTTATTATTCAGGAGATTAAAGAATGATTGAGTCAAGTCGGACATGAGGTAAGGGAACTTCTTAACCCGATTTCCGTTCATTGGGTCAATCTCATACTTTCAAATTATGTCATAATATTATTATGTCCTATCTTGTATTTATACTTTATTTATGTGTACTTATAGTTAATACACATAATATATCTATTTTATTTAAAAAAATGATCTTTGTAAGGGAACTTCTTAACCTGATTTCCGTTCTTTGGGTTAATCTCCTACTTTCTAATTATGTCATAATATTATTATGTCCTATCTTGTATTTGTAATTTATTTATGTGTACTTATAGTGAATACACATAATAGATCTATTTTATTTAAAAAAATGATCTTTTTAAGGGAACTTCTTAACCCAATTTCCATTCTTTGGGTTAATCTCATACTTTCAAATTATGTCATGATATTATTATGTCCTATATTGTATTTGTACTTTCTTTATGTGTAATTATAGTGAATACACATAATAGATCTATTTTATTTAAAAATAATGATCTTTGTAAGGGACTTTGTCTCAATATCCTTTCATTGAGGTATATTTTGTTTTATACACAACTTTCTTTTATACGGTGTATAAACCCCTTTGACTTTTATGTTTATTCAAAAGGAATCTTTTTTATACGAAGCATTTTACTAAACGACAAAAGGGAATGTTTTTTTTTCATACATATGCGGCGACAATGACTTCTCCGCCGCCGTGACTATTATTTGAGTTTTGGCTTCCTTTATAAGCCATAACTTTTTTTAAATGAAAAATAAATACCAAGTTTTAATTTTCTTTTATTTTGGTCTTGAAAATGGTTTTGATAATGTTTTTATTATATCAATGTGTTGTATTGATATCTTGTGATTGAAATGTGGAAATGTTATGTTTACTTTATGCATGTTTTATGTGATATGATTATGTTATGGTTTATGATATGTTTAAACCTGTTCATATGAGGAATGCATTGGACTTAATAAGTGATGGGTGGAGCCCGCTATAGCTCCTTGATGCATGGGTAGGTATCATGAGACAAACTAGTGTCTTGGCACGAGGCCTTGACAAAATCTTATTTGTAGTCTTGGCATGAGGCTTTGGCTACATGGTTATGATAGTCTAGCATTATGTATTCCATCATTATAAAAGTGGTTATTGATATTTCATGTGATTATTCGACCGGTAGAATAACCATGTGAATAAGTAAATGGAATTATTTCATTTTAATTTTTCCATATTATGCTGAAGTTCATGTTTAAAAGGCTTTTTTTAGTTATACATTACCTTAAATGTTTATGTTTATTTATGAAAGCTTCCGCTATATTGTTATCCTTACTGAGCATTTGAGCTCACCCCTTTCAATGTTTTAATTTTTCCAGGATGTGAAGAAGTATTTTATGAATGACCTAAAGGGATAATATGAGGGGATATGAAGACAAGATGTTGTTGTAGTTTTGTATTACTTTATGATGTAATGTAAAACTTATGAATGTATCTAGTGCTTCAAGGCTACTAAACTAATCAGTCTTTCGAGACTTGATCTTTGTGATAATGCCAATGTTATGCAATAATGCACCAACTCTGGGTAACTGGGGTCGGGGTGTTACACCCTCCTATGCATGAGTTTACCTTGTGCTGCCTGGGTTTCCTTTTTCTCCAACCAAGGAAAACCCCATTCCAACGTTGTAGTGAAACCATAACCTTTTTGCCTAATACAATCAATCTGAGTATGAACTGTGGATGTCCAGTCCATACCCAAACTAACATCGTAAGGCCTCGACACTACCACCAAGAGGTTCTAACTAAAACTCCCATCTCAAGGGTCAGATCACATCGTTGGCGTAAGTGTGATTATCGAGTCTCCTCCCAAAGGTATCTCCAGACATGAGGGTCAAGTCAATAGTTTAACCGGAAACTCTAGGTCTTGGAAAAGATTCATGGAAGTAAGGAATGATTGGTGCCTATGTATATTGATACGATAGCTGGTAGTAGACACAGACCGTACCTTGAATCATTCCTAGAGCCCTTGGGTCTCACTACTTGATTGCATGCAGTTACTACCTTCCTCTGTCCTCCAGCTCCTTGAGCCTGGTGGGAACCACATAGGGGTGGTGGTTGTAACATTTCCAAATGTACACCACCTTATGCTGCTCTCCTAGCTCTACTTTAATGTCTGTAGACCTGCAGATTCATCTGTCCTTAACACTTCCTCTTCCCAAAAAATTTTACACACCCAAGTCTCTAAGACTGGCATCAGTTTCCTTCTTTCCCACTGCTAACATTCACTGGCTGCATCTGCTCAGCCAAAGAACATTCAACCACAAAGGTTCTATCCAGAACCCTAACATAAGTAGGAATTCATAGAGGAATAGTTCTGGCTCAGATGTCCCTTAACACACCTCGCTCGGTGGTCCGAGCCATGAAGCACTGGTCGTACTGTATTCATCGAGTACCTGATATGGTCGGCACGCCTTAATGAATACTCATCCACTGACATGTCGTCCTGCGAAAGCCGTATAAGTTCTAGGGAACTCTCAACCACCTCCTCAAGCCAGTCCTCAACTACCTATGGGTCGGGATCACCTCATAACCTGAGGGGTATCTGATGTTGAAACATGTGCAAGGCACCAAGCCTACATGTGTCCTCTACCGGTACCATCAGTAATAATTTATGACCAATGGAAAGTGATATAGCTGGAACACTACCCGAAGGTAACATCTCGGGAAATGGTCCACATACCGAAGCCTCATCACAATGCAGACCATCCTCATGGTCTCTCACTGAAAAAGAATAGTAGCTAAGATCACCATCTGCTCTACTGGTGTCTCAACTAGGTGTAAAAATCTAGCAATGGCCTCCAACCAGCCCTCATATGTGTGGGAATCTGTCTTTCCTTGAAACCTTGGAGGCCTCTACTGCTGGAACTCGTGCAACACACTCAGTCGACGTGCACAATCCACTAGTGCGGCTGGTGGTAATTGCTGCCAATGGGTGGTGGTGCTGCTAGTACACCACTCGAAGGTGCCAACATAGTAAGAGGGCCCTGCACCGGAGCCTCATCACTCGGTGGGCCGTCATCGTGTACTCTCTCAGGAATCCTAGCTGGCTGTCTATGTAGTGACATTATGATAAGAAACAGGTGCGCCATGGTCATTAAGTTATACCTGGTGAGATGACTCAAGAAAACACAAGAAAACTTTTTAAAACACACACGCAATCAGTGTTTTCATGCACTGAGCCAGAAATCAAAAGTCAGGGTCCTGGTGTGTGGATATGTCGGCTGTCACACCAACACTGGATTCCCTAAACTGATAACCACACTCAATACACATAACACTATTGCCGTTAAAAATATCTGATTCCAATGTTCTATGGTAGAACCGACTCACCTGATACCAATTTTTCATGACCCATCCCCCGGGTCCCGTACCGTAACTACCCCAAGACCACCTTTCATAGGCCATGGGTTGAAAACTAGCGCAAAAGGCGTATTCCCTAAAACTGGGAAGGTATTGCCTTTATAACCTGTAAACTCACGCAACCAAGCACACAACAATATACGAACATAAACAACTATATAGTAAAATAGAGTGAGTACAGTAAGCAAAAGGGGCCAGAATACAAGCCCAACTGGAAAGTACAAGAAACTGAAAGTACAAGTAAACTGGAACAACTCCTATGATCTCCCACAAAGGATCCTACCTTAAGGGTAGGTATAGTTCTCGAATGGTCATATCAGTGGTACGCCTCATCTAAGGTCCACCTCTGAGCTACCTCCAGTCCTGGTACTCTCGTCCTCAGTCAGTGCTGTCCATCATCTCCACCAAACACAATGAGGTGCGGGCATAGCCCATGTAGGGGTGAGTATAATGATACTCAGTAGGGACCTCGAGACCCTCAAGGTCTCACAAAATCCACAAAGAATAAACCACCAAGCATGAAAACAACAAAAAACCCTACTTAGGTATATGCCCATACATATACCTAAGTTATCAAGTAAACCCATCTCAATCATGAGGAAACATAAGGTCCAACTCAAAATCCCAAAGCTCAACTGTTCTAAAAAGGAGGGAAAATCACGAAGGTAAGTAACACACAGGTATGCCACACAAGAGAATACCACCAAGGTATTACCACGAAGGAAAAGTACCACACAGGTACAGACTTAGCTCACACCAGGTATATCTTAGGCACAATAGTAGAGATGATTAGATGTAACTACTGAATCACCTTACTCTGTTAAGGGACAAACTCATGAAGGATCCTAAATCATCATCAGACCAATAGAGGATCATAGTACATCGTCAGACCCACACAGGATCCTAGTACATTGTCGGTACGTCTTCAGACCCACACAGGATCCTAGTACATTTCCAGTATGTCATCAGACCCACATAGGATCTCTAGGTGCTGACCCACAGAGGATCGCTCGGTGCTGACCCACACAGGACCGCTCGGTGCTGACCCACACAGGACTGCTCGGTGCTGACCCACATAGGATTGCTCAGTGCTGACCCACACAGGACTGCTCGGTGCTGACCCACACAGGATCTCTCGGTGCTGACCCACACATGATTTCTCGGTGCTGACCCACACAGGATCACTAGTCATTCTTCACGTCCCATCCAGTTACTGGGTTCCCACACTAAGCTTGCTTGTCTCCAGGAGGGTCTGCTCCTCAAGCCACAGGTTGATACTCCAACTACTACGAAGTCCCTTGAGGAAGTATCTCAAAGGACAGTCTTGTCATAGGGGTCTCAATGCAACAGACGACACGTCATTTGGACGCCCAATCTGTGAGTTATTAGCATTTTTGTCTCGAGGGCCCGATTGGATTCGTGCTAATTCCAACCCAACCATTCTCCAACTTTATCCAAAACTCAAGTGGTGTATTCCAAAGGTAGTGTCTCTCTCCAAGGTTTCTGATGCCACTAACGGTTTATCAAATGGACTTCCGGTGCCAAAGTTATGGCCCAAGTAATATATAGGGTCATATCTGGTCTGGGTCCGGTCAGACTTGGTCGGACTGACCCGGCTCAACATGGCCTGGGTCGACCTGGTTCGAGTCGACTAAGCTTGACCCACTGGGCCCGACCTGGTAGGCCGTGAGGGCCGCGAGGCCACGGGGGTGTCGCGGGGTGTGGGGCAGCTCGGCCGTGGGGGTGCCGTGAGGGCACGGGGCTGCTCGGCCACGGGGGTGCCGTGAGGGTATGGGGCGGCTCGGCCATGAGGGTGCTGTGAGGGAATGGGGTGGATTGGCTGCGGGGGGTGTCGCGAGGGTGCGCAGCCGCATGGCAGCTCGGTCAGGAGAGTGAAGGCTGCGAGGCGGCTCGGCCGGGGCGGTTCGGCCAGGAGGGCGGAGGCCACGGGGCGGCTCGACCGAGGTGGTTCGGTCGAGAGGGCAGAGGCCACAGGGTGACTCGGATAGGGTGGATCAGTCGGGAGGGAGGAGGCCGCCAGTGCAGCGGGGTGGCTCGGTAGGGATGGTGCGATGAGGATGTGGGGTGGCGATGGCCGTGGAGGGTGGAGCACCGCTGGGTACTGCGGGGGTGGCGCGGTGAGGCCGCGGGGCGGCGATGGCCGCGGACGGCAGAGCGCTGCGGGTCGCAGAGGCCGTGGGGTGGTGGGGCGTCATGCCTTCGTCGGCAGTTCTCGAGTTCAACCGGTGCCAATTGCCGGCACCGGTCACCGTCACCAAAGTTGCCTTCTTTCATCACGAAGGATACTCCATTTAAGAAGAACGACGGAGGGGTCAGGCCATGTTTGTTTGGCCTGCACCCTCCGCAATAGAATGGTAGTAAGTGGATCAAAAAGAACAATAATATTAATAACGGGTAAAGGAAAAAATTCAAACACCCTCCCTATAACCCTTATCAATCACTATTCCCAATCCCACAAAAGAATTAGAAGGGGAGAACATGGGAAGTGATAATCATATAGAAGTAAACCCCTACCTCGAAGGTTTTTTTAATGTAGGTCATGAGATGGAAATGACTAAGGCGAAGAGGATGCCAACTATCATCGCTTCCGCAATCATGATTTCAAATTCTGTTAAAACGTCGTCCTCATTCCTCAATTCCGGAGTGCGTTCTTCATTGAAGAAGTTCTTCATTGGAGAAGCATAATGTTTTTCCAAGTTTTGGGCATCGCGGCACTTTACCAGCACTTCGTCACTTGGTGAAGCCATCCCAAATCCTCATCCCAAGCTCCATATAAATAGGAGAGGGGGGGAGGTAAGTAATGATCGTGGAATTTATAACGATTCATTTATTAGGAACCTTCCTAAATTCCATCAACATTGTTACTTAGTATTTAAAAAGGGTCAAGCCAATTAATTTATGTTGGCATAATTAATTGGGAGGATTCAAAGGGACTTCCCCACATTTAAGAGGGGTTTGGGTGGTCCCCACCACCATGAATTTACAAAAAGGGGGTTTTAGTTCAGGTGGTCCCCACCTGTTTAACAACAAGTGGGAGGTTTCAACAAATAAAAATGTTAAACATTTTTATTTTTATTTTATTCTTTCACAAAAAGCATAAAAACTAACTTTCACCCTCGACCAAATATCATTGAGGTGAAAGTCATATTAAGAGAATACTGGCACTGCGAGTTCAACGGTGTCCTCAGATTTCAATTCCGAGAACTGGTTCAAAAGTTACAAAAACCCGCTCGCACGTTTACTAAACGTACCCAAAAAAAATGTTCAGAAAATTATTAACAGTCACCCTCGACCTATGCTGATCGAGGTTAGGCTCTACCCAAATGGAACGGCCCCCAAAGAACCCATCGGTACTCTCATATTTCCAATCTGAGTTACCATTTAAAAGTTATGGATTTTACAATAAAATAATTTTCACTTAAATTATTTTATTTACGGCCAAAAACTAATTTTCACTGGTGGTCTGCGCTGGCCAAAGTTAGTATCTGCTTAAATAAATCACCCCCTCACGAGTTCAGTGGTGGTCTCAGATTTTCAATCTGAGATATCATTTGTGAGTAATAAACATTTGAAAAATAAAATAATTTATTTAATTATTTTATTTATGATTATGACATTTTTTTGGGTTTTCTCATATGAGACCCGTGCCGACCAAAATTAAGTCTTTCCTAGGGTAAACACACCATTCTGAATGCAACGGTGCCCTTAGATTTCTGATTTGAGCAACTGTTTAAGAGTTATCCCATTTTTTCAGGAACAAAACTTACCCGCGTTAATTAAAGTGTAACAAAACATTGACGGATCATTCTGGGCACTCCAGGCCTCGGAATCGTGCACCGTCAGATTTCACAGTTTCAAAATAATTCCATATAATTAAAAAAAAATTATACAGAAATTCTAGGACATTACATTATTTTGAACATTTTAATATGAACTTCAATACATAACCTCCATATTCTCTTAAGTATCTTATGTATCAATATAAGATATTTCCTTTTCCACATCTAAGTATTCACTTCAACATATATCTTATGTATGATTAAAATATCTTATGTATACAACATAATATGTTACATATCAGTAATAATATCATATGTAAAACCTACAATCCAATAGGATTTTAATCCATAATTATTTTTTTTGGGATTTTCAACTCTCTCCAAACATCTTCACCCACAAAAATTCATTTAAAATCACTTCCAAAAGACGTTTAATATCTAAAAAAATATAAATAACTTATAATAATCTATAATCATGATTTAAAACAAATACAACACATCTTCAACAATTCCATGGGTTCTTCAATACCCCATTTGGATTTTTTGTCAAACCCAATAATTCATGCCAAATTCCATCAAATCATTAGTTTTTTCAAAGAGAAATGGCCTAACACCACATTTCTAGATAAATATTTTTTTGAGAGATTTACATATGCAGTGATAATATAATTATGGAAAAGTTATTTTGATGATCTCCCTAACAACCATCTCACTCATTTCTCCTCCTTTTTACAAAAATACTAGATTTGGATTCAAAAAAGAAATGAAAATGAGTTGCGTACCTTTATAACCCTTTGAAAATAAAATCCAAAGGAATGTAGGGAATTCTAGAATGCATCAAAGTGGGAGGAAAAGAATGAACATGAATATTCAACCTTAAAACTTCAAATCCATCTCTTAGAATTCCATTTGTGAAAATATTATAAATTTAATCCCTTGTAGGAATAAATTCAAACCTCAAATATCTATTTGAAACCTTATATTTGATAAAATGATATATTATGTCAATTATTTTTGATCTAGAGTCTTAAATTGAATTCATGGAAACAAAAATTTCACTTTGATTATCACATAAAATTCTCAATGGATTCTCATTTCTCACATTCAAGTCCTCTAGTTACCCATTAATACAAATCATCTATGTACATGCATTTATAGTAGCCACAACTTAGCCTCTATAGTGATTAAATTCACTCTGTTTTTCTCATGTAGTGTTATATCACACAAGTTTCATCTAAAAAGAATATACGAACTGAGGTTTACTTTTTTTCATCAAAATCTCTAGACTAATCAACATTAGTGTAAGTTCCTAGTTAGAGTAATTGTAACACTGAGTGGGGGAGGGGGTGAATCAGTGATACTTTTTTCTTTTATGTTTCTTCCCAATTGAAATAACCTTCACCTACTGATAAATATTCTATTCCCTACTAAAAACAAATCAAACACACATCCACAAGAACATAAGTATTTACAAGGTTCACTATTCAATAAGAATAGCTACGTACTTGCTATGGTATGGAAATGATCCAATACCACACAATAAACTAGAAAAAAATCCTTGGATTACAATGAGTAGGATATACCCTTTCAATTTCTTAGAACTATGTAAACAATCTAATAGTTCATGTGAACTAACTTAGCACAAATAGGGCAATACAAAGTTTTTGCAACAAATCACGTTACCTGTGCTTCTTTTCAATTTCAAAAATGTATTCAATTGAAAAAAACTTCTTCAATTTATTACCCAAAAGATGATAAGAACTTATTGTACTTTTTTTAGGAAAACTCAGTCCAATTTTCCTAGTACAGTTCTTCCAGTCCGATTCCTCCGAGTACGATTCTTCCTGGTATGATTCTTCTCTGTATGATTCTCCTCAGTATGAAAGATATGAATTTGAAAGAATATGGTAAATATGAATCGACACCGCTTCAATTATGAGTACAAAAAAACTTATTATGATAGTATTGAATTCAATTATCCAGCTTGATATGATGATCAACCGAATACAATTGACAAGCCGAGTACGGTAATCAACTAAGTACGATTATCACTGAGTACAATGTTCATCTTAATACAATGTTGTGATCTTGTATCTTCTCTTTTACTTCAATCCATCAATTTTTTTTCAATAAAAGTGAATATGGAAACTTATTTCTATTACTAAAAACATGGATATTCTCTCTCATGAACAATACATCAGTCAGGAGAAAATTACATTGTACTTTTCAACTTTTATAGGTTACCCTTGAGTGGCTTTGGTGGGAATCCCAAAAATTTTCCCGCTTAATGAAATTCACCCAAATCTCAATTTACCCTAAAATCTCAGGTGTGGTTTGACTTCATCAACTCTTCTCAAAGATTCTCAATTATTCTAAAATCTTCACTTCTTCTTCAAACTTTCATTTCAATTTCTAGTTCAATTCATGAGTCCGATTTTATGAATCTGATTTATTTAATTAAATTATTTGTATCAATTTAATATAAATGTATGAAGGAATGAATATCACTTATGAATGATGAATACAACCATTATTTTGAATGTCAATCTCCCCCTTAATATCACATCAAAAAAACTCCACTTTTGAACCACTTTTACTTCTTCACTTCTTCTATCAACCCAGTTGATATATAAGACTTCTTATTATCCTCTTCTCTTGAACCACTTGGAAAATTTATTTGAAGAGAAAAAAAAAAGAAATTCAACTCTTGAACCAATTGATGATGACATTTAAAAATAAATCAGAGTTCATTTATCTCTTCCTTAAGCAATTTCCTTCATTCAAAAACGTGTTCATGTATCATGACTTTCTTTATGACTTTAAATTAATTTGAGACCAGATTCAACATCGTCATACTTCAATGGGAAAGTATCACAACTTTCCATTCATTACATCTTCTTTATTTCCTTCACAACCTAAGTACGATTTTTTGGTTATGATTATTCTAGGTACGATTTTCTTGGATACAATCACCCTAATAACAATTATCCTAGGTACAATCATTCTAGGTACGATCATTCTGGGTATAATCTTATGTTTCCTTTTTCATTTCCCAGATATGATTGTACTGGGTATGATTTTTTTTCTATTGACAATATCTCTTTTACTCCCCTTTCTTTCATCAAGATTTCATCATAAGTTTTACAACTTACTTATGATTTATAAGAATTAAAAATTAGTAAATAATCATCACATTTGATTAATCGTAGTCATGAGGACTCTGATTCTTCATCAAAATATTCAATTCTTTCATAATAGATCCAGAGTGAATCTGAGGTCCATTTACTTCCAGCAATATGCATTCTCCATGGGACCGATTCTCTTATTCCAGATAACGATCAATTCCTTATTGTGATTTTTATCATTCCAAACCCATGGTGATTTTTATTCTTTTGAAAATAATGTTTATTACGATTTTCACCAAATACAAAATGATGTGGTTTCCTTTATTCAAAAACATTCCTTGATAACAAAATAAAACTCTTAAAAACAAATACCTTCATCATTATATTGGTCCTAACAATCTCCCCTTTTTATTTTGTTATGAACCATGTTTCATAAATTAATGAAATTTGTATCCTCAAGAAATGGATTAATTATCAATGATTCTAAGCCTACATGAGCTAACTCATTGTAGGAAACAATAATCATTGAAAAAAAAATATGGTGTCCAAAAGTAGTGATTATGAAAACCTTTTTCTTTTTTCCTTCCTCATCTATTCTTTAACCTCATCTTTTCTTCATCCTACCTAGAATACAAAACAATTTCTTTTCCTACAACCAATCCAAACAAACTGTTAGAATAATTCACTCAAAAAACAATACTGAATTCATAGCTTACCCACAACTCCATCTTTTTACACAAAATGCATTGATTTATGAAAAAAATTCTACCCTTGAAAAAACAATCCAAATGTAATATTAGATAGGGTAAATAAACACATACCTCAACCTTGATGAGAAAGAGGCTGGACACCCATGTTCAAACTCAATTTAGAGAATGATTCCTTTAGTATAGGTTTTGTTAAAATATCAGCAACTTATTCTGATGTTGGAACATATTCCAGCTTCAATTCATTCTTCTCCACATTCTCTTTGATGAAATGATATTTTATATGAATATTATTTGATTGAGAATTTTGAACATGATTTGTGGTGAGATTGATTATTCTTTGATTATCACAACCCAAGAGCAAGGGTAACTTCACTTCAACAAGTAAATCTCCCTATTGAGTTTTCATCCACATAAGTTGAGTAGTGGCTTGGTTGGTAGCAACATACTTAGCTTCAACTATACTAAGAGTTTCTAAATTCTATTTCTTTGAATTCCAACTAACACAATTCTTTCCTAGAAAGAATTTTCTACTAGATGTGGATCTTCTATCATCAACATTTCCTGCCTAATAAATATCTGAATACCCAAACAAATAAATACTATATGAGTTTCCATACCTGATTTCAAATTTTTGTGTGCCTTTTATGTATATGAGAATTCATTTTACAATAAGTAAATGTGATTCTTTTGGAGAACTCTGGAATCTTGAACATGAGGTAACAACATAAAAAATGACGATTCTTGAGGTAGTCAAATACAAAAAACTTAAAATCAAATTTAAAGATTCTTTCTGATCAACTTATTTTACTTATCCATATTTAGATGTCACGACCCGTCCCCCGGGACCTGTGCTGGGACTACCCCAAGCCCGCCTTCCATAAGTCATGGGATGAAGACTAGCACAGAAGGCATAATCCCTAAAACTAGGAAGGCATTGTATTTCTAACCTGTAACACACACAACCAAGCACACAACAAGATACGAACTTAAGTAAACTGAATAGTAAACAGAGTGAGTACAATAAGTAAAAAGGGGTCAGAATACAAGCCCAACTAGAAAGTACAAGGAAAACTAGAAGTACAAGACAGATGAAAGTACAAGTAACTGGAACAACTCCTTTGATCACCCTCCAAGGATCCTACCTGAATAGTAGGTACAACTCTTGAATGGTCGTCTCTGCGGTACTCCTCATCTAGGTACACCTCTGAGCTACCTCTATTCCTGGTACCCTCATCCTCAGTCAGCACTGTCCATCGTATGCATCCAACACAACAAGGTGCAGGCATAAAACGTGTAGGGATGAGTATAACGATACTCAGTAGGGACCCCAAGACCCTCAAGGTCTAACAAAATCCACCAAGGATAAAACAAAAAGTATGAAATAAAAAGATAACCCTACTTAGGTATATGACCATACATATACCGAAGTTTTCAAGTAATCCATCTCAATCATGAGGAAAACATAGAGGTACTGACTCAGCTCACACTAGGTATATCTTTAGGTACAGTAGTAGAGATGATTAGATGTAAATAATAAATCATCTTACTCCATTAAGAGGCTCTGCTTCTAAACTGCACAGAATCGCTAGGAGCTGACCCACATAGGATCGCTGGAGCTGACCCACACAGGATCGCTAGAAGCTGACCCACATAGGATTTCTAGGTGCTGATCCACACAGGATCACTAGGATCTGACCCACATAGGATTGCTGGAGATTACCCACATAGGATCGATAGGAGCTGACCCACACAGGATCGCTGGAGCTGACCCACACAGGATTGCTAGGAGCTGACCCACACATGATCGTTGGAGCTGACCCACACAAGATCTCTAGGAGAAAACCCACACAGGATCGCTAGGAGATGACCCACAGAGGATCACTGGAGCTTACCCACACAGGATTGCTAGGATCTGACCTGTCCAGGTTCTCTAGGAGCTAACCCGAACTGGTTCTCTAAGAGCACTCTTCTTATCACAGCCAGCTACTGGGTTTCCACACTAGGCTAGCTCGTCTCCGGGAGAGTCCACTCCTCAAGCCACTGGTCGATTATCCAACTGCAACGATGTATTACAAAGAAGTATCCCGGAGGACCGTCACATCATAGGGGTATCAACGCAACAGATGATGCGTCAATCAGACGCCCGGTCTATAAGTTATTAGCCTTTTAGTCTTGAGGGCCCGGTTGGATTCATGCTCGATCCAACCTGACCATTTCCAAACATTATCCAAATCTCCAATGGGGTATACTCAAAGGGACCAACTCAATCCAAGATTTCCAGTGCCACAGATGGTTCGTCAAACAGAAATCCGGTGACAAAGTTATGGCCTAAGTAAAGTATAGGGTTATATCTGGTTCGGGTCCGGTCTGACTCAGTCAGACCGACCCGGCCCAACCCGGCCTGCGTCGACTCGGTTTGGGTCAACTAAACCAAACCCATTGGGTTTGGCCCGGCCCGCTGGGTTTGGCCCGGCCCACTGGGTCCGGCTCGACATGCCGCGAGGGCCATGAGGCCACGGGGGTGCCATGAGGGCACAGGGTGGCTTGACCGCAGGGGTGCTGCGAGGGCGCGAGGCCGTGGGGTGGCTCGGTTGAAGCGGCTCGACCGTGGGATGCTGTGAGGGCATGGCGCAGGGCATCTCGGCCGGAGCGGTTTGGCTATAGGGTGCCGTGAGGGCGCGGAGCGGGGCGGCTTGGCTGGATCAGCTCAGCTGTGGGGTGCCGCGAGGGCATGGAGTGGGGCGACTCGGCCGGAAGGGAGGAGGCCATGGGTGGCAGTGGCCGCGGACAGCGGGGGCCATGGGTGGCGGTGGCCGCAGAGTGGTACCGTGGCGCCATCACCTTCTTCGCGACCGACAGTGATGCCGACCGCCATTCTCATGCCCCTTCTTGGTTGGTCGCCGACCTCCTCCATCGTGAAGAACACCACAAAGAAGCAAAACGACGGAGGGGTCGGGACATGTTTGTTTGGATCGCACCCTCCATGTTAGAGTGGTAGCAAGTGGTTCACAAACTTGAATCAAGAATGTGTATGGAAGATATTTTTAATCATCAAACCCCACAACCCTCATCAATCACTATTCCCAATCCCGCAAAATAATTAGAAGGGATGAACATGGAAAGTAATAATCTCATAGAAAATAAACCCCTACCTCGTTCTCTTGATGACATCAACGAGGTTGCGAGGAAGAAGATGAATCGTTGGGAAAAGATGGACGTCAGTGTCGTCAGCATTTTCCTCAATTGTTGGTTCGTGCGCCGTCCTCTTTCTTGATTCCGAAGAACGTTCTTCGATGGAATTCTTCATTCGAAAAATAAGTTCTTCGTTGTCCTTCTTCATTCGGAGAAAGTAATCCTCCAATGGCTCTCTCCTTTTCCAACCCAAAGGAAAAGTGGTGCCAATATAATTTAACTTAAGAAGAAATTATGTTGGCACACACACACAAGTTGGAAAAATTAATGTACACGAAATTCAAGAGGCTCCTTCACATTAAAGAGGGAGTTGAGGGGTTTATCCCCCATTAAGAGGGGTTGGTTGGTCCCCACCTCTAGGAATTTAAATTTGGGGTTTATGCTCGGGTTGTCCCCACCACCATAACCCACACATGGGAGGTTTCAAGAATTAAAATAAAATGTTAAATAATTTTTTTTTATTTTCCCACGAAAATATAAAAAACTAAATTTCACCCTCGACCAACTGCCGTCGAGGTGAAAGTCTCCTTTAAGAGAATACCAGTGCTGCAAGTTCAACAGTTTCCTCAGATTTCAATTTTGAGCACCGGTTCAAAAGTTACAAAAACCCACTCTCACGTTTACTGAACGTACCCGAAAAAAAGTTTGGAAAATTATTAACAGTCACCCTCGACCCACGCCAGTCGAGGTTAGGCTCTACCCAAGTAAAAGACACCCAATAAACCCAACGGTACTCTCAGATTTCTAATCCGAGTTACCATTTAAAATTTATGGATTTTACAATAAAATAGTTTTCACTTAATTATTTTATTTACGGCCAAAAACTAACTTTCACTGGTGGCCAGTACCGACCAAAGTTAGTATCTTCTTAAATAAAGAATTCCCTCACAAATTCAGTGGTGGTCTCATATTTTCAATCTGAGCTACCTTTTGTGAGTTATAAGCATTTGAAAAATAAAATAATTTATTTAATTATTTTATTTATGATTATGCCATTTTTGGGTTTTCTTATAGGAGGCCCGCGTTGACCAAACTTTAGTCGTGCCTAGGGTAAACCCGCCATTCTGAACGCAATGGTGCCCTCAGATTTCTGATCCGGAAAACCGTTTAAGAGTTATCTTACATTTTTATGAAAACTGCTTATGTGTGCTAATTAAAGCACAACAAAACTTTGACGGATCATTCCAGGCACTCCAGGCTTCGGAATCATGCACCGTCAGATTTATCGGTCTCTAAATAATTATATATAATTAAAAAAAATTATACATAAATTCCAAGACATTACATTAGAAAACTTTGTTCCCACTAAAATAGGTGTGGAAACAGGTTTTTTGTTTTCCCTGCCAAACCTATTAAGGAGTTCCTTAGCATACTTTTCTTGAGAAAGAAAAGTGTACTCCTTATTTTGATGTATTTATAACCTAAGAAAGTATTTCATTTACCACAGCATAGAAATTTCAAATACCCTTTTTATTTTCCTGTATCAAAACTTTCACAATTTCTTTCATCATTCCCAGCAAAGATAATTTCGTCAATATAAACAATTAAAATGATGAAATACACTTGACTTTATCTGATGTAGAGATTTCTATCCACTCTTACTTTCTTGAAATTTATCTTTCTTAAGCATGTATCCAATTTTTAATATCATTCCCTTAGATATTTTTTAGGCCATACAAATCCATTTTCAATATTCACACATAAATTTCATCTTTCCCAACAAAAAAACCACAAGGTTTTTCAATATATACTTTCTCTTCAAGATCACAATTTAGGAATGTGGATTTAGCATCCTTTTGAAAGATCTTGTAGCCTCATTGTGCAGAAATAGAAAGAAATATTCTAATTTTTTTAATTATTTCCACCAAAACAAAGGTTTTATCAAAATCAATACCTTCAATTTGTGAATACCCTTTTCACAGTAATCTTTCTTTGTTTCTTATCACTTCACCTTATTCATTTATCTTGTTACAGAAAACACACTTTATGCCAATAATGTTTTTGTCTCCTGGATTGGGTATGAGTTTCCATTTATCATTCTTTTCAATTTTATCCAACTCATCATTCATGTCCTAAACCCATTATGGATGCTCAAAAGCTTCTTTCACATCATTCAGATCAACCTTTTAATGCAAAAAAGTGTGTGTAATAGCATTTATTGTTCTTATTATCTGTACCTTATAATGTTAATCAAAAATTAAATTTTTATATTCTACTTGCTTCCTAATCCTAGGATTATATTTTTGAGTACCTTCCTCATAAATAGAAATTGATGGGTCTAATTCTTCTTCTTGATTAGGAATATAATTGTCTATATCCTTATCAGAATTATTTTCTTAAACTTTATCAACTTCCTTTTCTTCCTGAACATATTTTTATTTCTCACCACTTTAAATTATTTTCACATCAATATAATCAAAAATTATTTTTTTTCTATTTTTTGAAGCATATATATCCTCTTCCTTCTAGAGAATAGCCAAGAAGGATTCAATCTTCACCTTTCTGCTCAAAATTTCCACAGTTTCCACCTTTCTTCTTTATAATACATGGACTCCTGAAGACATTCAAGTTTTTTAAACTTGGTGGTTTTCCATAAAAAACTCTATTAATGAGGCCTATAGAAACAATGGTTCTGAATATAAATAGTAGTACTCATTTCTTACCTTTAAAAGTAATGAGAGATGCAATTTTCAAGTAACATGGTTCTTCCTATTTCCACAAAACTTCTATTCTTTCTTTTAGAAAATACATTTTTTAAGAGTGTATGAGGAACTATAATAATTCTTAATTCCATTCTTCTCTAGATAACTTTAAAATTATTCACTTTTGTATTCACCACTATTATATGTTCATAACTTCTTCATTGAATACTCACATTATTTCTCAGCCTTCCTTCTCAAAATTTTAAACATTTTCAAAGCATCTGATTTATGTTTCATATACATAACACAAGTAATGAGAGTAAAATCATCAATAAAAGTGGTGAAGTACTTATCTCTATTTGTTTATTGTTTGCTCATAGGACCACCGATATTATAATGAATTAGCTCTAGGGGTTTTTTTGAACAAATCTGGACTTTCTTATGCATAAATTTTTTAATATTTCTTTTCTAACAAATAGTGAAACACCAATATCTTATTCTTTTAAAATAATGAATGTATCAAACACTATCTATTTTAGATAACTTTATCATGTTTATTTGAAACATGTGTCTCATCCTTTTATTCCATAATTAATTCTCTTCCACCATACTCATGTAATATAAGTTTTGTATTTCACAAATCCAAAACAAATTTCCTTTTATAAATTGGCCTCTTGTAACAATTTTTACATATTCTTAATTTTTCACAACAAAACCATATTTTCTGAAGAAAAATTTATTACCATCTTCAAAAAATTGTGATACATTTAGAAAATTTTGTTTGAGACCATAAACATACATATATTTCTTGGATTTCAACTTTTCTTATCCAATGACGGCTGATCCAACACCTTTGATTATTAGGGATTCATCATTTCCAAATGTCACTGTGACTTCTTTAAAATCTTTCAAATTATTCAACAATTTAAAATATCCTCTCATATGAGAAGAACAGCTACTATCAAGAATACAAGGTTGTTATCCTTTTGTATCTTTCAAAGTGGTTTCAATAACAAGAGCCTTTTATTCTTCCTTTTATTTCTTCATATTCAGATTTTGAGAATTATTAAGAATATATTTTTTGTACCGGTAACAAAATAATACATCCTTTTGCAAGGTTTATAGGTTTTTCAAATATTTTACAAATAGTTTCCAAATGTTGGAACCTATTTTCAATTTTTACTCCATCTTTCTCAATCTTCTCAGACTTATTGTTTTGAGGGAATTGACTCCCCCTAAACCTCTTCCTTTCATAACTTGTGGAATACTAGTAATGTTGTTGGTTTAACAAACACATATTTTCTATATGTATGAATCCCCCACAATACTAGAAATATCCATAGAAGGAGAATTTTCCTCTAAAAATTCCATATTGATTGGAACTGTGAATACGTTTCTCAACCACCTTATTATCTTTATTTTCCAATCCACCAACCTTTAAATTATCAATCAGAGTCTTCCTTTTATTTTCTACTTTATCAGAACCAAAAGCATTTAAAAATTTTCTGGAATCATATTGTTTCAAAACTTTTTCAGACTTAGGGTTCTTTGAGACTTTTGAATTCTAAACTTTGTTGGTCTTGGCCACATAGATACCTTTCCCATAATTATTCTTTTTTTTTAAAAAAATTTCATCCTTATTTTCAACCTTCGAGGGTATATTTTTTTTGAACCTTATCTGGTTTATCATTTCTATAACTTTAACCAACTTTAGTGATAGAGTTTTGGAAACTTGTATTTCTCAATTAAGCTTTTGAGAGTTTTTGTTGGACAAGTTCCAACTCTTTTTCTGTTGCCTTCATATTGAACTCCAAATGATCATTATGATTATTTAATTATTCAAGATATTTCTTCAAATCATCAATCTATTTTACTAGATTCACTTTCTCATCAAAAAAACATTATGTATTTCTTGTTGAAGAGCATTTAGCTTCCAACTTTTTGTTTTGATTTTCAATCCTTCTGATCTTTATCAGATGTTCTTTCAATTATTATTTCAAATGAATTTCAAGTTGAGTTTCTTCTTCACCTTAATATTTAATAATTATAAAATATTAATCATTCACTATTGTAATTAAAGTATTCTAAATACCATACTCAACTAATTTTTCAGATTCAACATCACTGCCTTCTTCTTCTTCATCTTTAGATAAGAAGCTTCTTATTTTAGAATTGAAGAATTTTCTATATTTTCCTATGGAATATGATTTTACTTTGTCACCCTATTTATTTCATGATCTTTTTGTATTTATTTATTCTTAATCACTATCCTTTTTTCTTTCTTTGAGGAAAATTAGCTGCAAAGTGACTAACACCTCCACATTCAAAAAATTTCAAGGGAAGTTTCCCTTTGTATTTCCCTATACTTATTTTCACATTTTTAGGAAACAAGGATAGAATATCATCAAAATTTTTACATACCTCATTTTTAGAGTTAGATTCACTAGCTTCATCTTCAATAAGAATATTCTTTGACTTTTCTCTATTAGAATACTTGAAATAAATTTCTCTATCAACTCTTGTTTTGATCTTCATATATTTCTCCCTTTTCATTTCACAAGTGATGAGAGTGCTATACAAATACTCAAGAGATAATGTTTCAGGATCTCTATCACCTAATGAAGAAACATTTTCATTAAAATTTTTGGGAAGGATTATCAAGATCTTTTCAACAACTATAAAATCATCTAACTTTTCACCAAGACATCTGATAGTACTCACAATGTCATTTACCCTGGTAAAGAAGTCCCCAACATATTGATGCTCACCCATATTCAAATATTAATATTTTAATCTCCAGATTTGTAACTTTTCCTTATTTACTTTTTTATTTCCTTCGTATTTTTTTTTTCAATGTATCAAATATACCTTTGAATGTGGAAACACCTTTCAACCTTAAGAATTCACTCTCAGAAAGTAATGATAATATAGCATTCTTAGCCCTTCCATAATTATCCATATTCTTCTTATCAACAGATGTAAGAGGAGTTTTAAAATAAATAGAAGGAAAACCATCTGTTGTAACTTCAAGAACATCATATATAATAGAAATAAGATAAAGAAACATTCTATATTTCTAGATATGATAATTATTTCCATCAAAAAATGGAATACCTTTACTGTTCACACAATTCAAATTCTCCATCAGCAAAGAATATATGAAGGGAACCTACCCTTTAATACCAGTTGTACATGCCCAGTTAGAGTAATTGTATCATTGATAGGGGGAGAGTGTGAATCAGTGATAATTTTTTTCTTTTATTTTTCTTCCCAAATGAAACAAACTTTTCCTCCTATTAAAGATTATATTCCCTACTAAAAACAAATCAAACACACATCAATAGGAACACAAGTATTTAAAAAGTTCACTATTAAATAAAGAATAGATACATAATTGGTATGGTATGGAAATGATATAATACCACACAATCCACTAGAAAAAAATCCTTGTATTATAATGAGTAGGATATAATCTTTTAATCATGTAACATAATGTAAATAATCCAATAGTGTCTGTGAACCCTATTAGCACAAATAGGGTAATACAAAGTTTGTGTAACAAATCATGTTACCCGTGCTTTTTTTTTCAATTTCACAAATTTATTCAATTGAAAAACACTTCTTCAATTTCTTACCCAGAAGATGGTAAGAAATTCTTGGACTTTGTTAAGGAAAACTCAATCCGATTTTCCAAGTATGATTCTTCCAGTCCGATTCCTCCAAGCACAATTCTTACCGGTACAATTCTCCCCAATATGATTCTACTTAATACAAAAGATATGACTTTGACAGAATACAGTAAGGATGAATTGGCACCCCTTCAATTCTGAGAATGGAAAAACTCAGTACAAAAGTCCTAAATTCAATTATCCAGCCCGATATGATGATCATCCTAATACAATTGATAAGCCGAGTATGGTAATCAACTGAGTACGATTATCATTGAGTACGATGTTCATCTGAATACAACATTTTGATCTTGTCTCTTCTCTCTCATTTCAATCCATAATTTTTTTTTTCAACAAAAGTTAATACAAAAACTTCTTTCCATTATTAAAAACTCATATCTTCTCTCTCATGAACAATACATCAGTCAGCAGAAAAGTACAATTTACTTTTCACCTTTTATAGGTGACCCTCGAGTGGATTTGGCGGGAATACCAAAAAATTTCCCACTTAATAAGATTCAACCAAATTTCAATTTACCCTAAAATATTCGGTGTGTTTTAACTTCATCAAATCTTATCAAAGCATCTCGATTCTTATACAATCTTTACTTCTTCTTTAGAATTTCATTTCAATCTCTAGTTCAATTCATGAGTCTAATTTTCTGAATCCAATTTCTTCAATAAAATTCCTTGTATAAATTGAATATAAATGTATGAATAAATGGATATGACTTTTGAATGCTAAATACAATCATTATTTTGAATGTTTATCTCTCCATTGATATCACATCCAATAAACTCCACTTTTAAACCACTTTTACTTCTTCACTTTTTTCTCTCGACCCAGTTGAGATACAATAATTCTTCTTATCCTCTTCTCTTGACCAAGTTGGAAAATTATTTAAAGAGAAAAAAAAGTAATTCAACCCTTGACCCACTTGATGAAGACATTTGAAAACAAATTAGAGTTCATCTATCTCTTCCTTAAGTAATTTCTTTCATCCAAAAACCTGTGCATGAATCATGACTATCTTTATGACTTTAAATTCATTTGAGACCAAGTTAAGCATCATCATACTTAAATTGGAAAGGATTATAACTTTCCATTCATTCCATCTTCTTTATTTCCTTCACAACCTAAGTACAATTTTTTGGGTATGATTATTCTAGGTACAATTTTCCTGGATATAATAACCCTAATAATGATTATCTTGGGTATGATCATTCTGGGTAAGATCATTCTAGGTATGATCTTTAACTTCCATTTTATTTTCCTGGATATGATTGTACTAGGTAAAATTCCTTTTCATTCGAAAACATCTCTTTTAATCTCCCTTTCATTCATCAAGATTGAATCATAAGTTTCACAACTTACTTATAATTTATGAGAATTATAAATCAGTAAATAATTGTCACATTTGATTAATCGTAGTCATTCAGACTCCTATTTTTTATAAAAAAAATCACTTCTTTCATATAAGATCCTGAGTGAATCTGATGGATATTTACTTCTAGAAAGATGCATTCTCCATGCAATCGATTATCTCATTCTAGATAACGATCAATTAATTATTACAATATTTTCCCATTCCAGACCCATGGTGAGTCCGATTCTTTTGAAAATAATGGTCAGTATGATTTTCACCAAATAAAAAGTGGGGTGATTTCCTTTCTTCAAAAACATCCCTTAACAACAAAATAAAACTCTTGAAAACAAATAACTTCATTATTGACTTAGTCATAAAAATATCCCCCTTTGGATTTTGTTGTCAACCATGTTTCATAAATCACTGAACTTTGTATCCTCAAGAAATGGATTACTTATAAATGATTCTAAGCCTACGTAAGCTATGTCATTATAAGAAATAATAATCATTCCCTAGATCTTCCCCATATCTTCTTCAAACTTATCTTTTCTTTATCCTACCTAGAATACAAAACAATTTCTTTTCCTACAACCACTTCAAAAAAAAAAAGTTAGAATAATTCACTAAAAAATAATGTTAAATTCATAGCTTACCCACAACTCCCTATTTTTATAAGAAATACATTGATTTATGAAACAATTATCCCCCTTTACAAAACAATCCAAAGGTAAGATGAGATAGGGGATAGAAACACGTACCTTAACCCTGATGAGAAAGAGGTTGTACACCCATTTTAAACCTCAATTTAGAGAATGATTTCTTCGGTATAGGTTTTGTGAAAACGTCAGTAACTTGTTACAATGTTGAAACATATTCCATATTTAATTCATTCTTCTCCACATGCTCTTTGATGAAATGATATTTGATATCAATATGTTTTTAATGATAATGTTGAACATTATTCCTAGTGAGATTGATTGTGCTTTGATTATCACAACCCAAGAGTAAGGGTAAATTCACTTCAACAAGTAAATATTTTAATTGAGTTTTCATCCACATAAGTTGAGTAGCGTCTTCAATGGTAGCAACATACTTAGCTTCAGTCGTACTAAGAGTTATTGAATTCTTTTTCTTTGAATTCCAACTAACACAATTCTTTCCCAAAAAGAATAATATACTAGATGTGGATCTTATATTCTAACAACCTAACCCTAGTTACCCAGAGTTTGTGCATTATTACATAACATTGGCATGATCACGAAAGATCAAGTCTTGAAATACCAATTAGTTTAGTAGCCTTGGAATCACTAGATACATTCATAAAGTTTACACTACATCATAAAATAAAAAAATAAAACAACATCTTGTCTCAATAGACTACACTCATATCCCCTAATACTATCCCTACAGGTAATTCATAAAATAATTTTTTACATCCTGGAAAAAATAAAACATATAAAGGGGTGAGCTCAGATGCCCAGTAAGGATAACAATATAGCGGAAACTTTCATAAATAAGCATAAAAATTTAAGGCAATGTATAACTAAAACAAAATCCTTTTAAACTTGAACTTCAGCATAATATGGAAAAAATAAAATGAAATAATTCCATTTACTTATTCACATGGATATTCTACTAGTCGAATAATCACATGCAATATCAATAACCACTTTCATAATGAAGGAATGCATAATGCCAGACTATCATAACCACATAGTGAAGGCCTTGTGCTAAGACTACAAATAAGATTTTGTCAAGGCCTTGTGACAAGACACTAGTTTGTCTCATGAGACCTACCGATGCATCAAGGATCTATAGCAGGCTCCACCCGTCACTTACTAAGTCTAATGAATTCCTCATATGAATGGGTTTAAACATAACCTAAACATTCGTATTAAAACTAGCATACGAAATGTCAATAATTTCTCCATAAACCATGAATGGTATAAAAATAACACATCCATAGTCAAACATATCATAAAACCTTCAATACAATATGGAAGTTTTGTATCATAATAAATCGTCTTCAAATAAGCTTAAAATCCATCAAAGGATGTTGACATAGATGAAATCAAAACTATTTGAGAGAAATATCACTTTTTTTGAAATCATTTAAAAGTTACATAATTATAAAAGAAAACATTTAATTTGAAAATATTCTTATAATCTTTTAAGGGAAGCTTCAATGATTTTATAACGGAAGAAATTAGCTGCACCCTTCGTATAAGTTAAAAAGACATTCTTACCTTAATTTTGTCGAAAAGGTTAAAAGGGACCTTGTTTGGAAAATGACGAAAATATTCATTTATAAAAATCTTATAAAAAGTCAAAAAATGGTATAAATTACTTTAACCCAGAGTTTATAAAATATTAATAGTGTTTTGAAATAAGTTTTTAAGAAACATGGATGTGGATGATAAAGAGGTCCTAGTAGTTAATTACGTATAAACAACCTCGGATAATAAAGAGATTGTGAAATTAACCCTTACCTTGTACTTTTCCTTGGTAAAGGGTAGTTTAACCTCCTATATAATGGTGAAATAATTGTTATTAAATTATACAAGAATCATATACATTAATATGATATCATATATGATCTTTTAACATTGCTTTGTTAATAATATCTTAGTATTATCGTCGTTTCAGGTGTTAAATTATATGTTTTGTTACATAAGCCATGTTTTTTATGGATAGGTTGTATCTTATTCATATCCAGAATGATATCAAGTCCTTAAAAATTATTTTTAATCATAAAATGAGAATTATACTTGGATGGATACGATGGGGAATGAATCTCATCGCGTTCGTGGAGACGGTAGTCCGTACGTACGCACGAGCGAAAATATCATTATTTTGATATTAAAATAATATATAATTGGATGGTATATCATATATACAGAATAATTATAATGTTATATTTATTATTTACTTAAATTACACATCATTATCATACCCATCCAAATGATAATGTTTTGAATAACAATTACACCACGACGTGGAGACGGTAAGCCATATGTACGCACGTATGGTGACATGTCATTCAAAGGATGGATAGAATACTGAATATGGTTGTACCATATTTATAATAACATCATAGTATATAGAAGATACTATAGTTACTATTTTATAATGGAAATAACAAAGAAATAATAAGTGGAAGAAGAAATGAACTTGAAAGAGGGTGGTGAAATTATTACCTCTTCTTCGGGTTCTTCCTTTTTATTTGATCAAAATGGCTCCTTAGGTTGGATTTATGATCAAACTAAGGCCTCTAGGTTGAATTGAGGGAAGTTGAGAGAATAATTGGTTAGGGTTTGGCCGAGAAAAAAGGCTTTGAACATCTGAATTAGAGAGAAGGGGGAGTGCCCTTTTATAAGAGGGGTGAGGGGAACCTTTGGAAAAGTTAGAAATATTATTTTATAATAAATTCATATTTAGTTTATAATGTCTCAAAAGTGTATTATTTAAAGTTTAATGTGGGTATAGGTCAAAAACAACTCAAAAAATAGGTTTTAGATAAGTTTGGGTCACTTTATTAACCTTATCTTTTAGTTTTAACTCTTAGTTAATTAGTTTGACATTTTCCACGTCTCTTTGTATTTTTATATTATATAGTTAATAAACTTACTATATATTTCCAAGAGACCACCAAGTAGTACATTAATGATAAAACTATCATTATATAAGTCCTTTGGCCAAACCTTATATTTTTAGGAATATAATATCAATTAATAATATAATATTTGTTTTAAAAAACTCCTTTATGTCAATTTTGACACTACTTAATAATTGATTTTTGTTAAAGTTTTAAAACTTTATTAATTAGAAAAAAATTCATTTAAGTAATCCTAAAATTTCATATTAACCTATAAAATCTGTGTATTTCATCAAAACTTTCAAATTATATTTATTTTAACATTTATAATACCAATTATTTGATTCTTTCATTAATAAGGAAAATACTGCATCATTATTGTGTCATAAATAAATTTAATTATTCAATGTCTAAAAATTATAAATAAAATACCATTATGTATTAAATATTCTTATCTTTCTAATTAATATTTATAGTCAAAAATATAACATATATAACCCTATGTAAAAATTGTTTTTCTAAAAGATATATGCTTATGTCATTTTTGTATTTACTTTAACTTAATTAATATAAAGTGTCATTATCAATTACAAGTGGCTCCATGGGGTCCCAAAATCGACCCAAAGATTCCCATGGCTGAACATGTATCAAACAATAGTTTTAGGACATGTTTTAGGGTAATTTAATATTATTATAATATTATTTTATTACCCTTATTTACCGGATGCACCCTTTAACCATGGTAAATAAAATATT
Source organism: Viscum album (assembly GCA_963277665.1). NCBI lineage: Eukaryota > Viridiplantae > Streptophyta > Magnoliopsida > Santalales > Viscaceae > Viscum > Viscum album. The sequence goes on along the minus strand of OY728142.1, from coordinate 1,499,875,671 downwards.
TACCGAAGTAATTATTCAAAATTTCTAAAAATAAAAGTTACCTATTTACAAAATTTGGACCTCCTGATTATAAATATGGAATCCATTTTTATAAATTCAAAACATAGAAGTGGCAGAAAGTAATTTAAAATTAATTCCCATTGTAAAAAAAAGCGCGTTTTTATGAAATAATAACTACCAAAAGATTGACACTTGTTTATGTCAAATTTAAATGTGAAATTACTTATAATGACCTAAATTGTATTAAATGATAAAAATATAATATAATTACACTTCAAAACCATTCAAATTCATAATTTATCACTATTAATTATTTCGATTAAAACAGTTATTTTTAATTAAAATTTAGTAATTTTCACTATTCATCAAAATATGAAAGTTATCAGAAAGGTACCAAAAATTCACCCTAAGATAATTTAAATATTCTGAATCTAAAAATGAAGTGAATTTTGAAAGATAAAATGTATAAAATTTCAAAAAGTGGGTATTACTATTCATAACGGTTAGTTGATTGGTTGTGATGTTTTAGAACTCTAAGTTGCATATAATACACGCTACTTTATTATTCAAAGAGAAGCGTACCATGGAAGCTTGGGGTGTTACATTCTCCCCTCCTTCAAATAATTTCATCCTCGAAATTTCTAGAATATTACTGCATAAAAAGACTCAGGTGGTTCTTCATCATAAGTTCCTCGGGTTCCCACGTTGCTTCTTCCATCTTATGGTTTCTCTATAGAACTTTTACCAGACAAGTCCTCCAGTTTCTCAGCACTTGTTCTCTGGTATCAATAATCCTGATGGTCTCTTTGCAATAAGATAGATCGTGTTCCAGTTCTACTTCCTCATAGTTGAGTACATGCATTGGGTCAGACATGTATTTTCTCAACAGTGATACGTGGAACACATCGTGAACTTTGGAGAGACTTGGCGGCATTGCCAAATGGTAAGCTACAACCCCAATTCATTCTAGAATTTCGAAAGGTCCTATATACCTGGGACTCAATTTACCCTTCTTACCGAAACGTATAACACCCTTCCATGAAGATACCTTTAAGAAAACATGATCTTCTACCTGAAATTCCAAATCCTTCCTTCAGTTATCGGCATAGCTCTTCTACTTACTTTAAGCTGCTTTGATGTGGTTTTAGATTACCTTCACCTTTTCCATCATTTCCTCCACCAGTTCTGGGCCTATAAGTTTTCTTTCACCAACATCATCCCAACAGGTTGGTGTGTGACATCTCTTTCTGTATAACGCTTCATATGGTGCCATATTAATACTTGAATGGAAGCTATTTTTATAGGAAAATTCTACCAGAGGTAAATATTGATCCCACATACCTTGAAAGTCAAGTGAGAAAGATCTCAACATGTCTTCTAAGGTTTGAATAGTCCATTATGATTGTCCATCTGTTTGAGGGTTGTAGGCAGTGCTCAAACAAAGTTCAGTATCCAAGGCATTCTGAATACTTTTCCATAATCTTGAAGTAAAATGGGGATCACGATCAGAAACAATTGATAGAGGTACTCCATGAAGTCTCACAACTTCATTAATATATAGTCTTTCTAGACGTTCAAGTGGTAGATCTTCTCTTATAGAAAGAAAATGTGCTGACTTGGTAAAACAATCAACAATGACCCATATTGCATCGTTCTTTCTAGGAGTCTTTGGTAGCCCCATGACAAAGTCCATCGTAATATTATCCCATTTCCACTCAGGTATGGGAAGAGGTTGCATGACTCCTCCAGGCTGTTGCCTTCCAGCTTTCACTTATTGACAAACCATACATCTTGACACAAAATCAACAATCCCCCTCTTCATGTTGTCCCACCAAAAATTTTCCTTCAAATCTCTATAAATTTTGGTGCTCCTAGGGTGTATAGAGAAATTGGAACTATGAGAATCATCCAACAATTCCCTTTTTAGATCAGGTATATTGGGAACACAAAGTATCTTCCCAAATTTTAAAATTCCTTCTTCATATACAAAGTCACTCAATATCCCATCATTTACATCTTTAATCTTCTTTTGAAACTCTTCATCATTGGTCTGAGAAATCTTTATCCTTTATAGTAAAGATGGTTTGGAAACCA